>CM068376.1:278001166-279437416 GCA_034769895.1 Magicicada septendecula
ACAATGTTATGTGCAGAAAAGATTAATTTTCGATGACGGGGGTTAGACTATATATGAATGAACATATAAATTATTTGAGTTAACGGTAATTACTTGGCTTATTTATGTAATGAAGTTTGGTAAACAAGAAAATTATGACGAAAATTTGTAAATAAATGTGTTAGTGTTAAATGTATTGTGTCAAGGTTATATTGTTGGAATGCAGACTATAGTTTTCTGTAACACATGTTTGTAGTAAAGATGAATGGCATAATAATAATAATATTTTATTTTGTTAAATAATTAACAAGAGGTACTGATGAAATTTGTTTTGAATTGTGTGATTAAATTAAAAGTGTCCCAAATAATGTAACTAAAGCCAAATTGTTTTGAGTGAAGGTGGAATTAAAGTAATGTAAAAGGTGAATTATATTAACAGTTAGTAATTGATTAACATGTCAACACTTAAAGATTTATAGAAACTGAAAACTGAAGGAAGTGTTAGTGGTGTTGTAGTCAGGAATGTTGAGACTGAGTCCGTGTTTATAAAACAAGTCTGGTATACCACTGTTGATGTAAACGGGTATATTGTGTGTTGTGTGACTAATGTTTCCAGCCATGCTTGAGTTGACAACAACAAGAATGTTGTATTTTGATGAATCAGTGCTATGAGTAAATCCTATTATGTAATAAAAGAAATGCAAGATGTGATGAAATGGAGGTAGCTTTTTATGAATAACACAAGGAAATGACTTAGTGTTTTGATTGTAAGGCAGTTAAATTTTATGCGATAGAATTTTGTTAATGGAGAATCATTTTGAAAAAAAAAATGTAATAAAAGTAAATGAAATTGGTAATTAACTTAATAATGTAAATTTTAGTGATGCATTTAAATTTATTTTGATTCGAATTTTAAATGTAATGGTAAATTAAATAACAATTGATAAAAACAATGATTAAAAATATTCATTTAAAATTGAAAACTGAAGGGAATTTTTGGATAAAAATAATCAAAAATGTTTGGGTTAATCAATGTGTTATTTTGGATGGGTAATAGAGTTTTGTGAACATTATTTAATCTGTATGAAATTCAAATGCATTAGGTGTAAGTATATTGTAAGTTTATATGGCCAGGTGGACATTGTATTTTATGAAGGCCAGCTATAGAGTTGATGGAAACCAATGTTTATTGGATTTCGTTGTCCATGACGTGTCCATTACTTAACTAAATATCACTATTGTTTGACGACTCGGATCACTAAGTTTTTTATAAGTAAAATCGTAAAGATTTACCTTACAGCCTAAACCGGCTTTCACCTTTAGAAGGCTTCATCAGAGGCTGCCGTAGGTAGCGCTGTCCGTCTTGTTGGACACAAAAACAAATAAAAAACGACATCCTAAAACGAACAGACACAATTCAAATCGCACGCATTATTCGAACACATCTCACCACACACACACAGCATCAATCTTTCGACTAACTATCGTGTTGCCAACAACAAGACGGACAGCGCTACCTACGGTAGCCTCTGATGAAGCCTTCTAAAGGTGAAAGCCGGTTTAGGCTGTAAGGTAAATCTTTACGATTTTACTTATAAAAAACTTAGTGTTCTGAGTCGTCAAACAATAGTAATATTTAGTCAATGTTTATTATGTTGTATCCTGTTTATGTAATTATGTACGAATATAGAACAGCGGTCATTGTAGGCCAAATCCACTAAATGGAAAGCCAGTACTTTGTATATAAAAGAACAAGTACTTTGCCAATAAAGAACCAGTACGGCTAAGGGGAAACGAATCAGTGTGGGATATGGAGTAATGGAAGGCCGTTTGTTAATCTTTAATTTGAATGTTACAGAGTCAGGTGATACTGTGGCAGGTATCTGTCCGAGCTTATGGTGTTGGGATCTCGTACAGAGAAGTCCAGTAAGGTCGGATGGGTACAGCCACAGTCACCGGACTAAGGGGGTAAGCACCCATGATTTTAGTAAAGTTTAAGGGGGGTTGTGGCGCCATATCTTCACTGATCCTCTTAGGTTTTAGGCAATGAGTGTTTTTATGCTTCGGCATAAAACCTCTCATTGGGGGGGTATTGTAACGGTACAGAATTGTGTGTTAGAGACAGTAAAGATTTAAATCAGTTAATTTCAAAGCAGCTAGTATTCACCCAAGGGGTACCCCATTGTAACCAGCAACATACAATATTATGATAAACTGTTTATGTCTACGGTCAACCAGCCAGACGTATTACGCAACAGCGTGCCAGCCCAGTCCTCTCTGTGTAAATCACAGTAAGAACACTTTATCACCAGTGTTTGCATCAGACGGTCCCCTTTAGTAGAGAGCATTGCATTAACAAAAAAACCGTGGCCTCGGGCGTGTAAGATAGGCCGAAATTAAAGTAGGCCTATCCAGTAAAACAACTAAAAGTGCATAAACAATAGTGCGGTCAGCAAAAAACACCTAAGTACTCGATCAAAAGTAAAGTCGGCCGACTAAATTATTAAAAGTGAAATGTGTTAAAACGGTTCGAATAACCCGCAAACAATTAACGCCATACAAATGACAAAATAACGTGAACTAACTTCAAGTGATTTTCAGAGTGCGGGACAAAATAAGTGCTTACAAAATCGGACCAGGTCTACAACCAGGCTGAGTACTCATTAAATCACTTTCTTCTAATTACAAAATTTGAACAGCCTTAAAATCTAAACCTGTGTATTATGAGATCTCTAAGGGAATGGGGTTTATTTGAATATTAATGTGAAAGAAAGAGAGCGGGTGTGTGTATGGTAAAGTAGAGGTTACGTACTGGTTCGCCTCAATATTCATATCCAATTAGTAATATCACTCATAATAGTATTTAAAAACTTAATAGGGATAAGAATTAATTTCATAGTTTGATATGAAATAGTGGTACAGCCTTTTATAGAACGTAAAAGAAGGGTGTGAGGTTTTGATAGCAAATAAAAATAAGCATGTGATTTAGACAGTATAAAATGTGTTAGCATAATTATTTCGCACTTAAACCCAGATAAACTTGTCTGCAGCTGTTTTCGTCTGTAAGACCCTGGAGGAGAACTCGAAGGTAAGATTTTATTATTAATGGAAGTAAATTGAGTTGTTTCATTGACCCACGAAAATAGGGACTCGATTATTTTATTATATGATAGAAAATTATATTGTTTCATTGGCGCCCGAACAGGGATGGTGAGTGTAATTTTATTACATTCACCAGACCTAATTAAGCTGCAGAACGGGTTAATTGAGAGTGAGGGCGTTTTTGTAAACTACATAAACGTGTAATGAAAAATCACGAAAAGTAAATTGTAAGAGATTTATAATTGTGTAGGTAGTGTATTGTTTAAAAATTATTTACTTAAATTAGTTACGTTGATAAAGATGGAAGAAGTTAACGAAATAAATCTGACCGGCTGGGCAGTTACGAGTGAGTCAGGAGGTGGCTTAATGCCAATTATGGTTAAAGAAAATGATTTAACTGAATCCGCTGTAGTGAATGATTCGGGGTTGGAGACAACTCCAAGCCGAATAGATGAAATTAATTTAGATGAAAATAATTTGACACAATCTGTAATAATAAATAATGCAGAAGCAAAATATACTCCAGTGATAACTAAAACAAAAGAAAAAGAGTATTCAATAAATGATATATTCAATTTTATGAGAGCAATGTCCGATAATATCAAGCAGAGTGTGAATATTAAGTTAGAAAGTAACTTTGATGTAGTAAATAGTCGTTTTGATAGTAATGACAAAAAATTTAATGAAATAAAGGAGGATATTGATGCAAAATTTGAGGTACAGAATAGTAATTTTAATGATAAATTAGATGAACAGAATGTTAAATTTAACGAAATCAAGGGGGAAATAAATGAAATAAATGTTAAGCTAATACAACAGTTAGATAAGCTTGGGAGAAATATTGAAAACAAGAAGGTAAGTAATAGTGGTAACATGACAACAAATAGTGAAGAAATTAATAACAAGGTGAGTAATACCGATGATTATAATGATATGTTAACAAGTGATAACAATGATATTAAAAATGGTGATGTAATTGAAAATGGGGTATCAAAAAGTGATACAGTAGATAATAGTAGTGATAATGAGAGTAGAATGAGAGTTGAGGTTGATGAGGGATTGCTAGTTAGTGTTTATGATTTAGAAAGGGAGTATAGAGATAGTTTAAATGTAGAGTATGAACAGAGGGCACATTTTTCTTGTGGTATAGGTGAAGGAAAGGCTTCACGAGTATTGTTGGAGGACAAAGGTTCCTCAAGAGATTTTGTGGGAGGCAAATGGTCTCCGAAACGTCCCTTAATTTTTTGCGGTTTACCTGGTAAGTCCAGATGGAATTATAATAAAGTGGTATTGTCCTCTGTGTGGAGTGAGAATATGAAATGGTGTGGTATTGAAAGTGATTATGAGCGAGATAGAGTGATAGAGTTGTTCAGATTAAGCAGAGATTATGAAGGTTTAGTAGGGGAAATAAATATTGAGAGAAAGTGTTATATTATTAGCAATGTAGACTTACCTTGTGAAGTAGCAGATTTTGATTTTGATATCAATATTGATGACAAACATTTACTTGTTGGAAGAGTTAGTGTACTTGTAATAGCAGATAATTGTGATAATGATGTAACTTACCTGGGTGTAACAATGAATACCAATGGAGACTGGATAAAAAATACTAATGTAGACATGATTTATGATAAAGTAATAATGGGGAGTAACCCTATGTATTATTATTACGGTACAATGGAAAAAATAAATTTTTATGGTTATTATACAAAAGATAGCCATATGATGTGTATAAATAAAAATGAACAATGTTATGTGCAGAAAAGATTAATTTTCGATGACGGGGGTTAGACTATATATGAATGAACATATAAATTATTTGAGTTAACGGTAATTACTTGGCTTATTTATGTAATGAAGTTTGGTAAACAAGAAAATTATGACGAAAATTTGTAAATAAATGTGTTAGTGTTAAATGTATTGTGTCAAGGTTATATTGTTGGAATGCAGACTATAGTTTCTGTAACACATGTTTGTAGTAAAGATGAATGGCATAATAATAATAATATTTTATTTTGTTAAATAATTAACAAGAGGTACTGATGAAATTTGTTTTGAATTGTGTGATTAAATTAAAAGTGTCCCAAATAATGTAACTAAAGCCAAATTGTTTTGAGTGAAGGTGGAATTAAAGTAATGTAAAAGGTGAATTATATTAACAGTTAGTAATTGATTAACATGTCAACACTTAAAGATTTATAGAAACTGAAAACTGAAGGAAGTGTTAGTGGTGTTGTAGTCAGGAATGTTGAGACTGAGTCCGTGTTTATAAAACAAGTCTGGTATACCACTGTTGATGTAAACGGGTATATTGTGTGTTGTGTGACTAATGTTTCCAGCCATGCTTGAGTTGACAACAACAAGAATGTTGTATTTTGATGAATCAGTGCTATGAGTAAATCCTATTATGTAATAAAAGAAATGCAAGATGTGATGAAATGGAGGTAGCTTTTTATGAATAACACAAGGAAATGACTTAGTGTTTTGATTGTAAGGCAGTTAAATTTTATGCGATAGAATTTTGTTAATGGAGAATCATTTTGAAAAAAAAATGTAATAAAAGTAAATGAAATTGGTAATTAACTTAATAATGTAAATTTTAGTGATGCATTTAAATTTATTTTGATTCGAATTTTAAATGTAATGGTAAATTAAATAACAATTGATAAAAACAATGATTAAAATATTCATTTAAAATTGAAAACTGAAGGGAATTTTTGGATAAAAATAATCAAAAATGTTTGGGTTAATCAATGTGTTATTTTGGATGGGTAATAGAGTTTTGTGAACATTATTTAATCTGTATGAAATTCAAATGCATTAGGTGTAAGTATATTGTAAGTTTATATGGCCAGGTGGACATTGTATTTTATGAAGGCCAGCTATAGAGTTGATGGAAACCAATGTTTATTGGATTTCGTTGTCCATGACGTGTCCATTACTTAACTAAATATCACTATTGTTTGACGACTCGGATCACTAAGTTTTTTATAAGTAAAATCGTAAAGATTTACCTTACAGCCTAAACCGGCTTTCACCTTTAGAAGGCTTCATCAGAGGCTGCCGTAGGTAGCGCTGTCCGTCTTGTTGGACACAAAAACAAATAAAAACGACATCCTAAACGAACAGACACAATTCAAATCGCACGCATTATTCGAACACATCTCACCACACACACACAGCATCAATCTTTCGACTAACTATCGTGTTGCCAACAACAAGACGGACAGCGCTACCTACGGTAGCCTCTGATGAAGCCTTCTAAAGGTGAAAGCCGGTTTAGGCTGTAAGGTAAATCTTTACGATTTTACTTATAAAAAACTTAGTGTTCTGAGTCGTCAAACAATAGTAATATTTAGTCAATGTTTATTATGTTGTATCCTGTTTATGTAATTATGTACGAATATAGAACAGCGGTCATTGTAGGCCAAATCCACTAAATGGAAAGCCAGTACTTTGTATATAAAAGAACAAGTACTTTGCCAATAAAGAACCAGTACGGCTAAGGGGAAACGAATCAGTGTGGGATATGGAGTAATGGAAGGCCGTTTGTTAATCTTTAATTTGAATGTTACAGAGTCAGGTGATACTGTGGCAGGTATCTGTCCGAGCTTATGGTGTTGGGATCTCGTACAGAGAAGTCCAGTAAGGTCGGATGGGTACAGCCACAGTCACCGGACTAAGGGGGTAAGCACCCATGATTTTAGTAAAGTTTAAGGGGGGTTGTGGCGCCATATCTTCACTGATCCTCTTAGGTTTTAGGCAATGAGTGTTTTTATGCTTCGGCATAAAACCTATCATTGGGGGGGGGGTATTGTAACGGTACAGAATTGTGTGTTAGAGACAGTAAAGATTTAAATCAGTTAATTTCAAAGCAGCTAGTATTCACCCAAGGGGTACCCCATTGTAACCAGCAACATACAATATTATGATAAACTGTTTATGTCTACGGTCAACCAGCCAGACGTATTACGCAACAGCGTGCCAGCCCAGTCCTCTCTGTGTAAATCACAGTAAGAACACTTTATCACCAGTGTTTGCATCAGACGGTCCCCTTTAGTAGAGAGCATTGCATTAACAAAAAAACCGTGGCCTCGGGCGTGTAAGATAGGCCGAAATTAAAGTAGGCCTATCCAGTAAAACAACTAAAAGTGCATAAACAATAGTGCGGTCAGCAAAAAACACCTAAGTACTCGATCAAAAGTAAAGTCGGCCGACTAAATTATTAAAAGTGAAATGTGTTAAAACGGTTCGAATAACCCGCAAACAATTAACGCCATACAAATGACAAAATAACGTGAACTAACTTCAAGTGATTTTCAGAGTGCGGGACAAAATAAGTGCTTACAAAATCGGACCAGGTCTACAACCAGGCTGAGTACTCATTAAATCACTTTCTTCTAATTACAAAATTTGAACAGCCTTAAAATCTAAACCTGTGTATTATGAGATCTCTAAGGGAATGGGGTTTATTTGAATATTAATGTGAAAGAAAGAGAGCGGGTGTGTGTATGGTAAAGTAGAGGTTACGTACTGGTTCGCCTCAATATTCATATCCAATTAGTAATATCACTCATAATAGTATTTAAAAACTTAATAGGGATAAGAATTAATTTCATAGTTTGATATGAAATAGTGGTACAGCCTTTTATAGAACGTAAAAGAAGGGTGTGAGGTTTTGATAGCAAATAAAAATAAGCATGTGATTTAGACAGTATAAAATGTGTTAGCATAATTATTTCGCACTTAAACCCAGATAAACTTGTCTGCAGCTGTTTTCGTCTGTAAGACCCTGGAGGAGAACTCGAAGGTAAGATTTTATTATTAATGGAAGTAAATTGAGTTGTTTCATTGACCCACGAAAATAGGGACTCGATTATTTTATTATATGATAGAAAATTATATTGTTTCATTGGCGCCCGAACAGGGATGGTGAGTGTAATTTTATTACATTCACCAGACCTAATTAAGCTGCAGAACGGGTTAATTGAGAGTGAGGGCGTTTTTGTAAACTACATAAACGTGTAATGAAAAATCACGAAAAGTAAATTGTAAGAGATTTATAATTGTGTAGGTAGTGTATTGTTTAAAAATTATTTACTTAAATTAGTTACGTTGATAAAGATGGAAGAAGTTAACGAAATAATTCTGACCGGCTGGGCAGTTACGAGTGAGTCAGGAGGTGGCTTAATGCCAATTATGGTTAAAGAAAATGATTTAACTGAATCCGCTGTAGTGAATGATTCGGGGTTGGAGACAACTCCAAGCCGAATAGATGAAATTAATTTAGATGAAAATAATTTGACACAATCTGTAATAATAAATAATGCAGAAGCAAAATATACTCCAGTGATAACTAAAACAAAAGAAAAAGAGTATTCAATAAATGATATATTCAATTTTATGAGAGCAATGTCCGATAATATCAAGCAGAGTGTGAATATTAAGTTAGAAAGTAACTTTGATGTAGTAAATAGTCGTTTTGATAGTAATGACAAAAAATTTAATGAAATAAAGGAGGATATTGATGCAAAATTTGAGGTACAGAATAGTAATTTTAATGATAAATTAGATGAACAGAATGTTAAATTTAACGAAATCAAGGGGGAAATAAATGAAATAAATGTTAAGCTAATACAACAGTTAGATAAGCTTGGGAGAAATATTGAAAACAAGAAGGTAAGTAATAGTGGTAACATGACAACAAATAGTGAAGAAATTAATAACAAGGTGAGTAATACCGATGATTATAATGATATGTTAACAAGTGATAACAATGATATTAAAAATGGTGATGTAATTGAAAATGGGGTATCAAAAAGTGATACAGTAGATAATAGTAGTGATAATGAGAGTAGAATGAGAGTTGAGGTTGATGAGGGATTGCTAGTTAGTGTTTATGATTTAGAAAGGGAGTATAGAGATAGTTTAAATGTAGAGTATGAACAGAGGGCACATTTTTCTTGTGGTATAGGTGAAGGAAAGGCTTCACGAGTATTGTTGGAGGACAAAGGTTCCTCAAGAGATTTTGTGGGAGGCAAATGGTCTCCGAAACGTCCCTTAATTTTTTGCGGTTTACCTGGTAAGTCCAGATGGAATTATAATAAAGTGGTATTGTCCTCTGTGTGGAGTGAGAATATGAAATGGTGTGGTATTGAAAGTGATTATGAGCGAGATAGAGTGATAGAGTTGTTCAGATTAAGCAGAGATTATGAAGGTTTAGTAGGGGAAATAAATATTGAGAGAAAGTGTTATATTATTAGCAATGTAGACTTACCTTGTGAAGTAGCAGATTTTGATTTTGATATCAATATTGATGACAAACATTTACTTGTTGGAAGAGTTAGTGTACTTGTAATAGCAGATAATTGTGATAATGATGTAACTTACCTGGGTGTAACAATGAATACCAATGGAGACTGGATAAAAAATACTAATGTAGACATGATTTATGATAAAGTAATAATGGGGAGTAACCCTATGTATTATTATTACGGTACAATGGAAAAAATAAATTTTTATGGTTATTATACAAAAGATAGCCATATGATGTGTATAAATAAAAATGAACAATGTTATGTGCAGAAAAGATTAATTTTCGATGACGGGGGTTAGACTATATATGAATGAACATATAAATTATTTGAGTTAACGGTAATTACTTGGCTTATTTATGTAATGAAGTTTGGTAAACAAGAAAATTATGACGAAAATTTGTAAATAAATGTGTTAGTGTTAAATGTATTGTGTCAAGGTTATATTGTTGGAATGCAGACTATAGTTTCTGTAACACATGTTTGTAGTAAAGATGAATGGCATAATAATAATAATATTTTATTTTGTTAAATAATTAACAAGAGGTACTGATGAAATTTGTTTTGAATTGTGTGATTAAATTAAAAGTGTCCCAAATAATGTAACTAAAGCCAAATTGTTTTGAGTGAAGGTGGAATTAAAGTAATGTAAAAGGTGAATTATATTAACAGTTAGTAATTGATTAACATGTCAACACTTAAAGATTTATAGAAACTGAAAACTGAAGGAAGTGTTAGTGGTGTTGTAGTCAGGAATGTTGAGACTGAGTCCGTGTTTATAAAACAAGTCTGGTATACCACTGTTGATGTAAACGGGTATATTGTGTGTTGTGTGACTAATGTTTCCAGCCATGCTTGAGTTGACAACAACAAGAATGTTGTATTTTGATGAATCAGTGCTATGAGTAAATCCTATTATGTAATAAAAGAAATGCAAGATGTGATGAAATGGAGGTAGCTTTTTATGAATAACACAAGGAAATGACTTAGTGTTTTGATTGTAAGGCAGTTAAATTTTATGCGATAGAATTTTGTTAATGGAGAATCATTTTGAAAAAAAAATGTAATAAAAGTAAATGAAATTGGTAATTAACTTAATAATGTAAATTTTAGTGATGCATTTAAATTTATTTTGATTCGAATTTAAAATGTAATGGTAAATTAAATAACAATTGATAAAAACAATGATTAAAATATTCATTTAAAATTGAAAACTGAAGGGAATTTTTGGATAAAAATAATCAAAAATGTTTGGGTTAATCAATGTGTTATTTTGGATGGGTAATAGAGTTTTGTGAACATTATTTAATCTGTATGAAATTCAAATGCATTAGGTGTAAGTATATTGTAAGTTTATATGGCCAGGTGGACATTGTATTTTATGAAGGCCAGCTATAGAGTTGATGGAAACCAATGTTTATTGGATTTCGTTGTCCATGACGTGTCCATTACTTAACTAAATATCACTATTGTTTGACGACTCGGATCACTAAGTTTTTTATAAGTAAAATCGTAAAGATTTACCTTACAGCCTAAACCGGCTTTCACCTTTAGAAGGCTTCATCAGAGGCTGCCGTAGGTAGCGCTGTCCGTCTTGTTGGACACAAAAACAAATAAAAACGACATCCTAAACGAACAGACACAATTCAAATCGCACGCATTATTCGAACACATCTCACCACACACACACAGCATCAATCTTTCGACTAACTATCGTGTTGCCAACAACAAGACGGACAGCGCTACCTACGGTAGCCTCTGATGAAGCCTTCTAAAGGTGAAAGCCGGTTTAGGCTGTAAGGTAAATCTTTACGATTTTACTTATAAAAAACTTAGTGTTCTGAGTCGTCAAACAATAGTAATATTTAGTCAATGTTTATTATGTTGTATCCTGTTTATGTAATTATGTACGAATATAGAACAGCGGTCATTGTAGGCCAAATCCACTAAATGGAAAGCCAGTACTTTGTATATAAAAGAACAAGTACTTTGCCAATAAAGAACCAGTACGGCTAAGGGGAAACGAATCAGTGTGGGATATGGAGTAATGGAAGGCCGTTTGTTAATCTTTAATTTGAATGTTACAGAGTCAGGTGATACTGTGGCAGGTATCTGTCCGAGCTTATGGTGTTGGGATCTCGTACAGAGAAGTCCAGTAAGGTCGGATGGGTACAGCCACAGTCACCGGACTAAGGGGGTAAGCACCCATGATTTTAGTAAAGTTTAAGGGGGGTTGTGGCGCCATATCTTCACTGATCCTCTTAGGTTTTAGGCAATGAGAGTTTTTATGCTTCGGCATAAAACCTCTCATTGGGGGGGGGGGGTATTGTAACGGTACAGAATTGTGTGTTAGAGACAGTAAAGATTTAAATCAGTTAATTTCAAAGCAGCTAGTATTCACCCAAGGGGTACCCCATTGTAACCAGCAACATACAATATTATGATAAACTGTTTATGTCTACGGTCAACCAGCCAGACGTATTACGCAACAGCGTGCCAGCCCAGTCCTCTCTGTGTAAATCACAGTAAGAACACTTTATCACCAGTGTTTGCATCAGACGGTCCCCTTTAGTAGAGAGCATTGCATTAACAAAAAAACCGTGGCCTCGGGCGTGTAAGATAGGCCGAAATTAAAGTAGGCCTATCCAGTAAAACAACTAAAAGTGCATAAACAATAGTGCGGTCAGCAAAAAACACCTAAGTACTCGATCAAAAGTAAAGTCGGCCGACTAAATTATTAAAAGTGAAATGTGTTAAAACGGTTCGAATAACCCGCAAACAATTAACGCCATACAAATGACAAAATAACGTGAACTAACTTCAAGTGATTTTCAGAGTGCGGGACAAAATAAGTGCTTACAAAATCGGACCAGGTCTACAACCAGGCTGAGTACTCATTAAATCACTTTCTTCTAATTACAAAATTTGAACAGCCTTAAAATCTAAACCTGTGTATTATGAGATCTCTAAGGGAATGGGGTTTATTTGAATATTAATGTGAAAGAAAGAGAGCGGGTGTGTGTATGGTAAAGTAGAGGTTACGTACTGGTTCGCCTCAATATTCATATCCAATTAGTAATATCACTCATAATAGTATTTAAAAACTTAATAGGGATAAGAATTAATTTCATAGTTTGATATGAAATAGTGGTACAGCCTTTTATAGAACGTAAAAGGAGGGTGTGAGGTTTTGATAGCAAATAAAAATAAGGATGTGATTTTGACAGTATAAAATGTGTTAGCATAATTATTTCGCACTTAAACCCAGATAAACTTGTCTGCAGCTGTTTTCGTCTGTAAGACCGTGGAGGAGAACTCGAAGGTAAGATTTTATTATTAATGGAAGTAAATTGAGTTGTTTCATTGACCCACGAAAATAGGGACTCGATTATTTTATTATATGATAGAAAATTATATTGTTTCATTGGCGCCCGAACAGGGATGGTGAGTGTAATTTTATTACATTCACCAGACCTAATTAAGCTGCAGAATGGGTTAATTGAGAGTGAGGGCGTTTTTGTAAACTACATAAACGTGTAATGAAAAATCACGAAAAGTAAATTGTAAGAGATTTATAATTGTGTAGGTAGTTTATTGTTTAAAAATTATTTACTTAAGTTAGTTACGTTGATAAAGATGGAAGACGTTAACGAAATAAATCTGACCGGCTCGGCAGTTACGAGTGAGTCAGGAGGTGGCTTAATGCCAATTATGGTTAAAGAAAATGATTTAACTGAATCCGCTGTAGTGAATGATTCGGGGTTGGAGACAACTCCAAGCCGAATAGATGAAATTAATTTAGATGAAAATAATTTGACACAATCTGTAATAATAAATAATGCAGAAGCAAAATATACTCCAGTGATAACTAAAACAAAAGAAAAAGAGTATTCAATGAATGATATATTCAATTTTATGAGAGCAATGTCCGATGATGTCAAGCAGAGTGTGAATATTAAGTTAGAAAGTAACTTTGATGTAGTAAATAGTCGTTTTGATAGTAATGACAAAAAATTTAATGAAATAAAGGAGGATATTGATGCAAAATTTGAGGTACAGAATAGTAATTTTAATGATAAATTAGATGAACAGAATGTTAAATTTAACGAAATCAAGGGGGAAATAAATGAAATAAATGTTAAGCTAATACAACAGTTAGATAAGCTTGGGAGAAATATTGAAAACAAGAAGGTAAGTAATAGTGGTAACATGACAACAAATAGTGAAGAAATTAATAACAAGGTGAGTAATACCGATGATTATAATGATATGTTAACAAGTGATAACAATGATATTAAAAATGGTGATGTAATTGAAAATGGGGTATCAAAAAGTGATACAGTAGATAATAGTAGTGATAATGAGAGTAGAATGAGAGTTGAGGTTGATGAGGGATTGCTAGTTAGTGTTTATGATTTAGAAAGGGAGTATAGAGATAGTTTAAATGTAGAGTATGAACAGAGGGCACATTTTTCTTGTGGTATAGGTGAAGGAAAGGCTTCACGAGTATTGTTGGAGGACAAAGGTTCCTCAAGAGTTTTTGTGGGAGGCAAATGGTCTCCGAAACGTCCCTTAATTTTTTGCGGTTTACCTGGTAAGTCCAGATGGAATTATAATAAAGTGGTATTGTCCTCTGTGTGGAGTGAGAATATGAAATGGTGTGGTATTGAAAGTGATTATGAGCGAGATAGAGTGATAGAGTTGTTCAGATTAAGCAGAGATTATGAAGGTTTAGTAGGGGAAATAAATATTGAGAGAAAGTGTTATATTATTAGCAATGTAGACTTACCTTGTGAAGTAGCAGATTTTGATTTTGATATCAATATTGATGACAAACATTTACTTGTTGGAAGAGTTAGTGTACTTGTAATAGCAGATAATTGTGATAATGATGTAACTTACCTGGGTGTAACAATGAATACCAATGGAGACTGGATAAAAAATACTAATGTAGACATGATTTATGATAAAGTAATAATGGGGAGTAACCCTATGTATTATTATTACGGTACAATGGAAAAAATAAATTTTTATGGTTATTATACAAAAGATAGTCATATGATGTGTATAAATAAAAATGAACAATGTTATGTGCAGAAAAGATTAATTTTCGATGACGGGGGTTAGACTATATATGAATGAACATATAAATTATTTGAGTTAACGGTAATTACTTGGCTTATTTATGTAATGAAGTTTGGTAAACAAGAAAATTATGACGAAAATTTGTAAATAAATGTGTTAGTGTTAAATGTATTGTGTCAAAGTTATATTGTTGGAATGCAGACTATAGTTTCTGTAAAACATGTTTGTAGTAAAGATGAATGGCATAATAATAATAATATTTTATTTTGTTAAATAATTAACAAGAGGTACTGATGAAATTTGTTTTGAATTGTGTGATTAAATTAAAAGTGTCCCAAATAATGTAACTAAAGCCAAATTGTTTTGAGTGAAGGTGGAATTAAAGTAATGTAAAAGGTGAATTATATTAACAGTTAGTAATTGATTAACATGTCAACACTTAAAGATTTATAGAAACTGAAAACTGAAGGAAGTGTTAGTGGTGTTGTAGTCAGGAATGTTGAGACTGAGTCCGTGTTTATAAAACAAGTCTGGTATACCACTGTTGATGTAAATGGGTATATTGTGTGTTGTGTGACTAATGTTTCCAGTCATGCTTGAGTTGACAACAACAAGAATGTTGTATTTTGATGAATCAGTGCTATGAGTAAATCCTATTATGTAATAAAAGAAATGCAAGATGTGATGAAATGGAGGTAGCTTTTTATGAATAACACAAGGAAATGACTTAGTGTTTTGATTGGAAGGCAGTTAAATTTTATGCGATAGAATTTTGTTAATGGAGAATCATTTTGAAAAAAAATGTAATAAAAGTAAATGAAATTGGTAATTAACTTAATAATGTGAATTTTAGTGATGCATTTAAATTTATTTTGATTCGAATTTTAAATGTAATGGTAAATTAAATAACAATTGATAAAAACAATGATTAAAATATTCGTTTAAAATTGAAAACTGAAGGGAATTTTTGGATAAAAATAATCAAAAATGTTTGGGTTAATCAATGTGTTATTTTGGATGGGTAATAGAGTTTTGTGAACATTATTTAATCTGTATGAAATTCAAATGCATTAGGTGTAAGTATATTGTAAGTTTATATGGCCAGGTGGACATTGTATTTTATGAAGGCCAGCTATAGAGTTGATGGAAACCAATGTTTATTGGATTTCGTTGTCCATGACGTGTCCATTACTTAACTAAATATCACTATTGTTTGACGACTCGGATCACTAAGTTTTTTATAAGTAAAATCGTAAAGATTTACCTTACAGCCTAAACCGGCTTTCACCTTTAGAAGGCTTCATCAGAGGCTGCCGTAGGTAGCGCTGTCCGTCTTGTTGGACACAAAAACAAATAAAAACGACATCCTAAACGAACAGACACAATTCAAATCGCACGCATTATTCGAACACATCTCACCACACACACACAGCATCAATCTTTCGACTAACTATCGTGTTGCCAACAACAAGACGGACAGCGCTACCTACGGTAGCCTCTGATGAAGCCTTCTAAAGGTGAAAGCCGGTTTAGGCTGTAAGGTAAATCTTTACGATTTTACTTATAAAAAACTTAGTGTTCTGAGTCGTCAAACAATAGTAATATTTAGTCAATGTTTATTATGTTGTATCCTGTTTATGTAATTATGTACGAATATAGAACAGCGGTCATTGTAGGCCAAATCCACTAAATGGAAAGCCAGTACTTTGTATATAAAAGAACAAGTACTTTGCCAATAAAGAACCAGTACGGCTAAGGGGAAACGAATCAGTGTGGGATATGGAGTAATGGAAGGCCGTTTGTTAATCTTTAATTTGAATGTTACAGAGTCAGGTGATACTGTGGCAGGTATCTGTCCGAGCTTATGGTGTTGGGATCTCGTACAGAGAAGTCCAGTAAGGTCGGATGGGTACAGCCACAGTCACCGGACTAAGGGGGTAAGCACCCATGATTTTAGTAAAGTTTAAGGGGGGTTGTGGCGCCATATCTTCACTGATCCTCTTAGGTTTTAGGCAATGAGAGTTTTTATGGTTCGGCATAAAACCTCTCATTGGGGGGGGGGGTATTGTAACGGTACAGAATTGTGTGTTAGAGACAGTAAAGATTTAAATCAGTTAATTTCAAAGCAGCTAGTATTCACCCAAGGGGTACCCCATTGTAACCAGCAACATACAATATTATGATAAACTGTTTATGTCTACGGTCAACCAGCCAGACGTATTACGCAACAGCGTGCCAGCCCAGTCCTCTCTGTGTAAATCACAGTAAGAACACTTTATCACCAGTGTTTGCATCAGACGGTCCCCTTTAGTAGAGAGCATTGCATTAACAAAAAAACCGTGGCCTCGGGCGTGTAAGATAGGCCGAAATTAAAGTAGGCCTATCCAGTAAAACAACTAAAAGTGCATAAACAATAGTGCGGTCAGCAAAAAACACCTAAGTACTCGATCAAAAGTAAAGTCGGCCGACTAAATTATTAAAAGTGAAATGTGTTAAAACGGTTCGAATAACCCGCAAACAATTAACGCCATACAAATGACAAAATAACGTGAACTAACTTCAAGTGATTTTCAGAGTGCGGGACAAAATAAGTGCTTACAAAATCGGACCAGGTCTACAACCAGGCTGAGTACTCATTAAATCACTTTCTTCTAATTACAAAATTTGAACAGCCTTAAAATCTAAACCTGTGTATTATGAGATCTCTAAGGGAATGGGGTTTATTTGAATATTAATGTGAAAGAAAGAGAGCGGGTGTGTGTATGGTAAAGTAGAGGTTACGTACTGGTTCGCCTCAATATTCATATCCAATTAGTAATATCACTCATAATAGTATTTAAAAACTTAATAGGGATAAGAATTAATTTCATAGTTTGATATGAAATAGTGGTACAGCCTTTTATAGAACGTAAAAGGAGGGTGTGAGGTTTTGATAGCAAATAAAAATAAGGATGTGATTTTGACAGTATAAAATGTGTTAGCATAATTATTTCGCACTTAAACCCAGATAAACTTGTCTGCAGCTGTTTTCGTCTGTAAGACCGTGGAGGAGAACTCGAAGGTAAGATTTTATTATTAATGGAAGTAAATTGAGTTGTTTCATTGACCCACGAAAATAGGGACTCGATTATTTTATTATATGATAGAAAATTATATTGTTTCATTGGCGCCCGAACAGGGATGGTGAGTGTAATTTTATTACATTCACCAGACCTAATTAAGCTGCAGAATGGGTTAATTGAGAGTGAGGGCGTTTTTGTAAACTACATAAACGTGTAATGAAAAATCACGAAAAGTAAATTGTAAGAGATTTATAATTGTGTAGGTAGTTTATTGTTTAAAAATTATTTACTTAAGTTAGTTACGTTGATAAAGATGGAAGACGTTAACGAAATAAATCTGACCGGCTCGGCAGTTACGAGTGAGTCAGGAGGTGGCTTAATGCCAATTATGGTTAAAGAAAATGATTTAACTGAATCCGCTGTAGTGAATGATTCGGGGTTGGAGACAACTCCAAGCCGAATAGATGAAATTAATTTAGATGAAAATAATTTGACACAATCTGTAATAATAAATAATGCAGAAGCAAAATATACTCCAGTGATAACTAAAACAAAAGAAAAAGAGTATTCAATGAATGATATATTCAATTTTATGAGAGCAATGTCCGATGATGTCAAGCAGAGTGTGAATATTAAGTTAGAAAGTAACTTTGATGTAGTAAATAGTCGTTTTGATAGTAATGACAAAAAATTTAATGAAATAAAGGAGGATATTGATGCAAAATTTGAGGTACAGAATAGTAATTTTAATGATAAATTAGATGAACAGAATGTTAAATTTAACGAAATCAAGGGGGAAATAAATGAAATAAATGTTAAGCTAATACAACAGTTAGATAAGCTTGGGAGAAATATTGAAAACAAGAAGGTAAGTAATAGTGGTAACATGACAACAAATAGTGAAGAAATTAATAACAAGGTGAGTAATACCGATGATTATAATGATATGTTAACAAGTGATAACAATGATATTAAAAATGGTGATGTAATTGAAAATGGGGTATCAAAAAGTGATACAGTAGATAATAGTAGTGATAATGAGAGTAGAATGAGAGTTGAGGTTGATGAGGGATTGCTAGTTAGTGTTTATGATTTAGAAAGGGAGTATAGAGATAGTTTAAATGTAGAGTATGAACAGAGGGCACATTTTTCTTGTGGTATAGGTGAAGGAAAGGCTTCACGAGTATTGTTGGAGGACAAAGGTTCCTCAAGAGTTTTTGTGGGAGGCAAATGGTCTCCGAAACGTCCCTTAATTTTTTGCGGTTTACCTGGTAAGTCCAGATGGAATTATAATAAAGTGGTATTGTCCTCTGTGTGGAGTGAGAATATGAAATGGTGTGGTATTGAAAGTGATTATGAGCGAGATAGAGTGATAGAGTTGTTCAGATTAAGCAGAGATTATGAAGGTTTAGTAGGGGAAATAAATATTGAGAGAAAGTGTTATATTATTAGCAATGTAGACTTACCTTGTGAAGTAGCAGATTTTGATTTTGATATCAATATTGATGACAAACATTTACTTGTTGGAAGAGTTAGTGTACTTGTAATAGCAGATAATTGTGATAATGATGTAACTTACCTGGGTGTAACAATGAATACCAATGGAGACTGGATAAAAAATACTAATGTAGACATGATTTATGATAAAGTAATAATGGGGAGTAACCCTATGTATTATTATTACGGTACAATGGAAAAAATAAATTTTTATGGTTATTATACAAAAGATAGTCATATGATGTGTATAAATAAAAATGAACAATGTTATGTGCAGAAAAGATTAATTTTCGATGACGGGGGTTAGACTATATATGAATGAACATATAAATTATTTGAGTTAACGGTAATTACTTGGCTTATTTATGTAATGAAGTTTGGTAAACAAGAAAATTATGACGAAAATTTGTAAATAAATGTGTTAGTGTTAAATGTATTGTGTCAAAGTTATATTGTTGGAATGCAGACTATAGTTTCTGTAAAACATGTTTGTAGTAAAGATGAATGGCATAATAATAATAATATTTTATTTTGTTAAATAATTAACAAGAGGTACTGATGAAATTTGTTTTGAATTGTGTGATTAAATTAAAAGTGTCCCAAATAATGTAACTAAAGCCAAATTGTTTTGAGTGAAGGTGGAATTAAAGTAATGTAAAAGGTGAATTATATTAACAGTTAGTAATTGATTAACATGTCAACACTTAAAGATTTATAGAAACTGAAAACTGAAGGAAGTGTTAGTGGTGTTGTAGTCAGGAATGTTGAGACTGAGTCCGTGTTTATAAAACAAGTCTGGTATACCACTGTTGATGTAAATGGGTATATTGTGTGTTGTGTGACTAATGTTTCCAGTCATGCTTGAGTTGACAACAACAAGAATGTTGTATTTTGATGAATCAGTGCTATGAGTAAATCCTATTATGTAATAAAAGAAATGCAAGATGTGATGAAATGGAGGTAGCTTTTTATGAATAACACAAGGAAATGACTTAGTGTTTTGATTGTAAGGCAGTTAAATTTTATGCGATAGAATTTTGTTAATGGAGAATCATTTTGAAAAAAAATGTAATAAAAGTAAATGAAATTGGTAATTAACTTAATAATGTGAATTTTAGTGATGCATTTAAATTTATTTTGATTCGAATTTTAAATGTAATGGTAAATTAAATAACAATTGATAAAAACAATGATTAAAATATTCGTTTAAAATTGAAAACTGAAGGGAATTTTTGGATAAAAATAATCAAAAATGTTTGGGTTAATCAATGTGTTATTTTGGATGGGTAATAGAGTTTTGTGAACATTATTTAATCTGTATGAAATTCAAATGCATTAGGTGTAAGTATATTGTAAGTTTATATGGCCAGGTGGACATTGTATTTTATGAAGGCCAGCTATAGAGTTGATGGAAACCAATGTTTATTGGATTTCGTTGTCCATGACGTGTCCATTACTTAACTAAATATTACTATTGTTTGACGACTCGGAACACTAAGTTTTTTATAAGTAAAATCGTAAAGATTTACGTTACAGCCTAAACCGGCTTTCACCTTTAGAAGGCTTCATCAGATGCTGCCGTAGGTAGCGCTGTCCGTCTTGTTGGACACAAAAACAAATAAAAACGACATCCTAAACGAACAGACACAATACAAATCGCACGCATTATTCGAACACATCTCACCACACAGACACACAGCATCGATCTTTCGAATAACTATCCTGTCGCCAACAACAAGACGGACAGCGCTACCTACGGTAGCCTCTGATGAAGCCTTCTAAAGGTGAAAGCCGGTTTAGGCTGTAAGGTAAATCTTTACGATTTTACTTATAAAAAACTTAGTGTTCTGAGTCGTCAAACAATAGTGATATTTAGTCAATGTTTATTATGTTGTATCCTGTTTATGTAATTATGTACGAATATAGAACAGCGGTCATTGTAGGCCAAATCCACTAAATGGAAAGCCAGTACTTTGTATATAAAAGAACCAGTACTTTGCCAATAAAGAACCAGTACGGCTAAGGGGAAACGAATCAGTGTGGGATATGGAGTAATGGAAGGCCGTTTGTTAGTCTTTTAATTGAATGTTACAGAGTCAGGTGATACTGTGGCAGGTATCTGTCCGAGCTTATGGTGTTGGGATCTCGTACAGAGAAGTCCAGTAAGGTCGGATGGGTACAGCCACAGTCACCGGACTAAGGTGGTAAGTACCCATGATTTTAGTAAGAGTTTAAGGGGGGTTGTGGCGCCATATCTTCACTGATCCTCTTAGGTTTTAGGCAATGAGAGTTTTTATGCTTCGGCATAAAACCTCTCATTGGGGGGGTATTGTAGCGGTACAGAATTGTGTGTTAGAGACAGTAAAGATTTAAATCAGTTAATTTCAAAGCAGCTAGTATTCACCCAAGGGGTACCCCATTGTAACCAGCAACATACAATATTATGATAAACTGTTGATGTCTACGGTCAAACAGCCAGACGTATTACGCAACAGCTTGCCAGCCCAGTCCTCTCTGTGTAAATCACAGTAAGAACAATTTATCACCAGTGTTTGCATCAGACGGTCCCCTTTAGTAGAGAGCATTGCATTAACAAAAAAACCGTGGCCTCGGGCGTGTAAGATAGGCCGAAATTAAAGTAGGCCTATCCAGTAAAACAACTAAAAGTGCATAAACAATAGTGCGGTCAGCAAAAAACACCTAAGTACTCGATCAAAAGTAAAGTCGGCCGACTAAATTATTAAAAGTGAAATGTAATAAAACGGTTCGAATAACCCGCAAACAATTAACGCCATACAAATGACAAAATAACGTGAACTAACTTCAAGTGATTTTCAGAGTGCGGGACAAAATAAGTGCTTACAAAATCGGACCAGGTCTACAACCAGGCTGAGTACTCATTAAATCACTTTCTGCTAATTACAAAATTTGAACAGCCTTAAAATCTAAACCTGTGTATTATGAGATCTCTAAGGGAATGGGGTTTATTTGAATATTAATGTGAAAGAAAGAGAGCGGGTGTGTGTATGGTAAAGTAGAGGTTACGTACTGGTTCGTCTCAATATTCATATCCAATTAGTAATATCACTCATAATAGTACAGTATTTAAAAACTTAATAGAGATAAGAATTAATTTCATAGTTTGATATGAAATAGTGGTACAACCTTTTATAGAACGTAAAAGAAGGGTGTGAGGTTTTGATAGCAAATAAAAATAAGCATGTGATTTAGACAGTATAAAATGTGTTAGCATAATTATTTCGCACTTAAACCCAGATAAACTTGTCTGCAGCTGTTTTCGTCTGTAAGACCCTGGAGGAGAACTCGAAGGTAAGATTTTATTATTAATGGAAGTAAATTGAGTTGTTTCATTGACCCACGAAAATAGGGACTCGATTATTTTATTATATGATAGAAAATTATATTGTTTCATTGGCGCCCGAACAGGGATGGTGAGTGTAATTTTATTACATTCACCAGACCTAATTAAGCTGCAGAACGGGTTAATTGAGAGTGAGGGCGTTTTTGTAAACTACATAAACGTGTAATGAAAAATCATGAAAAGTAAATTATAAGAGATTTATAATTGTGTAGGTAGTTTATTGTTTAAAAATTATTTACTTAAATTAGTTACGTTGATAAAGATGGAAGACGTTAACGAAATAAATCTGACCGGCTCGGCAGTTACGAGTGAGTCAGGAGGTGGCTTAATGCCAATTATGGTTAAAGAAAATGATTTAACTGAATCCGCTGTAGTGAATGATTCGGGGTTGGAGACAACTCCAAGCCGAATAGATGAAATTAATTTAGATGAAAATAATTTGACACAATCTGTAATAATAAATAATGCAGAAGCAAAATATACTCCAGTGATAACTAAAACAAAAGAAAAAGAGTATTCAATGAATGATATATTAAATTTTATGAGAGCAATGTCCGATGATATCAAGCAGAGTGTGAATATTAAGTTAGAAAGTAACTTTGATGTAGTAAATAGTCGTTTTGATAGTAATGACAAAAAATTTAATGAAATAAAGGAGGATATTGATGCAAAATTTGAGGTACAGAATAGTAATTTTAATGATAAATTAGATGAACAGAATGTTAAATTTAACGAAATCAAGGGGGAAATAAATGAAATAAATGTTAAGCTAATACAACAGTTAGATAAGCTTGGGAGAAATATTGAAAACAAGAAGGTAAGTAATAGTGGTAACATGACAACAAATAGTGAAGGAATTAATAACAAGGTGAGTAATACCGATGATTATAATGATATGTTAACAAGTGATAACAATGATATTAAAAATGGTGATGTAATTGAAAATGGGGTATCAAAAAGTGATACAGTAGATAATAGTAGTGATAATGAGAGTAGAATGAGAGTTGAGGTTGATGAGGGATTGCTAGTTAGTGTTTATGATTTAGAAAGGGAGTATAGAGATAGTTTAAATGTAGAGTATGAACAGAGGGCACATTTTTCTTGTGGTATAGGTGAAGGAAAGGCTTCACCAGTAGTGTTGGAGGACAAAGGTTCCTCAAGAGTTTTTGTGGGAGGCAAATGGTCTCCGAAACGTCCCTTAATTTTTTGCGGTTTACCTGGTAAGTCCAGATGGAATTATAATAAAGTGGTATTGTCCTCTGTGTGGAGTGAGAATATGAAATGGTGTGGTATTGAAAGTGATTATGAGCGAGATAGAGTGATAGAGTTGTTCAGATTAAGCAGAGATTATGAAGGTTTAGTAGGGGAAATAAATATTGAGAGAAAGTGTTATATTATTAGCAATGTAGACTTACCTTGTGAAGTAGCAGATTTTGATTTTGATATCAATATTGATGACAAACATTTACTTTTTGGAAGAGGTAGTGTACTTGTAATAGCAGATAATTGTGATAATGATGTATCTTACCTGGGTGTAACAATGAATACCAATGGAGACTGGATAAAAAATACTAATGTAGACATGATTTATGATAAAGTAATAATGGGGAGTAACCCTATGTATTATTATTACGGTACAATGGAAAAAATAAATTTTTATGGTTATTATACAAAAGATAGCCATATGATGTGTATAAATAAAAATGAACAATGTTATGTGCAGAAAAGATTAATTTTCGATGACGGGGGTTAGACTATATATGAATGAACATATAAATTATTTGAGTTAACGGTAATTACTTGGCTTATTTATGTAATGAAGTTTGGTAAACAAGAAAATTATGACGAAAATTTGTAAATAAATGTGTTAGTGTTAAATGTATTGTGTCAAGGTTATATTGTTGGAATGCAGACTATAGTTTCTGTAACACATGTTTGTAGTAAAGATGAATGGCATAATAATAATAATATTTTATTTTGTTAAATAATTAACAAGAGGTACTGATGAAATTTGTTTTGAATTGTGTGATTAAATTAAAAGTGTCCCAAATAATGTAACTAAAGCCAAATTGTTTTGAGTGAAGGTGGAATTAAAGTAATGTAAAAGGTGAATTATATTAACAGTTAGTAATTGATTAACATGTCAACACTTAAAGATTTATAGAAACTGAAAACTGAAGGAAGTGTTAGTGGTGTTGTAGTCAGGAATGTTGAGACTGAGTCCGTGTTTATAAAACAAGTCTGGTATACCACTGTTGATGTAAACGGGTATATTGTGTGTTGTGTGACTAATGTTTCCAGTCATGCTTGAGTTGACAACAACAAGAATGTTGTATTTTGATGAATCAGTGCTATGAGTAAATCCTATTATGTAATAAAAGAAATGCAAGATGTGATGAAATGGAGGTAGCTTTTTATGAATAACACAAGGAAATGACTTAGTGTTTTGATTGGAAGGCAGTTAAATTTTATGCGATAGAATTTTGTTTATGGAGAATCATTTTGAAAAAAAATGTAATAAAAGTAAATGAAATTGGTAATTAACTTAACAATGTGAATTTTAGTGATGCATTTAAATTTATTTTGATTCGAATTTTAAATGTAATGGTAAGTTAAATAACAATTGATAAAAACAATGATTAAAATATTCATTTAAAATTGAAAACTGAAGGGAATTTTTGGATAAAAATAATCAAAAATGTTTGGGTTAATTAATGTGTTATTTTGGATGGGTAATAGAGTTTTGTGAACATTATTTAATCTGTATGAAATTCAAATGCATTAGGTGTAAGTATATTGTAAGTTTATATGGCCAGGTGGACATTGTATTTTATGAAGGCCAGCTATAGAGTTGATGGAAACCAATGTTTATTGGATTTCGTTGTCCATGACGTGTCCATTACTTAACTAAATATCACTATTGTTTGACGACTCGGATCACTAAGTTTTTTATAAGTAAAATCGTAAAGATTTACCTTACAGCCTAAACCGGCTTTCACCTTTAGAAGGCTTCATCAGAGGCTGCCGTAGGTAGCGCTGTCCGTCTTGTTGGACACAAAAACAAATAAAAACGACATCCTAAACGAACAGACACAATTCAAATCGCACGCATTATTCGAACACATCTCACCACACACACACACAGCATCGATCTTTCGAAAAACTATCCTGTCGCCAACAACAAGACGGACAGCGCTATTCTACGGTAGCCTCTGATGAAGCCTTCTAAAGGTGAAAGCCGGTTTAGGCTGTAAGGTAAATCTTTACGATTTTACTTATAAAAAACTTAGTGTTCTGAGTCGTCAAACAATAGTGATATTTAGTCAATGTTTATTATGTTGTATCCTGTTTATGTAATTATGTACGAATATAGAACAGCGGTCATTTTAGGCCAACTCCACTAAATGGAAAGCCAGTCCTTTGTATATAAAAGAACCAGTACTTTGCCAATAAAGAACCAGTACGGCTAAGGGGAAACGAATCAGTGTGGGATATGGAGTAATGGAAGGCCGTTTGTTAATCTTTTAATTGAATGTTACAGAGTCAGGTGATACTGTGGCAGGTATCTGTCCGAGCTTATGGTGTTGGGATCTCGTACAGAGAAGTCCAGTAAGGTCGGAAGGGTACAGCCACAGTCACCAGACTAAGGGGGTAAGTACCCATGATTTTAGTAAGAGTTTAAGGGGGGTTGTGGCGCCATATCTTCACTGTTCCTCTTAGGTTTTAGGCAATGAGAGTTTTTATGCTTCGGCATAAAACCTCTCATTGGGGGGGTATTGTAACGGTACAGAATTGTGTGTTAGAGACAGTAAAGATTTAAATCAGTTAATTTCAAAGCAGCTAGTATCCACCCAAGGGGTACCCCATTGTAACCAGCAACATACAATATTATGATAAACTGTTGATGTCTACGGTCAACCAGCCAGACGTATTACGCAACAGCTTGCCAGCCCAGTCCTCTCTGTGTAAATCACAGTAAGAACACTTTATCATCAGTGTTTGCATCAGACGGTCCCCTTTAGTAGAGAGCATTGCATTAACAAAAAAACCGTGGCCTCGGGCGTGTAAGATAGGCCGAAATTAAAGTAGGCCTATCCAGTAAAACAACTAAAAGTGCATAAACAATAGTGCGGTCAGCAAAAACACCTAAGTACTCGATCAAAAGTAAAGTCGGCCGACTAAATGATTAAAAGTGAAATGTAATAAAACGGTTCGAATAACCCGCAAACAATTAACGCCATACAAATGACAAAATAACGTGAAATAACTTCAAGTGATTTTCAGAGTGCGGGACAAAATAAGTGCTTACAAAATCGGACCAGGTCTACAACCAGGCTGAGTACTCATTAAATCACTTTCTTCTAATTACAAAATTTGAACAGCCTTAAAATCTAAACCTGTGTATTATGAGATCTCTAAGGGAATGGGGTTTATTTGAATATTAATGTGAAAGAAAGAGAGCGGGTGTGTGTATTGTAAAGTAGAGGTTACGTACTGGTTCGTCTCAATATTCATATCCAATTAATAATATCACTCATAATAGTATTTAAAAACTTAATAGAGATAAGAATTAATTTCATAGTTTGATATGAAATAGTGGTACAGCTTTTTATAGAACGTGAAAGGAGGGTGTGAGGTTTTGATAGCAAATAAAAAAAAGCATGTGATTTAGACAGTATAAAATGTGTTAGCATAATTATTTCGCACTTAAACCCAGATAAACTTGTCTGCAGCTGTTTTCGTCTGTAAGACCGTGGAGGAGAACTCGAAGGTAAGATTTTATTATTAATGGAAGTAAATTGAGTTGTTTCATTGACCCCCGAAAATAGGGACTCGATTATTTTATTATATGATAGAAAATTCTATTGATTCATTGGTGCCCGAACAGGGATGGTGAGTGTAATTTTATTACATTCACCAGACCTAATTAAGCTGCAGAACGGGTTAATTGAGAGTGAGGGCGTTTTTGTAAACTACATAAACGTGTAATGAAAAATCATGAAAAGTAAATTATAAGAGATTTATAATTGTGTAGGTAGTTTATTGTTTAAAAATTATTTACTTAAATTAGTTACGTTGATAAAGATGGAAGACGTTAACGAAATAAATCTGACCGGCTCGGCAGTTACGAGTGAGTCAGGAGGTGGCTTAATGCCAATTATGGTTAAAGAAAATGATTTAACTGAATCCGCTGTAGTGAATGATTCGGGGTTGGAGACAACTCCAAGCCGAATAGATGAAATTAATTTAGATGGAAATAATTTGACACAATCTGTAATAATAAATAATGCAGAAGCAAAATATACTCCAGTGATAACTAAAACAAAAGAAAAAGAGTATTCAATGAATGATATATTAAATTTTATGAGAGCAATGTCCGATGATATCAAGCAGAGTGTGAATATTAAGTTAGAAAGTAACTTTGATGTAGTAAATAGTCGTTTTGATAGTAATGACAAAAAATTTAATGAAATAAAGGAGGATATTGATGCAAAATTTGAGGTACAGAATAGTAATTTTAATGATAAATTAGATGAACAGAATGTTAAATTTAACGAAATCAAGGGGGAAATAAATGAAATAAATGTTAAGCTAATACAACAGTTAGATAAGCTTGGGAGAAATATTGAAAACAAGAAGGTAAGTAATAGTGGTAACATGACAACAAATAGTGAAGAAATTAATAACAAGGTGAGTAATACCGATGATTATAATGATATGTTAACAAGTGATAACAATGATATTAAAAATGGTGATGTAATTGAAAATGGGTTATCAAAAAGTGATACAGTAGATAATAGTAGTGATAATGAGAGTAGAATGAGAGTTGAGGTTGATCAGGGATTGCTAGTTAGTGTTTATGATTTAGAAAGGGAGTATAGAGATAGTTTAAATGTAGAGTATGAACAGAGGGCACATTTTTCTTGTGGTATAGGTGAAGGAAAGGCTTCACCAGTAGTGTTGGAGGACAAAGATTCCTCAAGAGTTTTTGTGGGAGGCAAATGGTCTCCGAAACGTCATTTAATTTTTTGCGGTTTACCTGGTAAGTCCAGATGGAATTATAATAAAGTGGTATTGTCCTCTGTGTAGAGTGAGAATATGAAATGGTGTGGTATTGAAACTGATTATGAGCGAGATAGAGTTGTTCAGATTAAGCAGAGATTATGAAGGTTTAGTAGGGGGAATAAATATTGAGAGAAAGGATTATATTATTAGCAATGTAGACTTACCTTGTGAAGTAGCAGATTTTGATTTTGATATCAATATTGATGACAAACATTTACTTGTTGGAAGAGTTAGTGTACTTGTAATAGCAGATAATTGTGATAATGATGTAACTTACCTGGGTGTAACAATGAATACCAATGGAGACTGGATAAAAAATACTAATGTAGACATGATTTATGATAAAGTAATAATGGGGAGTAACCCTATGTATTATTATTACGGTACAATGGAAAAAATAAATTTTTATGGTTATTATACAAAAGATAGCCATATGATGTGTATAAATAAAAATGAACAATGTTATGTGCAGAAAAGATTAATTTTCGATGACGGGGGTTAGACTATATATGAATGAACATATAAATTATTTGAGTTAACGGTAATTACTTGGCTTATTTATGTAATGAAATTTGGTAAACAAGAAAATTATGACGAAAGTTTGTAAATAAATGTGTTAGTGTTAAATGTATTGTGTCAAGGTTATATTGTTGGAATGCAGACTATAGTTTCTGTAACACATGTTTGTAGTAAAGATGAATGGCATAATAATAATAATATTTTATTTTGTTAAATAATTAACAAGAGGTACTGATGAAATTTGTTTTGAATTGTGTGATTAAATTAAAAGTGTCCCAAATAATGTAACTAAAGCCAAATTGTTTTGAGTGAAGGTGGAATTAAAGTAATGTAAAAGGTGAATTATATTAACAGTTAGTAATTGATTAACATGTCAACACTTAAAGATTTATAGAAACTGAAAACTGAAGGAAGTGTTAGTGGTATTGTAGTCAGGAATGTTGAGACTGAGTCCGTGTTTATAAAACAAGTCTGGTATACCACTGTTGATGTAAACGGGTATATTGTGTGTTGTGTGACTAATGTTTCCAGTCATGGTTGAGTTGACAACAACAAGAATGTTGTATTTTGATGAATCAGTGCTATGAGAAAATCCTATTATGTAATAAAAGAAATGCAAGATGTGATGAAATGGAGGTAGCTTTTTATGAATAACACAAGGAAATGACTTAGTGTTTTGATTGGAAGGCAGTTAAATTTTATGCGATAGAATTTTGCTAATGGAGAATCATTTTGAAAAAAAATGTAATAAAAGTAAATGAAATTGGTAATTAACTTAATAATGTGAATTTTAGTGATGCATTTAAATTTATTTTGATTCGAATTTTAAATGTAATGGTAAATTAAATAACAATTGATGAAAACAATGATTAAAATATTCATTTAAAATTGAAAACTGAAGGGAATTTTTGGATAAATATAACCAAAATTTTTGGGTTAATCAATGTGTTATTTTGGATGGGTAATAGAGTTTTGTGAACATTATTTAATCTGTATGAAATTCAAATGCATTAGGTGTAAGTATATTGTAAGTTTATATGGCCAGGTGGACATTGTATTTTATGAAGGCCAGCTATAGAGTTGATGGAAACCAATGTTTATTGGATTTCGTTGTCCATGACGTGTCCATTACTTAACTAAATATCACTATTGTTTGACGACTCGGATCACTAAGTTTTTTATAAGTAAAATCGTAAAGATTTACCTTACAGCCTAAACCGGCTTTCACCTTTAGAAGGCTTCATCAGAGGCTGCCGTAGGTAGCGCTGTCCGTCTTGTTGGACACAAAAACAAATAAAAACGACATCCTAAACGAACAGACACAATTCAAATCGCACGCATTATTCGAACACATCTCACCACACACACACAGCATCAATCTTTCGACTAACTATCGTGTTGCCAACAACAAGACGGACAGCGCTACCTACGGTAGCCTCTGATGAAGCCTTCTAAAGGTGAAAGCCGGTTTAGGCTGTAAGGTAAATCTTTACGATTTTACTTATAAAAAACTTAGTGTTCTGAGTCGTCAAACAATAGTAATATTTAGTCAATGTTTATTATGTTGTATCCTGTTTATGTAATTATGTACGAATATAGAACAGCGGTCATTGTAGGCCAAATCCACTAAATGGAAAGCCAGTACTTTGTATATAAAAGAACAAGTACTTTGCCAATAAAGAACCAGTACGGCTAAGGGGAAACGAATCAGTGTGGGATATGGAGTAATGGAAGGCCGTTTGTTAATCTTTAATTTGAATGTTACAGAGTCAGGTGATACTGTGGCAGGTATCTGTCCGAGCTTATGGTGTTGGGATCTCGTACAGAGAAGTCCAGTAAGGTCGGATGGGTACAGCCACAGTCACCGGACTAAGGGGGTAAGCACCCATGATTTTAGTAAAGTTTAAGGGGGGTTGTGGCGCCATATCTTCACTGATCCTCTTAGGTTTTAGGCAATGAGAGTTTTTATGCTTCGGCATAAAACCTCTCATTGGGGGGGGGGTATTGTAACGGTACAGAATTGTGTGTTAGAGACAGTAAAGATTTAAATCAGTTAATTTCAAAGCAGCTAGTATTCACCCAAGGGGTACCCCATTGTAACCAGCAACATACAATATTATGATAAACTGTTTATGTCTACGGTCAACCAGCCAGACGTATTACGCAACAGCGTGCCAGCCCAGTCCTCTCTGTGTAAATCACAGTAAGAACACTTTATCACCAGTGTTTGCATCAGACGGTCCCCTTTAGTAGAGAGCATTGCATTAACAAAAAAACCGTGGCCTCGGGCGTGTAAGATAGGCCGAAATTAAAGTAGGCCTATCCAGTAAAACAACTAAAAGTGCATAAACAATAGTGCGGTCAGCAAAAAACACCTAAGTACTCGATCAAAAGTAAAGTCGGCCGACTAAATTATTAAAAGTGAAATGTGTTAAAACGGTTCGAATAACCCGCAAACAATTAACGCCATACAAATGACAAAATAACGTGAACTAACTTCAAGTGATTTTCAGAGTGCGGGACAAAATAAGTGCTTACAAAATCGGACCAGGTCTACAACCAGGCTGAGTACTCATTAAATCACTTTCTTCTAATTACAAAATTTGAACAGCCTTAAAATCTAAACCTGTGTATTATGAGATCTCTAAGGGAATGGGGTTTATTTGAATATTAATGTGAAAGAAAGAGAGCGGGTGTGTGTATGGTAAAGTAGAGGTTACGTACTGGTTCGCCTCAATATTCATATCCAATTAGTAATATCACTCATAATAGTATTTAAAAACTTAATAGGGATAAGAATTAATTTCATAGTTTGATATGAAATAGTGGTACAGCCTTTTATAGAACGTAAAAGGAGGGTGTGAGGTTTTGATAGCAAATAAAAATAAGGATGTGATTTTGACAGTATAAAATGTGTTAGCATAATTATTTCGCACTTAAACCCAGATAAACTTGTCTGCAGCTGTTTTCGTCTGTAAGACCGTGGAGGAGAACTCGAAGGTAAGATTTTATTATTAATGGAAGTAAATTGAGTTGTTTCATTGACCCACGAAAATAGGGACTCGATTATTTTATTATATGATAGAAAATTATATTGTTTCATTGGCGCCCGAACAGGGATGGTGAGTGTAATTTTATTACATTCACCAGACCTAATTAAGCTGCAGAATGGGTTAATTGAGAGTGAGGGCGTTTTTGTAAACTACATAAACGTGTAATGAAAAATCACGAAAAGTAAATTGTAAGAGATTTATAATTGTGTAGGTAGTTTATTGTTTAAAAATTATTTACTTAAGTTAGTTACGTTGATAAAGATGGAAGACGTTAACGAAATAAATCTGACCGGCTCGGCAGTTACGAGTGAGTCAGGAGGTGGCTTAATGCCAATTATGGTTAAAGAAAATGATTTAACTGAATCCGCTGTAGTGAATGATTCGGGGTTGGAGACAACTCCAAGCCGAATAGATGAAATTAATTTAGATGAAAATAATTTGACACAATCTGTAATAATAAATAATGCAGAAGCAAAATATACTCCAGTGATAACTAAAACAAAAGAAAAAGAGTATTCAATGAATGATATATTCAATTTTATGAGAGCAATGTCCGATGATGTCAAGCAGAGTGTGAATATTAAGTTAGAAAGTAACTTTGATGTAGTAAATAGTCGTTTTGATAGTAATGACAAAAAATTTAATGAAATAAAGGAGGATATTGATGCAAAATTTGAGGTACAGAATAGTAATTTTAATGATAAATTAGATGAACAGAATGTTAAATTTAACGAAATCAAGGGGGAAATAAATGAAATAAATGTTAAGCTAATACAACAGTTAGATAAGCTTGGGAGAAATATTGAAAACAAGAAGGTAAGTAATAGTGGTAACATGACAACAAATAGTGAAGAAATTAATAACAAGGTGAGTAATACCGATGATTATAATGATATGTTAACAAGTGATAACAATGATATTAAAAATGGTGATGTAATTGAAAATGGGGTATCAAAAAGTGATACAGTAGATAATAGTAGTGATAATGAGAGTAGAATGAGAGTTGAGGTTGATGAGGGATTGCTAGTTAGTGTTTATGATTTAGAAAGGGAGTATAGAGATAGTTTAAATGTAGAGTATGAACAGAGGGCACATTTTTCTTGTGGTATAGGTGAAGGAAAGGCTTCACGAGTATTGTTGGAGGACAAAGGTTCCTCAAGAGTTTTTGTGGGAGGCAAATGGTCTCCGAAACGTCCCTTAATTTTTTGCGGTTTACCTGGTATGTCCAGATGGAATTATAATAAAGTGGTATTGTCCTCTGTGTGGAGTGAGAATATGAAATGGTGTGGTATTGAAAGTGATTATGAGCGAGATAGAGTGATAGAGTTGTTCAGATTAAGCAGAGATTATGAAGGTTTAGTAGGGGAAATAAATATTGAGAGAAAGTGTTATATTATTAGCAATGTAGACTTACCTTGTGAAGTAGCAGATTTTGATTTTGATATCAATATTGATGACAAACATTTACTTGTTGGAAGAGTTAGTGTACTTGTAATAGCAGATAATTGTGATAATGATGTAACTTACCTGGGTGTAACAATGAATACCAATGGAGACTGGATAAAAAATACTAATGTAGACATGATTTATGATAAAGTAATAATGGGGAGTAACCCTATGTATTATTATTACGGTACAATGGAAAAAATAAATTTTTATGGTTATTATACAAAAGATAGTCATATGATGTGTATAAATAAAAATGAACAATGTTATGTGCAGAAAAGATTAATTTTCGGTGACGGGGGTTAGACTATATATGAATGAACATATAAATTATTTGAGTTAACGGTAATTACTTGGCTTATTTATGTAATGAAGTTTGGTAAACAAGAAAATTATGACGAAAATTTGTAAATAAATGTGTTAGTGTTAAATGTATTGTGTCAAAGTTATATTGTTGGAATGCAGACTATAGTTTCTGTAAAACATGTTTGTAGTAAAGATGAATGGCATAATAATAATAATATTTTATTTTGTTAAATAATTAACAAGAGGTACTGATGAAATTTGTTTTGAATTGTGTGATTAAATTAAAAGTGTCCCAAATAATGTAACTAAAGCCAAATTGTTTTGAGTGAAGGTGGAATTAAAGTAATGTAAAAGGTGAATTATATTAACAGTTAGTAATTGATTAACATGTCAACACTTAAAGATTTATAGAAACTGAAAACTGAAGGAAGTGTTAGTGGTGTTGTAGTCAGGAATGTTGAGACTGAGTCCGTGTTTATAAAACAAGTCTGGTATACCACTGTTGATGTAAATGGGTATATTGTGTGTTGTGTGACTAATGTTTCCAGTCATGCTTGAGTTGACAACAACAAGAATGTTGTATTTTGATGAATCAGTGCTATGAGTAAATCCTATTATGTAATAAAAGAAATGCAAGATGTGATGAAATGGAGGTAGCTTTTTATGAATAACACAAGGAAATGACTTAGTGTTTTGATTGTAAGGCAGTTAAATTTTATGCGATAGAATTTTGTTAATGGAGAATCATTTTGAAAAAAAATGTAATAAAAGTAAATGAAATTGGTAATTAACTTAATAATGTGAATTTTAGTGATGCATTTAAATTTATTTTGATTCGAATTTTAAATGTAATGGTAAATTAAATAACAATTGATAAAAACAATGATTAAAATATTCGTTTAAAATTGAAAACTGAAGGGAATTTTTGGATAAAAATAATCAAAAATGTTTGGGTTAATCAATGTGTTATTTTGGATGGGTAATAGAGTTTTGTGAACATTATTTAATCTGTATGAAATTCAAATGCATTAGGTGTAAGTATATTGTAAGTTTATATGGCCAGGTGGACATTGTATTTTATGAAGGCCAGCTATAGAGTTGATGGAAACCAATGTTTATTGGATTTCGTTGTCCATGACGTGTCCATTACTTAACTAAATATTACTATTGTTTGACGACTCGGAACACTAAGTTTTTTATAAGTAAAATCGTAAAGATTTACGTTACAGCCTAAACCGGCTTTCACCTTTAGAAGGCTTCATCAGATGCTGCCGTAGGTAGCGCTGTCCGTCTTGTTGGACACAAAAACAAATAAAAACGACATCCTAAACGAACAGACACAATACAAATCGCACGCATTATTCGAACACATCTCACCACACAGACACACAGCATCGATCTTTCGAATAACTATCCTGTCGCCAACAACAAGACGGACAGCGCTACCTACGGTAGCCTCTGATGAAGCCTTCTAAAGGTGAAAGCCGGTTTAGGCTGTAAGGTAAATCTTTACGATTTTACTTATAAAAAACTTAGTGTTCTGAGTCGTCAAACAATAGTGATATTTAGTCAATGTTTATTATGTTGTATCCTGTTTATGTAATTATGTACGAATATAGAACAGCGGTCATTGTAGGCCAAATCCACTAAATGGAAAGCCAGTACTTTGTATATAAAAGAACCAGTACTTTGCCAATAAAGAACCAGTACGGCTAAGGGGAAACGAATCAGTGTGGGATATGGAGTAATGGAAGGCCGTTTGTTAGTCTTTTAATTGAATGTTACAGAGTCAGGTGATACTGTGGCAGGTATCTGTCCGAGCTTATGGTGTTGGGATCTCGTACAGAGAAGTCCAGTAAGGTCGGATGGGTACAGCCACAGTCACCGGACTAAGGGGGTAAGTACCCATGATTTTAGTAAGAGTTTAAGGGGGGTTGTGGCGCCATATCTTCACTGATCCTCTTAGGTTTTAGGCAATGAGTGTTTTTATGCTTCGGCATAAAACCTCTCATTGGGGGGGTATTGTAGCGGTACAGAATTGTGTGTTAGAGACAGTAAAGATTTAAATCAGTTAATTTCAAAGCAGCTAGTATTCACCCAAGGGGTACCCCATTGTAACCAGCAACATACAATATTATGATAAACTGTTGATGTCTACGGTCAAACAGCCAGACGTATTACGCAACAGCTTGCCAGCCCAGTCCTCTCTGTGTAAATCACAGTAAGAACAATTTATCACCAGTGTTTGCATCAGACGGTCCCCTTTAGTAGAGAGCATTGCATTAACAAAAAAACCGTGGCCTCGGGCGTGTAAGATAGGCCGAAATTAAAGTAGGCCTATCCAGTAAAACAACTAAAAGTGCATAAACAATAGTGCGGTCAGCAAAAAACACCTAAGTACTCGATCAAAAGTAAAGTCGGCCGACTAAATTATTAAAAGTGAAATGTAATAAAACGGTTCGAATAACCCGCAAACAATTAACGCCATACAAATGACAAAATAACGTGAACTAACTTCAAGTGATTTTCAGAGTGCGGGACAAAATAAGTGCTTACAAAATCGGACCAGGTCTACAACCAGGCTGAGTACTCATTAAATCACTTTCTGCTAATTACAAAATTTGAACAGCCTTAAAATCTAAACCTGTGTATTATGAGATCTCTAAGGGAATGGGGTTTATTTGAATATTAATGTGAAAGAAAGAGAGCGGGTGTGTGTATGGTAAAGTAGAGGTTACGTACTGGTTCGTCTCAATATTCATATCCAATTAGTAATATCACTCATAATAGTACAGTATTTAAAAACTTAATAGAGATAAGAATTAATTTCATAGTTTGATATGAAATAGTGGTACAACCTTTTAGAGAACGTAAAAGAAGGGTGTGAGGTTTTGATAGCAAATAAAAAAAAGCATGTGATTTAGACAGTATAAAATGTGTTAGCGTAATTATTTCGCACTTAAACCCAGATAACCTTGTCTGCAGCTGTTTTCGTCTGTAAGACCCTGGAGGAGAACTCGAAGGTAAGATTTTATTATTAATGGAAGTAAATTGAGTTGTTTCATTGACCCCCGAAAATAGGGACTCGATTATTTTATTATATGATAGAAAATTATATTGTTTCATTGGCGCCCGAACAGGGATGGTGAGTGTAATTTTATTACATTCACCAGACCTAATTAAGCTGCAGAACGGGTTATTTGAGAGTGAGGGCGTTTTTGTAAACTACATAAACGTGTAATGAAAAATCACGAAAAGTAAATTGTAAGAGATTTATAATTGTGTAGGTAGTTTATTGTTTAAAAATTATTTACTTAAATTAGTTACGTTGATAAAGATGGAAGACGTTACCGAAATAAATCTGACCGGCTCGGCAGTTACGAGTGAGTCAGGAGGTGGCTTAATGCCAATTATGGTTAAAGAAAATGATTTAACTGAATCCGCTGTAGTGAATGATTCGGGGTTGGAGACAACTCCAAGCCGAATAGATGAAATTAATTTAGATGAAAATAATTTGACACAATCTGTAATAATAAATAATGCAGAAGCAAAATATACTCCAGTGATAACTAAAACAAAAGAAAAAGAGAATTCAATGAATGATATATTCAATTTTATGAGAGCAATGTCCGATGATATCAAGCAGAGTGCGAATATTAAGTTAGAAAGTAACTTTGATGTAGTAAATAGTCGTTTTGATAGTAATGACAAAAAATTTAATGAAATAAAGGAGGATATTGATGCAAAATTTGAGGTACAGAATAGTAATTTTAATGATAAATTAGATGAACAGAATGTTAAATTTAACGAAATCAAGGGGGAAATAAATGAAATAAATGTTAAGCTAATACAACAGTTAGATAAGCTTGGGAGAAATATTGAAAACAAGAAGGTAAGTAATAGTGGTAACATGACAACAAATAATGAAGAAATTAATAACAAGGTGAGTAATACCGATGATTATAATGATATGTTAACAAGTGATAACAATGATATTAAAAATGGTGATGTAATTGAAAATGGGGTATCAAAAAGTGATACAGTAGATAATAGTAGTGATAATGAGAGTAGAATGAGAGTTGAGGTTGATCAGGGATTGCTAGTTAGTGTTTATGATTTAGAAAGGGAGTATAGAGATAGTTTAAATGTAGAGTATGAACAGAGGGCACATTTTTCTTGTGGTATAGGTGAAGGGAAGGCTTCACCAGTATTGTTGGAGGACAAAGGTTCCTCAAGAGTTTTTGTGGGAGGCAAATGGTCACCGAAATGTCCATTAATTTTTGCGGTTTACCTGGTAAGTGCAGATGGAATTATAATAAAGTGGTGTTGTCCTCTGTGTAGAGTGAGAATATGAAATGGTGTCGTATTGAAACTGATTATGAGCGAGATAGAGTTGTTCAGATTAAGCAGAGATTATGAAGGTTTAGTAGGGGGAATAAATATTGAGAGAAAGGATTATATTATTAGCAATGTAGACTTACCTTGTGAAGTAGCAGATTTTGATTTTGATATCAATATTGATGACAAACATTTACTTGTTGGAAGAGTTAGTGTACTTGTAATAGCAGATAATTGTGATAATGATGTAACTTACCTGGGTGTAACAATGAATACCAATGCAGACTGGATAAAAAATACTAATGTAGACATGATTTATGATAAAGTAATAATGGGGAGTAACCCTATGTATTATTATTACGGTACAATGGAAAAAATAAATTTTTATGGTTATTATACAAAAGATAGCCATATGATGTGTATAAATAAAAATGAACAATGTTATGTGCAGAAAAGATTAATTTTCGATGACGGGGGTTAGACTATATATGAATGAACATATAAATTATTTGAGTTAACGGTAATTACTTGGCTTATTTATGTAATGAAATTTGGTAAACAAGAAAATTATGACGAAAGTTTGTAAATAAATGTGTTAGTGTTAAATGTATTGTGTCAAGGTTATATTGTTGGAATGCAGACTATAGTTTCTGTAACACATGTTTGTAGTAAAGATGAATGGCATAATAATAATAATATTTTATTTTGTTAAATAATTAACAAGAGGTACTGATGAAATTTGTTTTGAATTGTGTGATTAAATTAAAAGTGTCCCAAATAATGTAACTAAAGCCAAATTGTTTTGAGTGAAGGTGGAATTAAAGTAATGTAAAAGGTGAATTATATTAACAGTTAGTAATTGATTAACATGTCAACACTTAAAGATTTATAGAAACTGAAAACTGAAGGAAGTGTTAGTGGTGTTGTAGTCAGGAATGTTGAGACTGAGTCCGTGTTTATAAAACAAGTCTGGTATACCACTGTTGATGTAAACGGGTATATTGTGTGTTGTGTGACTAATGTTTCCAGTCATGGTTGAGTTGACAACAACAAGAATGTTGTATTTTGATGAATCAGTGCTATGAGTAAATCCTATTATGTAATAAAAGAAATGCAAGATGTGATGAAATGGAGGTAGCTTTTTATGAATAACACAAGGAAATGACTTAGTGTTTTGATTGTAAGGCAGTTAAATTTTATGCGATAGAATTTTGCTAATGGAGAATCATTTTGAAAAAAAATGTAGTAAAAGTAAATGAAATTGGTAATTAACTTAATAATGTGAATTTTAGTGATGCATTTAAATTTATTTTGATTCGAATTTTAAATGTAATGGTAAATTAAATAACAATTGATGAAAACAATGATTAAAATATTCATTTAAAATTGAAAACTGAAGGGAATTTTTGGATAAATATAACCAAAATTTTTGGGTTAATCAATGTGTTATTTTGGATGGGTAATAGAGTTTTGTGAACATTATTTAATCTGTATGAAATTCAAATGCATTAGGTGTAAGTATATTGTAAGTTTATATAGCCAGGTGGACATTGTATTTTATGAAGGCCAGCTATAGAGTTGATGGAAACCAATGTTTATTGGATTTCGTTGTCCATGACGTGTCCGTTACTTAACTAAATATCACTATTGTTTGACGACTCGGATCACTAAGTTTTTTATAAGTAAAATCGTAAAGATTTACCTTACAGCCTAAACCGTCTTTCACCTTTAGAAGGCTTCATCAGAGGCTGCAGAAGGTAGCGCTGTCCGTCTTGTTGGACACAAAAACAAATAAAAACGACATCCTAAACGTACAGACACAATTCAAATCGCACGCATTATTCGAACACATCTCAGCACACACACACAGCATCGATCTTTCGAATAACTATCCTGTCGCCAACAACAAGACGGACAGCGCTACCTACGGTAGCCTCTGATGAAGCCTTCTAAAGGTGAAAGCCGGTTTAGGCTGTAAGGTAAAACTTTACGATTTTACTTATAAAAAACTTAGTGTTCTGAGTCGTCAAACAATAGTGATATTTAGTCAATGTTTATTATGTTGTATCCTGTTTATGTAATTATGTACGAATATAGAACAGCGGTCATTGTAGGCCAACTCCACTAAATGGAAAGCCAGTACTTTGTATATAAAAGAACCAGTACTTTGCCAATAAAGAAACAGTACGGCTAAGGGGAAACGAATCAGTGTGGGATATGGAGCAATGGAAGGCCGTTTGTTAATCTTTTAATTGAATGTTACAGAGTCAGGTGATACTGTGGCAGGTATCTGTCCGAGCTTATGTTGTTGGGATCTCGTACAGAGAAGTCCAGTAAGGTCGGATGGGTACAGCCACAGTCACCGGAATAAGGGGGTAAGTACCCATGATTTTAGTAAGAGTTTAAGGGGGGTTGTGGCGCCATATCTTCACTGATCCTCTTAGGTTTTAGGCAATGAGAGTTTTTATGCTTCGGCATAAAACCTCTCATTGGGGGGGTATTGTAACGGTACAGAATTGTGTGTTAGAGACAGTAAAGATTTAAATCAGTTAATTTCAAAGCAGCTAGTATTCACCCAAGGGGTACCCCATTGTAACCAGCAACATACAATGTTATGATAAACTGTTGATGTCTACGGTCAACCAGCCAGACGTATTACGCAACAGCTTGCCAGCCCAGTCCTATCTGTGTAAATCACAGTAAGAACACTTTATCACCAGAGTTTGCATCAGACGGTCACCTTTAGTAGAGAGCATTGCATTAACAAAAAAACCGTGGCCTCGGGCGTGTAAGATAGGCCGAAATTAAAGTAGGCCTATCCAGTAAAACAACTAAAAGTGCATAAACAATAGTGCGGTCAGCAAAAAACACCTAAGTACTCGATCAAAAGTAAAGTCGGCCGACTAAATTATAAAAAGTGAAATGTAATAAAACGGTTAGAATAACCCGCAAACAATTAACGCCATACAAATGACAAAATAACGTGAACTAACTTCAAGTGATTTTCAGAGTGCGGGACAAAATAAGTGCTTACAAAATCGGACCAGGTCTACAACCAGGCTGAGTACTCATTAAATCACTTTCTTTTAATTACAAAATTTGAACAGCCTTAAAATCTAAACCTATGTATTATGAGATCTCTAAGGGAATGGGGTTTATTTGAATATTAATGTGAAAGAAAGAGAGCGGGTGTGTGTATGGTAAAGTAGAGGTTACGTACTGGTTCGTCTCAATATTCATATCCAATTAGTAATATCACTCATAATAGTATTTAAAAACTTAATAGAGATAAGAATTAATTTCATAGTTTGATATGAAATAGTGGTACAACCTTTTAGAGAACGTAAAAGAAGGGTGTGAGGTTTTGATAGCAAATAAAAAAAAGCATGTGATTTAGACAGTATAAAATGTGTTAGCGTAATTATTTCGCACTTAAACCCAGATAACCTTGTCTGCAGCTGTTTTCGTCTGTAAGACCCTGGAGGAGAACTCGAAGGTAAGATTTTATTATTAATGGAAGTAAATTGAGTTGTTTCATTGACCCCCCGAAAATAGGGACTCGATTATTTTATTATATGATAGAAAATTATATTGTTTCATTGGCGCCCGAACAGGGATGGTGAGTGTAATTTTATTACATTCACCAGACCTAATTAAGCTGCAGAACGGGTTATTTGAGAGTGAGGGCGTTTTTGTAAACTACATAAACGTGTAATGAAAAATCACGAAAAGTAAATTGTAAGAGATTTATAATTGTGTAGGTAGTTTATTGTTTAAAAATTATTTACTTAAATTAGTTACGTTGATAAAGATGGAAGACGTTACCGAAATAAATCTGACCGGCTCGGCAGTTACGAGTGAGTCAGGAGGTGGCTTAATGCCAATTATGGTTAAAGAAAATGATTTAACTGAATCCGCTGTAGTGAATGATTCGGGGTTGGAGACAACTCCAAGCCGAATAGATGAAATTAATTTAGATGAAAATAATTTGACACAATCTGTAATAATAAATAATGCAGAAGCAAAATATACTCCAGTGATAACTAAAACAAAAGAAAAAGAGAATTCAATGAATGATATATTCAATTTTATGAGAGCAATGTCCGATGATATCAAGTAGAGTGCGAATATTAAGTTAGAAAGTAACTTTGATGTAGTAAATAGTCGTTTTGATAGTAATGACAAAAAATTAAATGAAATAAAGGAGGATATTGATTCAAAATTTGAGGTACAGAATAGTAATTTTAATGATAAATTAGATGAACAGAATGTTAAATTTAACGAAATCAAGGGGGAAATAAATGAAATAAATGTTAAGCTAATACAACAGTTAGATAAGCTTGGGAGAAATATTGAAAACAAGAAGGTAAGTAATAGTGGTAACATGACAACAAATAGTGAAGAAATTAATAACAAGGTGAGTAATACCGATGATTATAATGATATGTTAACAAGTGATAACAATGATATTAAAAATGGTGATGTAATTGAAAATGGGGTATCAAAAAGTGATACAGTAGATAATAGTAGTGATAATGAGAGTAGAATGAGAGTTGAGGTTGATCAGGGATTGCTAGTTAGTGTTTATGATTTAGAAAGGGAGTATAGAGATAGTTTAAATGTAGAGTATGAACAGAGGGCACATTTTTCTTGTGGTATAGGTGAAGGGAAGGCTTCAACAGTATTGTTGGAGGACAAAGGTTCCTCAAGAGTTTTTGTGGGAGGCAAATGGTCACCGAAATGTCCATTAATTTTTGCGGTTTACCTGGTAAGTGCAGATGGAATTATAATAAAGTGGTATTGTCCTCTGTGTAGAGTGAGAATATGAAATGGTGTCGTATTGAAACTGATTATGAGCGAGATAGAGTTGTTCAGATTAAGCAGAGATTATGAAGGTTTAGTAGGGGGAATAAATATTGAGAGAAAGGATTATATTATTAGCAATGTAGACTTACCTTGTGAAGTAGCAGATTTTGATTTTGATATCAATATTGATGACAAACATTTACTTGTTGGAAGAGTTAGTGTACTTGTAATAGCAGATAATTGTGATAATGATGTAACTTACCTGGGTGTAACAATGAATACCAATGGAGACTGGATAAAAAATACTAATGTAGACATGATTTATGATAAAGTAATAATGAGGAGTAACCCTATGTATTATTATTACGGTACAATGGAAAAAATAAATTTTTATGGTTATTATACAAAAGATAGCCATATGATGTGTATAAATAAAAATGAACAATGTTATGTGCAGAAAAGATTAATTTTCGATGACGGGGATTAGACTATATATGAATGAACATATAAATTATTTGAGTTAACGGTAATTACTTGGCTTATTTATGTAATGAAATTTGGTAAACAAGAAAATTATGACGAAAATTTGTAAATAAATGTGTTAGTGTTAAATGTATTGTGCCAAGGTTATATTGTTGGAATGCAGACTATAGTTTCTGTAACACATGTTTGTAGTAAAGATGAATGGCATAATAATAATAATATTTTATTTTGTTAAATAATTAACAAGAGGTACTGATGAAATTTGTTTTGAATTGTGTGATTAAATTAAAAGTGTCCCAAATAATGTAACTAAAGCCAAATTGTTTTGAGTGAAGGTGGAATTAAAGTAATGTAAAAGGTGAATTATATTAACAGTTAGTAATTGATTAACATGTCAACACTTAAGGATTTATAGAAACTGAAAACTGAAGGAAGTGTTAGTGGTGTTGTAGTCAGGAATGTTGAGACTGAGTCCGTGTTTATAAAACAAGTCTGGTATACCACTGTTGATGTAAACGGGTATATTGTGTGTTGTGTGACTAATGTTTCCAGTCATGCTTGAGTTGACAACAACAAGAATGTTGTATTTTGATGAATCAATGCTATGAGTAAATCCTATTATGTAATAAAAGAAATGCAAGATGTGATGAAATGGAGGTAGCTTTTTATGAATAACACAAGGAAATGACTTAGTGTTTTGATTGTAAGGGAGTTAAATTTTATGCGATAGAATTTTGCTAATGGAGAATCATTTTGAAAAAAAATGTAATAAAAGTAAATGAAATTGGTAATTAACTTAATAATGTGAATTTTAGTGATGCATTTAAATTTATTTTGATTCGAATTTTAAATGTAATGGTAAATTAAATAACAATTGATGAAAACAATGATTAAAATATTCATTTAAAATTGAAAACTGAAGGGAATTTTTGGATAAAAATAATCAAAAATGTTTGGGTTAATCAATGTGTTATTTTGGATGGGTAATAGAGTTTTGTGAACATTATTTAATCTGTATGAAATTCAAATGCATTAGGTTTAAGTATATTGTAAGTTTATATAGCCAGGTGGACATTGTATTTTATGAAGGCCAGCTATAGAGTTGATGGAAACCAATGTTTATTGGATTTCGTTGTCCATGATGTGTCCGTTACTTAACTAAATATCACTATTGTTTGACGACTCGGATCACTAAGTTTTTTATAAGTACAATCGTAAAGATTTACCTTACAGCCTAAACCGTCTTTCACCTTTAGAAGGCTTCATCAGAGGCTGCAGAAGGTAGCGCTGTCCGTCTTGTTGGACACAAAAACAAATAAAAACGACATCCTAAACGAACAGACACAATTCAAATCGCACGCATTATTCGAACACATCTCAGCACACACACACAGCATCGATCTTTCGAATAACTATCCTGTCGCCAACAACAAGACGGACAGCGCTACCTACGGTAGCCTCTGATGAAGCCTTCTAAAGGTGAAAGCCGGTTTAGGCTGTAAGGTAAAACTTTACGATTTTACTTATAAAAAACTTAGTGTTCTGAGTCGTCAAACAATAGTGATATTTAGTCAATGTTTATTATGTTGTATCCTGTTTATGTAATTATGTACGAATATAGAACAGCGGTCATTGTAGGCCAACTCCACTAAATGGAAAGCCAGTACTTTGTATATAAAAGAACCAGTACTTTGCCAATAAAGAACCAGTACGGCTAAGGGGAAACGAATCAGTGTGGGATATGGAGTAATGGAAGGCCGTTTGTTAATCTTTTAATTGAATGTTACAGAGTCAGGTGATACTGTGGCAGGTATCTGTCCGAGCTTATGGTGTTGGGATCTCGTACAGAGAAGTCCAGTAAGGTCGGATGGGTACAGCCACAGTCACCGGACTAAGGGGGTAAGTACCCATGATTTTAGTAAGAGTTTAAGGGGGGTTGTGGCGCTATATCTTCACTGATCCTCTTGGGTTTTAGGCAGTGAGAGTTTTTATGCTTCGGCATAAAACCTCTCATTGGGGGGGTATTGTAACGGTACAGAATTGTGTGTTAGAGACAGTAAAGATTTAAATCAGTTAATTTCAAAGCAGCTAGTATTCACCCAAGGGGTACCCCATTGTAACCAGCAACATACAATGTTATGATAAACTGTTGATGTCTACGGTCAACCAGCCAGACGTATTACGCAACAGCTTGCCAGCCCAGTCCTATCTGTGTAAATCACAGTAAGAACACTTTATCACCAGAGTTTGCATCAGATGGTCACCTTTAGTAGAGAGCATTGCATTAACAAAAAAACCGTGGCCTCGGGCGTGTAAGATAGGCCGAAATTAAAGTAGGCCTATCCAGTAAAACAACTAAAAGTGCATAAACAATAGTGCGGTCAGCAAAAAACACCTAAGTACTCGATCAAAAGTAAAGTCGGCCGACTAAATTATAAAAAGTGAAATGTAATAAAACGGTTAGAATAACCCGCAAACAATTAACGCCATACAAATGACAAAATAACGTGAACTAACTTCAAGTGATTTTCAGAGTGCGGGACAAAATAAGTGCTTACAAAATCGGACCAGGTCTACAACCAGGCTGAGTACTCATTAAATCACTTTCTTTTAATTACAAAATTTGAACAGCCTTAAAATCTAAACCTATGTATTATGAGATCTCTAAGGGAATGGGGTTTATTTGAATATTAATGTGAAAGAAAGAGAGCGGGTGTGTGTATGGTAAAGTAGAGGTTACGTACTGGTTCGTCTCAATATTCATATCCAATTAGTAATATCACTCATAATAGTATTTAAAAACTTAATAGAGATAAGAATTAATTTCATAGTTTGATATGAAATAGTGGTACAACCTTTTAGAGAACGTAAAAGAAGGGTGTGAGGTTTTGATAGCAAATAAAAAAAAGCATGTGATTTAGACAGTATAAAATGTGTTAGCGTAATTATTTCGCACTTAAACCCAGATAACCTTGTCTGCAGCTGTTTTCGTCTGTAAGACCCTGGAGGAGAACTCGAAGGTAAGATTTTATTATTAATGGAAGTAAATTGAGTTGTTTCATTGACCCCCCGAAAATAGGGACTCGATTATTTTATTATATGATAGAAAATTATATTGTTTCATTGGCGCCCGAACAGGGATGGTGAGTGTAATTTTATTACATTCACCAGACCTAATTAAGCTGCAGAACGGGTTATTTGAGAGTGAGGGCGTTTTTGTAAACTACATAAACGTGTAATGAAAAATCACGAAAAGTAAATTGTAAGAGATTTATAATTGTGTAGGTAGTTTATTGTTTAAAAATTATTTACTTAAATTAGTTACGTTGATAAAGATGGAAGACGTTACCGAAATAAATCTGACCGGCTCGGCAGTTACGAGTGAGTCAGGAGGTGGCTTAATGCCAATTATGGTTAAAGAAAATGATTTAACTGAATCCGCTGTAGTGAATGATTCGGGGTTGGAGACAACTCCAAGCCGAATAGATGAAATTAATTTAGATGAAAATAATTTGACACAATCTGTAATAATAAATAATGCAGAAGCAAAATATACTCCAGTGATAACTAAAACAAAAGAAAAAGAGAATTCAATGAATGATATATTCAATTTTATGAGAGCAATGTCCGATGATATCAAGTAGAGTGCGAATATTAAGTTAGAAAGTAACTTTGATGTAGTAAATAGTCGTTTTGATAGTAATGACAAAAAATTAAATGAAATAAAGGAGGATATTGATTCAAAATTTGAGGTACAGAATAGTAATTTTAATGATAAATTAGATGAACAGAATGTTAAATTTAACGAAATCAAGGGGGAAATAAATGAAATAAATGTTAAGCTAATACAACAGTTAGATAAGCTTGGGAGAAATATTGAAAACAAGAAGGTAAGTAATAGTGGTAACATGACAACAAATAGTGAAGAAATTAATAACAAGGTGAGTAATACCGATGATTATAATGATATGTTAACAAGTGATAACAATGATATTAAAAATGGTGATGTAATTGAAAATGGGGTATCAAAAAGTGATACAGTAGATAATAGTAGTGATAATGAGAGTAGAATGAGAGTTGAGGTTGATCAGGGATTGCTAGTTAGTGTTTATGATTTAGAAAGGGAGTATAGAGATAGTTTAAATGTAGAGTATGAACAGAGGGCACATTTTTCTTGTGGTATAGGTGAAGGGAAGGCTTCAACAGTATTGTTGGAGGACAAAGGTTCCTCAAGAGTTTTTGTGGGAGGCAAATGGTCACCGAAATGTCCATTAATTTTTGCGGTTTACCTGGTAAGTGCAGATGGAATTATAATAAAGTGGTATTGTCCTCTGTGTAGAGTGAGAATATGAAATGGTGTCGTATTGAAACTGATTATGAGCGAGATAGAGTTGTTCAGATTAAGCAGAGATTATGAAGGTTTAGTAGGGGGAATAAATATTGAGAGAAAGGATTATATTATTAGCAATGTAGACTTACCTTGTGAAGTAGCAGATTTTGATTTTGATATCAATATTGATGACAAACATTTACTTGTTGGAAGAGTTAGTGTACTTGTAATAGCAGATAATTGTGATAATGATGTAACTTACCTGGGTGTAACAATGAATACCAATGGAGACTGGATAAAAAATACTAATGTAGACATGATTTATGATAAAGTAATAATGGGGAGTAACCCTATGTATTATTATTACGGTACAATGGAAAAAATAAATTTTTATGGTTATTATACAAAAGATAGCCATATGATGTGTATAAATAAAAATGAACAATGTTATGTGCAGAAAAGATTAATTTTCGATGACGGGGATTAGACTATATATGAATGAACATATAAATTATTTGAGTTAACGGTAATTACTTGGCTTATTTATGTAATGAAATTTGGTAAACAAGAAAATTATGACGAAAATTTGTAAATAAATGTGTTAGTGTTAAATGTATTGTGCCAAGGTTATATTGTTGGAATGCAGACTATAGTTTCTGTAACACATGTTTGTAGTAAAGATGAATGGCATAATAATAATAATATTTTATTTTGTTAAATAATTAACAAGAGGTACTGATGAAATTTGTTTTGAACTGTGTGATTAAATTAAAAATGTCCCAAATAATGTAACTAAAGCCAAATTGTTTTGAGTGAAGGTGGAATTAAAGTAATGTAAAAGGTGAATTATATTAACAGTTAGTAATTGATTAACATGTCAACACTTAAGGATTTATAGAAACTGAAAACTGAAGGAAGTGTTAGTGGTGTTGTAGTCAGGAATGTTGAGACTGAGTCCGTGTTTATAAAACAAGTCTGGTATACCACTGTTGATGTAAACGGGTATATTGTGTGTTGTGTGACTAATGTTTCCAGTCATGGTTGAGTTGACAACAACAAGAATGTTGTATTTTGATGAATCAGTGCTATGAGTAAATCCTATTATGTAATAAAAGAAATGCAAGATGTGATGAAATGGAGGTAGCTTTTTATGAATAACACAAGGAAATGACTTAGTGTTTTGATTGTAAGGCAGTTAAATTTTATGCGATAGAATTTTGCTAATGGAGAATCATTTTGAAAAAATGTAATAAAAGTAAATGAAATTGGTAATTAACTTAATAATGTGAATTTTAGTGATGCATTTAAATTTATTTTGATTCGAATTTTAAATATAATGGTAAATTAAATAACAATTGATGAAAACAATGATTAAAATATTCATTTAAAATTGAAAACTGAAGGGAATTTTTGGATAAAAATAATCAAAAATGTTTGGGTTAATCAATGTGTTATTTTGGATGGGTAATAGAGTTTTGTGAACATTATTTAATCTGTATGAAATTCAAATGCATTAGGTGTAAGTATATTGTAAGTTTATATGGCCAGGTGGACATTGTATTTTATGAAGGCCAGCTATAGAGTTGATGGAAACCAATGTTTATTGGATTTCGTTGTCCATGACGTGTCCGTTACTTAACTAAATATCACTATTGTTTGACGACACGGATCACTAAGTTTTTTATAAGTAAAATCGTAAAGATTTACCTTACAGCCTAAACCGTCTTTCACCTTTAGAAGGCTTCATCAGAGGCTGCAGAAGGTAGCGCTGTCCGTCTTGTTGGACACAAAAACAAATAAAAACGACATCCTAAACGAACAGACACAATTCAAATCGCACGCATTATTCGAACACATCTCAGCACACACACACAGCATCGATCTTTCGAATAACTATCCTGTCGCCAACAACAAGACGGACAGCGCTACCTACGGCAGCCTCTGATGAAGCCTTCTAAAGGTGAAAGCCGGTTTAGGCTGTAAGGTAAATCTTTACGATTTTACTTATAAAAAACTTAGTGTTCTGAGTCGTCAAACAATAGTGATATTTAGTCAATGTTTATTATGTTGTATCCTGTTTATGTAATTATGTACGAATATAGAACAGCGGTCATTGTAGGCCAACTCCACTAAATGGAAAGCCAGTACTTTGTATATAAAAGAACCAGTACTTTGCCAATAAAGAACCAGTACGGCTAAGGGGAAACGAATCAGTGTGGGATATGGAGTAATGGAAGGCCGTTTGTTAATCTTTTAATTGAATGTTACAGAGTCAGGTGATACTGTGGCAGGTATCTGTCCGAGCTTATGGTGTTGGGATCTCGTACAGAGAAGTCCAGTAAGGTCGGATGGGTACAGCCACAGTCACCGGACTAAGGGGGTAAGTACCCATGATTTTAGTAAGAGTTTAAGGGGGGTTGTGGCGCTATATCTTCACTGATCCTCTTGGGTTTTAGGCAGTGAGAGTTTTTATGCTTCGGCATAAAACCTCTCATTGGGGGGGTATTGTAACGGTACAGAATTGTGTGTTAGAGACAGTAAAGATTTAAATCAGTTAATTTCAAAGCAGCTAGTATTCACCCAAGGGGTACCCCATTGTAACCAGCAACATACAATGTTATGATAAACTGTTGATGTCTACGGTCAACCAGCCAGACGTATTACGCAACAGCTTGCCAGCCCAGTCCTCTCTGTGTAAATCACAGTAAGAACACTTTATCACCAGAGTTTGCATCAGACGGTCACCTTTAGTAGAGAGCATTGCATTAACAAAAAAACCGTGGCCTCGGGCGTGTAAGATAGGCCGAAATTAAAGTAGGCCTATCCAGTAAAACAACTAAAAGTGCATAAACAATAGTGCGGTCAGCAAAAAACACCTAAGTACTCGATCAAAAGTAAAGTCGGCCGACTAAATTATAAAAAGTGAAATGTAATAAAACGGTTAGAATAACCCGCAAACAATTAACGCCATACAAATGACAAAATAACGTGAACTAACTTCAAGTGATTTTCAGAGTGCGGGACAAAATAAGTGCTTACAAAATCGGACCAGGTCTACAACCAGGCTGAGTACTCATTAAAACACTTTCTTTTAATTACAAAATTTGAACAGCCTTAAAATCTAAACCTATGTATTATGAGATCTCTAAGGGAATGGGGTTTATTTGAATATTAATGTGAAAGAAAGAGAGCGGGTGTGTGTATGGTAAAGTAGAGGTTACGTACTGGTTCGTCTCAATATTCATATCCAATTAGTAATATCACTCATAATAGTATTTAAAAACTTAATAGAGATAAGAATTAATTTCATAGTTTGATATGAAATAGTGGTACAACCTTTTATAGAACGTAAAAGAAGGGTGTGAGGTTTTGATAGCAAATAAAAAAAAGCATGTGATTTAGACAGTATAAAATGTGTTAGCGTAATTATTTCGCACTTAAACCCAGATAACCTTGTCTGCAGCTGTTTTCGTCTGTAAGACCCTGGAGGAGAACTCGAAGGTAAGATTTTATTATTAATGGAAGTAAATTGAGTTGTTTCATTGACCCCCGAAAATAGGGACTCGATTATTTTATTATATGATAGAAAATTATATTGATTCATTGGCGCCCGAACAGGGATGGTGAGTGTAATTTTATTACATTCACCAGACCTAATTAAGCTGCAGAACGGGTTATTTGAGAGTGAGGGCGTTTTTGTAAACTACATAAACGTGTAATGAAAAATCACGAAAAGTAAATTGTAAGAGATTTATAATTGTGTAGGTAGTTTATTGTTTAAAAATTATTTACTTAAATTAGTTACGTTGATAAAGATGTAAGACGTTAACGAAATAAATCTGACCGGCTCGGCAGTTACGAGTGAGTCAGGAGGTGGCTTAATGCCAATTATGGTTAAAGAAAATGATTTAACTGAATCCGCTGTAGTGAATGATTCGGGGTTGGAGACAACTCCAAGCCGAATAGATGAAATTAATTTAGATGAAAATAATTTGACACAATCTGTAATAATAAATAATGCAGAAGCAAAATATACTCCAGTGATAACTAAAACAAAAGAAAAAGAGAATTCAATGAATGATATATTCAATTTTATGAGAGCAATGTCCGATGATATCAAGCAGAGTGCGAATATTAAGTTAGAAGGTAACTTTGATGTAGTAAATAGTCGTTTTGATAGTAATGACAAAAAATTTAATGAAATAAAGGAGGATATTGATGCAAAATTTGAGGTACAGAATAGTAATTTTAATGATAAATTAGATGAACAGAATGTTAAATTTAACGAAATCAAGGGGGAAATAAATGAAATAAATGTTAAGCTAATACAACAGTTAGATAAGCTTGGGAGAAATATTGAAAACAAGAAGGTAAGTAATAGTGGTAACATGACAACAAATAGTGAAGAAATTAATAACAAGGTGAGTAATACCGATGATTATAATGATATGTTAACAAGTGATAACAATGATATTAAAAATGGTGATGTAATTGAAAATGGGGTATCAAAAAGTGATACAGTAGATAATAGTAGTGATAATGAGAGTAGAATGAGAGTTGAGGTTGATCAGGGATTGCTAGTTAGTGTTTATGATTTAGAAAGGGAGTATAGAGATAGTTTAAATGTAGAGTATGAACAGAGGGCACATTTTTCTTGTGGTATAGGTGAAGGGAAGGCTTCACCAGTATTGTTGGAGGACAAAGGTTCCTCAAGAGTTTTTGTGGGAGGCAAATGGTCACCGAAATGTCCCTTAATTTTTGCGGTTTACCTGGTAAGTCCAGATGGAATTATAATAAAGTGGTATTGACCTCTGTGTGGAGTGAGAATATGAAATGGTGTCGTATTGAAACTGATTATGAGCGAGATAGAGTTGTTCAGATTAAGCAGAGATTATGAAGGTTTATTAGGGGGAATAAATATTGAGAGAAAGGATTATATTATTAGCAATGTAGACTTACCTTGTGAAGTAGCAGATTTTGATTTTGATATCAATATTGATGACAAACATTTATTTGTTGGAAGAGTTAGTGTACTTTTAATAGCAGATAATTGTGATAATGATGTAACTTACCTGGGTGTAACAATGAATACCAATGGGGACTGGATAAAAAATACTAATGTAGACATGATTTATGATAAAGTAATAATGGGGAGTAACCCTATGTATTATTATTACGGTACAATGGAAAAAATAAATTTTTATGGTTATTATACAAAAGATAGCCATATGATGTGTATAAATAAAAATGAACAATGTTATGTGCAGAAAAGATTAATTTTCAATGACGGGGGTTAGACTATATATGAATGAACATATAAATTATTTGAGTTAACGGTAATTACTTGGCTTATTTATGTAATGAAATTTGGTAAACAAGAAAATTATGACGAAAATTTGTACATAAATGTGTTAATGTTAAATGTATTGTGTCAAGGTTATATTGTTGGAATGCAGACTATAGTTTCTGTAACACATGTTTGTAGTAAAGATGAATGGCATAATAATAATAATATTTTATTTTGTTAAATAATTAACAAGAGGTACTGATGAAATTTGTTTTGAATTGTGTGATTAAATTAAAAGTGTCCCAAATAATGTAACTAAAGCCAAATTGTTTTGAGTGAAGGTGGAATTAAAGTAATGTAAAAGGTGAATTATATTAACAGTTAGTAATTGATTAACATGTCAACACTTAAAGATTTATAGAAACTGAAAACTGAAGGAAGTGTTAGTGGTGTTGTAGTCAGGAATGTTGAGACTGAGTCCGTGTTTATAAAACAAGTCTGGTATACCACTGTTGATGTAAACGGGTATATTGTGTGTTGTGTGACTAATGTTTCCAGTCATGCTTGAGTTGACAACAACAAGAATGTTGTATTTTGATGAATCAGTGCTATGAGTAAATCCTATTATGTAATAAAAGAAATGCAAGATGTGATGAAATGGAGGTAGCTTTTTATGAATAACACAAGGAAATGACTTAGTGTTTTGATTGTAAGGCAGTTAAATTTTATGCGATAGAATTTTGCTAATGGAGAATCATTTTGAAAAAAATGTAATAAAAGTAAATGAAATTGGCAATTAACTAAATAATGTAAATTTTAGTGATGCATTTAAATTTATTTTGATTCGAATTTTAAATGTAATGGTAAATTAAATAACAATTGATGAAAACAATGATTAAAATATTCATTTAAAATTGAAAACTGAAGGGAATTTTTGGATAAAAATAATCAAAAATGTTTGGGTTAATCAATGTGTTATTTTGGATGGGTAATAGAGTTTTGTGAACATTATTTAATCTGTATGAAATTCAAATGCATTAGGTGTAAGTATATTGTAAGTTTATATGGCCAGGTGGACATTGTATTTTATGAAGGCCAGCTATAGAGTTGATGGAAACCAATGTTTATTGGATTTCGTTGTCCATGACGTGTCCGTTACTTAACGAAATATCACTATTGTTTGACGACTCGGATCACTAAGTTTTTTATAAGTAAAATCGTAAAGATTTACCTTACAGCCTAAACCGTCTTTCACCTATAGAAGGCTTCATCAGAGGCTGCAGAAGGTAGCGCTGTCCGTCTTGTTGGACACAAAAACAAATAAAAACGACATCCTAAACGAACAGACACAATTCAAATCGCACGCATTATTCGAACACATCTCAGCACACACACACAGCATCGATCTTTCGAATAACTATCCTGTCGCCAATAACAAGACGGACAGTGCTACCTATGGTAGCCTCTGATGAAGCCTTCTAAAGGTGAAAGCCGGTTTAGGCTGTAAGGTAAATCTTTACGATTTTACTTATAAAAAACTTAGTGTTCTGAGTCGTCAAACAATAGTGATATTTAGTCAATGTTTATTATGTTGTATCCTGTTTATGTAATTATGTACGAATATAGAACAGCGGTCATTGTAGGCCAACTCCACTAAATGGAAAGCCAGTACTTTGTATATAAAAGAACCAGTACTTTGCCAATAAAGAACCAGTACGGCTAAGGGGAAACGAATCAGTGTGGGATATGGAGTAATGGAAGGCCGTTTGTTAATCTTTTAATTGAATGTTACAGAGTCAGGTGATACTGTGGCAGGTATCTGTCCGAGCTTATGGTGTTGGGATCTCGTACAGAGAAGTCCAGTAAGGTCGGATGGGTACAGCCACAGTCACCGGACTAAGGGGGTAAGTACCCATGATTTTAGTAAGAGTTTAAGGGGGGTTGTGGCGCCATATCTTCACTGATCCTCTTAGGTTTTAGGCAATGAGAGTTTTTATGCTTCGGCATAAAACCTCTCATTGGGGGGGTATTGTAACGGTACAGAATTGTGTGTTAGAGACAGTAAAGATTTAAATCAGTTAATTTCAAAGCAGCTAGTATTCACCCAAGGGGTACCCCATTGTAACCAGCAACATACAATGTTATGATAAACTGTTGATGTCTACGGTCAACCAGCCAGACGTATTACGCAACAGCTTGCCAGCCCAGTCCTCTCTGTGTAAATCACAGTAAGAACACTTTATCACCAGTGTTTGCATCAGACGGTACCTTTAGTAGAGAGCATTGCATTAACAAAAAAACCGTGGCCTCGGGCGTGTAAGATAGGCCGAAATTAAAGTAAGCCTATCCAGTAAAACAACTAAAAGTGCATAAACAATAGTGCGGTCAGCAAAAAACACCTAAGTACTCGATCAAAAGTAAAGTCGGCCGACTAAATTATAAAAAGTGAAATGTAATAAAACGGTTCGAATAACCCGCAAACAATTAACGCCATACAAATGACAAAATAACGTGAACTAACTTCAAGTGATTTTCAGAGTGCGGGACAAAATAAGTGCTTACAAAATCGGACCAGGTCTACAACCAGGCTGAGTACTCATTAAATCACTTTCTTTTAATTACAAAATTTGAACAGCCTTAAAATCTAAACCTATGTATTATGAGATCTCTAAGGGAATGGGGTTTATTTGAATATTAATGTGAAAGAAAGAGAGCGGGTGTGTGTATGGTAAAGTAGAGGTTACGTACTGGTTCGTCTCAATATTCATATCCAATTAGTAATATCACTCATAATAGTATTTAAAAACTTAATAGAGATAAGAATTAATTTCATAGTTTGATATGAAATAGTGGTACAACCTTTTATAGAACGTAAAAGAAGGGTGTGAGATTTTGATAGCAAATAAAAAAAAGCATGTGATTTAGACAGTATAAAATGTGTTAGCGTAATTATTTCGCACTTAAACCCAGATAACCTTGTCTGCAGCTGTTTTCGTCTGTAAGACCCTGGAGGAGAACTCGAAGGTAAGATTTTATTATTAATGGAAGTAAATTGAGTTGTTTCATTGACCCCCGAAAATAGGGACTCGATTATTTTATTATATGATAGAAAATTATATTGTTTCATTGGCGCCCGAACAGGGATGGTGAGTGTAATTTTATTACATTCACCAGACCTAATTAAGCTGCAGAACGGGTTATTTGAGAGTGAGGGCGTTTTTGTAAACTACATAAACGTGTAATGAAAAATCACGAAAAGTAAATTGTAAGAGATTTATAATTGTGTAGGTAGTTTATTGTTTAAAAATTATTTACTTAAATTAGTTACGTTGATAAAGATGGAAGACTTTAACGAAATAAATCTGACCGGCTCGGCAGTTACGAGTGAGTCAGGAGGTGGCTTAATGCCAATTATGGTTAAAGAAAATGATTTAACTGAATCCGCTGTAGTGAATGATTCGGGGTTGGAGACAACTCCAAGCCGAATAGATGAAATTAATTTAGATGAAAATAATTTGACACAATCTGTAATAATAAATAATGCAGAAGCAAAATATACTCCAGTGATAACTAAAACAAAAGAAAAAGAGAATTCAATGAATGATATATTCAATTTTATGAGAGCAATGTCCGATGATATCAAGCAGAGTGCGAATATTAAGTTAGAAAGTAACTTTGATGTAGTAAATAGTCGTTTTGATAGTAATGACAAAAAATTTAATGAAATAAAGGAGGATATTGATGCAAAATTTGAGGTACAGAATAGTAATTTTAATGATAAATTAGATGAACAGAATGTTAAATTTAACGAAATCAAGGGGGAAATAAATGAAATAAATGTTAAGCTAATACAACAGTTAGATAAGCTTGGGAGAAATATTGAAAACAAGAAGGTAAGTAATAGTGGTAACGTGACAACAAATAGTGAAGAAATTAATAACAAGGTGAGTAATACCGATGATTATAATGATATGTTAACAAGTGATAACAATGATATTAAAAATGGTGATGTAATTGAAAATGGGGTATCAAAAAGTGATACAGTAGATAATAGTAGTGATAATGAGAGTAGAATGAGAGTTGAGGTTGATCAGGGATTGCTAGTTAGTGTTTATGATTTAGAAAGGGAGTATAGAGATAGTTTAAATGTAGAGTATGAACAGAGGGCACATTTTTCTTGTGGTATAGGTGAAGGGAAGGCTTCACCAGTATTGTTGGAGGACAAAGGTTCCTCAAGAGTTTTTGTGGGAGGCAAATGGTCACCGAAATGTCCATTAATTTTTGCGGTTTACCTGGTAAGTGCAGATGGAATTATAATAAAGTGGTATTGTCCTCTGTGTAGAGTGAGAATATGAAATGGTGTCGTATTGAAACTGATTATGAGCGAGATAGAGTTGTTCAGATTAAGCAGAGATTATGAAGGTTTAGTAGGGGGAATAAATATTGAGAGAAAGGATTATATTATTAGCAATGTAGACTTACCTTGTGAAGTAGCAGATTTTGATTTTGATATCAATATTGATGACAAACATTTACTTGTTGGAAGAGTTAGTGTACTTGTAATAGCAGATAATTGTGATAATGATGTAACTTACCTGGGTGTAACAATGAATACCAATGGAGACTGGATAACAAATACTAATGTAGACATGATTTATGATAAAGTAATAATGGGGAGTAACCCTATGTATTATTATTACGGTACAATGGAAAAAATAAATTTTTATGGTTATTATACAAAAGATAGCCATATGATGTGTATAAATAAAAATGAACAATGTTATGTGCAGAAAAGATTAATTTTCGATGACGGGGGTTAGACTATATATGAATGAACATATAAATTATTTGAGTTAACGGTAATTACTTGGCTTATTTATGTAATGAAATTTGGTAAACAAGAAAATTATGACGAAAATTTGTAAATAACTGTGTTAGTGTTAAATGTATTGTGTCAAGGTTATATTGTTGGAATGCAGACTATAGTTTCTGTAACACATGTTTGTAGTAAAGATGAATGGCATAATAATAATAATATTTTATTTTGTTAAATAATTAACAAGAGGTACTGATGAAATTTGTTTTGAATTGTGTGATTAAATTAAAAGTGTCCCAAATAATGTAACTAAAGCCAAATTGTTTTGAGTGAAGGTGGAATTAAAGTAATGTAAAAGGTGAATTATATTAACAGTTAGTAATTAATAAACATGTCAACACTTAAAGATTTATAGAAACTGAAAACTGAAGGAAGTGTTAGTGGTGTTGTAGTCAGGAATGTTGAGACTGAGTCCGTGTTTATAAAACAAGTCTGGTATACCACTGTTGATGTAAACGGGTATATTGTGTGTTGTGTGACTAATGTTTCCAGTCATGCTTGAGTTGACAACAACAAGAATGTTGTATTTTGATGAATCAGTGCTATGAGTAAATCCTATTATGTAATAAAAGAAATGCAAGATGTGATGATATGGAGGTAGCTTTTTATGAATAACACAAGGAAATGACTTAGTGTTTTGATTGTAAGGCAGTTAAATTTTATGCGATAGAATTTTGCTAATGAAGAATCATTTTGAAAAAAAATGTAATAAAAGTAAATGAAATTGGTAATTAACTTAATAATGTGAATTTTAGTGATGCATTTAAATTTATTTTGATTCGAATTTTAAATGTAATGATAAATTAAATAACAATTGATGAAAACAATGATTAAAATATTCATTTAAAATTGAAAACTGAAGGGAATTTTTGGATAAAAATAATCAAAAATGTTTGGGTTAATCAATGTGTTATTTTGGATGGGTAATAGAGTTTTGTGAACATTATTTAATCTGTATGAAATTCAAATGGATTAGGTGTAAGTATATTGTAAGTTTATATGGCCAGGTGGACATTGTATTTTATGAAGGCCAGCTATAGAGTTGATGGAAACCAATGTTTATTGGATTTCGTTGTCCATGACGTGTCCGTTACTTAACTAAATATCACTATTGTTTGACGACTCGGATCACTAAGTTTTTTATAAGTAAAATCGTAAAGATTTACCTTACAGCCTAAACCGTCTTTCACCTTTAGAAGGCTTCATCAGTGGCTGCAGAAGGTAGCGCTGTCCGTCTTGTTGGACCCAAAAACAAATAAAAACGACATCCTAAACGTACAGACACAATTCAAATCGCACGCATTATTCGAACACATCTCAGCACACACACACAGCATCGATCTTTCGAATAACTATCCTGTCGCCAACAACAAGACGGACAGCGCTAGCTACGGTAGCCTCTGATGAAGCCTTCTAAAGGTGAAAGCCGGTTTAGGCTGTAAGGTAAATCTTTACGATTTTACTTATAAAAAACTTAGTGTTCTGAGTCGTCAAACAATAGTGATATTTAGTCAATGTTTATTATGTTGTATCCTGTTTATGTAATTGTGTACGAATATAGAACAGCGGTCATTGTAGGCCAACTCCACTAAATGGAAAGCCAGTACTTTGTATATAAAAGAACCAGTACTTTGCCAATAAAGAACCAGTACGGCTAAGGGGAAACGAATCAGTGTGGGATATGGAGTAATGGAAGGCCGTTTGTTAATCTTTTAATTGAATGTTACAGAGTCAGGTGATACTGTGGCAGGTATCTGTCCGAGCTTATGGTGTTGGGATCTCGTACAGAGAAGTCCAGTAAGGTCGGATGGGTACAGCCACAGTCACCGTACTAAGGGGGTAAGTACCCATGATTTTAGTAAGAGTTTAGGGGGGGTTGTGGCGCCATATCTTCACTGATCCTCTTAGGTTTTAGGCAATGAGAGTTTATATGCTTCGGCATAAAACCTCTCATTGGGGGGGTATTGTAACGGTACAGAGTTGTGTGTTAGAGACAGTAAAGATTTAAATCAGTTAATTTCAAAGCAGCTAGTATTCACCCAAGGGGTACCCCATTGTAACCAGCAACATACAATGTTATGATAAACTGTTGATGTCTACGGTCAACCAGCCAGATGTATTACGCAACAGCTTGCCAGCCCAGTCCTCTCTGTGTAAATCACAGTAAGAACACTTTATCACCAGTGTTTGCATCAGACGGTCACCTTTAGTAGAGAGCATTGCATTAACAAAAAAACCGTGGCCTCGGGCGTGTAAGATAGGCCGAAATTAAAGTAGGCCTATCCAGTAAAACAACTAAAAGTGCATAAACAATAGTGCGGTCAGCAAAAAACACCTAAGTACTCGATCAAAAGTAAAGTCGGCCGACTAAATTATAAAAAGTGAAATGTAATAAAACGGTTCGAATAACCCGCAAACAATTACCGCCATACAAATGACAAAATAACGTGAACTAACTTCAAGTGATTTTCAGAGTGCGGGACAAAATAAGTGCTTACAAAATCGGACCAGGTCTACAACCAGGCTGAGTACTCATTAAATCACTTTCTTTTAATTACAAAATTTGAACAGCCTTAAAATCTAAACCTATGTATTATGAGATCTCTAAGGGAATGGGGTTTATTTGAATATTAATGTGAAAGAAAGAGAGCGGGTGTGTGTATGGTAAAGTAGAGGTTACGTACTGGTTCGTCTCAATATTCATATCCAATTAGTAATATCACTCATAATAGTATTTAAAAACTTAATAGAGATAAGAATTAATTTCATAGTTTGATATGAAATAGTGGTACAACCTTTTATAGAACGTAAAAGAAGGGTGTGAGGTTTTGATAGCAAATAAAAAAAAGCATGTGATTTAGACAGTATAAAATGTGTTAGCGTAATTATTTCGCACTTAAACCCAGATAACCTTGTCTGCAGCTGTTTTCGTCTGTAAGACCCTGGAGGAGAACTCGAAGGTAAGATTTTATTATTAATGGAAGTAAATTGAGTTGTTTCATTGACCCCCGAAAATAGGGACTCGATTATTTTATTATATGATAGAAAATTATATTGTTTCATTGGCGCCCGAACAGGGATGGTGAGTGTAATTTTATTACATTCACCAGACCGAATTAAGCTGCAGAACGGGTTATTTGAGAGTGAGGGCGTTTTTGTAAACTACATAAACGTGTAATGAAAAATCACGAAAAGTAAATTGTAAGAGATTTATAATTGTGTAGGTAGTTTATTGTTTAAAAATTATTTACTTAAATTAGTTACGTTGATAAAGATGGAAGACGTTAACGAAATAAATCTGACCGGCTCGGCAGTTACGAGTGAGTCAGGAGGTGGCTTAATGCCAATTATGGTTAAAGAAAATGATTTAACTGAATCCGCTGTAGTGAATGATTCGGGGTTGGAGACAACTCCAAGCCGAATAGATGAAATTAATTTAGATGAAAATAATTTGACACAATCTGTAATAATAAATAATGCAGAAGCAAAATATACTCCAGTGATAACTAAAACAAAAGAAAAAGAGAATTCAATGAATGATATATTCAATTTTATGAGAGCAATGTCCGATGATATCAAGCAGAGTGCGAATATTAAGTTAGAAAGTAACTTTGATGTAGTGAATAGTCGTTTTGATAGTAATGACAAAAAATTTAATGAAATAAAGGAGGATATTGATGCAAAATTTGAGGTACAGAATAGTAATTTTAATGATAAATTAGATGAACAGAATGTTAAATTTAACGAAATCAAGGGGGAAATAAATGAAATAAATGTTAAGCTAATACAACAGTTAGATAAGCTTGGGAGAAATATTGAAAACAAGAAGGTAAGTAATAGTGGTAACACGACAACAAATAGTGAAGAAATTAATAACAAGGTGAGTAATACCGATGATTATAATGATATGTTAACAAGTGATAACAATGATATTAAAAATGGTGATGTAATTGAAAATGGGGTATCAAAAAGTGATACAGTAGATAATAGTAGTGATAATGAGAGTAGAATGAGAGTTGAGGTTGATCAGGGATTGCTAGTTAGTGTTTATGATTTAGAAAGGGAGTATAGAGATAGTTTAAATGTAGAGTATGAACAGAGGGCACATTTTTCTTGTGGTATAGGTGAAGGGAAGGCTTCACCAGTATTGTTGGAGGACAAAGGTTCCTCAAGAGTTTTTGTGGGAGGCAAATGGTCACCGAAATGTCCATTAATTTTTGCGGTTTACCTGGTAAGTGCAGATGGAATTATAATAAAGTGGTATTGTCCTCTGTGTAGAGTGAGAATATGAAATGGTGTCGTATTGAAACTGATTATGAGCGAGATAGAGTTGTTCAGATTAAGCAGAGATTATGAAGGTTTATTAGGGGGAATAAATATTGAGAGAAAGGATTATATTATTAGCTATGTAGACTTACCTTGTGAAGTAGCAGATTTTGATTTTGATATCAATATTGATGACAAACATTTACTTGTTGGAAGAGTTAGTGTACTTGTAATAGCAGATAATTGTGATAATGATGTAACTTACCTGGGTGTAACTATGAATACCAATGGAGACTGGATAACAAATACTAATGTAGACATGAGTTATGATAAAGTAATAATGGGGAGTAACCCTATGTATTATTATTACGGTACAATGAAAAAATAAATTTTTATGGTTATTATACAAAAGATAGCCATATGATGTGTATAAATAAAAATGAACAATGTTATGTGCAGAAAAGATTAATTTTCGATGACATGGGTTAGACTATATATGAATGAACATATAAATTATTTGAGTTAACGGTAATTACTTGGATTATTTATGTAATGAAATTTGGTAAACAAGAAAATTATGACGAAAATTTGTAAATAAATGTGTTAATGTTAAATGTATTGTGTCAAGGTTATATTGTTGGAATGCAGACTATAGTTTCTGTAACACATGTTTGTAGTAAAGATGAATGGCATAATAATAATAATATTTTATTTTGTTAAATAATTAACAAGAGGTACTGATGAAATTTGTTTTGAATTGAGTGATTAAATTAAAAGTGTCCCAAATAATGTAACTAAAGCCAAATTGTTTTGAGTGAAGGTGGAATTAAAGTAATGTAAAAGGTGAATTATATTAACAGTTAGTAATTGATTAACATGTCAACACTTAAAGATTTATAGAAACTGAAAACTGAAGGAAGTGTTAGTGGTGTTGTAGTCAGGAATGTTGAGACTGAGTCCGTGTTTATAAAACAAGTCTGGTATACCACTGTTGATGTAAACGGGTATATTGTGTGTTGTGTGACTAATGTTTCCAGTCATGGTTGAGTTGACAACAACAAGAATGTTGTATTTTGATGAATCAGTGCTATGAGTAAATCCTATTATGTAATAAAAGAAATGCAAGATGTGATGAAATGGAGGTAGCTTTTTATGAATAACACAAGGAAATGACTTAGTGTTTTGATTGTAAGGCAGTTAAATTTTATGCGATAGAATTTTGCTAATGGAGAATCATTTTGAAAAAAAATGTAATAAAAGTAAATGAAATTGGTAATTAACTTAATAATGTGAATTTTAGTGATGCATTTAAATTTATTTTGATTCGAATTTTAAATGTAATGGTAAATTAAATAACAATTGATGAAAACAATGATTAAAATATTCATTTAAAATTGAAAACTGAAGGGAATTTTTGGATAAAAATAATCAAAAATGTTTGGGTTAATCAATGTGTTATTTTGGATGGGTAATAGAGTTTTGTGAACATTATTTAATCTGTATGAAATTCAAATGCATTAGGTGTAAGTATATTGTAAGTTTATATGGCCAGGTGGACATTGTATTTTATGAAGGCCAGCTATAGAGTTGATGGAAACCAATGTTTATTGGATTTCGTTGTCCATGACGTGTCCGTTACTTAACTAAATATCACTATTGTTTGACGACTCGGATCACTAAGTTTTTTATAAGTAAAATCGTAAAGATTTACCTTACAGCCTAAACCGTCTTTCATCTTTAGAAGGCTTCATCAGAGGCTGCAGAAGGTAGCGCTGTCCGTCTTGTTGGACACAAAAACAAATAAAAACGACATCCTAAACGAACAGACACAATTCAAATCGCACGCATTATTCGAACACATCTCAGCACACACACACAGCATCGACCTTTCGAATAACTATCCTGTCGCCAACAACAAGACGGACAGCGCTACCTACGGTAGCCTCTAATGAAGCCTTCTATAGGTGAAAGCCGGTTTAGGCTGTAAGGTAAATCTTTACGATTTTACTTATAAAAAACTTAGTGTTCTGAGTCGTCAAACAATAGTGATATTTAGTCAATGTTTATTATGTTGTATCCTGTTTATGTAATTATGTACGAATATAGAACAGCGGTCATTGTAGGCCAACTCCACTAAATGGAAAGCCAGTACTTTGTATATAAAAGAACCAGTACTTTGCCAATAAAGAACCAGTACGGCTAAGGGGAAACGAATCAGTGTGGGATATGGAGTAATGGAAGGCCGTTTGTTAACCTTTTAATTGAATGTTACAGAGTCAGGTGATACTGTGGCAGGTATCTGTCCGAGCTTATGGTGTTGGGATCTCGTACAGAGAAGTCCAGTAAGGTCGGATGGTTACAGCCACAGTCACCGGACTAAGGGGGTAAGTACCCATGATTTTAGTAAGAGTTTAAGGGGGGTTGTGGCGCCATATCTTCACTGATCCTCTTAGGTTTTAGGCAATGAGAGTTTTTATGCTTCGGCATAAAACCTCTCATTGGGGGGGTATTGTAACGGTACAGAATTGTGTGTTAGAGACAGTAAAGATTTAAATCAGTTAATTTCAAAGCAGCTAGTATTCACCCAAGGGGTACCCCATTGTAACCAGCAACATACAATATTATGATAAACTGTTGATGTCTACGGTCAACCAGCCAGACGTATTACGCAACAGCTTGCCAGCCCAGTCCTCTCTGTGTAAATCACAGTAAGAACACTTTATCACCAGTGTTTGCATCAGACGGTCACCTTTAGTAGAGAGCATTGCATTAACAAAAAAACCGTGGCCTCGGGCGTGTAAGATAGGCCGAAATTAAAGTAGGCCTATCCAGTAAAACAACTAAAAGTGCATAAACAATAGTGCGGTCAGCAAAAAACACCTAAGTACTCGATCAAAAGTAAAGTCGGCCGACTAAATTATTAAAAGTGAAATGTAATAAAACGGTTCGAATAACCCGCAAACAATTAACGCCATACAAATGACAAAATAACGTGAACTAACTTCAAGTGATTTTCAGAGTGCGGGATAAAATAAGTGCTTATAAAATCGGACCAGGTCTACAACCAGGCTGAGTACTCATTAAATCACTTTCTTTTAATTACAAAATTTGAACAGGCTTAAAATCTAAACCTATGTATTATGAGATCTCTAAGGGAATGGGGTTTATTTGAATATTAATGTGAAAGAAAGAGAGCGGGTGTGTGTATGGTAAAGTAGAGGTTACGTACTGGTTCGTCTCAATATTCATATCCAATTAGTAATATCACTCATAATAGTATTTAAAAACTCAATAGAGATAAGAATTAATTTCATAGTTTGATATGAAATAGTGGTACAACCTTTTATAGAACGTAAAAGAAGGGTGTGAGGTTTTGATAGCAAATAAAAAAAAGCATGTGATTTAGACAGTATAAAATGTGTTAGCGTAATTATTTCGCACTTAAACCCAGATAACCTTGTCTGCAGCTGTTTTCGTCTGTAAGACCCTGGAGGAGAATTCGAAGGTAAGATTTTATTATTAATGGAAGTAAATTGAGTTGTTTCATTGACCCCCGAAAATAGGGACTCGATTATTTTATTATATGATAGAAAATTATATTGATTCATTGGCGCCCGAACAGGGATGGTGAGTGTAATTTTATTACATTCACCAGACCTAATTAAGCTGCAGAACGGGTTATTTGAGAGTGAGGGCGTTTTTGTAAACTACATAAACGTATAATGAAAAATCACGAAAAGTAAATTGTAAGAGATTTATAATTGTGTAGGTAGTTTATTGTTTAAAAATTATTTACTTAAATTAGTTACGTTGATAAAGATGGAAGACGTTAACGAAATAAATCTGACCGGCTCGGCAGTTACGAGTGAGTCAGGAGGTGGCTTAATGCCAATTATGGTTAAAGAAAATGATTTAACTGAATCCGCTGTAGTGAATGATTCGGGGTTGGAGACAACTCCAAGCCGAATAGATGAAATTAATTTAGATGAAAATAATTTGACACAATCTGTAATAATAAATAATGCAGAAGCAAAATATACTCCAGTGATAACTAAAACAAAAGAAAAAGAGAATTCAATGAATGATATATTCAATTTTATGAGAGCAATGTCCGATGATATCAAGCAGAGTGCGAATATTAAGTTAGAAAGTAACTTTGATGTAGTAAATAGTCGTTTTGATAGTAATGACAAAAAATTTAATGAAATAAAGGAGGATATTGATGCAAAATTTGAGGTACAGAATAGTAATTTTAATGATAAATTAGATGAACAGAATGTTAAATTTAACGAAATCAAGGGGGAAATAAATGAAATAAATGTTAAGCTAATACAACAGTTAGATAAGCTTGGGAGAAATATTGAAAACAAGAAGGTAAGTAATAGTGGTAACATGACAACAAATAGTGAAGAAATTAATAACAAGGTGAGTAATACCGATGATTATAATGATATGTTAACAAGTGAAAACAATGATATTAAAAATGGTGATGTAATTGAAAATGGGGTATCAAAAAGTGATACAGTAGATAATAGTAGTGATAATGAGAGTAGAATGAGAGTTGAGGTTGATCAGGGATTGCTAGTTAGTGTTTATGATTTAGAAAGGGAGTATAGAGATAGTTTAAATGTAGAGTATGAACAGAGGGCACATTTTTCTTGTGGTATAGGTGAAGGGAAGGCTTCACCAGTATTGTTGGAGGACAAAGGTTCCTCAAGAGTTTTTGTGGGAGGCAAATGGTCACCGAAATGTCCATTAATTTTTGCGGTTTACCTGGTAAGTGTAGATGGAATTATAATAAAGTGGTATTGTCCTCTGTGTAGAGTGAGAATATGAAATGGTGTCGTATTGAAACTGATTATGAGCGAGATAGAGTTGTTCAGATTAAGCAGAGATTATGAAGGTTTATTAGGGGGAATAAATATTGAGAGAAAGGATTATATTATTAGCAATGTAGACTTACCTTGTGAAGTAGCAGATTTTGATTTTGATATCAATATTGATGACAAACATTTACTTGTTGGAAGAGTTAGTGTACTTGTAATAGCAGATAATTGTGATAATGATGTAACTTACCTGGGTGTAACAATGAATACCAATGGAGACTGGATAACAAATACTAATGTAGACATGAGTTATGATAAAGTAATAATGGGGAGTAACCCTATGTATTATTATTACGGTACAATGAAAAAATAAATTTTTATGGTTATTATACAAAAGATAGCCATATGATGTGTATAAATAAAAATGAACAATGTTATGTGCAGAAAAGATTAATTTTCGATGACATGGGTTAGACTATATATGAATGAACATATAAATTATTTGAGTTAACGGTAATTACTTGGCTTATTTATGTAATGAAATTTGGTAAACAAGAAAATTATGACGAAAATTTGTAAATAAATGTGTTAATGTTAAATGTATTGTGTCAAGGTTATATTGTTGGAATGCAGACTATAGTTTCTGTAACACATGTTTGTAGTAAAGATGAATGGCATAATAATAATAATATTTTATTTTGTTAAATAATTAACAAAAGGTACTGATGAAATTTGTTTTGAATTGAGTGATTAAATTAAAAGTGTCCCAAATAATGTAACTAAAGCCAAATTGTTTTGAGTGAAGGTGGAATTAAAGTAATGTAAAAGGTGAATTATATTAACAGTTAGTAATTGATTAACATGTCAACACTTAAAGATTTATAGAAACTGAAAACTGAAGGAAGTGTTAGTGGTGTTGTAGTCAGGAATGTTGAGACTGAGTCCGTGTTTATAAAACAAGTCTGGTATACCACTGTTGATGTAAACGGGTATATTGTGTGTTGTGTGACTAATGTTTCCAGTCATAGTTGAGTTGACAACAACAAGAATGTTGTATTTTGATGAATCAGTGCTATGAGTAAATCCTATTATGTAATAAAAGAAATGCAAGATGTGATGAAATGGAGGTAGCTTTTTATGAATAACACAAGGAAATGACTTAGTGTTTTGATTGTAAGGCAGTTAAATTTTATGCGATAGAATTTTGCTAATGGAGAATCATTTTGAAAAAAAATGTAATAAAAGTAAATGAAATTGGAAATTAACTTAATAATGTGAATTTTAGTGATGCATTTAAATTTATTTTGATTCGAATTTTAAATGTAATGGTAAATTAAATAACAATTGATGAAAACAATGATTAAAATATTCATTTAAAATTGAAAACTGAAGGGAATTTTTGGATAAAAATAATCAAAAATGTTTGGGTTAATCAATGTGTTATTTTGGATGGGTAATAGAGTTTTGTGAACATTATTTAATCTGTATGAAATTCAAATGCATTAGGTGTAAGTATATTGTAAGTTTATATGGCCAGGTGGACATTGTATTTTATGAAGGCCAGCTATAGAGTTGATGGAAACCAATGTTTATTGGATTTCGTTGTCCATGACGTGTCCGTTACTTAACTAAATATCACTATTGTTTGACGACTCGGATCACTAAGTTTTTTATAAGTAAAATCGTAAAGATTTACCTTACAGCCTAAACCGTCTTTCATCTTTAGAAGGCTTCATCAGAGGCTGCAGAAGGTAGCGCTGTCCGTCTTGTTGGACACAAAAACAAATAAAAACGACATCCTAAACGAACAGACACAATTCAAATCGCACGCATTATTCGAACACATCTCAGCACACACACACAGCATCGACCTTTCGAATAACTATCCTGTCGCCAACAACAAGACGGACAGCGCTACCTACGGTAGCCTCTGATGAAGCCTTCTAAAGGTGAAAGCCGGTTTAGGCTGTAAGGTAAATCTTTACGATTTTACTTATAAAAAACTTAGTGTTCTGAGTCGTCAAACAATAGTGATATTTAGTCAATGTTTATTATGTTGTATCCTGTTTATGTAATTATGTACGAATATAGAACAGCGGTCATTGTAGGCCAACTCCACTAAATGGAAAGCCAGTACTTTGTATATAAAAGAACCAGTACTTTGCCAATAAAGAACCAGTACGGCTAAGGGGAAACGAATCAGTGTGGGATATGGAGTAATGGAAGGCCGTTTGTTAACCTTTTAATTGAATGTTACAGAGTCAGGTGATACTGTGGCAGGTATCTGTCCGAGCTTATGGTGTTGGGATCTCGTACAGAGAAGTCCAGTAAGGTCGGATGGGTACAGCCACAGTCACCGGACTAAGGGGGTAAGTACCCATGATTTTAGTAAGAGTTTAAGGGGGGTTGTGGCGCCATATCTTCACTGATCCTCTTAGGTTTTAGGCAATGAGAGTTTTTATGCTTCGGCATAAAACCTCTCATTGGGGGGGGTATTGTAACGGTACAGAATTGTGTGTTAGAGACAGTAAAGATTTAAATCAGTTAATTTCAAAGCAGCTAGTATTCACCCAAGGGGTACCCCATTGTAACCAGCAACATACAATGTTATGATAAACTGTTGATGTCTACGGTCAACCAGCCAGACGTATTACGCAACAGCTTGCCAGCCCAGTCCTCTCTGTGTAAATCACAGTAAGAACACTTTATCACCAGTGTTTGCATCAGACGGTACCTTTAGTAGAGAGCATTGCATTAACAAAAAAACCGTGGCCTCGGGCGTGTAAGATAGGCCGAAATTAAAGTAAGCCTATCCAGTAAAACAACTAAAAGTGCATAAACAATAGTGCGGTCAGCAAAAAACACCTAAGTACTCGATCAAAAGTAAAGTCGGCCGACTAAATTATAAAAAGTGAAATGTAATAAAACGGTTCGAATAACCCGCAAACAATTAACGCCATACAAATGACAAAATAACGTGAACTAACTTCAAGTGATTTTCAGAGTGCGGGACAAAATAAGTGCTTACAAAATCGGACCAGGTCTACAACCAGGCTGAGTACTCATTAAATCACTTTCTTTTAATTACAAAATTTGAACAGCCTTAAAATCTAAACCTATGTATTATGAGATCTCTAAGGGAATGGGGTTTATTTGAATATTAATGTGAAAGAAAGAGAGCGGGTGTGTGTATGGTAAAGTAGAGGTTACGTACTGGTTCGTCTCAATATTCATATCCAATTAGTAATATCACTCATAATAGTATTTAAAAACTTAATAGAGATAAGAATTAATTTCATAGTTTGATATGAAATAGTGGTACAACCTTTTATAGAACGTAAAAGAAGGGTGTGAGATTTTGATAGCAAATAAAAAAAAGCATGTGATTTAGACAGTATAAAATGTGTTAGCGTAATTATTTCGCACTTAAACCCAGATAACCTTGTCTGCAGCTGTTTTCGTCTGTAAGACCCTGGAGGAGAACTCGAAGGTAAGATTTTATTATTAATGGAAGTAAATTGAGTTGTTTCATTGACCCCCGAAAATAGGGACTCGATTATTTTATTATATGATAGAAAATTATATTGTTTCATTGGCGCCCGAACAGGGATGGTGAGTGTAATTTTATTACATTCACCAGACCTAATTAAGCTGCAGAACGGGTTATTTGAGAGTGAGGGCGTTTTTGTAAACTACATAAACGTGTAATGAAAAATCACGAAAAGTAAATTGTAAGAGATTTATAATTGTGTAGGTAGTTTATTGTTTAAAAATTATTTACTTAAATTAGTTACGTTGATAAAGATGGAAGACGTTAACGAAATAAATCTGACCGGCTCGGCAGTTACGAGTGAGTCAGGAGGTGGCTTAATGCCAATTATGGTTAAAGAAAATGATTTAACTGAATCCGCTGTAGTGAATGATTCGGGGTTGGAGACAACTCCAAGCCGAATAGATGAAATTAATTTAGATGAAAATAATTTGACACAATCTGTAATAATAAATAATGCAGAAGCAAAATATACTCCAGTGATAACTAAAACAAAAGAAAAAGAGAATTCAATGAATGATATATTCAATTTTATGAGAGCAATGTCCGATGATATCAAGCAGAGTGCGAATATTAAGTTAGAAAGTAACTTTGATGTAGTAAATAGTCGTTTTGATAGTAATGACAAAAAATTTAATGAAATAAAGGAGGATATTGATGCAAAATTTGAGGTACAGAATAGTAATTTTAATGATAAATTAGATGAACAGAATGTTAAATTTAACGAAATCAAGGGGGAAATAAATGAAATAAATGTTAAGCTAATACAACAGTTAGATAAGCTTGGGAGAAATATTGAAAACAAGAAGGTAAGTAATAGTGGTAACATGACAACAAATAGTGAAGAAATTAATAACAAGGTGAGTAATACCGATGATTATAATGATATGTTAACAAGTGATAACAATGATATTAAAAATGGTGATGTAATTGAAAATGGGGTATCAAAAAGTGATACAGTAGATAATAGTAGTGATAATGAGAGTAGAATGAGAGTTGAGGTTGATCAGGGATTGCTAGTTAGTGTTTATGATTTAGAAAGGGAGTATAGAGATAGTTTAAATGTAGAGTATGAACAGAGGGCACATTTTTCTTGTGGTATAGGTGAAGGAAAGGCTTCACCAGTATTGTTGGAGGACAAAGGTTCCTCAAGAGTTTTTGTGGGAGGCAAATGGTCACCGAAATGTCCATTAATTTTTGCGGTTTACCTGGTAAGTGCAGATGGAATTATAATAAAGTGGTATTGTCCTCTGTGTAGAGTGAGAATATGAAATGGTGTCGTATTGAAACTGATTATGAGCGAGATAGAATTGTTCAGATTAAGCAGAGATTATGAAGGTTTAGTATGGGGAATAAATATTGAGAGAAAGGATTATATTATTAGCAATGTAGACTTACCTTGTGAAGTAGCAGATTTTGATTTTGATATCAATATTGATGACAAACATTTACTTGTTGGAAGAGTTAGTGTACTTGTAATAGCAGATAATTGTGATAATGATGTAACTTACCTGGGTGTAACAATGAATACCAATGGAGACTGGATAACAAATACTAATGTAGACATGATTTATGATAAAGTAATAATGGGGAGTAACCCTATGTATTATTATTACGGTACAATGGAAAAAATAAATTTTTATGGTTATTATACAAAAGATAGCCATATGATGTGTATAAATAAAAATGAACAATGTTATGTGCAGAAAAGATTAATTTTCGATGACGGGGGTTAGACTATATATGAATGAACATATAAATTATTTGAGTTAACGGTAATTACTTGGCTTATTTATGTAATGAAATTTGGTAAACAAGAAAATTATGACGAAAATTTGTAAATAACTGTGTTAGTGTTAAATGTATTGTGTCAAGGTTATATTGTTGGAATGCAGACTATAGTTTCTGTAACACATGTTTGTAGTAAAGATGAATGGCATAATAATAATAATATTTTATTTTGTTAAATAATTAACAAGAGGTACTGATGAAATTTGTTTTGAATTGTGTGATTAAATTAAAAGTGTCCCAAATAATGTAACTAAAGCCAAATTGTTTTGAGTGAAGGTGGAATTAAAGTAATGTAAAAGGTGAATTATATTAACAGTTAGTAATTAATTAACATGTCAACACTTAAAGATTTATAGAAACTGAAAACTGAAGGAAGTGTTAGTGGTGTTGTAGTCAGGAATGTTGAGACTGAGTCCGTGTTTATAAAACAAGTCTGGTATACCACTGTTGATGTAAACGGGTATATTGTGTGTTGTGTGACTAATGTTTCCAGTCATGCTTGAGTTGACAACAACAAGAATGTTGTATTTTGATGAATCAGTGCTATGAGTAAATCCTATTATGTAATAAAAGAAATGCAAGATGTGATGATATGGAGGTAGCTTTTTATGAATAACACAAGGAAATGACTTAGTGTTTTGATTGTAAGGCAGTTAAATTTTATGCGATAGAATTTTGCTAATGAAGAATCATTTTGAAAAAAAATGTAATAAAAGTAAATGAAATTGGTAATTAACTTAATAATGTGAATTTTAGTGATGCATTTAAATTTATTTTGATTCGAATTTTAAATGTAATGATAAATTAAATAACAATTGATGAAAACAATGATTAAAATATTCATTTAAAATTGAAAACTGAAGGGAATTTTTGGATAAAAATAATCAAAAATGTTTGGGTTAATCAATGTGTTATTTTGGATGGGTAATAGAGTTTTGTGAACATTATTTAATCTGTATGAAATTCAAATGGATTAGGTGTAAGTATATTGTAAGTTTATATGGCCAGGTGGACATTGTATTTTATGAAGGCCAGCTATAGAGTTGATGGAAACCAATGTTTATTGGATTTCGTTGTCCATGACGTGTCCGTTACTTAACTAAATATCACTATTGTTTGACGACTCGGATCACTAAGTTTTTTATAAGTAAAATCGTAAAGATTTACCTTACAGCCTAAACCGTCTTTCACCTTTAGAAGGCTTCATCAGTGGCTGCAGAAGGTAGCGCTGTCCGTCTTGTTGGACCCAAAAACAAATAAAAACGACATCCTAAACGTACAGACACAATTCAAATCGCACGCATTATTCGAACACATCTCAGCACACACACACAGCATCGATCTTTCGAATAACTATCCTGTCGCCAACAACAAGACGGACAGCGCTAGCTACGGTAGCCTCTGATGAAGCCTTCTAAAGGTGAAAGCCGGTTTAGGCTGTAAGGTAAATCTTTACGATTTTACTTATAAAAAACTTAGTGTTCTGAGTCGTCAAACAATAGTGATATTTAGTCAATGTTTATTATGTTGTATCCTGTTTATGTAATTGTGTACGAATATAGAACAGCGGTCATTGTAGGCCAACTCCACTAAATGGAAAGCCAGTACTTTTTATATAAAAGAACCAGTACTTTGCCAATAAAGAACCAGTACGGCTAAGGGGAAACGAATCAGTGTGGGATATGGAGTAATGGAAGGCCGTTTGTTAATCTTTTAATTGAATGTTACAGAGTCAGGTGATACTGTGGCAGGTATCTGTCCGAGCTTATGGTGTTGGGATCTCGTACAGAGAAGTCCAGTAAGGTCGGATGGGTACAGCCACAGTCACCGTACTAAGGGGGTAAGTACCCATGATTTTAGTAAGAGTTTAGGGGGGGTTGTGGCGCCATATCTTCACTGATCCTCTTAGGTTTTAGGCAATGAGAGTTTATATGCTTCGGCATAAAACCTCTCATTGGGGGGGTATTGTAACGGTACAGAGTTGTGTGTTAGAGACAGTAAAGATTTAAATCAGTTAATTTCAAAGCAGCTAGTATTCACCCAAGGGGTACCCCATTGTAACCAGCAACATACAATGTTATGATAAACTGTTGATGTCTACGGTCAACCAGCCAGATGTATTACGCAACAGCTTGCCAGCCCAGTCCTCTCTGTGTAAATCACAGTAAGAACACTTTATCACCAGTGTTTGCATCAGACGGTCACCTTTAGTAGAGAGCATTGCATTAACAAAAAAACCGTGGCCTCGGGCGTGTAAGATAGGCCGAAATTAAAGTAGGCCTATCCAGTAAAACAACTAAAAGTGCATAAACAATAGTGCGGTCAGCAAAAAACACCTAAGTACTCGATCAAAAGTAAAGTCGGCCGACTAAATTATTAAAAGTGAAATGTAATAAAACGGTTCGAATAACCCGCAAACAATTAACGCCATACAAATGACAAAATAACGTGAACTAACTTCAAGTGATTTTCAGAGTGCGGGACAAAATAAGTGCTTACAAAATCGGACCAGGTCTACAACCAGGCTGAGTACTCATTAAATCACTTTCTTTTAATTACAAAATTTGAACAGCCTTAAAATCTAAACCTATGTATTATGAGATCTCTAAGGGAATGGGGTTTATTTGAATATTAATGTGAAAGAAAGAGAGCGGGTGTGTGTATGGTAAAGTAGAGGTTACGTACTGGTTCGTCTCAATATTCATATCCAATTAGTAATATCACTCATAATAGTATTTAAAAACTTAATAGAGATAAGAATTAATTTCATAGTTTGATATGAAATAGTGGTACAACCTTTTATAGAACGTAAAAGAAGGGTGTGAGGTTTTGATAGCAAATAAAAAAAAGCATGTGATTTAGACAGTATAAAATGTGTTAGCGTAATTATTTCGCACTTAAACCCAGATAACCTTGTCTGCAGCTGTTTTCGTCTGTAAGACCCTGGAGGAGAACTCGAAGGTAAGATTTTATTATTAATGGAAGTAAATTGAGTTGTTTCATTGACCCCCGAAAATAGGGACTCGATTATTTTATTATATGATAGAAAATTATATTGTTTCATTGGCGCCCGAACAGGGATGGTGAGTGTAATTTTATTACATTCACCAGACCGAATTAAGCTGCAGAACGGGTTATTTGAGAGTGAGGGCGTTTTTGTAAACTACATAAACGTGTAATGAAAAATCACGAAAAGTAAATTGTAAGAGATTTATAATTGTGTAGGTAGTTTATTGTTTAAAAATTATTTACTTAAATTAGTTACGTTGATAAAGATGGAAGACGTTAACGAAATAAATCTGACCGGCTCGGCAGTTACGAGTGAGTCAGGAGGTGGCTTAATGCCAATTATGGTTAAAGAAAATGATTTAACTGAATCCGCTGTAGTGAATGATTCGGGGTTGGAGACAACTCCAAGCCGAATAGATGAAATTAATTTAGATGAAAATAATTTGACACAATCTGTAATAATAAATAATGCAGAAGCAAAATATACTCCAGTGATAACTAAAACAAAAGAAAAAGAGAATTCAATGAATGATATATTCAATTTTATGAGAGCAATGTCCGATGATATCAAGCAGAGTGCGAATATTAAGTTAGAAAGTAACTTTGATGTAGTGAATAGTCGTTTTGATAGTAATGACAAAAAATTTAATGAAATAAAGGAGGATATTGATGCAAAATTTGAGGTACAGAATAGTAATTTTAATGATAAATTAGATGAACAGAATGTTAAATTTAACGAAATCAAGGGGGAAATAAATGAAATAAATGTTAAGCTAATACAACAGTTAGATAAGCTTGGGAGAAATATTGAAAACAAGAAGGTAAGTAATAGTGGTAACGTGACAACAAATAGTGAAGAAATTAATAACAAGGTGAGTAATACCGATGATTATAATGATATGTTAACAAGTGATAACAATGATATTAAAAATGGTGATGTAATTGAAAATGGGGTATCAAAAAGTGATACAGTAGATAATAGTAGTCATAATGAGAGTAGAATGAGATTTGAGGTTGATCAGGGATTGCTAGTTAGTGTTTATGATTTAGAAAGGGAGTATAGAGATAGTTTAAATGTAGAGTATGAACAGAGGGCACATTTTTCTTGTGGTATAGGTGAAGGGAAGGCTTCACCAGTATTGTTGGAGGACAAAGGTTCCTCAAGAGTTGTTGTGGGAGGCAAATGGTCACCGAAATGTCCATTAATTTTTGCGGTTTACCTGGTAAGTGCAGATGGAATTATAATAAAGTGGTATTGTCCTCTGTGTAGAGTGAGAATATGAAATGGTGTCGTATTGAAACTGATTATGAGCGAGATAGAGTTGTTCAGATTAAGCAGAGATTATGAAGGTTTAGTAGGGGGAATAAATATTGAGAGAAAGGATTATATTATTAGCAATGTAGACTTACCTTGTGAAGTAGCAGATTTTGATTTTGATATCAATATTGATGACAAACATTTACTTGTTGGAAGAGTTAGTGTACTTGTAATAGCAGATAATTGTGATAATGATGTAACTTACCTGGGTGTAACAATGAATACCAATGGAGACTGGATAACAAATACTAATGTAGACATGAGTTATGATAAAGTAATAATGGGGAGTAACCCTATGTATTATTATTACGGTACAATGAAAAAATAAATTTTTATGGTTATTATACAAAAGATAGCCATATGATGTGTATAAATAAAAATGAACAATGTTATGTGCAGAAAAGATTAATTTTCGATGACATGGGTTAGACTATATATGAATGAACATATAAATTATTTGAGTTAACGGTAATTACTTGGCTTATTTATGTAATGAAATTTGGTAAACAAGAAAATTATGACGAAAATTTGTAAATAAATGTGTTAATGGTAAATGTATTGTGTCAAGGTTATATTGTTGGAATGCAGACTATAGTTTCTGTAACACATGTTTGTAGTAAAGATGAATGGCATAATAATAATAATATTTTATTTTGTTAAATAATTAACAAGAGGTACTGATGAAATTTGTTTTGAATTGAGTGATTAAATTAAAAGTGTCCCAAATAATGTAACTAAAGCCAAATTGTTTTGAGTGAAGGTGGAATTAAAGTAATGTAAAAGGTGAATTATATTAACAGTTAGTAATTGATTAACATGTCAACACTTAAGGATTTATAGAAACTGAAAACTGAAGGAAGTGTTAGTGGTGTTATAGTCAGGAATGTTGAGACTGAGTCCGTGTTTATAAAACAAGTCTGGTATACCACTGTTGATGTAAACGGGTATACTGTGTGTTGTGTGACTAATGTTTCCACTCATGGTTGAGTTGACAACAACAAGAATGTTGTATTTTGATGAATCAGTGCTATGAGTAAATCCTATTATGTAATAAAAGAAATGCAAGATGTGATGAAATGGAGGTAGCTTTTTATGAATAACACAAGGAAATGACTTAGTGTTTTGATTGTAAGGCAGTTAAATTTTATGCGATAGAATTTTGCTAATGGAGAATCATTTTGAAAAAAAATGTAATAAAAGTAAATGAAATTGGTAATTAACTTAATAATGTGAATTTTAGTGATGCATTTAAATTTATTTTGATTCGAATTTTAAATGTAATGGTAAATTAAATAACAATTGATGAAAACAATGATTAAAATATTCATTTAAAATTGAAAACTGAAGGGAATTTTTGGATAAAAATAATCAAAAATGTTTGGGTTAATCAATGTGTTATTTTGGATGGGTAATAGAGTTTTGTGAACATTATTTAATCTGTATGAAATTCAAATGCATTAGGTGTAAGTATATTGTAAGTTTATATGGCCAGGTGGACATTGTATTTTATGAAGGCCAGCTATAGAGTTGATGGAAACCAATGTTTATTGGATTTCGTTGTCCATGACGTGTCCGTTACTTAACTAAATATCACTATTGTTTGACGACTCGGATCACTAAGTTTTTTATAAGTAAAATCGTAAAGATTTACCTTACAGCCTAAACCGTCTTTCATCTTTAGAAGGCTTCATCAGAGGCTGCAGAAGGTAGCGTTGTCCGTCTTGTTGGACACAAAAACAAATAAAAACGACATCCTAAACGAACAGACACAATTCAAATCGCACGCATTATTCGAACACATCTCAGCACACACACACAGCATCGACCTTTCGAATAACTATCCTGTCGCCAACAACAAGACGGACAGCGCTACCTACGGTAGCCTCTGATGAAGCCTTCTAAAGGTGAAAGCCGGTTTAGGCTGTAAGGTAAATCTTTACGATTTTACTTATAAAAAACTTAGTGTTCTGAGTCGTCAAACAATAGTGATATTTAGTCAATGTTTATTATGTTGTATCCTGTTTATGTAATTATGTACGAATATAGAACAGCGGTCATTGTAGGCCAACTCCACTAAATGGAAAGCCAGTACTTTGTATATAAAAGAACCAGTACTTTGCCAATAAAGAACCAGTACGGCTAAGGGGAAACGAATCAGTGTGGGATATGGAGTAATGGAAGGCCGTTTGTTAACCTTTTAATTGAATGTTACAGAGTCAGGTGATACTGTGGCAGGTATCTGTCCGAGCTTATGGTGTTGGGATCTCGTACAGAGAAGTCCAGTAAGGTCGGATGGGTACAGCCACAGTCACCGGACTAAGGGGGTAAGTACCCATGATTTTAGTAAGAGTTTAAGGGGGGTTGTGGCGCCATATCTTCACTGATCCTCTTAGGTTTTAGGCAATGAGAGTTTTTATGCTTCGGCATAAAACCTCTCATTGGGGGGGTATTGTAACGGTACAGAATTGTGTGTTAGAGACAGTAAAGATTTAAATCAGTTAATTTCAAAGCAGCTAGTATTCACCCAAGGGGTACCCCATTGTAACCAGCAACATACAATATTATGATAAACTGTTGATGTCTACGGTCAACAAGCCAGACGTATTACGCAACAGCTTGCCAGCCCAGTCCTCTCTGTGTAAATCACAGTAAGAACACTTTATCACCAGTGTTTGCATCAGACGGTACCTTTAGTAGAGAGCATTGCATTAACAAAAAAACCGTGGCCTCGGGCGTGTAAGATAGGCCGAAATTAAAGTAGGCCTATCCAGTAAAACAACTAAAAGTGCATAAACAATAGTGCGGTCAGCAAAAAACACCTAAGTACTCGATCAAAAGTAAAGTCGGCCGACTAAATTATTAAAAGTGAAATGTAATAAAACGGTTCGAATAACCCGCAAACAATTAACGCCATACAAATGACAAAATAACGTGAACTAACTTCAAGTGATTTTCAGAGTGCGGGACAAAATAAGTGCTTACAAAATCGGACCAGGTCTACAACCAGGCTGAGTACTCATTAAATCACTTTCTTTTAATTACAAAAATTGAACAGGCTTAAAATCTAAACCTATGTATTATGAGATCTCTAAGGGAATGGGGTTTATTTGAATATTAATGTGAAAGAAAGAGAGCGGGTGTGTGTATGGTAAAGTAGAGGTTACGTACTGGTTCGTCTCAATATTCATATCCAATTAGTAATATCACTCATAATAGTATTTAAAAACTTAATAGAGATAAGAATTAATTTCATAGTTTGATATGAAATAGTGGTACAACCTTTTATAGAACGTAAAAGAAGGGTGTGAGGTTTTGATAGCAAATAAAAAAAAGCATGTGATTTAGACAGTATAAAATGTGTTAGCGTAATTATTTCGCACTTAAACCCAGATAACCTTGTCTGCAGCTGTTTTCGTCTGTAAGACCCTGGAGGAGAATTCGAAGGTAAGATTTTATTATTAATGGAAGTAAATTGAGTTGTTTCATTGACTCCCGAAAATAGGGACTCGATTATTTTATTATATGATAGAAAATTATATTGATTCATTGGCGCCCGAACAGGGATGGTGAGTGTAATTTTATTACATTCACCAGACCTAATTAAGCTGCAGAACGGGTTATTTGAGAGTGATGGCGTTTTTGTAAACTACATAAACGTGTAATGAAAAATCACGAAAAGTAAATTGTAAGAGATTTATATTTGTGTAGGTAGTTTATTGTTTAAAAATTATTTACTTAAATTAGTTACGTTGATAAAGATGGAAGACGTTAACGAAATAAATCTGACCGGCTCGGCAGTTACGAGTGAGTCAGGAGGTGGCTTAATGCCAATTATGGTGAAAGAAAATGATTTAACTGAATCCGCTGTAGTGAATGATTCGGGGTTGGAGACAACTCCAAGCCGAATAGATGAAATTAATTTAGATGAAAATAATTTGACACAATCTGTAATAATAAATAATGCAGAAGCAAAATATACTCCAGTGATAACTAAAACAAAAGAAAAAGAGAATTCAATGAATGATATATTCAATTTTATGAGAGCAATGTCCGATGATATCAAGCAGAGTGCGAATATTAAGTTAGAAAGTAACTTTGATCTAGTAAATAGTCGTTTTGATAGTAATGACAAAAAATTTAATGAAATAAAGGAGGATATTGATGCAAAATTTGAGGTACAGAATAGTAATTTTAATGATAAATTAGATGAACAGAATGTTAAATTTAACGAAATCAAGGGGGAAATAAATGAAATAAATGTTAAGCTAATACAACAGTTAGATAAGCTTGGGAGAAATATTGAAAACAAGAAGGTAAGTAATAGTGGTAACATGACAACAAATAGTGAAGAAATTAATAACAAGGTGAGTAATACCGATGATTATAATGATATGTTAACAAGTGATAACAATGATATTAAAAATGGTGATGTAATTGAAAATGGGGTATCAAAAAGTGATACAGTAGATAATAGTAGTGATAATGAGAGTAGAATGAGAGTTGAGGTTGATCAGGGATTGCTAGTTAGTGTTTATGATTTAGAAAGGGAGTATAGAGATAGTTTAAATGTAGAGTATGAACAGAGGGCACATTTTTCTTGTGGTATAGGTGAAGGAAAGGCTTCACCAGTATTGTTGGAGGACAAAGGTTCCTCAAGAGTTTTTGTGGGAGGCAAATGGTCACCGAAATGTCCATTAATTTTTGCGGTTTACCTGGTAAGTGCAGATGGAATTATAATAAAGTGGTATTGTCCTCTGTGTAGAGTGAGAATATGAAATGGTGTCGTATTGAAACTGATTATGAGCGAGATAGAGTTGTTCAGATTAAGCAGAGATTATGAAGGTTTATTAGGGGGAATAAATATTGAGAGAAAGGATTATATTATTAGCTATGTAGACTTACCTTGTGAAGTAGCAGATTTTGATTTTGATATCAATATTGATGACAAACATTTACTTGTTGGAAGAGTTAGTGTACTTGTAATAGCAGATAATTGTGATAATGATGTAACTTACCTGGGTGTAACTATGAATACCAATGGAGACTGGATAACAAATACTAATGTAGACATGAGTTATGATAAAGTAATAATGGGGAGTAACCCTATGTATTATTATTACGGTACAATGAAAAAATAAATTTTTATGGTTATTATACAAAAGATAGCCATATGATGTGTATAAATAAAAATGAACAATGTTATGTGCAGAAAAGATTAATTTTCGATGACATGGGTTAGACTATATATGAATGAACATATAAATTATTTGAGTTAACGGTAATTACTTGGATTATTTATGTAATGAAATTTGGTAAACAAGAAAATTATGACGAAAATTTGTAAATAAATGTGTTAATGTTAAATGTATTGTGTCAAGGTTATATTGTTGGAATGCAGACTATAGTTTCTGTAACACATGTTTGTAGTAAAGATGAATGGCATAATAATAATAATATTTTATTTTGTTAAATAATTAACAAGAGGTACTGATGAAATTTGTTTTGAATTGTGTGATTAAATTAAAAGTGTCCCAAATAATGTAACTAAAGCCAAATTGTTTTGAGTGAAGGTGGAATTAAAGTAATGTAAAAGGTGAATTATATTAACAGTTAGTAATTGATTAACATGTCAACACTTAAAGATTTATAGAAACTGAAAACTGAAGGAAGTGTTAGTGGTGTTGTAGTCAGGAATGTTGAGACTGAGTCCGTGTTTATAAAACAAGTCTGGTATACCACTGTTGATGTAAACGGGTATATTGTGTGTTGTGTGACTAATGTTTCCAGTCATGGTTGAGTTGACAACAACAAGAATGTTGTATTTTGATGAATCAGTGCTATGAGTAAATCCTATTATGTAATAAAAGAAATGCAAGATGTGATGAAATGGAGGTAGCTTTTTATGAATAACACAAGGAAATGACTTAGTGTTTTGATTGTAAGGCAGTTAAATTTTATGCGATAGAATTTTGCTAATGGAGAATCATTTTGAAAAAAAATGTAATAAAAGTAAATGAAATTGGTAATTAACTTAATAATGTGAATTTTAGTGATGCATTTAAATTTATTTTGATTCGAATTTTAAATGTAATGGTAAATTAAATAACAATTGATGAAAACAATGATTAAAATATTCATTTAAAATTGAAAACTGAAGGGAATTTTTGGATAAAAATAATCAAAAATGTTTGGGTTAATCAATGTGTTATTTTGGATGGGTAATAGAGTTTTGTGAACATTATTTAATCTGTATGAAATTCAAATGCATTAGGTGTAAGTATATTGTAAGTTTATATGGCCAGGTGGACATTGTATTTTATGAAGGCCAGCTATAGAGTTGATGGAAACCAATGTTTATTGGATTTCGTTGTCCATGACGTGTCCGTTACTTAACTAAATATCACTATTGTTTGACGACTCGGATCACTAAGTTTTTTATAAGTAAAATCGTAAAGATTTACCTTACAGCCTAAACCGTCTTTCATCTTTAGAAGGCTTCATCAGAGGCTGCAGAAGGTAGCGCTGTCCGTCTTGTTGGACACAAAAACAAATAAAAACGACATCCTAAACGAACAGACACAATTCAAATCGCACGCATTATTCGAACACATCTCAGCACACACACACAGCATCGACCTTTCGAATAACTATCCTGTCGCCAACAACAAGACGGACAGCGCTACCTACGGTAGCCTCTAATGAAGCCTTCTAAAGGTGAAAGCCGGTTTAGGCTGTAAGGTAAATCTTTACGATTTTACTTATAAAAAACTTAGTGTTCTGAGTCGTCAAACAATAGTGATATTTAGTCAATGTTTATTATGTTGTATCCTGTTTATGTAATTATGTACGAATATAGAACAGCGGTCATTGTAGGCCAACTCCACTAAATGGAAAGCCAGTACTTTGTATATAAAAGAACCAGTACTTTGCCAATAAAGAACCAGTACGGCTAAGGGGAAACGAATCAGTGTGGGATATGGAGTAATGGAAGGCCGTTTGTTAACCTTTTAATTGAATGTTACAGAGTCAGGTGATACTGTGGCAGGTATCTGTCCGAGCTTATGGTGTTGGGATCTCGTACAGAGAAGTCCAGTAAGGTCGGATGGTTACAGCCACAGTCACCGGACTAAGGGGGTAAGTACCCATGATTTTAGTAAGAGTTTAAGGGGGGTTGTGGCGCCATATCTTCACTGATCCTCTTAGGTTTTAGGCAATGAGAGTTTTTATGCTTCGGCATAAAACCTCTCATTGGGGGGGTATTGTAACGGTACAGAATTGTGTGTTAGAGACAGTAAAGATTTAAATCAGTTAATTTCAAAGCAGCTAGTATTCACCCAAGGGGTACCCCATTGTAACCAGCAACATACAATATTATGATAAACTGTTGATGTCTACGGTCAACCAGCCAGACGTATTACGCAACAGCTTGCCAGCCCAGTCCTCTCTGTGTAAATCACAGTAAGAACACTTTATCACCAGTGTTTGCATCAGACGGTCACCTTTAGTAGAGAGCATTGCATTAACAAAAAAACCGTGGCCTCGGGCGTGTAAGATAGGCCGAAATTAAAGTAGGCCTATCCAGTAAAACAACTAAAAGTGCATAAACAATAGTGCGGTCAGCAAAAAACACCTAAGTACTCGATCAAAAGTAAAGTCGGCCGACTAAATTATTAAAAGTGAAATGTAATAAAACGGTTCGAATAACCCGCAAACAATTAACGCCATACAAATGACAAAATAACGTGAACTAACTTCAAGTGATTTTCAGAGTGCGGGATAAAATAAGTGCTTACAAAATCGGACCAGGTCTACAACCAGGCTGAGTACTCATTAAATCACTTTCTTTTAATTACAAAATTTGAACAGGCTTAAAATCTAAACCTATGTATTATGAGATCTCTAAGGGAATGGGGTTTATTTGAATATTAATGTGAAAGAAAGAGAGCGGGTGTGTGTATGGTAAAGTAGAGGTTACGTACTGGTTCGTCTCAATATTCATATCCAATTAGTAATATCACTCATAATAGTATTTAAAAACTCAATAGAGATAAGAATTAATTTCATAGTTTGATATGAAATAGTGGTACAACCTTTTATAGAACGTAAAAGAAGGGTGTGAGGTTTTGATAGCAAATAAAAAAAAGCATGTGATTTAGACAGTATAAAATGTGTTAGCGTAATTATTTCGCACTTAAACCCAGATAACCTTGTCTGCAGCTGTTTTCGTCTGTAAGACCCTGGAGGAGAATTCGAAGGTAAGATTTTATTATTAATGGAAGTAAATTGAGTTGTTTCATTGACCCCCGAAAATAGGGACTCGATTATTTTATTATATGATAGAAAATTATATTGATTCATTGGCGCCCGAACAGGGATGGTGAGTGTAATTTTATTACATTCACCAGACCTAATTAAGCTGCAGAACGGGTTATTTGAGAGTGAGGGCGTTTTTGTAAACTACATAAACGTGTAATGAAAAATCACGAAAAGTAAATTGTAAGAGATTTATAATTGTGTAGGTAGTTTATTGTTTAAAAATTATTTACTTAAATTAGTTACGTTGATAAAGATGGAAGACGTTAACGAAATAAATCTGACCGGCTCGGCAGTTACGAGTGAGTCAGGAGGTGGCTTAATGCCAATTATGGTTAAAGAAAATGATTTAACTGAATCCGCTGTAGTGAATGATTCGGGGTTGGAGACAACTCCAAGCCGAATAGATGAAATTAATTTAGATGAAAATAATTTGACACAATCTGTAATAATAAATAATGCAGAAGCAAAATATACTCCAGTGATAACTAAAACAAAAGAAAAAGAGAATTCAATGAATGATATATTCAATTTTATGAGAGCAATGTCCGATGATATCAAGCAGAGTGCGAATATTAAGTTAGAAAGTAACTTTGATCTAGTAAATAGTCGTTTTGATAGTAATGACAAAAAATTTAATGAAATAAAGGAGGATATTGATGCAAAATTTGAGGTACAGAATAGTAATTTTAATGATAAATTAGATGAACAGAATGTTAAATTTAACGAAATCAAGGGGGAAATAAATGAAATAAATGTTAAGCTAATACAACAGTTAGATAAGCTTGGGAGAAATATTGAAAACAAGAAGGTAAGTAATAGTGGTAACATGACAACAAATAGTGAAGAAATTAATAACAAGGTGAGTAATACCGATGATTATAATGATATGTTAACAAGTGAAAACAATGATATTAAAAATGGTGATGTAATTGAAAATGGGGTATCAAAAAGTGATACAGTAGATAATAGTAGTGATAATGAGAGTAGAATGAGAGTTGAGGTTGATCAGGGATTGCTAGTTAGTGTTTATGATTTAGAAAGGGAGTATAGAGATAGTTTAAATGTAGAGTATGAACAGAGGGCACATTTTTCTTGTGGTATAGGTGAAGGGAAGGCTTCACCAGTATTGTTGGAGGACAAAGGTTCCTCAAGAGTTTTTGTGGGAGGCAAATGGTCACCGAAATGTCCATTAATTTTTGCGGTTTACCTGGTAAGTGTAGATGGAATTATAATAAAGTGGTATTGTCCTCTGTGTAGAGTGAGAATATGAAATGGTGTCGTATTGAAACTGATTATGAGCGAGATAGAGTTGTTCAGATTAAGCAGAGATTATGAAGGTTTAGTAGGGGGAATAAATATTGAGAGAAAGGATTATATTATTAGCAATGTAGACTTACCTTGTGAAGTAGCAGATTTTGATTTTGATATCAATATTGATGACAAACATTTACTTGTTGGAAGAGTTAGTGTACTTGTAATAGCAGATAATTGTGATAATGATGTAACTTACCTGGGTGTAACAATGAATACCAATGGAGACTGGATAACAAATACTAATGTAGACATGAGTTATGATAAAGTAATAATGGGGAGTAACCCTATGTATTATTATTACGGTACAATGAAAAAATAAATTTTTATGGTTATTATACAAAAGATAGCCATATGATGTGTATAAATAAAAATGAACAATGTTATGTGCAGAAAAGATTAATTTTCGATGACATGGGTTAGACTATATATGAATGAACATATAAATTATTTGAGTTAACGGTAATTACTTGGCTTATTTATGTAATGAAATTTGGTAAACAAGAAAATTATGACGAAAATTTGTAAATAAATGTGTTAATGTTAAATGTATTGTGTCAAGGTTATATTGTTGGAATGCAGACTATAGTTTCTGTAACACATGTTTGTAGTAAAGATGAATGGCATAATAATAATAATATTTTATTTTGTTAAATAATTAACAAAAGGTACTGATGAAATTTGTTTTGAATTGAGTGATTAAATTAAAAGTGTCCCAAATAATGTAACTAAAGCCAAATTGTTTTGAGTGAAGGTGGAATTAAAGTAATGTAAAAGGTGAATTATATTAACAGTTAGTAATTGATTAACATGTCAACACTTAAAGATTTATAGAAACTGAAAACTGAAGGAAGTGTTAGTGGTGTTGTAGTCAGGAATGTTGAGACTGAGTCCGTGTTTATAAAACAAGTCTGGTATACCACTGTTGATGTAAACGGGTATATTGTGTGTTGTGTGACTAATGTTTCCACTCATGGTTGAGTTGACAACAACAAGAATGTTGTATTTTGATGAATCAGTGCTATGAGTAAATCCTATTATGTAATAAAAGAAATGCAAGATGTGATGAAATGGAGGTAGCTTTTTATGAATAACACAAGGAAATGACTTAGTGTTTTGATTGTAAGGCAGTTAAATTTTATGCGATAGAATTTTGCTAATGGAGAATCATTTTGAAAAAAAATGTAATAAAAGTAAATGAAATTGGTAATTAACTTAATAATGTGAATTTTAGTGATGCATTTAAATTTATTTTGATTCGAATTTTAAATGTAATGGTAAATTAAATAACAATTGATGAAAACAATGATTAAAATATTCATTTAAAATTGAAAACTGAAGGGAATTTTTGGATAAAAATAATCAAAAATGTTTGGGTTAATCAATGTGTTATTTTGGATGGGTAATAGAGTTTTGTGAACATTATTTAATCTGTATGAAATTCAAATGCATTAGGTGTAAGTATATTGTAAGTTTATATGGCCAGGTGGACATTGTATTTTATGAAGGCCAGCTATAGAGTTGATGGAAACCAATGTTTATTGGATTTCGTTGTCCATGACGTGTCCGTTACTTAACTAAATATCACTATTGTTTGACGACTCGGATCACTAAGTTTTTTATAAGTAAAATCGTAAAGATTTACCTTACAGCCTAAACCGTCTTTCATCTTTAGAAGGCTTCATCAGAGGCTGCAGAAGGTAGCGCTGTCCGTCTTGTTGGACACAAAAACAAATAAAAACGACATCCTAAACGAACAGACACAATTCAAATCGCACGCATTATTCGAACACATCTCAGCACACACACACAGCATCGACCTTTCGAATAACTATCCTGTCGCCAACAACAAGACGGACAGCGCTACCTACGGTAGCCTCTGATGAAGCCTTCTAAAGGTGAAAGCCGGTTTAGGCTGTAAGGTAAATCTTTACGATTTTACTTATAAAAAACTTAGTGTTCTGAGTCGTCAAACAATAGTGATATTTAGTCAATGTTTATTATGTTGTATCCTGTTTATGTAATTATGTACGAATATAGAACAGCGGTCATTGTAGGCCAACTCCACTAAATGGAAAGCCAGTACTTTGTATATAAAAGAACCAGTACTTTGCCAATAAAGAACCAGTACGGCTAAGGGGAAACGAATCAGTGTGGGATATGGAGTAATGGAAGGCCGTTTGTTAACCTTTTAATTGAATGTTACAGAGTCAGGTGATACTGTGGCAGGTATCTGTCCGAGCTTATGGTGTTGGGATCTCGTACAGAGAAGTCCAGTAAGGTCGGATGGGTACAGCCACAGTCACCGGACTAAGGGGGTAAGTACCCATGATTTTAGTAAGAGTTTAAGGGGGGGTTGTGGCGCCATATCTTCACTGATCCTCTTAGGTTTTAGGCAATGAGAGTTTTTATGCTTCGGCATAAAACCTCTCATTGGGGGGGTATTGTAACGGTACAGAATTGTGTGTTAGAGACAGTAAAGATTTAAATCAGTTAATTTCAAAGCAGCTAGTATTCACCCAAGGGGTACCCCATTGTAACCAGCAACATACAATATTATGATAAACTGTTGATGTCTACGGTCAACAAGCCAGACGTATTACGCAACAGCTTGCCAGCCCAGTCCTCTCTGTGTAAATCACAGTAAGAACACTTTATCACCAGTGTTTGCATCAGACGGTACCTTTAGTAGAGAGCATTGCATTAACAAAAAAACCGTGGCCTCGGGCGTGTAAGATAGGCCGAAATTAAAGTAGGCCTATCCAGTAAAACAACTAAAAGTGCATAAACAATAGTGCGGTCAGCAAAAAACACCTAAGTACTCGATCAAAAGTAAAGTCGGCCGACTAAATTATTAAAAGTGAAATGTAATAAAACGGTTCGAATAACCCGCAAACAATTAACGCCATACAAATGACAAAATAACGTGAACTAACTTCAAGTGATTTTCAGAGTGCGGGACAAAATAAGTGCTTACAAAATCGGACCAGGTCTACAACCAGGCTGAGTACTCATTAAATCACTTTCTTTAATTACAAAAATTGAACAGGCTTAAAATCTAAACCTATGTATTATGAGATCTCTAAGGGAATGGGGTTTATTTGAATATTAATGTGAAAGAAAGAGAGCGGGTGTGTGTATGGTAAAGTAGAGGTTACGTACTGGTTCGTCTCAATATTCATATCCAATTAGTAATATCACTCATAATAGTATTTAAAAACTTAATAGAGATAAGAATTAATTTCATAGTTTGATATGAAATAGTGGTACAACCTTTTATAGAACGTAAAAGAAGGGTGTGAGGTTTTGATAGCAAATAAAAAAAAGCATGTGATTTAGACAGTATAAAATGTGTTAGCGTAATTATTTCGCACTTAAACCCAGATAACCTTGTCTGCAGCTGTTTTCGTCTGTAAGACCCTGGAGGAGAATTCGAAGGTAAGATTTTATTATTAATGGAAGTAAATTGAGTTGTTTCATTGACTCCCGAAAATAGGGACTCGATTATTTTATTATATGATAGAAAATTATATTGATTCATTGGCGCCCGAACAGGGATGGTGAGTGTAATTTTATTACATTCACCAGACCTAATTAAGCTGCAGAACGGGTTATTTGAGAGTGATGGCGTTTTTGTAAACTACATAAACGTGTAATGAAAAATCACGAAAGTAAATTCTAAGAGATTTATATTTGTGTAGGTAGTTTATTGTTAAAAATTATTTACTTAAATTAGTTACGTTGATAAAGATGGAAGACGTTAACGAAATAAATCTGACCGGCTCGGCAGTTACGAGTGAGTCAGGAGAGTGGTGGCTTAATGCCAATTATGGTGAAAGAAAATGATTTAACTGAATCCGCTGTAGTGAATGATTCGGGGTTGGAGACAACTCCAAGCCGAATAGATGAAATTAATTTAGATGAAAATAATTTGACACAATCTGTAATAATAAATAATGCAGAAGCAAAATATACTCCAGTGATAACTAAAACAAAAGAAAAAGAGAATTCAATGAATGATATATTCAATTTTATGAGAGCAATGTCCGATGATATCAAGCAGAGTGCGAATATTAAGTTAGAAAGTAACTTTGATCTAGTAAATAGTCGTTTTGATAGTAATGACAAAAAATTTAATGAAATAAAGGAGGATATTGATGCAAAATTTGAGGTACAGAATAGTAATTTTAATGATAAATTAGATGAACAGAATGTTAAATTTAACGAAATCAAGGGGGAAATAAATGAAATAAATGTTAAGCTAATACAACAGTTAGATAAGCTTGGGAGAAATATTGAAAACAAGAAGGTAAGTAATAGTGGTAACATGACAACAAATAGTGAAGAAATTAATAACAAGGTGAGTAATACCGATGATTATAATGATATGTTAACAAGTGAAAACAATGATATTAAAAATGGTGATGTAATTGAAAATGGGGTATCAAAAAGTGATACAGTAGATAATAGTAGTGATAATGAGAGTAGAATGAGAGTTGAGGTTGATCAGGGATTGCTAGTTAGTGTTTATGATTTAGAAAGGGAGTATAGAGATAGTTTAAATGTAGAGTATGAACAGAGGCACATTTTTCTTGTGGTATAGGTGAAGGGAAGGCTTCACCAGTATTGTTGGAGGACAAAGGTTCCTCAAGAGTTTTTGTGGGAGGCAAATGGTCACCGAAATGTCCATTAATTTTTGCGGTTTACCTGGTAAGTGTAGATGGAATTATAATAAAGTGGTATTGTCCTCTGTGTAGAGTGAGAATATGAAATGGTGTCGTATTGAAACTGATTATGAGCGAGATAGAGTTGTTCAGATTAAGCAGAGATTATGAAGGTTTAGTAGGGGGAATAAATATTGAGAGAAAGGGATTATATTATTAGCAATGTAGACTTACCTTGTGAAGTAGCAGATTTTGATTTTGATATCAATATTGATGACAAACATTTACTTGTTGGAAGAGTTAGTGTACTTGTAATAGCAGATAATTGTGATAATGATGTAACTTACCTGGGTGTAACAATGAATACCAATGGAGACTGGATAACAAATACTAATGTAGACATGAGTTATGATAAAGTAATAATGGGAGTAACCCTATGTATTATTATTACGGTACAATGAAAAAATAAATTTTTATGGTTATTATACAAAAGATAGCCATATGATGTGTATAAATAAAAATGAACAATGTTATGTGCAGAAAAGATTAATTTTCGATGACATGGGTTAGACTATATATGAATGAACATATAAATTATTTGAGTTAACGGTAATTACTTGGCTTATTTATGTAATGAAATTTGGTAAACAAGAAAATTATGACGAAAATTTGTAAATAAATGTGTTAATGTTAAATGTATTGTGTCAAGGTTATATTGTTGGAATGCAGACTATAGTTTCTGTAACACATGTTTGTAGTAAAGATGAATGGCATAATAATAATAATATTTTATTTTGTTAAATAATTAACAAAAGGTACTGATGAAATTTGTTTTGAATTGAGTGATTAAATTAAAAGTGTCCCAAATAATGTAACTAAAGCCAAATTGTTTTGAGTGAAGGTGGAATTAAAGTAATGTAAAAGGTGAATTATATTAACAGTTAGTAATTGATTAACATGTCAACACTTAAAGATTTATAGAAACTGAAAACTGAAGGAAGTGTTAGTGGTGTTGTAGTCAGGAATGTTGAGACTGAGTCCGTGTTATAAAACAAGTCTGGTATACCACTGTTGATGTAAACGGGTATATTGTGTGTTGTGTGACTAATGTTTCCACTCATGGTTGAGTTGACAACAACAAGAATGTTGTATTTTGATGAATCAGTGCTATGAGTAAATCCTATTATGTAATAAAAGAAATGCAAGATGTGATGAAATGGAGGTAGCTTTTTATGAATAACACAAGGAAATGACTTAGTGTTTTGATTGTAAGGCAGTTAAATTTTATGCGATAGAATTTTGCTAATGGAGAATCATTTTGAAAAAAAATGTAATAAAAGCTAAATGAAATTGGTAATTAACTTAATAATGTGAATTTTAGTGATGCATTTAAATTTATTTTGATTCGAATTTTAAATGTAATGGTAAATTAAATAACAATTGATGAAAACAATGATTAAAATATTCATTTAAAATTGAAAACTGAAGGGAATTTTTGGATAAAAATAATCAAAAATGTTTGGGTTAATCAATGTGTTATTTTGGATGGGTAATAGAGTTTTGTGAACATTATTTAATCTGTATGAAATTCAAATGCATTAGGTGTAGTATATTGTAAGTTTATATGGCCAGGTGGACATTGTATTTTATGAAGGCCAGCTATAGAGTTGATGGAAACCAATGTTTATTGGATTTCGTTGTCCATGACGTGTCCGTTACTTAACTAAATATCACTATTGTTTGACGACTCGGATCACTAAGTTTTTTATAAGTAAAATCGTAAAGATTTACCTTACAGCCTAAACCGTCTTTCATCTTTAGAAGGCTTCATCAGAGGCTGCAGAAGGTAGCGCTGTCCGTCTTGTTGGACACAAAAACAAATAAAAACGACATCCTAAACGAACAGACACAATTCAAATCGCACGCATTATTCGAACACATCTCAGCACACACACACAGCATCGACCTTTCGAATAACTATCCTGTCGCCAACAACAAGACGGACAGCGCTACCTACGGTAGCCTCTGATGAAGCCTTCTAAAGGTGAAAGCCGGTTTAGGCTGTAAGGTAAATCTTTACGATTTTACTTATAAAAAACTTAGTGTTCTGAGTCGTCAAACAATAGTGATATTTAGTCAATGTTTATTATGTTGTATCCTGTTTATGTAATTATGTACGAATATAGAACAGCGGTCATTGTAGGCCAACTCCACTAAATGGAAAGCCAGTACTTTGTATATAAAAGAACCAGTACTTTGCCAATAAAGAACCAGTACGGCTAAGGGGAAACGAATCAGTGTGGGATATGGAGTAATGGAAGGCCGTTTGTTAACCTTTTAATTGAATGTTACAGAGTCAGGTGATACTGTGGCAGGTATCTGTCCGAGCTTATGGTGTTGGGATCTCGTACAGAGAAGTCCAGTAAGGTAGGATGGGTACAGCCACAGTCACCGGACTAAGGGGGTAAGTACCCATGATTTTAGTAAGAGTTTAAGGGGGGTTGTGGCGCCATATCTTCACTGATCCTCTTAGGTTTTAGGCAATGAGAGTTTTTATGCTTCGGCATAAAACCTCTCATTGGGGGGGTATTGTAACGGTACAGAATTGTGTGTTAGAGACAGTAAAGATTTAAATCAGTTAATTTCAAAGCAGCTAGTATTCACCCAAGGGGTACCCCATTGTAACCAGCAACATACAATATTATGATAAACTGTTGATGTCTACGGTCAACAAGCCAGACGTATTACGCAACAGCTTGCCAGCCCAGTCCTCTCTGTGTAAATCACAGTAAGAACACTTTATCACCAGTGTTTGCATCAGACGGTACCTTTAGTAGAGAGCATTGCATTAACAAAAAAAACCGTGGCCTCGGGCGTGTAAGATAGGCCGAAATTAAAGTAGGCCTATCCAGTAAAACAACTAAAAGTGCATAAACAATAGTGCGGTCAGCAAAAAACACCTAAGTACTCGATCAAAAGTAAAGTCGGCCGACTAAATTATTAAAAGTGAAATGTAATAAAACGGTTCGAATAACCCGCAAACAATTAACGCCATACAAATGACAAAATAACGTGAACTAACTTCAAGTGATTTTCAGAGTGCGGGACAAAATAAGTGCTTACAAAATCGGACCAGGTCTACAACCAGGCTGAGTACTCATTAAATCACTTTCTTTTAATTACAAAAATTGAACAGGCTTAAAATCTAAACCTATGTATTATGAGATCTCTAAGGGAATGGGGTTTATTTGAATATTAATGTGAAAGAAAGAGAGCGGGTGTGTGTATGGTAAAGTAGAGGTTACGTACTGGTTCGTCTCAATATTCATATCCAATTAGTAATATCACTCATAATAGTATTTAAAAACTTAATAGAGATAAGAATTAATTTCATAGTTTGATATGAAATAGTGGTACAACCTTTTATAGAACGTAAAAGAAGGGTGTGAGGTTTTGATAGCAAATAAAAAAAAGCATGTGATTTAGACAGTATAAAATGTGTTAGCGTAATTATTTCGCACTTAAACCCAGATAACCTTGTCTGCAGCTGTTTTCGTCTGTAAGACCCTGGAGGAGAATTCGAAGGTAAGATTTTATTATTAATGGAAGTAAATTGAGTTGTTTCATTGACTCCCGAAAATAGGGACTCGATTATTTTATTATATGATAGAAAATTATATTGATTCATTGGCGCCCGAACAGGGATGGTGAGTGTAATTTTATTACATTCACCAGACCTAATTAAGCTGCAGAACGGGTTATTTGAGAGTGATGGCGTTTTTGTAAACTACATAAACGTGTAATGAAAAATCACGAAAAGTAAATTCTAAGAGATTTATATTTGTGTAGGTAGTTTATTGTTTAAAAATTATTTACTTAAATTAGTTACGTTGATAAAGATGGAAGACGTTAACGAAATAAATCTGACCGGCTCGGCAGTTACGAGTGAGTCAGGAGGTGGCTTAATGCCAATTATGGTGAAAGAAAATGATTTAACTGAATCCGCTGTAGTGAATGATTCGGGGTTGGAGACAACTCCAAGCCGAATAGATGAAATTAATTTAGATGAAAATAATTTGACACAATCTGTAATAATAAATAATGCAGAAGCAAAATATACTCCAGTGATAACTAAAACAAAAGAAAAAGAGAATTCAATGAATGATATATTCAATTTTATGAGAGCAATGTCCGATGATATCAAGCAGAGTGCGAATATTAAGTTAGAAAGTAACTTTGATCTAGTAAATAGTCGTTTTGATAGTAATGACAAAAAATTTAATGAAATAAAGGAGGATATTGATGCAAAATTTGAGGTACAGAATAGTAATTTTAATGATAAATTAGATGAACAGAATGTTAAATTTAACGAAATCAAGGGGGAAATAAATGAAATAAATGTTAAGCTAATACAACAGTTAGATAAGCTTGGGAGAAATATTGAAAACAAGAAGGTAAGTAATAGTGGTAACATGACAACAAATAGTGAAGAAATTAATAACAAGGTGAGTAATACCGATGATTATAATGATATGTTAACAAGTGATAACAATGATATTAAAAATGGTGATGTAATTGAAAATGGGGTATCAAAAAGTGATACAGTAGATAATAGTAGTGATAATGAGAGTAGAATGAGAGTTGAGGTTGATCAGGGATTGCTAGTTAGTGTTTATGATTTAGAAAGGGAGTATAGAGATAGTTTAAATGTAGAGTATGAACAGAGGGCACATTTTTCTTGTGGTATAGGTGAAGGGAAGGCTTCACCAGTATTGTTGGAGGACAAAGGTTCCTCAAGAGTTTTTGTGGGAGGCAAATGGTCACCGAAATGTCCATTAATTTTTGCGGTTTACCTGGTAAGTGCAGATGGAATTATAATAAAGTGGTATTGTCCTCTGTGTAGAGTGAGAATATGAAATGGTGTCGTATTGAAACTGATTATGAGCGAGATAGAGTTGTTCAGATTAAGCAGAGATTATGAAGGTTTATTAGGGGGAATAAATATTGAGAGAAAGGATTATATTATTAGCTATGTAGACTTACCTTGTGAAGTAGCAGATTTTGATTTTGATATCAATATTGATGACAAACATTTACTTGTTGGAAGAGTTAGTGTACTTGTAATAGCAGATAATTGTGATAATGATGTAACTTACCTGGGTGTAACTATGAATACCAATGGAGACTGGATAACAAATACTAATGTAGACATGAGTTATGATAAAGTAATAATGGGGAGTAACCCTATGTATTATTATTACGGTACAATGAAAAAATAAATTTTTATGGTTATTATACAAAAGATAGCCATATGATGTGTATAAATAAAAATGAACAATGTTATGTGCAGAAAAGATTAATTTTCGATGACATGGGTTAGACTATATATGAATGAACATATAAATTATTTGAGTTAACGGTAATTACTTGGATTATTTATGTAATGAAATTTGGTAAACAAGAAAATTATGACGAAAATTTGTAAATAAATGTGTTAATGTTAAATGTATTGTGTCAAGGTTATATTGTTGGAATGCAGACTATAGTTTCTGTAACACATGTTTGTAGTAAAGATGAATGGCATAATAATAATAATATTTTATTTTGTTAAATAATTAACAAGAGGTACTGCTGAAATTTGTTTTGAATTGAGTGATTACATTAAAAGTGTCCCAAATAATGTAACTAAAGCCAAATTGTTTTGAGTGAAGGTGGAATTAAAGTAATGTAAAAGGTGAATTATATTAACAGTTAGTAATTGATTAACATGTCAACACTTAAAGATTTATAGAAACTGAAAACTGAAGGAAGTGTTAGTGGTGTTGTAGTCAGGAATGTTGAGACTGAGTCCGTGTTTATAAAACAAGTCTGGTATACCACTGTTGATGTAAACGGGTATATTGTGTGTTGTGTGACTAATGTTTCCAGTCATGGTTGAGTTGACAACAACAAGAATGTTGTATTTTGATGAATCAGTGCTATGAGTAAATCCTATTATGTAATAAAAGAAATGCAAGATGTGATGAAATGGAGGTAGCTTTTTATGAATAACACAAGGAAATGACTTAGTGTTTTGATTGTAAGGCAGTTAAATTTTATGCGATAGAATTTTGCTAATGGAGAATCATTTTGAAAAAAAATGTAATAAAAGTAAATGAAATTGGTAATTAACTTAATAATGTGAATTTTAGTGATGCATTTAAATTTATTTTGATTCGAATTTTAAATGTAATGGTAAATTAAATAACAATTGATGAAAACAATGATTAAAATATTCATTTAAAATTGAAAACTGAAGGGAATTTTTGGATAAAAATAATCAAAAATGTTTGGGTTAATCAATGTGTTATTTTGGATGGGTAATAGAGTTTTGTGAACATTATTTAATCTGTATGAAATTCAAATGCATTAGGTGTAAGTATATTGTAAGTTTATATGGCCAGGTGGACATTGTATTTTATGAAGGCCAGCTATAGAGTTGATGGAAACCAATGTTTATTGGATTTCGTTGTCCATGACGTGTCCGTTACTTAACTAAATATCACTATTGTTTGACGACTCGGATCACTAAGTTTTTTATAAGTAAAATCGTAAAGATTTACCTTACAGCCTAAACCGTCTTTCATCTTTAGAAGGCTTCATCAGAGGCTGCAGAAGGTAGCGCTGTCCGTCTTGTTGGACACAAAAACAAATAAAAACGACATCCTAAACGAACAGACACAATTCAAATCGCACGCATTATTCGAACACATCTCAGCACACACACACAGCATCGACCTTTCGAATAACTATCGTGTTGCCAACAACAAGACGGACAGCGCTACCTACGGTAGCCTCTAATGAAGCCTTCTAAAGGTGAAAGCCGGTTTAGGCTGTAAGGTAAATCTTTACGATTTTACTTATAAAAAACTTAGTGTTCTGAGTCGTCAAACAATAGTGATATTTAGTCAATGTTTATTATGTTGTATCCTGTTTATGTAATTATGTACGAATATAGAACAGCGGTCATTGTAGGCCAACTCCACTAAATGGAAAGCCAGTACTTTGTATATAAAAGAACCAGTACTTTGCCAATAAAGAACCAGTACGGCTAAGGGGAAACGAATCAGTGTGGGATATGGAGTAATGGAAGGCCGTTTGTTAACCTTTTAATTGAATGTTACAGAGTCAGGTGATACTGTGGCAGGTATCTGTCCGAGCTTATGGTGTTGGGATCTCGTACAGAGAAGTCCAGTAAGGTCGGATGGGTACAGCCACAGTCACCGGACTAAGGGGGTAAGTACCCATGATTTTAGTAAGAGTTTAAGGGGGGTTGTGGCGCCATATCTTCACTGATCCTCTTAGGTTTTAGGCAATGAGAGTTTTTATGCTTCGGCATAAAACCTCTCATTGGGGGGGTATTGTAACGGTACAGAATTGTGTGTTAGAGACAGTAAAGATTTAAATCAGTTAATTTCAAAGCAGCTAGTATTCACCCAAGGGGTACCCCATTGTAACCAGCAACATACAATATTATGATAAACTGTTGATGTCTACGGTCAACCAGCCAGACGTATTACGCAACAGCTTGCCAGCCCAGTCCTCTCTGTGTAAATCACAGTAAGAACACTTTATCACCAGTGTTTGCATCAGACGGTCACCTTTAGTAGAGAGCATTGCATTAACAAAAAAACCGTGGCCTCGGGCGTGTAAGATAGGCCGAAATTAAAGTAGGCCTATCCAGTAAAACAACTAAAAGTGCATAAACAATAGTGCGGTCAGCAAAAAACACCTAAGTACTCGATCAAAAGTAAAGTCGGCCGACTAAATTATTAAAAGTGAAATGTAATAAAACGGTTCGAATAACCCGCAAACAATTAACGCCATACAAATGACAAAATAACGTGAACTAACTTCAAGTGATTTTCAGAGTGCGGGACAAAATAAGTGCTTACAAAATCGGACCAGGTCTACAACCAGGCTGAGTACTCATTAAATCACTTTCTTTTAATTACAAAATTTGAACAGGCTTAAAATCTAAACCTATGTATTATGAGATCTCTAAGGGAATGGGGTTTATTTGAATATTAATGTGAAAGAAAGAGAGCGGGTGTGTGTATGGTAAAGTAGAGGTTACGTACTGGTTCGTCTCAATATTCATATCCAATTAGTAATATCACTCATAATAGTATTTAAAAACTCAATAGAGATAAGAATTAATTTCATAGTTTGATATGAAATAGTGGTACAACCTTTTATAGAACGTAAAAGAAGGGTGTGAGGTTTTGATAGCAAATAAAAAAAAGCATGTGATTTAGACAGTATAAAATGTGTTAGCGTAATTATTTCGCACTTAAACCCAGATAACCTTGTCTGCAGCTGTTTTCGTCTGTAAGACCCTGGAGGAGAATTCGAAGGTAAGATTTTATTATTAATGGAAGTAAATTGAGTTGTTTCATTGACCCCCGAAAATAGGGACTCGATTATTTTATTATATGATAGAAAATTATATTGATTCATTGGCGCCCGAACAGGGATGGTGAGTGTAATTTTATTACATTCACCAGACCTAATTAAGCTGCAGAACGGGTTATTTGAGAGTGAGGGCGTTTTTGTAAACTACATAAACGTGTAATGAAAAATCACGAAAAGTAAATTGTAAGAGATTTATAATTGTGTAGGTAGTTTATTGTTTAAAAATTATTTACTTAAATTAGTTACGTTGATAAAGATGGAAGACGTTAACGAAATAAATCTGACCGGCTCGGCAGTTACGAGTGAGTCAGGAGGTGGCTTAATGCCAATTATGGTTAAAGAAAATGATTTAACTGAATCCGCTGTAGTGAATGATTCGGGGTTGGAGACAACTCCAAGCCGAATAGATGAAATTAATTTAGATGAAAATAATTTGACACAATCTGTAATAATAAATAATGCAGAAGCAAAATATACTCCAGTGATAACTAAAACAAAAGAAAAAGAGAATTCAATGAATGATATATTCAATTTTATGAGAGCAATGTCCGATGATATCAAGCAGAGTGCGAATATTAAGTTAGAAAGTAACTTTGATGTAGTAAATAGTCGTTTTGATAGTAATGACAAAAAATTTAATGAAATAAAGGAGGATATTGATGCAAAATTTGAGGTACAGAATAGTAATTTTAATGATAAATTAGATGAACAGAATGTTAAATTTAACGAAATCAAGGGGGAAATAAATGAAATAAATGTTAAGCTAATACAACAGTTAGATAAGCTTGGGAGAAATATTGAAAACAAGAAGGTAAGTAATAGTGGTAACATGACAACAAATAGTGAAGAAATTAATAACAAGGTGAGTAATACCGATGATTATAATGATATGTTAACAAGTGAAAACAATGATATTAAAAATGGTGATGTAATTGAAAATGGGGTATCAAAAAGTGATACAGTAGATAATAGTAGTGATAATGAGAGTAGAATGAGAGTTGAGGTTGATCAGGGATTGCTAGTTAGTGTTTATGATTTAGAAAGGGAGTATAGAGATAGTTTAAATGTAGAGTATGAACAGAGGGCACATTTTTCTTGTGGTATAGGTGAAGGGAAGGCTTCACCAGTATTGTTGGAGGACAAAGGTTCCTCAAGAGTTTTTGTGGGAGGCAAATGGTCACCGAAATGTCCATTAATTTTTGCGGTTTACCTGGTAAGTGTAGATGGAATTATAATAAAGTGGTATTGTCCTCTGTGTAGAGTGAGAATATGAAATGGTGTCGTATTGAAACTGATTATGAGCGAGATAGAGTTGTTCAGATTAAGCAGAGATTATGAAGGTTTAGTAGGGGGAATAAATATTGAGAGAAAGGATTATATTATTAGCAATGTAGACTTACCTTGTGAAGTAGCAGATTTTGATTTTGATATCAATATTGATGACAAACATTTACTTGTTGGAAGAGTTAGTGTACTTGTAATAGCAGATAATTGTGATAATGATGTAACTTACCTGGGTGTAACAATGAATACCAATGGAGACTGGATAACAAATACTAATGTAGACATGAGTTATGATAAAGTAATAATGGGGAGTAACCCTATGTATTATTATTACGGTACAATGAAAAAATAAATTTTTATGGTTATTATACAAAAGATAGCCATATGATGTGTATAAATAAAAATGAACAATGTTATGTGCAGAAAAGATTAATTTTCGATGACATGGGTTAGACTATATATGAATGAACATATAAATTATTTGAGTTAACGGTAATTACTTGGCTTATTTATGTAATGAAATTTGGTAAACAAGAAAATTATGACGAAAATTTGTAAATAAATGTGTTAATGTTAAATGTATTGTGTCAAGGTTATATTGTTGGAATGCAGACTATAGTTTCTGTAACACATGTTTGTAGTAAAGATGAATGGCATAATAATAATAATATTTTATTTTGTTAAATAATTAACAAAAGGTACTGATGAAATTTGTTTTGAATTGAGTGATTAAATTAAAAGTGTCCCAAATAATGTAACTAAAGCCAAATTGTTTTGAGTGAAGGTGGAATTAAAGTAATGTAAAAGGTGAATTATATTAACAGTTAGTAATTGATTAACATGTCAACACTTAAAGATTTATAGAAACTGAAAACTGAAGGAAGTGTTAGTGGTGTTGTAGTCAGGAATGTTGAGACTGAGTCCGTGTTTATAAAACAAGTCTGGTATACCACTGTTGATGTAAACGGGTATATTGTGTGTTGTGTGACTAATGTTTCCACTCATGGTTGAGTTGACAACAACAAGAATGTTGTATTTTGATGAATCAGTGCTATGAGTAAATCCTATTATGTAATAAAAGAAATGCAAGATGTGATGAAATGGAGGTAGCTTTTTATGAATAACACAAGGAAATGACTTAGTGTTTTGATTGTAAGGCAGTTAAATTTTATGCGATAGAATTTTGCTAATGGAGAATCATTTTGAAAAAAAATGTAATAAAAGTAAATGAAATTGGTAATTAACTTAATAATGTGAATTTTAGTGATGCATTTAAATTTATTTTGATTCGAATTTTAAATGTAATGGTAAATTAAATAACAATTGATGAAAACAATGATTAAAATATTCATTTAAAATTGAAAACTGAAGGGAATTTTTGGATAAAAATAATCAAAAATGTTTGGGTTAATCAATGTGTTATTTTGGATGGGTAATAGAGTTTTGTGAACATTATTTAATCTGTATGAAATTCAAATGCATTAGGTGTAAGTATATTGTAAGTTTATATGGCCAGGTGGACATTGTATTTTATGAAGGCCAGCTATAGAGTTGATGGAAACCAATGTTTATTGGATTTCGTTGTCCATGACGTGTCCGTTACTTAACTAAATATCACTATTGTTTGACGACTCGGATCACTAAGTTTTTTATAAGTAAAATCGTAAAGATTTACCTTACAGCCTAAACCGTCTTTCATCTTTAGAAGGCTTCATCAGAGGCTGCAGAAGGTAGCGCTGTCCGTCTTGTTGGACACAAAAACAAATAAAAACGACATCCTAAACGAACAGACACAATTCAAATCGCACGCATTATTCGAACACATCTCAGCACACACACACAGCATCGACCTTTCGAATAACTATCCTGTCGCCAACAACAAGACGGACAGCGCTACCTACGGTAGCCTCTGATGAAGCCTTCTAAAGGTGAAAGCCGGTTTAGGCTGTAAGGTAAATCTTTACGATTTTACTTATAAAAAACTTAGTGTTCTGAGTCGTCAAACAATAGTGATATTTAGTCAATGTTTATTATGTTGTATCCTGTTTATGTAATTATGTACGAATATAGAACAGCGGTCATTGTAGGCCAACTCCACTAAATGGAAAGCCAGTACTTTGTATATAAAAGAACCAGTACTTTGCCAATAAAGAACCAGTACGGCTAAGGGGAAACGAATCAGTGTGGGATATGGAGTAATGGAAGGCCGTTTGTTAACCTTTTAATTGAATGTTACAGAGTCAGGTGATACTGTGGCAGGTATCTGTCCGAGCTTATGGTGTTGGGATCTCGTACAGAGAAGTCCAGTAAGGTCGGATGGGTACAGCCACAGTCACCGGACTAAGGGGGTAAGTACCCATGATTTTAGTAAGAGTTTAAGGGGGGTTGTGGCGCCATATCTTCACTGATCCTCTTAGGTTTTAGGCAATGAGAGTTTTTATGCTTCGGCATAAAACCTCTCATTGGGGGGGTATTGTAACGGTACAGAATTGTGTGTTAGAGACAGTAAAGATTTAAATCAGTTAATTTCAAAGCAGCTAGTATTCACCCAAGGGGTACCCCATTGTAACCAGCAACATACAATATTATGATAAACTGTTGATGTCTACGGTCAACCAGCCAGACGTATTACGCAACAGCTTGCCAGCCCAGTCCTCTCTGTGTAAATCACAGTAAGAACACTTTATCACCAGTGTTTGCATCAGACGGTACCTTTAGTAGAGAGCATTGCATTAACAAAAAAACCGTGGCCTCGGGCGTGTAAGATAGGCCGAAATTAAAGTAGGCCTATCCAGTAAAACAACTAAAAGTGCATAAACAATAGTGCGGTCAGCAAAAAACACCTAAGTACTCGATCAAAAGTAAAGTCGGCCGACTAAATTATTAAAAGTGAAATGTAATAAAACGGTTCGAATAACCCGCAAACAATTAACGCCATACAAATGACAAAATAACGTGAACTAACTTCAAGTGATTTTCAGAGTGCGGGACAAAATAAGTGCTTACAAAATCGGACCAGGTCTACAACCAGGCTGAGTACTCATTAAATCACTTTCTTTTAATTACAAAAATTGAACAGGCTTAAAATCTAAACCTATGTATTATGAGATCTCTAAGGGAATGGGGTTTATTTGAATATTAATGTGAAAGAAAGAGAGCGGGTGTGTGTATGGTAAAGTAGAGGTTACGTACTGGTTCGTCTCAATATTCATATCCAATTAGTAATATCACTCATAATAGTATTTAAAAACTTAATAGAGATAAGAATTAATTTCATAGTTTGATATGAAATAGTGGTACAACCTTTTATAGAACGTAAAAGAAGGGTGTGAGGTTTTGATAGCAAATAAAAAAAAGCATGTGATTTAGACAGTATAAAATGTGTTAGCGTAATTATTTCGCACTTAAACCCAGATAACCTTGTCTGCAGCTGTTTTCGTCTGTAAGACCCTGGAGGAGAATTCGAAGGTAAGATTTTATTATTAATGGAAGTAAATTGAGTTGTTTCATTGACTCCCGAAAATAGGGACTCGATTATTTTATTATATGATAGAAAATTATATTGATTCATTGGCGCCCGAACAGGGATGGTGAGTGTAATTTTATTACATTCACCAGACCTAATTAAGCTGCAGAACGGGTTATTTGAGAGTGATGGCGTTTTTGTAAACTACATAAACGTGTAATGAAAAATCACGAAAAGTAAATTCTAAGAGATTTATATTTGTGTAGGTAGTTTATTGTTTAAAAATTATTTACTTAAATTAGTTACGTTGATAAAGATGGAAGACGTTAACGAAATAAATCTGACCGGCTCGGCAGTTACGAGTGAGTCAGGAGGTGGCTTAATGCCAATTATGGTGAAAGAAAATGATTTAACTGAATCCGCTGTAGTGAATGATTCGGGGTTGGAGACAACTCCAAGCCGAATAGATGAAATTAATTTAGATGAAAATAATTTGACACAATCTGTAATAATAAATAATGCAGAAGCAAAATATACTCCAGTGATAACTAAAACAAAAGAAAAAGAGAATTCAATGAATGATATATTCAATTTTATGAGAGCAATGTCCGATGATATCAAGCAGAGTGCGAATATTAAGTTAGAAAGTAACTTTGATCTAGTAAATAGTCGTTTTGATAGTAATGACAAAAAATTTAATGAAATAAAGGAGGATATTGATGCAAAATTTGAGGTACAGAATAGTAATTTTAATGATAAATTAGATGAACAGAATGTTAAATTTAACGAAATCAAGGGGGAAATAAATGAAATAAATGTTAAGCTAATACAACAGTTAGATAAGCTTGGGAGAAATATTGAAAACAAGAAGGTAAGTAATAGTGGTAACATGACAACAAATAGTGAAGAAATTAATAACAAGGTGAGTAATACCGATGATTATAATGATATGTTAACAAGTGATAACAATGATATTAAAAATGGTGATGTAATTGAAAATGGGGTATCAAAAAGTGATACAGTAGATAATAGTAGTGATAATGAGAGTAGAATGAGAGTTGAGGTTGATCAGGGATTGCTAGTTAGTGTTTATGATTTAGAAAGGGAGTATAGAGATAGTTTAAATGTAGAGTATGAACAGAGGGCACATTTTTCTTGTGGTATAGGTGAAGGGAAGGCTTCACCAGTATTGTTGGAGGACAAAGGTTCCTCAAGAGTTTTTGTGGGAGGCAAATGGTCACCGAAATGTCCATTAATTTTTGCGGTTTACCTGGTAAGTGCAGATGGAATTATAATAAAGTGGTATTGTCCTCTGTGTAAAGTGAGAATATGAAATGGTGTCGTATTGAAACTGATTATGAGCGAGATAGAGTTGTTCAGATTAAGCAGAGATTATGAAGGTTTATTAGGGGGAATAAATATTGAGAGAAAGGATTATATTATTAGCTATGTAGACTTACCTTGTGAAGTAGCAGATTTTGATTTTGATATCAATATTGATGACAAACATTTACTTGTTGGAAGAGTTAGTGTACTTGTAATAGCAGATAATTGTGATAATGATGTAACTTACCTGGGTGTAACTATGAATACCAATGGAGACTGGATAACAAATACTAATGTAGACATGAGTTATGATAAAGTAATAATGGGGAGTAACCCTATGTATTATTATTACGGTACAATGAAAAAATAAATTTTTATGGTTATTATACAAAAGATAGCCATATGATGTGTATAAATAAAAATGAACAATGTTATGTGCAGAAAAGATTAATTTTCGATGACATGGGTTAGACTATATATGAATGAACATATAAATTATTTGAGTTAACGGTAATTACTTGGATTATTTATGTAATGAAATTTGGTAAACAAGAAAATTATGACGAAAATTTGTAAATAAATGTGTTAATGTTAAATGTATTGTGTCAAGGTTATATTGTTGGAATGCAGACTATAGTTTCTGTAACACATGTTTGTAGTAAAGATGAATGGCATAATAATAATAATATTTTATTTTGTTAAATAATTAACAAGAGGTACTGATGAAATTTGTTTTGAATTGAGTGATTAAATTAAAAGTGTCCCAAATAATGTAACTAAAGCCAAATTGTTTTGAGTGAAGGTGGAATTAAAGTAATGTAAAAGGTGAATTATATTAACAGTTAGTAATTGATTAACATGTCAACACTTAAAGATTTATAGAAACTGAAAACTGAAGGAAGTGTTAGTGGTGTTGTAGTCAGGAATGTTGAGACTGAGTCCGTGTTTATAAAACAAGTCTGGTATACCACTGTTGATGTAAACGGGTATATTGTGTGTTGTGTGACTAATGTTTCCAGTCATGGTTGAGTTGACAACAACAAGAATGTTGTATTTTGATGAATCAGTGCTATGAGTAAATCCTATTATGTAATAAAAGAAATGCAAGATGTGATGAAATGGAGGTAGCTTTTTATGAATAACACAAGGAAATGACTTAGTGTTTTGATTGTAAGGCAGTTAAATTTTATGCGATAGAATTTTGCTAATGGAGAATCATTTTGAAAAAAAATGTAATAAAAGTAAATGAAATTGGTAATTAACTTAATAATGTGAATTTTAGTGATGCATTTAAATTTATTTTGATTCGAATTTTAAATGTAATGGTAAATTAAATAACAATTGATGAAAACAATGATTAAAATATTCATTTAAAATTGAAAACTGAAGGGAATTTTTGGATAAAAATAATCAAAAATGTTTGGGTTAATCAATGTGTTATTTTGGATGGGTAATAGAGTTTTGTGAACATTATTTAATCTGTATGAAATTCAAATGCATTAGGTGTAAGTATATTGTAAGTTTATATGGCCAGGTGGACATTGTATTTTATGAAGGCCAGCTATAGAGTTGATGGAAACCAATGTTTATTGGATTTCGTTGTCCATGACGTGTCCGTTACTTAACTAAATATCACTATTGTTTGACGACTCGGATCACTAAGTTTTTTATAAGTAAAATCGTAAAGATTTACCTTACAGCCTAAACCGTCTTTCATCTTTAGAAGGCTTCATCAGAGGCTGCAGAAGGTAGCGCTGTCCGTCTTGTTGGACACAAAAACAAATAAAAACGACATCCTAAACGAACAGACACAATTCAAATCGCACGCATTATTCGAACACATCTCAGCACACACACACAGCATCGACCTTTCGAATAACTATCCTGTCACCAACAACAAGACGGACAGCGCTACCTACGGTAGCCTCTAATGAAGCCTTCTAAAGGTGAAAGCCGGTTTAGGCTGTAAGGTAAATCTTTACGATTTTACTTATAAAAAACTTAGTGTTCTGAGTCGTCAAACAATAGTGATATTTAGTCAATGTTTATTATGTTGTATCCTGTTTATGTAATTATGTACGAATATAGAACAGCGGTCATTGTAGGCCAACTCCACTAAATGGAAAGCCAGTACTTTGTATATAAAAGAACCAGTACTTTGCCAATAAAGAACCAGTACGGCTAAGGGGAAACGAATCAGTGTGGGATATGGAGTAATGGAAGGCCGTTTGTTAACCTTTTAATTGAATGTTACAGAGTCAGGTGATACTGTGGCAGGTATCTGTCCGAGCTTATGGTGTTGGGATCTCGTACAGAGAAGTCCAGTAAGGTCGGATGGGTACAGCCACAGTCACCGGACTAAGGGGGTAAGTACCCATGATTTTAGTAAGAGTTTAAGGGGGGTTGTGGCGCCATATCTTCACTGATCCTCTTAGGTTTTAGGCAATGAGAGTTTTTATGCTTCGGCATAAAACCTCTCATTGGGGGGGTATTGTAACGGTACAGAATTGTGTGTTAGAGACAGTAAAGATTTAAATCAGTTAATTTCAAAGCAGCTAGTATTCACCCAAGGGGTACCCCATTGTAACCAGCAACATACAATATTATGATAAACTGTTGATGTCTACGGTCAACCAGCCAGACGTATTACGCAACAGCTTGCCAGCCCAGTCCTCTCTGTGTAAATCACAGTAAGAACACTTTATCACCAGTGTTTGCATCAGACGGTCACCTTTAGTAGAGAGCATTGCATTAACAAAAAAACCGTGGCCTCGGGCGTGTAAGATAGGCCGAAATTAAAGTAGGCCTATCCAGTAAAACAACTAAAAGTGCATAAACAATAGTGCGGTCAGCAAAAAACACCTAAGTACTCGATCAAAAGTAAAGTCGGCCGACTAAATTATTAAAAGTGAAATGTAATAAAACGGTTCGAATAACCCGCAAACAATTAACGCCATACAAATGACAAAATAACGTGAACTAACTTCAAGTGATTTTCAGAGTGCGGGACAAAATAAGTGCTTACAAAATCGGACCAGGTCTACAACCAGGCTGAGTACTCATTAAATCACTTTCTTTTAATTACAAAATTTGAACAGGCTTAAAATCTAAACCTATGTATTATGAGATCTCTAAGGGAATGGGGTTTATTTGAATATTAATGTGAAAGAAAGAGAGCGGGTGTGTGTATGGTAAAGTAGAGGTTACGTACTGGTTCGTCTCAATATTCATATCCAATTAGTAATATCACTCATAATAGTATTTAAAAACTCAATAGAGATAAGAATTAATTTCATAGTTTGATATGAAATAGTGGTACAACCTTTTATAGAACGTAAAAGAAGGGTGTGAGGTTTTGATAGCAAATAAAAAAAAGCATGTGATTTAGACAGTATAAAATGTGTTAGCGTAATTATTTCGCACTTAAACCCAGATAACCTTGTCTGCAGCTGTTTTCGTCTGTAAGACCCTGGAGGAGAATTCGAAGGTAAGATTTTATTATTAATGGAAGTAAATTGAGTTGTTTCATTGACCCCCGAAAATAGGGACTCGATTATTTTATTATATGATAGAAAATTATATTGATTCATTGGCGCCCGAACAGGGATGGTGAGTGTAATTTTATTACATTCACCAGACCTAATTAAGCTGCAGAACGGGTTATTTGAGAGTGAGGGCGTTTTTGTAAACTACATAAACGTGTAATGAAAAATCACGAAAAGTAAATTGTAAGAGATTTATAATTGTGTAGGTAGTTTATTGTTTAAAAATTATTTACTTAAATTAGTTACGTTGATAAAGATGGAAGACGTTAACGAAATAAATCTGACCGGCTCGGCAGTTACGAGTGAGTCAGGAGGTGGCTTAATGCCAATTATGGTTAAAGAAAATGATTTAACTGAATCCGCTGTAGTGAATGATTCGGGGTTGGAGACAACTCCAAGCCGAATAGATGAAATTAATTTAGATGAAAATAATTTGACACAATCTGTAATAATAAATAATGCAGAAGCAAAATATACTCCAGTGATAACTAAAACAAAAGAAAAAGAGAATTCAATGAATGATATATTCAATTTTATGAGAGCAATGTCCGATGATATCAAGCAGAGTGCGAATATTAAGTTAGAAAGTAACTTTGATGTAGTAAATAGTCGTTTTGATAGTAATGACAAAAAATTTAATGAAATAAAGGAGGATATTGATGCAAAATTTGAGGTACAGAATAGTAATTTTAATGATAAATTAGATGAACAGAATGTTAAATTTAACGAAATCAAGGGGGAAATAAATGAAATAAATGTTAAGCTAATACAACAGTTAGATAAGCTTGGGAGAAATATTGAAAACAAGAAGGTAAGTAATAGTGGTAACATGACAACAAATAGTGAAGAAATTAATAACAAGGTGAGTAATACCGATGATTATAATGATATGTTAACAAGTGAAAACAATGATATTAAAAATGGTGATGTAATTGAAAATGGGGTATCAAAAAGTGATACAGTAGATAATAGTAGTGATAATGAGAGTAGAATGAGAGTTGAGGTTGATCAGGGATTGCTAGTTAGTGTTTATGATTTAGAAAGGGAGTATAGAGATAGTTTAAATGTAGAGTATGAACAGAGGGCACATTTTTCTTGTGGTATAGGTGAAGGGAAGGCTTCACCAGTATTGTTGGAGGACAAAGGTTCCTCAAGAGTTTTTGTGGGAGGCAAATGGTCACCGAAATGTCCATTAATTTTTGCGGTTTACCTGGTAAGTGTAGATGGAATTATAATAAAGTGGTATTGTCCTCTGTGTAGAGTGAGAATATGAAATGGTGTCGTATTGAAACTGATTATGAGCGAGATAGAGTTGTTCAGATTAAGCAGAGATTATGAAGGTTTAGTAGGGGGAATAAATATTGAGAGAAAGGATTATATTATTAGCAATGTAGACTTACCTTGTGAAGTAGCAGATTTTGATTTTGATATCAATATTGATGACAAACATTTACTTGTTGGAAGAGTTAGTGTACTTGTAATAGCAGATAATTGTGATAATGATGTAACTTACCTGGGTGTAACAATGAATACCAATGGAGACTGGATAACAAATACTAATGTAGACATGAGTTATGATAAAGTAATAATGGGGAGTAACCCTATGTATTATTATTACGGTACAATGAAAAAATAAATTTTTATGGTTATTATACAAAAGATAGCCATATGATGTGTATAAATAAAAATGAACAATGTTATGTGCAGAAAAGATTAATTTTCGATGACATGGGTTAGACTATATATGAATGAACATATAAATTATTTGAGTTAACGGTAATTACTTGGCTTATTTATGTAATGAAATTTGGTAAACAAGAAAATTATGACGAAAATTTGTAAATAAATGTGTTAATGTTAAATGTATTGTGTCAAGGTTATATTGTTGGAATGCAGACTATAGTTTCTGTAACACATGTTTGTAGTAAAGATGAATGGCATAATAATAATAATATTTTATTTTGTTAAATAATTAACAAAAGGTACTGATGAAATTTGTTTTGAATTGAGTGATTAAATTAAAAGTGTCCCAAATAATGTAACTAAAGCCAAATTGTTTTGAGTGAAGGTGGAATTAAAGTAATGTAAAAGGTGAATTATATTAACAGTTAGTAATTGATTAACATGTCAACACTTAAAGATTTATAGAAACTGAAAACTGAAGGAAGTGTTAGTGGTGTTGTAGTCAGGAATGTTGAGACTGAGTCCGTGTTTATAAAACAAGTCTGGTATACCACTGTTGATGTAAACGGGTATATTGTGTGTTGTGTGACTAATGTTTCCAGTCATGGTTGAGTTGACAACAACAAGAATGTTGTATTTTGATGAATCAGTGCTATGAGTAAATCCTATTATGTAATAAAAGAAATGCAAGATGTGATGAAATGGAGGTAGCTTTTTATGAATAACACAAGGAAATGACTTAGTGTTTTGATTGTAAGGCAGTTAAATTTTATGCGATAGAATTTTGCTAATGGAGAATCATTTTGAAAAAAAATGTAATAAAAGTAAATGAAATTGGTAATTAACTTAATAATGTGAATTTTAGTGATGCATTTAAATTTATTTTGATTCGAATTTTAAATGTAATGGTAAATTAAATAACAATTGATGAAAACAATGATTAAAATATTCATTTAAAATTGAAAACTGAAGGGAATTTTTGGATAAAAATAATCAAAAATGTTTGGGTTAATCAATGTGTTATTTTGGATGGGTAATAGAGTTTTGTGAACATTATTTAATCTGTATGAAATTCAAATGCATTAGGTGTAAGTATATTGTAAGTTTATATGGCCAGGTGGACATTGTATTTTATGAAGGCCAGCTATAGAGTTGATGGAAACCAATGTTTATTGGATTTCGTTGTCCATGACGTGTCCGTTACTTAACTAAATATCACTATTGTTTGACGACTCGGATCACTAAGTTTTTTATAAGTAAAATCGTAAAGATTTACCTTACAGCCTAAACCGTCTTTCATCTTTAGAAGGCTTCATCAGAGGCTGCAGAAGGTAGCGCTGTCCGTCTTGTTGGACACAAAAACAAATAAAAACGACATCCTAAACGAACAGACACAATTCAAATCGCACGCATTATTCGAACACATCTCAGCACACACACACAGCATCGACCTTTCGAATAACTATCCTGTCGCCAACAACAAGACGGACAGCGCTACCTACGGTAGCCTCTAATGAAGCCTTCTAAAGGTGAAAGCCGGTTTAGGCTGTAAGGTAAATCTTTACGATTTTACTTATAAAAAACTTAGTGTTCTGAGTCGTCAAACAATAGTGATATTTAGTCAATGTTTATTATGTTGTATCCTGTTTATGTAATTATGTACGAATATAGAACAGCGGCCATTGTAGGCCAACTCCACTAAATGGAAAGCCAGTACTTTGTATATAAAAGAACCAGTACTTTGCCAATAAAGAACCAGTACGGCTAAGGGGAAACGAATCAGTGTGGGATATGGAGTAATGGAAGGCCGTTTGTTAACCTTTTAATTGAATGTTACAGAGTCAGGTAATACTGTGGCAGGTATCTGTCCGAGCTTATGGTGTTGGGATCTCGTACAGAGAAGTCCAGTAAGGTCGGATGGGTACAGCCACAGTCACCGGACTAAGGGGGTAAGTACCCATGATTTTAGTAAGAGTTTAAGGGGGGTTGTGGCGCCATATCTTCACTGATCCTCTTAGGTTTTAGGCAATGAGAGTTTTTATGCTTCGGCATAAAACCTCTCATTGGGGGGGTATTGTAACGGTACAGAATTGTGTGTTAGAGACAGTAAAGATTTAAATCAGTTAATTTCAAAGCAGCTAGTATTCACCCAAGGGGTACCCCATTGTAACCAGCAACATACAATATTATGATAAACTGTTGATGTCTACGGTCAACAAGCCAGACGTATTACGCAACAGCTTGCCAGCCCAGTCCTCTCTGTGTAAATCACAGTAAGAACACTTTATCACCAGTGTTTGCATCAGACGGTACCTTTAGTAGAGAGCATTGCATTAACAAAAAAACCGTGGCCTCGGGCGTGTAAGATAGGCCGAAATTAAAGTAGGCCTATCCAGTAAAACAACTAAAAGTGCATAAACAATAGTGCGGTCAGCAAAAAACACCTAAGTACTCGATCAAATGTAAAGTCGGCCGACTAAATTATTAAAAGTGAAATGTAATAAAACGGTTCGAATAACCCGCAAACAATTAACGCCATACAAATGACAAAATAACGTGAACTAACTTCAAGTGATTTTCAGAGTGCGGGACAAAATAAGTGCTTACAAAATCGGACCAGGTCTACAACCAGGCTGAGTACTCATTAAATCACTTTCTTTTAATTACAAAATTTGAACAGGCTTAAAATCTAAACCTATGTATTATGAGATCTCTAAGGGAATGGGGTTTATTTGAATATTAATGTGAAAGAAAGAGAGCGGGTGTGTGTATGGTAAAGTAGAGGTTACGTACTGGTTCGTCTCAATATTCATATCCAATTAGTAATATCACTCATAATAGTATTAAAAACTTAATAGAGATAAGAATTAATTTCATAGTTTGATATGAAATAGTGGTACAACCTTTATAGAACGTAAAAGAAGGGTGTGAGGTTTTGATAGCAAATAAAAAAAAGCATGTGATTTAGACAGTATAAAATGTGTTAGCGTAATTATTTCGCACTTAAACCCAGATAACCTTGTCTGCAGCTGTTTTCGTCTGTAAGACCCTGGAGGAGAATTCGAAGGTAAGATTTTATTATTAATGGAAGTAAATTGAGTTGTTTCATTGACCCCCGAAAATAGGGACTCGATTATTTTATTATATGATAGAAAATTATATTGATTCATTGGCGCCCGAACAGGGATGGTGAGTGTAATTTTATTACATTCACCAGACCTAATTAAGCTGCAGAACGGGTTATTTGAGAGTGAGGGCGTTTTTGTAAACTACATAAACGTGTAATGAAAAATCACGAAAAGTAAATTGTAAGAGATTTATAATTGTGTAGGTAGTTTATTTTTTAAAAATTATTTACTTAAATTAGTTACGTTGATAAAGATGGAAGACGTTAACGAAATAAATCTGACCGGCTCGGCAGTTACGAGTGAGTCAGGAGGTGGCTTAATGCCAATTATGGTTAAAGAAAATGATTTAACTGAATCCGCTGTAGTGAATGATTCGGGGTTGGAGACAACTCCAAGCCGAATAGATGAAATTAATTTAGATGAAAATAATTTGACACAATCTGTAATAATAAATAATGCAGAAGCAAAATATACTCCAGTGATAACTAAAACAAAAGAAAAAGAGAATTCAATGAATGATATATTCAATTTTATGAGAGCAATGTCCGATGATATCAAGCAGAGTGCGAATATTAAGTTAGAAAGTAACTTTGATGTAGTAAATAGTCGTTTTGATAGTAATGACAAAAAATTTAATGAAATAAAGGAGGATATTGATGCAAAATTTGAGGTACAGAATAGTAATTTTAATGATAAATTAGATGAACAGAATGTTAAATTTAACGAAATCAAGGGGGAAATAAATGAAATAAATGTTAAGCTAATACAACAGTTAGATAAGCTTGGGAGAAATATTGAAAACAAGAAGGTAAGTAATAGTGGTAACATGACAACAAATAGTGAAGAAATTAATAACAAGGTGAGTAATACCGATGATTATAATGATATGTTAACAAGTGATAACAATGATATTAAAAATGGTGATGTAATTGAAAATGGGGTATCAAAAAGTGATACAGTAGATAATAGTAGTGATAATGAGAGTAGAATGAGAGTTGAGGTTGATCAGGGATTGCTAGTTAGTGTTTATGATTTAGAAAGGGAGTATAGAGATAGTTTAAATGTAGAGTATGAACAGAGGGCACATTTTTCTTGTGGTATAGGTGAAGGGAATGCTTCACCAGTATTGTTGGAGGACAAAGGTTCCTCAAGAGTTTTTGTGGGAGGCAAATGGTCACCGAAATGTCCATTAATTTTTGCGGTTTACCTGGTAAGTGCAGATGGAATTATAATAAAGTGGTATTGTCCTCTGTGTAGAGTGAGAATATGAAATGGTGTCGTATTGAAACTGATTATGAGCGAGATAGAGTTGTTCAGATTAAGCAGAGATTATGAAGGTTTAGTAGGGGGAATAAATATTGAGAGAAAGGATTATATTATTAGCAATGTAGACTTACCTTGTGAAGTAGCAGATTTTGATTTTGATATCAATATTGATGACAAACATTTACTTGTTGGAAGAGTTAGTGTACTTGTAATAGCAGATAATTGTGATAATGATGTAACTTACCTGGGTGTAACAATGAATACCAATGGAGACTGGATAACAAATACTAATGTAGACATGATTTATGATAAAGTAATAATGGGGAGTAACCCTATGTATTATTATTACGGTACAATGGAAAAAATAAATTTTTATGGTTATTATACAAAAGATAGCCATATGATGTGTATAAATAAAAATGAACAATGTTATGTGCAGAAAAGATTAATTTTCGATGACGGGGGTTAGACTATATATGAATGAACATATAAATTATTTGAGTTAACGGTAATTACTTGGCTTATTTATGTAATGAAGTTTTTTTTTTAAACAAGAAAATTATGACGAAAATTTATAAATAATTGTGTTAGTGTTAAATGTATTGTGTCAAGGTTATATTGTTGGAATGCAGACTATAGTTTCTGTAACACATGTTTGTAGTAAAGATGAATGGCATAATAATAATAATATTTTATTTTGTTAAATAATTAACAAGAGGTACTGATGAAATTTGTTTTGAATTGTGTGATTAAATTAAAAGTGTCCCAAATAATGTAACTAAAGCCAAATTGTTTTGAGTGAAGGTGGAATTAAAGTAATGTAAAAGGTGAATTATATTAACAGTTAGTAATTGATTAACATGTCAACACTTAAAGATTTATAGAAACTGAAACTGAAGGAAGTGTTAGTGGTGTTGTAGTCAGGAATGTTGAGACTGAGTCCGTGTTTATAAAACAAGTCTGGTATACCACTGTTGATGTAAACGGGTATATTGTGTGTTGTGTGACTAATGTTTCCAGTCATGCTTGAGTTGACAACAACAAGAATGTTGTATTTTGATGAATCAGTGCTATGAGTAAATCCTATTATGTAATAAAAGAAATGCAAGATGTGATGAAATGGAGGTAGCTTTTTATGAATAACACAAGGAAATGACTTAGTGTTTTGATTGTAAGGCAGTTAAATTTTATGCGATAGAATTTTGCTAATGAAGAATCATTTTGAAAAAAAATGTAATAAAAGTAAATGAAATTGGTAATTAACTTAATAATGTGAATTTTAGTGATGCATTTAAATTTATTTTGATTCGAATTTTAAATGTAATGGTAAATTAAATAACAATTGATGAAAACAATGATTAAAATATTCATTTAAAATTGAAAACTGAAGGGAATTTTTGGATAAATATAATCAAAAATGTTTGGGTTAATCAATGTGTTATTTTGGATGGGTAATAGAGTTTTGTGAACATTATTTAATCTGTATGAAATTCAAATGCATTAGGTGTAAGTATATTGTAGTTTATATGGCCAGGTGGACATTGTATTTTATGAAGGCCAGCTAGAGTTGATGGAAACCGATGTTTATTGGATTTCGTTGTCCATGACGTGTCCGTTACTTAACTAAATATCACTATTGTTTGACGACTCGGAACACTAAGTTTTTTATAAGTAAAATCGTAAAGATTTACCTTACAGCCTAAACCGGCTTTCACCTTTAGAAGGCTTCATCAAAGGCTGCCGTAGGTAGCGCTGTCCATCTTGTTGGACACAAAAACAAATAAAAACGACATCCTAAACGAACAGACACAATTCAAATCGCATGCATTATTCGAACACATCTCACCACACACACACAGCATTGATCTTTCGAATAACTATCCTGTCGCCAACAACAAGACGGACAGCGCTACCTACGGTAGCCTCTGATGAAGCCTTCTAAAGGTGAAAGCCGGTTTAGGCTGTAAGGTAAATCTTTACGATTTTACTTATAAAAAACTTAGTGTTCTGAGTCGTCAAACAATAGTGATATTTAGTCAATGTTTATTATGTTGTATCCTGTTTATGTAATTATGTACGAATATAGAACAGCGGTCATTGTAGGCCAACTCCACTAAATGGAAAGCCAGTACTTTGTATATAAAAGAACCAGTACTTTGCCAATAAAGAACCAGTACGGCTAAGGGGAAACGAATCAGTGTGGGATATGGAGTAATGGAAGGCCGTTTGTTAATCTTTTAATTGAATGTTACAGAGTCAGGTGATACTGTGGCAGGTATCTGTCCGAGCTTATGGTGTTGGGATCTCGTACAGAGAAGTCCAGTAAGGTCGGATGGTTACAGCCACAGTCACCGGACTAAGGGGGTAAGTACCCATGATTTTAGTAAGAGTTTAAGGGGGGTTGTGGCGCCATATCTTCACTGATCCTCTTAGGTTTTAGGCAATGAGAGTTTTTATGCTTCGGCATAAAACCTCTCATTGGGGGGGTATTGTAACGGTACAGAATTGTGTGTTAGAGACAGTAAAGATTTAAATCAGTTAATTTCAAAGCAGCTAGTATTCACCCAAGGGGTACCCCATTGTAACCAGCAACATAAAATGTTATGATAAACTGTTGATGTCTACGGTCAACCAGCCAGACGTATTACGCAACAGCTTGCCAGCCCAGTCCTCTCTGTGTAAATCACAGTAAGAACACTTTATCACCAGTGATTGCATCAGACGGTCACCTTTTTAGAGAGCATTGCATTAACAAAAAAACCGTGGCCTCAGGCGTGTAAGATAGGCCGAAATTAAAGTAGGCCTATCCAGTAAAACAACTAAAAGTGCATAAACAATAGTGCGGTCAGCAAAAAACACCTAAGTACTCGATCAAAAGTAAAGTCGGCCGACTAAATTATTAAAAGTGAAATGTAATAAAACGGTTCGAATAACCCGCAAACAATTAACGCCATACAAATGACAAAATAACGTGAACTAACTTCAAGTGATTTTCAGAGTGCGGGACAAAATAAGTGCTTACAAAATCGGACCAGGTCTACAACCAGGCTGAGTACTCATTAAATCACTTTCTTCTAATTACAAAATTTGAACAGCCTTAAAATCTAAACCTACGTAAAATGAGATCTCTAAGGGAATGGGGTTTATTTGAATATTAATGTGAAAGAAAGAGAGCGGGTGTGTGTATGGTAAAGTAGAGGTTACGTACTGGTTCGTCTCAATATTCATATCCAATTAGTAATATCACTCATAATAGTATTTAAAAACTTAATAGAGATAAGAATTAATTTCATAGTTTGATATGAAATAGTGGTACAACCTTTTATAGAACGTAAAAGAAGGGTGTGAGGTTTTGATAGCAAATAAAAATAAGCATGTGATTTAGACAGTATAAAATGTGTTAGCGTAATTATTTCGCACTTAAACCCAGATAACCTTGTCTGCAGCTGTTTTCGTCTGTAAGACCCTGGAGGAGAACTCGAAGGTAAGATTTTATTATTAATGGAAGTAAACTGAGTTGTTTCATTGACCCCCGAAAATAGGGACTCGATTATTTTATTATATGATAGAAATTATATTGTTTCATTGGCGCCCGAACAGGGATGGTGAGTGTAATTTTATTACATTCACCAGACCTAATTAAGCTGCAGAACGGGTTATTTGAGAGTGAGGGCGTTTTTGTAAACTACATAAACGTGTAATGAAAAATCACGAAAAGTAAATTGTAAGAGATTTATAATTGTGTAGGTAGTTTATTGTTTAAAAATTATTTACTTAAATTAGTTATGTTGATAAAGATGGAAGACGTTAACGAAATAAATCTGACCGGCTCGGCAGTTACGAGTGAGTCAGGATGTGGCTTAATGCCAATTATGGTTAAAGAAAATGATTTAACTGAATCCGCTGTAGTGAATGATTCGGGGTTGGAGACAACTCCAAGCCGAATAGATGAAATTAATTTAGATGAAAATAATTTGACACAATCTGTAATAATAAATAATGCAGAAGCAAAATATACTCCAGTGATAACTAAAACAAAAGAAAAAGAGTATTCAATGAATGATATATTCAATTTTATGAGAGCAATGTCCGATGATATCAAGCAGAGTGCGAATATTAAGTTAGAAAGTAACTTTGATGTAGTAAATAGTCGTTTTGATAGTAATGACAAAAAATTTAATGAAATAAAGGAGGATATTGATGCAAAATTTGAGGTACAGAATAGTAATTTTAATGATAAATTAGATGAACAGAATGTTAAATTTAACGAAATCAAGGGGGAAATAAATGAAATAAATGTTAAGCTAATACAACAGTTAGATAAGCTTGGGAGAAATATTGAAAACAAGAAGGTAAGTAATAGTGGTAACATGACAACAAATAGTGAAGAAATTAATAACAAGGTGAGTAATACCGATGATTATAATGATATGTTAACAAGTGATAACAATGATATTAAAAATGGTGATGTAATTGAAAATGGGGTATCAAAAAGTGATACAGTAGATAATAGTAGTGATAATGAGAGTAGAATGAGAGTTGAGGTTGATCAGGGATTGCTAGTTAGTGTTTATGATTTAGAAAGGGAGTATAGAGATAGTTTAAATGTAGAGTATGAACAGAGGGCACATTTTTCTTGTGGTATAGGTGAAGGGAAGGCTTCACCAGTATTGTTGGAGGACAAAGGTTCCTCAAGAGTTTTTGTGGGAGGCAAATGGTCTCCGAAATGTCCCTTAATTTTTTGCGGTTTAACTGGTAAGTGCAGATGGAATTATAATAAAGTGGTATTGTCCTCTGTGTAGAGTGAGAATATGAAATGGTGTGGTATTGAAACTGATTATGAGCGAGATAGAGTTGTTCAGATTAAGCAGAGATTATGAACGTTTAGTAGGGGGAATAAATATTGAGAGAAAGGACTATATTATTAGCAATGTAGACTAACCTTGTGAAGTAGCAGATTTTGATTTTGATATCAATATTGATGACAAACATTTACTTGTTGGAAGAGTTAGTGTACTTGTAATAGCAGATAATTGTGATAATGATGTAACTTACCTGGGTGTAACAATGAATACCAATGGAGACTGGATAAAAAATACTAATGTAGACATGATTTATGATAAAGTAATAATGGGGAGTAACCCTATGTATTATTATTACGGTACAATGGAAAAAATAAATTTTTATGGTTATTATACAAAAGATAGCCATATGATGTGTATAAATAAAAATGAACAATGTTATGTGCAGAAAAGATTAATTTTCGATGACGGGGGTTAGACTATATATGAATGAACATATAAATTATTTGAGTTAACGGTAATTACTTGGCTTATTTATGTAATGAAGTTTTTTTTTTAAACAAGAAAATTATGACGAAAATTTATAAATAATTGTGTTAGTGTTAAATGTATTGTGTCAAGGTTATATTGTTGGAATGCAGACTATAGTTTCTGTAACACATGTTTGTAGTAAAGATGAATGGCATAATAATAATAATATTTTATTTTGTTAAATAATTAACAAGAGGTACTGATGAAATTTGTTTTGAATTGTGTGATTAAATTAAAAGTGTCCCAAATAATGTAACTAAAGCCAAATTGTTTTGAGTGAAGGTGGAATTAAAGTAATGTAAAAGGTGAATTATATTAACAGTTAGTAATTGATTAACATGTCAACACTTAAAGATTTATAGAAACTGAAAACTGAAGAAGTGTTAGTGGTGTTGTAGTCAGGAATGTTGAGACTGAGTCCGTGTTTATAAAACAAGTCTGGTATACCACTGTTGATGTAAACGGGTATATTGTGTGATGTGTGACTAATGTTTCCAATCATGCTTAAGTTGACAACAACAAGAATGTTGTATTTTGATGAATCAGTGCTATGAGTAAATCCTATTATGTAATAAAAGAAATGCAAGATGTGATGAAATGGAGGTAGCTTTTTATGAATAACACAAGGAAATTACTTAGTGTTTTGATTGTAAGGCAGTTAAATTTTATGCGATAGAATTTTGTTAATGGAGAATCATTTTGAAAAAATGTAATTAAAGTAAATGAAATTGGTAATTAACTTAATAATGTGAATTTTAGTGATGCATTTAAATTTATTTTGATTCGAATTTTAAATGTAATGGTAAATTAAATAACAATTGATGAAAACAATGATTAAAATATTCATTTAAAATTGAAAACTGAAGGGAATTTTTGGATAAAAATAATCAAAAATGTTTGGGTTAATCAATGTGTTATTTTGGATGGGTAATAGAGTTTTGTGAACATTATTTAATCTGTATGAAATTCAAATGCATTAGGTGTAAGTATATTGTAAGTTTATATGGCCAGGTGGACATTGTATTTTATGAAGGCCAGCTATAGAGTTGATGGAAACCAATGTTTATTGGATTTCGTTGTCCATGACGTGTCCGTTACTTAACTAAATATCACTATTGTTTGACGACTCGGATCACTAAGTTTTTTATAAGTAAAATCGTAAAGATTTACCTTACAGATAATTTGAATAACTAAAGATAACTAAAGATAATTTGAAGATGTAAACAAACTATCATAATCTTCACATAAAAAATGATACATACATACGCACGCACACACTCACATCACCAACACATTCACCCAAATATTTAATTGTTTCGTTATTTTTGATATTTCTATTGTATTTCGTACACAGGTCCTGAAGATTACAATAAATATTGTCGAAACGTCGACGCAATATAACTAAAGTGGTATTATTGACCGATCCTCACTAACCATCCATTAAAACATTCACTGATTGACGGTCACTAAAAAATTTAAGGATTTATCACCAGTGTTTGCATCAGACGGTCACCTTTAGTAGAGAGCATTGCATTAACAAAAAAACCGTGGCCTCGGGCGTGTAAGATAGGCCGAAATTAAAGTAGGCCTATCCAGTAAAACAACTAAAAGTGCATAAACAATAGTGCGGTCAGCAAAAAACACCTAAGTACTCGATCAAAAGTAAAGTCGGCCGACTATATTATTAAAAGTGAAATGTAATAAAACGGTTCGAATAACCCGCAAACAATTAACGCCATACAAATGACAAAATAACGTGAACTAACTTCAAGTGATTTTCAGAGTGCGGGACAAAATAAGTGCTTACAAAATCGGACCAGGTCTACAACCAGGCTGAGTACTCATTAAATCACTTTCTTCTAATTACAAAATTTGAACAGCCTTAAAATCTAAACCTGTGTATTATGAGATCTCTAAGGGAATGGGGTTTATTTGAATATTAATGTGAAAGAAAGAGAGCGGGTGTGTGTATGGTAAAGTAGAGGTTACGTACTGGTTCGTCTCAATATTCATATCCAATCAGTAATATCACTCACAATAGTATTTAAAAACTTAATAGAGATAAGAATTAATTTCATAGTTTGATATGAAATAGTGGTACAACCTTTTATAGAACGTAAAAGAAGGGTGTAAAGTTTGGTAGCAAATAAAAATAAGCATGTGATTTAGACAGTATAAAATGTGTTAGCGTAATTATATCGCACTTAAACCCAGATAACCTTGTCTGCAGCTGTTTTCGTCTGTAAGACCCTGGAGGAGAACTCGAAGGTAAGATTTTATTATTAATGGAAGTAAATTGAGTTGTTTCATTGACCCCCGAAAATAGGGACTCGATTATTTTATTATATGATAGAAAATTATATTGTTTCATTGGCGCCCGAACAGGGATGGTGAGTGTAATTTTATTACATTCACCAGACCTAATTAAGCTGCAGAACGGGTTAATTGAGAGTGAGGGCGTTTTTGTAAACTACATAAACGTGTAATGAAAAATCGCGAAAGTAAATTGTAAGGGATTTATAATTGTGTAGGTTGTTTATTGTTTAAAAATTATTTACTTAAATTAGTTACGTTGATAATGATGGAAGACGTTAACGAAATAAATCTGACCGGCTCGGCAGTTACGAGTGAGTCAGGATGTGGCTTAATGCCAATTATGGTTAAAGAAAATGATTTAACTGAATCCGCTGTAGTGAATGATTCGGGGTTGGAGACAACTCCAAGCCGAATAGATGAAATTAATTTAGATGAAAATAATTTGACACAATCTGTAATAATAAATAATGCAGAAGCAAAATATACTCCAGTGATAACTAAAACAAAAGAAAAAGAGTATTCAATGAATGATATATTCAATTTTATGAGAACAATGTCCGATGATATCAAGCAGAGTGTGAATATTAAGTTAGAATGTAACTTTGATGTAGTAAATAGTCTTTTTGGTAGTAATGACAAAAAATTTAATGAAATAAAGGAGGATATTGGTGCAAAATTTGAGGTACAGAATAGTAATTTTAATGATAAATTAGATGAACAGAATGTTAAATTTAACGAAATCAAGGGGGAAATAAATAAAATAAATGTTAAGCTAATACAACAGTTAGATAAGCTTGGGAGAAATATTGAAAACAAGAAGGTAAGTAATAGTGGTAACATGACAACAAAAAGTGAAGAAATTAATAACAAGGTGAGTAATACCGATGATTATAATGATATGTTAACAAGTGATAACAATGATATTAAAAATGGTGATGTAATTGAAAATGGGGTATCAAAAAGTGATACAGTAGATAATAGTAGTGATAATGAGAGTAGAATGAGAGTTGAGGTTGATCAGGGATTGCTAGTTAGTGTTTATAATTTAGAAAGGGAGTATAGAGATAGTTTAAATGTAGAGTATGAACAGAGGGAACATTTTTCTTGTGGTATAGGTGAAGGAAAGGCTTCACCAGTATTGTTGGAGGACAAAGGTCCCTCAATAGTTTTTGTGGCAGGCAAATGGTCTCCGAAACGTCCCTTAATTTTTTGCGGTTTACCTGGTAAGTCCAGATGGAATTATAATAAAGTGGTATTGACCTCTGTTTGGAGTGAGAATATGAAATGGTGTGGTATTGAAACTGATTATGAGCGAGATAGAGTTGTTCAGATTAAGCAGAGATTATGAAGGTTTAGTAGGGGGAATAAATATTGAGAGAAAGGATTATATTATTAGCAATGTAGACTTACCTTGTGAAGTAGCAGATTTTGATTTTGATATCAATATTGATGACAAACATTTATTTGTTGGAAGAGTTAGTGTACTTTTAATAGCAGATAATTGTGATAATGATGTAACTTACCTGGGTGTAACAATGAATACCAATGGAGACTGGATAAGAAATACTAATGTAGACATGATTTATGATAAAGTAATAATGGGGAGTAACCCTATGTATTATTATTACGGTACAATGGAAAAAATAAATTTTTATGGTTATTATACAAAAGATAGCCATATGATGTGTATAAATAAAAATGAACAATGTTATGTGCAGAAAAGATTAATTTTCAATGACGGGGGTTAGACTATATATGAATGAACATATAAATTATTTGAGTTAACGGTAATTACTTGGCTTATTTATGTAATGAAGTTTTTTTTTTAAACAAGAAAATTATGACGAAAATTTGTAAATAAATGTGTTAGTGTTAAATGTATTGTGTCAAGGTTATATTGTTGGAATGCAGACTATAGTTTCTGTAACACATGTTTGTAGTAAAGATGAATGGCATAATAATAATAATATTTTATTTTGTTAAATAATTAACAAGAGGTACTGATGAAATTTGTTTTGAATTGTGTGATTAAATTAAAAGTGTCCCAAATAATGTAACTAAAGCCAAATTGTTTTGAGTGAAGGTGGAATTAAAGTAATGTAAAAGGTGAATTATATTAACAGTTAGTAATTGATTAACATGTCAACACTTAAAGATTTATAGAAACTGAAAACTGAAGAAGTGTTAGTGGTGTTGTAGTCAGGAATGTTGAGACTGAGTCCGTGTTTATAAAACAAGTCTGGTATACCACTGTTGATGTAAACGGGTATATTGTGTGATGTGTGACTAATGTTTCCAATCATGCTTAAGTTGACAACAACAAGAATGTTGTATTTTGATGAATCAGTGCTATGAGTAAATCCTATTATGTAATAAAAGAAATGCAAGATGTGATGAAATGGAGGTAGCTTTTTATGAATAACACAAGGAAATTACTTAGTGTTTTGATTGTAAGGCAGTTAAATTTTATGCGATAGAATTTTGTTAATGGAGAATCATTTTGAAAAAATGTAATTAAAGTAAATGAAATTGGTAATTAACTTAATAATGTGAATTTTAGTGATGCATTTAAATTTATTTTGATTCGAATTTTAAATGTAATGGTAAATTAAATAACAATTGATGAAAACAATGATTAAAATATTCATTTAAAATTGAAAACTGAAGGGAATTTTTGGATAAAAATAATCAAAAATGTTTGGGTTAATCAATGTGTTATTTTGGATGGGTAATAGAGTTTTGTGAACATTATTTAATCTGTATGAAATTCAAATGCATTAGGTGTAAGTATATTGTAAGTTTATATGGCCAGGTGGACATTGTATTTTATGAAGGCCAGCTATAGAGTTGATGGAAACCAATGTTTATTGGATTTCGTTGTCCATGACGTGTCCGTTACTTAACTAAATATCACTATTGTTTGACGACTCGGATCACTAAGTTTTTTATAAGTAAAATCGTAAAGATTTACCTTACAGATAATTTGAATAACTAAAGATAACTAAAGATAATTTGAAGATGTAAACAAACTATCATAATCTTCACATAAAAAATGATACATACATACGCACGCACACACTCACATCACCAACACATTCACCCAAATATTTAATTGTTTCGTTATGTTTGATATTTCTATTGTATTTCGTACACAGGTCCTGAAGATTACAATAAATATTGTCGAAACGTCGACGCAATATAACTAAAGTGGTATTATTGACCGATCCTCACTAACCATCCATTAAAACATTCACTGATTGACGGTCACTAAAAAATTTAAGGATTTATCACCAGTGTTTGCATCAGACGGTCACCTTTAGTAGAGAGCATTGCATTAACAAAAAAACCGTGGCCTCGGGCGTGTAAGATAGGCCGAAATTAAAGTAGGCCTATCCAGTAAAACAACTAAAAGTGCATAAACAATAGTGCGGTCAGCAAAAAACACCTAAGTACTCGATCAAAAGTAAAGTCGGCCGACTATATTATTAAAAGTGAAATGTAATAAAACGGTTCGAATAACCCGCAAACAATTAACGCCATACAAATGACAAAATAACGTGAACTAACTTCAAGTGATTTTCAGAGTGCGGGACAAAATAAGTGCTTACAAAATCGGACCAGGTCTACAACCAGGCTGAGTACTCATTAAATCACTTTCTTCTAATTACAAAATTTGAACAGCCTTAAAATCTAAACCTGTGTATTATGAGATCTCTAAGGGAATGGGGTTTATTTGAATATTAATGTGAAAGAAAGAGAGCGGGTGTGTGTATGGTAAAGTAGAGGTTACGTACTGGTTCGTCTCAATATTCATATCCAATCAGTAATATCACTCACAATAGTATTTAAAAACTTAATAGAGATAAGAATTAATTTCATAGTTTGATATGAAATAGTGGTACAACCTTTTATAGAACGTAAAAGAAGGGTGTAAAGTTTGGTAGCAAATAAAAATAAGCATGTGATTTAGACAGTATAAAATGTGTTAGCGTAATTATATCGCACTTAAACCCAGATAACCTTGTCTGCAGCTGTTTTCGTCTGTAAGACCCTGGAGGAGAACTCGAAGGTAAGATTTTATTATTAATGGAAGTAAATTGAGTTGTTTCATTGACCCCCGAAAATAGGGACTCGATTATTTTATTATATGATAGAAAATTATATTGTTTCATTGGCGCCCGAACAGGGATGGTGAGTGTAATTTTATTACATTCACCAGACCTAATTAAGCTGCAGAACGGGTTAATTGAGAGTGAGGGCGTTTTTGTAAACTACATAAACGTGTAATGAAAAATCGCGAAAGTAAATTGTAAGGGATTTATAATTGTGTAGGTTGTTTATTGTTTAAAAATTATTTACTTAAATTAGTTACGTTGATAATGATGGAAGACGTTAACGAAATAAATCTGACCGGCTCGGCAGTTACGAGTGAGTCAGGATGTGGCTTAATGCCAATTATGGTTAAAGAAAATGATTTAACTGAATCCGCTGTAGTGAATGATTCGGGGTTGGAGACAACTCCAAGCCGAATAGATGAAATTAATTTAGATGAAAATAATTTGACACAATCTGTAATAATAAATAATGCAGAAGCAAAATATACTCCAGTGATAACTAAAACAAAAGAAAAAGAGTATTCAATGAATGATATATTCAATTTTATGAGAACAATGTCCGATGATATCAAGCAGAGTGTGAATATTAAGTTAGAATGTAACTTTGATGTAGTAAATAGTCTTTTTGGTAGTAATGACAAAAAATTTAATGAAATAAAGGAGGATATTGGTGCAAAATTTGAGGTACAGAATAGTAATTTTAATGATAAATTAGATGAACAGAATGTTAAATTTAACGAAATCAAGGGGAAAATAAATAAAATAAATGTTAAGCTAATACAACAGTTAGATAAGCTTGGGAGAAATATTGAAAACAAGAAGGTAAGTAATAGTGGTAACATGACAACAAAAAGTGAAGAAATTAATAACAAGGTGAGTAATACCGATGATTATAATGATATGTTAACAAGTGATAACAATGATATTAAAAATGGTGATGTAATTGAAAATGGGGTATCAAAAAGTGATACAGTAGATAATAGTAGTGATAATGAGAGTAGAATGAGAGTTGAGGTTGATCAGGGATTGCTAGTTAGTGTTTATGATTTAGAAAGGGAGTATAGAGATAGTTTAAATGTAGAGTATGAACAGAGGGCACATTTTTCTTGTGGTATAGGTGAAGGGAATGCTTCACCAGTATTGTTGGAGGACAAAGGTTCCTCAAGAGTTTTTGTGGGAGGCAAATGGTCACCGAAATGTCCATTAATTTTTGCGGTTTACCTGGTAAGTGCAGATGGAATTATAATAAAGTGGTATTGTCCTCTGTGTAGAGTGAGAATATGAAATGGTGTGGTATTGAAACTGATTATGAGCGAGATAGAGTTGTTCAGATTAAGCAGAGATTATGAAGGTTTAGTAGGGGGAATAAATATTGAGAGAAAGGATTATATTATTAGCAATGTAGACTTACCTTGTGAAGTAGCAGATTTTGATTTTGATATCAATATTGATGACAAACATTTATTTGTTGGAAGAGTTAGTGTACTTGTAATAGCAGATAATTGTGATAATGATGTAACTTACCTGGGTGTAACAATGAATACCAATGGAGACTGGATAAGAAATACTAATGTAGACATGATTTATGATAAAGTAATAATGGGGAGTAACCCTATGTATTATTATTACGGTACAATGGAAAAAATAAATTTTTATGGTTATTATACAAAAGATAGCCATATGATGTGTATAAATAAAAATGAACAATGTTATGTGCAGAAAAGATTAATTTTCAATGACGGGGGTTAGACTATATATGAATGAACATATAAATTATTTGAGTTAACGGTAATTACTTGGCTTATTTATGTAATGAAGTTTTTTTTTTAAACAAGAAAATTATGACGAAAATTTGTAAATAAATGTGTTAGTGTTAAATGTATTGTGTCAAGGTTATATTGTTGGAATGCAGACTATAGTTTCTGTAACACATGTTTGTAGTAAAGATGAATGGCATAATAATAATAATATTTTATTTTGTTAAATAATTAACAAGAGGTACTGATGAAATTTGTTTTGAATTGTGTGATTAAATTAAAAGTGTCCCAAATAATGTAACTAAAGCCAAATTGTTTTGAGTGAAGGTGGAATTAAAGTAATGTAAAAGGTGAATTATATTAACAGTTAGTAATTGATTAACATGTCAACACTTAAAGATTTATAGAAACTGAAAACTGAAGAAGTGTTAGTGGTGTTGTAGTCAGGAATGTTGAGACTGAGTCCGTGTTTATAAAACAAGTCTGGTATACCACTGTTGATGTAAACGGGTATATTGTGTGATGTGTGACTAATGTTTCCAATCATGCTTAAGTTGACAACAACAAGAATGTTGTATTTTGATGAATCAGTGCTATGAGTAAATCCTATTATGTAATAAAAGAAATGCAAGATGTGATGAAATGGAGGTAGCTTTTTATGAATAACACAAGGAAATTACTTAGTGTTTTGATTGTAAGGCAGTTAAATTTTATGCGATAGAATTTTGTTAATGGAGAATCATTTTGAAAAAATGTAATTAAAGTAAATGAAATTGGTAATTAACTTAATAATGTGAATTTTAGTGATGCATTTAAATTTATTTTGATTCGAATTTTAAATGTAATGGTAAATTAAATAACAATTGATGAAAACAATGATTAAAATATTCATTTAAAATTGAAAACTGAAGGGAATTTTTGGATAAAAATAATCAAAAATGTTTGGGTTAATCAATGTGTTATTTTGGATGGGTAATAGAGTTTTGTGAACATTATTTAATCTGTATGAAATTCAAATGCATTAGGTGTAAGTATATTGTAAGTTTATATGGCCAGGTGGACATTGTATTTTATGAAGGCCAGCTATAGAGTTGATGGAAACCAATGTTTATTGGATTTCGTTGTCCATGACGTGTCCGTTACTTAACTAAATATCACTATTGTTTGACGACTCGGATCACTAAGTTTTTTATAAGTAAAATCGTAAAGATTTACCTTACAGATAATTTGAATAACTAAAGATAACTAAAGATAATTTGAAGATGTAAACAAACTATCATAATCTTCACATAAAAAATGATACATACATACGCACGCACACACTCACATCACCAACACATTCACCCAAATATTTAATTGTTTCGTTATTTTTGATATTTCTATTGTATTTCGTACACAGGTCCTGAAGATTACAATAAATATTGTCGAAACGTCGACGCAATATAACTAAAGTGGTATTATTGACCGATCCTCACTAACCATCCATTAAAACATTCACTGATTGACGGTCACTAAAAAATTTAAGGATTTATCACCAGTGTTTGCATCAGACGGTCACCTTTAGTAGAGAGCATTGCATTAACAAAAAAACCGTGGCCTCGGGCGTGTAAGATAGGCCGAAATTAAAGTAGGCCTATCCAGTAAAACAACTAAAAGTGCATAAACAATAGTGCGGTCAGCAAAAAACACCTAAGTACTCGATCAAAAGTAAAGTCGGCCGACTATATTATTAAAAGTGAAATGTAATAAAACGGTTCGAATAACCCGCAAACAATTAACGCCATACAAATGACAAAATAACGTGAACTAACTTCAAGTGATTTTCAGAGTGCGGGACAAAATAAGTGCTTACAAAATCGGACCAGGTCTACAACCAGGCTGAGTACTCATTAAATCACTTTCTTCTAATTACAAAATTTGAACAGCCTTAAAATCTAAACCTGTGTATTATGAGATCTCTAAGGGAATGGGGTTTATTTGAATATTAATGTGAAAGAAAGAGAGCGGGTGTGTGTATGGTAAAGTAGAGGTTACGTACTGGTTCGTCTCAATATTCATATCCAATCAGTAATATCACTCATAATAGTATTTAAAAACTTAATAGAGATAAGAATTAATTTCATAGTTTGATATGAAATAGTGGTACAACCTTTTATAGAACGTAAAAGAAGGGTGTAAAGTTTGGTAGCAAATAAAAATAAGCATGTGATTTAGACAGTATAAACTGTGTTAGCGTAATTATATCGCACTTAAACCCAGATAACCTTGTCTGCAGCTGTTTTCGTCTGTAAGACCCTGGAGGAGAACTCGAAGGTAAGATTTTATTATTAATGGAAGTAAATTGAGTTGTTTCATTGACCCCCGAAAATAGGGACTCGATTATTTTATTATATGATAGAAAATTATATTGTTTCATTGGCGCCCGAACAGGGATGGTGAGTGTAATTTTATTACATTCACCAGACCTAATTAAGCTGCAGAACGGGTTAATTGAGAGTGAGGGCGTTTTTGTAAACTACATAAACGTGTAATGAAAAATCGCGAAAGTAAATTGTAAGGGATTTATAATTGTGTAGGTTGTTTATTGTTTAAAAATTATTTACTTAAATTAGTTACGTTGATAATGATGGAAGACGTTAACGAAATAAATCTGACCGGCTCGGCAGTTACGAGTGAGTCAGGATGTGGCTTAATGCCAATTATGGTTAAAGAAAATGATTTAACTGAATCCGCTGTAGTGAATGATTCGGGGTTGGAGACAACTCCAAGCCGAATAGATGAAATTAATTTAGATGAAAATAATTTGACACAATCTGTAATAATAAATAATGCAGAAGCAAAATATACTCCAGTGATAACTAAAACAAAAGAAAAAGAGTATTCAATGAATGATATATTCAATTTTATGAGAACAATGTCCGATGATATCAAGCAGAGTGTGAATATTAAGTTAGAATGTAACTTTGATGTAGTAAATAGTCTTTTTGGTAGTAATGACAAAAAATTTAATGAAATAAAGGAGGATATTGGTGCAAAATTTGAGGTACAGAATAGTAATTTTAATGATAAATTAGATGAACAGAATGTTAAATTTAACGAAATCAAGGGGGAAATAAATAAAATAAATGTTAAGCTAATACAACAGTTAGATAAGCTTGGGAGAAATATTGAAAACAAGAAGGTAAGTAATAGTGGTAACATGACAACAAAAAGTGAAGAAATTAATAACAAGGTGAGTAATACCGATGATTATAATGATATGTTAACAAGTGATAACAATGATATTAAAAATGGTGATGTAATTGAAAATGGGGTATCAAAAAGTGATACAGTAGATAATAGTAGTGATAATGAGAGTAGAATGAGAGTTGAGGTTGATCAGGGATTGCTAGTTAGTGTTTATAATTTAGAAAGGGAGTATAGAGATAGTTTAAATGTAGAGTATGAACAGAGGGAACATTTTTCTTGTGGTATAGGTGAAGGAAAGGCTTCACCAGTATTGTTGGAGGACAAAGGTCCCTCAATAGTTTTTGTGGCAGGCAAATGGTCTCCGAAACGTCCCTTAATTTTTTGCGGTTTACCTGGTAAGTCCAGATGGAATTATAATAAAGTGGTATTGACCTCTGTTTGGAGTGAGAATATGAAATGGTGTGGTATTGAAACTGATTATGAGCGAGATAGAGTTGTTCAGATTAAGCAGAGATTATGAAGGTTTAGTAGGGGGAATAAATATTGAGAGAAAGGATTATATTATTAGCAATGTAGACTTACCTTGTGAAGTAGCAGATTTTGATTTTGATATCAATATTGATGACAAACATTTATTTGTTGGAAGAGTTAGTGTACTTTTAATAGCAGATAATTGTGATAATGATGTAACTTACCTGGGTGTAGCAATGAATACCAATGGAGACTGGATAAGAAATACTAATGTAGACATGATTTATGATAAAGTAATAATGGGGAGTAACCCTATGTATTATTATTACGGTACAATGGAAAAAATAAATTTTTATGGTTATTATACAAAAGATAGCCATATGATGTGTATAAATAAAAATGAACAATGTTATGTGCAGAAAAGATTAATTTTCAATGACGGGGGTTAGACTATATATGAATGAACATATAAATTATTTGAGTTAACGGTAATTACTTGGCTTATTTATGTAATGAAGTTTTTTTTTTAAACAAGAAAATTATGACGAAAATTTGTAAATAAATGTGTTAGTGTTAAATGTATTGTGTCAAGGTTATATTGTTGGAATGCAGACTATAGTTTCTGTAACACATGTTTGTAGTAAAGATGAATGGCATAATAATAATAATATTTTATTTTGTTAAATAATTAACAAGAGGTACTGATGAAATTTGTTTTGAATTGAGTGATTAAATTAAAAGTGTCCCAAATAATGTAACTAAAGCCAAATTGTTTTGAGTGAAGGTGGAATTAAAGTAATGTAAAAGGTGAATTATATTAACAGTTAGTAATTGATTAACATGTCAACACTTAAAGATTTATAGAAACTGAAAACTGAAGGAAGTGTTAGTGGTGTTGTAGTCAGGAATGTTGAGACTGAGTCCGTGTTTATAAAACAAGTCTGGTATACCACTGTTGATGTAAACGGGTATATTGTGTGTTGTGTGACTAATGTTTCCAGTCATGCTTGAGTTGACAACAACAAGAATGTTGTATTTTGATGAATCAGTGCTATGAGTAAATCCTATTATGTAATAAAAGAAATGCAAGATGTGATGAAATGGAGGTAGCTTTTTATGAATAACACAAGGAAATGACTTTTTTTTTTGATTGTAAGGCAGTTAAATTTTATGCGATAGAATTTTGCTAATGAAGAATCATTTTGGAAAAAAATGTAATAAAAGTAAATGAAATTGGTAATTAACTTAATAATGTGAATTTTAGTGATGCATTTAAATTTATTTTGATTCGAATTTTAAATGTAATGGTAAATTAAATAACAATTGATGAAAACAATGATTAAAATATTCATTTAAAATTGAAAACTGAAGGGAATTTTTGGATAAAAATAATCAAAAATGTTTGGGTTAATCAATGTGTTATTTTGGATGGGTAATAGAGTTTTGTGAACATTATTTAATCTGTATGAAATTCAAATGCATTAGGTGTAAGTATATTGTAGTTTATATGGCCAGGTGGACATTGTATTTTATGAAGGCCAGCTAGAGTTGATGGAAACCGATGTTTATTGGATTTCGTTGTCCATGACGTATCCGTTACTTAACTAAATATCACTATTGTTTGACGACTCGGAACACTAAGTTTTTTATAAGTAAAATCGTAAAGATTTACCTTACAGCCTAAACCGGCTTTCACCTTTAGAATGCTTCATCAGAGGCTGCCGTAGGTAGCGCTGTCCATCTTGTTGGACACAAAAACAAATAAAAACGACATCCTAAACGAACAGACACAATTCAAATCGCATGCATTATTCGAACACATCTCACCACACACACACAGCATTGATCTTTCGAATAACTATCCTGTCGCCAACAACAAGACGGACAGCGCTACCTACGGTAGCCTCTGATGAAGCCTTCTAAAGGTGAAAGCCGGTTTAGGCTGTAAGGTATATCTTTACGATTTTACTTATAAAAAACTTAGTGTTCTAAGTCGTCAAACAATAGTGATATTTAGTCAATGTTTATTATGTTGTATCCTGTTTATGTAATTATGTACGAATATAGAACAGCGGTCATTGTATGCCAACTCCACTAAATGGAAAGCCAGTACTTTGTATATAAAAGAACCAGTACTTTGCCAATAAAGAACCAGTACGGCTAAGGGGAAACGAATCAGTGTGGGATATGGAGTAATGGAAGGCCGTTTGTTAATCTTTTAATTGAATGTTACAGAGTCAGGTGATACTGTGGCAGGTATCTGTCCGAGCTTATGGTGTTGGGATCTCGTACAGAGAAGTCCAGTAAGGTCGGATGGTTACAGCCACAGTCACCGGACTAAGGGGGTAAGTACCCATGATTTTAGTAAGAGTTTAAGGGGGTTGTGGCGCCATATCTTCACTGATCCTCTTAGGTTTTAGGCAATGAGAGTTTTTATGCTTCGGCATAAAACCTCTCATTGGGGGGGTATTGTAACGGTACAGAATTGTGTGTTAGAGACAGTAAAGATTTAAATCAGTTAATTTCAAAGCAGCTAGTAGTCACCCAAGGGGTACCCCATTGTAACCAGCAACATACAATGTTATGATAAACTGTTGATGTCTACGGTCAACGAGCCAGACGTATTACGCAACAGCTTGCCAGCCCAGTCCTCTCTGTGTAAATCACAGTAAGAACACTTTATCACCAGTGTTTGCATGAGACTGTCACCTTTAGTAAAGAGCATTGCATTAACAAAAAAACCGTGGCCTCGGGCGTGTAAGATAGGCCGAAATTAAAGTAGGCCTATCCAGTAAAACCACTAAAAGTGCATAAACAATAGTGCGGTCAGCAAAAAACACCTAAGTACTCGATCAAAAGTAAAGTCGGCCGACTAAATTATTAAAAGTGAAATGTAATAAAACGGTTCGAATAACCCGCAAACAATTAACGCCATACAAATGACAAAATAACGTGAACTAACTTCAAGTGATTTTCAGAGTGCGGGACAAAATAAGTTCTTACAAAATCGGACCAGGTCTACAACCAGGCTGAGTACTCATTAAATCACTTTCTTCTAATTACAAAATTTGAACAGCCTTAAAATCTAAACCTGTGTATTATGAGATCTCTAAGGGAATGGGGTTTATTTGAATATTAATGTGAAGGAAAGAGAGCGGGTGTGTGTATGGTAAAGTAGAGGTTACGTACTGGTTCGTGTCAATATTCATATCCAATTAGTAATATCACTCATAATAGTATTTAAAAACTTAATAGAGATAAGAATTAATTTCATAGTTTGATATGAAATAGTGGTACAGCCTTTTATAGAACGTAAAAGAAGGGTGTGAGGTTTTGATAGCAAAGAAAAATAAGCATGTGATTTAGACAGTATAAAATGTGTTAGCGTAATTATTTCGCACTTAAACCCAGATAACCTTGTCTGCAGCTGTTTTCGTCTGTAAGACCCTGGAGGAGAATTCGAAGGTAAGATTTTATTATTAATGGAAGTAAATTGAGTTGTTTCATTGACCCCCGAAAATAGGGACTAGATTATTTTATTATATGATAGAAAATTATATTGTTTCAACGGCTGACGAAGGCGCACATCATGCCGAAACGCGTATAGGAAGAAAAGACAAGTAAGTTTCACAAGTGAAAGTTTCAATATTCTATATTAGCTTAATATAACCACGTTTTTAAAATAATCATATTGTTTACAAACACAATCAGAAAGTTAAACATGTGTGGAAAAAACATACATTGCCAGAATTGCCAACTTTGTAAAAACAAAAACATATCTTTGTAGAAAACATTCTATTAGTCTTCAAAATATAAACATGGTAGTGTCCCTAAGAAGAGATCTTGTGAACATAAATTGTATTAAGTTATTGATAGGAATGGAATCGACAGTTTAAAAACGTTGTAGATTTTTGTTGGTTTAATTGGTATGAATACTATTTTTAAAAAATTTATAAATATCAATATCTTTTCTGGATTATATTATGAAAATTTTATGGAAGCATGTAGGTCTGTAAATTATAATAGTGTTAAAAGCATAGCATCATTAATGATCTTGAAACAGTGTGATAGTATTTAATATCACAGAAACTGACACTCACAAATTTTTATTAATATTTTTTTAGTATATACAGTATATATAATATTTTATTAATGTTTTTGTAACATTTATAAAGTGTAACATAAGATTATTAACATTTGTAAAATGTAACATTTATTAACACTTTTGTTATTAACACATTTATTAATTCCCCATATACCAACTAATGGAAAAGTATATATGTAATAAACATATGTAATAAATGGAAAAGTATTACAGCCAGTATGATGTACCGTACCTTAAAAGAAAAAACTACACATACAATATCAAACACATCGGTGCCTCAAGAATGAGCTTGTAATTCCTTCTTGCCCAAAATGAAGTTTTGTGTAGACAAGTGGTCAGGGGAAGATGTTCATGACAGTTAATATGAGGCTCCACTGCAGTTTAGTGTGAATACACAGCAGACTTAGTTAATAAACATTCTTAACTGATTGAAGTTAAAGTTAGTGCCCTCCAAAATTAACTAAGTTAATGTTAATGAATGCAAAAAGTAACTGATTAAAGTTAAAATTAAAATCAAATTAACTGATTAAAAGTTAAAAAAATTTCTTTTTTTGTTGTTTTATTGAGCAAGCTGCTTTGGTTGTTGAAATATTAAAATCGTGTTAACTAAATCCACAAATTAAGTTTTTTAAAAAAGTAATTAAAATTTCTGATGCAGAAAAAATGATTTAAAATATTTAGCACTAAAAATTCAATAATCAACAACTATTTAATTAAAAATCACACGCGGTTTTATTTTAATGATTAAATGTCATTAACATTGTTTTAAATTGCAGCAGGTAATTAAATATTATTTGTCTATTGCATTTTTCAGTTCACAGTAATGACTACTGATATTGTATTGTGCCTGCAGGGCAATGGAGTATTAAATGACTTAATAGAACAGGCAATAATTAGGCTACTCTATTGATTACTTTTATAATTTATTAATCTGGTTACCTTTATGTGTGTCCTTAAATTACACACTGAAGTCTGTGATGTTTTAATGTTTGTCCTTGGCAAATACATCAAGCACTTAAAAGTTAAGACTATACTATCTACTTTCTCAGTATGTTCATAAAATCTAGAAATTTGCATCCACATTGATGATGCCATATTAATATACAATTAATAAATGGCAGAACAAAAATAAATTCATGAAAAAAAACTAAAATACATAACAAAAAACTAGTCTATTACAAAACAATTAACACGAAACTGTAGAACTACAAAAATAATAATTACAACTATGCTGACTACACTAATATAAAGACAACAAGCACATGAGAAAGATAAATTGGTGGAATTGAAAATCTGTTTAAATTAACCTCCTTTTGTTTTAGGTTATTAAAACATATGTTAGCAACACTGTATTCCCACTACTTCAGATGTCAAAACAGAAGTTGTTTGTTGTCTGTTTATCTGGAGTAGTCATGCTATAACGTGTCGGCTACGTTATAATCCAGGGAACCCGTGATAATTGACTCTAGCCAATTATACAGGCTGCCTACGTTGTAACAAACTGAAAAATCAAACACTTCACTAACAATAATTATACTTACTCTAATTAAAGGAAACTAGGGGAGGGAATTTAGCTGATTTATGCACTCACTTTAGTATGTAACAAAGATGACATCCCTTTATTTACATATGATAGGTAACACATTACAAATAAAAATTTTACTTACTCAGAAATTGTAAGGGGGGTTTTCTGTCTTAAAAATGATCATACTGACAATGTTGTTACCTCGGATCCGAGTCTCTCTTTAACCTAGTTAAGAAGTTTCAAATTTACTTTACTTGTTTAGACGATTACTTTATTACTTAAGTACCATTTGAAGAATGGTTTTATTTAGTTTGAGCAATGATTCAATCTTACGTCACAAGAGTTATGTTACAACGTATGATTTCAGAAATTTCTAGTTACACCATTTTAAAAGTTAGCGCTTATAGATTGTCTTTTAAAGTCTTTTTCATTGATAATTACTTATACTTTAAATATACATAATTCACGGAAGACGAGGAGCTTCCGCGTCACCTCTTAGATAAATGTTATCTGTCCATGTCCTCGGAGTGTGATTCTTCTGTACTCTCTTAGTCGGGGTGGTCATCGGGGTAGTCTTTCCAGTGGATGTCCTCGGAGGCAATTAATGATGAAAAGGATGTTGTGGTGTCATCTAGCGTGAAGTCGTCCTGAACATCGGCGATAGTGTAAATGCAGTATAGGTCAAAGTCGTCACTATTCACAGTTTTTCACATCACATGTTTAGTGGCACCGTCGTATTGCAGTTTACATATTTTCTTTACATTATGTTAGAATTACCTTTAAGTTGAACCATATTTGATTGGTTATTTTAATTAACAGGAGATGTCACCTTTTACACTCGTTTTCTCTTTTTCACATCTTTGTTTCACAAAAATACTCACTACATCTTAGTTACTTATATCTAGCTCTCCACACTCTTAGTGGAAGCTAACACTCTAATAAAATACAGAAAAAATAAACATTTGTGAAGAGCCCCGCTTGGAGCTGTTTACAGTTTGAAAGCCGCATCATTAGTCCTAAATTGTTACAACAGGAAAGTTGCAACGACGCGGGGTGAATACTCCGCCATAATATAGTTCCAACTTTTAATTAGCAATACAGTTTTACAGTTTGACAAAAAAACAATCGAGACCTTTACTTGTCTACAGAATTTATTACGACTACTACTAGTGACCTTAAATTATTAATTATTTACATTAAAGTTTACAGGTATTTCTTATTTAATTTTAAAGTCATTGTACTGGTATCTGCGTCACAATTATTATAATTAAATTATTTTACCTTAATCCGTCACTGTGACCGCTTGGTTTCTGTCTTCTTACGCGTTTCGGATTAAACTTAATCCATCATCAGAGTAAAAAATCCGTCAGTTATGACTTCGTTAAAACATTAAAAGGAGACACTAAAGTACATCTATGTATATATTATACAAACACAGTGACGTACGCGGATGTGAGTGCGCACTCGACATCGGTTGAAGACGTACTGCACAGTTTATTTGTGTTATCATGTTATCTATTGTTGTGTTGGGGCGTGTACTCTATGGTTATGTTGTCTATAATTTTATCATATAATGTATGTGATTTAAATGCCAACTGTTCGTTTAGTATATTATTAGGATTATTTCTGAAGGCCCGGTAAATCTCAAACTCTTCTACTGCATCCATATATCTACCCTTTTTGCAAATATGTAAGGCTTTGCAATTTGCCTCAAAATTTGTGTAATTATGATTTAATGAAGCGAGATGTTTAGCGTAATTTGATTTATTCATATTTGAAATGCTCGTGGGTAAGTGTTCTTTATATCTTTCGAAAAAACCTCTGCCTGTCTGACCAATGTAATGCATGTCGCAGTCATCACATAACATCTTGTATACACCCATTCTTTTTTCAATTGATGTTCGTGTGGCATTATTTAACATTTTTTGGATATTGTTATTTGTTCTAAATATGATATGGATGTTATGTTTTTTAAATGTATTTCTAATGAGCATTGAGAAGTTATTAGTATAATCAACCACCCTATATATTACGTCCATCGTGATACGGTGAGGGTTGTCAGTTCTGCGTTTGTATCTAAGCATCAATTGTTCAACTAATGAGCTGCGGTACCCGTTTGCAATTGCAATGTGTTTAATTATATTAATTTCTTCCTTATGGTTTGTTGGATCTAAAGGTACACTGTATAGTCTGTGTACCAACAAACCATAAGGAAGAAATAGATATAATTAAACACATTGCAATTGCAAACGGGTACCGCAGCTCATTAGTTGAACAATTGATGCTTAGATACAAACGCAGAACTGACAACCCTCACCGTATCACGATGGACGTAATATATAGGGCGGTTGATTATACTAATAACTTCTCAATGCTCATTAGAAATACATTTAAAAAACATAACATCCATATCATATTTAGAACAAATAACAATATCCAAAAAATGTTAAATAATGCCACACGAACATCAATTGAAAAAAGAACGGGTGTATACAAGATGATATGTGATGACTGCGACATGCATTACATTGGTCAGACAGGCAGAGGTTTTTTCGAAAGATATAAAGAACACTTACCCACGAGCATTTCAAATATGAATAAATCAAATTACGCTAAACATCTCGCTTCATTAAATCATAATTACACAAATTTTGAGGCAAATTGCAAACCCTTACATATTTACAAAAAGGGTAGATATATGGATGCAGTAGAAGAGTTTGAGATTTACCGGGCCTTCAGAAATAGTCCTAATAATATACTAAACGAACAGTTGGCATTTAAATCACATACATTATATGATAAAATTATAGACAACATAACCATAGAGTACACGCCCCAACACAACAATAGCTAACATGATAACACAAATAAACTGTGCAGTACGTCTTCAACCGGTGTCGAGTGCGCACTCACATCCGCGTACGTTGCTGTGTTTGTATAATATATACATAGATGTACTTTAGTGTCTCCTTTTAATGTTTTAACGAAGTCATAACTGACGGATTTTTTACTCTGATGATGGATTAAGTTTAATCCGAAACGCGTAAGAAGACAGAAACCAAGCGGTCACAGTGACGGATTAAGGTAAAATAATTTAATTCTTATTTAATGCCGGGTCGGTATGCAAGTTGGATCCGGAATACACAGGTCATAGCATGATAAATTTAATAAAGGGTTAACAGTTTTATTTTTTTAACTTTTGCTTTCATAGTTTAAATTAATTATTTAGTTACATTTTTTTATTTACTTCTCATTACTATTATGAGTTAGTTCAGGGGTATTTGGTTTAATAGTGCGATTTAATAGTTTTAACTAACTTCCAATTTTATATTTTTATTATTAATTTTTTTTATTTTACAATTTAAATCGTCACATACTCCGCCGCTTAAAATAGACATGGGGGGGAGAACTTTTAATAAGGTGAATTCGAAAGTAATGTACTGGGGCACACGTGTCGTTACTGTGTGGAGTTTCTCTCCTTCTTCTCCCTTTTACTTTCATTTCTTTATTTGCATGAGTTATACACAACTTATTTCTTTTGAGTATCAAACAATATATATATATATATCCTTACAAACTAATTCTTAAATTACGTAAAATTCACACTTAATTACTACATATTAAAACACATAAACTTCTACTCATTTCTATTACTTAAATCTACTACCGGTTTTTTCTTTGGGTTTTGGTTACTCTCTTCAGAGAGTTACTATCTAGATAATTTCTTACTTAGTGGTCAGGTAGTGGTTAGCTGACTACTTATTTCGCTCATCTTTTGTTGAACAGGATCTAAGATTGACCTCATTCCTAATTCTACAATTAGCACTTAGCATGGTTACTCAGGTACAAGATAACTTGTCTACCTAGTACTACCTTTTTCTAGTTTTCGCTCTGCCATTTACTTTTTCTTTTTTATACAATTTTGTCTGCGAAATATGTGTTCTTCATACATATTCTTGAGTCGCAGGTTCGTACAGGGCTACTGTAACTGGGGTTAAGTACTTCTGGATTTGGTAAGGACCACACCATCGGTATGATAGTTTAGAGGTGGTCTTATCAATCGCATTACTAGTCGGGTGTGTCTTGTACATTACTAAGTCACCGATTTGGTACCTAACTAAATTGTTATCATTACTTCTCTCGTGATATTTTCGCGATTTCTCTAAGTTCGCTCTTAAATTTGCGCGAGCTTCATTCCAGATTCGTTTAATATGCTTATCCTTAATTTCCTGAGGTAGCAAGTCATGTATTTTCCATTTTGTGGACAAGGGGTGGTTTGGTTTATATTTATACAGTAACTCAAACAGGGTAAACTTATGTCCTTCGTGATAAGCTGAATTAAAGGCGTACTGTATCCAGGATAGGTTCTGGTCCCAAGAATATGGTTGTTCGCATGGTAGGCTATTAAAGCAGATTTGAGGTTCCGCAGATACCTTTCAGCAATGTTGCCTTGCGGACGATACTCTGTAGTGGTAATATGGTCTATTCCTAACTTGAAACACATATTCTTAAATTCCTTTACCTTAAATTGGGGTCCGTTATCTGACACTAGATGTACAGGTGTGCCATAATCTTTAAATAATCTCTCCTGTAATATCTTTACAGTAGTCGACGCTAACGCTCGCCGCATGGGATACATCCAAACAAATTTGGTGAACGAATCTACACATATGAGTAGCATCGTATTACCTGATTTAGATCGAGGGTAGGGACCTGAAAAGTCTAGATAAAGTTTAGAGAATGGGGTAGTAGGGATTTCTGAAATTAATTGGCATATTTGACTGTTTCTTGCCGGTTTGCTGAGCGCGCATAACTTACACTTTTTTACGAAGCTAGCTATTTCGCTGTTCATATTGTTCCAATGATATTCCTTACGAATGCAATGTATTGTTTTATTTATTCCCATATGGGCTCCAATGGTGGATGAATGGAAGTATTCCATCAGCATGGGCTTAATACATCAGGGGCGATTATCCTTAATTCCTTTCCATTTGCTATTCTGTGGCATAGTATTCTTTTACTCAATACGTATTTATCTGATTTAATTCCTTGCTCGAGTTGTTCTATAATTGGCTTCAAAAGAGGGTCTTGTTGTTGATACTGAGCGATGTTGGTAAACGCAAGAGGGAATTCGGTCATTACGGTGTTAACAACGGGTGTTTCCAGGCTCTCTTTGCTTTCGACAGTAGCCCTATTAGTGGGCGACTGGAACATACGGGACAGGGTATCAGCGACTACATTTTGTGTACCTTTAATATGTTGTACTTTGAATTTGTAACAGTTTAACCTCAATACCAATTTCAACCTCAATATCAATCTTCCAATTCGTCCTAACTGTTTAGGGTGATTCAGTAACCAAGATAATGCTTGATTATCAGTTTCCAAAAGGAACTCTTTATGTTCTAAAAAGGGTTTAAACTTCTCAAAAGCAAATACAATAGCTAAACATTCTAATTCATATGCGGGATATTTCTTCTCTTGGTCATTCAAAGTGCGTGAAGCATAACTAATCGGTAGTCTACAGTTTTCTATTTCCTGATAGATTACTGCACCTAAGGCTACACTTGAACTGTCGGTCTGAACTACGAAAGGTTTCGTAAAATCTGCTAGTTGTAATACTGGGGGTGATATGATGCTTTCTTTTAGTTTTTCGAACGCAGTTTGGTGATGTGGAGTCCATTCAAATTTCGCTCCCTTCTTTCTCAAGGCATTCAGAGGTGCGGCTATTTCGGCTAGATGGGGAATATACTTGTGGAAATAATTTATCATTCCCAAAAATCGGGCTATTCCTTTGGCATCCCGCGGTGGTAAAAATTCTCTGATTGCACGGGTTCGTTCGGGGTCTATGCTTACCTTTCCGTTGGCCTTCACGATGTGACCTAAAAATGAAAATTGTGGGACTGCAAAATTTACCTTTTTGGGATTAACTGTTAATCCGGCTTTCTGTAATCGAGATAACACTTCACCTAGATGTTTAAGATGTTGTTCCATCGATTCGCTGTAGATTACAATGTCATCCAGGTAGTGATACACATATCTAAATTTAATATCATGAAATATTCTTTCTAATTGTCTACTACATACAGAACTTCCTTGTGATATTCCAAAGGGTACTCTCGTAAATTGGTACAAGTTGAAAGGAACAGCAAAAGCGGTTAGACGTTTGGATTCTTCCGAAAGGGGTATTTGGTGAAATGCTTGATTTAGATCCATAATAGTAAAGACTTTCGCTTTGGTGAAATAATGAAAAGCACTGTGGATGTCGGGAAGCGGGATAGATTCAAATTCTATTCGTTTATTTAATTGCCGGTAGTCCACAACTAGTCTATGTTTGTCGTGACCTTTTGGTACTAAAAAAGAGGGTGATGAATACGGAGACGTAGAGGGTTCGATGACTCCTTGTTCTAACAACTTGTTGATATGGTTCCTCATTACTTCCATTTTGGGCGGCGATAACTTATATGGGGGTAGGCGTATTACTTTGTGATCGCTCAGATTTATCTTGTATTCTATTAGGTTCATTAGTCCTAGCTTAAGTGTAAGAACAGTTGAAAACTCTTTTATTAGTTTCTGCATTCTCAGCCTATCTCTACTTCCTAGATGAGATAATTCAGACTCATGGTGGACTATATGTGCAGTCGATGATCTAGTACTTTCTTGTTCGTCAGTTTCACAATCAAAGTTATACTTCCGTGTACGGTCGAATCTAAAATAATATTTCTTCTCGTGGATGTCAAGAAATATTCCCGTTTTACTGATGAAGTCAGCTCCCAATATTAAGTCGGGTCTTAAGTCATCACATATTAACATTGAAAAAAACCACGTTAGATTCTTAATTTTTACCTTAATGGTGATGCTGAGTTTTATCACTATATTTTGTTTATTGGCCGTAGCACATTTTATATTCACAGCTTGACTGCGTTTCACCAGGTTGTGTTCGAATAATTTATCAGCTAACCTTTGACTGATTATGGTTCTAGTCGATCCAGAATCGATTAATCCGAGGGTGGACGTAACACCTAGGTCAACTTGTATTAAGGGCAATAGACTTTTAGTCCAATCACATTTAGTTATCGCATTACATTTCTCAATAAACCTTCTAACATAGGGATCTATTTTTCTAGTGTTCTTTTTTCTTTCTTTTTTTTTATTCTCGTAGATTTCTTTGGGTTTACCGGTTCTCAAGATGCTGCGGAAGACACTGGATTTCGGGTCTCCCTGCCTTACATGTTTTTTGGATTAGGGTGTTTACGTTCGTATTGCTTGCGATTACAGTTTCTGCTTATGTGTCCATACTTACCGCAGTTATAACACATATTTTTATTACGAGGAGTATAGCTTGCTTCCGTTTTAGGTTGCGTGTCATTTGATTTACCAGGGCTGTGCAAATTGTTCGGTCTATTAAATAATCGCCTTTCACGCTGGGTTTGCACATCGGGCACTAGGGTTTGCATTTCATTTCTACTCGGCTCGGTTGATTTCACAGCATGTCTGTTCTGATCTGAGTACCATACATTCGACGAGTGGATACTGCATTGTTCGAGATCCGCAAAAGTGTTGGGTCTATTTATTAACGCTAAACGAGATCTTTCTTCTGGAGACAATCCTACTAAAATGGTATCGACCATCTGTCTCTCACTCCAATCTACTTGCAGTAGTCGAGAAGACTCCCTGATGTCTGAGATGTAATGGGCCAGTCTCTCATGAGTTCCTTGTACTCGCAGTACGGTCTTTCTCTTAAGTTCCTCATAAATTCCGGTGGGAATAAAATATTTTATGATTGTAGTATGCAGTTCTTCTACTGGAAGGGTAGAGCTTAATGATTCTAGCACACGATTCTTTAATGGTGGTTTACATTTCGGTAGGAGGACTTGCAAAATTTGCCAGTCATTTAGCTGCTGTAAATCCTTTATCTGCAGGAGATATTTGATGAAATTCAGTAGTTTAGTAACATTCAAACCATCCATGTATGGAATTTCAGCTAAGAGTTTTTCTACGGTTTGAGTGATTTTTCCGTAGAGGTCAGCATTATAGTTTACGTGTGGCATCGCTTTAGGAGGACCTGATGATGCATTAGGGGTAGTCAATTCATACATTCCGGAGCGATTTTGGGAACCACTGGGAGGTGGGGCTTCAGATATAGTCTGGGTATTTAAGTCTCTCTATTTGGGTTTCGCTCTCGAGTCGGTTGTATTTTCGATACGGCGGGTGATTCCTCATCCGCGTTGGGGGGTGGTTGTTCTAACGTAGGAGATTGAAATGGGGAGATGTGTAGTTTCTTCAAGGATTTTTCAATTTCATCCATTCTGAAGTAGTCGGACTGTCTTCGTAATTCCCTTATTATCGCGGGTAATTTCTGTAAAGGCTTATCCGCAAAACTTTGGACTTCGGGAGGGATTTCCGTGAGGTTAGGCCAGCTTAACAAATTTTTTATTCGACGGGTTAAATGTTCTATCCTTTGAGTTGTCCGCAATATTACCGCAGGAGATTTCTCATCTTGAAGGGTTTGGGACAATAAGGTTAACTCACTATACTTGGCATAACAAGTTTCTCTCTCGCTCTCATAATCAAGTCCGCTTAGGTTACTTAACTCCGCGGGTGTATCAAATCCACTTTCGCGTATAGACTTGCGCAATTCCGCGACTGTTACATTCGCATGGGGTAAACCACGTAAAAGAGCTTCATAAGACAGTTCGTCTTTTAATAGTAAGTCTGGATTAAATTGGGCCATGTTTACCTTATATCTACCACACTAAAACTTTTTCTACTACACTATACAATTATTGCATACACAATTTAGTTCATGGGAAAACATTCTAATTAATTCTAAGAATTACTTATCATTTCAGAGAAAGAGAAAAAATTCACACAGACGTCAACTTTACTTTCAACGATCAGCTGTTACGTTGGAATGTAGGTCAAGCTAGTTTCCTTTTAAACAATGGCATAGTAGTATGTATAAGAAGGGAAGAATCACACGTGGGGGTGAGAATGTTATTGTTCTATTCAACAACAGCTGATGGCTTCCTTTACACACCAGTATCGCCTAGCTTCTACGAGGGGGTATGTGCGATGCGCAACGATATACGTTTTAAACAAGTTACAGCCCATAATCAAACTGAGTTTTAGTTATTATTTAGTTTTACGTACTAATTTTAATTTATCTAATTCTGCTACTAGAGAGGAGTAGAATTTGACTTACAAATTTATTTACATGTAATGGAACTTGTTTAATTTGGGTGAATTGTTTATATGACTCACCGTGGCAACAGAAATACAAATTACATATTTATGCAGGCATACACAGGAAAACTACAGGTCTTGAATTGTCACAAAATAGACATGTTAGAGACTGAACATTTTGACAAGTACCCACATGAATTGGTGTAAAACAATTATAATACAATAATAATAATACAACCTATTATTCTCACGTGTTAAGTAAATGACATACTAGTATGTGCGTAATCTCACACAAAATTCACAATGGTAAATTAATATTGTCACTATTATTCTTGTATGCTACTTAGCCTTTTTGTTTCTACATACAATACATTAACTGAGTGCATAGATCTGCAGAGTGCCGCATCTTATATGAGACACTACGTACACGATTAACTTTTTTTTTACAAAGCAGAGTGGCGCATTTTATAACGTCACAATGCTTACAAACCCCTTATATAAAACAGCAGAGTGGCGCATTTTATATGTGTCACTCTGTACACGATTAATTATTATCAACACCAAAGGAGAGTCGCGCATTTTATAACGTGTCGGCTACGTTATAATCCAGGGAACCCGTGATAATTGACTCTAGCCAATTATACAGGCTGCCTACGTTGTAACAAACTGAAAAATCAAACACTTCACTAACAATAATTATACTTACTCTAATTAAAGGAAACTAGTGGAGGGAATTTAGCTGATTTATGCACTCACTTTAGTATGTAACAAAGATGACATCAATTTATTTACATATGATATGTAACACATTACAAATAAAAATTTTACTTACTCAGAAATTGTAAGGGGGGTTTTCTGTCTTAAAAATGATCATACTGACAATGTTGTTACCTCGGATCTGAGTCTCTCTTTAACCTAGTTAAGAAGTTTCAAATTTACTTTACTTGTTCAGACGATTACTTTATTACTTAAGTACCATTTGAAGAATGGTTTTATTTAGTTTGAGCAATGATTCAATCTTACGTCACAAGAGATATGTTACAACGTATGATTTCAGAAATTTCTAGTTACACCAATTTAAAAGTTAGCGCTTATAGATTGCCTTTTAAAGTCTTTTTCATTGATAATTACTTATAAATATACATAATTCATGGAAGACGAGCTTCCGCGTCACCTCTTAGATAAATGTTATCTGTCCATGTCCTCGGAGTGTGATTCTTCTGTACTCTCTTAGTCGGGGTGGTCATCGGGGTAGTCTTTCCAGTGGATGTCCTCGGAGGCAATTAATGATGAAAAGGATGTTGTGGTGTCATCTAGCGTGAAGTCGTCCTGAACATCGGCGATAGTGTAAATGCAGTATAGGTCAAAGTTGTCACTATTCACAGTTTTTCACATCACATGTTTAGTGGCACCGTCGTATTGCAGTTTACATATTTTCTTTACATTATGTTAGAATTACCTTTAAGTTGAAGCATATTTGATTGGTTATTTTAATTAACAGGAGATGTCACCTTTTACACTCGTTTTCTCTTTTTCACATCTTTGTTTCACAAAAATACTCACTACATCTTAGTTACTTATATCTAGCTCTCCACACTTTTAGTGGAAGCTAACACTCTAATAAAATACAGAAAAAATAAACATTTGTGAAGAGCCCCGCTTGGAGCTGTTTACAGTTTGAAAGCCGTATCATTAGTCCTACATTGTTACAACAGGAAAGTTGCAACGACGCGGAGTGAATACTCTGCCATAATATAGTTCCAACTTTTAATTAGCAATACATTTTTACAGTTTGACAAAATAAACAATCGAGACCTTTGCTTGTCTACAGAATTTATTACGACTACTACTAGTGACCTTAAATTATTAATTATTTACATTAAAGTTTACAGGTATTTCTTATTTAATGCCGGGTCGGTATGCAAGTTGGATCCAAAATACACAGGTCATAGCATGATAAATTTAATAAAGGGTTAACAGTTTTATTTTTTTAACTTTTGCTTTCACAGTTTAAATTAATTATTTAGTTAAATTTTCTTATTTATTTCTCATTACTATTATGAGTTAGTTCAGGGGTATTTGGTTTAATAGTGCGATTTAATGGTTTTAACTAACGTCCCATTTTATATTTTTATTATTAATTTTTTATTTTATTTTACAATTTAAATCGTCACAATGCGAATAATTCAACAAAAGACAGAGCACCATCCTTGCCACCCGGACGTTTACAGTAAGGAGACCTAACGGTGCCATGAGGGAAAACCAGTCCATTGTTTGCCAATGGATTACGAATACCTAGAACAAACTATCTCCAACATTGACTTCAACAACTATTTTGGCTACTCTACCTCTTGGGCAGCCAAAAAAATTAACTTGTTAATTTTTTAATCGTTAACAATAAATTTAATGATTAAGTTGAAAAGTTAACTAATTTTTTAATGATTAATTTAATTGTCAATTTTTTAAATCATTAGTCCCAAGTCACACAGTCACATAAATCTGAAACCAGACACATTTTCTAACCGTTAGCTCTTCCAAAATTTGACTGTAAACAGCCACAGCTCTAAAGAGCATACCGTATTTATTTCTTCAGTAGTTTCTTTCATAACATAGTTCAGTCAATGTTGGTTGGACCAGTTTTCATGTTATCATTACTAAAATAATTATGATTGTGATTTTAAAACAGCATAATAGATTAGTAGTCCTGTAATATAATGCTTATTAAAATGTTTAATACAATGAGAAATTAATAAAATATTTATTAAAAGTTTTATAAAATAGTCATACTCATATTACAAGGTTCTACTTATATAGCTATTGAATATGCATAGTACATAGTATATAAGTAGATCTTTGTAATATGAGTATGACTATTTTATAAAACTTTTAATAAATATTTTATTAATTTCTCATTGTATTAAACATTTTAATAAGCATTATATTACAGGACTACTAATCTATTATGCTGTTTTAAAATCACAATCATAATTATTTTAGTAATGATAACATGAAAACTGGTCCAACCAACATTGACTGAACTATGTTATGAAAGAAACTACTGAAGAAATAAATACGGTATGCTCTTTAGAGCTGTGCCTGTTTACATTTATCCAAAGCACTTGTTGTTTGCATGTACACTTTTATTGTATGACAACTTTCTCATTTATTCCAATTAAATCTTCATTACTTCAAAAATATTTATAAAATTGGATATTTCAATGGGCACTATAGTGCCACCATTTCGGTCAGCTTTGTCTGCTTTTAAAATTGAACAGAGTTATTTAAATATTCTGAGGCGTCCATTATCCATTATGTCTTTACTTTGTCTTCTATTATGTGCAGTATTCCGGTTTGCATAATTCCATCTACCCATTCTGCGCAAGTTTGATACTTTATTGTTGCTATTCAGGCTTTAGCTAATACAGTATTATTTTAATTACACAGCGCAAATTTGGTTGTAAGACATTAGTGAATGCAAATATATAAATTTGTTTATATCTTCATGTATCCTGTCTTGACTGATATTGGCTGAACCTGATTTCTTGTCTGAATTATAACTGCGATGATCGGTTATCATGACTTGTGTCTTAAAGTGATTCAAGTTCAAAAACTGTAATCTCTACCACAGTTGTCTGATCTTAACATTATTTCTACTTTTTTTTTTTTAATTTCAGAGCTGTCAGACCTCAGATTACACCCTACATTGTAATTATCCTCTCTCCAACTTAAATCCACGCATGCAATCATTAATAATATTTTTCGTTACATACTCCCTATCTGCTGGATGAATTTTAGGGTTCCTAAAAATATAAATAAATTAACAACAGTACTGTGAATTTTGTTTATTTTTTGTTTTTGAACTTCTAATTAAGACAAGAAATAAATAAAAATAATGGTGTTGTTTTATTGATTCTTCTACAGATAGCTGATAGTTTTGTCAAAGTCTGATGGCGCCAGTATTCTCACAGCCTGAAACACAATAAAACGACATTTAATGAAATAATATTTAGGAGACACATTGAATAGAAAATTCAGAGTTATTCCACGAGTACAAAGAATTAATGTCTTGATAACACACCCTTCAGTTTATTCAAATCGTTTATTATTTGACAGTGTAGTATTGTACCGTTTAAAGTATTGAACTTACTATTAATAGATGAAGTACAAGTCCAGTGCTGTTATTTTTTGTCACATCTGGAAACCGAAGTGGTGGAGTGTAATGTCAAGGCCGATGGTGTAATCCCCTCCCGTACGTCTAACATCGCCGGATTTTGGGGAGGGGATTGCCGTCCAGGAGCCTTTCGTAGGCACCCAGGGTCCTCCGTCTTCGCGACTCTGCAGAGGCCACCAGACTTCTCTACTAGAATCCTCTGGAGGCGCCTGGGGTCCAACGTCCCTCTTCCGGTCGGTATTCGTCGCAGCCGGGGGTTCCTGTGTTGTCACAGCCAGTGATGTGATTGTTACGTAGTGTCAAGGTCGGTATCGTTACAGTCGATGATGTGGTAAACTGGTAAAGAAACTGAATAATTTCGTTAAACTACAAATTTCGTGCTGACGTGCTCGAAATATTAAAATATTTGATTATTATTTCCTTGGTTATGAGCAATTTGTATTCATAGTTACTGTTGTTCAGCTGTTTTTTATTTAGCGCTTTATGTATATTAAACATACAAATTTTGTATTTATTGGGCCTTGCGTATTGAGACTGAAGGTATGGGACTCTTGAATCAGTAATAAAATAGGAGTTTATTTATGGGGGGGGGGAATCCAACACGTAAGAGAAATTCCCCTTTCGCCGCTACAATAATTTTTTCTGCTATTGTATAAAACCTTATTCCACAGACCTATTCCGAGAAAATCATATAATTGTTTATTGTTTTTCTCTCAAGCTTAATTTTTTTCTATATAATCAAAGATGGCGTTTTAAAGCGTCCTGAACCATATTTTACATTTTGTATGTACCGTAAGGTTTTTTTTTCAATCTACGAACTTTTTATTATTAGATTGTAAATTTTTATATAGATCTGCACGACTCCACTTGTTGCCTTTGACGAGTCTGATCTCTCTCGGTAAGCGTTTTTTAACAATTCAGCTCATCACATGGTTTGGAAAATCATACGATGTAATGATTTTGATGATGATTATTAATTAAATTGTTCAAAAGTGTTTAACAGGAGTCACTGGACTAGTGGAGAGCGTTATTTGTAAAAAAAAGAAATTTAAAACAGTAAATGTTTTCTTGCCCTTATATTAATTATATACACAATATCCGCTAGGTGTTCGTGTTCCTACGTGCAATCTTTAATTTGCCACCCCAGGGCTGTCTCCTATCTCAGTGTTTCCAAGCCATAGTCGATCTTAAATAACATTTAAGTGTGATCTTTTGCCAGCTGCAGCTGATATCATTAATACAAATGATATTCTTAACACTAATGCGGTATTTGAGAATGTCGTCATCATCCTTTATGGCTTAGGCTAGTAGCCTATTCCAGTCTCAATGGAAGTCATCCAACCATCACTTATGGGGTCTTACCACACTTCTCTTCCCCCTTGCATAATATTCAAGGGCTCTTCTTGCAAATCTAGTTGGATCCACTCTCTCTACGTGTAACCGCCACTCCATTTTGTACCGGGAGATTTTCTCATTTAAGCTTTCAGCTATGCCTAGCTTCATTCTTATATGATCATTTCTGATAAGATCTCCCCTAGTACAACTCTACAATTCTTTATAGCCCTCAAAAACCTCATTTCCGCTCCTTGTATTCTAGATATATCTTTGGCCTTTCTAATCCAAGTCTCACTACCACACAGTAGTTGAGTTACGGCCATTACATTATAATATTTCAATAGCGTCTCTTTCCTTGTTTTCTTATTTAAATGTTTAATGATACAGTCACAAAGCGACTGGAAGAGACTAATTTTGCTTTCAATCTCCGAATCATCTTGATATGTGATCCTGCACCTTAGATACTAGAAATGCACCTGTTCTATTGGCGTCTCCTGTATGACAGTCTTTGTTCTAATATGATTTGCGCCAGAAAAACCCATAACTTTTATTTTGGATAAGGAAATGGTTTGATTGTAATCTGTCAAAATGTCAGTAAAATAAAACGTCTTTTTGGGAATGTTGAAAACAAATTATTTTAAAAAAAGGTACTGAAAATGCTATATGGCTCATCCAGTGGATTCTATAGAGAGTGTGTGTGTGTGTGTCGTACCCTAATGTCTGTTTCTGCTTATTCCACAAGTAATTTTCATCCATTGCTGGTTCTCCATCATTTTTTCATACTTTCGACACTTGCTTTCATCCTCACCAAAGTTTCAGCAATTCTCTTTTTGTTTTATTATTACAAAACAAAAAGAAAATTAGTACAAATTTACTAAAAAAAAAGTTTCTGAATGTTTCCAAGAAGTATTGAACAACGTGAGAACATGGGAACATCTTTCACAAACTTGAGGAATCCCAAGCAACTGGGACAGCAGACATTATATGAGTCACCATCTATCAATTGCAAGTCTTCTAAATCTACTGTTTTCCCTCATATACTACATACCAGAGCATCTGTTGTACCCACTACCACTTTGCAAGTCTCATTTCCCCCCTCTCATCCGTTCACCTCTAAGTCCTCTTTCCATGATCTATTGGGTTTACCCCATTTCAGTCGTGAAGGTGCAATCCAGTCTAGCAACTATTTGATCCAACGATCGTGAGACATCTGTTCCATACGCGGCCGTACCGTACGAGACGCTTTGTATTTACGTTGTCTAAAATTGTCTTCTCAACATCACGTTGGCTACTGATATCATCTTTTCTAATGCACTGGAGCCTGTAAATTTACAAAAAAATATAAAGAAGAAATTAACCCCGATTATTACTATTCTTTACGACTTACCTTCAAACAGCCAGAAGATTCCCAAAGTCCCCAGGTCGCCACCACATTTTTATGGAGAAAATGTGGAAACCAATCACACTCCCCAAAGAAACGATTTAGTGAATAAACAAAATTCCCTTACAGAAAAAACTCCAGGGCCGTCTAGGCGAACTTATTGACACAGAGATAGGGTTATGGATAGAGTGGCATAATAATTAAACTAACACATTATTATGACAAAATCTTATGGTTTTATTTTAGTAACATAAAATATATATTGGTTTAATTATAACCTTATATAGAACTATTTACTACCCATTATTATATATTATTATGAAATACGCAAATCAGTACTTTATCCCCCTCCCTTTCTTTTATTTCTCTATACTCTCTCTCTCTCTCTCTCTCTCTCTCTCTCTCTCTCTCTCTCTCTCTCTCTCTCTCTCTCTCTCTCTCTCTCTCTCTCTCTCTCTCTCTCTCTCTCTCTCTTTACTGAGATCTCATTTGGTTATAATTTTGTTTTTTTCTGTAACTTTAAATAGGTTCAGATTTAAATTGATTTCAGTTTTAGAAAGTCAATTTTAAACTTATCTGGCTGATGTAGACGAGTCTCCCGTTGATTACCAAAATGAACGTTTTCAAACTTTTATATCTTAATCACTTTTGCTGGTTTATTAATTTAAAAGTTTGTTACTGCTCTCTCACATTTTCTTAAACACAATTTTAGGTAGGCCTACCTCGACTGTAATACGTAGGCCTACCTACACTATTGCAATACGACTGTATGGTTCGGCTGTAGGTTGGAGACTCCGGACTGCGACGCTTTGTTGGGGTTTCTGCACCACGATTCCGTTTAACTATGCCTTTGAAACCAGTTTTCGTTGGTTTTCTCCACCCGTCCCATCCTGGTCACTTAATTTTCCGTTGTCCAGCATAACACCATTTTGGCTGGCCGCACCCAGACAGCGAACTATTTTGTCATAAACAAATACCTAACTGGTGACTAATCGTGACTTCACCAGCTAAAAATACAACTTGTTACATCTTTACCTTATTTGGAAGTCGTATAAATCTCCTTACTTCTACATTTTTAATTAGATCTGTTTTATCACAATAAAATATTTTAAAACTTGGTATATAAAACTTGGAGCCCAAATTTTGCCTGGACACCCCACAAGACCTTCTTCCACAAGTCCATTTCCACTGCTTGCATCCTTTAGGAGATTCTTTGATATAACTTCAAAGTTTCAGAACCATAGATGATGACTATAGTTGCTGAGCAAATCAACCTTTTGTGGTTTGTCCTTTATTTTCCAACTTCAAAGTGCATAATTCACCTGCTCTATCGCTATTTCCCCTTGTTTTATTTTGTTGATGGTATTTTCATCATTTCTACCAACTTTTGATAATGTGACTCCATGATACCCAAAAAAGCACTATACTTTATAATGTGCAAACCTACTGTCATGTCAGTTCCTTCAACTTCAATAAAATATGACGAAGTTTGGTTTATCCAAAATTTATATGGAGGTCCCAGGATCTGTATCTTCATGAAGTTGTCGTCTTCTTTTTCTTCTTCTCCTTTTCAAGGATTAGGTTATATAAACCTGTTTCGGCACCCATTTCATCCTCGGACGACCCACGTCTCTTCTACCAATGGCTTTTAGTTCAGTGCAGCTTTCGGCAATCGATCCTCTGTCATCCTTTGCAGATGATCCCACCATTGTCTTCTGTAAATTGAAATAATTTCATTTATGTCCTTTACTTCGAGTTCTGCTCTGATATCTTCATAACTTATTCTATCTTGCAATGTATAATTTAAAGTATTTAGAAGAAACTGCATTTCAGCACTCTGAATCTTGCTGCATTCCTTTTTTTTTCATGACCTACGCCTGACTTGCATACAGTGGCTTGGGGGGGAGGGGGCGCAAGGGGCACCTACCAGGAGGGCAGCAAAGTGAGCATAGACTTGAAAAAAACGTTTTCAGTTTATAAAACTACAAACAACTTGTTTCTTTGATATGACTATACCTTTCATAAAAGAAGCATAATCAGCCTGGTTGTCTGGTTTATGCTTGGCCAAGCAAGACATCTCAGTCCTTCCGAGATATAATGGTGAATTGAGGAACATGTCAATTGCAGAACAAGAACAGCCATTTTCCTGAAGATGAAGCTGGGCAATCCTTGCAATCCTTAAACAAGTGTTGGTTTGATAAAACCTTGCAGAATGGCGAAAAGGTAAATCACATTTGGATGTGTTTTTCTCCAACTAAAAAATCTCTATTTTAGTCAGTTACTAAAGATCCAAATCCTGGAAACTTTCTGGCTTTGTTAAAATACTTGGCTAAATTTGACCCTGTTATGAGATCTCATTTGGATTTAGTCTCTCGTAAATCTGGGTGTATGTCGTATCTTTCGGCAACTATTCAAAATGAAATAATAAGCCTGTTAGGAGAAAGAGTGTGCAAATATATTATTACTGCATGTAAGAAGGCGAAGTACTTTAGTATTATATTCAACACAACACCAGATGTTGTACATGTAGAACAAATGTTTCAGATTATAAGATTTGTTGAATTTAAACACAATTCTGTTGATATCAAGAAAGCTTTCGTAGACTTTAATCCTTTAGAAGTCAAAACAGCGGAGGGGATCACACAAGCTACTACAAGTAAATTTGAGAGAGATGGATTGAATCTTAGCGGTTCCAGAGGTCAGTTGTATGAACAATCAAGCAACAATGACTAGTATTCATTCAAGAGTTCAGAAGAGAATATTAGATTTGAATCAACTAGCTCTGTTTGTTCCCTGTGACAACCATTCACTTGACTTTGTTGGAATTCATGCAACTCATGTAAATGTTCAGGCAGTGACATTTTTTGGGACAAGAGAACGTCTATTCACCTTCTTTCCCTGTTCCACTCATAGATGGAATGTTCTTAAAGACTTCGTAAATATTACTCTAAAAGGACATTGTGATACCAGGTGGAGTTCAAAAGCAGATCCAATATACACTCAGTTGGATGAAATGATCGCTCCACTGGAGAAACTGAGGGATACTCCGACTGAAACAATTGATACGTCGGAAGATGTAGCATTAATAATGAATGCGATATAAAACTTTAATTTTGTGACCTTGCTCTTTTTCTGGACAGATATTCTTTCTTCTATGGACAAAATCCAGAAAATCTTGCATACCAAAGGAGTAAGCTTTATTCAAGCATTGACACTTTTGGAGACGCTGACGGATAAATTAAAAGTTTGGAGGAATGAGCGTGTGACAATGTCACTACTATGGCAGAGCAGGTAAATAATGAATGGGGTGTCAGTATCACTAAAAGGATAAGAAGGAAGCGCATGATGCCAAGGGAATATGCACATGATTCTGCATTAACATGTGTCAAGAAATGCGACCTTCTCTTATAGAAATTTTGGTCAAACTGTCAATTAAAATTTCAAGCCATTTCTCTAACATAAAAGAGTTAGAAAAACGCTTTGGGTTCCTCTGTAAATTTGAGGCATACATAAATGATGGGAATATACATTTTAAGGAACAGCTGTCCCAAATCAATATTAAGTGCACAGTATTTGGAAAACTCTATCCACATGACCTAAACAGTGAAGAATTGTTCAGTGACGTAAAAGACATCATACTTTTCTTAAAAAGGGACAAAGTTAACGGAGAACAGTTGGACTTTACACCTCAGGGACTGATATAATACATTTCTTCAATGGGATTAGAAGTCTACAAAACACTTATTTTTTTTTTACTTTACCAGTGTCTGTGTCTTCTTGTGAAGGATTGTTTAGTAAACTTAACTCGTACCTACGATCAAAAATATCTCAAGACAGGGTATCAAATCTAGCAATACTTGCAACTGAAAACAACATTGCATCGTCTTTAGATTACAGTGATTTAATAACTGACTTTGCAGCAATTAAGACCAGGAAAGTTACATTTTAAATATTTATTGAATATTAAAAATAAATATTAAGTGTTTATCAATAGAGGACGGAACCATTAACCTGTAATGGTAAGTGATTTATTTTATTACTTTTAATCTAGTTCTTTGTTTAAGTTTATGTTGCATTAGGATATTGTTTTGACAATGCGCTTTAGACCTACATGGAATTCACATGTGTATTAGAACGTTTTTGTTATAAATTTTTTATATTACTACATTTTTATAGTCTACATTTGTTACTAATATAAACTGAAATAAACTATAAATAATATAAACTATATAAACTGAATACCGGTAATATTATAATATGTATTTTTCTTAATTTTGATTTAAAGAATATTCTTAAGACAGTTGCTGGACGTGCTTTCATACAAAAATCTACACATTTCGATTTATTAAGTACTTTGTTCACTGGATGGGCCTTCATTTGTGCTCTTTTGTCCACGTTTAATTGTGAAGGCGAGGCGGCCGACGATCTCCTTGCCCCGGGTGCCAAAAAGCCTAGATACGCCACTGGCAACAATAAATAATAAAAAAATCTGAATAAATTAAAAAGTTACAAAATAAACATTTTTGCCATTTTCAGTAGGGACTCCCCTTAACTGTTTTGCTAGACACGTCTGGAACACTGTGACCAGGGGCGGATTGACCATTATGCTGACTAGGCTTGTAGCCTAGGGCGCGGCACTTTAAGGGGCACAAAATTTTAGCTAAAAATAATAAAATTTTACAGCTAAATGTAAAATTGGTAATAAATTACAAGGATAAAAATTTGAGTTCATTTTGAACACAGGTGTCTGTTTGCGAGAAATTATGGCGATCTGAAGCAAAACCACTGTTGAATTTTTTGAAAACGCTTAACTTAGAATCAATGTTTCCTAATGTTGAGATAGCTTTGCACATTTTCCTTACTATGACCATCACTGACTGCAGTGGCAAAAGATCTTTTTCAGCTTTGAAGAGGGTGAAGAATTATTTACGCTCAAATTTGCGCCAGGATAAACTGACCAGTGTAGCTCTCTTGTTCATTCAAAGTGACTTTCTGCAAGGACTTGATTTCATTGAGGTGATCAAAACGTTTGCTCAATCTAAAGCAAGAAAAAAGAATCTAGCTTGAACTTTACATGTCTTAACAAATTCACAAGATATTTAACTGGTTGTCTTCTTTGTGTAAATGATGTTAAAAGTACCCTTAATAAAACTGTTATAATTCTGTAACTACTTAGTTAATTTTTTCATTATAAAAGCCATGCAAACTACAAATGGTTGAAGGTGTAACTCTAAAACAGTCTCTGAAAAATAGCCTCAGTTTTCAATTCTTGAGACTATTTCTAAAAACAGTAAGATATTTGAAATATTCCTAACTAAGAAATATATTGTAGGGTGTTTAAAGCTTCATTCAGCTCCTTGAAAATAAATGTAAAAGTTCCCTATGGGAGGTGAGGGGGCGCTAAAATATAATTAGCCTAGGGCGCCAAGATACCTTAATCTGGCCCTGATTGTGACCCTAATGAGTCAGCAAGTGTGGACAAGTGACATTAGGCTATTATTGTTGCATTGTTGTAATAGTATTTGAAATTAATAATAATAAGGGAATATATTCCTGGTAGAAAATACTTCCTTCTCGAGTTTTGTAGACACATTTGCTGTGGTGGGTCATGCTACATTTCCTTTCATTTAATTACCTACAGGTTTACCCTTACTCTTCAGTTACCCTTTTCCGATCTTCCCTGTTCTGCACTTGTTACCCCATTGATTATTTGGCATTTCCCTCATTCTGCTTGCCTTCCAGTTGACCTTCCTTAATCAGGGCTCCTCTTCTGAATATGTGCCCATACCAGCATATTCTTTGGGCCTTTACAATCTTTACTGTATCACCTCCTGTTAGTATTTCTACTATTTCACAATTTTTCATCCTTGAATTTTTATTTGAATATTTATAACTTTTTTTCATCTTTCCTTGTCAAAACATTATCTCTACCATACACGTCACCATTGGTCTTACTGCCGCTTTGTATAGGGTTGCTTTGTGTACTGCTCATTTCATTATAAGGTTGCACTAATTCATTTGCTCTTCGTGAACATTTTATATTTAAGGAGTGCTTTGTGAACTGCCTGTATTCCCTAATTTATCTCTGCTCTCAGTCCATTCTAATATTCTACTGTTGTTCTAGACATTTAAAGTTGATTATCCTTTCAAGTTCTATTCTTTTTCTCTTCCTGTCTATGTTTATGTACTTTGTTTTAGCATGGTTTATTTCTAGTTGTTGCTTCCTTGCTCCAATTTCTAGTTTCTTCGCAATTTCTTTTAGATTTCTTTAACTCCTTGATATTATGGCAAATCATCTGCACTTGTTATAAGTTGTAACAATTTTTGTATTACAGTTCCTTTGATATCACATGTTCTTATCACCCCTTCAATTAGAATATTCCTACATTGCACTGAAAAAATAACTAAAGTCCTACTTCTCTCTTTCTATGCTGTATGGCAGAGTTGCATAATGTTCTGGATTGTTTGAGCTACCACTTCTAGACATTATTTAACTAATCTGCCAGCATCTAGGCCCGCTATGTCACTACAGTGCAAGGCGGTGTGAGGTATAAATACTGAATTTTGAAGCAGCCAAGAGATAGGTACACCTGGCGATCTTACAAATGCAGAACCAAGGAATTGTTGTGGTTTAGTTGGAAGTGATTATTATGTTAATTAGTGCAAAACTGTAACAGGGTGGCATTTATTGTTGATTATTGGAAAAAATGAACTAGAGTCCCTTAGTTGATTTCTAACTGTTGTTTTGTCTAATTAAAGTTTGTAATTGATTTATTGGTGTCAGTTATTCTGTTTCCACTGAACAGCACAACGATCAGTACGATTGTTGTAACATTGGTGGTGATAGAACCTTTTTAAAAGTGGGAACAGGGGACACTTCGTAGAAGAGTAGAGTAGAGTAGAATAGTAGTGTGTGTGGTAATTGATTAACAAAATTTTTACTAGTGAGATGATGGAAACTTTCCAAGCACTGCTGTTGCAACCAGAGGAATGACACAAACAGAAAGCAGAGAAACGACAGGATGATAAACGATGAGAAGCAGGAATACAAAAATAAGAATGACAACACGAAGCAGGAGAAACACGAAAATGACAGGACGAGAAATGCATGTATGAAAGAGAAGAGTGGTGAAAGCAGTCTTGCTTGAGTCAGAGGAACAAAAAAGAGAAGAATGTAAGCAGGAAGAAGGGGAATAGAAACATGAACAGGAAGACATAAAAGTACTCACACAGAAGCAAAAGCAATTACAAGAGCATAGTACTGCACAGTTGGGTCTCCTACGCGGTGGCCTCAATGGACAAGAAGTTAGATTATGTGCAGTAGAAGATTCAATTGCAAAAAAAAAACTGATAAATCAGAAGTCGAACAGTTAATGAGAATGTAATCATGCATTTCAGCATTTCAAAACAAACTGCTGAACAGGATGATGTACCAATGGTAATGACAAAAAAGACACAGAAAATAAGACAATGCAGAAAGACATTTTGCTTGCAGTTGGGCAGTTCATGTCAAGGCCCCAACATTTGATGGAAGCACACACTGGGCAACATATCTTCAGAATCAACTAAACGCTATGCAACTCACCGTCTGTGGCTTTAGTAAATGTCTTTTTATACAATTGACATGTTTCGGGATGCTTGTCCCATCCTCAGAATTTTTAAAAATGTCTCTTCATACCATCATACGATGGCACAGTCGTCAATATATTAAAATATTAAAATCCACATTACACAAAACACAATCACATTACACAAAGTTTGCGCACAACAGTTTTACGGTGTACACCGCACGGTAACCAACAGTGCACTCGGTAAATGGTGTGTTCGTGAATTGTCGATTTACTGTTGTAATTAATTCGCCAGGATGCAGAAATGATGAAGAGAGAGTGGACTGTAGTTAATACATTTATTGAAAATTATTCAGATTATTACAGCATTGAAATGGTTAGGTGTCAATTTTGAATATAAGATTGGCTAATGAGCGCATCGTAAATACAAGTCGTAAAATGTTACATTGAAGAATTAATTTAGTGAGAAAGGCTAGAAGGTCATATTGTAACTTTCTTCTTCTTTTGGCATTTATTTATTAACTATTTTGAAACTTCAACTTAACTTCAATCTTCGATCTGGCCGGATCGCATAGTGGGGACGAACCCAATTCGTTCCACGAACTTGACAGTACATAAAACGAAATAAGGTTTTTGAAAGAATTTAACTCTCAATATTTACCATTTGAAAAATAGTCGTTTTCAATTTTCACTGTTGTTGAGCATCTTACATGTATAGAATAAAAATTTTGTTGTTCTCTACTCTGTTTTTTAAACTTGGAATGAGACTTATACATAGATGATTATTAATACAAAAAAAAAAAACATAATTACCTTACCTTCTATATAACACACACATACATAAATCTAAACAGCCCAGCCTGCCTTTCTCACATATATTAATTTTAATTTATTAAAATAAACCCATACCATTTTAAAACCCCACAGCCCTTACACTTTTATTAAAATGAAAACCGCCGGCAACGTGGTTCGCGCGCGCACTCATCGTTCTTGTAAATTTCTTGTTTTTTTTTGTCCGAAAAACATTTGATTCGGTTCTACATTTTTGATTGACGGCGGTCATATGAATTTTTACTGTTGTTTCACTCTATTAACGGTAAAACATAAAATTTTATACGGAGCCTAACTTGGCTCTGTACCGGCCGGGACGCACAGAGTAAGACTGAGAATCATCCTTTTTTGAGCGGCAGGAAGTTACTTGTGCATAGCCAAAGGATTTTGTCGCCGTTAAAAGTTGATTTGCTGTGTGCTATCAACTTTATTCATGAAGCATCGTGGTTATATCAGCAAAGTGTGTCGACGATCTCTAGCCACTGCTAGTCTGATGTCACTAGCAGTAGGCGGGACTTAACTCCATTTCCTGTAGTTGGCTGGTTGATGTCACAAATTGTTCATTCATACGCCATTTTTTACAGCGCCATTTGAGATTCTTGGCGTCCCTACAGTGCACATGCTTGAGTAGTTGAGTGCGTGCACCGTCACACTTATACAGAGTTCTGAGAATTCGAGGGTGGTACAAATTCCTTGCTTGGTTACACAACAGAAACTGCGTCTTGTCTTTGTTCTAACACTGTTTTCTTGCCACGTGGTCTGTTACAATGGAATGAATGTTTGTCGTAAAATAAAACTTTCACAATATTTTTTCCAAAACCCCAAAAAATGAAATAAATGAAATACAAATACCCCATACCCGCAATAAATTAAATGACCCAATTTTGACGCGTTACAATACCCCCCCCCCAATGAGAATTCTGCTGTCCAAAACAGAAGAAATCTCATTGACAAATCCCGAAGAGGACCGGTGAGGAACTGGTGCCAACAACCCCCTTGTTCTTACTCTTCATGGGTACACGACCCCCCTGGCTTGGCGACTATGGACGCATCTGAACGAGATCACTGGACTTCTCCGTAAGAGATCCCAACACCGAAAAATCGAACAGACACGTACCACAGCACACCTCCCCTTCTAACATGCTACCCCAAAAATCCTCAATCCCTGGCTTAGATTATGCCAGATCCTCCAACGATATGTTTCCCCTTGTATGCAAGCTGGGCTGCCTTTGGCAGATACTGGGCTCACACACACTCACATTATATACTGACACTACATATTATAAAATTGAAAAATTTTCAAAAGTTATTTAAATTACAACCCGTTGGCTGTTTTCAGATAAAATTGATTCATAAATTTTGTATAAAGTCTAAATTATTCTCTTCATTGTTTTCTGTTTTTATTTAAAATAAGTGAATTTAAACATTTCTTATAATTAAGAACATCCTTAACCTAACATGTGATCACTTAGAATCTAACAATACAAGTCAATACAATAAATCAATAAAAATAAACATGGTTAGTACACAAACAAGAAAATAATCAAAGCTTAAAAATATTCATTACCTGGCAGGCAAACAATCAAGATTTTTTTTTTTTTTTTTTCAAAAAGAAAATATTTTCCAAAAAATTTTAAAATTCAAAAAAATTTAAATTTATTAAAATGTTTCTTTTACATATAGAAATTATTTAAAATTTGTTTAAATTGATCAAAAAACAAAAGTTGAATTGACTTCCTTACTAAACAAACTTAGTCTGTATATGACCTCACTGTCAGCTGATCGAACTAGGTCAAGTCCAAAAACCTTGACCTACATGTGTTATGTACAAGTTCTATCTGAAGATACATTTAACATCTGTAACATCTAACTTGAAACACAAAACATAATAAAATAAAACATTTAAAATAAACAAAATATTATTACAAATAATAAGCACATGGACATTTAAATTATTCAAACTACACAATTCTTAATTTTACATTTCCAAATTCTATCAAACATTTTGTCACTGGTTTCAAAATAAAAATTTTATATCTTTATTATAAATCTCTCTCTTTGCTTGACAATCTCATTCTCCATTACTGTGGGTGATTTATATTATTTATAACAATTTAATTTACTACTTGATCTGGATACATATATAATCTTTCTACCTCTGACTCTAACCTCTAACAACTTCAACTCCCATGACACCCATCTCTATCAAAATATCTATCCCATCAATCTCTAAACCCAACTTATCATTAAACTCAAATCGCGACCTTCTCTCCATATATATAAAAAAAAATACTCTCTAACCCTTTGTATTTAGGATACGTGTTCCCCCCCCAAAAGCTCATTTCCCTTATCTGGCCCCTGGATTCTACCTAAGGCGGCCCCTTTCCACTAAAATCGATCCCATCCCGTCCCAACTTATCATTATGTTGCGGACTCCTACATTACACTACCCCCTACTACAAAATTGCCATCCCCAAAAATCTCAATCTTATTACCTTACTACAATTACAACAAAATAACATCATTAATTTTAAACATTAATATATCACTCAAAACTCTACATATATTCTCCATAACTGCTGTGTCAACATCAATACTTCTCAAAACTCTATAACATACATTAACTCAAAACAACATTACATTATTTTCAACTCTACTATTTCTTTAACTTGGACAGATCTATATGTCCCACCAAATATTCATCACCCCAAAACTATCTTTTATTAACTTTCACCAATTATTACTTTATTTCTCACTTTAAATAGCATCGGTAATACATTGAAACACTACATTAAACATTAATTACTTGGAACATTTATAAACCAATATACCAGTGACATTTTATTGCTGATCAGCTGATCTTCCTAACACAATGAAAACACATCTCAAAATTTTACAAATTACATGAAATCTATATATATTTAGTTCTCCTTACTTCTCACCTCCTTGTTTCCCATTTCTCTGATTCTGATAATTCATGTTAACCGCCTGCCAGACGGTTTAATTATCTCCTTAGTTCAAAAAATATACAAATCATATAAAACATATACTTTATATCAACTCTTATATCTAACCTACTAAAGTACAATATTACCTTTAAAAAATTATACAATGAACACCTTATAGTGAATGTATGAGCAGCTAGTTATTTAAACAGAGCACAAACATTTTTATTGGATCAAAATTTGAGTTAGCAAGTTTTATGTTATAAAATTTAAATTCGTGACTCACTTGGGTCACCTCCCATCCACACACTCTATTGCAAATTATGTAAGGCTGTGGCGCCTTTTCGTCTCCGCAAAGACGGCATATTTTGGAGTAGTTTGACCTCTCCGTGTCTTTGCTTCGGCAGTTACATTTAAACGTCTGAATATCAACATATTCTTGTCTATAATTACACGCCCTTAAACGGATCTACCACCTGGCCTCGCTGTTCCTACTCGAACAGAGTGGTAGCCGCTGTTCCATAGTGCCTGGATTTCCCCTAATGTCACCCCCCATTTAATTTCTACTATATACCAATTTCAAGTCAGCTATGGTCAAGGGACTTGATATGACCATAGCTAACCGCTAGCCAAATCCACGATTAGTGCTGGTAAGGCAGTAATCGCCCGAAAAGTCGGGGAAATCTAATTTCATTTCATTGCTTGCTCTACTTCATCATTAGTATGTGCGACACGAGAGTCTATCGGTGTGCAAATTTAATTTGCACGAAAAGGGTGTGTCGCACGTTTTTGCCATTTTGGCCTCCGATGGAGGTAACACTCTCTGTTACCCCCAACCCATTTCGCTATCTACGAGAGCACAGGCCACGCCCGCAATAGCAACTTAATAACTAACTAATTAAATTTTTATATACATTCTAATATAATATTTTCATCAATAATTATTTCACTCATTCATAACTTTCTACCATTGGACTTTCTTGAAATTTTCAAAATTTATTATTAATAATTAGCATATATCATTTTTCAGTTATTATTAATTTTTTTAATTATAATTTTTATTGAACACAATTATTTCAAATAATCTCCCTATTGAATTAAAATCTTAGTTACACCTGTAAACATTTTTATTATACATGATTCATACTGTAAAAGTTCTATACTTACAATCCATTTAACCTGATATACACACAAAACATATTCACCATACCACATTACTTTCACCTCACCTCTGAAACATTTAACACAAATATTAGTTTAAATCAAACAATTTCTCATTTAATCACCAAATAATTTTAATTCATCAGAAAAATTTAATTAATTAACATTTAAATAATCAATCAAAATATTTAAAACATCTCCAATTGTTTTAATTACATTCATTATTAAAATACAAATTCCAATACTATTAAAATATTTACCATTAACCAATTCCTGTTTTCAAAATTAATTCTGATATTTATTAAATTGCAAAACATTAATATTATTATTATCACTTACCTACATACATACATTGTTTAGCTGACCTTCTACAATACACGTAAATAAATGCACTACAATTATTTACAAACTTTAATTATTAACTGTTCAGTTTTTCCGCACTTCATTGTCCAAATCTGCCATGTCAAAACCACAAAACAAAATGTTTATAACTGTCTTTTATTGTTTTATAGTTTACCCTCCATCGTCATAGATTAACCTTGGTTTTATACAACATCGTTCAATTTCATTCACACACAAATTACTGTTTTGTGTGTTATAACCATAAAAACTAACTTCATTCATCTTACCAAAATACTCATTAAACCAGTCAACGTTAGGTATTTTTGTTAAGTCTCCGTCATTAAATTCATTCATTATCGAGTTAATTACTTTTGTCACATCATTATAGTCATTATTATTCAAATATACTTCTAAACTTTCTTTCCATTCATCATACTCTCTATTCAATTCATATAATTCTGTTTCTTTATTAACATACAATTCTCTATTTAAATCGCTCTCATCACACTGCCATATCACACTTTCAAAATTACTCCAGACAGAGGGTACAAAATTACACAACAAAAATAAACACTTCAATTCATCTACCAACACGGGTCTCTTGCCCTTCAAAAACAACATTTGTGAACACCTTGGTTCAGAAAAATTAAGGGGAAATTTTACCCTCTGCCCACACTCTACTACTATACTATTTTTCCACTCTCGCTCTAACTCATTAACACACATTAACATCTCATAATCACCTTCTACAACTTCATTAGTACTCTCATTATCACTCTCAGATACTCCCTTTTCGACTACATTATTATTCTCATTATTTTCAACATCATTATTATTTATTAATTCTTTATCTAATACAACATTGCCATTACAACTTTCATTTGTATTACTCGTACTCGGTTCTACTTTATTCAAATTCTTTCTTATTTTATTGGTACTTTCTAGACGTTCATTCTTGTCTTGTATCTTATTTATCAACTCATCAAATTTTACGCTAATACTCTGCTGAAACTGAGTATTCTGGTCTTTAATTTCTTTGAAATTAATCTCGTTTTGAATACTCTGCTGTTCGCATTTGATTTTCTGTTCATCTAATTTATTGTTAAAATCACTTTTCATCTCATTTAAAATTATTTCGTTACTATCAAAATGTTTATTTTGTTTATCGAAATTGACTTTCATAAAATCTAATAGGTCATCTAATGACAATTTTTTCTCTTTCGTTTTATTTGATTTGATCAATATCGGGGTAGATTTCGCTTCTGCGTGATCGACCATAATTGACCCAGTTAGGTCATCGTTAACTATTGATTGCACGCTCAACTCAGCTGTTGGCCTTGACTGACTTACTTCGCTCACACTTGGTGACGGGTTCATCGAACCAAGGCCACTCTCACTCATAACTGAATCTATTACACTGCTTTTTTCTGTGTTCTCAGACATTTTTATTTGATCTATTTTTTCTTACGTAACAACTATCAATGATTAATCTTTCTTCAAAACTGATATTATAACATACATACAATCGATCTTCTATCATAATTACGTAAGTTTACATCAATACAATTTCGCTTTCGCAACCGTACCTCATTCAATGTACTGTCAAAATGTAGGCCGGTGTAATACAACCTTTTTTGTTATATTACATCCTGGCTTCACGGCACCAATTGTAACTTTTTTACTTTTTGGTATTTTTTTATTAACTATTTTGAAACTTCCACTTACCTTCAATCTTCGATCTGGCCGGATCGCATAGTGGGGACGAACCCAATTCGTTCGACGAACTTGACAGTACATAAAACGAAATAAGGTTTTTGAAAGAATTTAACTCTCAATATTTACCATTTGAAAAATAGTAGTTTTTAATTTTTACTGTTGTTGAGCATCTTACATGTATAGAATAAAAAGTTTGTTGTTCTCTACTCGGTTTTTTAAACTTGGAATGAGACTTATACATAGATGATTATTAATACAAAAAAAAACCATAATTACCTTACCTTCTATATAACACACACATACATAAATGTAAACAACCCAGCCTGCCTTTCTCACATATATTAATTTTAATTTATTAAAATAAACCCATACCATTTTAAAACCCCACAGCCCTTACACTTTTATTAAAATGAAAACCGCCGGCAACGTGGTTCGCGCGCGCACTCATCGTTCTTGTAAATTTCTTGTTTTTTTTTTGTCCGAAAAACATTTGATTCGGTTCTACATTTTGGATTGACCGCGGTCATATGAATTTTTACTGTTGTTTCACTCTATTAACGGTAAAACATAAAATTTTATACGGAGCCTAACTTGGCTCTGTACCAGCCGGGACGCACAGAGTGAGACTGAGAATCGTCCTTTTTTGAGCGGCAGGAAGTTACTTGTGCATAACCAAAGGATTTTGTCGCCGTTAAAAGTTGATTTGCTGTGTTCTATCAACTTTATTCATGAAGCATCGTGGTTATATCAGCAAAGTGTGTCGACGATCTCTAGCCACTGCTAGTCTGATGTCACTAGCAGTAGGCGGGACTTAACTCCATTTCCTGTAGTTGGCTGGTTGATGTCACAAATTGTTCATTCATACGCCATTTTTTACAGCGCCGTTTGAGTTTCTTGGCGTCCCTACAGTGCACATGCTTGAGTAGTTGAGTGCGTGCACCGTCACACTTATACAGAGTTCTGAGAATTCGAGGGTGGTACAAATTCCTTGCTTGGTTACACAACAGAAACTGCGTCTTGTCTTTGTTCTAACACTGTTTTCTTGCCACGTGGTCTGTTACAATGGAATGAACGTTTGTCGTAAAATAAAACTTTCACAATATTTTCTCCAAAACCCCAAAAAATGAAATAAATGAAATACAAATACCCCATACCCGCAATAAATGAAATGACCCAATTTTGACGTGTTACAATACCCCCCCCCCCAATGAGAATTCTGCTGTCCAAAACAGAAGAAATCTCACTGACAAATCCCGAAGAGGACCGGTGAGGAACTGGTGCCAACAACCCCCTTGTTCTTACTCTTCATGGGTACACGACCCCCCCGGCTTGGCTACTATGGACGCATCTGAACGAGATCACTGGACTTCTCCGTAAGAGATCCCAACACCGAAAAATCGAACAGACACGTACCACAGCACACCTCCCCTTCTAACATGCTACCCCAAAAATCCTCAATCCCTGGCTTAGATTATGCCAGATCCTCCACCGATATGTTTCCCCTTGTATGCAAGCTGGGCTGCCTTTGGCAGATACTGGGCTCACACACACACTCACATTATATACTGACACTACATATTATAAAATTGAAAAATTTTCAAAAGTTATTTAAATTACAACCCGTTGGCTGTTTTCAGATAAAATTGATTCATAAATTTTGTATAAAGTCTAAATTATTCTCTTCATTGTTTTCTGTTTTTATTTAAAATAAGTGAATTTAAACATTTCTTATAATTAAGAACATCCTTAACCTAACATGTGATCACTTAGAATCTAACAATACAAGTCAATACAATAAATCAATAAAAATAAACATGGTTAGTACACAAACAAGAAAATAATCAAAGCTTAAAAATATTCATTACCTGGCAGGCAAACAATCAAGATTTTTTTTTTTTCAAAAAGAAAATATTTTCCAAAAAATTTTAAAATTCAAAAAAATTTAAATTTATTAAAATGTTTCCTTTACATATAGAAATTATTTAAAATTTGTTTAAATTGATCAAAAAACAAAAGTTGAATTGACTTCCTTACTAAACAAGCTTAGTCTGTATATGACCTCACTGTCAGCTGATCGAACTAGGTCAAGTCCAAAAACCTTGACCTACATGTGTTATGTACAAGTTCTATCTGAAGATACATTTAACATCTGTAACATCTAACTTGAAACACAAAACATAATAAAATAAAACATTTAAAATAAACAAAATATTATTACAAATAATAAGCACATGGACATTTAACTTATTCAAACTACACAATTCTTAATTTTACATTTCCAAATTCTATTAAACATTTTGTCACTGGTTTCTAAATAAAAATTTTATATCTTTATTATAAATCTCTCTCTTTGCTTGACAATCTCATTCTCCATTACTGTGGGTGGTTTATATTATTTATAACAATTTAATTTACTACTTGATCTGGATACATATATAATCTTTCTACCTCTGACTCTAACCTCTAACAACTTCAACTCCCATGACACCCATCTCTATCAAAATATCTATCCCATCAATCTCTAAACCCAACTTATCACTAAACTCAAATCGCCACCTTCTCTCCATATATATAAAAAAAAATACTCTCTAACCCTTTGTATTTAGGATACGTGTTCCCCCCCCCCCAAAAGCTCATTTCCCTTATCTGGCCCCTGGATTCTACCTAAGGCGGACCCTTTCCACTAAAATCGATCCCATCCCATCCCAACTTATCATTATGTTGCGGACTCCTACATTACACTACCCCCTACTACAAAATTGCCATCCCCAAAAATCTCAATCTTATTACCTTACTACAATTACAACAAAATAACATCATTAATTTTAAACATTAATATATCACTCAAAACTCTATATATATTCTCCATAACTGCTGTGTCAACATCAATACTTCTCAAAACTCTATAACATACATTAACTTAAAACAACATTACATTATTTTCATCTCTACTATTTCTTTAACTTGGACAGATCTATATGTCCCACCAAATATTCATCACCCCAAAACTATCTTTTATTAACTTTCACCAATTATTACTTTATTTCTCACTTTAAATAGCATCGGTAATACATTGAAACACTACATTAAACATTAATTACTTGGAACATTTATAAACCAATATACCAGTGACATTTTATTGCTGATCAGCTGATCTTCCTAACACAATGAAAACACATCTCAAAATTTTACAAATTACATGAAATCTATATATATTTAGTTCTCCTTACTTCTCACCTCCTTGTTTCCCATTTCTCTGATTCTGATAATTCATGTTAACCGCCTGCCAGACGGTTTAATTATCTCCTTAGTTCAAAAAATATACAAATCATATAAAACATATACTTTATATCAACTCTTATATCTAACCTACTAAAGTACAATATTACCTTTAAAAAATTATACAATGAACACCTTATAGTGAATGTATGAGCAGCTAGTTATTTAAACAGAGCACAAACATTTTTATTGGATCAAAATTTGAGTTAGCAAGTTTTATGTTATAAAATTTAAATTCGTGACTCACTTGGGTCACCTCCCATCCACACACTCTATTGCAAATTATGTAAGGCTGTGGCGCCTTTTCGCCTCCGCAAACACGGCATATTTTGGAGTAGTTTGACCTCTCCGTGTCTTTGCTTCGGCAGTTACATTTAAACGTCTGAATATCAACATATTCTTGTCTATAATTACACGCCCTTAAACGGATCTACCACCTGGCCTCGCTGTTCCTACTCGAACAGAGTGGTAGCCGCTGTTCCATAGTGCCTGGATTTCCCCTAATGTCACCCCCCATTTAATTTCTACTATATACCAATTTCAAGTCAGCTATGGTCAAGGGACTTGATATGACCATAGCTAACCGCTAGCCAAATCCACGATTAGTGCTGGTAAGGCAGTAATCGCCCGAAAAGTCGGGGAAATCTAATTTCATTTCATTGCTTGCTCTACTTCATCATTAGTATGTGCGACACGAGAGTCTATCGGTGTGCAAATTTAATTTGCACGAAAAGGGTGTGTCGCACGTTTTTGCCATTTTGGCCTCCGATGGAGGTAACACTCTCTGTTACCCCCAACCCATTTCGCTATCTACGAGAGCACAGGCCACGCCCGCAATAGCAACTTAATAACTAACTAATTAAATTTTTATATACATTCTAATATAATATTTTCATCAATAATTATTTCACTCATTCATAACTTTCTACCATTGGACTTTCTTGAAATTTTCAAAATTTATTATTAATAATTAGCATATATCATTTTTCAGTTATTATTAATTTTTTTAATTATCATTTTTATTGAACACAATTATTTCAAATAATCTCCCTATTGAATTAAAATCTTAGTTACACCTGTAAACATTTTTATTATACATGATTCATACTGTAAAAGTTCTATACTTACAATCCATTTAACCTGATATACACACAAAACATATTCACCATACCACATTACTTTCACCTCACCTCTGAAACATTTAACACAAATATTAGTTTAAATCAAACAATTTCTCATTTAATCACCAAATAATTTTAATTCATCAGAAAAATTTAATTAATTAACATTTAAATAATCAATCAAAATATTTAAAACATCTCCAATTGTTTTAATTACATTCATTATTAAAATACAAATTCCAATACTATTAAAATATTTACCATTAACCAATTCCTGTTTTCAAAATTAATTCTGATATTTATTAAATTGCAAAACATTAATATTATTATTATCACTTACCTACATACATACATTGTTTAGCTCACCTTCTACAATACACGTAAATAAATGCACTACAATTATTTACAAACTTTAATTATTAACTGTTTAGTTTTTCCGCACTTCATTGTCCAAATCTGCCATGTCAAAACCACAAAACAAAATGTTTATAACTGTCTTTTATTGTTTTATAGTTTAGCCTCCATCGTCATAGATTAACCTTGGTTTTATATAACATCGTTCAATTTCATTCACACACAAATTACTGTTTTGTGTGTTATAACCATAAAAACTAACTTCATTCATCTTACCAAAATACTCATTAAACCAGTCAACGTTAGGTATTTTTGTTAAGTCTCCGTCATTAAATTCATTCATTATCGAGTTAATTACTTTTGTCACATCATTATAGTCATTATTATTCAAATATACTTCTAAACTTTCTTTCCATTCATCATACTCTCTATTCAATTCATATAATTCTGTTTCTTTATTAACATACAATTCTCTATTTAAATCTCTCTCATCACACTGCCATATCACACTTTCAAAATTACTCCAGACAGAGGGTACAAAATTACACAACAAAAATAAACACTTCAATTCATCTACCAACACGGGTCTCTTGCCCTTCAAAAACAACATTTGTGAACACCTTGGTTCAGAAAAATTAAGGGGAAATTTTACCCTCTGCCCACATTCTACTACTATACTATTTTTCCACTCTCGCTCTAACTCATTAACACACATTAACATCTCATAATCACCTTCTACAACTTCATTAGTACTCTCATTATCACTCTCAGATACTCCCTTTTCGACTACATTATTATTCTCATTATTTTCAACATCATTATTATTTATTAATTCTTTATCTAATACAACATTGCCATTACAACTTTCATTTGTATTACTCGTACTCGGTTCTACTTTATTCAAATTCTTTCTTATTTTATTGGTACTTTCTAGACGTTCATTCTTGTCTTGTATCTTATTTATCAACTCATCAAATTTTACGCTAATACTCTGCTGAAACTGAGTATTCTGGTCTTTAATTTCTTTGAAATTAATCTCGTTTTGAATATTCTGCTGTTCGCATTTGATTTTCTGTTCATCTAATTTATTGTTAAAATCACTTTTCATCTCATTTAAAATTATTTCGTTACTATCAAAATGTTTATTTTGTTTATCGAAATTGACTTTCATAAAATCTAATAGGTCATCTAATGACAATTTTTTCTCTTTCGTTTTATTTGATTTGATCAATATCGGGGTAGATTTCGCTTCTGCGTGATCGACCATAATTGACCCAGTTAGGTCATCGTTAACTATTGATTGCACGCTCAACTCAGCTGTTGGCCTTGACTGACTTACTTCGCTCACACTTGGTGACGGGTTCATCGAACCAAGGCCACTCTCACTCATAACTGAATCTATTACACTGCTTTTTTCTGTGTTCTCAGACATTTTTATTTGATCTATTTTTTCTTACGTAACAACTATCAATGATTAATCTTTCTTCAAAACTGATATTATAACATACATACAATCGATCTTCTATCATAATTACGTAAGTTTACATCAATACAATTTCGCTTTCGCAACCGTACCTCATTCAATGTATTGTCAAAATGTAGGCCGGTTTTATACAACCTTTTTTGTTATATTACATCCTGGCTTCACGGCACCAATTGTAACTTTTTTACTTTTTGGTATTTTTTTATTAACTATTTTGAAACTTCCACTTACCTTCAATCTTCGATCTGGCCGGATCGCATAGTGGGGACGAACCCAATTCGTTCGACGAACTTGACAGTACATAAAACGAAATAAGGTTTTTGAAAGAATTTAACTCTCAATATTTACCATTTGAAAAATAGTAGTTTTTAATTTTTACTGTTGTTGAGCATCTTACATGTATAGAATAAAAATTTTGTTGTTCTCTACTCTGTTTTTTAAACTTGGAATGAGACTTATACATAGATGATTATTAATACAAAAAAAAACCATAATTACCTTACCTTCTATATAACACACACATACATAAATGTAAACAACCCAGCCTGCCTTTCTCACATATATTAATTTTAATTTATTAAAATAAACCCATACCATTTTAAAACCCCACAGCCCTTACACTTTTATTAAAATGAAAACCGCCGGCAACGTGGTTCGCGCGCGCACTCATCGTTCTTGTAAATTTCTTGTTTTTTTTTTTGTCCGAAAAACATTTGATTCGGTTCTACATTTTGGATTGACCGCGGTCACATGAATTTTTACTGTTGTTTCACTCTATTAACGGTAAAACATAAAATTTTATACGGAGCCTAACTTGGCTCTGTACCAGCCGGGACGCACAGAGTGAGACTGAGAATCGTCCTTTTTTGAGCGGCAGGAAGTTACTTGTGCATAACCAAAGGATTTTGTCGCCGTTAAAAGTTGATTTGCTGTGTTTTATCAACTTTATTCATGAAGCATCGTGGTTATATCAGCAAAGTGTGTCGACGATCTCTAGCCACTGCTAGTCTGATGTCACTAGCAGTAGGCGGGACTTAACTCCATTTCCTGTAGTTGGCTGGTTGATGTCACAAATTGTTCATTCATACGCCATTTTTTACAGCGCCGTTTGAGTTTCTTGGCGTCCCTACAGTGCACATGCTTGAGTAGTTGAGTGCGTGCACCGTCACACTTATACAGAGTTCTGAGAATTCGAGGGTGGTACAAATTCCTTGCTTGGTTACACAACAGAAACTGCGTCTTGTCTTTGTTCTAACACTGTTTTCTTGCCACGTGGTCTGTTACAATGGAATGAACGTTTGTCGTAAAATAAAACTTTCACAATATTTTTTCCAAAACCCCAAAAAATGAAATAAATGAAATACAAATACCCCATACCCGCAACAAATGAAATGACCCAATTTTGACGTGTTACAATACCCCCCCCCAATGAGAATTCTGCTGTCCAAAACAGAAGAAATCTCACTGACAAATCCCGAAGAGGACCGGTGAGGAACTGGTGCCAACAACCCCCTTGTTCTTACTCTTCATGGGTACACGACCCCCCCGGCTTGGCTACTATGGACGCATCTGAACGAGATCACTGGACTTCTCCGTAAGAGATCCCAAGACCGAAAAATCGAACAGACACGTACCACAGCACACCTCCCCTTCTAACATGCTACCCCAAAAATCCTCAATCCCTGGCTTAGATTATGCCAGATCCTCCACCGATATGTTTCCCCTTGTATGCAAGCTGGGCTGCCTTTGGCAGATACTGGGCTCACACACACACTCACATTATATACTGACACTACATATTATAAAATTGAAAAATTTTCTAAAGTTATTTAAATTACAACCCGTTGGCTGTTTTCAGATAAAATTGATTCATAAATTTTGTATAAAGTCTAAATTATTCTCTTCATTGTTTTCTGTTTTTATTTAAAATAAGTGAATTTAAACATTTCTTATAATTAAGAACATCCTTAACCTAACATGTGATCACTTAGAATCTAACAATACAAGTCAATACAATAAATCAATAAAAATAAACATGGTTAGTACACAAACAAGAAAATAATCAAAGCTTAAAAATATTCATTACCTGGCAGGCAAACAATCAAGATTTTTTTTTTTCAAAAAGAAAATATTTTCCAAAAAATTTTAAAATTCAAAAAAAAAAAATTTATTAAAATGTTTCCTTTACATATAGAAATTATTTAAAATTTGTTTAAATTGATCAAAAAACAAAAGTTGAATTGACTTCCTTACTAAACAAGCTTAGTCTGTATATGACCTCACTGTCAGCTGATCGAACTAGGTCAAGTCCAAAAACCTTGACCTACATGTGTTATGTACAAGTTCTATCTGAAGATACATTTAACATCTGTAACATCTAACTTGAAACACAAAACATAATAAAATAAACAAAATATTATTACAAATAATAAGCACATGGACATTTAACTTATTCAAACTACACAATTCTTAATTTTACATTTCCAAATTCTATCAAACATTTTGTCACTGGTTTCAAAATAAAAATTTTATATCTTTATTATAAATCTCTCTCTTTGCTTGACAATCTCATTCTCCATTACTGTGGGTGATTTATATTATTTATAACAATTTAATTTACTACTTGATCTGGATACATATATAATCTTTCTACCTCTGACTCTAACCTCTAACAACTTCAACTCCCATGACACGCATCTCTATCAAAATATCTATCCCATCAATCTCTAAACCCAACTTATCATTAAACTCAAATCGCCACCTTCTCTCCATATATATAAAAAAAAATACTCTCTAACCCTTTGTATTTAGGATACGTGTTCCCCCCCCAAAAGCTCATTTCCCTTATCTGGCCCCTGGATTCTACCTAAGGCGGCCCCTTTCCACTAAAATCGATCCCATCCCGTCCCAACTTGTCATTATGTTGCGGACTCCTACATTACACTACCCCCTACTACAAAATTGCCATCGCCAAAAATCTCAATCTTATTACCTTACTACAATTACAACAAAATAACATCATTAATTATAAACATTAATATATCACTCAAAACTCTATATATATTCTCCATAACTGCTGTGTCAACATCAATACTTCTCAAAACTCTATAACATACATTAACTTAAAACAACATTACATTATTTTCATCTCTACTATTTCTTTAACTTGGACAGATCTATATGTCCCACCAAATATTCATCACCCCAAAACTATCTTTTATTAACTTTCACCAATTATTACTTTATTTCTCACTTTAAATAGCATCGGTAATACATTGAAACACTACATTAAACATTAATTACTTGGAACATTTATAAACCAATATACCAGTGACATTTTATTGCTGATCAGCTGATCTTCCTAACACAATGAAAACACATCTCAAAATTTTACAAATTACATGAAATCTATATATATTTAGTTCTCCTTACTTCTCACCTCCTTGTTTCCCATTTCTCTGATTCTGATAATTCATGTTAACCGCCTGCCAGACGGTTTAATTATCTCCTTAGTTCAAAAAATATACAAATCATATAAAACATATACTTTATATCAACTCTTATATCTAACCTACTAAAGTACAATATTACCTTTAAAAAATTATACAATGAACACCTTATAGTGAATGTATGAGCAGCTAGTTATTTAAACAGAGCACAAACATTTTTATTGGATCAAAATTTGAGTTAGCAAGTTTTATGTTATAAAATTTAAATTCGTGACTCACTTGGGTCACCTCCCATCCACACACTCTATTGCAAATTATGTAAGGCTGTGGCGCCTTTTCGCCTCCGCAAACACGGCATATTTTGGAGTAGTTTGACCTCTCCGTGTCTTTGCTTCGGCAGTTACATTTAAACGTCTGAATATCAACATATTCTTGTCTATAATTACACGCCCTTAAACGGATCTACCACCTGGCCTCGCTGTTCCTACTCGAACAGAGTGGTAGCCGCTGTTCCATAGTGCCTGGATTTCCCCTAATGTCACCCCCCATTTAATTTCTACTATATACCAATTTCAAGTCAGCTATGGTCAAGGGACTTGATATGACCATAGCTAACCGCTAGCCAAATCCACGATTAGTGCTGGTAAGGCAGTAATCGCCCGAAAAGTCGGGGAAATCTAATTTCATTTCATTGCTTGCTCTACTTCATCATTAGTATGTGCGACACGAGAGTCTATCGGTGTGCAAATTTAATTTGCACGAAAAGGGTGTGTCGCACGTTTTTGCCATTTTGGCCTCCGATGGAGGTAACACTCTCTGTTACCCCCAACCCATTTCGCTATCTACGAGAGCACAGGCCACCCCCGCAATAGCAACATAATAACTAACTAATTACATTTTTATATACATTCTAATATAATATTTTCATCAATAATTATTTCACTCATTCATAACTTTCTACCATTGGACTTTCTTGAAATTTTCAAAATTTATTATTAATAATTAGCATATATCATTTTTCAGTTATTATTAATTTTTCAAATTATCATTTTTATTGAACACAATTATTTCAAATAATCTCACTATTGAATTAAAATCTTAGTTACACCTGTAAACATTTTTATTATACATGATTCATATTGTAAAAGTTCTATACTTACAGTCCATTTAACCTGATATACACACAAAACATATTCACCATACCACATTACTTTCACCTCACCTCTGAAACATTTAACACAAATATTAGTTTAAATCAAACAATTTCTCATTTAATCACCAAATAATTTTAATTCATCAGAAAAATTTATTTAATTAACATTTAAATAATCAATCAAAATATTTAAAACATATCCAATTGTTTTAATTACATTCATTATTAAAATAAAAATTTCAATACTATTAAAATATTTACCATTAACCAATTCCTGTTTTCAAAATTAATTCTGATATTTATTAAATTGCAAAACAATAATATTATTATTATCACTTACCTACATACATACATTGTTTAGCTGACCTTCTACAATACACGTAAATAAATGCACTACAATTATTTACAAACTTTAATTATTAACTGTTCAGTTTTTCCGCACTTCATTGCCCAAATCTGCCATGTCAAAACCACAAAACAAAATGTTTATAACTGTCTTTTATTGTTTTATAGTTTAGCCTCTATCGTCATAGATTAACCTTGGTTTTATATAACATCGTTCAATTTCATTCACACACAAATTACTGTTTTGTGTGTTATAACCATAAAAACTAACTTCATTCATCTTACCAAAATACTCATTAAACCAGTCAACGTTAGGTATTTTTGTTAAGTCTCCGTCATTAAATTCATTCATTATCGAGTTAATTACTTTTGTCACATCATTATAGTCATTATTATTCAAATATACTTCTAAACTTTCTTTCCATTCATCATACTCTCTATTCAATTCATATAATTCTGTTTCTTTATTAACATACAATTCTCTATTTAAATCGCTCTCATCGCACTGCCATATCACACTTTCAAAATTACTCCAGACAGAGGGTACAAAGTTACACAACAAAAATAAACACTTCAATTCATCTACCAACACGGGTCTCTTGCCCTTCAAAAACAACATTTGTGAACACCTTGGTTCAGAAAAATTAAGGGGAAATTTTACCCTCTGCCCACATTCTACTACTATACTATTTTTCCACTCTCGCTCTAACTCATTAACACACATTAACATCTCATAATCACCTTCTACAACTTCATTAGTACTCTCATTATCACTCTCAGATACTCCCTTTTCGACTACATTATTATTCTCATTATTTTCAACATCATTATTATTTATTAATTCTTTATCTAATACAACATTGCCATTACAACTTTCATTTGTATTACTCGTACTCGGTTCTACTTTATTCAAATTCTTTCTTATTTTATTGGTACTTTCTAGACGTTCATTCTTGTCTTGTATCTTATTTATCAACTCATCAAATTTTACGCTAATACTCTGCTGAAACTGAGTATTCTGGTCTTTAATTTCTTTGAAATTAATCTCGTTTTGAATATTCTGCTGTTCGCATTTGATTTTCTGTTCATCTAATTTATTGTTAAAATCACTTTTCATCTCATTTAAAATTATTTCGTTACTATCAAAATGTTTATTTTGTTTATCGAAATTGACTTTCATAAAATCTAATAGGTCATCTAATGACAATTTTTTCTCTTTCGTTTTATTTGATTTGATCAATATCGGGGTAGATTTCGCTTCTGCGTGATCGACCATAATTGACCCAGTTAGGTCATCGTTAACTATTGATTGCACGCTCAACTCAGCTGTTGGCCTTGACTGACTTACTTCGCTCACACTTGGTGACGGGTTCATCGAACCAAGGCCACTCTCACTCATAACTGAATCTATTACACTGCTTTTTTCTGTGTTCTCAGACATTTTTATTTGATCTATTTTTTCTTACGTAACAACTATCAATGATTAATCTTTCTTCAAAACTGATATTATAACATACATACAATCGATCTTCTATCATAATTACGTAAGTTTACATCAATACAATTTCGCTTTCGCAACCGTACCTCATTCAATGTACTGTCAAAATGTAGGCCGGTGTAATACAACCTTTTTTGTTATATTACATCCTGGCTTCACGGCACCAATTGTAACTTTTTTACTTTTTGGTATTTTTTTATTAACTATTTTGAAACTTCCACTTACCTTCAATCTTCGATCTGGCCGGATCGCATAGTGGGGACGAACCCAATTCGTTCGACGAACTTGACAGTACATAAAACGAAATAAGGTTTTTGAAAGAATTTAACTCTCAATATTTACCATTTGAAAAATAGTAGTTTTTAATTTTTACTGTTGTTGAGCATCTTACATGTATAGAATAAAAATTTTGTTGTTCTCTACTCTGTTTTTTAAACTTGGAATGAGACTTATACATAGATGATTATTAATACAAAAAAACACCATAATTACCTTACCTTCTATATAACACACACATACATAAATGTAAACAACCCAGCCTGCCTTTCTCACATATATTAATTTTAATTTATTAAAATAAACCCATACCATTTTAAAACCCCACAGCCCTTACACTTTTATTAAAATGAAAACCGCCGGCAACGTGGTTCGCGCGCGCACTCATCGTTCTTGTAAATTTCTTGTTTTTTTTTGTCCGAAAAACATTTGATTCGGTTCTACATTTTGGATTGACCGCGGTCACATGAATTTTTACTGTTGTTTCACTCTATTAACGGTAAAACATAAAATTTTATACGGAGCCTAAATTGGCTCTGTACCAGCCGGGACGCACAGAGTGAGACTGAGAATCGTCCTTTTTTGAGCGGCAGGAAGTTACTTGTGCATAACCAAAGGATTTTGTCGCCGTTAAAAGTTGATTTGCTGTGTTCTATCAACTTTATTCATGAAGCATCGTGGTTATATCAGCAAAGTGTGTCGACGGTCTCTAGCCACTGCTAGTCTGATGTCACTAGCAGTAGGCGGGACTTAACTCCATTTCCTGTAGTTGGCTGGTTGATGTCACAAATTGTTCATTCATACGCCATTTTTTACAGCGCCGTTTGAGTTTCTTGGCGTCCCTACAGTGCACATGCTTGAGTAGTTGAGTGCGTGCACCGTCACACTTATACAGAGTTCTGAGAATTCGAGGGTGGTACAAATTCCTTGCTTGGTTACACAACAGAAACTGCGTCTTGTCTTTGTTCTAACACTGTTTTCTTGCCACGTGGTCTGTTACAATGGAATGAACGTTTGTCGTAAAATAAAACTTTCACAATATTTTTTCCAAAACCCCAAAAAATGAAATAAATGAAATACAAATACCCCATACCCGCAATAAATGAAATGACCCAATTTTGACGTGTTACAATACCCCCCCCCCCCCAATGAGAATTCTGCTGTCCAAAACAGAAGAAATCTCACTGACAAATCCCGAAGAGGACCGGTGAGGAACTGGTGCCAACAACCCCCTTGTTCTTACTCTTCATGGGTACACGACCCCCCCCGGCTTGGCTACTATGGACGCATCTGAACGAGATCACTGGACTTCTCCGTAAGAGATCCCAACACCGAAAAATCGAACAGACACGTACCACAGCACACCTCCCCTTCTAACATGCTACCCCAAAAATCCTCAATCCCTGGCTTAGATTATGCCAGATCCTCCACCGATATGTTTCCCCTTGTATGCAAGCTGGGCTGCCTTTGGCAGATACTGGGCTCACACACACACTCACATTATATACTGACACTACATATTATAAAATTGAAAAATTTTCAAAAGTTATTTAAATTACAACACGTTGGCTGTTTTCAGATAAAATTGATTCATAAATTTTGTATAAAGTCTAAATTATTCTCTTCATTGTTTTCTGTTTTTATTTAAAATAAGTGAATTTAAACATTTCTTATAATTAAGAACATCCTTAACCTAACATGTGATCACTTAGAATCTAACAATACAAGTCAATACAATAAATCAATAAAAATAAACATGGTTAGTACACAAACAAGAAAATAATCAAAGCTTAAAAATATTCATTACCTGGCAGGCAAACAATCAAGATTTTTTTTTTTTCAAAAAGAAAATATTTTCCAAAAAATTTTAAAATTCAAAAAAATTTAAATTTATTAAAATGTTTCCTTTACATATAGAAATTATTTAAAATTTGTTTAAATTGATCAAAAAACAAAAGTTGAATTGACTTCCTTACTAAACAAGCTTAGTCTGTATATGACCTCACTGTCAGCTGATCGAACTAGGTCAAGTCCAAAAACCTTGACCTACATGTGTTATGTACAAGTTCTATCTGAAGATACATTTAACATCTGTAACATCTAACTTGAAACACAAAACATAATAAAATAAAACATTTAAAATAAACAAAATATTATTACAAATAATAAGCACATGGACATTTAACTTATTCAAACTACACAATTCTTAATTTTACATTTCCAAATTCTATCAAACATTTTGTCACTGGTTTCAAAATAAAAATTTTATATCTTTATTATAAATCTCTCTCTTTGCTTGACAATCTCATTCTCCATTACTGTGGGTGATTTATATTATTTATAACAATTTAATTTACTACTTGATCTGGATACATATATAATCTTTCTACCTCTGACTCTAACCTCTAACAACTTCAACTCCCATGACACCCATCTCTATCAAAATATCTATCCCATCAATCTCTAAACCCAACTTATCATTAAACTCAAATCGCCACCTTCTCTTCATATATATAAAAAAAAATACTCTCTAACCCTTTGTATTTAGGATACGTGTTCCCCCCCCCAAAAGCTCATTTCCCTTATCTGGCCCCTGGATTCTACCTAAGGCGGCCCCTTTCCACTAAAATCGATCCCATCCCGTCCCAACTTATCATTATGTTGCGGACTCCTACATTACACTACCCCCTACTACAAAATTGCCATCCCCAAAAATCTCAATCTTATTACCTTACTACAATTACAACAAAATAACATCATTAATTATAAACATTAATATATCACTCAAAACTCTATATATATTCTCCATAACTGCTGTGTCAACATCAATACTTCTCAAAACTCTATAACATACATTAACTTAAAACAACATTACATTATTTTCATCTCTACTATTTCTTTAACTTGGACAGATCTATATGTCCCACCAAATATTCATCACCCCAAAACTATCTTTTATTAACTTTCACCAATTATTACTTTATTTCTCACTTTAAATAGCATCGGTAATACATTGAAACACTACATTAAACATTAATTACTTGGAACATTTATAAACCAATATACCAGTGACATTTTATTGCTGATCAGCTGATCTTCCTAACACAATGAAAACACATCTCAAAATTTTACAAATTACATGAAATCTATATATATTTAGTTCTCCTTACTTCTCACCTCCTTGTTTCCCATTTCTCTGATTCTGATAATTCATGTTAACCGCCTGCCAGACGGTTTAATTATCTCCTTAGTTCAAAAAATATACAAATCATATAAAACATATACTTTATATCAACTCTTATATCTAACCTACTAAAGTACAATATTACCTTAAAAAATTATACAATGAACACCTTATAGTGAATGTATGAGCAGCTAGTTATTTAAACAGAGCACAAACATTTTTATTGGATCAAAATTTGAGTTAGCAAGTTTTATGTTATAAAATTTAAATTCGTGACTCACTTGGGTCACCTCCCATCCACACACTCTATTGCAAATTATGTAAGGCTGTGGCGCTTTTTCGCCTCCGCAAAGACGGCATATTTTGGAGTAGTTTGACCTCTCCGTGTCTTTGCTTCGGCAGTTACATTTAAACGTCTGAATATCAACATATTCTTGTCTATAATTACACGCCCTTAAACGGATCTACCACCTGGCCTAGCTGTTCCTACTCGAACAGAGTGGTAGCCGCTGTTCCATAGTGCCTGGATTTCCCCTAATGTCACCCCCCATTTAATTTCTACTATATACCAATTTCAAGTCAGCTATGGTCAAGGGACTTGATATGACCATAGCTAACCGCTAGCCAAATCCACGATTAGTGCTGGTAAGGCAGTAATCGCCCGAAAAGTCGGGGAAATCTAATTTCATTTCATTGCTTGCTCTACTTCATCATTAGTATGTGCGACACGAGAGTCTATCGGTGTGCAAATTTAATTTGCACGAAAAGGGTGTGTCGCACGTTTTTGCCATTTTGGCCTCCGATGGAGGTAACACTCTCTGTTACCCCCAACCCATTTCGCTATCTACGAGAGCACAGGCCACCCCCGCAATAGCAACTTAATAACTAACTAATTAAATTTTTATATACATTCTAATATAATATTTTCATCAATAATTATTTCACTCATTCATAACTTTCTACCATTGGACTTTCTTGAAATTTTCAAAATTTATTATTAATAATTAGCATATATCATTTTTCAGTTATTATTAATTTTTCAAATTATCATTTTTATTGAACACAATTATTTCAAATAATCTCACTATTGAATTAAAATCTTAGTTACACCTGTAAACATTTTTATTATACATGATTCATACTGTAAAAGTTCTATACTTACAATCCATTTAACCTGATATACACACAAAACATATTCACCATACCACATTACTTTCACCTCACCTCTGAAACATTTAACACAAATATTAGTTTAAATCAAACAATTTCTCATTTAATCACCAAATAATTTTAATTCATCAGAAAAATTTATTTAATTAACATTTAAATAATCAATCAAAATATTTAAAACATATCCAATTGTTTTAATTACATTCATTATTAAAATAAAAATTTCAATACTATTAAAATATTTACCATTAACCAATTCCTGTTTTCAAAATTAATTCTGATATTTATTAAATTGCAAAACATTAATATTATTATTATCACTTACCTACATACATACATTGTTTAGCTGACCTTCTACAATACACGTAAATAAATGCACTACAATTATTTACAAATTTTAATTATTAACTGTTCAGTTTTTCCGCACTTCATTGTCCAAATCTGCCATGTCAAAACCACAAAACAAAATGTTTATAACTGTCTTTTATTGTTTTATAGTTTAGCCTCTATCGTCATAGATTAACCTTGGTTTTATATAACATCGTTCAATTTCATTCACACACAAATTACTGTTTTGTGTGTTATAACCATAAAAACTAACTTCATTCATCTTACCAAAATACTCATTAAACCAGTCAACGTTAGGTATTTTTGTTAAGTCTCCGTCATTAAATTCATTCATTATCGAGTTAATTACTTTTGTCACATCATTATAGTCATTATTATTCAAATATACTTCTAAACTTTCTTTCCATTCATCATACTCTCTATTCAATTCATATAATTCTGTTTCTTTATTAACATACAATTCTCTATTTAAATCGCTCTCATCGCACTGCCATATCACACTTTCAAAATTACTCCAGACAGAGGGTACAAAATTACACAACAAAAATAAACACTTCAATTCATCTACCAACACGGGTCTCTTGCCCTTCAAAAACAACATTTGTGAACACCTTGGTTCAGAAAAATTAAGGGGAAATTTTACCCTCTGCCCACATTCTACTACTATACTATTTTTCCACTCTCGCTCTAACTCATTAACACACATTAACGTCTCATAATCACCTTCTACAACTTCATTAGTACTTTCATTATCACTCTCAGATACTCCCTTTTCGACTACATTATTATTCTCATTATTTTCAACATCATTATTATTTATTAATTCTTTATCTAATACAACATTGCCATTACAACTTTCATTTGTATTACTCGTACTCGGTTCTACTTTATTCAAATTCTTTCTTATTTTATTGGTACTTTCTAGACGTTCATTCTTGTCTTGTATCTTATTTATCAACTCATCAAATTTTACGCTAATACTCTGCTGAAACTGAGTATTCTGGTCTTTAATTTCTTTGAAATTAATCTCGTTTTGAATATTCTGCTGTTCGCATTTGATTTTCTGTTCATCTAATTTATTGTTAAAATCACTTTTCATCTCATTTAAAATTATTTCGTTACTATCAAAATGTTTATTTTGTTTATCGAAATTGACTTTCATAAAATCTAATAGGTCATCTAATGACAATTTTTTCTCTTTCGTTTTATTTGATTTGATCAATATCGGGGTAGATTTCGCTTCTGCGTGATCGACCATAATTGACCCAGTTAGGTCATCGTTAACTATTGATTGCACGCTCAACTCAGCTGTTGGCCTTGACTGACTTACTTCGCTCACACTTGGTGACGGGTTCATCGAACCAAGGCCACTCTCACTCATAACTGAATCTATTACACTGCTTTTTTCTGTGTTCTCAGACATTTTTATTTGATCTATTTTTTCTTACGTAACAACTATCAATGATTAATCTTTCTTCAAAACTGATATTATAACATACATACAATCGATCTTCTATCATAATTACGTAAGTTTACATCAATACAATTTCGCTTTCGCAACCGTACCTCATTCAATGTACTGTCAAAATGTAGGCCGGTGTAATACAACCTTTTTTGTTATATTACATCCTGGCTTCACGGCACCAATTGTAACTTTTTTACTTTTTGGTATTTTTTTATTAACTATTTTGAAACTTCCACTTACCTTCAATCTTCGATCTGGCCGGATCGCATAGTGGGGACGAACCCAATTCGTTCGACGAACTTGACTGTACATAAAACGAAATAAGGTTTTTGAAAGAATTTAACTCTCAATATTTACCATTTGAAAAATAGTAGTTTTTAATTTTTACTGTTGTTGAGCATCTTACATGTATAGAATAAAAATTTTGTTGTTCTCTACTCTGTTTTTTAAACTTGGAATGAGACTTATACATAGATGATTATTAATACAAAAAAAAAACCATAATTACCTTACCTTCTATATAACACACACATACATAAATGTAAACAACCCAGCCTGCCTTTCTCACATATATTAATTTTAATTTATTAAAATAAACCCATACCATTTTAAAACCCCACAGCCCTTACACTTTTATTAAAATGAAAACCGCCGGCAACGTGGTTCGCGCGCGCACTCATCGTTCTTGTAAATTTCTTGTTTTTTTTTGTCCGAAAAACATTTGATTCGGTTCTACATTTTGGATTGACCGCGGTCACATGAATTTTTACTGTTGTTTCACTCTATTAACGGTAAAACATAAAATTTTATACGGAGCCTAAATTGGCTCTGTACCAGCCGGGACGCACAGAGTGAGACTGAGAATCGTCCTTTTTTGAGCGGCAGGAAGTTACTTGTGCATAACCAAAGGATTTTGTCGCCGTTAAAAGTTGATTTGCTGTGTTCTATCAACTTTATTCATGAAGCATCGTGGTTATATCAGCAAAGTGTGTCGACGGTCTCTAGCCACTGCTAGTCTGATGTCACTAGCAGTAGGCGGGACTTAACTCCATTTCCTGTAGTTGGCTGGTTGATGTCACAAATTGTTCATTCATACGCCATTTTTTACAGCGCCGTTTGAGTTTCTTGGCGTCCCTACAGTGCACATGCTTGAGTAGTTGAGTGCGTGCACCGTCACACTTATACAGAGTTCTGAGAATTCGAGGGTGGTACAAATTCCTTGCTTGGTTACACAACAGAAACTGCGTCTTGTCTTTGTTCTAACACTGTTTTCTTGCCACGTGGTCTGTTACAATGGAATGAACGTTTGTCGTAAAATAAAACTTTCACAATATTTTTTCCAAAACCCCAAAAAATGAAATAAATGAAATACAAATACCCCATACCCGCAATAAATGAAATGACCCAATTTTGACGTGTTACAATACCCCCCCCCCCAATGAGAATTCTGCTGTCCAAAACAGAAGAAATCTCACTGACAAATCCCGAAGAGGACCGGTGAGGAACTGGTGCCAACAACCCCCTTGTTCTTACTCTTCATGGGTACACGACCCCCCCCCCCGGCTTGGCTACTATGGACGCATCTGAACGAGATCACTGGACTTCTCCGTAAGAGATCCCAACACCGAAAAATCGAACAGACACGTACCACAGCACACCTCCCCTTCTAACATGCTACCCCAAAAATCCTCAATCCCTGGCTTAGATTATGCCAGATCCTCCACCGATATGTTTCCCCTTGTATGCAAGCTGGGCTGCCTTTGGCAGATACTGGGCTCACACACACACTCACATTATATACTGACACTACATATTATAAAATTGAAAAATTTTCAAAAGTTATTTAAATTACAACACGTTGGCTGTTTTCAGATAAAATTGATTCATAAATTTTGTATAAAGTCTAAATTATTCTCTTCATTGTTTTCTGTTTTTATTTAAAATAAGTGAATTTAAACATTTCTTATAATTAAGAACATCCTTAACCTAACATGTGATCACTTAGAATCTAACAATACAAGTCAATACAATAAATCAATAAAAATAAACATGGTTAGTACACAAACAAGAAAATAATCAAAGCTTAAAAATATTCATTACCTGGCAGGCAAACAATCAAGATTTTTTTTTTTTTTTTCAAAAAGAAAATATTTTCCAAAAAATTTTAAAATTCAAAAAAATTTAAATTTATTAAAATGTTTCCTTTACATATAGAAATTATTTAAAATTTGTTTAAATTGATCAAAAAACAAAAGTTGAATTGACTTCCTTACTAAACAAGCTTAGTCTGTATATGACCTCACTGTCAGCTGATCGAACTAGGTCAAGTCCAAAAACCTTGACCTACATGTGTTATGTACAAGTTCTATCTGAAGATACATTTAACATCTGTAACATCTAACTTGAAACACAAAACATAATAAAATAAAACATTTAAAATAAACAAAATATTATTACAAATAATAAGCACATGGACATTTAACTTATTCAAACTACACAATTCTTAATTTTACATTTCCAAATTCTATCAAACATTTTGTCACTGGTTTCAAAATAAAAATTTTATATCTTTATTATAAATCTCTCTCTTTGCTTGACAATCTCATTCTCCATTACTGTGGGTGATTTATATTATTTATAACAATTTAATTTACTACTTGATCTGGATACATATATAATCTTTCTACCTCTGACTCTAACCTCTAACAACTTCAACTCCCATGACACGCATCTCTATCAAAATATCTATCCCATCAATCTCTAAACCCAACTTATCATTAAACTCAAATCGCCACCTTCTCTCCATATATATAAAAAAAAATACTCTCTAACCCTTTGTATTTAGGATACGTGTTCCCCCCCCAAAAGCTCATTTCCCTTATCTGGCCCCTGGATTCTACCTAAGGCGGCCCCTTTCCACTAAAATCGATCCCATCCCGTCCCAACTTATCATTATGTTGCGGACTCCTACATTACACTACCCCCTACTACAAAATTGCCATCCCCAAAAATCTCAATCTTATTACCTTACTACAATTACAACAAAATAACATCATTAATTATAAACACTAATATATCACTCAAAACTCTATATATATTCTCCATAACTGCTGTGTCAACATCAATACTTCTCAAAACTCTATAACATACATTAACTTAAAACAACATTACATTATTTTCATCTCTACTATTTCTTTAACTTGGACAGATCTATATGTCCCACCAAATATTCATCACCCCAAAACTATCTTTTATTAACTTTCACCAATTATTACTTTATTTCTCACTTTAAATAGCATCGGTAATACATTGAAACACTACATTAAACATTAATTACTTGGAACATTTATAAACCAATATACCAGTGACATTTTATTGCTGATCAGCTGATCTTCCTAACACAATGAAAACACATCTCAAAATTTTACAAATTACATGAAATCTATATATATTTAGTTCTCCTTACTTCTCACCTCCTTGTTTCCCATTTCTCTGATTCTGATAATTCATGTTAACCGCCTGCCAGACGGTTTAATTATCTCCTTAGTTCAAAAAATATACAAATCATATAAAACATATACTTTATATCAACTCATATATCTAACCTACTAAAGTACAATATTACCTTTAAAAAATTATACAATGAACACCTTATAGTGAATGTATGAGCAGCTAGTTATTTAAACAGAGCACAAACATTTTTATTGGATCAAAATTTGAGTTAGCAAGTTTTATGTTATAAAATTTAAATTCGTGACTCACTTGGGTCACCTCCCATCCACACACTCTATTGCAAATTATGTAAGGCTGTGGCGCCTTTTCGCCTCCGCAAAGACGGCATATTTTGGAGTAGTTTGACCTCTCCGTGTCTTTGCTTCGGCAGTTACATTTAAACGTCTGAATATCAACATATTCTTGTCTATAATTACACGCCCTTAAACGGATCTACCACCTGGCCTCGCTGTTCCTACTCGAACAGAGTGGTAGCCGCTGTTCCATAGTGCCTGGATTTCCCCTAATGTCACCCCCCATTTAATTTCTACTATATACCAATTTCAAGTCAGCTATGGTCAAGGGACTTGATATGACCATAGCTAACCGCTAGCCAAATCCACGATTAGTGCTGGTAAGGCAGTAATCGCCCGAAAAGTCGGGGAAATCTAATTTCATTTCATTGCTTGCTCTACTTCATCATTAGTATGTGCGACACGAGAGTCTATCGGTGTGCAAATTTAATTTGCACGAAAAGGGTGTGTCGCACGTTTTTGCCATTTTGGCCTCCGATGGAGGTAACACTCTCTGTTACCCCCAACCCATTTCGCTATCTACGAGAGCACAGGCCACCCCCGCAATAGCAACTTAATAACTAACTAATTAAATTTTTATATACATTCTAATATAATATTTTCATCAATAATTATTTCACTCATTCATAACTTTCTACCATTGGACTTTCTCGAAATTTTCAAAATTTATTATTAATAATTAGCATATATCATTTTTCAGTTATTATTAATTTTTCTAATTATCATTTTTATTGAACACAATTATTTCAAATAATCTCACTATTGAATTAAAATCTTAGTTACACCTGTAAACATTTTTATTATACATGATTCATATTGTAAAAGTTCTATACTTACAGTCCATTTAACCTGATATACACACAAAACATATTCACCATACCACATTACTTTCACCTCACCTCTGAAACATTTAACACAAATATTAGTTTAAATCAAACAATTTCTCATTTAATCACCAAATAATTTTAATTCATCAGAAAAATTTATTTAATTAACATTTAAATAATCAATCAAAATATTTAAAACATCTCCAATTGTTTTAATTACATTCATTATTAAAATACAAATTCCAATACTATTAAAATATTTACCATTAACCAATTCCTGTTTTCAAAATTAATTCTGATATTTATTAAATTGCAAAACATTAATATTATTATTATCACTTACCTACATACATACATTGTTTAGCTGACCTTCTACAATACACTAAATAAATGCACTACAATTATTTACAAACTTTAATTATTAACTGTTCAGTTTTTCCGCACTTCATTGTCCAAATCTGCCATGTCAAAACCACAAAACAAAATGTTTATAACTGTCTTTTATTGTTTTATAGTTTAGCCTCCATCGTCATAGATTAACCTTGGTTTTATATAACATCGTTCAATTTCATTCACACACAAATTACTGTTTTGTGTGTTATAACCATAAAAACTAACTTCATTAATCTTACCAAAATACTCATTAAACCAGTCAACGTTAGGTATTTTTGTTAAGTCTCCGTCATTAAATTCATTCATTATCGAGTTAATTACTTTTGTCACATCATTATAGTCATTATTATTCAAATATACTTCTAAACTTTCTTTCCATTCATCATACTCTCTATTCAATTCATATAATTCTGTTTCTTTATTAACATACAATTCTCTATTTAAATCGCTCTCATCACACTGCCATATCACACTTTCAAAATTACTCCAGACAGAGGGTACAAAATTACACAACAAAAATAAACACTTCAATTCATCTACCAACACGGGTCTCTTGCCCTTCAAAAACAACATTTGTGAACACCTTGGTTCAGAAAAATTAAGGGGAAATTTTACCCTCTGCCCACATTCTACTACTATACTATTTTTCCACTCTCGCTCTAACTCATTAACACACATTAACATCTCATAATCACCTTCTACAACTTCATTAGTACTCTCATTATCACTCTCAGATACTCCCTTTTCGACTACATTATTATTCTCATTATTTTCAACATCATTATTATTTATTAATTCTTTATCTAATACAACATTGCCATTACAACTTTCATTTGTATTACTCGTACTCGGTTCTACTTTATTCAAATTCTTTCTTATTTTATTGGTACTTTCTAGACGTTCATTCTTGTCTTGTATCTTATTTATCAACTCATCAAATTTTACGCTAATACTCTGCTGAAACTGAGTATTCTGGTCTTTAATTTCTTTGAAATTAATCTCGTTTTGAATATTCTGCTGTTCGCATTTGATTTTCTGTTCATCTAATTTATTGTTAAAATCACTTTTCATCTCATTTAAAATTATTTCGTTACTATCAAAATGTTTATTTTGTTTATCGAAATTGACTTTCATAAAATCTAATAGGTCATCTAATGACAATTTTTTCTCTTTCGTTTTATTTGATTTGATCAATATCGGGGTAGATTTCGCTTCTGCGTGATCGACCATAATTGACCCAGTTAGGTCATCGTTAACTATTGATTGCACGCTCAACTCAGCTGTTGGCCTTGACTGACTTACTTCGCTCACACTTGGTGACGGGTTCATCGAACCAAGGCCACTCTCACTCATAACTGAATCTATTACACTGCTTTTTTCTGTGTTCTCAGACATTTTTATTTGATCTATTTTTTCTTACGTAACAACTATCAATGATTAATCTTTCTTCAAAACTGATATTATAACATACATACAATCGATCTTCTATCATAATTACGTAAGTTTACATCAATACAATTTCGCTTTCGCAACCGTACCTCATTCAATGTACTGTCAAAATGTAGGCCGGTGTAATACAACCTTTTTTGTTATATTACATCCTGGCTTCACGGCACCAATTGTAACTTTTTTACTTTTTGGTATTTTTTTATTAACTATTTTGAAACTTCCACTTACCTTCAATCTTCGATCTGGCCGGATCGCATAGTGGGGACGAACCCAATTCGTTCGACGAACTTGACAGTACATAAAACGAAATAAGGTTTTTGAAAGAATTTAACTCTCAATATTTACCATTTGAAAAATAGTAGTTTTTAATTTTTACTGTTGTTGAGCATCTTACATGTATAGAATAAAAATTTTGTTGTTCTCTACTCTGTTTTTTAAACTTGGAATGAGACTTATACATAGATGATTATTAATACAAAAAAAAACCATAATTACCTTACCTTCTATATAACACACACATACATAAATGTAAACAACCCAGCCTGCCTTTCTCACATATATTAATTTTAATTTATTAAAATAAACCCATACCATTTTAAAACCCCACAGCCCTTACACTTTTATTAAAATGAAAACCGCCGGCAACGTGGTTCGCGCGCGCACTCATCGTTCTTGTAAATTTCTTGTTTTTTTTTTTGTCCGAAAAACATTTTATTCGGTTCTACACTTTGGATTGACCGCGGTCACATGAATTTTTACTGTTGTTTCACTCTATTAACGGTAAAACATAAAATTTTATACGGAGCCTAACTTGGCTCTGTACCAGCCGGGACGCACAGAGTGAGACTGAGAATCGTCCTTTTTTGAGCGGCAGGAAGTTACTTGTGCATAACCAAAGGATTTTGTCGCCGTTAAAAGTTGATTTGCTGTGTTCTATCAACTTTATTCATGAAGCATCGTGGTTATATCAGCAAAGTGTGTCGACGATCTCTAGCCACTGCTAGTCTGATGTCACTAGCAGTAGGCGGGACTTAACTCCATTTCGTGTAGTTGGCTGGTTGATGTCACAAATTGTTCATTCATACGCCATTTTTTACAGCGCCGTTTGAGTTTCTTGGCGTCCCTACAGTGCACATGCTTGAGTAGTTGAGTGCGTGCACCGTCACACTTATACAGAGTTCTGAGAATTCGAGGGTGGTACAAATTCCTTGCTTGGTTACACAACAGAAACTGCGTCTTGTCTTTGTTCTAACACTGTTTTCTTGCCACGTGGTCTGTTACAATGGAATGAACGTTTGTCGTAAAATAAAACTTTCACAATATTTTTTCCAAAACCCCAAAAAATGAAATAAATGAAATACAAATACCCCATACCCGCAATAAATGAAATGACCCAATTTTGACGTGTTACAATACCCCCCCCCAATGAGAATTCTGCTGTCCAAAACAGAAGAAATCTCACTGACAAATCCCGAAGAGGACCGGTGAGGAACTGGTTCCAACAACCCCCTTGTTCTTACTCTTCATGGGTACACGACCCCCCCCCCCGGCTTGGCTACTATGGACGCATCTGAACGAGATCACTGGACTTCTCCGTAAGAGATCCCAACACCGAAAAATCGAACAGACACGTACCACAGCACACCTCCCCTTCTAACATGCTACCCCAAAAATCCTCAATCCCTGGCTTAGATTATGCCAGATCCTCCACCGATATGTTTCCCCTTGTATGCAAGCTGGGCTGCCTTTGGCAGATACTGGGCTCACACACACACTCACATTATATACTGACACTACATATTATAAAATTGAAAAATTTTCAAAAGTTATTTAAATTACAACCCGTTGGCTGTTTTCAGATAAAATTGATTGATAAATTTTGTATAAAGTCTAAATTATTCTCTTCATTGTTTTCTGTTTTTATTTAAAATAAGTGAATTTAAACATTTCTTATAATTAAGAACATCCTTAACCTAACATGTGACCACTTAGAATCTAACAATACAAGTCAATACAATAAATCAATAAAAATAAACATGGTTAGTACACAAACAAGAAAATAATCAAAGCTTAAAAATATTCATTACCTGGCAGGCAAACAATCAAGATTTTTTTTTTCAAAAAGAAAATATTTTCCAAAAAATTTTAAAATTCAAAAAAATTTAAATTTATTAAAATGTTTCCTTTACATATAGAAATTATTTAAAATTTGTTTAAATTGATCAAAAAACAAAAGTTGAATTGACTTCCTTACTAAACAAGCTTAGTCTGTATATGACCTCACTGTCAGCTGATCGAACTAGGTCAAGTCCAAAAACCTTGACCTACATGTGTTATGTACAAGTTCTATCTGAAGATACATTTAACATCTGTAACATCTAACTTGAAACACAAAACATAATAAAATAAAACATTTAAAATAAACAAAATATTATTACAAATAATAAGCACATGGACATTTAACTTATTCAAACTACACAATTCTTAATTTTACATTTCCAAATTCTATCAAACATTTTGTCACTGGTTTCAAAATAAAAATTTTATATCTTTATTATAAATCTCTCTCTTTGCTTGACAATCTCATTCTCCATTACTGTGGGTGATTTATATTATTTATAACAATTTAATTTACTACTTGATCTGGATACATATATAATCTTTCTACCTCTGACTCTAACCTCTAACAACTTCAACTCCCATGACACCCATCTCTATCAAAATATCTATCCCATCAATCTCTAAACCCAACTTATCATTAAACTCAAATCGCCACCTTCTCTCCATATATATAAAAAAAAATACTCTCTAACCCTTTGTATTTAGGATACGTGTTCCCCCCCCCCAAAAGCTCATTTCCCTTATCTGGCCCCTGGATTCTACCTAAGGCGGCCCCTTTCCACTAAAATCGATCCCATCCCGTCCCAACTTATCATTATGTTGCGGACTCCTACATTACACTACCCCCTACTACAAAATTGCCATCCCCAAAAATCTCAATCTTATTACCTTACTACAATTACAACAAAATAACATCATTAATTATAAACATTAATATATCACTCAAAACTCTATATATATTCTCCATAACTGCTGTGTCAACATCAATACTTCTCAAAACTCTATAACATACATTAACTTAAAACAACATTACATTATTTTCATCTCTACTATTTCTTTAACTTGGACAGATCTATATGTCCCACCAAATATTCATCACCCCAAAACTATCTTTTATTAACTTTCACCAATTATTACTTTATTTCTCACTTTAAATAGCATCGGTAATACATTGAAACACTACATTAAACATTAATTACTTGGAACATTTATAAACCAATATACCAGTGACATTTTATTGCTGATCAGCTGATCTTCCTAACACAATGAAAACACATCTCAAAATTTTACAAATTACATGAAATCTATATATATTTAGTTCTCCTTACTTCTCACCTCCTTGTTTCCCATTTCTCTGATTCTGATAATTCATGTTAACCGCCTGCCAGACGGTTTAATTATCTCCTTAGTTCAAAAAATATACAAATCATATAAAACATATACTTTATATCAACTCTTATATCTAACCTACTAAAGTACAATATTACCTTTAAAAAATTATACAATGAACACCTTATAGTGAATGTATGAGCAGCTAGTTATTTAAACAGAGCACAAACATTTTTATTGGATCAAAATTTGAGTTAGCAAGTTTTATGTTATAAAATTTAAATTCGTGACTCACTTGGGTCACCTCCCATCCACACACTCTATTGCAAATTATGTAAGGCTGTGGCGCCTTTTCGCCTCCGCAAAGACGGCATATTTTGGAGTAGTTTGACCTCTCCGTGTCTTTGCTTCGGCAGTTACATTTAAACGTCTGAATATCAACATATTCTTGTCTATAATTACACGCCCTTAAACGGATCTACCACCTGGCCTCGCTGTTCCTACTCGAACAGAGTGGTAGCCGCTGTTCCATAGTGCCTGGATTTCCCCTAATGTCACCCCCCATTTAATTTCTACTATATACCAATTTCAAGTCAGCTATGGTCAAGGGACTTGATATGACCATAGCTAACCGCTAGCCAAATCCACGATTAGTGCTGGTAAGGCAGTAATCGCCCGAAAAGTCGGGGAAATCTAATTTCATTTCATTGCTTGCTCTACTTCATCATTAGTATGTGCGACACGAGAGTCTATCGGTGTGCAAATTTAATTTGCACGAAAAGGGTGTGTCGCACGTTTTTGCCATTTTGGCCTCCGATGGAGGTAACACTCTCTGTTACCCCCAACCCATTTCGCTATCTACGAGAGCACAGGCCACCCCCGCAATAGCAACTTAATAACTAACTAATTAAATTTTTATATACATTCTAATATAATATTTTCATCAATAATTATTTCACTCATTCATAACTTTCTACCATTGGACTTTCTTGAAATTTTCAAAATTTATTATTAATAATTAGCATATATCATTTTTCAGTTATTATTAATTTTATTAATTATCATTTTTATTGAACACAATTATTTCAAATAATCTCCCTATTGAATTAAAATCTTAGTTACACCTGTAAACATTTTTATTATACATGATTCATACTGTAAAAGTTCTATACTTTCAATCCATTTACCCTGATATACACACAAAACATATTCACCATACCACATTACTTTCACCTCACCTCTGAAACATTTAACACAAATATTAGTTTAAATCAAACAATTTCTCATTTAATCACCAAATAATTTTAATTCATCAGAAAAATTTAATTAATTAACATTTAAATAATCAATCAAAATATTTAAAACATCTCCAATTGTTTTAATTACATTCATTATTAAAATACAAATTCCAATACTATTAAAATATTTACCATTAACCAATTCCTGTTTTCAAAATTAATTCTGATATTTATTAAATTGCAAAACATTAATATTATTATTATCACTTACCTACATACATACATTGTTTAGCTGACCTTCTACAATACACTAAATAAATGCACTACAATTATTTACAAACTTTAATTATTAACTGTTCAGTTTTTCCGCACTTCATTGTCCAAATCTGCCATGTCAAAACCACAAAACAAAATGTTTATAACTGTCTTTTATTGTTTTATAGTTTAGCCTCCATCGTCATAGATTAACCTTGGTTTTATATAACATCGTTCAATTTCATTCACACACAAATTACTGTTTTGTGTGTTATAACCATAAAAACTAACTTCATTCATCTTACCAAAATACTCATTAAACCAGTCAACGTTAGGTATTTTTGTTAAGTCTCCGTCATTAAATTCATTCATTATCGAGTTAATTACTTTTGTCACATCATTATAGTCATTATTATTCAAATATACTTCTAAACTTTCTTTCCATTCATCATACTCTCTATTCAATTCATATAATTCTGTTTCTTTATTAACATACAATTCTCTATTTAAATCGCTCTCATCACACTGCCATATCACACTTTCAAAATTACTCCAGACAGAGGGTACAAAATTACACAACAAAAATAAACACTTCAATTCATCTACCAACACGGGTCTCTTGCCCTTCAAAAACAACATTTGTGAACACCTTGGTTCAGAAAAATTAAGGGGAAATTTTACCCTCTGCCCACATTCTACTACTATACTATTTTTCCACTCTCGCTCTAACTCATTAACACACATTAACATCTCATAATCACCTTCTACAACTTCATTAGTACTCTCATTATCACTCTCAGATACTCCCTTTTCGACTACATTATTATTCTCATTATTTTCAACATCATTATTATTTATTAATTCTTTATCTAATACAACATTGCCATTACAACTTTCATTTGTATTACTCGTACTCGGTTCTACTTTATTCAAATTCTTTCTTATTTTATTGGTACTTTCTAGACGTTCATTCTTGTCTTGTATCTTATTTATCAACTCATCAAATTTTACGCTAATACTCTGCTGAAACTGAGTATTCTGGTCTTTAATTTCTTTGAAATTAATCTCGTTTTGAATATTCTGCTGTTCGCATTTGATTTTCTGTTCATCTAATTTATTGTTAAAATCACTTTTCATCTCATTTAAAATTATTTCGTTACTATCAAAATGTTTATTTTGTTTATCGAAATTGACTTTCATAAAATCTAATAGGTCATCTAATGACAATTTTTTCTCTTTCGTTTTATTTGATTTGATCAATATCGGGGTAGATTTCGCTTCTGCGTGATCGACCATAATTGACCCAGTTAGGTCATCGTTAACTATTGATTGCACGCTCAACTCAGCTGTTGGCCTTGACTGACTTACTTCGCTCACACTTGGTGATGGGTTCATCGAACCAAGGCCACTCTCACTCATAACTGAATCTATTACACTGCTTTTTTCTGTGTTCTCAGACATTTTTATTTGATCTATTTTTTCTTACGTAACAACTATCAATGATTAATCTTTCTTCAAAACTGATATTATAACATACATACAATCGATCTTCTATCATAATTACGTAAGTTTACATCAATACAATTTCGCTTTCGCAACCGTACCTCAGTCAATGTACTGTCAAAATGTAGGCCGGTGTAATACAACCTTTTTTGTTATATTACATCCTGGCTTCACGGCACCAATTGTAACTTTTTTACTTTTTGGTATTTTTTTATTAACTATTTTGAAACTTCCACTTACCTTCAATCTTCGATCTGGCCGGATCGCATAGTGGGGACGAACCCAATTCGTTCGACGAACTTGACAGTACATAAAACGAAATAAGGTTTTTGAAAGAATTTAACTCTCAATATTTACCATTTGAAAAATAGTAGTTTTTAATTTTTACTGTTGTTGAGCATCTTACATGTATAGAATAAAAATTTTGTTGTTCTCTACTCTGTTTTTTAAACTTGGAATGAGACTTATACATAGATGATTATTAATACAAAAAAAAACCATAATTACCTTACCTTCTATATAACACACACATACATAAATGTAAACAACCCAGCCTGCCTTTCTCACATATATTAATTTTAATTTATTAAAATAAACCCATACCATTTTAAAACCCCACAGCCCTTACACTTTTATTAAAATGAAAACCGCCGGCAACGTGGTTCGCGCGCGCACTCATCGTTCTTGTAAATTTCTTGGTTTTTTTTTTGTCCCAAAAACATTTTATTCGGTTCTACATTTTGGATTGACCGCGGTCACATGAATTTTTACTGTTGTTTCACTCTATTAACGGTAAAACATAAAATTTTATACGGAGCCTAACTTGGCTCTGTACCAGCCGGGACGCACAGAGTGAGACTGAGAATCGTCCTTTTTTGAGCGGCAGGAAGTTACTTGTGCATAACCAAAGGATTTTGTCGCCGTTAAAAGTTGATTTGCTGTGTTCTATCAACTTTATTCATGAAGCATCGTGGTTATATCAGCAAAGTGTGTCGACGATCTCTAGCCACTGCTAGTCTGATGTCACTAGCAGTAGGCGGGACTTAACTCCATTTCGTGTAGTTGGCTGGTTGATGTCACAAATTGTTCATTCATACGCCATTTTTTACAGCGCCGTTTGAGTTTCTTGGCGTCCCTACAGCGCACATGCTTGAGTAGTTGAGTGCGTGCACCGTCACACTTATACAGAGTTCTGAGAATTCGAGGGTGGTACAAATTCCTTGCTTGGTTACACAACAGAAACTGCGTCTTGTCTTTGTTCTAACACTGTTTTCTTGCCACGTGGTCTGTTACAATGGAATGAACGTTTGTCGTAAAATAAAACTTTCACAATATTTTTTCCAAAACCCCAAAAAATGAAATAAATGAAATACAAATACCCCATACCCGCAATAAATGAAATGACCCAATTTTGACGTGTTACAATACCCCCCCCACAATGAGAATTCTGCTGTCCAAAACAGAAGAAATCTCACTGACAAATCCCGAAGAGGACCGGTGAGGAACTGGTGCCAACAACCCCCTTGTTCTTACTCTTCATGGGTACACGACCCCCCCCGGCTTGGCTACTATGGACGCATCTGAACGAGATCACTGGACTTCTCCGTAAGAGATCCCAACACCGAAAAATCGAACAGACACGTACCACAGCACACCTCCCCTTCTAACATGCTACCCCAAAAATCCTCAATCCCTGGCTTAGATTATGCCAGATCCTCCACCGATATGTTTCCCCTTGTATGCAAGCTGGGCTGCCTTTGGCAGATACTGGGCTCACACACACACTCACATTATATACTGACACTACATATTATAAAATTGAAAAATTTTCAAAAGTTATTTAAATTACAACCCGTTGGCTGTTTTCAGATAAAATTGATTCATAAATTTTGTATAAAGTCTAAATTATTCTCTTCATTGTTTTCTGTTTTTATTTAAAATAAGTGAATTTAAACATTTCTTATAATTAAGAACATCCTTAACCTAACATGTGATCACTTAGAATCTAACAATACAAGTCAATACAATAAATCAATAAAAATAAACATGGTTAGTACACAAACAAGAAAATAATCAAAGCTTAAAAATATTCATTACCTGGCAGGCAAACAATCAAGATTTTTTTTTTCAAAAAGAAAATATTTTCCAAAAAATTTTAAAATTCAAAAAAATTTAAATTTATTAAAATGTTTCCTTTACATATAGAAATTATTTAAAATTTGTTTAAATTGATCAAAAAACAAAAGTTGAATTGACTTCCTTACTAAACAAGCTTAGTCTGTATATGACCTCACTGTCAGCTGATCGAACTAGGTCAAGTCCAAAAACCTTGACCTACATGTGTTATGTACAAGTTCTATCTGAAGATACATTTAACATCTGTAACATCTAACTTGAAACACAAAACATAATAAAATAAAACATTTAAAATAAACAAAATATTATTACAAATAATAAGCACATGGACATTTAACTTATTCAAACTACACAATTCTTAATTTTACATTTCCAAATTCTATCAAACATTTTGTCACTGGTTTCAAAATAAAAATTTTATATCTTTATTATAAATCTCTCTCTTTGCTTGACAATCTCATTCTCCATTACTGTGGGTGATTTATATTATTTATAACAATTTAATTTACTACTTGATCTGGATACATATATAATCTTTCTACCTCTGACTCTAACCTCTAACAACTTCAACTCCCATGACACCCATCTCTATCAAAATATCTATCCCATCAATCTCTAAACCCAACTTATCATTAAACTCAAATCGCCACCTTCTCTCCATATATATAAAAAAAAATACTCTCTAACCCTTTGTATTTAGGATACGTGTTCCCCCCCCCCAAAAGCTCATTTCCCTTATCTGGCCCCTGGATTCTACCTAAGGCGGCCCCTTTCCACTAAAATCGATCCCATCCCGTCCCAACTTATCATTATGTTGCGGACTCCTACATTACACTACCCCCTACTACAAAATTGCCATCCCCAAAAATCTCAATCTTATTACCTTACTACAATTACAACAAAATAACATCATTAATTATAAACATTAATATATCACTCAAAACTCTATATATATTCTCCATAACTGCTGTGTCAACATCAATACTTCTCAAAACTCTATAACATACATTAACTTAAAACAACATTACATTATTTTCATCTCTACTATTTCTTTAACTTGGACAGATCTATATGTCCCACCAAATATTCATCACCCCAAAACTATCTTTTATTAACTTTCACCAATTATTACTTTATTTCTCACTTTAAATAGCATCGGTAATACATTGAAACACTACATTAAACATTAATTACTTGGAACATTTATAAACCAATATACCAGTGACATTTTATTGCTGATCAGCTGATCTTCCTAACACAATGAAAACACATCTCAAAATTTTACAAATTACATGAAATCTATATATATTTAGTTCTCCTTACTTCTCACCTCCTTGTTTCCCATTTCTCTGATTCTGATAATTCATGTTAACCGCCTGCCAGACGGTTTAATTATCTCCTTAGTTCAAAAAATATACAAATCATATAAAACATATACTTTATATCAACTCTTATATCTAACCTACTAAAGTACAATATTACCTTTAAAAAATTATACAATGAACACCTTATAGTGAATGTATGAGCAGCTAGTTATTTAAACAGAGCACAAACATTTTTATTGGATCAAAATTTGAGTTAGCAAGTTTTATGTTATAAAATTTAAATTCGTGACTCACTTGGGTCACCTCCCATCCACACACTCTATTGCAAATTATGTAAGGCTGTGGCGCCTTTTCGCCTCCGCAAAGACGGCATATTTTGGAGTAGTTTGACCTCTCCGTGTCTTTGCTTCGGCAGTTACATTTAAACGTCTGAATATCAACATATTCTTGTCTATAATTACACGCCCTTAAACGGATCTACCACCTGGCCTCGCTGTTCCTACTCGAACAGAGTGGTAGCCGCTGTTCCATAGTGCCTGGATTTCCCCTAATGTCACCCCCCATTTAATTTCTACTATACCAATTTCAAGTCAGCTATGGTCAAGGGACTTGATATGACCATAGCTAACCGCTAGCCAAATCCACGATTAGTGCTGGTAAGGCAGTAATCGCCCGAAAAGTCGGGGAAATCTAATTTCATTTCATTGCTTGCTCTACTTCATCATTAGTATGTGCGACACGAGAGTCTATCGGTGTGCAAATTTAATTTGCACGAAAAGGGTGTGTCGCACGTTTTTGCCATTTTGGCCTCCGATGGAGGTAACACTCTCTGTTACCCCCAACCCATTTCGCTATCTACGAGAGCACAGGCCACCCCCGCAATAGCAACTTAATAACTAACTAATTAAATTTTTATATACATTCTAATATAATATTTTCATCAATAATTATTTCACTCATTCATAACTTTCTACCATTGGACTTTCTTGAAATTTTCAAAATTTATTATTAATAATTAGCATATATCATTTTTCAGTTATTATTAATTTTTTTAATTATAATTTTTATTGAACACAATTATTTCAAATAATCTCCCTATTGAATTAAAATCTTAGTAACACCTGTAAACATTTTTATTATACATGATTCATACTGTAAAAGTTCTATACTTTCAATCCATTTAACCTGATATACACACAAAACATATTCACCATACCACATTACTTTCACCTCACCTCTGAAACATTTAACACAAATATTAGTTTAAATCAAACAATTTCTCATTTAATCACCAAATAATTTTAATTCATCAGAAAAATTTAATTAATTAACATTTAAATAATCAATCAAAATATTTAAAACATCTCCAATTGTTTTAATTACATTCATTATTAAAATACAAATTCCAATACTATTAAAATATTTACCATTAACCAATTCCTGTTTTCAAAATTAATTCTGATATTTATTAAATTGCAAAACTTTAATATTATTATTATCACTTACCTACATACATACATTGTTTAGCTGACCTTCTACAATACACTAAATAAATGCATTACAATTATTTACAAACTTTAATTATTAACTGTTCAGTTTTTCCGCACTTCATTGTCCAAATCTGCCATGTCAAAACCACAAAACAAAATGTTTATAACTGTCTTTTATTGTTTTATAGTTTAGCCTCCATCGTCATAGATTAACCTTGGTTTTATATAACATCGTTCAATTTCATTCACACACAAATTACTGTTTTGTGTGTTATAACCATAAAAACTAACTTCATTCATCTTACCAAAATACTCATTAAACCAGTCAACGTTAGGTATTTTTGTTAAGTCTCCGTCATTAAATTCATTCATTATCGAGTTAATTACTTTTGTCACATCATTATAGTCATTATTATTCAAATATACTTCTAAACTTTCTTTCCATTCATCATACTCTCTATTCAATTCATATAATTCTGTTTCTTTATTAACATACAATTCTCTATTTAAATCGCTCTCATCACACTGCCATATCACACTTTCAAAATTACTCCAGACAGAGGGTACAAAATTACACAACAAAAATAAACACTTCAATTCACCTACCAACACGGGTCTCTTGCCCTTCAAAAACAACATTTGTGAACACCTTGGTTCAGAAAAATTAAGGGGAAATTTTACCCTCTGCCCACATTCTACTACTATACTATTTTTCCACTCTCGCTCTAACTCATTAACACACATTAACATCTCATAATCACCTTCTACAACTTCATTAGTACTCTCATTATCACTCTCAGATACTCCCTTTTCGACTACATTATTATTCTCATTATTTTCAACATCATTATTATTTATTAATTCTTTATCTAATACAACATTGCCATTACAACTTTCATTTGTATTACTCGTACTCGGTTCTACTTTATTCAAATTCTTTCTTATTTTATTGGTACTTTCTAGACGTTCATTCTTGTCTTGTATCTTATTTATCAACTCATCAAATTTTACGCTAATACTCTGCTGAAACTGAGTATTCTGGTCTTTAATTTCTTTGAAATTAATCTCGTTTTGAATATTCTGCTGTTCGCATTTGATTTTCTGTTCATCTAATTTATTGTTAAAATCACTTTTCATCTCATTTAAAATTATTTCGTTACTATCAAAATGTTTATTTTGTTTATCGAAATTGACTTTCATAAAATCTAATAGGTCATCTAATGACAATTTTTTCTCTTTCGTTTTATTTGATTTGATCAATATCGGGGTAGATTTCGCTTCTGCGTGATCGACCATAATTGACCCAGTTAGGTCATCGTTAACTATTGATTGCACGCTCAACTCAGCTGTTGGCCTTGACTGACTTACTTCGCTCACACTTGGTGATGGGTTCATCGAACCAAGGCCACTCTCACTCATAACTGAATCTATTACACTGCTTTTTTCTGTGTTCTCAGACATTTTTATTTGATCTATTTTTTCTTACGTAACAACTATCAATGATTAATCTTTCTTCAAAACTGATATTATAACATACATACAATCGATCTTCAATCATAATTACGTAAGTTTACATCAATACAATTTCGCTTTCGCAACCGTACCTCATTCAATGTACTGTCAAAATGTAGGCCGGTGTAATACAACCTTTTTTGTTATATTACATCCTGGCTTCACGGCACCAATTGTAACTTTTTTACTTTTTGGTATTTTTTTATTAACTATTTTGAAACTTCCACTTACCTTCAATCTTCGATCTGGCCGGATCGCATAGTGGGGACGAACCCAATTCGTTCGACGAACTTGACTGTACATAAAACGAAATAAGGTTTTTGAAAGAATTTAACTCTCAATATTTACCATTTGAAAAATAGTAGTTTTTAATTTTTACTGTTGTTGAGCATCTTACATGTATAGAATAAAAATTTTGTTGTTCTCTACTCTGTTTTTTAAACTTGGAATGAGACTTATACATAGATGATTATTAATACAAAAAAAAAACCATAATTACCTTACCTTCTATATAACACACACATACATAAATGTAAACAACCCAGCCTGCCTTTCTCACATATATTAATTTTAATTTATTAAAATAAACCCATACCATTTTAAAACCCCACAGCCCTTACACTTTTATTAAAATGAAAACCGCCGGCAACGTGGTACGCGCGCGCACTCATCGTTCTTGTAAAGTTCTTGTTTTTTTTTTGTCCGAAAAACATTTGATTCGGTTCTACATTTTTGATTGACCGCGGTCACATGAATTTTTACTGTTGTTTCACTCTATTAACGGTAAAACATAAAATTTTATACGGAGCCTAACTTGGCTCTGTACCAGCCGGGACGCACAGAGTGAGACTGAGAATCGTCCTTTTTTGAGCGGCAGGAAGTTACTTGTGCATAACCAAAGGATTTTGTCGCCGTTAAAAGTTGATTTGCTGTGTTCTATCAACTTTATTCATGAAGCATCGTGGTTATATCAGCAAAGTGTGTCGACGATCTCTAGCCACTGCTAGTCTGATGTCACTAGCAGTAGGCGGGACTTAACTCCATTTCCTGTAGTTGGCTGGTTGATGTCACAAATTGTTCATTCATACGCCATTTTTTACAGCGCTGTTTGAGTTTCTTGGCGTCCCTACAGTGCACATGCTTGAGTAGTTGAGTGCGTGCACCGTCACACTTATACAGAGTTCTGAGAATTCGAGGGTGGTACAAATTCCTTGCTTGGTTACACAACAGAAACTGCGTCTTGTCTTTGTTCTAACACTGTTTTCTTGCCACGTGGTCTGTTACAATGGAATGAACGTTTGTCGTAAAATAAAACTTTCACAATATATTTTCCAAAACCCCAAAAAATGAAATAAATGAAATACAAATACCCCATACCCGCAATAAATGAAATGACCCAATTTTGACGTGTTACAATACCCCCCCCCCATAATGAGAATTCTGCTGTCCAAAACAGAAGAAATCTCACTGACAAATCCCGAAGAGGACCGGTGAGGAACTGGTGGCAACAACCCCCTTGTTCTTACTCTTCATGGGTACACGACCCCCCCGGCTTGGCGACTATGGACGCATCTGAACGAGATCACTGGACTTCTCCGTAAGAGATCCCAATACCGAAAAATCGAACAGACACGTACCACAGCACACCTCCCCTTCTAACATGCTACCCCAAAAATCCTCAATCCCTGGCTTAGATTATGCCAGATCCTCCACCGATATGTTTCCCCTTGTATGCAAGCTGGGCTGCCTTTGGCAGATACTGGGCTCACACACACACTCACATTATATACTGACACTACATATTATAAAATTGAAAAATTTTCAAAAGTTATTTAAATTACAACCCGTTGGCTGTTTTCAGATAAAATTGATTCATAAATTTTGTATAAAGTCTAAATTATTCTCTTCATTGTTTTCTGTTTTTATTTAAAATAAATGAATTTAAACATTTCTTATAATTAAGAACATCCTTAACCTAACATGTGATCACTTAGAATCTAACAATACAAGTCAATACAATAAATCAATAAAAATAAACATGGTTAGTACACAAACAAGAAAATAATCAAAGCTTAAAAATATTCATTACCTGGCAGGCAAACAATCAAGATTTTTTTTTTTCAAAAAGAAAATATTTTCCAAAAAATTTTAAAATTCAAAAAAATTTAAATTTATTAAAATGTTTCCTTTACATATAGAAATTATTTAAAATTTGTTTAAATTGATCAAAAAACAAAAGTTGAGTTGACTTCCTTACTAAACAAGCTTAGTCTGTATATGACCTCACTGTCAGCTGATCGAACTAGGTCAAGTCCAAAAACCTTGACCTACATGTGTTATGTACAAGTTCTATCTGAAGATACATTTAACATCTGTAACATCTAACTTGAAACACAAAACATAATAAAATAAAACATTTAAAATAAACAAAATATTATTACAAATAATAAGCACATGGACATTTAACTTATTCAAACTACACAATTCTTAATTTTACATTTCCAAATTCTATCAAACATTTTGTCACTGGTTTCAAAATAAAAATTTTATATCTTTATTATAAATCTCTCTCTTTGCTTGACAATCTCATTCTCCATTACTGTGGGTGATTTATATTATTTATAACAATTTAATTTACTACTTGATCTGGATACATATATAATCTTTCTACCTCTGACTCTAACCTCTAACAACTTCAACTCCCATGACACCCATCTCTATCAAAATATCTATCCCATCAATCTCTAAACCCAACTTATCATTAAACTCAAATCGCCACCTTCTCTCCATATATATAAAAAAAAATACTCTCTAACCCTTTGTATTTAGGATACGTGTTCCCCCCCCCAAAAGCTCATTTCCCTTATCAAGCCCCTGGATTCTACCTAAGGCGGCCCCTTTCCACTAAAATCGATCCCATCCCGTCCCAACTTATCATTATGTTGCGGACTCCTACATTACACTACCCCCTACTACAAAATTGCCATCCCCAAAAATCTCAATCTTATTACCTTACTACAATTACAACAAAATAACATCATTAATTATAAACAGTAATATATCACTCAAAACTCTATATATATTCTCCATAACTGCTGTGTCAACATCAATACTTCTCAAAACTCTATAACATACATTAACTCAAAACAACATTACATTATTTTCATCTCTACTATTTCTTTAACTTGGACAGATCTATATGTCCCACCAAATATTCATCACCCCAAAACTATCTTTTATTAACTTTCACCAATTATTACTTTATTTCTCACTTTAAATAGCATCGGTAATACATTGAAACACTACATTAAACATTAATTACTTGGAACATTTATAAACCAATATACCAGTGACATTTTATTGCTGATCAGCTGATCTTCCTAACACAATGAAAACACATCTCAAAATTTTACAAATTACATGAAATCTATATATATTTAGTTCTCCTTACTTCTCACCTCCTTGTTTCCCATTTCTCTGATTCTGATAATTCATGTTAACCGCCTGCCAGACGGTTTAATTATCTCCTTAGTTCAAAAAATATACAATTCATATAAAACATATACTTTATATCAACTCTTATATCTAACCTACTAAAGTACAATATTACCTTTAAAAAATTATACAATGAACACCTTATAGTGAATGTATGAGCAGCTAGTTATTTAAACAGAGCACAAACATTTTTATTGGATCAAAATTTGAGTTAGCAAGTTTTATGTTATAAAATTTAAATTCGTGACTCACTTGGGTCACCTCCCATCCACACACTCTATTGCAAATTATGTAAGGCTGTGGCGCCTTTTCGCCTCCGCAAAGACGGCATATTTTGGAGTAGTTTGACCTCTCCGTGTCTTTGCTTCGGCAGTTACATTTAAACGTCTGAATATCAACATATTCTTGTCTATAATTACACGCCCTTAAACGGATCTACCACCTGGCCTCGCTGTTCCTACTCGAACAGAGTGGTAGCCGCTGTTCCATAGTGCCTGGATTTCCCCTAATGTCACCCCCCATTTAATTTCTACTATATACCAATTTCAAGTCAGCTATGGTCAAGGGACTTGATATGACCATAGCTAACCGCTAGCCAAATCCACGATTAGTGCTGGTAAGGCAGTAATCGCCCGAAAAGTCGGGGAAATCTAATTTCATTTCATTGCTTGCTCTACTTCATCATTAGTATGTGCGACACGAGAGTCTATCGGTGTGCAAATTTAATTTGCACGAAAAGGGTGTGTCGCACGTTTTTGCCATTTTGGCCTCCGATGGAGGTAACACTCTCTGTTACCCCCAACCCATTTCGCTATCTACGAGAGCACAGGCCACCCCCGCAATAGCAACTTAATAACTAACTAATTAAATTTTTATATACATTCTAATATAATATTTTCATCAATAATTATTTCACTCATTCATAACTTTCTACCATTGGACTTTCTTGAAATTTTCAAAATTTATTATTAATAATTAGCATATATCATTTTTCAGTTATTATTAATTTTTTTAATTATAATTTTTATTGAACACAATTATTTCAAATAATCTCCCTATTGAATTAAAATCTTAGTAACACCTGTAAACATTTTTATTATACATGATTCATACTGTAAAAGTTCTATACTTACAATCCATTTAGCCTGATATACACACAAAACATATTCACCATACCACATTACTTTCACCTCACCTCTGAAACATTTAACACAAATATTAGTTTAAATCAAACAATTTCTCATTTAATCACCAAATAATTTTAATTCATCAGAAAAATTTAATTAATTAACATTTAAATAATCAATCAAAATATTTAAAACATCTCCAATTGTTTTAATTACATTCATTATTAAAATACAAATTCCAATACTATTAAAATATTTACCATTAACCAATTCCTGTTTTCAAAATTAATTCTGATATTTATTAAATTGCAAAACATTAATATTATTATTATCACTTACCTACATACATACATTGTTTAGCTGACCTTCTACAATACACGTAAATAAATGCACTACAATTATTTACAAACTTTAATTATTAACTGTTCAGTTTTTCCGCACTTCATTGTCCAAATCTGCCATGTCAAAACCACAAAACAAAATGTTTATAACTGTCTTTTATTGTTTTATAGTTTAGCCTCCATCGTCATAGATTAACCTTGGTTTTATATAACATCGTTCAATTTCATTCACACACAAATTACTGTTTTGTGTGTTATAACCATAAAAACTAACTTCATTCATCTTACCAAAATACTCATTAAACCAATCAACGTTAGGTATTTTTGTTAAGTCTCCGTCATTAAATTCATTCATTATCGAGTTAATTACTTTTGTCACATCATTATAGTCATTATTATTCAAATATACTTCTAAACTTTCTTTCCATTCATCATACTCTCTATTCAATTCATATAATTCTGTTTCTTTATTAACATACAATTCTCTATTTAAATCGCTCTCATCACACTGCCATATCACACTTTCAAAATTACTCCAGACAGAGGGTACAAAATTACACAACAAAAATAAACACTTCAATTCATCTACCAACACGGGTCTCTTGCCCTTCAAAAACAACATTTGTGAACACCTTGGTTCAGAAAAATTAAGGGGAAATTTTACCCTCTGCCCACATTCTACTACTATACTATTTTTCCACTCTCGCTCTAACTCATTAACACACATTAACATCTCATAATCACCTTCTACAACTTCATTAGTACTCTCATTATCACTCTCAGATACTCCCTTTTCGACTACATTATTATTCTCATTATTTTCAACATCATTATTATTTATTAATTCTTTATCTAATACAACATTGCCATTACAACTTTCATTTGTATTACTCTTACTCGGTTCTACTTTATTCAAATTCTTTCTTATTTTATTGGTACTTTCTAGACGTTCATTCTTGTCTTGTATCTTATTTATCAACTCATCAAATTTTACGCTAATACTCTGCTGAAACTGAGTATTCTGGTCTTTAATTTCTTTGAAATTAATCTCGTTTTGAATATTCTGCTGTTCGCATTTGATTTTCTGTTCATCTAATTTATTGTTAAAATCACTTTTCATTTCATTTAAAATTATTTCGTTACTATCAAAATGTTTATTTTGTTTATCGAAATTGACTTTCATAAAATCTAATAGGTCATCTAATGACAATTTTTTCTCTTTCGTTTTATTTGATTTGATCAATATCGGGGTAGATTTCGCTTCTGCGTGATCGACCATAATTGACCCAGTTAGGTCATCGTTAACTATTGATTGCACACTCAACTCAGCTGTTGGCCTTGACTGACTTACTTCGCTCACACTTGGTGACGGGTTCATCGAACCAAGGCCACTCTCACTCATAACTGAATCTATTACACTGCTTTTTTCTGTGTTCTCAGACATTTTTATTTGATCTATTTTTTCTTACGTAACAACTATCAATGATTAATCTTTCTTCAAAACTGGTATTAGAACATACATACAATCGATCTTCTATCATAATTACGTAAGTTTACATCAATACAATTTCGCTTTCGCAACCGTACCTCATTCAATGTACTGTCAAAATGTAGGCCGGTGTAATACAACCTTTTTTGTTATATTACATCCTGGCTTCACGGCACCAATTGTAACTTTTTTACTTTTTGGTATTTTTTTATTAACTATTTTGAAACTTCCACTTACCTTCAATCTTCGATCTGGCCGGATCGCATAGTGGGGACGAAACCAATTCGTTCGACGAACTTGCAGTACATAAAACGAAATAAGGTTTTTGAAAGAATTTAACTCTCAATATTTACCATTTGAAAAATAGTAGTTTTTAATTTTTACTGTTGTTGAGCATCTTACATGTATAGAATAAAAATTTTGTTGTTCTCTACTCTGTTTTTTAAACTTGGAATGAGACTTATACATAGATGATTATTAATACAAAAAAAAAACCATAATTACCTTACCTTCTATATAACACACACATACATAAATGTAAACAGCCCAGCCTGCCTTTCTCACATATATTAATTTTAATTTATTAAAATAAACCCATACCATTTTAAAACCCCACAGCCCTAACACTTTTATTAAAATTAAAACCGCCGGCAACGTGGTTCGCGCGCGCACTCATCGTTCTTGTAAATTTCTTGTTTTTTTTTTTTGTCCGAAAAACATTTGATTCGGTTCTACATTTTGGATTGACCGCGGTCACATGAATTTTTAGTTGTTTCACTCTATTAACGGTAAAACATAAAATTTTATACGGAGCCTAACTTGGCTCTGTACCAGCCGGGACGCACAGAGTAAGACTGAGAATCGTCCTTTTTTGAGCGGCAGGAAGTTACTTGTGCATAGCCAAAGGATTTTGTCGCCGTTAAAAGTTGATTTGCTGTGTTCTATCAACTTTATTCATGAAGCATCGTGGTTATATCAGCAAAGTGTGTCGACGATCTCTAGCCACTGCTAGTCTGATGTCACTAGCCGTAGGCGGGACTTAACTCCATTTCCTGTAGTTGGCTGGTTGATGTCACAAATTGTTCATTCATACGCCATTTTTTACAGCGCCGTTTGAGTTTCTTGGCGTCCCTACAGTGCACATGCTTGAGTAGTTGAGTGCGTGTACCGTCACACTTATACAGAGTTCTGAGAATTCGAGGGTGGTACAAATTCCTTGCTTGGTTACACAACAGAAACTGCGTCTTGTCTTTGTTCTAACACTGTTTTCTTGCCACGTGGTCTGTTACAATGGAATGAACGTTTGTCGTAAAATAAAACTTTCACAATATTTTTTCCAAAACCCCAAAAAATGAAATAAATGAAATACAAATACCCCATACCCGCAATAAATGAAATGACCCAATTTTGACGCGTTACAATACCCCCCCCCAATGAGAATTCTGCTGTCCAAAACAGAAGAAATCTCACTGACAAATCCCGAAGAGGACCGGTGAGGAACTGGTGCCAACAACCCCCTTGTTCTTACTCTTCATGGGTACACGACCCCCCTGGCTTGGCGACTATGGACGCATCTGAACGAGATCACTGGACTTCTCCGTAAGAGATCCCAACACCGAAAAATCGAACAGACACATACCACAGCACACCTCCCCTTCTAACATGCTACCCCAAAAATCCTCAATCCCTGGCTTAGATTATGCCAGATCCTCCACCGATATGTTTCCCCTTGTATGCAAGCTGGGCTGCCTTTGGCAGATACTGGGCTCACACACACACTCACATTATATACTGACACTACATATTATAAAATTGAAAAATTTTCAAAAGTTATTTAAATTAAAACCCGTTGGCTGTTTTCAGATAAAATTGATTCATAAATTTTGTATAAAGTCTAAATTATTCTCTTCATTGTTTTCTGTTTTTATTTAAAATAAGTGAATTTAAACATTTCTTATAATTAAGAACATCCTTAACCTAACATGTGATCACTTAGAATCTAACAATACAAGTCAATACAATAAATTAATAAAAATAAACATGGTTAGTACACAAACAAGAAAATAATCAAAGCTTAAAAATATTCATTACCTGGCAGGCAAACAATCAAGATTTTTTTTTTTCAAAAAGAAAATATTTTCCAAAAAATTTTAAAATTCAAAAAAATTTAAATTTATTAAAATGTTTCCTTTACATATAGAAATTATTTAAAATTTGTTTAAATTGATCAAAAAACAAAAGTTGAATTGACTTCCTTACTAAACAAGCTTAGTCTGTATATGACCTCACTGTCAGCTGATCGAACTAGGTCAAGTCCAAAAACCTTGACCTACATGTGTTATGTACAAGTTCTATCTGAAGATACATTTAACATCTGTAACATCTAACTTGAAACACAAAACATAATAAAATAAAACATTTAAAATAAACAAAATATTATTACAAATAATAAGCACATGGACATTTAAATTATTCAAACTACACAATTCTTAATTTTACATTTCCAAATTCTATCAAACATTTTGTCACTGGTTTCAAAATAAAAATTTTATATCTTTATTATAAATCTCTCTCTTTGCTTGACAATCTCATTCTCCATTACTGTGGGTGATTTATATTATTTATAACAATTTAATTTACTACTTGATCTGGATACATATATAATCTTTCTACCTCTGACTCTAACCTCTAACAACTTCAACTCCCATGACACCCATCTCTATCAAAATATCTATGCCATCAATCTCTAAACCCAACTTATCATTAAACTCAAATCGCCACCTTCTCTCCATATATATAAAAAAAAATACTCTCTAACCCTTTGTATTTAGGATACGTGTTCCCCCCCCCAAAAGCTCATTTCCCTTATCTGGCCCCTGGATTCTACCTAAGGCGGCCCCTTTCCACTAAAATCGATCCCATCCCGTCCCAACTTATCATTATGTTGCGGACTCCTACATTACACTACCCCCTACTACAAAATTGCCATCCCCAAAAATCTCAATCTTATTACCTTACTACAATTACAACAAAATAACATCATTAATTATAAACATTAATATATCACTCAAAACTCTACATATATTCTCCATAACTGCTGTGTCAACATCAATACTTCTCAAAACTCTATAACATACATTAACTCAAAACAACATTACATTATTTTCATCTCTACTATTTCTTTAACTTGGACAGATCTATATGTCCCACCAAATATTCATCACCCCAAAACTATCTTTTATTAACTTTCACCAATTATTACTTTATTTCTCACTTTAAATAGCATCGGTAATACATTGAAACACTACATTAAACATTAATTACTTGGAACATTTATAAACCAATATACCAGTGACATTTTATTGCTGATCAGCTGATCTTCCTAACACAATGAAAACACATCTCAAAATTTTACAAATTACATGAAATCTATATATATTTATTTCTCCTTACTTCTCACCTCCTTGTTTCCCATTTCTCTGATTCTGATAATTCATGTTAACCGCCTGCCAGACGGTTTAATTATCTCCTTAGTTCAAAAAATATACAAATCATATAAAACATATACTTTATATCAACTCTTATATCTAACCTACTAAAGTACAATATTACCTTTAAAAAATTATACAATGAACACCTTATAGTGAATGTATGAGCAGCTAGTTATTTAAACAGAGCACAAACATTTTTATTGGATCAAAATTTGAGTTAGCAAGTTTTATGTTATAAAATTTAAATTCGTGACTCACTTGGGTCACCTCCCATCCACACACTCTATTGCAAATTATGTAAGGCTGTGGCGCCTTTTCGCCTCCGCAAACACGGCATATTTTGGAGTAGTTTGACCTCTCCGTGTCTTTGCTTCGGCAGTTACATTTAAACGTCTGAATATCAACATATTCTTGTCCATAATTACACGCACTTAAACGGATCTACCACCTGGCCTCGCTGTTCCTACTCGAACAGAGTGGTAGCCGCTGTTCCATAGTGCCTGGATTTCCCCTAATGTCACCCCCCATTTAATTTCTACTATATACCAATTTCAAGTCAGCTATGGTCAAGGGACTTGATATGACCATAGCTAACCGCTAGCCAAATCCACGATTAGTGCTGGTAAGGCAGTAATCGCCCGAAAAGTCGGGGAAATCTAATTTCATTTCATTGCTTGCTCTACTTCATCATTAGTATGTGCGACACGAGAGTCTATCGGTGTGAAAATTTAATTTGCACGAAAAGGGTGTGTCGCACGTTTTTGCCATTTTGGCCTCCGATGGAGGTAACACTCTCTGTTACCCCCAACCCATTTCGCTATCTACGAGAGCACAGGCCACCCCCGCAATAGCAACTTAATAACTAACTAATTAAATTTTTATATACATTCTAATATAATATTTTCATCAATAATTATTTCACTCATTCATAACTTTCTACCATTGGACTTTCTTGAAATTTTCAAAATTTATTATTAATAATTAGCATATATCATTTTTCAGTTATTATTAATTTTTTTAATTATCATTTTTATTGAACACAATTATTTCAAATAATCTCCCTATTGAATTAAAATCTTAGTTACACCTGTAAACATTTTTATTATACATGATTCATACTGTAACAGTTCTATACTTACAATCCATTTAACCTGATATACACACAAAACATATTCACCGTACCACATTACTTTCACCTCACCTCTGAAACATTTAACACAAATATTAGTTTAAATCAAACAATTTCTCATTTAATCACCAAATAATTTTAATTCATCAGAAAAATTTAATTAATTAACATTTAAATAATCAATCAAAATATTTAAAACATCTCCAATTGTTTTAATTACATTCATTATTAAAATACAAATTCCAATACTATTAAAATATTTACCATTAACCAATTCCTGTTTTCAAAATTAATTCTGATATTTATTAAATTGCAAAACATTAATATTATTATTATCACTTACCTACATACATACATTGTTTAGCTGACCTTCTACAATACACGTAAATAAATGCACTACAATTATTTACAAACTTTAATTATTAACTGTTCAGTTTTTCCGCACTTCATTGTCCAAATCTGCCATGTCAAAACCACAAAACAAAATGTTTATAACTGTCTTTTATTGTTTTATAGTTTAGCCTCCATCGTCATAGATTAACCTTGGTTTTATATAACATCGTTCAATTTCATTCACACACAAATTACTGTTTTGTGTGTTATAACCATAAAAACTAACTTCATTCATCTTACCAAAATACTCATTAAACCAGTCAACGTTAGGTATTTTTGTTAAGTCTCCGTCATTAAATTCATTCATTATCGAGTTAATTACTTTTGTCACATCATTATAGTCATTATTATTCAAATATACTTCTAAACTTTCTTTCCATTCATCATACTCTCTATTCAATTCATATAATTCTGTTTCTTTATTAACATACAATTCTCTATTTAAATCGCTCTCATCACACTGCCATATCACACTTTCAAAATTACTCCAGACAGAGGGTACAAAATTACACAACAAAAATAAACACTTCAATTCATCTACCAACACGGGTCTCTTGCCCTTCAAAAACAACATTTGTGAACACCTTGGTTCAGAAAAATTAAGGGGAAATTTTACCCTCTGCCCACATTCTACTACTATACTATTTTTCCACTCTCGCTCTAACTCATTAACACACATTAACATCTCATAATCACCTTCTACAACTTCATTAGTACTCTCATTATCACTCTCAGATACTCCCTTTTCGACTACACTATTATTTTCATTATTTTCAACATCATTATTATTTATTAATTCTTTATCTAATACAACATTGCCATTACAACTTTCATTTGTATTACTCTTACTCGGTTCTACTTTATTCAAATTCTTTCTTATTTTATTGGTACTTTCTAGACGTTCATTCTTGTCTTGTATCTTATTTATCAACTCATCAAATTTTACGCTAATACTCTGCTGAAACTGAGTATTCTGGTCTTTAATTTCTTTGAAATTAATCTCGTTTTGAATATTCTGCTGTTCGCATTTGATTTTCTGTTCATCTAATTTATTGTTAAAATCACTTTTCATCTCATTTAAAATTATTTCGTTACTATCAAAATGTTTATTTTGTTTATTGAAATTGACTTTCATAAAATCTAATAGGTCATCTAATGACAATTTTTTCTCTTTCGTTTTATTTGATTTGATCAATATCGGGGTAGATTTCGCTTCTGCGTGATCGACCATAATTGACCCAGTTAGGTCATCGTTAACTATTGATTGCACACTCAACTCAGCTGTTGGCCTTGACTGACTTACTTCGCTCACACTTGGTGACGGGTTCATCGAACCAAGGCCACTCTCACTCATAACTGAATCTATTACACTGCTTTTTTCTGTGTTCTCAGACATTTTTATTTGATCTATTTTTTCTTACGTAACAACCATCAATGATTAATCTTTCTTCAAAACTGATATTATAACATACATACAATCGATCTTCTATCATAATTACGTAAGTTTACATCAATACAATTTCGCTTTCGCAACCGTACCTCATTCAATGTACTGTCAAAATGTAGGCCGGTGTAATACAACCTTTTTTGTTATATTACATCCTGGCTTCACGGCACCAATTGTAACTTTTTTACTTTTTGGTATTTTTTTATTAACTATTTTGAAACTTCCACTTACCTTCAATCTTCGATCTGGCCGGATCGCATAGTGGGGACGAAACCAATTCGTTCGACGAACTTGCAGTACATAAAACGAAATAATGTTTTTGAAAGAATTTAACTCTCAATATTTACCATTTGAAAAATAGTAGTTTTTAATTTTTACTGTTGTTGAGCATCTTACATGTATAGAATAAAAATTTTGTTGTTCTCTACTCTGTTTTTTAAACTTGGAATGAGACTTATACATAGATGATTATTAATACAAAAAAAAAACCATAATTACCTTACCTTCTATATAACACACACATACATAAATGTAAACAGCCCAGCCTGCCTTTCTCACATATATTAATTTTAATTTATTAAAATAAACCCATACCATTTTAAAACCCCACAGCCCTAACACTTTTATTAAAATGAAAACCGCCGGCAACGTGGTTCGCGCGCGCACTCATCGTTCTTGTAAATTTCTTGTTTTTTTTTTTTGTCCGAAAAACATTTGATTCGGTTCTACATTTTGGATTGACCGCGGTCACATGAATTTTTAGTTGTTTCACTCTATTAACGGTAAAACATAAAATTTTATACGGAGCCTAACTTGGCTCTGTACCAGCCGGGACACACAGAGTAAGACTGAGAATCGTCCTTTTTTGAGCGGCAGGAAGTTACTTGTGCATAGCCAAAGGATTTTGTCGCCGTTAAAAGTTGATTTGCTGTGTTCTATCAACTTTATTCATGAAGCATCGTGGTTATATCAGTAAAGTGTGTCGACGATCTCTAGCCACTGCTAGTCTGATGTCACTAGCAGTAGGCGGGACTTAACTCCATTTCCTGTAGTTAGCTGGTTGATGTCACAAATTGTTCATTCATACGCCATTTTTTACAGCGCCGTTTGAGTTTCTTGGCGTCCCTACAGTGCACATGCTTGAGTAGTTGAGTGCGTGCACCGTCACACTTATACAGAGTTCTGAGAATTCGAGGGTGGTACAAATTCCTTGCTTGGTTACACAACAGAAACTGCGTCTTGTCTTTGTTCTAACACTGTTTTCTTGCCACGTGGTCTGTTACAATGGAATGAACGTTTGTCGTAAAATAAAACTTTCACAATATTTTTTCCAAAACCCCAAAAAATGAAATAAATGAAATACAAATACCCCATACCCGCAATAAATGAAATGACCCAATTTTGACGCGTTACAATACCCCCCCCCCAATGAGAATTCTGCTGTCCAAAACAGAAGAAATCTCACTGACAAATCCCGAAGAGGACCGGTGAGGAACTGGTGCCAACAACCCCCTTGTTCTTACTCTTCATGGGTACACGACCCCCCTGGCTTGGCGACTATGGACGCATCTGAACGAGATCACTGGACTTCTCCGTAAGAGATCCCAACACCGAAAAATCGAACAGACACATACCACAGCACACCTCCCCTTCTAACATGCTACCCCAAAAATCCTCAATCCCTGGCTTAGATTATGCCAGATTCTCCACCGATATGTTTCCCCTTGTATGCAAGCTGGGCTGCCTTTGGCAGATACTGGGCTCACACACACACTCACATTATATACTGACACTACATATTATAAAATTGAAAAATTTTCAAAAGTTATTTAAATTACAACCCGTTGGCTGTTTTCAGATAAAATTGATTCATAAATTTTGTATAAAGTCTAAATTATTCTCTTCATTGTTTTCTGTTTTTATTTAAAATAAGTGAATTTAAACATTTCTTATAATTAAGAACATCCTTAACCTAACATGTGATCACTTAGAATCTAACAATACAAGTCAATACAATAAATCAATAAAAATAAACATGGTTAGTACACAAACAAGAAAATAATCAAAGCTTAAAAATATTCATTACCTGGCAGGCAAACAATCAAGATTTTTTTTTTTTTTTTTTCAAAAAGAAAATATTTTCCAAAAAATTTTAAAATTCAAAAAAATTTAAATTTATTAAAATGTTTCCTTTACATATAGAAATTATTTAAAATTTGTTTAAATTGATCAAAAAACAAAAGTTGAATTGACTTCCTTACTAAACAAGCTTAGTCTGTATATGACCTCACTGTCAGCTGATCGAACTAGGTCAAGTCCAAAAACCTTGACCTACATGTGTTATGTACAAGTTCTATCTGAAGATACATTTAACATCTGTAACATCTAACTTGAAACACAAAACATAATAAAATAAAAAACATTTAAAATAAACAAAATATTATTACAAATAATAAGCACATGGACATTTAAATTATTCAAACTACACAATTCTTAATTTTACATTTCCAAATTCTATCAAACATTTTGTCACTGGTTTCAAAATAAAAATTTTATATCTTTATTATAAATCTCTCTCTTTGCTTGACAATCTCATTCTCCATTACTGTGGGTGATTTATATTATTTATAACAATTTAATTTACTACTTGATCTGGATACATATATAATCTTTCTACCTCTGACTCTAACCTCTAACAACTTCAACTCCCATGACACCCATCTCTATCAAAATATCTATGCCATCAATCTCTAAACCCAACTTATCATTAAACTCAAATCGCCACCTTCTCTCCATATATATAAAAAAAAATACTCTCTAACCCTTTGTATTTAGGATACGTGTTCCCCCCCCAAAAGCTCATTTCCCTTATCTGGCCCCTGGATTCTACCTAAGGCGGCCCCTTTCCACTAAAATCGATCCCATCCCGTCCCAACTTATCATTATGTTGCGGACTCCTACATTACACTACCCCCTACTACAAAATTGCCATCCCCAAAAATCTCAATCTTATTACCTTACTACAATTACAACAAAATAACATCATTAATTATAAACATTAATATATCACTCAAAACTCTACATATATTCTCCATAACTGCTGTGTCAACATCAATACTTCTCAAAACTCTATAACATACATTAACTCAAAACAACATTACATTATTTTCATCTCTACTATTTCTTTAACTTGGACAGATCTATATGTCCCACCAAATATTCATCACCCCAAAACTATCTTTTATTAACTTTCACCAATTATTACTTTATTTCTCACTTTAAATAGCATCGGTAATACATTGAAACACTACATTAAACATTAATTACTTGGAACATTTATAAACCAATATACCAGTGACATTTTATTGCTGATCAGCTGATTTTCCTAACACAATGAAAACACATCTCAAAATTTTACAAATTACATGAAATCTATATATATTTATTTCTCCTTACTTCTCACCTCCTTGTTTCCCATTTCTCTGATTCTGATAATTCATGTTAACCGCCTGCCAGACGGTTTAATTATCTCCTTAGTTCAAAAAATATACAAATCATATAAAACATATACTTTATATCAACTCTTATATCTAACCTACTAAAGTACAATATTACCTTTAAAAAATTATACAATGAACACCTTATAGTGAATGTATGAGCAGCTAGTTATTTAAACAGAGCACAAACATTTTTATTGGATCAAAATTTGAGTTAGCAAGTTTTATGTTATAAAATTTAAATTCGTGACTCACTTGGGTCACCTCCCATCCACACACTCTATTGCAAATTATGTAAGGCTGTGGCGCCTTTTCGCCTCCGCAAACACGGCATATTTTGGAGTAGTTTGACCTCTCCGTGTCTTTGCTTCGGCAGTTACATTTAAACGTCTGAATATCAACATATTCTTGTCCATAATTACACGCACTTAAACGGATCTACCACCTGGCCTCGCTGTTCCTACTCGAACAGAGTGGTAGCCGCTGTTCCATAGTGCCTGGATTTCCCCTAATGTCACCCCCCATTTAATTTCTACTATATACCAATTTCAAGTCAGCTATGGTCAAGGGACTTGATATGACCATAGCTAACCGCTAGCCAAATCCACGATTAGTGCTGGTAAGGCAGTAATCGCCCGAAAAGTCGGGGAAATCTAATTTCATTTCATTGCTTGCTCTACTTCATCATTAGTATGTGCGACACGAGAGTCTATCGGTGTGAAAATTTAATTTTCACGAAAAGGGTGTGTCGCACGTTTTTGCCATTTTGGCCTCCGATGGAGGTAACACTCTCTGTTACCCCCAACCCATTTCGCTATCTACGAGAGCACAGGCCACCCCCGCAATAGCAACTTAATAACTAACTAATTAAATTTTTATATACATTCTAATATAATATTTTCATCAATAATTATTTCACTCATTCATAACTTTCTACCATTGGACTTTCTTGAAATTTTCAAAATTTATTATTAATAATTAGCATATATCATTTTTCAGTTATTATTAATTTTTTTAATTATCATTTTTATTGAACACAATTATTTCAAATAATCTCCCTATTGAATTAAAATCTTAGTTACACCTGTAAACATTTTTATTATACATGATTCATACTGTAAAAGTTCTATACTTACAATCCATTTAACCTGATATACACACAAAACATATTCACCGTACCACATTACTTTCACCTCACCTCTGAAACATTTAACACAAATATTAGTTTAAATCAAACAATTTCTCATTTAATCACCAAATAATTTTAATTCATCAGAAAAATTTAATTAATTAACATTTAAATAATCAATCAAAATATTTAAAACATCTCCAATTGTTTTAATTACATTCATTATTAAAATACAAATTCCAATACTATTAAAATATTTACCATTAACCAATTCCTGTTTTCAAAATTAATTCTGATATTTATTAAATTGCAAAACATTAATATTATTATTATCACTTACCTACATACATACATTGTTTAGCTGACCTTCTACAATACACGTAAATAAATGCACTACAATTATTTACAAACTTTAATTATTAACTGTTCAGTTTTTCCGCACTTCATTGTCCAAATCTGCCATGTCAAAACCACAAAACAAAATGTTTATAACTGTCTTTTATTGTTTTATAGTTTAGCCTCCATCGTCATAGATTAACCTTGGTTTTATATAACATCGTTCAATTTCATTCACACACAAATTACTGTTTTGTGTGTTATAACCATAAAAACTAACTTCATTCATCTTACCAAAATACTCATTAAACCAGTCAACGTTAGGTATTTTTGTTAAGTCTCCGTCATTAAATTCATTCATTATCGAGTTAATTACTTTTGTCACATCATTATAGTCATTATTATTCAAATATACTTCTAAACTTTCTTTCCATTCATCATACTCTCTATTCAATTCATATAATTCTGTTTCTTTATAAACATACAATTCTCTATTTAAATCGCTCTCATCACACTGCCATATCACACTTTCAAAATTACTCCAGACAGAGGGTACAAAATTACACAACAAAAATAAACACTTCAATTCATCTACCAACACGGGTCTCTTGCCCTTCAAAAACAACATTTGTGAACACCTTGGTTCAGAAAAATTAAGGGGAAATTTTACCCTCTGCCCACATTCTACTACTATACTATTTTTCCACTCTCGCTCTAACTCATTAACACACATTAACATCTCATAATCACCTTCTACAACTTCATTAGTACTCTCATTATCACTCTCAGATACTCCCTTTTCGACTACATTATTATTCTCATTATTTTCAACATCATTATTATTTATTAATTCTTTATCTAATACAACATTGCCATTACAACTTTCATTTGTATTACTCTTACTCGGTTCTACTTTATTCAAATTCTTTCTTATTTTATTGGTACTTTCTAGACGTTCATTCTTGTCTTGTATCTTATTTATCAACTCATCAAATTTTACGCTAATACTCTGCTGAAACTGAGTATTCTGGTCTTTAATTTCTTTGAAATTAATCTCGTTTTGAATATTCTGCTGTTCGCATTTGATTTTCTGTTCATCTAATTTATTGTTAAAATCACTTTTCATCTCATTTAAAATTATTTCGTTACTATCAAAATGTTTATTTTGTTTATCGAAATTGACTTTCATAAAATCTAATAGGTCATCTAATGACAATTTTTTCTCTTTCGTTTTATTTGATTTGATCAATATCGGGGTAGATTTCGCTTCTGCGTGATCGACCATAATTGACCCAGTTAGGTCATCGTTAACTATTGATTGCACACTCAACTCAGCTGTTGGCCTTGACTGACTTACTTCGCTCACACTTGGTGACGGGTTCATCGAACCAAGGCCACTCTCACTCATAACTGAATCTATTACACTGCTTTTTTCTGTGTTCTCAGACATTTTTATTTGATCTATTTTTTCTTACGTAACAACTATCAATGATTAATCTTTCTTCAAAACTGGTATTATAACATACATACAATCGATCTTCTATCATAATTACGTAAGTTTACATCAATACAATTTCGCTTTCGCAACCGTACCTCATTCAATGTACTGTCAAAATGTAGGCCGGTGTAATACAACCTTTTTTGTTATATTACATCCTGGCTTCACGGCACCAATTGTAACTTTTTTACTTTTTGGTATTTTTTTATTAACTATTTTGAAACTTCCACTTACCTTCAATCTTCGATCTGGCCGGATCGCATAGTGGGGACGAAACCAATTCGTTCGACGAACTTGCAGTACATAAAACGAAATAAGGTTTTTGAAAGAATTTAACTCTCAATATTTACCATTTGAAAAATAGTAGTTTTTAATTTTTACTGTTGTTGAGCATCTTACATGTATAGAATAAAAATTTTGTTGTTCTCTACTCTGTTTTTTAAACTTGGAATGAGACTTATACATAGATGATTATTAATACAAAAAAAAAACCATAATTACCTTACCTTCTATATAACACACACATACATAAATGTAAACAGCCCAGCCTGCCTTTCTCACATATATTAATTTTAATTTATTAAAATAAACCCATACCATTTTAAAACCCCACAGCCCTAACACTTTTATTAAAATGAAAACCGCCGGCAACGTGGTTCGCGCGCGCACTCATCGTTCTTGTAAATTTCTTGTTTTTTTTTTTGTCCGAAAAATATTTGATTCGGTTCTACATTTTGGATTGACCGCGGTCACATGAATTTTTAGTTGTTTCACTCTATTAACGGTAAAACATAAAATTTTATACGGAGCCTAACTTGGCTCTGTACCAGCCGGGACGCACAGAGTAAGACTGAGAATCGTCCTTTTTTGAGCGGCAGGAAGTTACTTGTGCATAGCCAAAGGATTTTGTCGCCGTTAAAAGTTGATTTGCTGTGTTCTATCAACTTTATTCATGAAGCATCGTGGTTATATCAGCAAAGTGTGTCGACGATCTCTAGCCACTGCTAGTCTGATGTCACTAGCAGTAGGCGGGACTTAACTCCATTTCCTGTAGTTGGCTGGTTGATGTCACAAATTGTTCATTCATACGCCATTTTTTACAGCGCCGTTTGAGTTCTTGGCGTCCCTACAGTGCACATGCTTGAGTAGTTGAGTGCGTGTACCGTCACACTTATACAGAGTTCTGAGAATTCGAGGGTGGTACAAATTCCTTGCTTGGTTACACAACAGAAACTGCGTCTTGTCTTTGTTCTAACACTGTTTTCTTGCCACGTGGTCTGTTACAATGGAATGAACGTTTGTCGTAAAATAAAACTTTCACAATATTTTTTCCAAAACCCCAAAAAATGAAATAAATGAAATACAAATACCCCATACCCGCAATAAATGAAATGACCCAATTTTGACGCGTTACAATACCCCCCCCCAATGAGAATTCTGCTGTCCAAAACAGAAGAAATCTCACTGACAAATCCCGAAGAGGACCGGTGAGGAACTGGTGCCAACAACCCCCTTGTTCTTACTCTTCATGGGTACACGACCCCCCTGGCTTGGCGACTATGGACGCATCTGAACGAGATCACTGGACTTCTCCGTAAGAGATCCCAACACCGAAAAATCGAACAGACACATACCACAGCACACCTCCCCTTCTAACATGCTACCCCAAAAATCCTCAATCCCTGGCTTAGATTATGCCAGATCCTCCACCGATATGTTTCCCCTTGTATGCAAGCTGGGCTGCCTTTGGCAGATACTGGGCTCACACACACACTCACATTATATACTGACACTACATATTATAAAATTGAAAAATTTTCAAAGTTATTTAAATTAAAACCCGTTGGCTGTTTTCAGATAAAATTGATTCATAAATTTTGTATAAAGTCTAAATTATTCTCTTCATTGTTTTCTGTTTTTATTTAAAATAAGTGAATTTAAACATTTCTTATAATTAAGAACATCCTTAACCTAACATGTGATCACTTAGAATCTAACAATACAAGTCAATACAATAAATTAATAAAAATAAACATGGTTAGTACACAAACAAGAAAATAATCAAAGCTTAAAAATATTCATTACCTGGCAGGCAAACAATCAAGATTTTTTTTTTTCAAAAAGAAAATATTTTCCAAAAAATTTTAAAATTCAAAAAAATTTAAATTTATTAAAATGTTTCCTTTACATATAGAAATTATTTAAAATTTGTTTAAATTGATCAAAAAACAAAAGTTGAATTGACTTCCTTACTAAACAAGCTTAGTCTGTATATGACCTCACTGTCAGCTGATCGAACTAGGTCAAGTCCAAAAACCTTGACCTACATGTGTTATGTACAAGTTCTATCTGAAGATACATTTAACATCTGTAACATCTAACTTGAAACACAAAACATAATAAAATAAAACATTTAAAATAAACAAAATATTATTACAAATAATAAGCACATGGACATTTAAATTATTCAAACTACACAATTCTTAATTTTACATTTCCAAATTCTATCAAACATTTTGTCACTGGTTTCAAAATAAAAATTTTATATCTTTATTATAAATCTCTCTCTTTGCTTGACAATCTCATTCTCCATTATTGTGGGTGATTTATATTATTTATAACAATTTAATTTACTACTTGATCTGGATACATATATAATCTTTCTACCTCTGACTCTAACCTCTAACAACTTCAACTCCCATGACACCCATCTCTATCAAAATATCTATCCCATCAATCTCAAAACCCAACTTATCATTAAACTCAAATCGCCACCTTCTCTCCATATATATAAAAAAAAATACTCTCTAACCCTTTGTATTTAGGATACGTGTTCCCCCCCCCCAAAAGCTCATTTCCCTTATCTGGCCCTCGGATTCTACCTAAGGCGGCCCCTTTCCACTAAAATCGATCCCATCCCGTCCCAACTTATCATTATGTTGCGGACTCCTACATTACAATACCCCCTACTACAAAATTGCCATCCCCAAAAATCTCAATCTTATTACCTTACTACAATTACAACAAAATAACATCATTAATTATAAACATTAATATATCACTCAAAACTCTACATATATTCTCCATAACTGCTGTGTCAACATCAATACTTCTCAAAACTCTATAACATACATTAACTCAAAACAACATTACATTATTTTCATCTCTACTATTTCTTTAACTTGGACAGATCTATATGTCCCACCAAATATTCATCACCCCAAAACTATCTTTTATTAACTTTCACCAATTATTACTTTATTTCTCACTTTAAATAGCATCGGTAATACATTGAAACACTACATTAAACATTAATTACTTGGAACATTTATAAACCAATATACCAGTGACATTTTATTGCTGATCAGCTGATCTTCCTAACACAATGAAAACACATCTCAAAATTTTACAAATTACATGAAATCTATATATATTTAGTTCTCCTTACTTCTCACCTCCTTGTTTCCCATTTCTCTGATTCTGATAATTCATGTTAACCGCCTGCCAGACGGTTTAATTATCTCCTTAGTTCAAAAAATATACAAATCATATAAAACATATACTTTATATCAACTCTTATATCTAACCTACTAAAGTACAATATTACCTTTAAAAAATTATACAATGAACACCTTATAGTGAATGTATGAGCAGCTAGTTATTTAAACAGGGCACAAACATTTTTATTGGATCAAAATTTGAGTTAGCAAGTTTTATGTTATAAAATTTAAATTCGTGACTCACTTGGGTCACCTCCCATCCACACACTCTATTGCAAATTATGTAAGGCTGTGGCGCCTTTTCGCCTCCGCAAAGACGGCATATTTTGGAGTAGTTTGACCTCTCCGTGTCTTTGCTTCGGCAGTTACATTTAAACGTCTGAATATCAACATATTCTTGTCTATAATTACACGCCCTTAAACGGATCTACCACCTGGCCTCGCTGTTCCTACTCGAACAGAGTGGTAGCCGCTGTTCCATAGTGCCTGGATTTCCCCTAATGTCACCCCCCATTTAATTTCTACTTTATACCAATTTCAAGTCAGCTATGGTCAAGGGACTTGATATAACCATAGCTAACCGCTAGCCAAATCCACGATTAGTGCTGGTAAGGCAGTAATCGCCCGAAAAGTCGGGGAAATCTAATTTCATTTCATTGCTTGCTCTACTTCATCATTAGTATGTGCGACACGAGAGTCTATCGGTGTGCAAATTTAATTTGCACGAAAAGGGTGTGTCGCACGTTTTTGCCATTTTGGCCTCCGATGGAGGTAACACTCTCTGTTACCCCCAACCCATTTCGCTATCTACGAGAGCACAGGCCACCCCCGCAATAGCAACTTAATAACTAACTAATTAAATTTTTATATACATTCTAATATAATATTTTCATCAATAATTATTTCACTCATTCATAACTTTCTACCATTGGACTTTCTTGAAATTTTCAAAATTTATTATTAATAATTAGCATATATCATTTTTCAGTTATTATTAATTTTTTTAATTATCATTTTTATTGAACACAATTATTTCAAATAATCTCCCTATTGAATTAAAATCTTAGTTACACCTGTAAACATTTATATTATACATGATTCATACTGTAAAAGTTCTATACTTACAATCCATTTAACCTGATATACACACAAAACATATTCACCGTACCACATTACTTTCACCTCACCTCTGAAACATTTAACACAAATATTAGTTTAAATCAAACAATTTCTCATTTAATCACCAAATAATTTTAATTCATCAGAAAAATTTAATTAATTAACATTTAAATAATCAATCAAAATATTTAAAACATCTCCAATTGTTTTAATTACATTCATTATTAAAATACAAATTCCAATACTATTAAAATATTTACCATTAACCAATTCCTGTTTTCAAAATTAATTCTGATATTTATTAAATTGCAAAACATTAATATTATTATTATCACTTACCTACATACATACATTGTTTAGCTGACCTTCTACAATACACGTAAATAAATGCACTACAATTATTTACAAACTTTAATTATTAACTGTTCAGTTTTTCCGCACTTCATTGTCCAAATCTGCCATGTCAAAACCACAAAACAAAATGTTTATAACTGTCTTTTATTGTTTTATAGTTTAGCCTCCATCGTCATAGATTAACCTTGGTTTTATATAACATCGTTCAATTTCATTCACACACAAATTACTGTTTTGTGTGTTATAACCATAAAAACTAACTTCATTCATCTTACCAAAATACTCATTAAACCAATCAACGTTAGGTATTTTTGTTAAGTCTCCGTCATTAAATTCATTCATTATCGAGTTAATTACTTTTGTCACATCATTATAGTCATTATTATTCAAATATACTTCTAAACTTTCTTTCCATTCATCATACTCTCTATTCAATTCATATAATTCTGTTTCTTTATTAACATACAATTCTCTATTTAAATCGCTCTCATCACACTGCCATATCACACTTTCAAAATTACTCCGGACAGAGGGTACAAAATTACACAACAAAAATAAACACTTCAATTCATCTACCAACACGGGTCTGTTGCCCTTCAAAAACAACATATGTGAACACCTTGGTTCAGAAAAATTAAGGGGAAATTTTACCCTCTGCCCACATTCTACTACTATACTATTTTTCCACTCTCGCTCTAACTCATTAACACACATTAACATCTCATAATCACCTTCTACAACTTCATTAGTACTCTCATTTTCACTCTCAGATACTCCCTTTTCGACTACATTATTATTCTCATTATTTTCAACATCATTATTATTTATTAATTCTTTATCTAATACAACATTGCCATTACAACTTTCATTTGTATTACTCGTACTCGGTTCTACTTTATTCAAATTCTTTCTTATTTTATTGGTACTTTCTAGACGTTCATTCTTGTCTTGTATCTTATTTATCAACTCATCAAATTTTACGCTAATACTCTGCTGAAACTGAGTATTCTGGTCTTTAATTTCTTTGAAATTAATCTCGTTTTGAATATTCTGCTGTTCGCATTTGATTTTCTGTTCATCTAATTTATTGTTAAAATCACTTTTCATCTCATTTAAAATTATTTCGTTACTATCAAAATGTTTATTTTGTTTATCGAAATTGACTTTCATAAAATCTAATAGGTCATCTAATGACAATTTTTTCTCTTTCGTTTTATTTGATTTGATCAATATCAGGGTAGATTTCGCTTCTGCGTGATCGACCATAATTGACCCAGTTAGGTCATCGTTAACTATTGATTGCACGCTCAACTCAGCTGTTGGCCTTGACTGACTTACTTCGCTCACACTTGGTGACGGGTTCATCGAACCAAGGCCACTCTCACTCATAACTGAATCTATTACACTGCTTTTTTCTGTGTTCTCAGACATTTTTATTTGATCTATTTTTTCTTACGTAACAACTATCAATGATTAATCTTTCTTCAAAACTGATATTATAACATACATACAATCGATCTTCTATCATAATTACGTAAGTTTACATCAATACAATTTCGCTTTCGCAACCGTACCTCATTCAATGTACTGTCAAAATGTAGGCCGGTGTAATTACAACCTTTTTTGTTATATTACATCCTGGCTTCATGGCACCAATTGTAACTTTTTTACTTTTTGGTATTTTTTTATTAACTATTTTGAAACTTCCACTTACCTTCAATCTTCGATCTGGCCGGATCGCATAGTGGGGACGAACCCAATTCGTTCGACGAACTTGACAGTACATAAAACAAAATAAGGTTTTTGAAAGAATTTAAATCTCAATATTTACCATTTGAAAAATAGTAGTTTTTAATTTTTACTGTTGTTGAGCATCTTACATGTATAGAATAAAAATTTTGTTGTTCTCTACTCTGTTTTTTAAACTTGGAATGAGACTTATACATAGATGATTATTAATACAAAAAAAAACCATAATTACCTTACCTTCTATATAACACACACATACATAAATGTAAACAGCCCAGCCTGCCTTTCTCACATATATTAATTTTAATTTATTAAAATAAACCCATACCATTTTAAAACCCCACAGCCCTAACACTTTTATTAAAATGAAAACCGCCGGCAACGTGGTTCGCGCGCGCACTCATCGTTCTTGTAAATTTCTTGTTTTTTTTTTTTGTCCGAAAAACATTTGATTCGGTTCTACATTTTGGATTGACCGCGGTCACATGAATTTTTAGTTGTTTCACTCTATTAACGGTAAAACATAAAATTTTATACGGAGCCTAACTTGGCTCTGTACCAGCCGGGACGCACAGAGTAAGACTGAGAATCGTCCTTTTTTGAGCGGCAGGAAGTTACTTGTGCATAGCCAAAGGATTTTGTCGCCGTTAAAAGTTGATTTGCTGTGTTCTATCAACTTTATTCATGAAGCATCGTGGTTATATCAGCAAAGTGTGTCGACGATCTCTAGCCACTGCTAGTCTGATGTCACTAGCAGTAGGCGGGACTTAACTCCATTTCCTGTAGTTGGCTGGTTGATGTCACAAATTGTTCATTCATACGCCATTTTTTACAGCGCCGTTTGAGTTTCTTGGCGTCCCTACAGTGCACATGCTTGAGTAGTTGAGTGCGTGCACCGTCACACTTATACAGAGTTCTGAGAATTCGAGGGTGGTACAAATTCCTTGCTTGGTTACACAACAGAAACTGCGTCTTGTCTTTGTTCTAACACTGTTTTCTTGCCACGTGGTCTGTTACAATGGAATGAACGTTTGTCGTAAAATAAAACTTTCACAATATTTTTTCCAAAACCCCAAAAAATGAAATAAATGAAATACAAATACCCCATACCCGCAATAAATGAAATGACCCAATTTTGACGCGTTACAATACCCCCCCCCCCAATGAGAATTCTGCTGTCCAAAACAGAAGAAATCTCACTGACAAATCCCGAAGAGGACCGGTGAGGAACTGGTGCCAACAACCCCCTTGTTCTTACTCTTCATGGGTACACGACCCCCCCTGGCTTGGCGACTATGGACGCATCTGAACGAGATCAATGGACTTCTCCGTAAGAGATCCCAACACCGAAAAATCGAACAGACACATACCACAGCACACCTCCCCTTCTAACATGCTACCCCAAAAATCCTCAATCCCTGGCTTAGATTATGCCAGATCCTCCACCGATATGTTTCCCCTTGTATGCAAGCTGGGCTGCCTTTGGCAGATACTGGGCTCACACACACACTCACATTATATACTGACACTACATATTATAAAATTGAAAAATTTTCAAAAGTTATTTAAATTACAACCCGTTGGCTGTTTTCAGATAAAATTGATTCATAAATTTTGTATAAAGTCTAAATTATTCTCTTCATTGTTTTCTGTTTTTATTTAAAATAAGTGAATTTAAACATTTCTTATAATTAAGAACATCCTTAACCTAACATGTGATCACTTAGAATCTAACAATACAAGTCAATACAATAAATCAATAAAAATAAACATGGTTAGTACACAAACAAGAAAATAATCAAAGCTTAAAAATATTCATTACCTGGCAGGCAAACAATCAAGATTTTTTTTTTTTTTTTTTTCAAAAAGAAAATATTTTCCAAAAAATTTTAAAATTCAAAAAAATTTAAATTTATTAAAATGTTTCCTTTACATATAGAAATTATTTAAAATTTGTTTAAATTGATCAAAAAACAAAAGCTGAATTGACTTCCTTACTAAACAAGCTTAGTCTGTATATGACCTCACTGTCAGCTGATCGAACTAGGTCAAGTCCAAAAACCTTGACCTGCATGTGTTATGTACAAGTTCTATCTGAAGATACATTTAACATCTGTAACATCTAACTTGAAACACAAAACATAATAAAATAAAACATTTAAAATAAACAAAATATTATTACAAACAATAAGCACATGGACATTTAAATTATTCAAACTACACAATTCTTAATTTTACATTTCCAAATTCTATCAAACATTTTGTCACTGGTTTCAAAATAAAAATTTTATATCTTTATTATAAATCTCTCTCTTTGCTTGACAATCTCATTCTCCATTACTGTGGGTGATTTATATTATTTATAACAATTTAATTTACTACTTGATCTGGATACATATATAATCTTTCTACCTCTGGCTCTAACCTCTAACAACTTCAACTCCCATGACACCCATCTCTATCAAAATATCTATCCCATCAATCTCTAAACCCAACTTATCATTAAACTCAAATCGCCACCTTCTCTCCATATATATAAAAAAAAATACTCTCTAACCCTTTGTATTTAGGATACGTGTTCCCCCCCAAAAGCTCATTTCCCTTATCTGGCCCCTGGATTCTACCTAAGGCGGCCCCTTTCCACTAAAATCGATCCCATCCCGTCCCAACTTATCATTATGTTGCGGACTCCTACATTACACTACCCCCTACTACAAAATTGCCATCCCCAAAAATCTCAATCTTATTACCTTACTACAATTACAACAAAATAACATCATTAATTATAAACATTAATATATCACTCAAAACTCTACATATATTCTCCATAACTGCTGTGTCAACATCAATACTTCTCAAAACTCTATAACATACATTAACTCAAAACAACGTTACATTATTTTCATCTCTACTATTTCTTTAACTTGGACAGATCTATATGTCCCACCAAATATTCATCACCCCAAAACTATCTTTTATTAACTTTCACCAATTATTACTTTATTTCTCACTTTAAATAGCATCGGTAATACATTGAAACACTACATTAAACATTAATTACTTGGAACATTTATAAACCAATATACCAGTGACATTTTATTGCTGATCAGCTGATCTTCCTAACACAATGAAAACACATCTCAAAATTTTACAAATTACATGAAATCTATATATATTTATTTCTCCTTACTTCTCACCTCCTTCTTTCCCATTTCTCTGATTCTGATAATTCATGTTAACCGCCTGCCAGACGGTTTAATTATCTCCTTAGTTCAAAAAATATACAAATCATATAAAACATATACTTTATATCAACTCTTATATCTAACCTACTAAAGTACAATATTACCTTTAAAAAATTATACAATGAACACCTTATAGTGAATGTATGAGCAGCTAGTTATTTAAACAGAGCACAAACATTTTTATTGGATCAAAATTTGAGTTAGCAAGTTTTATGTTATAAAATTTAAATTCGTGACTCACTTGGGTCACCTCCCATCCACACACTCTATTGCAAATTATGTAAGGCTGTGGCGCCTTTTCGCCTCCGCAAACACGGCATATTTTGGAGTAGTTTGACCTCTCCGTGTCTTTGCTTCGGCAGTTACATTTAAACGTCTGAATATCAACATATTCTTGTCTATAATTACACGCCCTTAAACGGATCTACCACCTGGCCTCGCTGTTCCTACTCGAACAGAGTGGTAGCCGCTGTTCCATAGTGCCTGGATTTCCCCTAATGTCACCCCCCATTTAATTTCTACTATATACCAATTTCAAGTCAGCTATGGTCAAGGGACTTGATATGACCATAGCTAACCGCTAGCCAAATCCACGATTAGTGCTGGTAAGGCAGTAATCCCCCGAAAAGTCGGGGAAATCTAATTTCATTTCATTGCTTGCTCTACTTCATCATTAGTATGTGCGACACGAGAGTCTATCGGTGTGCAAATTTAATTTGCCCGAAAAGGGTGTGTCGCACGTTTTTGCCATTTTGGCCTCCGATGGAGGTAACACTCTCTGTTACCCCCAACCCATTTCGCTATCTACGAGAGCACAGGCCACCCCCGCAATAGCAACTTAATAACTAACTAATTAAATTTTTATATACATTCTAATATAATATTTTCATCAATAATTATTTCACTCATTCATAACTTTCTACCATTGGACTTTCTTGAAATTTTCAAAATTTATTATTAATAATTAGCATATATCATTTTTCAGTTATTATTAATTTTTTTAATTATCATTTTTATTGAACACAATTATTTCAAATAATCTCCCTATTGAATTAAAATCTTAGTTACACCTGTAAACATTTATATTATACATGATTCATACTGTAAAAGTTCTATACTTACAATCCATTTAACCTGATATACACACAAAACATATTCACCATACCACATTACTTTCACCTCACCTCTGAAACATTTAACACAAATATTAGTTTAAATCAAACAATTTCTCATTTAATCACCAAATAATTTTAATTCATCAGAAAAATTTAATTAATTAACATTTAAATAATCAATCAAAATATTTAAAACATCTCCAATTGTTTTAATTACATTCATTATTAAAATACAAATTCCAATACTATTAAAATATTTACCATTAACCAATTCCTGTTTTCAAAATTAATTCTGATATTTATTAAATTGCAAAACATTAATATTATTATTATCACTTACCTACATACATACATTGTTTAGCTGACCTTCTACAATACACGTAAATAAATGCACTACAATTATTTACAAACTTTAATTATTAACTGTTCAGTTTTTCCACACTTCATTGTCCAAATCTGCCATGTCAAAACCACAAAACAAAATTTTTATAACTGTCTTTTATTGTTTTATAGTTTAGCCTCCATCGTCATAGATTAACCTTGGTTTTATATAACATCGTTCAATTTCATTCACACACAAATTACTGTTTTGTGTGTTATAACCATAAAAACTAACTTCATTCATCTTACCAAAATACTCATTAAACCAGTCAACGTTAGGTATTTTTGTTAAGTCTCCGTCATTAAATTCATTCATTATCGAGTTAATTACTTTTGTCACATCATTATAGTCATTATTATTCAAATATACTTCTAAACTTTCTTTCCATTCATCATACTCTCTATTCAATTCATGTAATTCTGTTTCTTTATTAACATACAATTCTCTATTTAAATCGCTCTCATCACACTGCCATATCACACTTTCAAAATTACTCCGGACAGAGGGTACAAAATTACACAACAAAAATAAACACTTCAATTCATCTACCAACACGGGTCTCTTGCCCTTCAAAAACAACATTTGTGAACACCTTGGTTCAGAAAAATTAAGGGGAAATTTTACCCTCTGCCCACATTCTACTACTATACTATTTTTCCACTCTCGCTCTAACTCATTAACACACATTAACATCTCATAATCACCTTCTACAACTTCATTAGTACTCTCATTATCACTCTCAGATACTCCCTTTTCGACTACATTATTATTCTCATTATTTTCAACATCATTATTATTTATTAATTCTTTATCTAATACAACATTGCCATTACAACTTTCATTTGTATTACTCGTACTCGGTTCTACTTTATTCAAATTCTTTCTTATTTTATTGGTACTTTCTAGACGTTCATTCTTGTCTTGTATCTTATTTATCAACTCATCAAATTTTACGCTAATTCTCTGCTGAAACTGAGTATTCTGGTCTTTAATTTCTTTGAAATTAATCTCGTTTTGAATATTTTGCTGTTCGCATTTGATTTTCTGTTCATCTAATTTATTGTTAAAATCACTTTTCATCTCATTTAAAATTATTTCGTTACTATCAAAATGTTTATTTTGTTTATCGAAATTGACTTTCATAAAATCTAATAGGTCATCTAATGACAATTTTTTCTCTTTCGTTTTATTTGATTTGATCAATATCGGGGTAGATTTCGCTTCTGCGTGATCGACCATAATTGACCCAGTTAGGTCATCGTTAACTATTGATTGCACGCTCAACTCAGCTGTTGGCCTTGACTGACTTACTTCGCTCACACTTGGTGACGGGTTCATCGAACCAAGGCCACTCTCACTCATAACTGAATCTATTACACTGCTTTTTTCTGTGTTCTCAGACATTTTTATTTGATCTATTTTTTCTTACGTAACAACTATCAATGATTAATCTTTCTTCAAAACTGATATTATAACATACATACAATCGATCTTCTATCATAATTACGTAAGTTTACATCAATACAATTTCGCTTTCGCAACCGTACCTCATTCAATGTACTGTCAAAATGTAGGCCGGTGTAATACAACCTTTTTTGTTATATTACATCCTGGCTTCATGGCACCAATTGTAACTTTTTTACTTTTTGGTATTTTTTTATTAACTATTTTGAAACTTCCACTTACCTTCAATCTTCGATCTGGCCGGATCGCATAGTGGGGACGAACCCAATTCGTTCGACGAACTTGACAGTACATAAAACAAAATAAGGTTTTTGAAAGAATTTAAATCTCAATATTTACCATTTGAAAAATAGTAGTTTTTAATTTTTACTGTTGTTGAGCATCTTACATGTATAGAATAAAAATTTTGTTGTTCTCTACTCTGTTTTTTAAACTTGGAATGAGACTTATACATAGATGATTATTAATACAAAAAAAAAACCATAATTACCTTACCTTCTATATAACACACACATACATAAATGTAAACAGCCCAGCCTGCCTTTCTCACATATATTAATTTTAATTTATTAAAATAAACCCATACCATTTTAAAACCCCACAGCCCTAACACTTTTATTAAAATGAAAACCGCCGGCAACGTGGTTCGCGCGCGCACTCATCGTTCTTGTAAATTTCTTGTTTTTTTTTTTTGTCCGAAAAACATTTGATTCGGTTCTACATTTTGGATTGACCGCGGTCACATGAATTTTTATTTGTTTCACTCTATTAACGGTAAAACATAAAATTTTATATGGAGCCTAACTTGGCTCTGTACCAGCCGGGACGCACAGAGTAAGACTGAGAATCGTCCTTTTTTGAGCGGCAGGAAGTTACTTGTGCATAGCCAAAGGATTTTGTCGCCGTTAAAAGTTGATTTGCTGTGTTCTATCAACTTTATTCATGAAGCATCGTGGTTATATCAGCAAAGTGTGTCGACGATCTCTAGCCACTGCTAGTCTGATGTCACTAGCAGTAGGCGGGACTTAACTCCATTTCCTGTAGTTGGCTGGTTGATGTCACAAATTGTTCATTCATACGCCATTTTTTACAGCGCCGTTTGAGTTTCTTGGCGTCCCTACAGTGCACATGCTTGAGTAGTTGAGTGCGTGCACCGTCACACTTATACAGAGTTCTGAGAATTCGAGGGTGGTACAAATTCCTTGCTTGGTTACACAACAGAAACTGCGTCTTGTCTTTGTTCTAACACTGTTTTCTTGCCACGTGGTCTGTTACAATGGAATGAACGTTTGTCGTAAAATAAAACTTTCACAATATTTTTTCCAAAACCCCAAAAAATGAAATAAATGAAATACAAATACCCCATACCCGCAATAAATGAAATGACCCAATTTTGACGCGTTACAATACCCCCCCCCCAATGAGAATTCTGTTGTCCAAAACAGAAGAAATCTCATTGACAAATCCCGAAGAGGACCGGTGAAGAACTGGTGCCAACAACCCCCTTGTTCTTACTCTTCATGGGTACACGACCCCCCTGGCTTGGCGACTATGGACGCATCTGAACGAGATCACTGGACTTCTCCGTAAGAGATCCCAACACCGAAAAATCGAACAGACACATACCACAGCACACCTCCCCTTCTAACATGCTACCCCAAAAATCCTCAATCCCTGGCTTAGATTATGCCAGATCCTCCACCGATATGTTTCCCCTTGTATGCAAGCTGGGCTGCCTTTGGCAGATACTGGGCTCACACACACACTCACATTATATACTGACACTACATATTATAAAATTGAAAAATTTTCAAAAGTTATTTAAATTACAACCCGTTGGCTGTTTTCAGATAAAATTGATTCATAAATTTTGTATAAAGTCTAAATTATTCTCTTCATTGTTTTCTGTTTTTATTTAAAATAAGTGAATTTAAACATTTCTTATAATTAAGAACATCCTTAACCTAACATGTGATCACTTAGAATCTAACAATACAAGTCAATACAATAAATCAATAAAAATAAACATGGTTAGTACACAAACAAGAAAATAATCAAAGCTTAAAAATATTCATTACCTGGCAGGCAAACAATCAAGATTTTTTTTTTTTTTTTTTCAAAAAGAAAATATTTTCCAAAAAATTTTAAAATTCAAAAAAATTTAAATTTATTAAAATGTTTCCTTTACATATAGAAATTATTTAAAATTTGTTTAAATTGATCAAAAAACAAAAGCTGAATTGACTTCCTTACTAAACAAGCTTAGTCTGTATATGACCTCACTGTCAGCTGATCGAACTAGGTCAAGTCCAAAAACCTTGACCTGCATGTGTTATGTACAAGTTCTATCTGAAGATACATTTAACATCTGTAACATCTAACTTGAAACACAAAACATAATAAAATAAAACATTTAAAATAAACAAAATATTATTACAAACAATAAGCACATGGACATTTAAATTATTCAAACTACACAATTCTTAATTTTACATTTCCAAATTCTATCAAACATTTTGTCACTGGTTTCAAAATAAAAATTTTATATCTTTATTATAAATCTCTCTCTTTGCTTGACAATCTCATTCTCCATTACTGTGGGTGATTTATATTATTTATAACAATTTAATTTACTACTTGATCTGGATACATATATAATCTTTCTACCTCTGGCTCTAACCTCTAACAACTTCAACTCCCATGACACCCATCTCTATCAAAATATCTATCCCATCAATCTCTAAACCCAACTTATCATTAAACTCAAATCGCCACCTTCTCTCCATATATATAAAAAAAAATACTCTCTAACCCTTTGTATTTAGGATACGTGTTCCCCCCCCAAAAGCTCATTTCCCTTATCTGGCCCCTGGATTCTACCTAAGGCGGCCCCTTTCCACTAAAATCGATCCCATCCCGTCCCAACTTATCATTATGTTGCGGACTCCTACATTACACTACCCCCTACTACAAAATTGCCATCCCCAAAAATCTCAATCTTATTACCTTACTACAATTACAACAAAATAACATCATTAATTATAAACATTAATATATCACTCAAAACTCTACATATATTCTCCATAACTGCTGTGTCAACATCAATACTTCTCAAAACTCTATAACATACATTAACTCAAAACAACATTACATTATTTTCATCTCTACTATTTCTTTAACTTGGACAGATCTATATGTCCCACCAAATATTCATCACCCCAAAACTATCTTTTATTAACTTTCACCAATTATTACTTTATTTCTCACTTTAAATAGCATCGGTAATACATTGAAACACTACATTAAACATTAATTACTTGGAACATTTATAAACCAATATACCAGTGACATTTTATTGCTGATCAGCTGATCTTCCTAACACAATGAAAACACATCTCAAAATTTTACAAATTACATGAAATCTATATATATTTATTTCTCCTTACTTCTCACCTCCTTCTTTCCCATTTCTCTGATTCTGATAATTCATGTTAACCGCCTGCCAGACGGTTTAATTATCTCCTTAGTTCAAAAAATATACAAATCATATAAAACATATACTTTATATCAACTCTTATATCTAACCTACTAAAGTACAATATTACCTTTAAAAAATTATACAATGAACACCTTATAGTGAATGTATGAGCAGCTAGTTATTTAAACAGAGCACAAACATTTTTATTGGATCAAAATTTGAGTTAGCAAGTTTTATGTTATAAAATTTAAATTCGTGACTCACTTGGGTCACCTCCCATCCACACACTCTATTGCAAATTATGTAAGGCTGTGGCGCCTTTTCGCCTCCGCAAACACGGCATATTTTGGAGTAGTTTGACCTCTCCGTGTCTTTGCTTCGGCAGTTACATTTAAACGTCTGAATATCAACATATTCTTGTCTATAATTACACGCACTTAAACGGATCTACCACCTGGCCTCGCTGTTCCTACTCGAACAGAGTGGTAGCCGCTGTTCCATAGTGCCTGGATTTCCCCTAATGTCACCCCCCATTTAATTTCTACTATATACCAATTTCAAGTCAGCTATGGTCAAGGGACTTGATATGACCATAGCTAACCGCTAGCCAAATCCACGATTAGTGCTGGTAAGGCAGTAATCCCCCGAAAAGTCGGGGAAATCTAATTTCATTTCATTGCTTGCTCTACTTCATCATTAGTATGTGCGACACGAGAGTCTATCGGTGTGCAAATTTAATTTGCCCGAAAAGGGTGTGTCGCACGTTTTTGCCATTTTGGCCTCCGATGGAGGTAACACTCTCTGTTACCCCCAACCCATTTCGCTATCTACGAGAGCACAGGCCACCCCCGCAATAGCAACTTAATAACTAACTAATTAAATTTTTATATACATTCTAATATAATATTTTCATCAATAATTATTTCACTCATTCATAACTTTCTACCATTGGACTTTCTTGAAATTTTCAAAATTTATTATTAATAATTAGCATATATCATTTTTCAGTTATTATTAATTTTTTTAATTATCATTTTTATTGAACACAATTATTTCAAATAATCTCCCTATTGAATTAAAATCTTAGTTACACCTGTAAACATTTATATTATACATGATTCATACTGTAAAAGTTCTATACTTACAATCCATTTAACCTGATATACACACAAAACATATTCACCATACCACATTACTTTCACCTCACCTCTGAAACATTTAACACAAATATTAGTTTAAATCAAACAATTTCTCATTTAATCACCAAATAATTTTAATTCATCAGAAAAATTTAATTAATTAACATTTAAATAATCAATCAAAATATTTAAAACATCTCCAATTGTTTTAATTACATTCATTATTAAAATACAAATTCCAATACTATTAAAATATTTACCATTAACCAATTCCTGTTTTCAAAATTAATTCTGATATTTATTAAATTGCAAAACATTAATATTATTATTATCACTTACCTACATACATACATTGTTTAGCTGACCTTCTACAATACACGTAAATAAATGCACTAAAATTATTTACAAACTTTAATTATTAACTGTTCAGTTTTTCCACACTTCATTGTCCAAATCTGCCATGTCAAAACCACAAAACAAAATTTTTATAACTGTCTTTTATTGTTTTATAGTTTAGCCTCCATCGTCATAGATTAACCTTGGTTTTATATAACATCGTTCAATTTCATTCACACACAAATTACTGTTTTGTGTGTTATAACCATAAAAACTAACTTCATTCATCTTACCAAAATACTCATTAAACCAGTCAACGTTAGGTATTTTTGTTAAGTCTCCGTCATTAAATTCATTCATTATCGAGTTAATTACTTTTGTCACATCATTATAGTCATTATTATTCAAATATACTTCTAAACTTTCTTTCCATTCATCATACTCTCTATTCAATTCATGTAATTCTGTTTCTTTATTAACATACAATTCTCTATTTAAATCGCTCTCATCACACTGCCATATCACACTTTCAAAATTACTCCGGACAGAGGGTACAAAATTACACAACAAAAATAAACACTTCAATTCATCTACCAACACGGGTCTCTTGCCCTTCAAAAACAACATTTGTGAACACCTTGGTTCAGAAAAATTAAGGGGAAATTTTACCCTCTGCCCACATTCTACTACTATACTATTTTTCCACTCTCGCTCTAACTCATTAACACACATTAACATCTCATAATCACCTTCTACAACTTCATTAGTACTCTCATTATCACTCTCAGATACTCCCTTTTCGACTACATTATTATTCTCATTATTTTCAACATCATTATTATTTATTAATTCTTTATCTAATACAACATTGCCATTACAACTTTCATTTGTATTACTCGTACTCGGTTCTACTTTATTCAAATTCTTTCTTATTTTATTGGTACTTTCTAGACGTTCATTCTTGTCTTGTATCTTATTTATCAACTCATCAAATTTTACGCTAATTCTCTGCTGAAACTGAGTATTCTGGTCTTTAATTTCTTTGAAATTAATCTCGTTTTGAATATTTTGCTGTTCGCATTTGATTTTCTGTTCATCTAATTTATTGTTAAAATCACTTTTCATCTCATTTAAAATTATTTCGTTACTATCAAAATGTTTATTTTGTTTATCGAAATTGACTTTCATAAAATCTAATAGGTCATCTAATGACAATTTTTTCTCTTTCGTTTTATTTGATTTGATCAATATCGGGGTAGATTTCGCTTCTGCGTGATCGACCATAATTGACCCAGTTAGGTCATCGTTAACTATTGATTGCACGCTCAACTCAGCTGTTGGCCTTGACTGACTTACTTCGCTCACACTTGGTGACGGGTTCATCGAACCAAGGCCACTCTCACTCATAACTGAATCTATTACACTGCTTTTTTCTGTGTTCTCAGACATTTTTATTTGATCTATTTTTTCTTACGTAACAACTATCAATGATTAATCTTTCTTCAAAACTGATATTATAACATACATACAATCGATCTTCTATCATAATTACGTAAGTTTACATCAATACAATTTCGCTTTCGCAACCGTACCTCATTCAATGTACTGTCAAAATGTAGGCCGGTGTAATACAACCTTTTTTGTTATATTACATCCTGGCTTCATGGCACCAATTGTAACTTTTTTACTTTTTGGTATTTTTTTATTAACTATTTTGAAACTTCCACTTACCTTCAATCTTCGATCTGGCCGGATCGCATAGTGGGGACGAACCCAATTCGTTCGACGAACTTGACAGTACATAAAACAAAATAAGGTTTTTGAAAGAATTTAAATCTCAATATTTACCATTTGAAAAATAGTAGTTTTTAATTTTTACTGTTGTTGAGCATCTTACATGTATAGAATAAAAATTTTGTTGTTCTCTACTCTGTTTTTTAAACTTGGAATGAGACTTATACATAGATGATTATTAATACAAAAAAAAAACCATAATTACCTTACCTTCTATATAACACACACATACATAAATGTAAACAGCCCAGCCTTCCTTTCTCACATATATTAATTTTAATTTATTAAAATAAACCCATACCATTTTAAAACCCCACAGCCCTAACACTTTTATTAAAATGAAAACCGCCGGCAACGTGGTTCGCGCGCGCACTCATCGTTCTTGTAAATTTCTTGTTTTTTTTTTTTGTCCGAAAAACATTTGATTCGGTTCTACATTTTGGATTGACCGCGGTCACATGAATTTTTATTTGTTTCACTCTATTAACGGTAAAACATAAAATTTTATATGGAGCCTAACTTGGCTCTGTACCAGCCGGGACGCACAGAGTAAGACTGAGAATCGTCCTTTTTTGAGCGGCAGGAAGTTACTTGTGCATAGCCAAAGGATTTTGTCGCCGTTAAAAGTTGATTTGCTGTGTTCTATCAACTTTATTCATGAAGCATCGTGGTTATATCAGCAAAGTGTGTCGACGATCTCTAGCCACTGCTAGTCTGATGTCACTAGCAGTAGGCGGGACTTAACTCCATTTCCTGTAGTTGGCTGGTTGATGTCACAAATTGTTCATTCATACGCCATTTTTTACAGCGCCGTTTGAGTTTCTTGGCGTCCCTACAGTGCACATGCTTGAGTAGTTGAGTGCGTGTACCGTCACACTTATACAGAGTTCTGAGAATTCGAGGGTGGTACAAATTCCTTGCTTGGTTACACAACAGAAACTGCGTCTTGTCTTTGTTCTAACACTGTTTTCTTGCCACGTGGTCTGTTACAATGGAATGAACGTTTGTCGTAAAATAAAACTTTCACAATATTTTTTCCAAAACCCCAAAAAATGAAATAAATGAAATACAAATACCCCATACCCGCAATAAATGAAATGACCCAATTTTGACGTGTTACAATACCCCCCCCACAATGAGAATTCTGCTGTCCAAAACAGAAGAAATCTCACTGACAAATCCCGAAGAGGACCGGTGAGGAACTGGTGCCAACAACCCCCTTGTTCTTACTCTTCATGGGTACACGACCCCCCCCGGCTTGGCTACTATGGACGCATCTGAACGAGATCACTGGACTTCTCCGTAAGAGATCCCAACACCGAAAAATCGAACAGACACGTACCACAGCACACCTCCCCTTCTAACATGCTACCCCAAAAATCCTCAATCCCTGGCTTAGATTATGCCAGATCCTCCACCGATATGTTTCCCCTTGTATGCAAGCTGGGCTGCCTTTGGCAGATACTGGGCTCACACACACACTCACATTATATACTGACTCTACATATTATAAAATTGAAAAATTTTCAAAAGTTATTTAAATTACAACCCGTTGGCTGTTTTCAGATAAAATTGATTCATAAATTTTGTATAAAGTCTAAATTATTCTCTTCATTGTTTTCTGTTTTTATTTAAAATAAGTGAATTTAAACATTTCTTATAATTAAGAACATCCTTAACCTAACATGTGATCACTTAGAATCTAACAATACAAGTCAATACAATAAATCAATAAAAATAAACATGGTTAGTACACAAACAAGAAAATAATCAAAGCTTAAAAATATTCATTACCTGGCAGGCAAACAATCAAAATTTTTTTTTTTTTTTTTTCAAAAAGAAAATATTTTCCAAAAAATTTTAAAATTCAAAAAAATTTAAATTTATTAAAATGTTTCCTTTACATATAGAAATTATTTAAAATTTGTTTAAATTGATCAAAAAACAAAAGCTGAATTGACTTCCTTACTAAACAAGCTTAGTCTGTATATGACCTCACTGTCAGCTGATCGAACTAGGTCAAGTCCAAAAACCTTGACCTGCATGTGTTATGTACAAGTTCTATCTGAAGATACATTTAACATCTGTAACATCTAACTTGAAACACAAAACATAATAAAATAAAACATTTAAAATAAACAAAATATTATTACAAACAATAAGCACATGGACATTTAAATTATTCAAACTACACAATTCTTAATTTTACATTTCCAAATTCTATCAAACATTTTGTCACTGGTTTCAAAATAAAAATTTTATATCTTTATTATAAATCTCTCTCTTTGCTTGACAATCTCATTCTCCATTACTGTGGGTGATTTATATTATTTATAACAATTTAATTTACTACTTGATCTGGATACATATATAATCTTTCTACCTCTGGCTCTAACCTCTAACAACTTCAACTCCCATGACACCCATCTCTATCAAAATATCTATCCCATCAATCTCTAAACCCAACTTATCATTAAACTCAAATCGCCACCTTCTCTCCATATATATAAAAAAAAATACTCTCTAACCCTTTGTATTTAGGATACGTGTTCCCCCCCCAAAAGCTCATTTCCCTTATCTGGCCCCTGGATTCTACCTAAGGCGGCCCCTTTCCACTAAAATCGATCCCATCCCGTCCCAACTTATCATTATGTTGCGGACTCCTACATTACACTACCCCCTACTACAAAATTGCCATCCCCAAAAATCTCAATCTTATTACCTTACTACAATTACAACAAAATAACATCATTAATTATAAACATTAATATATCACTCAAAACTCTACATATATTCTCCATAACTGCTGTGTCAACATCAATACTTCTCAAAACTCTATAACATACATTAACTCAAAACAACATTACATTATTTTCATCTCTACTATTTCTTTAACTTGGACAGATCTATATGTCCCACCAAATATTCATCACCCCAAAACTATCTTTTATTAACTTTCACCAATTATTACTTTATTTCTCACTTTAAATAGCATCGGTAATACATTGAAACACTACATTAAACATTAATTACTTGGAACATTTATAAACCAATATACCAGTGACATTTTATTGCTGATCAGCTGATCTTCCTAACACAATGAAAACACATCTCAAAATTTTACAAATTACATGAAATCTATATATATTTATTTCTCCTTACTTCTCACCTCCTTCTTTCCCATTTCTCTGATTCTGATAATTCATGTTAACCGCCTGCCAGACGGTTTAATTATCTCCTTAGTTCAAAAAATATACAAATCATATAAAACATATACTTTATATCAACTCTTATATCTAACCTACTAAAGTACAATATTACCTTTAAAAAATTATACAATGAACACCTTATAGTGAATGTATGAGCAGCTAGTTATTTAAACAGAGCACAAACATTTTTATTGGATCAAAATTTGAGTTAGCAAGTTTTATGTTATAAAATTTAAATTCGTGACTCACTTGGGTCACCTCCCATCCACACACTCTATTGCAAATTATGTAAGGCTGTGGCGCCTTTTCGCCTCCGCAAACACGGCATATTTTGGAGTAGTTTGACCTCTCCGTGTCTTTGCTTCGGCAGTTACATTTAAACGTCTGAATATCAACATATTCTTGTCTATAATTACACGCACTTAAACGGATCTACCACCTGGCCTCGCTGTTCCTACTCGAACAGAGTGGTAGCCGCTGTTCCATAGTGCCTGGATTTCCCCTAATGTCACCCCCCATTTAATTTCTACTATATACCAATTTCAAGTCAGCTATGGTCAAGGGACTTGATATGACCATAGCTAACCGCTAGCCAAATCCACGATTAGTGCTGGTAAGGCAGTAATCCCCCGAAAAGTCGGGGAAATCTAATTTCATTTCATTGCTTGCTCTACTTCATCATTAGTATGTGCGACACGAGAGTCTATCGGTGTGCAAATTTAATTTGCCCGAAAAGGGTGTGTCGCACGTTTTTGCCATTTTGGCCTCCGATGGAGGTAACACTCTCTGTTACCCCCAACCCATTTCGCTATCTACGAGAGCACAGGCCACCCCCGCAATAGCAACTTAATAACTAACTAATTAAATTTTTATATACATTCTAATATAATATTTTCATCAATAATTATTTCACTCATTCATAACTTTCTACCATTGGACTTTCTTGAAATTTTCAAAATTTATTATTAATAATTAGCATATATCATTTTTCAGTTATTATTAATTTTTTTAATTATCATTTTTATTGAACACAATTATTTCAAATAATCTCCCTATTGAATTAAAATCTTAGTTACACCTGTAAACATTTATATTATACATGATTCATACTGTAAAAGTTCTATACTTACAATCCATTTAACCTGATATACACACAAAACATATTCACCATACCACATTACTTTCACCTCACCTCTGAAACATTTAACACAAATATTAGTTTAAATCAAACAATTTCTCATTTAATCACCAAATAATTTTAATTCATCAGAAAAATTTAATTAATTAACATTTAAATAATCAATCAAAATATTTAAAACATCTCCAATTGTTTTAATTACATTCATTATTAAAATACAAATTCCAATACTATTAAAATATTTACCATTAACCAATTCCTGTTTTCAAAATTAATTCTGATATTTATTAAATTGCAAAACATTAATATTATTATTATCACTTACCTACATACATACATTGTTTAGCTGACCTTCTACAATACACGTAAATAAATGCACTAAAATTATTTACAAACTTTAATTATTAACTGTTCAGTTTTTCCACACTTCATTGTCCAAATCTGCCATGTCAAAACCACAAAACAAAATTTTTATAACTGTCTTTTATTGTTTTATAGTTTAGCCTCCATCGTCATAGATTAACCTTGGTTTTATATAACATCGTTCAATTTCATTCACACACAAATTACTGTTTTGTGTGTTATAACCATAAAAACTAACTTCATTCATCTTACCAAAATACTCATTAAACCAGTCAACGTTAGGTATTTTTGTTAAGTCTCCGTCATTAAATTCATTCATTATCGAGTTAATTACTTTTGTCACATCATTATAGTCATTATTATTCAAATATACTTCTAAACTTTCTTTCCATTCATCATACTCTCTATTCAATTCATGTAATTCTGTTTCTTTATTAACATACAATTCTCTATTTAAATCGCTCTCATCACACTGCCATATCACACTTTCAAAATTACTCCAGACAGAGGGTACAAAATTACACAACAAAAATAAACACTTCAATTCATCTACCAACACGGGTCTCTTGCCCTTCAAAAACAACATTTGTGAACACCTTGGTTCAGAAAAATTAAGGGGAAATTTTACCCTCTACCCACATTCTACTACTATACTATTTTTCCACTCTCGCTCTAACTCATTAACACACATTAACATCTCATAATCACCTTCTACAACTTCATTAGTACTCTCATTATCACTCTCAGATACTCCCTTTTCGACTACATTATTATTCTCATTATTTTCAACATCATTATTATTTATTAATTCTTTATCTAATACAACATTGCCATTACAACTGTCATTTGTATTACTCGTACTCGGTTCTACTTTATTCAAATTCTTTCTTATTTTATTGGTACTTTCTAGACGTTCATTCTTGTCTTGTATCTTATTTATCAACTCATCAAATTTTACGCTAACACTCTGCTGAAACTGAGTATTCTGGTCTTTAATTTCTTTGAAATTAATCTCGTTTTTAATATTCTGCTGTTCGCATTTGATTTTCTGTTCATCTAATTTATTGTTAAAATCACTTTTCATCTCATTTAAAATTATTTTGTTACTATCAAAATGTTTATTTTGTTTATCGAAATTGACTTTCATAAAATCTAATAGGTCATCTAATGACAATTTTTTCTCTTTCGTTTTATTTGATTTGATCAATATCGGGGTAGATTTCGCTTCTGCGTGATCGACCATAATTGACCCAGTTAGGTCATCGTTAACTATTGATTGCACGCTCAACTCAGCTGTTGGCCTTGACTGACTTACTTCGCTCACACTTGGTGACGGGTTCATCGAACCAAGGCCACTCTCACTCATAACTGAATCTATTACACGGGTTTTTCTGTGTTCTCAGACATTTTTATTTGATCTATTTTTTCTTACGTAACAACTATCAATGATTAATCTTTCTTCAAAACTGATATTATAACATACATACAATCGATCTTCTATCATAATTACGTAAGTTTACATCAATACGATTTCGCTTTCGCAACCGTACCTCATTTAATGTACTGTCAAAATGTAGGCCGGTGTAATACAACCTTTTTTGTTATATTACATACTGGCTTCACGGCACCAATTGTAACTTTTTTACTTTTTGGTATTTTTTTATTAACTATTTTGAAACTTCCACTTACCTTCAATCTTCGATCTGGCCGGATCGCATAGTGGGGACGAACCCAATTCGTTCAACGAACTTGACAGTACATAAAACGAAATAAGGTTTTTGAAAGAATTTAACTCTCAATATTTACCATTTGAAAAATAGTAGTTTTTAATTTTTACTGTTGTTGAGCATCTTACATGTATAGAATAAAAATTTTGTTGTTCTCTACTCTGTTTTTTAAACTTGGAATGAGACTTATACATAGATGATTATTAATACAAAAAAAAACCATAATTACCTTACCTTCTATATAACACACACATACATAAATGTAAACAGCCCAGCCTGCCTTTCTCACATATATTAATTTTGATTTATTAAAATAAACATATACCATTTTAAAACCCCACAGCCCTTACACTTTTATTAAAATGAAAACCGCCGGCAACGTGGTTCGCGCGCGCACTCATCGTTCTTGTAAATTTCTTGTTTTTTTTTTGTCCGAAAAACATTTGATTCGGTTCTACATTTTGGATTGACCGCGGTCACATGAATTTTTACTGTTGTTTCACTCTATAAACGGTAAAACATAAAATTTTATACGGAGCCTAACTCGGCTCTGTACCAGCCGGGAGGCACAGAGTAAGACTGAGAATCGTCCTTTTTTGAGCGGCAGGAAGTTACTTGTGCATAGCCAAAGGATTTCGTCGCCGTTAAAAGTTGATTTGCTGTGTTCTATCAATTTTATTCATGAAGCATCGTGGTTATATCAGCAAAGTGTGTCGACGATCTCTAGCCACTGCTAGTCTGATGTCACTAGCAGTAGGCGGGACTTAACTCCATTTCCTGTAGTTGGCTGGTAGATGTCACAAATTGTTCATTCATACGCCATTTTTTACAGCACCGTTTGAGTTTCTTGGCGTCCCTACAGCGCACATGCTTGAGTAGTTGAGTGCTTGCACCGTCACACTTATACAGAGTTCTGAGAATTCGAGGGTGGTACAAATTCCTTGCTTGGTTACACAACAGAAACTGCGTCTTGTCTTTGTTCTAACACTGTTTTCTTGCCACGTGGTCTGTTACAATGGAATGAACGTTTGTCGTAAAATAAAACTTTCACAATATTTTTTCCAAAACCCCAAAAAATGAAATAAATGAAATACAAATACCCCATACCCGCAATAAATGAAATGACCCAATTTTGACGCGTTACAATACCCCCCCAATGAGAATTCTGCTGTCCAAAACAGAAGAAATCTCATTGACAAATCCCGAAGAGGACCGGTGAGGAACTGGTGCCAACAACCCCCTTGTTCTTACTCTTCATGGGTACACGACCCCCCTGGCTTGGCGACTATGGACGCATCTGAACGAGATCACTGGACTTCTCCGTAAGAGATCCCAACACCGAAAAATCGAACAGACACGTACCACAGCACACCTCCCCTTCTAACATGCTACCCCAAAAATCCTCAATCCCTGGCTTAGATTATGCCAGATCCTCCACCGATATGTTTCCCCTTGTATGCAAGCTGGGCTGCCTTTGGCAGATACTGGACTCACACACACTCACATTATATACTGACACTACATATTATAAAATTGAAAAATTTTCAAAAGTTATTTAAATTACAACCCGTTGGCTGTTTTCAGATAAAATAGATTCATAAATTTTGTATAAAGTCTAAATTATTTTCTTCATTGTTTTCTGTTTTTATTTAAAATAAGTGAATTTAAACATTTCTTATAATTAAGAACATCCTTAACCTAACATGTGATCACTTAGAATCTAACAATACAAGTCAATACAATAAATCAATAAAAATAAACATGGTTAGTACACAAACAAGAAAATAATTAAAGCTTAAAAATATTCATTACCTGGCAGGCAAACAATCAAGATTTTTTTTTTTTTTCAAAAGAAAATATTTTCCAAAAAATTTTAAAATTCAAAAAAATTTAAATTTATTAAAATGTTTCTTTTACATATAGAAATTATTTAAAATTTGTTTAAATTGATCAAAAAACAAAAGTTGAATTGACTTCCTTACTAAACAAGCTTAGTCTGTATATGACCTCACTGTCAGCTGATCGAACTAGGTCAAGTCCAAAAACCTTGACCTACATGTGTTATGTACAAGTTCTATCTGAAGATACATTTAACATCTGTAACATCTAACTTGAAACACAAAACATAATAAAATAAAACATTTAAAATAAACAAAATATTATTACAAATAATAAGCACATTGACATTTAAATTATTCAAACTACACAATTCTTAATTTTACATTTCCAAATTCTATCAAACATTTTGTCACTGGTTTCAAAATAAAAATTTTATATCTTTATTATAAATCTCTCTCTTTGCTTGACAATCTCATTCTCCATTACTGTGGGTGATTTATATTATTTATAACAATTTAATTTACTACTTGATCTGTATACATATATAATCTTTCTACCTCTGACTCTAACCTCTAACAACTTCAACTACCATGACACCCATCTCTATCAAAATATCTATCCCATCAATCTCTAAACCCAACTTATCATTAAACTCAAATCGCCACCTTCTCTCCATATATATAAAAAAAAATACTCTCTAACCCTTTGTATTTAGGATACGTGTTCCCCCCCCAAAAAAGCTCATTTCCCTTATCTGGCCCCTGGATTCTACCTAAGGCGGCCCCTTTCCACTAAAATCGATCCCATCCCGTCCCAACTTATCATTATGTTGCGGACTCCTACATTACACTACCCCCTACTACAAAATTGCCATCCCCAAAAATCTCAATCTTATTACCTTACTACAATTACAACAAAATAACATCATTAATTATAAGCATTAATATATCACTCAAAACTCTACATATATTCTCCATAACTGCTGTGTCAACATCAATACTTCTCAAAACTCTATAACATACATTAACTCAAAACAACATTACATTATTTTCATCTCTACTATTTCTTTAACTTGGACAGATCTATATGTCCCACCAAATATTCATCACCCCAAAACTATCTTTTATTAACTTTCACCATTTATTAATTTATTTCTCACTTTAAATAGCATCGGTAATACATTGAAACACTACATTAAACATTAATTACTTGGAACATTTATAAACCAATATACCAGTGACATTTTATTGCTGATCAGCTGATCTTCTTAACACAATGAAAACACATCTCAAAATTTTACAAATTACATGAAATCTATATATATTTATTTCTCCTTACTTCTCACCTCCTTGTTCCCATTTCTCTGATTCTGATAATTCATGTTAACCGCCTGCCAGACGGTTTAATTATCTCCTTAGTTCAAAAAATATACAAATCATATAAAACATATACTTTATATCAACTCTTATATCTAACCTACTAAAGTACAATATTACCTTTAAAAAATTATACAATGAACACCTTATAGTGAATGTATGAGCAGCTAGTTATTTAAACAGAGCACAAACATTTTTATTGGATCAAAATTTGAGTTAGCAAGTTTTATGTTATAAAATTTAAATTCGTGACTCACTTGGGTCACCTCCCATCCACACACTCTATTGCAAATTATGTAAGGCTGTGGCGCCTTTTCGCCTCCGCAAAGACGGCATATTTTGGAGTAGTTTGACCTCTCCGTGTCTTTGCTTCGGCAGTTACATTTAAACGTCTGAATATCAACATATTCTTGTCTATAATTACACGCACTTAAACGGATCTACCACCTGGCCTCGCTGTTCCTACTCGAACAGAGTGTAGCCGCTGTTCCATAGTGCCTGGATTTCCCCTAATGTCACCCCCCATTTAATTTCTACTATATACCAATTTCAAGTCAGCTATGGTCAAGGGACTTGATATGACCATAGCTAACCGCTAGCCAAATCCACGATTAGTGCTGGTAAGGCAGTAATCCCCCGAAAAGTCGGGGAAATCTAATTTCATTTCATTGCTTGCTCTACTTCATCATTAGTATGTGCGACACGAGAGTCTATCGGTGTGCAAATTTAATTTGCACGAAAAGGGTGTGTCGCACGTTTTTGCCATTTTGGCTTCTGATGGAGGTAACACTCTCTGTTACCCCCAACCCATTTCGCTATCTACGAGAGCACAGGCCACCCCCGCAATAGCAACTTAATAACTAACTAATTAAATTTGTATATACATTCTAATATAATATTTTCATCAATAATTATTTCACTCATTCATAACTTTCTACCATTGGACTTTCTTGAAATTTTCAAAATTTATTATTAATAATTAGCATATATCATTTTTCAGTTATTATTAATTTTTTTAATTATCATTTTTATTGAACACAATTATTTCAAATAATCTCACTATTGAATTAAAATCTTAGTTACACCTGTAAATATTTTTATTATACATGATTCATACTGTAAAAGTTCTATACTTACAATCCATTTAACCTGATATACACACAAAACATATTCACCATACCACATTACTTTCACCTCACCTCTGAAACATTTAACACAAATATTAGTTTAAATCAAACAATTTCTCATTTAATCACCAAATAATTTTAATTCATCAGAAAAATTTAATTAATTAACATTTAAATAATCAATCAAAATATTTAAAACATCTCCAATTGTTTTAATTACATTCATTATTAAAATACAAATTCCAATACTATTAAAATATTTACCATTAACCAATTCCTGTTTTCAAAATTAATTCTGATATTTATTAAATTGCAAAACATTAATATTATTATTATCACTTACCTACATACATACATTGTTTAGCTGACCTTCTACAATACACGTAAATAAATGCACTACAATTATTTACAAACTTTAATTATTAACTGTTCAGTTTTTCCACACTTCATTGTCCAAATCTGCCATGTCAAAACCACAAAACAAAATGTTTATAACTGTCTTTTATTGTTTTATAGTTTAGCCTCCATCGTCATAGATTAACCTTGGTTTTATATAACATCGTTCAATTTCATTCACACACAAATTACTGTTTTGTGTGTTATAACCATAAAAACTAACTTCATTCATCTTACCAAAATACTCATTGAACCAGTCAACGTTAGGTATTTTTGTTAAGTCTCCGTCATTAAATTCATTCATTATCGAGTTAATTACTTTTGTCACATCATTATAGTCATTATTATTCAAATATACTTCTAAACTTTCTTTCCATTCATCATACTCTCTATTCAATTCATATAATTCTGTTTCTTTATTAACATACAATTCTCTATTTAAATCGCTCTCATCACACTGCCATATCACACTTTCAAAATTACTCCAGACAGAGGGTACAAAATTACACAACAAAAATAAACACTTCAATTCATCTACCAACACGGGTCTCTTGCCCTTCAAAAACAACATTTGTGAACACCTTGGTTCAGAAAAATTAAGGGGAAATTTTACCCTCTACCCACATTCTACTACTATACTATTTTTCCACTCTCGCTCTAACTCATTAACACACATTAACATCTCATAATCACCTTCTACAACTTCATTAGTACTCTCATTATCACTCTCAGATACTCCCTTTTCGACTACATTATTATTCTCATTATTTTCAACATCATTATTATTTATTTATTCTTTATCTAATACAACATTGCCATTACAACTTTCATTTGTATTACTCGTACTCGGTTCTACTTTATTCAAATTCTTTCTTATTTTATTGGTACTTTCTAGACGTTCATTCTTGTCTTGTATCTTATTTATCAACTCATCAAATTTTACGCTAACACTCTGCTGAAACTGAGTATTCTGGTCTTTAATTTCTTTGAAATTAATCTCGTTTTGAATATTCTGCTGTTCGCATTGTGACGATTTAAATAAAAGAAATAATCTAGAAAATAAAAAATTTTTAAAAATTAAGGTTGCGAGGTCTTAAGCTATTTAAATCTCACTGTTTTAATATAAGATACCTGTATGTACTCAGTTATAAGTTATAACTTAATCAGTTATAATTAATTAGTTATAAGATACTTAAATAAAAAGATAAATTGTAAAGCGTTATTAATATCGTATTTAACCCTTTGCTTGTAAGCAGGCGCTTTCCTGTTGATTCCAGACTCGACATGCTTTCAGAGTCTTGTGTGAGTAAGAATAAGATAAAAAACTAATGTTAATAATAATAAAATCTGAAGACATAAAAAGTCGCTAAAACAACTGATTTAAATTATATATATTTGTTTAGGGATAGTTTAAATAAATAAAAATGTTAACTTAAATATAGTTAGGAACTATATTCTCGCGCGGAAGTTGTCCCACTCACTTTTGTCCAGTACCTGGCGAAGGGAGCGTAAATTCTCTCTCTTGCAAGGGTGACTCCGTACAGTGTAGACGTAAGAGCGATGCTCTTCAAATATGTGTATCATATTTGGTTTCATCTTCAGAAAGTGTACCAGATGTAGTTTGTTAAAGCATCTGGATGTATTAATTAATGTAGTCATGTGAATAGACAATAAGTTTAAAGTTATGTAAAACAAAAAAGTAGTGAAACGTAACTAAAAGTGTAACACAAGATGACTACGTACTTCAACGTATAAAAGCTATTCCAAAGTAATACCCGGAGATGTGAACTAGCAGAAGCCACAAACTCTACTGCACGTGACAGAATATGCAGATCAGGACATCCGAGACTCTACACGATCATCGTAGATAACTACATGACATATTGTACTACCTGCTAACTTTTGGAGCCCTTTACAGATGAAAGCCAGACCGAGATGACGACGTAGCTGTTCCTGTTTCCCAAGACTGTTACCCCAGGAGGAGTCTTCGGCATACCAATTAAAAGGTGACTCGATAGCCTGTCTATCGAGGGTTAATAATATTTGTTACACAACACATCTTGAAAGAGACTTTTCAGAAATGATTAACTTTGTAAAGACTTATAAATTAAATCTAATGTTTATAAGATTATATCTTATTAATTAATATTTCATGTAACTATTCTAACTTCATACGTTGTAACAGTTTATATGTTAATGTAGAGTAATATAACTCAAGCAATAATACCATTCTTAAATGTTGAATTAAAAGAAAGTCTTGCAAGCTAATATCATGAAAAGAGTATAATTAAAAGTTTTAATACAGAAAGTTCACCCGGATCCGAGGTATAACTATATAGAATCTAGTTTGATGCCAAAGTTTAAAGAAACCTTTCAATAATTTAATAATTGAATTAGTAATGTCATGGCATCAGTCAGTATATGTTTTTCTTAAATGTTGAATAAAGAGAAGTCTTCTTGTTACACACATATGAGTAGTGCGTAAATCAATTGTATACCTTGCCATTGTTTCCTTACACAAAGTAAACAATTACACAGCTAGTAAGTAATATGTTATTTTAATTATTTGTGATCAATTCTGTTACAACGTAGGCAGCCCTTCTAATTAACGGAGTTTAATTACGAAGAGTTCCCTGGATTTGTAACGCGGCGAAAAGCTAGTTACAAAAGTGCGCCACTGCTTAATTGCTTAGTTGTAAAAAAATAAAAGGGTAATTGTTTACAGAGTGTCATAAGTGCATTCACTCTGCTAATTTATGTAAAGGGTTGTTAAGCATCGTGACGTAAACAAAAGTGCGTTACTCTGCTTACATTATTTAAAAAAAAAAATAAATAAAATAAAGGAAACAAAGGAAAGAGTTTTAATTGTGTATATATGTGTCACAAACAAATTGCATTCACTATTTATGCGTGGATAAACATAAATAGTATGATTAATAACTAAATGTTTAATATTGATATATGCACTCAGAAAGTTACTTTAATAAATGTAATGTTCAAAACATATTTAATACACTATTAAATAACGTAATATGTATTAATACGTAGATGGTAGTATGTATAAGTAAAATGTCATTAGCGTCATACAATGTAAAATGCTATATGCAGGTTCCTACCGGCACAACCTGAATAATTCGATGTAAGTACTTGCATACATGAATCATGACCAAGCATAACAATTTTGGTCAACCGAACAATCTGTAACAGGTTTGTTTACGACAAACTACGACCTGTTGTCTCCTGAATCATTCTGCACAGTGTATGTCCAACTACATAGCTTACATACACTAGTATGTGTTATAAAAAAAAAAATGATTAAAAATAACTTTGTAAATAATAATAATAAAGTAATTAAGTAGAAGTCGTGATTTAAAACTTGTGAACAAAATAAGTAATTATTTAATTGAGAAAAGGTTTATGAAAGAACGAAGCCAAAGTGTTGTCTAAGCGGAATAATAATAAATGTGTTGTACAAGAGTGTGCTCCCCTTCTCAAGTTTAAAACGACCGGTTTCAAATCGTTGGTGTTATTCAGTCGCTTTGTGTAGTAAACAATAAAAGCAAACACCCCATTGTCACACACTCTCACCCTCCTTTGTTAACTAAATATGTAGGCCACCCTCTGACCTACATTCCAGTAAACAGCTGATCGGCTATTTAACATTGAAAGATATGTGTGTGATTTCTGTCTCTCCCTTAGAAGAGAAATTGTTCTTTTCTAATTAGTGTAAATTGATTACTTATGAATTTATTATATGTAATATATGTGTAATATAGTAGTATTAATTTTAAGTACGTGCTAATGTGTTAGAACAAAATGGCCCAATTTAACCCTGATTTGTTATTAAAAGACGAGCTGTCTTACGAAGCTCTTTTGCGTGGACTACCCCATGCTGATGTAACAGTCGCGGAATTACGAAGTTCAATTCGCGAATGTGGATTTGATGCGCCCGTGCAATTAAACAATCTAAGCCAACTCGATTATGAAGGCGAGAAAGAAATTTGTACTGCCAAGTATAGTGAACTATACTTATTGTCTCAAACACTCCAAGACGAGAAATCTCCGGCAAAAATTTTGCGGACTACCCAGAGAATAGAGCATTTAACCAGGCGAATAAAAAATTTGTCGATCTGGCCGAATCTCACAGAAATACCCGTTGATGTACAAAAGCTAGCAGACGAAGCTCTACGTCGCTTACCTTCAATTATCAACGATTTAAGACGAAAATCCGACTCATTCAGGATGGAGGAAATAGAGAAATCATTAATGAAATTACACATCTCCCCAGTACAATCTCCCACCACTGGTTTACCTCCGCCTAACTCGGATCGGAACTCACCTATCGTATCGCAAGTGCAAGCGAACCCAGAACAAAATACTAATACAGATGTAAATCCCCCTCCTCCCGAACATTTTCAGTTTCGTCCCGGAAACAATGAATCTAATCTCCCTCATCGAGGAATTACCCCTATGAACTATAATGCAGATCTATACGGAAAAATGACTCACCCTGTGGAGAAGATTTTAACCGAAATCCCTTATACAGATGGTTTAAATGTTTCCAAGTTACTAACATTTATTAGTTATCTTCTTCAGATAAAGGATCTACAGCAGCTGAATGACTGGCAAATTTTACAAGTTCTATTACCAAAGTGTAAACCCCCGTTAAAAAATCGTGTGCTAGAAGCCCTAACCTCTACTTTCCCAGTAGAAGAGCTACATAGTTCTTTAATAAAATACTTTATTCCCACCGGCATCTATGAAGAAATAAAAAGGAAGACAGTACTCCGAGTACAAGGACATCAGGAGAGATTAGCTCACTACATCTCCGATATTAGGGAGTCCTCTCGACTACTACGTGTAAATTGGAATGAAACACAACTAGTGGACACCATTTTAATAGGAGTGTCACCCGAAGAAAGATCTCGACTATCATTGATGAATAGACCCAATACGATTGCTGATCTGGAACAGTGCAGTATCCATTCTTCAAATGTATGGTACTCAGATCAAAATAGAGAAGCAATGAAAACCTCTGGTACTAATAGACATCAATTGCGAGCACTACTGCCTGATGTAACAACCTCGTATGAACGACAAGTTTCTAGTAGACCTCACTATGTGCGCAAAGCTGGTAAGTTATCTGTAAACCCAGACAAAGCGGAAACCAAGTACCCACCTCGCAGAAAACCCACCTGTTATAATTGTGGCAAATATGGGCACATAAGTAGAGAGTGCAAAAGTAAGCCATTGGAACGGAATAACCCCAATTCAAAAAACATGTAAGGCAGGGAGACCCGAAAACCTGTGTCTTCCGCAGCTACTCGAAACTAGGTAAACTAAAAGAAACCAATAATAATAATAAGAATGAATTATTCTGTAACCAAGTAAAAAACAAAAAAGGTGCGAAAGATATCGACCCCTATGTGCGAGAATTTCGCGAAAAGTGTAATGCGATTAATAGATGTAAATGGAAAAAAAATCTACTACCATTAATACGAGTCGACTTAGGCGTTACATCGCCCATCGCCTTACTTGATTCGGGATCTAGTAGAACTTTAATCAGCCAAGAATTAGCGGACATGTTAGCTAAACATCATCTAGTAAAACGGAACCAACCTGTGAATATAAAGTGTGCTACCGCTGATAAACGTAAAATAAATATAAACCTGAGCATTACCGTTAAGGTTAAAATAAAAAACCTAAGTTGGATATTTACAATGTTAGTATGTAAAGAATTAGGACCTGATTTAATATTAGGTGCAGATTTTATTAGTAAGACTGGAATGATTCTTGACATCTACGAGCAAGTATTTTATTTCAGATTTGACCGCACAAGAAAACATAAATTTGATAGTAATGAAGAAAAACGTTGTTCATCTACTGCGCATGTAAGTCACCAAGATTCAGATTTATCTCACCTAGAACGAAGAGATAGAGTCAAAATAGCAAAACTAATAAAAGAATTTTCTTCGGTTCTTACACCAAAACTAGGACTTACGGACCTAATAGAGTATAAAATTAATCTGAGTGATCAGAAAGTAATACGACTACCCCGGTACAAGTTGTCGCCCCCCAAGATGGAAGTCATGCGAAACCATATCAATAAGTTATTGGACCAAGGAGTCATAGAACCCTCTACGTCCCCATATTCTTCACCCTCATTTTTAGTACCGAAAGGACCAGATAAACACCGACTAGTTGTAGACTACAGGCAATTAAATAAAAGAATAGAATTTGAATCAATACCTCTTCCAGACATCCATAGTGCGTTTCACTATTTTACTAAAGCGATGGTTTTTACGGTAATGGATCTAAATCAAGCTTTTCATCAAATACCTCTTTCAGAAGAATCCAAACGTCTAACCGCGTTTGCAGTTCCTTTTAACTTGTACCAATTTACTAGGGTACCCTTTGGAATATCTCAAGGAAGTTCCGTATGTAGTAGACTATTGGAGAAGATATTTCACGACATTAAATTTAAATATGTGTACCACTATTTGGACGACATCGTAATATACAGTGAATCAATGGAACAACATCTCAGACATTTGCGTGAAGTGTTATCCCGTTTACTAAGAGCAGGATTAACGGTGAACCCAAATAAGGTAAGTTTTGCTGTACCTCAGTTTTCTTTCTTAGGACACATAGTGAAAGCGAATGGAAAGGTAAGCATTGACCCCGAACGTACCCGTGCTATTAGAGAATTTGCACCCCCACGAGATGCAAAAGGTATAGCCCGATTTTTAGGTATGGTGAATTATTTCCACAAATACATACCCCATCTTGCCGAAATAGCAGCACCCCTTAACTCCTTACGAAAGAAGGGAACAAAGTTCGAATGGAGCTCAATACATCAAAACGCGTTTGAGCAACTTAAAGAAAGCATTATATCTCCCCCAGTTTTGCAATTAGCTGATTTCACAAAACCATTCGTCGTGCAAACCGACAGTTCCAGTGTAGCGTTAGGTGCAGTGATATACCAAGAGATAGATAACTGTAGACTACCAATTAGTTATGCATCACGAACACTGAGCGATCAAGAAAGAAAGTATTCTGCATATGAATTGGAATGTTTAGCAATTGTTTTTGCATTCGAAAAGTTTAAACCCTTCCTAGAACATAAGGAATTTCTTTTAGAAACCGACAATCAGGCGTTATCATGGTTATTGAATCACCCTAAACAATTAGGACGAATTGGCAGATGGGTATTGAAATTAAACTGCTACAAATTCAGAGTGCAGCATATTAAAGGTACTCAAAATGTAGTCGCCGATACCCTGTCCCGTATGTTCCAGTCACCCACTAAAACTTCCGAAAACATAGTGAAGCCGGAAATAGCAAGCGCGAACGCCGTAATTACTGAATTCCCCCTTGCCTTTACAAACATTGCCCTATATCAACAACAAGACCCCTTACTGGAGCCTATTATAGAACAACTTACCCAAGGTATTAAATCCGAGAAGTACGTATTGAGTAAGAATGTACTGTGCCTCAAAATAAGAGACGGAAAGGAATTAAGAATAATAGCCCCGGACGTAATTAAGCCCATGCTAATGGAATACTTCCATTCATCTACCATAGGAGCCCATATGGGAATCAATAAGACGATACATCGTATTCGAAAGGAATATCATTGGAACAATATGAACTGCGAAATAGCTACCTTCGTAAAGAAATGTTCATTATGCGCCCTTAGCAAACCCGCCAGAAATACTCAAGTAAGCCAATTGATATCAGAAATCCCAAAGACCCCTTTTTCGAAACTTTATCTAGATTTCTCAGGTCCGTATCCCCGATCCAAATCAGGAAATACCATGTTACTGATATGTGTAGATTCGTTCACCAAATTTGTTTGGATGTATCCCATGCGACGAGCATTAGCTTCGACAACAGTTAAAATACTACAGGAAAGATTATTTAAAGATTACGGTACTCCAGTACGTATAGTATCTGATAACGGTCCGCAGTTTAAAGCAAAAGAATTTAGGAATATGTGTTTCAAGTTAGGGATAGACCATATAACCACTACAGAGTATCGACCGCAAGGCAATATTGCTGAAAGGTATCTACGAAACCTCAAATCTGCGCTAATCGCCTATCATGCGAACGATCACACGTCGTGGGACCAAAATCTATCCTGGATTCAATACGCTTTTAATTCAGCTTACCACGAAGGTCACAAGTCGACCCCGTTCGAGTTACTATACAAGTATCGACCAAACCACCCTTTGTCCACAAGATGGAATATACACGATCTACTGCCTCCGCAAATAACGGATAAGCAGATAAAGAGAATATGGAACAAAGCCCGCTCTAACTTGAGAGCAAGCTTGGAAAAATCCAGAAGATACCACGAGAAAGGTAATCATAGCAACTCAGTCAGGTACCAAGTAGGTGACTTGGTAATGTACAAGACTCACCCCATTAGTAGTGTGATTAATAAGACCACCTCGAAACTATCATTCAGATGGTGTGGCCCTTATCAAATCCAAAAGTACCTAACTCCAGTTACAGTAGCCCTGTGCGAACCTGCAACTCAGACATATGTGCGGAGAACGCATATTTCGCAACTAAAGTTGTATAAGAAGAAGTGACGGTATAGTATAACTCAAAATAAAAAAAGGAATACTAGGTAGTAAAGAAAATTATATTTCTGAATCCGCGTAAAAAATGTAAAACGTAATTAAACGTTTGGAAACGAGGCCTGATCAACCTGAGTTCCAGTTCTGCGGAGCATGCATTAATGAATAATCATTAACTAGATGGGTACTAACACTCATTAACTACATGAGTTATATAAGACTCACAGAAGAAAAGATAGAATTCTAAATAGTAGAGATTTAGAAAGTTACTCTACAGAAGAGAGAGTAAGACAAACAAAAAAACCGGTAGTAAAATTAAGTGATAGAGATAAGAAAGAGTTTTGTGTTTTGTGTAAATATTTAGTGTAAATAGTATGTAAAAAAAAAAGGTAGTTCATAAGAATATAAAGTGTACTGTGTTATAACTATAAGTAATAACTATGTGGAGAACGTTGTAAAGTGTACAAGAAAGTATGTGAAAGAAATTACACACACTAAACCCATTCAATATCCCAGGTGCCCAATAGTGAGTTAGACTCAAAAAGCTAAACCGTAGCGTGCAATTCAAGCGGTGGAGTATGTGACGATTTAAATAAAAGAAATAATCTAGAAAATAAAAAATTTTAAAAAATTAAGGTTGCGAGGTCTTAAGCTATTTAAATCTCACTGTTTTAATATAAGATACCTGTATGTACTCAGTTATAAGTTATAACTTAATCAGTTATAATTAATTAGTTATAAGATACTTAAATAAAAAGATAAATTGTAAAGCGTTATTAATATCGTATTTAACCCTTTGCTTGTAAGCAGGCGCTTTCCTGTTGATTCCAGACTCGACATGCTTTCAGAGTCTTGTGTGAGTAAGAATAAGATAAAAAAATATGTTAATAATAATAAAATCTGAAGACATAAAAAGTCGCTAAAACAACTGATTTAAATTATATATCCGTTTAGGGATAGTTTAAATAAATAAAAATGTTAACTTAAATATAGTTAGGAACTATATTCTCGCGCGGAAGTTGTCCCACTCAATTTTGTCCAGTACCTGGCGAAGGGAGCGTAAATTCTCTCTCTTGCAAGGGTGACTCCGTACAGTGTAGACGTAAGAGCGATGCTCTTCAAATATGTGTATCATATTTGGTTTCATCTTCAGAAAGTGTACCAGATGTAGTTTGTTAAAGCATCTGGATGTATTAATTAATGTAGTCATGTGAATAGACAATAAGTTTAAAGTTATGTAAAACAAAAAAGTAGTGAAACGTAACTAAAAGTGTAACACAAGATGACTACGTACTTCAACGTATAAAAGCTATTCCAAAGTAATACCCGGAGATGTGAACTAGCAGAAGCCACAAACTCTACTGCACGTGACAGAATATGCAGATCAGGACATCCGAGAATCTACACGATCATCGTAGATAACTACATGACATATTGTACTACCTGCTAACTTTTGGAGCCCTTTACAGAGGAAAGCCAGACCGAGATGACGACGTAGCTGTTCCTGTTTCCCAAGACTGTTACCCCAGGAGGAGTCTTCGGCATACCAATTAAAAGGTGACTCGATAGCCTGTCTATCGAGGGTTAATAATATTTGTTACACAACACATCTTGAAAGAGACTTTTCAGAAATGATTAACTTTGTAAAGACTTATAAATTAAATCTAATGTTTATAAGATTATATCTTATTAATTAATATTTCATGTAACTATTCTAACTTCATACGTTGTAACAGTTTATATGTTAATGTAGAGTAATATAACTCAAGCAATAATACCATTCTTAAATGTTGAATTAAAAGAAAGTCTTGCAAGCTAATATCATGAAAAGAGTATAATTAAAAGTTTTAATACAGAAAGTTCACCCGGATCCGAGGTATAACTATATAGAATCTAGTTTGATGCCAAAGTTTAAAGAAACCTTTCAATAATTTAATAATTGAATTAGTAATGTCATGGCATCAGTCAGTATATGTTTTTCTTAAATGTTGAATAAAGAGAAGTCTTCTTGTTACACACATATGAGTAGTGCGTAAATCAATTGTATACCTTGCCATTGTTTCCTTACACAAAGTAAACAATTACACAGCTAGTAAGTAATATGTTATTTTAATTATTTGTGATCAATTCTGTTACAACGTAGGCAGCCCTTCTAATTAACGGAGTTTAATTACGAAGGGTTCCCTGGATTTGTAACGCGGCGAAAAGCTAGTTACAGCATTTGATTTTCTGTTCATCTAATTTATTGTTAAAATCACTTTTCATCTCATTTAAAATTATTTCGTTACTATCAAAATGTATATTTTGTTTATCGAAATTGACTTTCATAAAATCTAATAGGTCATCTAATGACAATTTTTTCTCTTTCGTTTTATTTGATTTGATCAATATCGGGGTAGATTTCGCTTCTGCGTGATCGACCATAATTGACCCAGTTAGGTCATCGTTAACTATTGATTGCACGCTCAACTCAGCTGTTGGCCTTGACTGACTTACTTCGCTCACACTTGGTGACGGGTTCATCGAACCAAGGCCACTCTCACTCATAACTGAATCTATTACACTGCTTTTTTCTGTGTTCTCAGACATTTTTATTTGATCTATTTTTTCTTACGTAACAACTATCAATGATTAATCTTTCTTCAAAACTGATATTATAACATACATACAATCGATCTTCTATCATAATTACGTAAGTTTACATGAATACAATTTCGCTTTCGCAACCGTGCCTCATTCAATGTACTGTCAAAATGTAGGCCGGTGTAATACAACCTTTTTTGTTATATTACATACTGGCTTCACGGCACCAATTGTAACTTTTTTACTTTTTGGTATTTTTTTATTAACTATTTTGAAACTTCCACTTACCTTCAATCTTCGATCTGGCCGGATCGCATAGTGGGGACGAACCCAATTCGTTCGACGAACTTGACAGTACATAAAACGAAATAAGGTTTTTGAAAGAATTTAACTCTCAATATTTACCATTTGAAAAATAGTAGTTTTTAATTTTTACTGTTGTTGAGCATCTTACATGTATAGAATAAAAATTTTGTTGTTCTCTACTCTGTTTTTTAAACTTGGAATGAGACTTATACATAGATGATTATTAATACAAAAAAAAAACGTAATTACCTTACCTTCTATATAACACACACATACATAAATGTAAACAGCCCAGCCTGCCTTTCTCACATATATTAATTTTAATTTATTAAAATAAACCCATACCATTTTAAAACCCCACAGCCCTTACACTTTTATTAAAATGAAAACCGCCGGCAACGTGGTTCGCGCGCGCACTCATCGTTCTTGTAAATTTCTTGTTTTTTTTTTGTCCGAAAAACATTTGATTCGGTTCTACATTTTGGATTGACCGCGGTCACATGAATTTTTACTGTTGTTTCACTCTATTAACGGTAAAACATAAAATTTTATACGGAGCCTAACTTGGCTCTGTACCAGCCGGGACGCACAGAGTAAGACTGAGGATCGTCCTTTTTTGAGCGGCAGGAAGTTACTTGTGCATAGCCAAAGGATTTCGTCGCCGTTAAAAGTTGATTTGCTGTGTTCTATCAACTTTATTCATGAAGCATCGTGGTTATATCAGTAAAGTGTGTCGACGATCTCTAGCCACTGCTAGTCTGATGTCACTAGCAGTAGGCGGGACTTAACTCCATTTCCTGTAGTTGGCTGGTAGATGTCACAAATTGTTCATTCATACGCCATTTTTTACAGCACCGTTTGAGATTCTTGGCGTCCCTACAGCGCACATGCTTGAGTAGTTGAGTGCATGCACCGTCACACTTATACAGAGTTCTGAGAATTCGAGGGTGGTACAAATTCCTTGCTTGGTTACACAACAGAAACTGCGTCTTGTCTTTGTTCTAACACTGTTTTCTTGCCACGTGGTCTGTTACAATGGAATGAACGTTTGTCGTAAAATAAAACTTTCACAAAATTATTTCCAAAACCCCAAAAAATGAAATAAATGAAATACAAATACCCCATACCCGCAATAAATGAAATGACCCAATTTTGACGCGTTACAATACCCCCCCCCAATGAGAATTCTGCTGTCCAAAACAGAAGAAATCTCATTGACAAATCCCGAAGAGGACCGGTGAGGAACTGGTGCCAACAACCCCCTTGTTCTTACTCTTCATGGGTACACGACCCCCCTGGCTTGGCGACTATGGACGCATCTGAACGAGATCACTGGACTTCTCCGTAAGAGATCCCAACACCGAAAAATCGAACAGACACGTACCACAGCACACCTCCCCTTCTAACATGCTACCCCAAAAATCCTCAATCCCTGGCTTAGATTATGCCAGATCCTCCACCGATATGTTTCCCCTTGTACGCAAGCTGGGCTGCCTTTGGCAGATACTGGACTCACACACACTCACATTATATGCTGACACTACATATTATAAAATTGAAAAATTTTCAAAAGTTAGTTAAATTACAACCCGTTGGCTGTTTTCAGATAAAATAGATTCATAAATTTTGTATAAAGTCTAAATTATTTTCTTCATTGTTTTCTGTTTTTATTTAAAATAAGTGAATTTAAACATTTCTTATAATTAAGAACATCCTTAACCTAACATGTGATCACTTAGAATCTAACAATACAAGTCAATACAATAAATCAATAAAAATAAACATGGTTAGTACACAAACAAGAAAATAATCAAAGCTTCAAAATATTCATTACCTGGCAGGCAAACAATCAAGTTTTTTTTTTTTTCAAAAGAAAATATTTTCCAAAAAATTTTAAAATTCAAAAAAATTTAAATTTATTAAAATGTTTCTTTTACATATAGAAATTATTTAAAATTTGTTTAAATTGATCAAAAAACAAAAGTTGAATTGACTTCCTTACTAAACAAACTTAGTCTGTATATGACCTCACTGTCAGCTGATCGAACTAGGTCAAGTCCAAAAACCTTGACCTACATGTGTTATGTACAAGTTCTATCTGAAGATACATTTAACATCTGTAACATCTAACTTGAAAGACAAAACATAATAAAATAAAACATTTAAAATAAACAAAATATTATTACAAATAATAAGCACATGGACATTTAAATTATTCAAACTACACAATTCTTAATTTTACATTTCCAAATTCTATCAAACATTTTGTCACTGGTTTCAAAATAAAAATTTTATATCTTTATTATAAATCTCTCTCTTTGCTTGACAATCTCATTCTCCATTACTGTGGGTGATTTATATTATTTATAACAATTTAATTTACTACTTGATCTGTATACATATATAATCTTTCTACCTCTGACTCTAACCTCTAACAACTTCAACTACCATGACACCCATCTCTATCAAAATATCTATCCCATCAATCTCTAAACCCAACTTATCATTAAACTCAAATCGCCACCTTCTCTCCATATATATAAAAAAAAATACTCTCTAACCCTTTGTATTTAGGATACGTGTTTCCCCCCCAAAAAAGCTCATTTCCCTTATCTGGCCCCTGGATTCTACCTAAGGCGGCCCCTTTCCACTAAAATCGATCCCATCCCGTCCCAACTTATCATTATGTTGCGGACTCCTACATTACACTACCCCCTACTACAAAATTGCCATCCCCAAAAATCTCAATCTTATTACCTTACTACAATTACAACAAAATAACATCATTAATTATAAACATTAATATATCACTCAAAACTCTACATATATTCTCCATAACTGCTGTGTCAACATCAATACTTCTCAAAACTCTATAACATACATTAACTCAAAACAACATTACATTATTTTCATCTCTACTATTTCTTTAACTTGGACAGATCTATATGTCCCACCAAATATTCATCACCCCAAAACTATCTTTTATTAACTTTCACCAATTATTACTTTATTTCTCACTTTAAATAGCATCGGTAATACATTGAAACACTACATTAAACATTAATTACTTGGAACATTTATAAACCAATATACCAGTGACATTTTATTGCTGATCAGCTGATCTTCCTAACACAATGAAAACACATCTCAAAATTTTACAAATTACATGAAATCTATATATATTTATTTCTCCTTACTTCTCACCTCCTTGTTTCCCATTTCTCTGATTCTGATAATTCATGTTAACCGCCTGCCAGACGGTTTAATTATCTCCTTAGTTCAAAAAATATACAAATCATATAAAACATATACTTTATATCAACTCTTATATCTAACCTACTAAAGTACAATATTACCTTTAAAAAATTATACAATGAACACCTTATAGTGAATGTATGAGCAGCTAGTTATTTAAACAGAGCACAAACACTTTTATTGGATCAAAATTTGAGTTAGCAAGTTTTATGTTATAAAATTTAAATTCGTGACTCACTTGGGTCACCTCCCATCCACACACTCTATTGCAAATTATGTAAGGCTGTGGCGCCTTTTCGCCTCCGCAAACACGGCATATTTTGGAGTAGTTTGACCTCTCCGTGTCTTTGCTTCGGCAGTTACATTTAAACGTCTGAATATCAACATATTCTTGTCTATAATTACACGCACTTAAACGGATCTACCACCTGGCCTCGCTGTTCCTACTCGAACAGAGTGGTAGCCGCTGTTCCATAGTGCCTGGATTTCCCCTAATGTCACCCCCCATTTAATTTCTACTATATACCAATTTCAAGTCAGCTATGGTCAAGGGACTTGATATGACCATAGCTAACCGCTAGCCAAATCCACGATTAGTGCTGGTAAGGCAGTAATCGCCCGAAAAGTCGGGGAAATCTAATTTCATTTCATTGCTTGCTCTACTTCATCATTAGTATGTGCGACACGAGAGTCTATCGGTGTGCAAATTTAATTTGCACGAAAAGGGTGTGTCGCACGTTTTTGCCATTTTGGCCTCCGATGGAGGTAACACTCTCTGTTACCCCCAACCCATTTCGCTATCTACGAGAGCACAGGCCACCCCCGCAATAGCAACTTAATAACTAACTAATTAAATTTTTATATACATTCTAATATAATATTTTCATCAATAATTATTTCACTCATTCATAACTTTCTACCATTGGACTTTCTTGAAATTTTCAAAATTTATTATTAATAATTAGCATATATCATTTTTCAGTTATTATTAATTTTTTTAATTATCATTTTTATTGAACACAATTATTTCAAATAATCTCCCTATTGAATTAAAATCTTAGTTACACCTGTAAACATTTATATTATACATGATTCATACTGTAAAAGTTCTATACTTACAATCCATTTAACCTGATATACACACAAAACATATTCACCGTACCACATTACTTTCACCTCACCTCTGAAACATTTAACACAAATATTAGTTTAAATCAAACAATTTCTCATTTAATCACCAAATAATTTTAATTCATCAGAAAAATTTAATTAATTAACATTTAAATAATCAATCAAAATATTTAAAACATCTCCAATTGTTTTAATTACATTCATTATTAAAATACAAATTCCAATACTATTAAAATATTTACCATTAACCAATTCCTGTTTTCAAAATTAATTCTGATATTTATTAAATTGCAAAACATTAATATTATTATTATCACTTACCTACATACATACATTGTTTAGCTGACCTTCTACAATACACGTAAATAAATGCACTACAATTATTTACAAACTTTAATTATTAACTGTTCAGTTTTTCCACACTTCATTGTCCAAATCTGCCATGTCAAAACCACAAAACAAAATGTTTATAACTGTCTTTTATTGTTTTATAGTTTTGCCTCTATCGTCATAGATTAACCTTGGTTTTATATAACATCGTTCAATTTCATTCACACACAAATTACTGTTTTGTGTGTTATAACCATAAAAACTAACTTCATTCATCTTACCAAAATACTCATTAAACCAGTCAACGTTAGGTATTTTTGTTAAGTCTCCGTCATTAAATTCTTTTCATTATCGAGTTAATTACTTTTGTCACATCATTATAGTCATTATTATTCAAATATACTTCTAAACTTTCTTTCCATTCATCATACTCTCTATTCAATTCGTATAATTCTGTTTCTTTATTAACATACAATTCTCTATTTAAATCGCTCTCATCACACTGCCATATCACACTTTCAAAATTACTCCAGACAGAGGGTACAAAATTACACAACAAAAATAAACACTTCAATTCATCTACCAACACGGATCTCTTGCCCTTCAAAAACAACATTTGTGAACACCTTGGTTCAGAAAAATTAAGGGGAAATTTTACCCTCTGCCCACATTCTACTACTATACTATTTTTCCACTCTCGCTCTAACTCATTAACACACATTAACATCTCATAATCACCTTCTACAACTTCATTAGTACTCTCATTATCACTCTCAGATACTCCCTTTTCGACTACATTATTATTCTCATTATTTTCAACATCATTATTATTTATTAATTCTTTATCTAATACAACATTGCCATTACAACTTTCATTTGTATTACTCGTACTCGGTTCTACTTTATTCAAATTCTTTCTTATTTTATTGGTACTTTCTAGACGTTCATTCTTGTCTTGTATCTTATTTATCAACTCATCAAATTTTACGCTAATACTCTGCTGAAACTGAGTATTCTGGTCTTTAATTTCTTTGAAATTAATCTCGTTTTGAATATTCTGCTGTTCGCATTTGATTTTCTGTTCATCTAATTTATTGTTAAAATCACTTTTCATCTCATTTAAAATTATTTCGTTTCTATCAAAATGTTTATTTTGTTTATCGAAATTGACTTTCATAAAATCTAATAGGTCATCTAATGACAATTTTTTCTCTTTCGTTTTATTTGATTTGATCAATATCGGGGTAGATTTCGCTTCTGCGTGATCGACCATAATTGACCCAGTTAGGTCATCGTTAACTATTGATTGCACGCTCAACTCAGCTGTTGGCCTTGACTGACTTACTTCGCTCACACTTGGTGACGGGTTCATCGAACCAAGGCCACTCTCACTCATAACTGAATCTATTACACTGCTTTTTTCTGTGTTCTCAGACATTTTTATTTGATCTATTTTTTCTTACGTAACAACTATCAATGATTAATCTTTCTTCAAAACTGATATTATAACATACATACAATCGATCTTCTATCATAATTACGTAAGTTTACATCAATACAATTTCGCTTTCGCAACCGTACCTCATTCAATGTACTGTCAAAATGTAGGCCGGTGTAATACAACCTTTTTTGTTATATTACATCCTGGCTTCACGGCACCAATTGTAACTTTTTTACTTTTTGGTATTTTTTATTAACTATTTTGAAACTTCCACTTACCTTCAATCTTCGATCTGGCCGGATCGCATAGTGGGGACGAACCCAATTCGTTCGACGAACTTGACTGTACATAAAACGAAATAAGGTTTTTGAAAGAATTTAACTCTCAATATTTACCATTTGAAAAATAGTAGTTTTTAATTTTTACTGTTGTTGAGCATCTTACATGTATAGAATAAAAATTTTGTTGTTCTCTACTCTGTTTATTAAACTTGGAATGAGACTTATACATAGATGATTATTAATACAAAAAAAAAACCATAATTACCTTACCTTCTATATAACACACACATACATAAATGTAAACAGCCCAGCCTGCCTTTCTCACATATATTAATTTTAATTTATTAAAATAAACCCATACCATTTTAAAATCCCCCACAGCCCTTACACTTTTATTAAAATGAAAACCGCCGGCAACGTGGTTCGCGCGCGCACTCATCGTTCTTGTAAATTTCTTGTTTTTTTTTTGTCCGAAAAACATTGATTCGGTTCTACATTTTGGATTGAACGCGGTCACATGAATTTTTACTGTTGTTTCACTCTATTAACGGTAAAACATAAAATTTTATACGGAGCCTAACTTGGCTCTGTACCAGCCGGGACGCACAGAGTAAGACTGAGAATCGTCCTTTTTTGAGCGGCAGGAAGTTACTTGTGCATAGCCAAAGGATTTCGTCGCCGTTAAAAGTTGATTTGCTATGTTCTATCAACTTTATTCATGAAGCATCGTGGTTATATCAGCAAAGTGTGTCGACGATCTCTAGCCACTGCTAGTCTGATGTCACTAGCAGTAGGCGGGACTTAACTCCATTTCCTGTAGTTGGCTGGTTGATGTCACAAATTGTTCATTCATACGCCATTTTTACTGCGCCGTTTGAGTTTCTTGGCGTCCCTACAGTGCACATGCTTGAGTAGTTGAGTGCGTGCACCGTCACACTTATACAGAGTTCTGAGAATTCGAGGGTGGTACAAATTCCTTGCTTGGTTACACAACAGAAACTGCGTCTTGTCTTTGTTCTAACACTGTTTTCTTGCCACGTGGTTTGTTACAATGGAATGAACGTTTGTCGTAAAATAAAACTTTCACAATATTTTTTCCAAAACCCCAAAAAATGAAATAAATGAAATACAAATACCCCATACCCGCAATAAATGAAATGACCCAATTTTGACGCGTTACAATACCCCCCAATGAGAATTCTGCTGTCCAAAACAGAAGAAATCTCATTGACAAATCCCGAAGAGGACCGGTGTGGAACTGGTGCCAACAACCCCGTTGTTCTTACTCTTCATGGGTACACGACACCCCTGGCTTGGCGACTATGGACGCATCTGAACGAGATCACTGGACTTCTCCGCAAGAGATCCCAACACCGAAAAATCGAACAGACACGTACCACAGCACACCTCCCCTTCTAACATGCTACCCCAAAAGTCCTCAATCCCTGGCTTAGATTATGCCAGATCCTCCACCGATATGTTTCCCCTTGTATGCAAGCTGGGCTGCCTTTGGCAGATACTGGACTCACACACACTCACATTATATACTGACACTACATATTATAAAATTGAAAAATTTTCAAAAGTTATTTAAATTACAACCCGTTGGCTGTTTTCAGATAAAATTGATTCATAAATTTTGTATAAAGTCTAAATTATTCTCTTCATTGTTTTCTGTTTTTATTTAAAATAAGTGAATTTAAACATTTCTTATAATTAAGAACATCCTTAACCTAACATGTGATCACTTAGAATCTAACAATACAAGTCAATACAATAAATCAATAAAAATAAACATGGTTAGTACACAAACAAGAAAATAATCAAAGCTTAAAAATATTCATTACCTGGCAGGCAAACAATCAAGATTTTTTTTTTTTCAAAAAGAAAATATTTTCCAAAAAATTTTAAAATTCAAAAAAATTTAAATTTATTAAAATGTTTCCTTTACATATAGAAATTATTTAAAATTTGTTTAAATTGATCAAAAAACAAAAGTTGAATTGACTTCCTTACTAAACAAGCTTAGTCTGTATATGACCTCACTGTCAGCTGATCGAACTAGGTCAAGTCCAAAAACCTTGACCTACATGTGTTATGTACAAGTTCTATCTGAAGATACATTTAACATCTGTAACATCTAACTTGAAACACAAAACATAATAAAATAAAACATTTAAAATAAACAAAATATTATTACAAATAATAAGCACATTGACATTTAAATTATTCAAACTACACAATTCTTAATTTTACATTTCCAAATTCTATCAAACATTTTGTCACTGGTTTCAAAATAAAAATTTTATATCTTTATTATAAATCTCTCTTTCTTTGCTTGACAATCTCATTCTCCATTACTGTGGGTGATTTATATTATTTATAACAATTTAATTTATTACTTGATCTGGATACATATATAATCTTTCTACCTCTGACTCTAACCTCTAACAACTTCAACTCCCATGACACCCATCTCTATCAAAATATCTATCCCATCAATCTCTAAACCCAACTTATCATTAAACTCAAATCGCCACCTTCTCTCCATATATATAAAAAAAAATACTCTCTAACCCTTTGTATTTAGGATACGTGTTTCCCCCCCCCCAAAAAGCTCATTTCCCTTATCTGGCCCCTGGATTCTACCTAAGGCGGCCCCTTTCCACTAAAATCGATCCCATCCCGTCCCAACTTATCATTATGTTGCGGACTCCTACATTACACTACCCCCTACTACAAAATTGCCATCCCCAAAAATCTCAATCTTATTACCTTACTACAATTACAACAAAATAGCATCATTAATTATAAACATTAATATATCACTCAAAACTCTACATATATTCTCCATAACTGCTGTGTCAACATCAATACTTCTCAAAACTCTATAACATACATTAACTCAAAACAACATTACATTATTTTCATCTCTACTATTTCTTTAACTTGGACAGATCTATATGTCCCACCAAATATTCATCACCCCAAAACTATCTTTTATTAACTTTCACCAATTATTACTTTATTTCTCACTTTAAATAGCATCGGTAATACATTGAAACACTACATTAAACATTAATTACTTGGAACATTTATAAACCAATATACCAGTGACATTTTATTGCTGATCAGCTGATCTTCCTAACACAATGAAAACACATCTCAAAATTTTACAAATTACATGAAATCTATATATATATTTATTTCTCCTTACTTCTCACCTCCTTGTTTCCCATTTCTCTGATTCTGATAATTCATGTTAACCGCCTGCCAGACGGTTTAATTATCTCCTTAGTTCAAAAAATATACAAATCATATAAAACATATACTTTATATCAACTCTTATATCTAACCTACTAAAGTACAATATTACCTTTAAAAAATTATACAATGAACACCTTATAGTGAATGTATGAGCAGCTAGTTATTTAAACAGAGCACAAACATTTTTATTGGATCAAAATTTGAGTTAGCAAGTTTTATGTTATAAAATTTAAATTCGTGACTCACTTGGGTCACCTCCCATCCACACACTCTATTGCAAATTATGTAAGGCTGTGGCGCCTTTTCGCCTCCGCAAAGACGGCATATTTTGGAGTAGTTTGACCTCTCCGTGTCTTTGCTTCGGCAGTTACATTTAAACGTCTGAATATCAACATATTCTTGTCTATAATTACACGCACTTAAACGGATCTACCACCTGGCCTCGCTGTTCCTACTCGAACAGAGTGGTAGCCGCTGTTCCATAGTGCCTGGATTTCCCCTAATGTCACCCCCCATTTAATTTCTACTATACACCAATTTCAAGTCAGCTATGGTCAAGGGACTTGATATGACCATAGCTAACCGCTAGCCAAATCCACGATTAGTGCTGGTAAGGCAGTAATCGCCCGAAAAGTCGGGGAAATCTAATTTCATTTCATTGCTTGCTCTACTTCATCATTAGTATGTGCGACACGAGAGTCTATCGGTGTGCAAATTTAATTTGCACGAAAAGGGTGTGTCGCACGTTTTTGCCATTTTGGCCTCCGATGGAGGTAACACTCTCTGTTACCCCCAACCCATTTCGCTATCTACGAGAGCACAGGCCACCCCCGCAATAGCAACTTAATAACTAACTAATTAAATTTTTATATACATTCTAATATAATATTTTCATCAATAATTATTTCACTCATTCATAACTTTCTACCATTGGACTTTCTTGAAATTTTCAAAATTTATTATTAATAATTAGCATATATCATTTTTCAGTTATTATTAATTTTTTTAATTATCATTTTTATTGAACACAATTATTTCAAATAATCTCACTATTGAATTAAAATCTTAGTTACACCTGTAAACATTTTTATTATACATGATTCATACTGTAAAAGTTCTATACTTACAATCCATTTAACCTGATATACACACAAAACATATTCACCATACCACATTACTTTCACCTCACCTCTGAAACATTTAACACAAATATTAGTTTAAATCAAACAATTTCTCATTTAATCACCAAATAATTTTAATTCATCAGAAAAATTTAATTAATTAACATTTAAATAATCAATCAAAATATTTAAAACATCTCCAATTGTTTTAATTACATTCATTATTAAAATACAAATTCCAATACTATTAAAATATTTACCATTAACCAATTCCTGTTTTCAAAATTAATTCTGATATTTATTAAATTGCAAAACATTAATATTATTATTATCACTTACCTACATACATACATTGTTTAGCTGACCTTCTACAATACACGTAAATAAATGCACTACAATTATTTACAAACTTTAATTATTAACTGTTCAGTTTTTCCGCACTTCATTGTCCAAATCTGCCATGTCAAAACCACAAAACAAAATGTTTATAACTGTCTTTTATTGTTTTATAGTTTAGCCTCCATCGTCATAGATTAACCTTGGTTTTATATAACATCGTTCAATTTCATTCACACACAAATTACTGTTTTGTGTGTTATAACCATAAAAACTAACTTCATTCATCTTACCAAAATACTCATTAAACCAGTCAACGTTAGGTATTTTTGTTAAGTCTCCGTCATTAAATTCATTCATTATCGAGTTAATTACTTTTGTCACATCATTATAGTCATTATTATTCAAATATACTTCTAAACTTTCTTTCCATTCATCATACTCTCTATTCAATTCGTATAATTCTGTTTCTTTATTAACATACAATTCTCTATTTAAATCGCTCTCATCACACTGCCATATCACACTTTCAAAATTACTCCAGACAGAGGGTACAAAATTACACAACAAAAATAAACACTTCAATTCATCTACCAACACGGATCTCTTGCCCTTCAAAAACAACATTTGTGAAAACCTTGGTTCAGAAAAATTAAGGGGAAATTTTACCCTCTGCCCACATTCTACTACTATACTATTTTTCCACTCTCGCTCTAACTCATTAACACACATTAACATCTCATAATCACCTTCTACAACTTCATTAGTACTCTCATTATCACTCTCAGATACTCCCTTTTCGACTACATTATTATTCTCATTATTTTCAACATCATTATTATTTATTAATTCTTTATCTAATACAACATTGCCATTACAACTTTCATTTGTATTACTCGTACTCGGTTCTACTTTATTCAAATTCTTTCTTATTTTATTGGTACTTTCTAGACGTTCATTCTTGTCTTGTATCTTATTTATCAACTCATCAAATTTTACGCTAATACTCTGCTGAAACTGAGTATTCTGGTCTTTAATTTCTTTGAAATTAATCTCGTTTTGAATATTCTGCTGTTCGCATTTGATTTTCTGTTCATCTAATTTATTGTTAAAATCACTTTTCATCTCATTTAAAATTATTTCGTTTCTATCAAAATGTTTATTTTGTTTATCGAAATTGACTTTCATAAAATCTAATAGGTCATCTAATGACAATTTTTTCTCTTTCGTTTTATTTGATTTGATCAATATCGGGGTAGATTTCGCTTCTGCGTGATAGACCATAATTGACCCAGTTAGGTCATCGTTAACTATTGATTGCACGCTCAACTCAGCTGTTGGCCTTGACTGACTTACTTCGCTCACACTTGGTGACGGGTTCATCGAACCAAGGCCACTCTCACTCATAACTGAATCTATTACACTGCTTTTTTCTGTGTTCTCAGACATTTTTATTTGATCTATTTTTTCTTACGTAACAACTATCAATGATTAATCTTTCTTCAAAACTGATATTATAACATACATACAATCGATCTTCTATCATAATTACGTAAGTTTACATCAATACAATTTCGCTTTCGCAACCGTACCTCATTCAATGTACTGTCAAAATGTAGGCCGGTGTAATACAACCTTTTTTGTTATATTACATCCTGGCTTCACGGCACCAATTGTAACTTTTTTACTTTTTGGTATTTTTTATTAACTATTTTGAAACTTCCACTTACCTTCAATCTTCGATCTGGCCGGATCGCATAGTGGGGACGAACCCAATTCGTTCGACGAACTTGACTGTACATAAAACGAAATAAGGTTTTTGAAAGAATTTAACTCTCAATATTTACCATTTGAAAAATAGTAGTTTTTAATTTTTACTGTTGTTGAGCATCTTACATGTATAGAATAAAAATTTTGTTGTTCTCTACTCTGTTTATTAAACTTGGAATGAGACTTATACATAGATGATTATTAATACAAAAAAAAAAAACCATAATTACCTTACCTTCTATATAACACACACATACATAAATGTAAACAGCCCAGCCTGCCTTTCTCACATATATTAATTTTGATTTATTAAAATAAACCCATACCATTTTAAAACCCCACAGCCCTTACACTTTTATTAAAATGAAAACCGCCGGCAACGTGGTTCGCGCGCGCACTCATCGTTCTTGTAAATTTCTTGTTTTTTTTTTGTCCGAAAAACATTTGATTCGGTTCTACATTTTGGATTGACCGCGGGCACATGAATTTTTACTGTTGTTTCACTCTATTAACGGTAAAACATAAAATTTTATACGGAGCCTAACTTGGCTCTGTACCAGCCGGGACGCACAGAGTAAGACTGAGAATCGTCCTTTTTTGAGCGGCAGGAAGTTACTTGTGCATAGCCAAAGGATTTCGTCGCCGTTAAAAGTTGATTTGCTGTGTTCTATCAACTTTATTCATGAAGCATCGTGGTTATATCAGCAAAGTGTGTCGACGATCTCTAGCCACTGCTAGTCTGATGTCACTAGCAGTAGGCGGGACTTAACTCCATTTCCTGTAGTTGGCTGGTTGATGTCACAAATTGTTCATTCATACGCCATTTTTTACAGCGCCGTTTGAGTTTCTTGGCGTCCCTACAGTGCACATGCTTGAGTAGTTGAGTGCGTGCACCGTCACACTTATACAGAGTTCTGAGAATTCGAGGGTGGTACAAATTCCTTGCTTGGTTACACAACAGAAACTGCGTCTTGTCTTTGTTCTAACACTGTTTTCTTGCCACGTGGTTTGTTACAATGGAATGAACGTTTGTCGTAAAATAAAACTTTCACAATATTTTTTCCAAAACCCCAAAAAATGAAATAAATGAAATACAAATACCCCATACCCGCAATAAATGAAATGACCCAATTTTGACGTGTTACAATACCCCCCCCCCAATGAGAATTCTGCTGTCCAAAACAGAAGAAATCTCACTGACAAATCCCGAAGAGGACCGGTGAGGAACTGGTGCCAACAACCCCCTTGTTCTTACTCTTCATGGGTACACGACCCCCCCCCCGGCTTGGCTACTATGGACGCATCTGAACGAGATCACTGGACTTCTCCGCAAGAGATCCCAACACCGAAAAATCGAACAGACACGTACCACAGCACACCTCCCCTTCTAACATGCTACCCCAAAAATCCTCAATCCCTGGCTTAGATTATGCCAGATCCTCCACCGATATGTTTCCCCTTGTATGCAAGCTGGGCTGCCTTTGGCAGATACTGGACTCACACACACTCACATTATATACTGACACTACATATTATAAAATTGAAAAATTTTCAAAAGTTATTTAAATTACAACCCGTTGGCTGTTTTCAGATAAAATTGATTCATAAATTTTGTATAAAGTCTAAATTATTCTCTTCATTGTTTTCTGTTTTTATTTAAAATAAGTGAATTTAAACATTTCTTATAATTAAGAACATCCTTAACCTAACATGTGATCACTTAGAATCTAACAATACAAGTCAATACAATAAATCAATAAAAATAAACATGGTTAGTACACAAACAAGAAAATAATCAAAGCTTAAAAATATTCATTACCTGGCAGGCAAACAATCAAGATTTTTTTTTTTTCAAAAAGAAAATATTTTCCAAAAAATTTTAAAATTCAAAAAAATTTAAATTTATTAAAATGTTTCCTTTACATATAGAAATTATTTAAAATTTGTTTAAATTGATCAAAAAACAAAAGTTGAATTGACTTCCTTACTAAACAAGCTTAGTCTGTATATGACCTCACTGTCAGCTGATCGAACTAGGTCAAGTCCAAAAACCTTGACCTACATGTGTTATGTACAAGTGCTATTTGAAGATACATTTAACATCTGTAACATCTAACTTGAAACACAAAACATAATAAAATAAAACATTTAAAATAAACAAAATATTATTACAAATAATAAGCACATTGACATTTAAATTATTCAAACTACACAATTCTTAATTTTACATTTCCAAATTCTATCAAACATTTTGTCACTGGTTTCAAAATAAAAATTTTATATCTTTATTATAAATCTCTCTCTCTTTGCTTGACAATCTCATTCTCCATTACTGTGGGTGATTTATATTATTTATAACAATTTAATTTACTACTTGATCTGGATACATATATAATCTTTCTACCTCTGACTCTAACCTCTAACAACTTCAACTCCCATGACACCCATCTCTATCAAAATATCTATCCCATCAATCTCTAAACCCAACTTATCATTAAACTCAAATCGCCACCTTCTCTCCATATATATAAAAAAAAATACTCTCTAACCCTTTGTATTTAGGATACGTGTTTCCCCCCCCCCAAAAAGCTCATTTCCCTTATCTGGCCCCTGGATTCTACCTAAGGCGGCCCCTTTCCACTAAAATCGATCCCATCCCGTCCCAACTTATCATTATGTTGCGGACTCCTACATTACACTACCCCCTACTACAAAATTGCCATCCCCAAAAATCTCAATCTTATTACCTTACTACAATTACAACAAAATAACATCATTAATTATAAACATTAATATATCACTCAAAACTCTACATATATTCTCCATAACTGCTGTGTCAACATCAATACTTCTCAAAACTATATAACATACATTAACTCAAAACAACATTACATTATTTTCATCTCTACTATTTCTTTAACTTGGACAGATCTATATGTCCCACCAAATATTCATCACCCCAAAACTATCTTTTATTAACTTTCACCAATTATTACTTTATTTCTCACTTTAAATAGCATCGGTAATACATTGAAACACTACATTAAACATTAATTACTTGGAACATTTATAAACCAATATACCAGTGACATTTTATTGCTGATCAGCTGATCTTCCTAACACAATGAAAACACATCTCAAAATTTTACAAATTACATGAAATCTATATATATTTATTTCTCCTTACTTCTCACCTCCTTGTTTCCCATTTCTCTGATTCTGATAATTCATGTTAACCGTCTGCCAGACGGTTTAATTATCTCCTTAGTTCAAAAAATATACAAATCATATAAAACATATACTTTATATCAACTCTTATATCTAACCTACTAAAGTACAATATTACCTTTAAAAAATTATACAATGAACACCTTATAGTGAATGTATGAGCAGCTAGTTATTTAAACAGAGCACAAACATTTTTATTGGATCAAAATTTGAGTTAGCAAGTTTTATGTTATAAAATTTAAATTCGTGACTCACTTGGGTCACCTCCCATCCACACACTCTATTGCAAATTATGTAAGGCTGTGGCGCCTTTTCGCCTCCGCAAAGACGGCATATTTTGGAGTAGTTTGACCTCTCCGTGTCTTTACTTCGGCAGTTACATTTAAACGTCTGAATATCAACATATTCTTGTCTATAATTACACGCACTTAAACGGATCTACCACCTGGCCTCGCTGTTCCTACTCGAACAGAGTGGTAGCCGCTGTTCCATAGTGCCTGGATTTCCCCTAATGTCACCCCCCATTTAATTTCTACTATATACCAATTTCAAGTCAGCTATGGTCAAGGGACTTGATATGACCATAGCTAACCGCTAGCCAAATCCACGATTAGTGCTGGTAAGGCAGTAATCGCCCGAAAAGTCGGGGAAATCTAATTTCATTTCATTGCTTGCTCTACTTCATCATTAGTATGTGCGACACGAGAGTCTATCGGTGTGCAAATTTAATTTGCACGAAAAGGGTGTGTCGCACGTTTTTGCCATTTTGGCCTCCGATGGAGGTAACACTCTCTGTTACCCCCAACCCATTTCGCTATCTACGAGAGCACAGGCCACCCCCGCAATAGCAACTTAATAACTAACTAATTAAATTTTTATATACATTCTAATATAATATTTTCATCAATAATTATTTCACTCATTCATAACTTTCTACCATTGGACTTTCTTGAAATTTTCAAAATTTATTATTAATAATTAGCATCTATCATTTTTCAGTTATTATTAATTTTTTTAATTATCATTTTTATTGAACACAATTATTTCAAATAATCTCACTATTGAATTAAAATCTTAGTTACACCTGTAAACATTTTTATTATACATGATTCATACTGTAAAAGTTCTATACTTACAATCCATTTAACCTGATATACACACAAAACATATTCACCATACCACATTACTTTCACCTCACCTCTGAAACATTTAACACAAATATTAGTTTAAATCAAACAATTTCTCATTTAATCACCAAATAATTTTAATTCATCAGAAAAATTTAATTAATTAACATTTAAATAATCAATCAAAATATTTAAAACATCTCCAATTGTTTTAATTACATTCATTATTAAAATACAAATTCCAATACTATTAAAATATTTACCATTAACCAATTCCTGTTTTCAAAATTAATTCTGATATTTATTAAATTGCAAAACATTAATATTATTATTATCACTTACCTACATACATACATTGTTTAGCTGACCTTCTACAATACACGTAAATAAATGCACTACAATTATTTACAAACTTTAATTATTAACTGTTCAGTTTTTCCGCACTTCATTGTCCAAATCTGCCATGTCAAAACCACAAAACAAAATGTTTATAACTGTCTTTTATTGTTTTATAGTTTAGCCTCCATCGTCATAGATTAACCTTGGTTTTATATAACATCGTTCAATTTCATTCACACACAAATTACTGTTTTGTGTGTTATAACCATAAAAACTAACTTCATTCATCTTACCAAAATACTCATTAAACCAGTCAACGTTAGGTATTTTTGTTAAGTCTCCGTCATTAAATTCTTTTCATTATCGAGTTAATTACTTTTGTCACATCATTATAGTCATTATTATTCAAATATACTTCTAAACTTTCTTTCCATTCATCATACTCTCTATTCAATTCGTATAATTCTGTTTCTTTATTAACATACAATTCTCTATTTAAATCGCTCTCATCACACTGCCATATCACACTTTCAAAATTACTCCAGACAGAGGGTACAAAATTACACAACAAAAATAAACACTTCAATTCATCTACCAACACGGATCTCTTGCCCTTCAAAAACAACATTTGTGAACACCTTGGTTCAGAAAAATTAAGGGGAAATTTTACCCTCTGCCCACATTCTACTACTATACTATTTTTCCACTCTCGCTCTAACTCATTAACACACATTAACATCTCATAATCACCTTCTACAACTTCATTAGTACTCTCATTATCACTCTCAGATACTCCCTTTTCGACTACATTATTATTCTCATTATTTTCAACATCATTATTATTTATTAATTCTTTATCTAATACAACATTGCCATTACAACTTTCATTTGTATTACTCGTACTCGGTTCTACTTTATTCAAATTCTTTCTTATTTTATTGGTACTTTCTAGACGTTCATTCTTGTCTTGTATCTTATTTATCAACTCATCAAATTTTACGCTAATACTCTGCTGAAACTGAGTATTCTGGTCTTTAATTTCTTTGAAATTAATCTCGTTTTGAATATTCTGCTGTTCGCATTTGATTTTCTGTTCATCTAATTTATTGTTAAAATCACTTTTCATCTCATTTAAAATTATTTCGTTTCTATCAAAATGTTTATTTTGTTTATCGAAATTGACTTTCATAAAATCTAATAGGTCATCTAATGACAATTTTTTCTCTTTCGTTTTATTTGATTTGATCAATATCGGGGTAGATTTCGCTTCTGCGTGATCGACCATAATTGACCCAGTTAGGTCATCGTTAACTATTGATTGCACGCTCAACTCAGCTGTTGGCCTTGACTGACTTACTTCGCTCACACTTGGTGACGGGTTCATCGAACCAAGGCCACTCTCACTCATAACTGAATCTATTACACTGCTTTTTTCTGTGTTCTCAGACATTTTTATTTGATCTATTTTTTCTTACGTAACAACTATCAATGATTAATCTTTCTTCAAAACTGATATTATAACATACATACAATCGATCTTCTATCATAATTACGTAAGTTTACATCAATACAATTTCGCTTTCGCAACCGTACCTCATTCAATGTACTGTCAAAATGTAGGCCGGTGTAATACAACCTTTTTTGTTATATTACATCCTGGCTTCACGGCACCAATTGTAACTTTTTTACTTTTTGGTATTTTTTATTAACTATTTTGAAACTTCCACTTACCTTCAATCTTCGATCTGGCCGGATCGCATAGTGGGGACGAACCCAATTCGTTCGACGAACTTGACTGTACATAAAACGAAATAAGGTTTTTGAAAGAATTTAACTCTCAATATTTACCATTTGAAAAATAGTAGTTTTTAATTTTTACTGTTGTTGAGCATCTTACATGTATAGAATAAAAATTTTGTTGTTCTCTACTCTGTTTATTAAACTTGGAATGAGACTTATACATAGATGATTATTAATACAAAAAAAAAACCATAATTACCTTACCTTCTATATAACACACACATACATAAATGTAAACAGCCCAGCCTGCCTTTCTCACATATATTAATTTTAATTTATTAAAATAAACCCATACCATTTTAAAACCCCACAGCCCTTACACTTTTATTAAAATGAAAACCGCCGGCAACGTGGTTCGCGCGCGCACTCATCGTTCTTGTAAATTTCTTGTTTTTTTTTTGTCCGAAAAACATTTGATTCGGTTCTACATTTTGGATTGACCGCGGGCACATGAATTTTTACTGTTGTTTCACTCTATTAACGGTAAAACATAAAATTTTATACGGAGCCTAACTTGGCTCTGTACCAGCCGGGACGCACAGAGTAAGACTGAGAATCGTCCTTTTTTGAGCGGCAGGAAGTTACTTGTGCATAGCCAAAGGATTTCGTCGCCGTTAAAAGTTGATTTGCTGTGTTCTATCAACTTTATTCATGAAGCATCGTGGTTATATCAGCAAAGTGTGTCGACGATCTCTAGCCACTGCTAGTCTGATGTCACTAGCAGTAGGCGGGACTTAACTCCATTTCCTGTAGTTGGCTGGTTGATGTCACAAATTGTTCATTCATACGCCATTTTTTACAGCGCCGTTTGAGTTTCTTGGCGTCCCTACAGTGCACATGCTTGAGTAGTTGAGTGCGTGCACCGTCACACTTATACAGAGTTCTGAGAATTCGAGGGTGGTACAAATTCCTTGCTTGGTTACACAACAGAAACTGCGTCTTGTCTTTGTTCTAACACTGTTTTCTTGCCACGTGGTTTGTTACAATGGAATGAACGTTTGTCGTAAAATAAAACTTTCACAATATTTTTTCCAAAACCCCAAAAAATGAAATAAATGAAATACAAATACCCCATACCCGCAATAAATGAAATGACCCAATTTTGACGTGTTACAATACCCCCCCCCAATGAGAATTCTGCTGTCCAAAACAGAAGAAATCTCACTGACAAATCCCGAAGAGGACCGGTGAGGAACTGGTGCCAACAACCCCCTTGTTCTTACTCTTCATGGGTACACGACCCCCCCCCCGGCTTGGCTACTATGGACGCATCTGAACGAGATCACTGGACTTCTCCGTAAGAGATCCCAACACCGAAAAATCGAACAGACACGTACCACAGCACACCTCCCCTTCTAACATGCTACCCCAAAAATCCTCAATCCCTGGCTTAGATTATGCCAGATCCTCCACCGATATGTTTCCCCTTGTATGCAAGCTGGGCTGCCTTTGGCAGATACTGGGCTCACACACACACTCACATTATATACTGACACTACATATTATAAAATTGAAAAATTTTCAAAAGTTATTTAAATTACAACCCGTTGGCTGTTTTCAGATAAAATTGATTCATAAATTTTGTATAAAGTCTAAATTATTCTCTTCATTGTTTTCTGTTTTTATTTAAAATAAGTGAATTTAAACATTTCTTATAATTAAGAACATCCTTAACCTAACATGTGATCACTTAGAATCTAACAATACAAGTCAATACAATAAATCAATAAAAATAAACATGGTTAGTACACAAACAAGAAAATAATCAAAGCTTAAAAATATTCATTACCTGGCAGGCAAACAATCAAGATTTTTTTTTTTTCAAAAAGAAAATATTTTCCAAAAAATTTTAAAATTCAAAAAAATTTAAATTTATTAAAATGTTTCCTTTACATATAGAAATTATTTAAAATTTGTTTAAATTGATCAAAAAACAAAAGTTGAATTGACTTCCTTACTAAACAAGCTCAGTCTGTATATGACCTCACTGTCAGCTGATCGAACTAGGTCAAGTCCAAAAACCTTGACCTACATGTGTTATGTACAAGTTCTATCTGAAGATACATTTAACATCTGTAACATCTAACTTGAAACACAAAACATAATAAAATAAAACATTTAAAATAAACAAAATATTATTACAAATAATAAGCACATTGACATTTAAATTATTCAATCTACACAATTCTTAATTTTACATTTCCAAATTCTATCAAACATTTTGTCACTGGTTTCAAAATAAAAATTTTATATCTTTATTATAAATCTCTCTCTCTTTGCTTGACAATCTCATTCTCCATTACTGTGGGTGACTTATATTATTTATAACAATTTAATTTACTACTTGATCTGGATACATATATAATCTTTCTACCTCTGACTCTAACCTCTAACAACTTCAACTCCCATGACACGCATCTCTATCAAAATATCTATCCCATCAATCTCTAAACCCAACTTATCATTAAACTCAAATCGCCACCTTCTCTCCATATATATAAAAAAAAATACTCTCTAACCCTTTGTATTTAGGATACGTGTTTCCCCCCCCCAAAAAGCTCATTTCCCTTATCTGGCCCCTGGATTCTACCTAAGGCGGCCCCTTTCCACTAAAATCGATCCCATCCCGTCCCAACTTATCATTATGTTGCGGACTCCTACATTACACTACCCCCTACTACAAAATTGCCATCCCCAAAAATCTCAATCTTATTACCTTACTACAATTACAACAAAATAACATCATTAATTATAAACATTAATATATCACTCAAAACTCTACATATATTCTCCATAACTGCTGTGTCAACATCAATACTTCTCAAAACTCTATAACATACATTAACTCAAAACAACATTACATTATTTTCATCTCTACTATTTCTTTAACTTGGACAGATCTATATGTCCCACCAAATATTCATCACCCCAAAACTATCTTTTATTAACTTTCACCAATTATTACTTTATTTCTCACTTTAAATAGCATCGGTAATACATTGAAACACTACATTAAACATTAATTACTTGGAACATTTATAAACCAATATACCAGTGACATTTTATTGCTGATCAGCTGATCTTCCTAACACAATGAAAACACATCTCAAAATTTTACAAATTACATGAAATCTATATATATTTATTTCTCCTTACTTCTCACCTCCTTGTTTCCCATTTCTCTGATTCTGATAATTCATGTTAACCGCCTGCCAGACGGTTTAATTATCTCCTTAGTTCAAAAAATATACAAATCATATAAAACATATACTTTATATCAACTCTTATATCTAACCTACTAAAGTACAATATTACCTTTAAAAAATTATACAATGAACACCTTATAGTGAATGTATGAGCAGCTAGTTATTTAAACAGAGCACAAACATTTTTATTGGATCAAAATTTGAGTTAGCAAGTTTTATGTTATAAAATTTAAATTCGTGACTCACTTGGGTCACCTCCCATCCACACACTCTATTGCAAATTATGTAAGGCTGTGGCGCCTTTTCGCCTCCGCAAAGACGCCATATTTTGGAGTAGTTTGACCTCTCCGTGTCTTTGCTTCGGCAGTTACATTTAAACGTCTGAATATCAACATATTCTTGTCTATAATTACACGCCCTTAAACGGATCTACCACCTGGCCTCGCTGTTCCTACTCGAACAGAGTGGTAGCCGCTGTTCCATAGTGCCTGGATTTCCCCTAATGTCACCCCCCATTTAATTTCTACTATATACCAATTTCAAGTCAGCTATGGTCAAGGGACTTGATATGACCATAGCTAACCGCTAGCCAAATCCACGATTAGTGCTGGTAAGGCAGTAATCGCCCGAAAAGTCGGGGAAATCTAATTTCATTTCATTGCCTGCTCTACTTCATCATTAGTATGTGCGACACGAGAGTCTATTGGTGTGCAAATTTAATTTGCACGAAAAGGGTTTGTAGCACGTTTTTGCCATTTTGGCCTCCGATGGAGGTAACACTCTCTGTTACCCCCAACCCATTTCGCTATCTACGAGAGCACAGGCCACCCCCGCAATAGCAACTTAATAACTAACTAATTAAATTTTTATATACATTCTAATATAATATTTTCATCAATAATTATTTCACTCATTCATAACTTTCTACCATTGGACTTTCTTGAAATTTTCAAAATTTATTATTAATAATTAGCATATATCATTTTTCAGTTATTATTAATTTTTTTAATTATCATTTTTATTGAACACAATTATTTCAAATAATCTCACTATTGAATTAAAATCTTAGTTACACCTGTAAACATTTTTATTATACATGATTCATACTGTAAAAGTTCTATACTTACAATCCATTTAACCTGATATACACACAAAACATATTCACCATACCACATTACTTTCACCTCACCTCTGAAACATTTAACAGAAATATTAGTTTAATCAAACAATTTCTCATTTAATCACCAAATAATTTTAATTCATCAGAAAAATTTAATTAATTAACATTTGAATAATCAATCAAAATATTTAAAACATCTCCAATTGTTTTAATTACATTCATTATTAAAATACAAATTCCAGTACTATTAAAATATTTACCATTAACCAATTCCTGTTTTCAAAATTAATTCTGATATTTATTAAATTGCAAAAAAATTAATATTATTATTATCACTTACCTACATACATACATTGTTTAGCTGACCTTCTACAATACACGTAAATAAATGCACTACAATTATTTACAAACTTTAATTATTAACTGTTCAGTTTTTCCACACTTCATTGTCCAAATCTGCCATGTCAAAACCACAAAACAAAATGTTTATAACTGTCTTTTATTGTTTTATAGTTTAGCCTCCATCGTCATAGATTAACCTTGGTTTTATATAACATCGTTCAATTTCATTCACACACAAATTACTGTTTTGTGTGTTATAACCATAAAAACTAACTTCATTCATCTTACCAAAATTCTCATTGAACCAGTCAACGTTAGGTATTTTTGTTAAGTCTCCGTCATTAAATTCATTCATTATCGAGTTAATTACTTTTGTCACATCATTATAGTCATTTTATTCAAATATACTTCTAAACTTTCTTTCCATTCATCATACTCTCTATTCAATTCATATAATTCTGTTTCTTTATTAACATACAATTCTCTATTTAAATCGCTCTCATCACACTGCCATATCACACTTTCAAAATTACTCCAGACAGAGGGTACAAAATTACACAACAAAAATAAACACTTCAATTCACCTACCAACACGGGTCTCTTGCCCTTCAAAAACAACATTTGTGAACACCTTGGTTCAGAAAAATTAAGGGGAAATTTTACCCTCTGCCCACATTCTACTACTATACTATTTTTCCACTCTCGCTCTAACTCATTAACACACATTAACATCTCATAATCACCTTCTACAACTTCATTAGTACTCTCATTATCACTCTCAGATACTCCCTTTTCGACTACATTATTATTCTCATTATTTTCAGCATCATTATTATTTATTAATTCTTTATCTAATACAACATTGCCATTACAACTTTCATTTGTATTACTCGTACTCGGTTCTACTTTATTCAAATTCTTTCTTATTTTATTGGTACTTTCTAGACGTTCATTCTTGTCTTGTATCTTATTTATCAACTCATCAAATTTTACGCTAATACTCTGCTGAAACTGAGTATTCTGGTCTTTAATTTCTTTGAAATTAATCTCGTTTTGAATATTCTGCTGTTCGCATTTGATTTTCTGTTCATCTAATTTATTGTTAAAATCACTTTTCATCTCATTTAAAATTATTTCGTTACTATCAAAATGTTTATTTTGTTTATCGAAATTGACTTTCATAAAATCTAATAGGTCATCTAATGACAATTTTTTCTCTTTCGTTTTATTTGATTTGATCAATATCGGGGTAGATTTCGCTTCTGCGTGATCGACCATAATTGACCCAGTTAGGTCATCGTTAACTATTGATTGCACGCTCAACTCAGCTGTTGGCCTTGACTGACTTACTTCGCTCACACTTGGTGACGGGTTCATCGAACCAAGGCCACTCTCACTCATAACTGAATCTATTACACTGCTTTTTTCTGTGTTCTCAGACATTTTTATTTGATCTATTTTTTCTTACGTAACAACTATCAATGATTAATCTTTCTTCAAAACTGATATTATAACATACATACAATCGATCTTCTATCATAATTACGTAAGTTTACATCAATACAATTTCGCTTTCGCAACCGTACCTCATTCAATGTACTGTCAAAATGTAGGCCGGTGTAATACAACCTTTTTTGTTATATTACATCCTGGCTTCACGGCACAAATTGTAACTTTTTTACTTTTTGGTATTTTTTATTAACTATTTTGAAACTTCCACTTACCTTCAATCTTCGATCTGGCCGGATCGCATAGTGGGGACGAACCCAATTCGTTCGACGAACTTGACTGTACATAAAACGAAATAAGGTTTTTGAAAGAATTTAACTCTCAATATTTACCATTTGAAAAATAGTAGTTTTTAATTTTTACTGTTGTTGAGCATCTTACATGTATAGAATAAAAATTTTGTTGTTCTCTACTCTGTTTATTAAACTTGGAATGAGACTTATACATAGATGATTATTAATACAAAAAAAAAACCATAATTACCTTACCTTCTCTATAACACACACATACATAAATGTAAACAGCCCAGCCTGCCTTTCTCACATATATTAATTTTAATTTATTAAAATAAACCCATACCATTTTAAAACCCCACAGCCCTTACACTTTTATTAAAATGAAAACCGCCGGCAACGTGGTTCGCGCGCGCACTCATCGTTCTTGTAAATTTCTTGTTTTTTTTTTTTGTCCGAAAAACATTTGATTCGGTTCTACATTTTGGATTGACCGCGGTCACATGAATTTTTACTGTTGTTTCACTCTATTAACGGTAAAACATAAAATTTTATACGGAGCCTAACTTGGCTCTGTACCAGCCGGGACGCACAGAGTAAGACTGAGAATCGTCCTTTTTTGAGCGGCAGGAAGTTACTTGTGCATAGCCAAAGGATTTCGTCGCCGTTAAAAGTTGATTTGCTGTGTTCTATCAACTTTATTCATGAAGCATCGTGGTTATATCAGCAAAGTGTGTCGACGATCTCTAGCCACTGCTAGTCTGATGTCACTAGCAGTAGGCGGGACTTAACTCCATTTCCTGTAGTTGGCTGGTTGATGTCACAAATTGTTCATTCATACGCCATTTTTTACAGCGCCGTTTGAGTTTCTTGGCGTCCCTACAGTGCACATGCTTGAGTAGTTGAGTGCGTGCACCGTCACACTTATACAGAGTTCTGAGAATTCGAGGGTGGTACAAATTCCTTGCTTGGTTACACAACAGAAACTGCGTCTTGTCTTTGTTCTAACACTGTTTTCTTGCCACGTGGTCTGTTACAATGGAATGAACGTTTGTCGTAAAATAAAACTTTCACAATATTTTTTCCAAAACCCCAAAAAATGAAATAAATGAAATACAAATACCCCATACCCGCAATAAATGAAATGACCCAATTTTGACGTGTTACAATACCCCCCCCCAATGAGAATTCTGCTGTCCAAAACAGAAGAAATCTCACTGACAAATCCCGAAGAGGACCGGTGAGGAACTGTTGCCAACAACCCCCTTGTTCTTACTCTTCATGGGTACACGACCCCCCCCGGCTTGGCTACTATGGACGCATCTGAACGAGATCACTGGACTTCTCCGTAAGAGATCCCAACACCGAAAAATCGAACAGACACGTACCACAGCACACCTCCCCTTCTAACATGCTACCCCAAAAATCCTCAATCCCTGGCTTAGATTATGCCAGATCCTCCACCGATATGTTTCCCCTTGTATGCAAGCTGGGCTGCCTTTGGCAGATACTGGGCTCACACACACACTCACATTATATACTGACACTACATATTATAAAATTGAAAAATTTTCAAAAGTTATTTAAATTACAACCCGTTGGCTGTTTTCAGATAAAATTGATTCATAAATTTTGTATAAAGTCTAAATTATTCTCTTCATTGTTTTCTGTTTTTATTTAAAATAAGTGAATTTAAACATTTCTTATAATTAAGAACATCCTTAACCTAACATGTGATCACTTAGAATCTAACAATACAAGTCAATACAATAAATCAATAAAAATAAACATGGTTAGTACACAAACAAGAAAATAATCAAAGCTTAAAAATATTCATTACCTGGCAGGCAAACAATCAAGATTTTTTTTTTTTCAAAAAGAAAATATTTTCCAAAAAATTTTAAAATTCAAAAAAATTTAAATTTATTAAAATGTTTCCTTTACATATAGAAATTATTTAAAATTTGTTTAAATTGATCAAAAAACAAAAGTTGAATTGACTTCCTTACTAAACAAGCTCAGTCTGTATATGACCTCACTGTCAGCTGATCGAACTAGGTCAAGTCCAAAAACCTTGACCTACATGTGTTATGTACAAGTTCTATCTGAAGATACATTTAACATCTGTAACATCTAACTTGAAACACAAAACATAATAAAATAAAACATTTAAAATAAACAAAATATTATTACAAATAATAAGCACATTGACATTTAAATTATTCAATCTACACAATTCTTAATTTTACATTTCCAAATTCTATCAAACATTTTGTCACTGGTTTCAAAATAAAAATTTTATATCTTTATTATAAATCTCTCTCTCTTTGCTTGACAATCTCATTCTCCATTACTGTGGGTGACTTATATTATTTATAACAATTTAATTTACTACTTGATCTGGATACATATATAATCTTTCTACCTCTGACTCTAACCTCTAACAACTTCAACTCCCATGACACGCATCTCTATCAAAATATCTATCCCATCAATCTCTAAACCCAACTTATCATTAAACTCAAATCGCCACCTTCTCTCCATATATATAAAAAAAAATACTCTCTAACCCTTTGTATTTAGGATACGTGTTTCCCCCCCCCAAAAAGCTCATTTCCCTTATCTGGCCCCTGGATTCTACCTAAGGCGGCCCCTTTCCACTAAAATCGATCCCATCCCGTCCCAACTTATCATTATGTTGCGGACTCCTACATTACACTACCCCCTACTACAAAATTGCCATCCCCAAAAATCTCAATCTTATTACCTTACTACAATTACAACAAAATAACATCATTAATTATAAACATTAATATATCACTCAAAACTCTACATATATTCTCCATAACTGCTGTGTCAACATCAATACTTCTCAAAACTCTATAACATACATTAACTCAAAACAACATTACATTATTTTCATCTCTACTATTTCTTTAACTTGGACAGATCTATATGTCCCACCAAATATTCATCACCCCAAAACTATCTTTTATTAACTTTCACCAATTATTACTTTATTTCTCACTTTAAATAGCATCGGTAATACATTGAAACACTACATTAAACATTAATTACTTGGAACATTTATAAACCAATATACCAGTGACATTTTATTGCTGATCAGCTGATCTTCCTAACACAATGAAAACACATCTCAAAATTTTACAAATTACATGAAATCTATATATATTTATTTCTCCTTACTTCTCACCTCCTTGTTTCCCATTTCTCTGATTCTGATAATTCATGTTAACCGCCTGCCAGACGGTTTAATTATCTCCTTAGTTCAAAAAATATACAAATCATATAAAACATATACTTTATATCAACTCTTATATCTAACCTACTAAAGTACAATATTACCTTTAAAAAATTATACAATGAACACCTTATAGTGAATGTATGAGCAGCTAGTTATTTAAACAGAGCACAAACATTTTTATTGGATCAAAATTTGAGTTAGCAAGTTTTATGTTATAAAATTTAAATTCGTGACTCACTTGGGTCACCTCCCATCCACACACTCTATTGCAAATTATGTAAGGCTGTGGCGCCTTTTCGCCTCCGCAAAGACGCCATATTTTGGAGTAGTTTGACCTCTCCGTGTCTTTGCTTCGGCAGTTACATTTAAACGTCTGAATATCAACATATTCTTGTCTATAATTACACGCCCTTAAACGGATCTACCACCTGGCCTCGCTGTTCCTACTCGAACAGAGTGGTAGCCGCTGTTCCATAGTGCCTGGATTTCCCCTAATGTCACCCCCCATTTAATTTCTACTATATACCAATTTCAAGTCAGCTATGGTCAAGGGACTTGATATGACCATAGCTAACCGCTAGCCAAATCCACGATTAGTGCTGGTAAGGCAGTAATCGCCCGAAAAGTCGGGGAAATCTAATTTCATTTCATTGCCTGCTCTACTTCATCATTAGTATGTGCGACACGAGAGTCTATTGGTGTGCAAATTTAATTTGCACGAAAAGGGTTTGTAGCACGTTTTTGCCATTTTGGCCTCCGATGGAGGTAACACTCTCTGTTACCCCCAACCCATTTCGCTATCTACGAGAGCACAGGCCACCCCCGCAATAGCAACTTAATAACTAACTAATTAAATTTTTATATACATTCTAATATAATATTTTCATCAATAATTATTTCACTCATTCATAACTTTCTACCATTGGACTTTCTTGAAATTTTCAAAATTTATTATTAATAATTAGCATATATCATTTTTCAGTTATTATTAATTTTTTTAATTATCATTTTTATTGAACACAATTATTTCAAATAATCTCACTATTGAATTAAAATCTTAGTTACACCTGTAAACATTTTTATTATACATGATTCATACTGTAAAAGTTCTATACTTACAATCCATTTAACCTGATATACACACAAAACATATTCACCATACCACATTACTTTCACCTCACCTCTGAAACATTTAACAGAAATATTAGTTTAATCAAACAATTTCTCATTTAATCACCAAATAATTTTAATTCATCAGAAAAATTTAATTAATTAACATTTGAATAATCAATCAAAATATTTAAAACATCTCCAATTGTTTTAATTACATTCATTATTAAAATACAAATTCCAGTACTATTAAAATATTTACCATTAACCAATTCCTGTTTTCAAAATTAATTCTGATATTTATTAAATTGCAAAAAAATTAATATTATTATTATCACTTACCTACATACATACATTGTTTAGCTGACCTTCTACAATACACGTAAATAAATGCACTACAATTATTTACAAAGTTTAATTATTAACTGTTCAGTTTTTCCACACTTCATTGTCCAAATCTGCCATGTCAAAACCACAAAACAAAATGTTTATAACTGTCTTTTATTGTTTTATAGTTTAGCCTCCATCGTCATAGATTAACCTTGGTTTTATATAACATCGTTCAATTTCATTCACACACAAATTACTGTTTTGTGTGTTATAACCATAAAAACTAACTTCATTCATCTTACCAAAATTCTCATTGAACCAGTCAACGTTAGGTATTTTTGTTAAGTCTCCGTCATTAAATTCATTCATTATCGAGTTAATTACTTTTGTCACATCATTATAGTCATTTTATTCAAATATACTTCTAAACTTTCTTTCCATTCATCATACTCTCTATTCAATTCATATAATTCTGTTTCTTTATTAACATACAATTCTCTATTTAAATCGCTCTCATCACACTGCCATATCACACTTTCAAAATTACTCCAGACAGAGGGTACAAAATTACACAACAAAAATAAACACTTCAATTCACCTACCAACACGGGTCTCTTGCCCTTCAAAAACAACATTTGTGAACACCTTGGTTCAGAAAAATTAAGGGGAAATTTTACCCTCTGCCCACATTCTACTACTATACTATTTTTCCACTCTCGCTCTAACTCATTAACACACATTAACATCTCATAATCACCTTCTACAACTTCATTAGTACTCTCATTATCACTCTCAGATACTCCCTTTTCGACTACATTATTATTCTCATTATTTTCAGCATCATTATTATTTATTAATTCTTTATCTAATACAACATTGCCATTACAACTTTCATTTGTATTACTCGTACTCGGTTCTACTTTATTCAAATTCTTTCTTATTTTATTGGTACTTTCTAGACGTTCATTCTTGTCTTGTATCTTATTTATCAACTCATCAAATTTTACGCTAATACTCTGCTGAAACTGAGTATTCTGGTCTTTAATTTCTTTGAAATTAATCTCGTTTTGAATATTCTGCTGTTCGCATTTGATTTTCTGTTCATCTAATTTATTGTTAAAATCACTTTTCATCTCATTTAAAATTATTTCGTTACTATCAAAATGTTTATTTTGTTTATCGAAATTGACTTTCATAAAATCTAATAGGTCATCTAATGACAATTTTTTCTCTTTCGTTTTATTTGATTTGATCAATATCGGGGTAGATTTCGCTTCTGCGTGATCGACCATAATTGACCCAGTTAGGTCATCGTTAACTATTGATTGCACGCTCAACTCAGCTGTTGGCCTTGACTGACTTACTTCGCTCACACTTGGTGACGGGTTCATCGAACCAAGGCCACTCTCACTCATAACTGAATCTATTACACTGCTTTTTTCTGTGTTCTCAGACATTTTTATTTGATCTATTTTTTCTTACGTAACAACTATCAATGATTAATCTTTCTTCAAAACTGATATTATAACATACATACAATCGATCTTCTATCATAATTACGTAAGTTTACATCAATACAATTTCGCTTTCGCAACCGTACCTCATTCAATGTACTGTCAAAATGTAGGCCGGTGTAATACAACCTTTTTTGTTATATTACATCCTGGCTTCACGGCACAAATTGTAACTTTTTTACTTTTTGGTATTTTTTATTAACTATTTTGAAACTTCCACTTACCTTCAATCTTCGATCTGGCCGGATCGCATAGTGGGGACGAACCCAATTCGTTCGACGAACTTGACTGTACATAAAACGAAATAAGGTTTTTGAAAGAATTTAACTCTCAATATTTACCATTTGAAAAATAGTAGTTTTTAATTTTTACTGTTGTTGAGCATCTTACATGTATAGAATAAAAATTTTGTTGTTCTCTACTCTGTTTATTAAACTTGGAATGAGACTTATACATAGATGATTATTAATACAAAAAAAAAACCATAATTACCTTACCTTCTCTATAACACACACATACATAAATGTAAACAGCCCAGCCTGCCTTTCTCACATATATTAATTTTAATTTATTAAAATAAACCCATACCATTTTAAAACCCCACAGCCCTTACACTTTTATTAAAATGAAAACCGCCGGCAACGTGGTTCGCGCGCGCACTCATCGTTCTTGTAAATTTCTTGTTTTTTTTTTTTGTCCGAAAAACATTTGATTCGGTTCTACATTTTGGATTGACCGCGGTCACATGAATTTTTACTGTTGTTTCACTCTATTAACGGTAAAACATAAAATTTTATACGGAGCCTAACTTGGCTCTGTACCAGCCGGGACGCACAGAGTAAGACTGAGAATCGTCCTTTTTTGAGCGGCAGGAAGTTACTTGTGCATAGCCAAAGGATTTCGTCGCCGTTAAAAGTTGATTTGCTGTGTTCTATCAACTTTATTCATGAAGCATCGTGGTTATATCAGCAAAGTGTGTCGACGATCTCTAGCCACTGCTAGTCTGATGTCACTAGCAGTAGGCGGGACTTAACTCCATTTCCTGTAGTTGGCTGGTTGATGTCACAAATTGTTCATTCATACGCCATTTTTTACAGCGCCGTTTGAGTTTCTTGGCGTCCCTACAGTGCACATGCTTGAGTAGTTGAGTGCGTGCACCGTCACACTTATACAGAGTTCTGAGAATTCGAGGGTGGTACAAATTCCTTGCTTGGTTACACAACAGAAACTGCGTCTTGTCTTTGTTCTAACACTGTTTTCTTGCCACGTGGTCTGTTACAATGGAATGAACGTTTGTCGTAAAATAAAACTTTCACAATATTTTTTCCAAAACCCCAAAAAATGAAATAAATGAAATACAAATACCCCATACCCGCAATAAATGAAATGACCCAATTTTGACGTGTTACAATACCCCCCCCCAATGAGAATTCTGCTGTCCAAAACAGAAGAAATCTCACTGACAAATCCCGAAGAGGACCGGTGAGGAACTGTTGCCAACAACCCCCTTGTTCTTACTCTTCATGGGTACACGACCCCCCCCGGCTTGGCTACTATGGACGCATCTGAACGAGATCACTGGACTTCTCCGTAAGAGATCCCAACACCGAAAAATCGAACAGACACGTACCACAGCACACCTCCCCTTCTAACATGCTACCCCAAAAATCCTCAATCCCTGGCTTAGATTATGCCAGATCCTCCACCGATATGTTTCCCCTTGTATGCAAGCTGGGCTGCCTTTGGCAGATACTGGGCTCACACACACACTCACATTATATACTGACACTACATATTATAAAATTGAAAAATTTTCAAAAGTTATTTAAATTACAACCCGTTGGCTGTTTTCAGATAAAATTGATTCATAAATTTTGTATAAAGTCTAAATTATTCTCTTCATTGTTTTCTGTTTTTATTTAAAATAAGTGAATTTAAACATTTCTTATAATTAAGAACATCCTTAACCTAACATGTGATCACTTAGAATCTAACAATACAAGTCAATACAATAAATCAATAAAAATAAACATGGTTAGTACACAAACAAGAAAATAATCAAAGCTTAAAAATATTCATTACCTGGCAGGCAAACAATCAAGATTTTTTTTTTTTTCAAAAAGAAAATATTTTCCAAAAAATTTTAAAATTCAAAAAAATTTAAATTTATTAAAATGTTTCCTTTACATATAGAAATTATTTAAAATTTGTTTAAATTGATCAAAAAACAAAAGTTGAATTAACTTCCTTACTAAACAAGCTTAGTCTGTATATGACCTCACTGTCAGCTGATCGAACTAGGTCAAGTCCAAAAACCTTGACCTACATGTGTTATGTACAAGTTCTATCTGAAGATACATTTAACATCTGTAACATCTAACTTGAAACACAAAACATAATAAAATAAAACATTTAAAATAAACAAAATATTATTACAAATAATAAGCACATTGACATTTAAATTATTCAAACTACACAATTCTTAATTTTACATTTCCAAATTCTATCAAACATTTTGTCACTGGTTTCAAAATAAAAATTTTATATCTTTATTATAAATCTCTCTCTCTTTGCTTGACAATCTCATTCTCCATTACTGTGAGTGATTTATATTATTTATAACAATTTAATTTACTACTTGATCTGGATACATATATAATCTTTCTACCTCTGACTCTATCCTCTAACAACTTCAACTCCCATGACACGCATCTCTATCAAAATATCTATCCCATCAATCTCTAAACCCAACTTATCATTAAACTCAAATCGCCACCTTCTCTCCATATATATACAAAAAAATACTCTCTAACCCTTTGTATTTAGGATACGTGTTTCCCCCCCCCAAAAAGCTCATTTCCCTTATCTGGCCCCTGGATTCTACCTAAGGCGGCCCCTTTCCACTAAAATCGATCCCATCCCGTCCCAACTTATCATTATGTTGCGGACTCCTACATTACACTACCCCCTACTACAAAATTGCCATCCCCAAAAATCTCAATCTTATTACCTTACTACAATTACAACAAAATAACATCATTAATTATAAACATTAATACATCACTCAAAACTCTACATATATTCTCCATAACTGCTGTGTCAACATCAATACTTCTCAAAACTCTATAACATACATTAACTCAAAACAACATTACATTATTTTCATCTCTACTATTTCTTTAACTTGGACAGATCTATATGTCCCACCAAATATTCATCACCCCAAAACTATCTTTTATTAACTTTCACCAATTATTACTTTATTTCTCACTTTAAATAGCATCGGTAATACATTGAAACACTACATTAAACATTAATTACTTGGAACATTTATAAACCAATATACCAGTGACATTTTATTGCTGATCAGCTGATCTTCCTAACACAATGAAAACACATCTCAAAATTTTACAAATTACATGAAATCTATATATATTTATTTCTCCTTACTTCTCACCTCCTTGTTTCCCATTTCTCTGATTCTGATAATTCATGTTAACCGCCTGCCAGACGGTTTAATTATCTCCTTAGTTCAAAAAATATACAAATCATATAAAACATATACTTTATATCAACTCTTATATCTAACCTACTAAAGTACAATATTACCTTTAAAAAATTATACAATGAACACCTTATAGTGAATGTATGAGCAGCTAGTTATTTAAACAGAGCACAAACATTTTTATTGGATCAAAATTTGAGTTAGCAAGTTTTATGTTATAAAATTTAAATTCGTGACTCACTTGGGTCACCTCCCATCCACACACTCTATTGCAAATTATGTAAGGCTGTGGCGCCTTTTCGCCTCCGCAAAGACGCCATATTTTGGAGTAGTTTGACCTCTCCGTGTCTTTGCTTCGGCAGTTACATTTAAACGTCTGAATATCAACATATTCTTGTCTATAATTACACGCCCTTAAACGGATCTACCACCTGGCCTCGCTGTTCCTACTCGAACAGAGTGGTAGCCGCTGTTCCATAGTGCCTGGATTTCCCCTAATGTCACCCCCATTTAATTTCTACTATATACCAATTTCAAGTCAGCTATGGTCAAGGGACTTGATATGACCATAGCTAACCGCTAGCCAAATCCACGATTAGTGCTGGTAAGGCAGTAATCGCCCGAAAAGTCGGGGAAATCTAATTTCATTTCATTGCCTGCTCTACTTCATCATTAGTATGTGCGACACGAGAGTCTATTGGTGTGCAAATTTAATTTGCACGAAAAGGGTTTGTAGCACGTTTTTGCCATTTTGGCCTCCGATGGAGGTAACACTCTCTGTTACCCCCAACCCATTTCGCTATCTACGAGAGCACAGGCCACCCCCGCAATAGCAACTTAATAACTAACTAATTAAATTTTTATATACATTCTAATATAATATTTTCATCAATAATTATTTCACTCATTCATAACTTTCTACCATTGGACTTTCTTGAAATTTTCAAAATTTATTATTAATAATTAGCATATATCATTTTTCAGTTATTATTAAATTTTTTAATTATCATTTTTATTGAACACAATTATTTCAAATAATCTCACTATTGAATTAAAATCTTAGTTACACCTGTAAACATTTTTATTATACATGATTCATACTGTAAAAGTTCTATACTTACAATCCATTTAACCTGATATACACACAAAACATATTCACCATACCACATTACTTTCACCTCACCTCTGAAACATTTAACAGAAATATTAGTTTAAATCAAACAATTTCTCATTTAATCACCAAATAATTTTAATTCATCAGAAAAATTTAATTAATTAACATTTTAATAATCAATCAAAATATTTAAAACATCTCCAATTGTTTTAATTACATTCATTATTAAAATACAAATTCCAATACTATTAAAATATTTACCATTAACCAATTCCTGTTTTCAAAATTAATTCTGATATTTATTAAATTGCAAAAAAATTAATATTATTATTATCACTTACCTACATACATACATTGTTTAGCTGACCTTCTACAATACACGTAAATAAATGCACTACAATTATTTACAAACTTTAATTATTAACTGTTCAGTTTTTCCACACTTCATTGTCCAAATCTGCCATGTCAAAACCACAAAACAAAATGTTTATAACTGTCTTTTATTGTTTTATAGTTTAGCCTCCATCGTCATAGATTAACCTTGGTTTTATATAACATCGTTCAATTTCATTCACACACAAATTACTGTTTTGTGTGTTATAACCATAAAAACTAACTTCATTCATCTTACCAAAATACTCATTGAACCAGTCAACGTTAGGTATTTTTGTTAAGTCTCCGTCATTAAATTCATTCATTATCGAGTTAATTACTTTTGTCACATCATTATAGTCATTTTATTCAAATATACTTCTAAACTTTCTTTCCATTCATCATACTCTCTATTCAATTCATATAATTCTGTTTCTTTATTAACATACAATTCTCTATTTAAATCGCTCTCATCACACTGCCATATCACACTTTCAAAATTACTCCAGACAGAGGGTACAAAATTACACAACAAAAATAAACACTTCAATTCACCTACCAACACGGGTCTCTTGCCCTTCAAAAACAACATTTGTGAACACCTTGGTTCAGAAAAATTAAGGGGAAATTTTACCCTCTGCCCACATTCTACTACTATACTATTTTTCCACTCTCGCTCTAACTCATTAACACACATTAACATCTCATAATCACCTTCTACAACTTCATTAGTACTCTCATTATCACTCTCAGATACTCCCTTTTCGACTACATTATTATTCTCATTATTTTCAGCATCATTATTATTTATTAATTCTTTATCTAATACAACATTGCCATTACAACTTTCATTTGTATTACTCGTAATCGGTTCTACTTTATTCAAATTCTTTCTTATTTTATTGGTACTTTCTAGACGTTCATTCTTGTCTTGTATCTTATTTATCAACTCATCAAATTTTACGCTAATACTCTGCTGAAACTGAGTATTCTGGTCTTTAATTTCTTTGAAATTAATCTCGTTTTGAATATTCTGCTGTTCGCATTTGATTTTCTGTTCATCTAATTTATTGTTAAAATCACTTTTCATCTCATTTAAAATTATTTCGTTTCTATCAAAATGTTTATTTTGTTTATCGAAATTGACTTTCATAAAATCTAATAGGTCATCTAATGACAATTTTTTCTCTTTCGTTTTATTTGATTTGATCAATATCGGGGTAGATTTCGCTTCTGCGTGATCGACCATAATTGACCCAGTTAGGTCATCGTTAACTATTGATTGCACGCTCAACTCAGCTGTTGGCCTTGACTGACTTACTTCGCTCACACTTGGTGACGGGTTCATCGATCCAAGGCCACTCTCACTCATAACTGAATCTATTACACTGCTTTTTTCTGTGTTCTCAGACATTTTTATTTGATCTATTTTTTCTTACGTAACAACTATCAATGATTAATCTTTCTTCAAAACGTATATTATAACATACATACAATCGATCTTCTATCATAATTACGTAAGTTTACATCAATACAATTTCGCTTTCGCAACCGTACCTCATTCAATGTACTGTCAAAATGTAGGCCGGTGTAATACAACCTTTTTTGTTATATTACATCCTGGCTTCACGGCACCAATTGTAACTTTTTTACTTTTTGGTATTTTTTATTAACTATTTTGAAACTTCCACTTACCTTCAATCTTCGATCTGGCCGGATCGCATAGTGGGGACGAACCCAATTCGTTCGACGAACTTGACAGTACATAAAACGAAATAAGGTTTTTGAAAGAATTTAACTCTCAATATTTACCATTTGAAAAATAGTAGTTTTTAATTTTTACTGTTGTTGAGCATCTTACATGTATAGAATAAAAATTTTGTTGTTCTCTACTCTGTTTATTAAACTTGGAATGAGACTTATACATAGATGATTATTAATACAAAAAAAAAACCATAATTACCTTACCTTCTCTATAACACACACATACATAAATGTAAACAGCCCAGCCTGCCTTTCCCACATATATTAATTTTAATTTATTAAAATAAACCCATACCATTTTAAAACCCCACAGCCCTTACACTTTTATTAAAATGAAAACCGCCGGCAACGTGGTTCGCGCGCGCACTCATCGTTCTTGTAAATTTCTTGTTTTTTTTTTTTGTCCGAAAAACATTTGATTCGGTTCTACATTTTGGATTGACCGCGGTCACATGAATTTTTACTGTTGTTTCACTCTATTAACGGTAAAACATAAAATTTTATACGGAGCCTAACTTGGCTCTGTACCAGCCGGGACGCACAGAGTAAGACTGAGAATCGTCCTTTTTTGAGCGGCAGGAAGTTACTTGTGCATAGCCAAAGGATTTCGTCGCCGTTAAAAGTTGATTTGCTGTGTTCTATCAACTTTATTCATGAAGCATCGTGGTTATATCAGCAAAGTGTGTCGACGATCTCTAGCCACTGCTAGTCTGATGTCACTAGCAGTAGGCGGGACTTAACTCCATTTCCTGTAGTTGGCTGGTTGATGTCACAAATTGTTCATTCATACGCCATTTTTTACAGCGCCGTTTGAGTTTCTTGGCGTCCCTACAGTGCACATGCTTGAGTAGTTGAGTGCGTGCACCGTCACACTTATACAGAGTTCTGAGAATTCGAGGGTGGTACAAATTCCTTGCTTGGTTACACAACAGAAACTGCGTCTTGTCTTTGTTCTAACACTGTTTTCTTGCCACGTGGTCTGTTACAATGGAATGAACGTTTGTCGTAAAATAAAACTTTCACAATATTTTTTCCAAAACCCCAAAAAATGAAATAAATGAAATACAAATACCCCATACCCGCAATAAATGAAATGACCCAATTTTGACGTGTTACAATACCCCCCCCCCAATGAGAATTCTGCTGTCCAAAACAGAAGAAATCTCACTGACAAATCCCGAAGAGGACCGGTGAGGAACTGGTGCCAACAACCCCCTTGTTCTTACTCTTCATGGGTACACGACCCCCCCCCCCGGCTTGGCTACTATGGACGCATCTGAACGAGATCACTGGACTTCTCCGTAAGAGATCCCAACACCGAAAAATCGAACAGACACGTACCACAGCACACCTCCCCTTCTAACATGCTACCCCAAAAATCCTCAATCCCTGGCTTAGATTATGCCAGATCCTCCACCGATATGTTTCCCCTTGTATGCAAGCTGGGCTGCCTTTGGCAGATACTGGGCTCACACACACACTCACATTATATACTGACACTACATATTATAAAATTGAAAAATTTTCAAAAGTTATTTAAATTACAACCCGTTGGCTGTTTTCAGATAAAATTGATTCATAAATTTTGTATAAAGTCTAAATTATTCTCTTCATTGTTTTCTGTTTTTATTTAAAATAAGTGAATTTAAACATTTCTTATAATTAAGAACATCCTTAACCTAACATGTGATCACTTAGAATCTAACAATACAAGTCAATACAATAAATCAATAAAAATAAACATGGTTAGTACACAAACAAGAAAATAATCAAAGCTTCAAAATATTCATTACCTGGCAGGCAAACAATCAAGATTTTTTTTTTTTTTCAAAAAGAAAATATTTTCCAAAAAATTTTAAAATTCAAAAAAATTTAAATTTATTAAAATGTTTCCTTTACATATAGAAATTATTTAAAATTTGTTTAAATTGATCAAAAAACAAAAGTTGAATTGACTTCCTTACTAAACAAGCTTAGTCTGTATATGACCTCACTGTCAGCTGATCGAACTAGGTCAAGTCCAAAAACCTTGACCTACATGTGTTATGTACAAGTTCTATCTGAAGATACATTTAACATCTGTAACATCTAACTTGAAACACAAAACATAATAAAATAAAACATTTAAAATAAACAAAATATTATTACAAATAATAAGCACATTGACATTTAAATTATTCAAACTACACAATTCTTAATTTTACATTTCCAAATTCTATCAAACATTTTGTCACTGGTTTCAAAATAAAAATTTTATATCTTTATTATAAATCTCTCTCTCTTTGCTTGACAATCTCATTCTCCATTACTGTGGGTGATTTATATTATTTATAACAATTTAATTTACTACTTGATCTGGATACATATATAATCTTTCTACCTCTGACTCTAACCTCTAACAACTTCAACTCCCATGACACCCATCTCTATCAAAATATCTATCCCATCAATCTCTAAACCCAACTTATCATTAAACTCAAATCGCCACCTTCTCTCCATATATATAAAAAAAAATACTCTCTAACCCTTTGTATTTAGGATACGTGTTTCCCCCCCCCCAAAAAGCTCATTTCCCTTATCTGGCCCCTGGATTCTACCTAAGGCGGCCCCTTTCCACTAAAATCGATCCCATCCCGTCCCAACTTATCATTATGTTGCGGACTCCTACATTACACTACCCCCTACTACAAAATTGCCATCCCCAAAAATCTCAATCTTATTACCTTACTACAATTACAACAAAATAACATCATTAATTATAAACATTAATATATCACTCAAAACTCTACATATATTCTCCATAACTGCTGTGTCAACATCAATACTTCTCAAAACTCTATAACATACATTAACTCAAAACAACATTACATTATTTTCATCTCTACTATTTCTTTAACTTGGACAGATCTATATGTCCCACCAAATATTCATCACCCCAAAACTATCTTTTATTAACTTTCACCAATTATTACTTTATTTCTCACTTTAAATAGCATCGGTAATACATTGAAACACTACATTAAACATTAATTACTTGGAACATTTATAAACCAATATACCAGTGACATTTTATTGCTGATCAGCTGATCTTCCTAACACAATGAAAACACATCTCAAAATTTTACAAATTACATGAAATCTATATATATTTATTTCTCCTTACTTCTCACCTCCTTGTTTCCCATTTCTCTGATTCTGATAATTCATGTTAACCGCCTGCCAGACGGTTTAATTATCTCCTTAGTTCAAAAAATATACAAATCATATAAAACATATACTTTATATCAACTCTTATATCTAACCTACTAAAGTACAATATTACCTTTAAAAAATTATACAATGAACACCTTATAGTGAATGTATGAGCAGCTAGTTATTTAAACAGAGCACAAACATTTTTATTGGATCAAAATTTGAGTTAGCAAGTTTTATGTTATAAAATTTAAATTCGTGACTCACTTGGGTCACCTCCCATCCACACACTCTATTGCAAATTATGTAAGGCTGTGGCGCCTTTTCGCCTCCGCAAAGACGCCATATTTTGGAGTAGTTTGACCTCTCCGTGTCTTTGCTTCGGCAGTTACATTTAAACGTCTGAATATCAACATATTCTTGTCTATAATTACACGCCCTTAAACGGATCTACCACCTGGCCTCGCTGTTCCTACTCGAACAGAGTGGTAGCCGCTGTTCCATAGTGCCTGGATTTCCCCTAATGTCACCCCCATTTAATTTCTACTATATACCAATTTCAAGTCAGCTATGGTCAAGGGACTTGATATGACCATAGCTAACCGCTAGCCAAATCCACGATTAGTGCTGGTAAGGCAGTAATCGCCCGAAAAGTCGGGGAAATCTAATTTCATTTCATTGCCTGCTCTACTTCATCATTAGTATGTGCGACACGAGAGTCTATTGGTGTGCAAATTTAATTTGCACGAAAAGGGTTTGTAGCACGTTTTTGCCATTTTGGCCTCCGATGGAGGTAACACTCTCTGTTACCCCCAACCCATTTCGCTATCTACGAGAGCACAGGCCACCCCCGCAATAGCAACTTAATAACTAACTAATTAAATTTTTATATACATTCTAATATAATATTTTCATCAATAATTATTTCACTCATTCATAACTTTCTACCATTGGACTTTCTTGAAATTTTCAAAATTTATTATTAATAATTAGCATATATCATTTTTCAGTTATTATTAAATTTTTTAATTATCATTTTTATTGAACACAATTATTTCAAATAATCTCACTATTGAATTAAAATCTTAGTTACACCTGTAAACATTTTTATTATACATGATTCATACTGTAAAAGTTCTATACTTACAATCCATTTAACCTGATATACACACAAAACATATTCACCATACCACATTACTTTCACCTCACCTCTGAAACATTTAACAGAAATATTAGTTTAAATCAAACAATTTCTCATTTAATCACCAAATAATTTTAATTCATCAGAAAAATTTAATTAATTAACATTTGAATAATCAATCAAAATATTTAAAACATCTCCAATTGTTTTAATTACATTCATTATTAAAATACAAATTCCAGTACTATTAAAATATTTACCATTAACCAATTCCTGTTTTCAAAATTAATTCTGATATTTATTAAATTGCAAAAAAATTAATATTATTATTATCACTTACCTACATACATACATTGTTTAGCTGACCTTCTACAATACACGTAAATAAATGCACTACAATTATTTACAAACTTTAATTATTAACTGTTCAGTTTTTCCACACTTCATTGTCCAAATCTGCCATGTCAAAACCACAAAACAAAATGTTTATAACTGTCTTTTATTGTTTTATAGTTTAGCCTCCATCGTCATAGATTAACCTTGGTTTTATATAACATCGTTCAATTTCATTCACACACAAATTACTGTTTTGTGTGTTATAACCATAAAAACTAACTTCATTCATCTTACCAAAATACTCATTGAACCAGTCAACGTTAGGTATTTTTGTTAAGTCTCCGTCATTAAATTCATTCATTATCGAGTTAATTACTTTTGTCACATCATTATAGTCATTTTATTCAAATATACTTCTAAACTTTCTTTCCATTCATCATACTCTCTATTCAATTCATATAATTCTGTTTCTTTATTAACATACAATTCTCTATTTAAATCGCTCTCATCACACTGCCATATCACACTTTCAAAATTACTCCAGACAGAGGGTACAAAATTACACAACAAAAATAAACACTTCAATTCACCTACCAACACGGGTCTCTTGCCCTTCAAAAACAACATTTGTGAACACCTTGGTTCAGAAAAATTAAGGGGAAATTTTACCCTCTGCCCACATTCTACTACTATACTATTTTTCCACTCTCGCTCTAACTCATTAACACACATTAACATCTCATAATCACCTTCTACAACTTCATTAGTACTCTCATTATCACTCTCAGATACTCCCTTTTCGACTACATTATTATTCTCATTATTTTCAGCATCATTATTATTTATTAATTCTTTATCTAATACAACATTGCCATTACAACTTTCATTTGTATTACTCGTACTCGGTTCTACTTTATTCAAATTCTTTCTTATTTTATTGGTACTTTCTAGACGTTCATTCTTGTCTTGTATCTTATTTATCAACTCATCAAATTTTACGCTAATACTCTGCTGAAACTGAGTATTCTGGTCTTTAATTTCTTTGAAATTAATCTCGTTTTGAATATTCTGCTGTTCGCATTTGATTTTCTGTTCATCTAATTTATTGTTAAAATCACTTTTCATCTCATTTAAAATTATTTCGTTACTATCAAAATGTTTATTTTGTTTATCGAAATTGACTTTCATAAAATCTAATAGGTCATCTAATGACAATTTTTTCTCTTTCGTTTTATTTGATTTGATCAATATCGGGGTAGATTTCGCTTCTGCGTGATCGACCATAATTGACCCAGTTAGGTCATCGTTAACTATTGATTGCACGCTCAACTCAGCTGTTGGCCTTGACTGACTTACTTCGCTCACACTTGGTGACGGGTTCATCGAACCAAGGCCACTCTCACTCATAACTGAATCTATTACACTGCTTTTTTCTGTGTTCTCAGACATTTTTATTTGATCTATTTTTTCTTACGTAACAACTATCAATGATTAATCTTTCTTCAAAACTGATATTATAACATACATACAATCGATCTTCTATCATAATTACGTAAGTTTACATCAATACAATTTCGCTTTCGCAACCGTACCTCATTCAATGTACTGTCAAAATGTAGGCCGGTGTAATACAACCTTTTTTGTTATATTACATCCTGGCTTCACGGCACCAATTGTAACTTTTTTACTTTTTGGTATTTTTTATTAACTATTTTGAAACTTCCACTTACCTTCAATCTTCGATCTGGCCGGATCGCATAGTGGGGACGAACCCAATTCGTTCGACGAACTTGACAGTACATAAAACGAAATAATGTTTTTGAAAGAATTTAACTCTCAATATTTACCAATCGAAAAATAGTAGTTTTTAATTTTTACTGTTGTTGAGCATCTTACATGTATAGAATAAAAATTTTGTTGTTCTCTACTCTGTTTATTAAACTTGGAATGAGACTTATACATAGATGATTATTAATACAAAAAAAAAACCATAATTACCTTACCTTCTCTATAACACACACATACATAAATGTAAACAGCCCAGCCTGCCTTTCTCACATATATTAATTTTAATTTATTAAAATAAACCCATACCATTTTAAAACCCCACAGCCCTTACACTTTTATTAAAATGAAAACCGCCGGCAACGTGGTTCGCGCGCGCACTCATCGTTCTTGTAAATTTCTTGTTTTTTTTTTTGTCCGAAAAACATTTGATTCGGTTCTACATTTTGGATTGACCGCGGTCACATGAATTTTTACTGTTGTTTCACTCTATTAACGGTAAAACATAAAATTTTATACGGAGCCTAACTTGGCTCTGTACCAGCCGGGACGCACAGAGTAAGACTGAGAATCGTCCTTTTTTGAGCGGCAGGAAGTTACTTGTGCATAGCCAAAGGATTTCGTCGCCGTTAAAAGTTGATTTGCTGTGTTCTATCAACTTTATTCATGAAGCATCGTGGTTATATCAGCAAAGTGTGTCGACGATCTCTAGCCACTGCTAGTCTGATGTCACTAGCAGTAGGCGGGACTTAACTCCATTTCCTGTAGTTGGCTGGTTGATGTCACAAATTGTTCATTCATACGCCATTTTTTACAGCGCCGTTTGAGTTTCTTGGCGTCCCTACAGTGCACATGCTTGAGTAGTTGAGTGCGTGCACCGTCACACTTATACAGAGTTCTGAGAATTCGAGGGTGGTACAAATTCCTTGCTTGGTTACACAACAGAAACTGCGTCTTGTCTTTGTTCTAACACTGTTTTCTTGCCACGGTGGTCTGTTACAATGGAATGAACGTTTGTCGTAAAATAAAACTTTCACAATATTTTTTCCAAAACCCCAAAAAATGAAATAAATGAAATACAAATACCCCATACCCGCAATAAATGAAATGACCCAATTTTGACGTGTTACAATACCCCCCCCCAATGAGAATTCTGCTGTCCAAAACAGAAGAAATCTCACTGACAAATCCCGAAGAGGACCGGTGAGGAACTGGTGCCAACAACCCCCTTGTTCTTACTCTTCATGGGTACACGACCCCCCCCCGGCTTGGCTACTATGGACGCATCTGAACGAGATCACTGGACTTCTCCGTAAGAGATCCCAACACCGAAAAATCGAACAGACACGTACCACAGCACACCTCCCCTTCTAACATGCTACCCCAAAAATCCTCAATCCCTGGCTTAGATTATGCCAGATCCTCCACCGATATGTTTCCCCTTGTATGCAAGCTGGGCTGCCTTTGGCAGATACTGGGCTCACACACACACTCACATTATATACTGACACTACATATTATAAAATTGAAAAATTTTCAAAAGTTATTTAAATTACAACCCGTTGGCTGTTTTCAGATAAAATTGATTCATAAATTTTGTATAAAGTCTAAATTATTCTCTTCATTGTTTTCTGTTTTTATTTAAAATAAGTGAATTTAAACATTTCTTATAATTAAGAACATCCTTAACCTAACATGTGATCACTTAGAATCTAACAATACAAGTCAATACAATAAATCAATAAAAATAAACATGGTTAGTACACAAACAAGAAAATAATCAAAGCTTCAAAATATTCATTACCTGGCAGGCAAACAATCAAGATTTTTTTTTTTTTTCAAAAAGAAAATATTTTCCAAAAAATTTTAAAATTCAAAAAAATTTAAATTTATTAAAATGTTTCCTTTACATATAGAAATTATTTAAAATTTGTTTAAATTGATCAAAAAACAAAAGTTGAATTGACTTCCTTACTAAACAAGCTTAGTCTGTATATGACCTCACTGTCAGCTGATCGAACTAGGTCAAGTCCAAAAACCTTGACCTACATGTGTTATGTACAAGTTCTATCTGAAGATACATTTAACATCTGTAACATCTAACTTGAAACACAAAACATAATAAAATAAAACATTTAAAATAAACAAAATATTATTACAAATAATAAGCACATTGACATTTAAATTATTCAAACTACACAATTCTTAATTTTACATTTCCAAATTCTATCAAACATTTTGTCACTGGTTTCAAAATAAAAATTTTATATCTTTATTATAAATCTCTCTCTCTTTGCTTGACAATCTCATTATCCATTACTGTGGGTGATTTATATTATTTATAACAATTTAATTTACTACTTGATCTGGATACATATATAATCTTTCTACCTCTGACTCTAACCTCTAACAACTTCAACTCCCATGACACCCATCTCTATCAAAATATCTATCCCATCAATCTCTAAACCCAACTTATCATTAAACTCAAATCGCCACCTTCTCTCCATATATATAAAAAAAAATACTCTCTAACCCTTTGTATTTAGGATACGTGTTTCCCCCCCCCAAAAAGCTCATTTCCCTTATCTGGCCCCTGGATTCTACCTAAGGCGGCCCCTTTCCACTAAAATCGATCCCATCCCGTCCCAACTTATCATTATGTTGCGGACTCCTACATTACACTACCCCCTACTACAAAATTGCCATCCCCAAAAATCTCAATCTTATTACCTTACTACAATTACAACAAAATAACATCATTAATTATAAACATTAATATATCACTCAAAACTCTACATATATTCTCCATAACTGCTGTGTCAACATCAATACTTCTCAAAACTCTATAACATACATTAACTCAAAACAACATTACATTATTTTCATCTCTACTATTTCTTTAACTTGGACAGATCTATATGTCCCACCAAATATTCATCACCCCAAAACTATCTTTTATTAACTTTCACCAATTATTACTTTATTTCTCACTTTAAATAGCATCGGTAATACATTGAAACACTATATTAAACATTAATTACTTGGAACATTTATAAACCAATATACCAGTGACATTTTATTGCTGATCAGCTGATCTTCCTAACACAATGAAAACACATCTCAAAATTTTACAAATTACATGAAATCTATATATATTTATTTCTCCTTACTTCTCACCTCCTCGTTTCCCATTTCTCTGATTCTGATAATTCATGTTAACCGCCTGCCAGACGGTTTAATTATCTCCTTAGTTCAAAAAATATACAAATCATATAAAACATATACTTTATATCAACTCTTATATCTAACCTACTAAAGTACAATATTACCTTTAAAAAATTATACAATGAACACCTTATAGTGAATGTATGAGCAGCTAGTTATTTAAACAGAGCACAAACATTTTTATTGGATCAAAATTTGAGTTAGCAAGTTTTATGTTATAAAATTTAAATTCGTGACTCACTTGGGTCACCTCCCATCCACACACTCTATTGCAAATTATGTAAGGCTGTGGCGCCTTTTCGCCTCCGCAAAGACGCCATATTTTGGAGTAGTTTGACCTCTCCGTGTCTTTGCTTCGGCAGTTACATTTAAACGTCTGAATATCAACATATTCTTGTCTATAATTACACGCCCTTAAACGGATCTACCACCTGGCCTCGCTGTTCCTACTCGAACAGAGTGGTAGCCGCTGTTCCATAGTGCCTGGATTTCCCCTAATGTCACCCCCCATTTAATTTCTACTATATACCAATTTCAAGTCAGCTATGGTCAAGGGACTTGATATGACCATAGCTAACCGCTAGCCAAATCCACGATTAGTGCTGGTAAGGCAGTAATCGCCCGAAAAGTCGGGGAAATCTAATTTCATTTCATTGCCTGCTCTACTTCATCATTAGTATGTGCGACACGAGAGTCTATTGGTGTGCAAATTTAATTTGCACGAAAAGGGTTTGTAGCACGTTTTTGCCATTTTGGCCTCCGATGGAGGTAACACTCTCTGTTACCCCCAACCCATTTCGCTATCTACGAGAGCACAGGCCACCCCCGCAATAGCAACTTAATAACTAACTAATTAAATTTTTATATACATTCTAATATAATATTTTCATCAATAATTATTTCACTCATTCATAACTTTCTACCATTGGACTTTCTTGAAATTTTCAAAATTTATTATTAATAATTAGCATATATCATTTTTCAGTTATTATTAAATTTTTTAATTATCATTTTTATTGAACACAATTATTTCAAATAATCTCACTATTGAATTAAAATCTTAGTTACACCTGTAAACATTTTTATTATACATGATTCATACTGTAAAAGTTCTATACTTACAATCCATTTAACCTGATATACACACAAAACATATTCACCATACCACATTACTTTCACCTCACCTCTGAAACATTTAACAGAAATATTAGTTTAAATCAAACAATTTCTCATTTAATCACCAAATAATTTTAATTCATCAGAAAAATTTAATTAATTAACATTTGAATAATCAATCAAAATATTTAAAACATCTCCAATTGTTTTAATTACATTCATTATTAAAATACAAATTCCAGTACTATTAAAATATTTACCATTAACCAATTCCTGTTTTCAAAATTAATTCTGATATTTATTAAATTGCAAAAAAATTAATATTATTATTATCACTTACCTACATACATACATTGTTTAGCTGACCTTCTACAATACACGTAAATAAATGCACTACAATTATTTACAAACTTTAATTATTAACTGTTCAGTTTTTCCACACTTCATTGTCCAAATCTGCCATGTCAAAACCACAAAACAAAATGTTTATAACTGTCTTTTATTGTTTTATAGTTTAGCCTCCATCGTCATAGATTAACCTTGGTTTTATATAACATCGTTCAATTTCATTCACACACAAATTACTGTTTTGTGTGTTATAACCATAAAAACTAACTTCATTCATCTTACCAAAATACTCATTGAACCAGTCAACGTTAGGTATTTTTGTTAAGTCTCCGTCATTAAATTCATTCATTATCGAGTTAATTACTTTTGTCACATCATTATAGTCATTTTATTCAAATATACTTCTAAACTTTCTTTCCATTCATCATACTCTCTATTCAATTCATATAATTCTGTTTCTTTATTAACATACAATTCTCTATTTAAATCGCTCTCATCACACTGCCATATCACACTTTCAAAATTACTCCAGACAGAGGGTACAAAATTACACAACAAAAATAAACACTTCAATTCACCTACCAACACGGGTCTCTTGCCCTTCAAAAACAACATTTGTGAACACCTTGGTTCAGAAAAATTAAGGGGAAATTTTACCCTCTGCCCACATTCTACTACTATACTATTTTTCCACTCTCGCTCTAACTCATTAACACACATTAACATCTCATAATCACCTTCTACAACTTCATTAGTACTCTCATTATCACTCTCAGATACTCCCTTTTCGACTACATTATTATTCTCATTATTTTCAGCATCATTATTATTTATTAATTCTTTATCTAATACAACATTGCCATTACAACTTTCATTTGTATTACTCGTACTCGGTTCTACTTTATTCAAATTCTTTCTTATTTTATTGGTACTTTCTAGACGTTCATTCTTGTCTTGTATCTTATTTATCAACTCATCAAATTTTACGCTAATACTCTGCTGAAACTGAGTATTCTGGTCTTTAATTTCTTTGAAATTAATCTCGTTTTGAATATTCTGCTGTTCGCATTTGATTTTCTGTTCATCTAATTTATTGTTAAAATCACTTTTCATCTCATTTAAAATTATTTCGTTACTATCAAAATGTTTATTTTGTTTATCGAAATTGACTTTCATAAAATCTAATAGGTCATCTAATGACAATTTTTTCTCTTTCGTTTTATTTGATTTGATCAATATCGGGGTAGATTTCGCTTCTGCGTGATCGACCATAATTGACCCAGTTAGGTCATCGTTAACTATTGATTGCACGCTCAACTCAGCTGTTGGCCTTGACTGACTTACTTCGCTCACACTTGGTGACGGGTTCATCGAACCAAGGCCACTCTCACTCATAACTGAATCTATTACACTGCTTTTTTCTGTGTTCTCAGACATTTTTATTTGATCTATTTTTTCTTACGTAACAACTATCAATGATTAATCTTTCTTCAAAACTGATATTATAACATACATACAATCGATCTTCTATCATAATTACGTAAGTTTACATCAATACAATTTCGCTTTCGCAACCGTACCTCATTCAATGTACTGTCAAAATGTAGGCCGGTGTAATACAACCTTTTTTGTTATATTACATCCTGGCTTCACGGCACCAATTGTAACTTTTTTACTTTTTGGTATTTTTTATTAACTATTTTGAAACTTCCACTTACCTTCAATCTTCGATCTGGCCGGATCGCATAGTGGGGACGAACCCAATTCGTTCGACGAACTTGACAGTACATAAAACGAAATAATGTTTTTGAAAGAATTTAACTCTCAATATTTACCAATCGAAAAATAGTAGTTTTTAATTTTTACTGTTGTTGAGCATCTTACATGTATAGAATAAAAATTTTGTTGTTCTCTACTCTGTTTATTAAACTTGGAATGAGACTTATACATAGATGATTATTAATACAAAAAAAAAACCATAATTACCTTACCTTCTCTATAACACACACATACATAAATGTAAACAGCCCAGCCTGCCTTTCTCACATATATTAATTTTAATTTATTAAAATAAACCCATACCATTTTAAAACCCCACAGCCCTTACACTTTTATTAAAATGAAAACCGCCGGCAACGTGGTTCGCGCGCGCACTCATCGTTCTTGTAAATTTCTTGTTTTTTTTTTTGTCCGAAAAACATTTGATTCGGTTCTACATTTTGGATTGACCGCGGTCACATGAATTTTTACTGTTGTTTCACTCTATTAACGGTAAAACATAAAATTTTATACGGAGCCTAACTTGGCTCTGTACCAGCCGGGACGCACAGAGTAAGACTGAGAATCGTCCTTTTTTGAGCGGCAGGAAGTTACTTGTGCATAGCCAAAGGATTTCGTCGCCGTTAAAAGTTGATTTGCTGTGTTCTATCAACTTTATTCATGAAGCATCGTGGTTATATCAGCAAAGTGTGTCGACGATCTCTAGCCACTGCTAGTCTGATGTCACTAGCAGTAGGCGGGACTTAACTCCATTTCCTGTAGTTGGCTGGTTGATGTCACAAATTGTTCATTCATACGCCATTTTTTACAGCGCCGTTTGAGTTTCTTGGCGTCCCTACAGTGCACATGCTTGAGTAGTTGAGTGCGTGCACCGTCACACTTATACAGAGTTCTGAGAATTCGAGGGTGGTACAAATTCCTTGCTTGGTTACACAACAGAAACTGCGTCTTGTCTTTGTTCTAACACTGTTTTCTTGCCACGGTGGTCTGTTACAATGGAATGAACGTTTGTCGTAAAATAAAACTTTCACAATATTTTTTCCAAAACCCCAAAAAATGAAATAAATGAAATACAAATACCCCATACCCGCAATAAATGAAATGACCCAATTTTGACGTGTTACAATACCCCCCCCAATGAGAATTCTGCTGTCCAAAACAGAAGAAATCTCACTGACAAATCCCGAAGAGGACCGGTGAGGAACTGGTGCCAACAACCCCCTTGTTCTTACTCTTCATGGGTACACGACCCCCCCCCGGCTTGGCTACTATGGACGCATCTGAACGAGATCACTGGACTTCTCCGTAAGAGATCCCAACACCGAAAAATCGAACAGACACGTACCACAGCACACCTCCCCTTCTAACATGCTACCCCAAAAATCCTCAATCCCTGGCTTAGATTATGCCAGATCCTCCACCGATATGTTTCCCCTTGTATGCAAGCTGGGCTGCCTTTGGCAGATACTGGGCTCACACACACACTCACATTATATACTGACACTACATATTATAAAATTGAAAAATTTTCAAAAGTTATTTAAATTACAACCCGTTGGCTGTTTTCAGATAAAATTGATTCATAAATTTTGTATAAAGTCTAAATTATTCTCTTCATTGTTTTCTGTTTTTATTTAAAATAAGTGAATTTAAACATTTCTTATAATTAAGAACATCCTTAACCTAACATGTGATCACTTAGAATCTAACAATACAAGTCAATACAATAAATCAATAAAAATAAACATGGTTAGTACACAAACAAGAAAATAATCAAAGCTTCAAAATATTCATTACCTGGCAGGCAAACAATCAAGATTTTTTTTTTTCAAAAAGAAAATATTTTCCAAAAAATTTTAAAATTCAAAAAAATTTAAATTTATTAAAATGTTTCCTTTACATATAGAAATTATTTAAAATTTGTTTAAATTGATCAAAAAACAAAAGTTGAATTGACTTCCTTACTAAACAAGCTTAGTCTGTATATGACCTCACTGTCAGCTGATCGAACTAGGTCAAGTCCAAAAACCTTGACCTACATGTGTTATGTACAAGTTCTATCTGAAGATACATTTAACATCTGTAACATCTAACTTGAAACACAAAACATAATAAAATAAAACATTTAAAATAAACAAAATATTATTACAAATAATAAGCACATTGACATTTAAATTATTCAAACTACACAATTCTTAATTTTACATTTCCAAATTCTATCAAACATTTTGTCACTGGTTTCAAAATAAAAATTTTATATCTTTATTATAAATCTCTCTCTCTTTGCTTGACAATCTCATTCTCCATTACTGTGGGTGATTTATATTATTTATAACAATTTAATTTACTACTTGATCTGGATACATATATAATCTTTCTACCTCTGACTCTAACCTCTAACAACTTCAACTCCCATGACACCCATCTCTATCAAAATATCTATCCCATCAATCTCTAAACCCAACTTATCATTAAACTCAAATCGCCACCTTCTCTCCATATATATAAAAAAAAATACTCTCTAACCCTTTGTATTTAGGATACGTGTTTCCCCCCCCCAAAAAACTCATTTCCCTTATCTGGCCCCTGGATTCTACCTAAGGCGGCCCCTTTCCACTAAAATCGATCCCATCCCGTCCCAACTTATCATTATGTTGCGGACTCCTACATTACACTACCCCCTACTACAAAATTGCCATCCCCAAAAATCTCAATCTTATTACCTTACTACAATTACAACAAAATAACATCATTAATTATAAACATTAATATATCACTCAAAACTCTACATATATTCTCCATAACTGCTGTGTCAACATCAATACTTCTCAAAACTCTATAACATACATTAACTCAAAACAACATTACATTATTTTCATCTCTACTATTTCTTTAACTTGGACAGATCTATATGTCCCACCAAATATTCATCACCCCAAAACTATCTTTTATTAACTTTCACCAATTATTACTTTATTTCTCACTTTAAATAGCATCGGTAATACATTGAAACACTACATTAAACATTAATTACTTGGAACATTTATAAACCAATATACCAGTGACATTTTATTGCTGATCAGCTGATCTTCCTAACACAATGAAAACACATCTCAAAATTTTACAAATTACATGAAATCTATATATATTTATTTCTCCTTACTTCTCACCTCCTCGTTTCCCATTTCTCTGATTCTGATAATTCATGTTAACCGCCTGCCAGACGGTTTAATTATCTCCTTAGTTCAAAAAATATACAAATCATATAAAACATATACTTTATATCAACTCTTATATCTAACCTACTAAAGTACAATATTACCTTTAAAAAATTATACAATGAACACCTTATAGTGAATGTATGAGCAGCTAGTTATTTAAACAGAGCACAAACATTTTTATTGGATCAAAATTTGAGTTAGCAAGTTTTATGTTATAAAATTTAAATTCGTGACTCACTTGGGTCACCTCCCATCCACACACTCTATTGCAAATTATGTAAGGCTGTGGCGCCTTTTCGCCTCCGCAAAGACGCCATATTTTGGAGTAGTTTGACCTCTCCGTGTCTTTGCTTCGGCAGTTACATTTAAACGTCTGAATATCAACATATTCTTGTCTATAATTACACGCCCTTAAACGGATCTACCACCTGGCCTCGCTGTTCCTACTCGAACAGAGTGGTAGCCGCTGTTCCATAGTGCCTGGATTTCCCCTAATGTCACCCCCCATTTAATTTCTACTATATACCAATTTCAAGTCAGCTATGGTCAAGGGACTTGATATGACCATAGCTAACCGCTAGCCAAATCCACGATTAGTGCTGGTAAGGCAGTAATCGCCCGAAAAGTCGGGGAAATCTAATTTCATTTCATTGCCTGCTCTACTTCATCATTAGTATGTGCGACACGAGAGTCTATTGGTGTGCAAATTTAATTTGCACGAAAAGGGTTTGTAGCACGTTTTTGCCATTTTGGCCTCCGATGGAGGTAACACTCTCTGTTACCCCCAACCCATTTCGCTATCTACGAGAGCACAGGCCACCCCCGCAATAGCAACTTAATAACTAACTAATTAAATTTTTATATACATTCTAATATAATATTTTCATCAATAATTATTTCACTCATTCATAACTTTCTACCATTGGACTTTCTTGAAATTTTCAAAATTTATTATTAATAATTAGCATATATCATTTTTCAGTTATTATTAAATTTTTTAATTATCATTTTTATTGAACACAATTATTTCAAATAATCTCACTATTGAATTAAAATCTTAGTTACACCTGTAAACATTTTTATTATACATGATTCATACTGTAAAAGTTCTATACTTACAATCCATTTAACCTGATATACACACAAAACATATTCACCATACCACATTACTTTCACCTCACCTCTGAAACATTTAACAGAAATATTAGTTTAAATCAAACAATTTCTCATTTAATCACCAAATAATTTTAATTCATCAGAAAAATTTAATTAATTAACATTTGAATAATCAATCAAAATATTTAAAACATCTCCAATTGTTTTAATTACATTCATTATTAAAATACAAATTCCAGTACTATTAAAATATTTACCATTAACCAATTCCTGTTTTCAAAATTAATTCTGATATTTATTAAATTGCAAAAAAATTAATATTATTATTATCACTTACCTACATACATACATTGTTTAGCTGACCTTCTACAATACACGTAAATAAATGCACTACAATTATTTACAAACTTTAATTATTAACTGTTCAGTTTTTCCACACTTCATTGTCCAAATCTGCCATGTCAAAACCACAAAACAAAATGTTTATAACTGTCTTTTATTGTTTTATAGTTTAGCCTCCATCGTCATAGATTAACCTTGGTTTTATATAACATCGTTCAATTTCATTCACACACAAATTACTGTTTTGTGTGTTATAACCATAAAAACTAACTTCATTCATCTTACCAAAATACTCATTGAACCAGTCAACGTTAGGTATTTTTGTTAAGTCTCCGTCATTAAATTCATTCATTATCGAGTTAATTACTTTTGTCACATCATTATAGTCATTTTATTCAAATATACTTCTAAACTTTCTTTCCATTCATCATACTCTCTATTCAATTCATATAATTCTGTTTCTTTATTAACATACAATTCTCTATTTAAATCGCTCTCATCACACTGCCATATCACACTTTCAAAATTACTCCAGACAGAGGGTACAAAATTACACAACAAAAATAAACACTTCAATTCACCTACCAACACGGGTCTCTTGCCCTTCAAAAACAACATTTGTGAACACCTTGGTTCAGAAAAATTAAGGGGAAATTTTACCCTCTGCCCACATTCTACTACTATACTATTTTTCCACTCTCGCTCTAACTCATTAACACACATTAACATCTCATAATCACCTTCTACAACTTCATTAGTACTCTCATTATCACTCTCAGATACTCCCTTTTCGACTACATTATTATTCTCATTATTTTCAGCATCATTATTATTTATTAATTCTTTATCTAATACAACATTGCCATTACAACTTTCATTTGTATTACTCGTACTCGGTTCTACTTTATTCAAATTCTTTCTTATTTTATTGGTACTTTCTAGACGTTCATTCTTGTCTTGTATCTTATTTATCAACTCATCAAATTTTACGCTAATACTCTGCTGAAACTGAGTATTCTGGTCTTTAATTTCTTTGAAATTAATCTCGTTTTGAATATTCTGCTGTTCGCATTTGATTTTCTGTTCATCTAATTTATTGTTAAAATCACTTTTCATCTCATTTAAAATTATTTCGTTACTATCAAAATGTTTATTTTGTTTATCGAAATTGACTTTCATAAAATCTAATAGGTCATCTAATGACAATTTTTTCTCTTTCGTTTTATTTGATTTGATCAATATCGGGGTAGATTTCGCTTCTGCGTGATCGACCATAATTGACCCAGTTAGGTCATCGTTAACTATTGATTGCACGCTCAACTCAGCTGTTGGCCTTGACTGACTTACTTCGCTCACACTTGGTGACGGGTTCATCGAACCAAGGCCACTCTCACTCATAACTGAATCTATTACACTGCTTTTTTCTGTGTTCTCAGACATTTTTATTTGATCTATTTTTTCTTACGTAACAACTATCAATGATTAATCTTTCTTCAAAACTGATATTATAACATACATACAATCGATCTTCTATCATAATTACGTAAGTTTACATCAATACAATTTCGCTTTCGCAACCGTACCTCATTCAATGTACTGTCAAAATGTAGGCCGGTGTAATACAACCTTTTTTGTTATATTACATCCTGGCTTCACGGCACCAATTGTAACTTTTTTACTTTTTGGTATTTTTTATTAACTATTTTGAAACTTCCACTTACCTTCAATCTTCGATCTGGCCGGATCGCATAGTGGGGACGAACCCAATTCGTTCGACGAACTTGACAGTACATAAAACGAAATAATGTTTTTGAAAGAATTTAACTCTCAATATTTACCAATCGAAAAATAGTAGTTTTTAATTTTTACTGTTGTTGAGCATCTTACATGTATAGAATAAAAATTTTGTTGTTCTCTACTCTGTTTATTAAACTTGGAATGAGACTTATACATAGATGATTATTAATACAAAAAAAAAACCATAATTACCTTACCTTCTCTATAACACACACATACATAAATGTAAACAGCCCAGCCTGCCTTTCTCACATATATTAATTTTAATTTATTAAAATAAACCCATACCATTTTAAAACCCCACAGCCCTTACACTTTTATTAAAATGAAAACCGCCGGCAACGTGGTTCGCGCGCGCACTCATCGTTCTTGTAAATTTCTTGTTTTTTTTTTTGTCCGAAAAACATTTGATTCGGTTCTACATTTTGGATTGACCGCGGTCACATGAATTTTTACTGTTGTTTCACTCTATTAACGGTAAAACATAAAATTTTATACGGAGCCTAACTTGGCTCTGTACCAGCCGGGACGCACAGAGTAAGACTGAGAATCGTCCTTTTTTGAGCGGCAGGAAGTTACTTGTGCATAGCCAAAGGATTTCGTCGCCGTTAAAAGTTGATTTGCTGTGTTCTATCAACTTTATTCATGAAGCATCGTGGTTATATCAGCAAAGTGTGTCGACGATCTCTAGCCACTGCTAGTCTGATGTCACTAGCAGTAGGCGGGACTTAACTCCATTTCCTGTAGTTGGCTGGTTGATGTCACAAATTGTTCATTCATACGCCATTTTTTACAGCGCCGTTTGAGTTTCTTGGCGTCCCTACAGTGCACATGCTTGAGTAGTTGAGTGCGTGCACCGTCACACTTATACAGAGTTCTGAGAATTCGAGGGTGGTACAAATTCCTTGCTTGGTTACACAACAGAAACTGCGTCTTGTCTTTGTTCTAACACTGTTTTCTTGCCACGGTGGTCTGTTACAATGGAATGAACGTTTGTCGTAAAATAAAACTTTCACAATATTTTTTCCAAAACCCCAAAAAATGAAATAAATGAAATACAAATACCCCATACCCGCAATAAATGAAATGACCCAATTTTGACGTGTTACAATACCCCCCCCCAATCCTAAGGCCTACATTAATTGTCGCGACAAAGAATAAATGAATGTGACGGGATAGCAGCGAGCGCAAGGGCGACCGCCGCTAGCGAACGTATGTACGCGCAGATTAGCCAACCTATGAATGCAAAAATTACCGCGCTACTGTACATAACTGCCCGAAAAAATCAATAGATTTTTTAATACATTTTAGTAACTTATTATATAAAATACAGAGTTCTTAACAATGAAAGTTAATCTCAATAGGCTGCATTGAACCTTGAGTTGTAATCTTAGATAACAGTTGTGCATTAATTGTTTAGCGATAAGCTTGAATAAAGATAAGCGTTTAGTAGGCCAAGGTTGGCGTGCAAAGTGATTTTATGCATGATTGAAAATGTAAGCGCTGGCAATGTATTGCCCAAATATATTGTATGTATAGAATATTGAACGATATAAAACATGAAAGTACATCATTTGACAATGTTTAATAATGAATGATCGGAAACTCATCCCAAGATGGCCCGATAAATTGTAACCCTATGCAAGTCATAGATGGTTAACGTGAAATAGTTGAGGCCAGTAGACCTGTACAGAGTATTGCATACAATAAACAAATAAATTGTCACAAATTATACATGTTTAGACGTAAATCTAGCATGGCGTCATAAAGTTGAACGAGTCATGCTATACCTGAAGTTTCAGGAATTTACAATATATTGTTGTGTGGAAACAAGCTATAGATAGCTGACTGATTGCGAGCACATATGTAATGACATGTATGTCATAATTAAGCAGGAATAATAATTGAGCAATGCATAATCACAAAATACAAAATACCATATAAAAATACAATATAAAAATAAAATCTAGGCGTGGCGTGGTTACAGACAGTAGGCGCAAAAAACAATATGTTTTACATAAATGCAAGTTATATAATAAGTACAATAAACACCAATTTAGTTAATTACAAATATGAATAAGCGCAATAGCATAAGTAACAAATACGACACTGTGGTTACAAATGTAATACATGAGTTGAACAATTGAGAAATACATTCATAGAACAATAAATCACACATATTAACAACTGTGCAAGAAATGCATACATGGTTGTATAACTGCAGACCATGCGAATATTATGTAACAAAATTTTATAAAACAATACCACCGATAACATGACACATACCCAATACCAATCAAAATGTAAATGTGTAGGACATAGTATGCCACACAAAATATTAACATATAAATACAAAATAGCAAATATACCACCATGAAACTATGATGAGTATAGAGATGATAGCACAGTGCATGGTTGTGAACTTACAAGTCACATGCAAATTTAGTATAGAAACACGCAATGGTGTAAATTATCATGAAAATGTTGTGATAATACATATCACAATTAAGTTGACCAAATGGCCATATAATAAAGCCAATGGCCAAGTAAAATAGCATTGTGCTAAATGATCATAATATCCTTGTGTCTAAGTCCCGTCCCGCGCTGGCAACAGACATAGCTTATGTACTGGTCTCCGCAAAACACCAGTAGGCGTGCGAATGTCTACGACTCTAATTAAGTTGTCTGGGCTGGGAAATGTGGCGGTAATTACACCAAATTTCCAGGCTAATGGAGGTAGGTTATCCTCAATAAGTAAAACTAGGTCCCCAATGGAAACATTATCCTTTGCGAATTTCCATTTGTGACGTTGTTGTAATTGGTGTAAATAGTCGCGAGACCAAGCCTTCCAAATGACTTGGACAAACTTCTGGAGAAGTTGCCAACGTCCAAGACGAGAGATAGGAACATGAGATAAGTCTGGGTCCGGTATCGCCGTTAATGGTGCGCAAATCAAAAAATGGCCAGGTGTAAGTGGCACCGGATCATTTACATCCGATGAGATGGCAAATAAAGGGCGAGAGTTTAGACATGCCCCTATCTGAGACAAAACTGTCGTAAACTCCTCGAAGGTGAGTATAGACTTGCCTACCACGCGGCGCAAATGAAACTTTAAACTCTTTATGCCGCTCTCCCAAAGACCACCAAAATGAGGTGACGAGGGCGGAATAAATGACCATGAAATACCCTGAGAGGCCGTGAATGATTTGATTGATGAGGTGGCATCCTTATTATGCCAAAGGTTGTAGAGGTCATGTAAAACATTGCAGGCCTTCCTAAAGTTTGTGCCATTATCAGAATATAACTGACTGGGTATGCCCCTGCGGGACATAAAACGACGTAAGGCAGCTATAAACGCATTGGCTGTAAGGTCGGAAACCAATTCCAAATGAATGGCCCTGGTCGCTAAGCAAATGAACAAAGACACGTATGCCTTAGAGAGAGTTCTGGATTTCTGCCCGCCATGACGAATCATGAAGGGACCACCATAATCAACCCCGCAGAATAGAAACGGCCGCGATGGAGTGACTCTAGGAGATGGTAAAATACCAAGCCTCTGAACCTGCTGTTTGGCACTAAACCTGAGACACTTGACACATTTACGAATGATGGAGCGAATGAGTAACCTGGCATTAATAATCCACCAACGTTGACGAAGTGAGTGATGCACGAGTTGAGCACCAGCGTGAAGTAGACGAATGTGTTCGCGTTCAATAATAAGGCGAGTAATATGAGCCGATGGATGCAAGACAATAGGATGCTTAGTGTCGTATGGTAGTTGCGACTGCTGTAATCGCCCGCCAACGCGTATTACTCCAGTCTCATCAAGAAACGGGTCGAGAGAAGACAACTTACTCCTGATAGAGACAGAAGACCCATTACGAAGACAATTAATCTCGGCAGCAAAGTGGATCGACTGAGATTGTTTTATGAAGAAATTAAGAGCATGATGAATTTCGACGGGGGTAAGAGCGCCCGTTATTTTGTCAGCACTGGATAGTCTAATATTTTTGACGAACCGAAAACAGTAAGCGTATACGCGTGTCAGACTGTGCAACGAAGAAAAGTCCTTAGAAAGGTCAATAGCCAGGGTAGACATTAGAGAAAGGTTGGGGGTTTGTTTCTCTTCCGCAGTGACTTCAGAAGACGACGGATTAGAAGGTAAAAAGGGTGGAAAAGGATTGGACTCGGAAGATTGAGACAAACAAGCGGGACCGTGCCACCAAAGCGAACAATCGCGCAAAACGTCAGGGTGACACCCCCTAGAGATAATATCAGCAGGATTGTGTCTAGAATTGATGTGATGCCATGTATAGGCTTGCGTAAGACGCTGAATCTCGGCAACACGATTAGCGACGTAGGTTTTCCACCTCGAGGACTGGGCATGAATCCAGTAAAGAGACACCATGGAGTCAGAATATAAATGAACACTATTAATAAACGAATAAAGCGCAGGAACGACCTTAGATACGAGTCGCGATAACAACAAGCAAGCACAGAGTTCGATGCGAGGTAATGACACCTGTCGTAGGGGAGCCACGCGAGATTTAGAACACAGGAGATGACAAGAGGCCCGATGAATCTTGATAAATGACTCTAATATAAATACAGCACCCAAACCCCTTTTCAGAAGCATCCGAAAAACCATGTAATTCAACTATACTTGCCTCAGACTTGCAACGAATAGAACGTGGGACAACAATTTTGCTAATCAGACACAATTTATCGCACAATGAATGCCAAGCCAAACGTAATTGCCCGGAGATCGGTTCATCCCAACCAAGATTGCAAAGCCAGAGTTGCTGCATAAACTGTTTGTACAAGAAAACAATGGGACCAATCAGTCCAAGTGGATCGTATATGCCTGCGATAATCGATAGAATTCTCCTCTTGGAGATGCTTGATTCAACGGGGAATGATTTATTGTCAAACAGGAATGAATCGGCAGTGTTATTCCAGAGAATGCCCAGGGTACGCACATTGCCCTGTTTGTTTAAGGGGAGTGATAAATTGTCATGACTTGAGACCACCCTGGGTTCATTAGATGCCCATTTATGCAGCGTGAGACCGTATTGACTCAACAACGTAGCTAAGTCAGATTTCAACTTGGTCAGATCAGAGATGGTGTCTGCACCGGTTAGCAAATCGTCGACATAGAAATCATTTGTTATAGCTAACGCCGCATCAGGAAAAGAAGCTTCATGGTCCTTACCAATTTGAATAAGACAGCGAGTGGCCAAAAACGAAGCACTAGCCGTGGAGTAGGTTACAGTTCGCAATGCAAAGTATTTAAATTGTTCGAGGGGAGAGTCACGCCACAGAATACGTTGATAGTGACAATCCTTTTCAGGTACCAGAATTTGTCGATACATCTTCTCGATGTCGGCGATGAGAACATAGTTATGCCTACGGAAACGTAAAAGAATAGAAAAAAGGTCTTGTTGAACATTCGGGCCTACCAACAATATGTCATTGAGAGAAAGGCCATTGGTAGTTTTGGACGAACCGTCAAAAACGACGCGCAGTTTTGTGGTCGAGCTTAAAAACGGCATGGTGAGGCAGATAGTAAGTATTTGACACCCCAGAATTTATAGAGCAATTATCGATAAGCGTCATGTGGCCAAGATCCTTATACTCATTAATAAAGTTTGCGTAATCGCGCGCAAGCTTAGAATCACGCCTGAATCGGCGTTCTAAATTCAAAAATCTTGCTTCAGCATTGGCATAAGATTCCCCCAACTGGAGATGGTCGGACTTAAATGGTAGTGAAACAACGAACCTACCCTCCCGATTGCGATGAGTAGACCCCACGAATGCTCCTCACAAGCTGACTCGTTATCAGGTGTATTATCAGGGATAGTTTCTGCTTCCCAGAATTTTTCGAGAGACTGCAAAATTTGACCGTCGTTGTTCCTAGCTAGGAACGAAACAGCAGGACCCTTATAACGGCAATGTTTGGGCAAATTGCCTGCCAAAATGTAGCCTAACTTTGTTTCCTGAATAATGGGAAAATGAGGACCGCGTACGTATTTGTTGGCTAAAATTAAATCTAGGTAGAATTGCGCTCCCAAAAGTATGTCGATGTCAGCCGAAATGTTAAAATGTGGGTCGGCTAAGAACACGTTATCTGGAATGTTGAAATGATTTATATCAAAAGATTGTGCTGGCAGTTTATGGGTGAATGCAGATAAAACCGCACAATTTGCCTCGAAGCTAAATCTTTGATAACGAGAAATAATGCGTATAGACGCGAGATTAGTGGCATGACACGCGGTATTATTTATACCTGTAATCGGTATGTTGGATTTAGTCAAGTTAAGCCGTAATTTCTTGGCAAATGATTCCGTACAAAAATTTATTTGTGAACCCGCATCCAAAAGAACTCTTAAGGTTTGTCTGTTGCCAGCCTGGTCAATGACAAACACAATTGCTGTTGATAAAAGAATATTATTTGTGGATTGTAATTTGAGTGAACAGTAATTACTGCTGCTGGCAGAGACTGGCTTCGGCACATTGTTTATGTGCAACAATGTATGGTGTCGTTTTGAACAGATTTTACATGCCTGCTTAATCTTACAATTAGATACAAAATGATCTGATCTAAGACAATTGGTACAACATTTGTGATTTGATATAAATTGTCCTCGCTCAGCGGTGCTTAGTGCAAGAAATTTATCACACATGTAAATTGGATGATTAGATTTACAGCACAAACATGAATAATTACTTGACGCTGAGTGATAACTCTTAAATGTAGTGCTGCCAGCAGCGCATCGTGAATTATGTTTGTCAGATTTTTTGAATCTTAAGCTTACTTTGTTGAGTTGCTGTCCGGCATCGATAGGCAGTGTATTTTCTAACAACTGCCTACGTGCGTTTAAAAAGTGAGTAAAATCTTGAAAGTTGGGAAGGTTATCCGGGTCTATAGACTCCTTCCATAATTTAAACGTAGTGTGGTCAATTTTGCTGATAATAATTGTATAGTGATAAGCTCGAATGAATTCACCGACAGTTGCATTGCCGCCAGTGAATTAACGGAAGACGTTATTGTATTTGTGAATTCTGCCAAAATTTGGACAGAGTCTTTAATTGTTGACTTGACTTCAAGTAAATTTTGAATGTAGTACTTTGCTAGTATGAACTTGTTGTCATACCTTGCGGACAGCAAACTCAACTCTATCGAGTAGTTTTCATTACAAATAGGTAGTGATTTAATTAAGTCTAACGGCTCATTTTTTAGAGAAGAATGCAAATAATGTAGTTTCTGCACTGACGTTAGATCGGATCTTGCATGCACCAAGTCCAAAAAAATTGAATAAAAATGCTGCCATTCCAATATATTGCCTGTGAAGCAGGGCAAACTTATCGGTTTTAATTGCATATGGCCCGTTAAGACGGGAGGTACAGTCTGAACCTTAAAGGTATCAATTAATTGTAAAATATTAGCTTCTGTGGAATATAACATTTCTTCGACCTCAACTCGGTCTTCTTGAGCAGCATTTATGTCTTTGCAAATAAGTTCGATTTCGGACTGTACCTCATCGTATTTCGTTGCCAAGCTTTTCAAACTTTCAAGTCTGACTGTTAAAAAGTGTTTGGTATTAGAGTTTCTATCAAAGTTACTGACAGCTGATTGTATACGCACTATTGCGGACTTTAAGCCGCCTCTCTTTCTGACTAACACTTTGAGGCCTTCTTCAGCCATTGTACGCACCTTGAAATGATGTTAGTGAGGTGATACCTTGTGGGCGATGTCCTGAAGCGTCGACGCCGTGGAGAAGATGGCAAACACACAGCTCGGAGAGATGACTGCCTTGACTGACGTACTGAAGCTAGCAGGTGTAAGCTCTTGCAATGATGTCGTCAGGAGGCTCAAAGGCGACGAGCGAAATGCTGGTTGAATCACGCCACGGTCATATCAGCGGATATGCTGAGTCGCCCGTGATGGCCAGAAATTGGGGCAGAAAAATAATAAATAGGTGATTGATGTATCCCGCGCAAGAGACATGGGGATAAGAAACTGGAGGAGGGTTGCAGTGGATAGAGTGGATTGGAGGCGGAGATTGGTGGAGGCCAGGGCCCGACTTGGGCTGTAGCGCCATAGGAGAGAGAGAGATTGATGTATCCGGGAATCCAGGTCCGGAGCGACCAAAAAAATGTTAAGTATGAAGTGTTCGTGAATTGTCGATTTACTGTTGTAATTAATTCGCCAGGATGCAGAAATGATGAAGAGAGAGTGGACTGTAGTTAATACATTTATTGAAAATTATTCAGATTATTACAGCATTGAAATGGTTAGGTGTCAATTTTGAATATAAGATTGGCTAATGAGCGCATCGTAAATACAAGTCGTAAAATGTTACATTGAAGAATTAATTTAGTGAGAAAGCCTAGAAGGCCATATATAAAGTCTTGGGCCTAAGGCCTACATTAATTGTCGCGACAAAGAATAAATGAATGTGACGGGATAGCAGCGAGCGCAAGGGCGACCGCCGCTAGCGAACGTATGTAACGCACTGATAGCAAATAAATTTATGAATTTAATAAAAAATAAAGACCCCCTTTTTGCCCCATTACAATACCCCCCCAATGAGAGGTTTTATGCCCTAGAGCATAAAAACTCTCATTGCTAAACCTTAAGAGGATCGGTGAGGATATGGCGCCAACAACCCCCGTTAATTCTTAACACATCATGGGTAAACTACCCCCTAGCTCGGCGACTATGGTTGCACCTGAACGAAATTACTGGACTTCTCGGTTCGAGATCCCAACACCATAAAATCGGACAGATACTCACAATAGTACCCCTAACCTTCTATCATTCCGCCCAAAAAAATTAAAACACTGGCCTTATACCATACCAGATCCTCAACCGATGTGTTCCCCCTTACATGCATACTGGGTTGCCTTTAGCAAGTACTGGGTGCGTACACATACTCATTATTACTGATCATAACATCTACATTCCATTTCTTGCTTTCAAATTTCAAAATAATTTGTTTATTTTCAATTTCTTTTCTCAAATTTCATCTACTTAACGTTGTTTTTTCAAATCAAAATAAATCGAACAAATCAGATTAAATCATTTAAATTCTGTTCAAAATTTACTCTAAGTCCAATGTCAAAATGTTATATTACCATTAATTTCATCAAAACCCCAAAATCTTTTACATGAATCTACAATTCTTCTTCACTAGCTACGAACAATCATAAAAAACAAATAAACTGAACACCTTATTAAATCATAAATTCACTTATCATTACATTTTTTTACAACACATATAATATGAATAATATAAATCAGTTAACACATTAACATATAATCAACAATATATCCTGGACACAAAAACACAATCTATCCTTCAAGCAAAAAATAATTTTTTTTTTTTTTTCAAAAAATTTCGATTCCCAAAAAGAATCATTCTGTTAACAAAATTTATTCTTTAATCATTTCAGTATGAATGCACAAATAAAATCTACGAATCAATTTTAAAAAACACTATATATCAAACATCAGTCATCAGCTGATCTCTCTGGGTCAAGTGAATGACCTTGCCCTAGATACATCTCAAAATTATACAAGGTAAAATTCATCACATGTTTATAATTTTTTCATTCAAACATAATACAACATAGAACACTCATCATTAACATGGTTGTTATTACCTTACAATAAACAATTCACATTTAAGTTGACCAAAATTTACACCCCTTACAGCTTTAATTTTATTTTCAAATTCTATTAAATCTTTCACTGGTTTAGTTTATTATTACATTTTACCTATGATTTTCTCTTTAACATTTTCATTATTAATTATTTTGGGTGACTCTAGGTTATTCATAATAATACGATTTACAAATGGGTGATTAAATATAACCTCAACCCCCTTCTGACTCTAACACTTACTAACAGATTTACATAGTAACACAACAATCCCTCAAAACATTTATCTCCACTAACTTACTACTCTAACTCACTTCGAATCATTCTACCCTTATAACAAAATACCCTCTACCCTCTTTGTACTTAGGATGTGTTCCCTGCCTATGCTCATTTCCTTATTGGTCCCTGGTCCCCTCAGGTAACCCCGCCAACGCACATACGGTTCACCTCACGCCACAACGCTTTTCGTTGAGGACTCCTTATCACACCACCCCCTTTTGCAAAATTTCACCATCTATTTATTACCTAAATATACCACTCTCATTACTCTACATATAATCACTCTCGCTACTGTGTCACTATTAATACTCGGTTTTCTATACTACTTTTATTCCCAAAAATCTTATTCTGTTTAACACCCATTTAACCTTAACTCTGACTGATTCAAATGTCCTATTAAAACAGTTATCACCCAACTTCTAACCTTTATTACCCAATGAAAATTCATAACTGTCTCAAATTAATTTCATCATTTAACTTAAAACCTCTTAAACACATTGAAAATTTATGAACATTTTACTTGATTTAAATTGCATTATCATCTTCATACTTACAGTACATCGCCCATATATTGTCATAGACACAAAATATAAACATGTTCTATGCGAAGTAGATGATGTAAACGATTCAGGAATGGAGACAACTCCAAGCCTGATAGATGAAAGTAGTTTGACGCAATCGGTAATAATAAATAATGCAGAAGCAAAATCTACTCCAGTAGCGACTAAAATAAAAGAAAAAGAGTGTACAATAGCTGATGTAATGAACTTTATGAAAACCATGTCTGAGAATATAAATAATAGATTTGATGTTAATGATATTAAATTTGACGTTCAAAATAGTAATTTTAATGCCAAATTTGATGAACAAAAGAGTAGTTTTGAAGCTATATTTGATGAATAGAATGATAAAATTAATTATTATATATATAAAATTTCACAATATGAACTTACTTTCACAATATAACTTATACAAAAAGTACGTTCATATTGTGAAAGTTTATATATATAATAATATTTTATATAGTGAACGATGAGGATGAATCAACAAGATAATTATAATGATAAAATTAAAAATAATTTTACTGAAAAATTGAATGAGATCAGAAATGAAATAAAACAAGTTAATAAAACTATTGAGAAAACCAATGAAATATTTGAAACTAACTTTAACAAATTAGAACAGAGTATTGAGAAAGTGGTAGAGTCAGTAGAGGAACAGATTAACAGTAAGGTAAATCAGATAGTTAATACAACGGTAAGTAACAGTGGTAGTAATATGATGAAAATTAGTGAAGAAATAATTAATAAGGTGAGTAATAACGATAATTTTAAAAATGAATTAATAAGTAGTAGTGATAAGATAGTGGAAAACGAGATACTTAAAGGTGATATAATGAAAATAGATAGTGATGATATAGAGATAGTTAGTGAGAGTGAGAGAGTAATGGGTTGTAAAGGGGTAGAAACAAATGTTTATCAGTTAGAGAGAGAGTATGAAGAGAGTGTACAGGTAGAGGGATGGCAGAGGGTAAAATTTTCCCATGGTGTTGTGGGGGGTGAAGAAAGGTCTTCACGAATGTATTGGGTAGATAAATATTCTACCAATAATTGTCTTTTGAAATTTTGTGTTGTTCCTGGAAGAACCAGGAAGTGTTTTAATATAGCAGTACCCTCTGCATGTAGTGATAGAGAAAGAGTGAAATGGGGTGAGAGAGAGTTGATGGAGAGATAAAGGTATTTAAGGCAAATAGAGGTTATGGAGAGTTGATAGAGAGAATGAATATTGAGAGAGTAAGTAATATTGTAGACTTACCTTGTTGCGAGAATAGTGCAGTAACAAATAATGATAACGTTGATACTGTAATTATATTGAATACTTACCTGTGCATAGACGTGGAGTATTAATAAATACTCCATCTGAGTTATTAATTTCAGATGATTCTGAAATTGAGAGGTCAAAATACTTAGGGGTGATAGATAATAATACAGACGGTGACAAGACCAAAATCAATGATTTAGACAGGGTATATGATTTGATAATAATGTGGGATAATCCAGTTGATTATTATGTGGGTTTTACGGAACAATTTGAAATATTAGAGAATTATTATATAAATAATAATAATGAATTGAGTGTGAGTAAAGATGATAATTGTTATATACAAATAAGTCTATTATACGATGATGGGGGTTAAAAAAAAATAAGTGAATGGACATTTTAAGTATTTTAGTTTATGGTAATGACCTGGCTAAATTAGGAAATGAGGTGTGGTAAACAGAAATGATATGACGAAGAATTGTAAATAAATTTATAGTGAAATTAATTGTGTTTGTGTTGTAAAATATATGGTATGTAAACGATGTTTGTATGTAGTAGAAATTGATAATAACAATAATATTTTGGCAGACTAAATAAATAATGAGAATAATTATGAAGGTGGTAATAAATGAATTGTAATTGTTTTGGAATAAAGTAATTAAAATAACTTGTTTTCAATAACTGATTGAGTTAAAGAATTTGAGATTAATTAATTAATTAATGTATAATTGAATTTTGCTAATGAATTTAAATGATTTTAGGAGATTTAAACTTGATAATTAATAGTGAATGAATAAATGTAAAATGTATTTAGTTGTGGAATCATATGATTGTTATAATGTTTCAGAAGATACATGGAGTTATGTACATTATTTGGTGGTGAGAAATGTTTATATTTTGTGTCTATGACAATATATGAGCGATGCACTGTAAGTATGAAGATGATAATGCAATTTAAATCAAGTAAAATGTTCATAAATTTTCAATGTGTTTAAGAGGTTTTAAGTTAAATGATGAAATTAATTTGAGATAGTTATGAATTTTCATTGGGTAATAAAGGTTAGAAGTTGGGTGATAACTGTTTTAATAGGACATTTGAATCAGTCAGAGTTAAGGTTAAATGGGTGTTAAACAGAATAAGATTTTTGGGAATAAAAGTAGTATAGAAAACCGAGTATTAATAGTGACACAGTAGCGAGAGTGATTATATGTAGAGTAATGAGAGTGGTATATTTAGGTAATAAATAGATGGTGAAATTTTGCAAAAGGGGGTGGTGTGATAAGGAGTCCTCAACGAAAAGCGTTGTGGCATGAGGTGAACCGTATGTGCGTTGGCGGGGTTACCTGAGGGGACCAGGAACCAATAAGGAAATGAGCATAGGCAGGGAACACATCCTAAGTACAAAGAGGGTAGAGGGTATTTTGTTATAAGGGTAGAATGATTTGAAGTGAGTTAGAGTAGTAAGTTAGTGGAGATAAATGTTTTGAGGGATTGTTGTGTTACTATGTAAATCTGTTAGTAAGTGTTAGAGTCAGAAGGGGGTTGAGGTTATATTTAATCACCCATTTGTAAATCGTATTATTATGAATAACCTAGAGTCACCCAAAATAATTAATAATGAAAATGTTAAAGAGAAAATCATAGGTAAAATGTAATAATAAACTAAACCAGTGAAAGATTTAATAGAATTTGAAAATAAAATTAAAGCTGTAAGGGGTGTAAATTTTGGTCAACTTAAATGTGAATTGTTTATTGTAAGGTAATAACAACCATGTTAATGATGAGTGTTCTATGTTGTATTATGTTTGAATGAAAAAATTATAAACATGTGATGAATTTTACCTTGTATAATTTTGAGATGTATCTAGGGCAAGGTCATTCACTTGACCCAGAGAGATCAGCTGATGACTGATGTTTGATATATAGTGTTTTTTACAATTGATTCGTAGATTTTATTTGTGCATTCATACTGAAATGATTAAAGAATAAATTTTGTTACCAGAATGATTCTTTTTGGGAATCGAAATTTTTTGAAAAAAAAAAAAATTATTTTTTGCTTGAAGGATAGATTGTGTTTTTGTGTCCAGGATATATTGTTGATTATATGTTAATGTGTTAACTGATTTATATTATTCATATTATATGTGTTGTAAAAAAATGTAATGATAAGTGAATTTATGATTTAATAAGGTGTTCAGTTTATTTGTTTTTTATGATTGTTCGTAGCTAGTGAAGAAGAATTGTAGATTCATGTAAAAGATTTTGGGGTTTTGATGAAATTAATGGTAATATAACATTTTGACATTGGACTTAGAGTAAATTTTGAACAGAATTTAAATGATTTAATCTGATTTGTTTGATTTATTTTGATTTGAAAAAACAACGTCAAGTAGATGAAATCTGAGAAAAGAAATTGAAAATAAACAAATTATTTTGGAATTTGAAAGCAAGAAATGGAATGTAGATGTTATGATCAGTAATAATGAGTATGTGTACGCACCGAGTACTTGCTAAAGGCAACCCAGTATGCATGTAAGGGGGAACATATCGGTTGAGGATCTGGTATGGTATAAGGCCAGTGTTTTAATTTTTTTGGGCGGAATGATAGAAGGTTAGGGGTACTATTGTATCTGTCCGATTTTATGGTGTTGGGATCTCGAACCGAGAAGTCCAGTAATCTCGTTCAGGTGCAACCATAGTCGCCGAGCTAGGGGGGTAGTTTACCCATGATGTGTTAAGAATTAACGGGGGGTTGTTGGCGCCATATCCTCACCGATCTTCTTAAGGTTTAGCAATGAGAGTTTTTATGCTCTAGGGCATAAAACCTCTCATTGGGGGGGTGGTATTGTAATGGGGCAAAAAGGGGACTTTATTTTTTATTAAATTCATAAATTTATTTGCTATCAGTGCGGCTAGTCCCAGGTAAAATAATAGTGGTTTCGAACAAAGAGCAGTAACATAAACTTTTTGGATGAAGTGTAGTTGAAAAAATGCCAGACTCGCTTGTGAATTCAATATTGTCACGTACAGAGACGCACACGCACTTGACAGCATGCCACTATTATGCCTAAACATAAAACTGACGCTAAGAAAATGGCTAAGCCGTAAGAACTTCGTACCATGTGCTTTCAAGACGAAGGAAATCCAGTAAGAGGCCACACCCACAAAGCCTCCTATATCATCAACATTTAACAACCTTAGCCGGTGTGTCCCATAGACAATCCATACACTGTGTGCGACTACGAAAAAATTTATAACCTGAAGGCAGTGCTTTTCCTGTTGAGCAACAAGAGGTAGTGGGGAGTTGGTTTGTGCTCTCCGGCGCAGTTCGACTAACAACTTTTACCCAGCTGGGTGGACAAAAGAACTCGTGTGCACCAAATATTTCTTTTAACTGTAGACGGTGACAACCAGACTTAAATAAGTGACCCGATATCTCAGAATTAAGTAACTGAAGGGAAGAAAGGAAAATTAAAATGTGTTGAACTGACAAAACATTCGGACATATATCTAGTGCGGCACGTGGCGAGGAGAGGAACGCTGAAAGTTAAGTAACCGACGAGCAATTTCCCGATATAATTATTTTAAATTAAAAGAGCGCTCTGAATAAAATAAATGGGGGTTCTAAAGGTATGAGTGTGAGAGTGTAGCAAGCTGGGTTGTCTTAATTAATATAAGGATTAGAATAAGTATACAATGTTGAAATAAATGTTTTGTGTTATTCATATGTGAAAATAACAGTAATATTTTAATTTTGAGAGAAAAGATGAATAATCCATAAATTTGAAGGAGTATAAAAATGAAATAAAATTTGAGTTGTTTCACATAAACGAGAGTTGAGTATGTTACTGATACAACCTTGAAATCATGCTTTTATTCACAGTTCGTGTGACGAACCTGGGCTCAATTAAGGTAGGTGATATATATATATATATATATATATAAGTAACTCGATGTTTCTTGCAGTAATTATATAATTTGTGATGTTTTCAATTTGTTTCTTCTGCAAGTAGATAATATTGTATATTCTTTTTAACACCTGATGCACGTTTCACTGAAAAATATCAGTATCATCAGAGGTTTCTAAGTGAATTAATAACAATCGAAATAATTCTATTAATATAAAATTAACGAATAATCGAATTTGTATCGATTTTAATGTAAAATAAAATAACTGATAATCGATTTAGGTCGATTAGTTAACGATTGTTTTAATGTTTATTTTCTTCAGCAGCTGTTTTCTCGGTTATACAAAAGAATATACAATATTATCTACTTGCAGAAGAAACAAATTGAAAACATCACAAATTATATATATATATATTACTCTATAAATGTATTAATAAATAACTTCACAATGCCAGCAACTATCTTCTAAATAATTTTCAATAAACAATTATCTCAAGAACATATACAGTCCACTTCATTATTTCACTTATTTACCAGCTAACGCCACAACTAGCGTTCTAAGACCAACTCAAGATTTCATCGAGAGTGTCTAAGACGCAACATTTTGGTCCTACGGGCCGCATTTTGGTTCGCCACGGCCGGATCCGAATCGTGATTTGGAATAGAATTTCAGACATATTTCATTTAATGGGCCCAAACAACGTTTGGTTCAAGCCTGAATACTTTCAACCTTTAGATTGCTGTCCGTTGCACACCTTCATCACTCTCAAAAAAAAAAATACTTCATACTTGACATCAGCAAGATTCTGCAGAGCATCAACTCTGAGACAACAAGACATCATCATTTGTCCTACGGCAGCAAAATTCGAGAACTTTAAAATTATACGGAGAGCTACAACTTCAAGCGTCACCCGACCACCAGAAACAAGAGTTGCGCCAACTTCTAAGGATTGCCGAACAGGATCACCACTGAAACAACGGGATCGAAGCCAGCTTGAGCACGCCGGGATTCAACATCCACGTGACAATAAACTTTCATTTTTTTATAATTTTTCATGTATAATTGATATGTACAGCAAAGTCAGTAATATTTTAGCACAGATTTAATAACATTTAATATAACATCATTAATAATTTTTATATAAACAGATATTAGTGTCAAGTGGCCATAAACTTGTATTTTTATCTAGATTTTCATATGTACATAAATTTTCATTTACGCAGCTGTACAATAATGCATTAAGAAACTTAAGTGATGTGATAAGGCTAAATGTATATTGTCATTGTGAATGATTCATATTTTCAATAACTTTCATAACTATTTTTTAAACAAATGAAGTACCTATTATAATAAGTAATAGATTAAGTTGCATACCGATCACTGGCTCCCGCATCATATCAGGATTTAGTAAATTATTCAAATTACAACAATTGTTCACCTGCTCTATATTCAACTATCGTTTTCGAATCACATTTTACATTGTGGTCATGGCTGATGTGAAGGCGTTAATTAAAAAACTGGGCACAATTAAAGCTTCTATACCCCGTGTAAATACTTTCGCTGACAATTTCGATCCGGACATAAGCGATCACCATGCCTTAAAAATTAAGCTCCGCCATTTAATGGAATTGCCCACGACGTATGATGAAATTCAAACTCAAATTGAGGCTGACGATTCCGATTTCACATCAGTCAGTGACAGAGTTCAAACAGAGGATGATCTCTGTACTATTGAGTGCAAACTACACCATTTATTAGAACAAGTAGAGGAGGTGAACAAGAAATCATTGATTCAAGCTGAAGTTACGCCAATTAAAACCCCCCCATACAGTTAGAGCCAATTAAATTGCCCTGCTTCTCAGGCAGCATTATTGATTGGCAACATTATTATAATATGTTTTTGGAACTAGTACACGTCAGAACTGACCTGACGGACATTCAGAAAGTACACTATTTACACTCTTCACTAAGAGACGAAGCTTTAAATGTAATAAAATCTCTCCCAATCACCCATGAAAATTATGCGGTAGCCATTGATCTATTAAGGGCCAGGTATGACAGCAAATTAATTGTCTCAGCCTATCATATAGGGAATGTCTTGGGCATGAAGTCCATTCAGCAGGAGTCCATGGTTGGCATCTCCAAATTCATTGACGAGATCACCGCGAATATAAATGCTTTAAATTCATTGAATTTACCGGTAAATACCTTTGAAATCATTTTCATTCAATACTTGACGCAAAAACTCGATAACCAGACATGTCGGCTCTGGAAAGAAAGCTTGTCCGACGAGCGATTTCCTAATTTCAATAACTTTATTAAATTTTTAAATAATAGAAGGCAATTATTGTAAAACGTCGGCGGCGCGACCAGCTCAGTAAGCAAAATACACGTTAGCGATAAGACTCCCTATCGCAAAGCTATTAAACCGGTTGATATTACTAGGTCGACATTCCATTCTCATATCAGCAACAACATCTGTCAGCTGTGCAGAGGTAGACACCGCCTATCTGAATGCCCACAATTTGTGGCTATATCTCCCCTGGAACAAAAAAATATTGTAATTAAACATAAACTCTGCTTAAATTGCATATGGCCAGGCCATGATCTCGCACACTGTCCTTCCAAATTTGCTTGCAGGACATGCGCTAAACACCACCACACAATGATCCACATGTCAGGCAATAACCCCTCGGGTAGAGGCAACAATCAATTTTCACTGAAACTGCAAACAAATAAATCTATCTTATTATCCACCGCTGTCTGCATGACAACTGACCATGCCGGTAGGAAGCACCCAGTAAGGATTTTATTAGACTCAGGATCGCAAGCTAACTTTTGTACCATTTTAAACATAATTAGTGCGGTCCAAGTCACTGTATGATAATTATATAATTTACCTTATAATTTCCGTCAAGTGTAATTTGTGCTGGGTTACGCGTTTCAGGCCTAAAACACTAAAATCCAGCTTTTTAAAACTAACACACACATCAAGTTTAATGTTCTTTGTCTAAAATATAAAATCATTCCTAAATATGCCATCATACACATCAATTCCAATACTAAGGCAGCAATAAATACTAAGAAACACGCTGGAATCTATCGTGTCAAACAAGAAATTAAATCATTATACATCAAAAAAGCCATTCTTAACAAAACTTTGTTCAAACTGCATTTATTAATATATAACCAGATTCATCCTGCCATTATAGATAATACAATGAACAAAGTAAACACATACATTTCAGACACAATGCGTACGATACGACAAAAACAGACTATGAAACTTAAACGTTTGATCTCAACACAACGCTCGCATCATATTCCCGAATGTAAACATTTGTTTTACCCACGCACGGTCAACCTCACCGATATTACATTTGATAGCGATGAAATGAATCTACTTAATAAAGGTTTAGACTACAACTTTCCACCTGATAATAAACATAATATCGTTGATGAAGTCATTAATGCCGAGACCGCTGTCAAAGCTATTAATGACTCGAAACTCCAAAATGAATCACGTCACATAATTAATCATAAATTTATTAAAATTTGAAATAACCGTAATACTGATGGTCGTATCATACAGAAACAGTTAAGAGCGCAGGCTGAACGCAAGACACTCAAAAAGATAAATACTAAGTTGCCTGATAATAACGCACTTATTACTAAAGCAGACAAAGGTCATACTTTGGTAATAATCCACAACGACACATACACACAGAAAGTACACAAATTCATTTCCGATAACAATATCGAGATAATAAAATTCGATCCCACCGACTCATATGTAAAATCATTAAACAATACTATTAACAAATGTACCAATTTATTTGATGATCGCACTTGTCGTTTCTTGAAACCTATTAACGCGCGCGCCCCAGTGATTACCGGCTTACCCAAGATCCACAAAAATGACATTCCTATCAGGCCATTAGTTAATTTTACCACAGCACCGGGTTTCAAAACAGCCAAGAAACTTGTCACGCTAATTAAGGACAACAGCTTTCTAAAAAACAACCATATTATTGTTAACAATATTGAGTTCATAAACAGTGTCAACGACATAAAATTACAACCCAGTTACAAACTAGCCTCTTTTGACATCGTCAATTTATACACAAATATACCCGTGAACCAAACTTTGGATATTTTGAATGACAATCTCCACGATACTAACAAACTGGACACACAACTCATTAAAGAACTAATTACCATACTAAGGTTCATCCTTCAACAAAACTATTTTACTTTCAACGGGAATTACTATATTCAAACAGATGGCTTGGCTATGGGTTCACCGTTATCCGGCCTGTTAGCTGATATATATCTTGATTTTTATGAAAACAACTACATTCTTAATAATAACATCTTCGCCAATAATATTATCTTTTATGGCCGATATGTTGATGATACTTTTCTGGTTTTTAATGGTACTCTATGCCAAATCAGTAATCTTAAAAACCATATGAATACTGTTACTCACAATATTCAGTTTACTATGGAAACTGAAACCAACAATGAACTCAACTTTCTCGATCTTACTGTTACTAGGCGGCTTAACAACTTAAATTTTAAAATTTACAGAAAGCTTACCACCACAAACGTGACCATACATGCAGACTCACACTACCCTTTCTCTCAAAAATTAGCGGCCTACAACAGTTTCATTCACAGGCTTTTGATGATCCCCTAAATAATGATGATTTCGAGTGTGAACTCAACATAATTAAACACATAGTTATGGCCAACGGCTGAGTGCCAAATGATTGACAACATCCTTAAAAAACACAAATCCCGTCATTCCAGACAGACAGAAGATAATACACCTAATAACAAATTCATCTCAACAACATACACCGAGTTGATGCCTAAGATCCTAACATCCACCTTAAGTAAAATTGGTTATACAGTTACCTTTAAAACAAATAACCGTCTACGGAACTTGGTTCGTCCAGTCGTTCAGACCAACATTGAATCCAAAACCGGTGTTTATAAGCTTATATGCGACGATTGTGACCGTTTTTATATCGGCCAAACGGGTAGACCTTTTATCAAACGATTCCGTGAACACACACCACACAGCCACTTTAACAGGGGTGATTTTTCCCTAGATAATATTAAATCTAACTTTACACGGCATCTCGTTTTGAGCAATCATTCATATACCAATTTCAACGCTAACCTTATACCTCTACATTATTGTAGTAAGGGCCGTTACATGGATGCACTCGAAGAATTCGAGATATATAGAGGTCATAATAACCCCGATATATGTGACGACATACTCAATGATAAACTTAACTTCAGGTCCAACCCAGTGTATGATACCGCGCTGCGATCGCTTACAGATAATACTAGATAATAGTGCCCATCGACACAGTCTTGACATGCTACACGCGGTGCACTGTGTCGGTTAATAGTACGCTTATAATATGTTCATTCAGTGTATTTTACATATTTGTTTATTATGTCTTTGTTTTAATATAGATTTTATTATATAACGAGCTCCTTTGGAGTGAAGGTCTGAAGATGGGTCATATGGCCTGAAACGCGTAACCCAGCAGAAATTACGCTTGACGTCACTTGACGGAAATTATAAGGTAAATTATATAATTTTGTACCATGAATTTCGCACGTCGCATGGGTCTAAAACTAACTAAATCTCAATTACCCATCACCGGTATATACAATTCCTTATCTCAAGCTGATTTCAAGTACTAGGGTAAGGTTGCATTCTCGTTATAAGAATTTTAGTTTGAACGTACATTGCGCTGTGCTTCCCAGTATCACGAATAATCTTCCTGCGGAATCATTTGATATCTCATCCCTAAATTTGCCAAAGGGCATATTCCTAGCTGACCCGCAACTGAACTTTTCTTTGCAAATCGACATATTGCTTGGTGCCCAGTATTATTTACAATTAATTGAACCTGTCAAATTCATCCGTACCCCACATTTTCCCATAATACAGGAGACAAATTTGGGATTCATTCTCGCGGGTAACTTGCCCTTTAATGTCGACATGACAAAACCTGTCTCATCATTCATAGCATGTGAAGATAATAATGCTATTTCCTCGCAACAAAAGGACTTCTGGAAGTTAGAGGACGTTTCTGTTCGTGCTCCCTCCATTGAGGACTCGGACTGCGAAAGTCATTTCGTCGCTAATACGTTCTGTAATAATGATGGTAGATTTGTGGTATCCCTACCACGTAGGTTATACAATTCTCATTTGGGCGATTCTCTTCACGGAGCTATTAACAGATTTCAATAATTGGAACTCAAATTCAAGCAGAACCCTGCCCTTCATAAGGACTATAGCACATTCATGCATGAATATTTAACTCTTGGTCACATGTCTTTACTTGATGCTTACGATTTGTCAGTTAACCAGTCAGACACCTTTTATTTACCGCACCATTCGGTGTTTAAGGGCTCTAGTATAACTACCAAATTGCGAGTTGTTTTCGACGGCTCTGCCAAAACAACAAACAATTTGTCCTTGAACGACACATTGATGGTTGGTCCCACGGTCCAGCAGGATCTGTTCTCTATCATGTCTCGGTTTCGCACTCACCGATATGTCCTCATTTCGGACACTGAGAAGATGTACCATCAAATAGTTAATCCCAAGGATTCTAATTTGCAACGAATTGTCTGGCACGACGCCCCCCATAGAGAACTTCAACATTACGCCTTGAGGACAGTCATATATGGGACTGCAAGTGCATCATTTTTTGCCACAAGATGTCTGGCACAAATAGCCCAGGAAAACAAAACTAAACACCCTATAGCTTGTTCAGCCATTGCAAACGATTTTTATGTGGACGATCTCATGACCGGTTCAGATAACCCGCACATCCTACCTAAAATGAAGTCCGACATTACAGATTTATTAAGCCAATACGGTTTTACCTTGCACAAATGGTTTTCCAATGATCAAACCATTATAGCTTCACACGCCAATTCTTCCCTAGACTTTAGCAAAAATCAAACTGTACGTACTTTGGGTATTCAATGGGACATTGACGAAGATAGTTTCGTATATAGTTTCCAAAGACATGTCAAAGTGGAGGTATTTAACAAGAGAAGGGTATTATCAGTTATCGCAGGAATTTACGACCCTTTGGGACTCATTGGCTCTGTTACATTCTGGTGTAAGCATTTTATGCAGATATTGTGGTTAACAGGTACAAGTTGGGACGACCCCTTATCTAATCAGTGGGTAGAGCTTTATTCTCAGCTGATTTCAGACACTTACTTTAAAATTCCAAGGTCTGTAAAGAGTTTAAATAATGCACAAATCATTTCATTCCAGCTCCATGGATTTGCCGACGCGTCAGCAAAAGGTTACGCGTGTTGTATTTATGTGCATACGGTCTATTCAAACTACGTCATCTCATCAAACTTGTTATATTCTAAATGTAGTCGCTCCCTTGGAGCAGATAACATTACCCAGACTTGAACTTTGCGCCTGTCTCTTGTTGGCTTCCACGGTTATAGACGCCGTGAGTTACAAATTCAACGAATTATATTTTTACTCTGATTCGATGATAGCCTTACACTGGATCCACCAGCAATCTTCCAGATGGAAGGTATTTGTCGCCAACCGTGTTGCGGAAATACAGCGTCTCACTGCGAAAGGTACCTGGCATCATGTCTCGTCATATGACAACCCTGCCGACATTCTATCGCGTGGCTGTCTCCCTCGGGTTTTACACGGTCACCCACAATGGTGGTGCGGTCCATCCTGGTTGTCCCATGAGTCATCATCATGGCCCAGCAGTGCCTTCGATGCTCAGTCACCCTGCAATCATCCTGATCTTGAGCAGGAACAACGAAAACAGGTCCAAACCTCATTGATTGTCGCTTCATCTAAGTCTAGTTATTTTGAAAACTACTCTTCGCTTTCAAAACTCCTTCGTGTATTTTCGTATTGCTGTCGATTCATTCGGAACTCTAGGCTCCCCATAGCGGATAGAGACACTTCCTTTTTAACTTCCCATGAGTTACATGGTACACTTTTGGTTTTTATTCGCCAGTCCCAGCAATCGCACTTTAGCATCGAAATCAAGGAACTTGAGGCACAACGCTGTATCCCTAATAATAGTAAAATTCTTTCACTTAACCCCTTTCTGGACAATGCGGGGATATTACGCGTGGGCGGACGTCTTCAGCACTCCCAGCTTACCTATGACAGCAAACACCAAATCATACTCCACCCGCACTCTCATCTCAGCAAATTAATCATAGAAAGCGAGCATCTTCGTTTACTACACGCTGGTGTACAATTGATTCAGTATTCTCTATGGCAGAAATATTGGATAATTAATGATAAATCTTATATACGGTCAGTAATACACAAATGTATCCCTTGTTTTCGATTCCGTGCTAGGGGCGCAAGCCAATTATTAGGACAATTACCCCCTTCCCGGGTTATGCCTACTAAGCCATTTTCTCAATCTGCAGTCAACTATGCCGGTCCCGTACTTATACGTCATGGCGGGCAGCGTTCAAAATCGACGTCAAAGGCTTATATTGCTTTATTTATATGCATGACCACTAAGGCCATTCACCTGGAACTAGTCTCAGATCTTACATCAGATGCCATTATAGCAGCCTTAAAGCGGTTTATAGCGCGTAGAGGTATCCCTGATCAGATATTCTCCGACAATGGTACAAATTTTCGTCGTGCTAGTAGCACACTTCACGAATTATACAAACTTTTTCAATCTAACAGATTTCAACAGACCACACAGGATTTTACCAGTGCCCAAGGCATCAAATGGTCCTTTATTCCCCCCTCAGCACCTCATTTCGGTGGCCTGTGGGAAAGCGGAGTCAAGAGCGTCAAGTTTCATTTGCGGCGCGTTGTCGGCGGAACCATTCTTACGTTTGACGAGTATTACACTATCCTAACTCAAATAGAGGCCTGCCTTAACCCATGCCCCTTGTTCGCCATATCAAATGACTCCAGGGACCCCGAACCTTTAACTCCAGCGCACTTCCTGGTTGGTTCTCCGCTCACTGCACTCCCGGAACCTGACTATTCCAAAGTCAATATTAGTCGTCTGGGCAGATGGCAGCTGCTCCAAAGATTCGCCCAGTCTATATGGAACAGGTGGTAGACAGATTATTTGCACCAGTTGCAACAGCGCATCCCGTCAAAAAATTTGACTCCCGGACAACTCGTCCTTATTCTAGATGACAATTCCCCCCCCCCACTTCACTGGAAACGCGGGGTAGTCACGAATGTCTATTCGGGTCAGGATTCAATGGTGCGCGTCGCGGATGTTCGCACCGCAAGTGGTATCCTACGTCGACCCATTCATAAATTATGTCCACTTCCAGTGGCCTCAGACTAATCGCATGAGCGTTCATGCGACACGTAACAGTAATGTGAACTTTATCGCATTATCGTGCTTCACGCCCGGGACATTCCCTGGGCGATCACATGATATACATTGTTATGATTACTACATTATTATTATGTCTATTGTACTATTGTGTATCACTATCATGTTTTTGGGGATTTTTGAATTTTTTGGGGATTATTATTCTAATATTATTGTATCAATTATTATGTCTTTTACTATTGTATTATTCTATGGTTATGTATTTTTGAATTTTTTGGGGATTATTATTCCAATATCATGCATGTAAATTATTATGTCTTTGTCATTGTATTATTACCTGTTACATATTATTAAATTTTTTGGGATCATTATCCTATTATTATGTACTGCCAACTATTATGTCTGTCTGATTATTGTATTATCATTTATCATTATCATGTTATTATGTGTTATGAAATTTTTAGTATCATTATTCTATTACTATGTAACGCAAATCATTATGTATTATGTATCCTTACATGAATTTGATATGTCAATCATATTGGTATGTACTATTAATTTTGTGGGTGTCATTGCTTGATTGTTATGCATGTCGATTATTATGTCTTTGTTATTGTATTATCATTTGTTATTTATTATTGAATTTTGGTATCATGTAATGTCAATTATTATGTACTATTCACACAATGAATTAAGTTGCAAAATCGCCCCGATTTTGTGTGGGCAGTATGGTTAAACTTTGTACTTATGTAAACTTTGTACTTATGTAAACTTTGTACTGTAAAATACCGCATTGTGGTCGCGTGCAGTTACGTCATTTCTCCATACGCTATCTGCTACCGGCTTGCATCCAAGCTCACAGCAGTCAATTTTTACTTAGTTACTTGCAAGACCCCGAGCAGGCAACTTGCCTCAGTTCGCCAGCCGCGGCTACATTATTCTCATTATTCTAAATTTTAGCATGATCATCATGCGATAGTTACTCAGGCTATACAAGCCGATTTACACACGATTATGTACTTCAGTATTTAATTTCTATCTCAATTATCAGGCATTATGCCGCGCTAAACTGCACGCGCCAGTAACTATCTTCTAAATAATTTTCAATAAACAATTATCTCAAGAACATATACAGTCCACTTCATTATTTCACTTATTTACCAGCTAACGCCACTAGCGTTCTAAGACCAACTCAAGATTTCATCGAGAGCGTCTAAGACGCAACACTATTACTTGGTTTTCTGCAGTGTTGTATTATGAAGATAATTTTGTTATTGTCAAATCAATTGTTGATGTAGATACTTCAAAATCTGTTAAAAGACAGTAGTGTACGAAGTGATGAGTTGATGAGCAAGTTTGGTGAGTACTTACAAACATTTTCCTGTTACTACCTGTATGACTATGATAATCTAAAAGAAAATATTTTTAACCTTTTAACAAATATTTTGTTGTTTTTTAATACATCAAAAATTAATATTTTCAGTTTTTTATCACCTAAAAATCTGTTTCTAATAATGACACATTTAGGTGAACAAAAAACAAGAACAGAATTGCTTGTGTATTTGTGTTATATTTGGTTGACAGCAATTAGTAACCTACAGAGCATCTTTCACTTAAATAACAATTACTTCTATAAGTACAGTAATCATATCAAAATACTAAACAATGTCCAAGAAAGAAAGAAAAGTTAAAAACTGTGTACATAATTAATATTCATATTTTCCAGAATTATACTGTTTACCATTTCTACATAAATATCATCTAAATATATTTTACAAGTTTGTAAAACTCAAGATTTTTTTTGAAACAAAATGCTGCCTTATTCGTTTAGTAAATATAGAACAGTCTCTGTGGCTAACAAAATTATATTGTATCATATTAGAAAAATGAAAAATCAATATATATCAATTACCAACAATAAGGCACCCTCCTTTAAGTATTAAAAAATAATTATACAAATGTATAAAGTTTTTTATGCATTATAAAATTTCCATAATTACAGGCATTAACTTTTAACAGACACGAGTTACAAATGAATTAAATCAATTCATTTTTTAATGACAGCAAAAATCTCATAATCTAACTGCTTAGATAATTTTTAATTTATATTATTATTACTTTTAGTCATCATATAAATTAAAATACTATGATTAAAATATTGCTATACTTAATGCTAGATAAAGTTATATGGTAGTTGAATATTAAGATACTTGTTTACAGCTAAAAAAAAAAGTATCTGGCTTTGACTATAGTGGTTTCACTGTTTAACATATAACAGTAACATCCTATAAAAGTAAATCCTAATAAAAGTAACATCACACAAAAAGTATTGGTAGAAATAAAAAATACACCTATAATACTGATAAAGAACATACAAAACAAATTAATTTATGTTAATGATTAGCAGTTCTGGAAAAAAAAAACTGAAATTATTCTGTTCACAGAAATCAAATTTAGCTGGATACACTCTATGAAATAAATCAGAAAACAAATTCTTTGATACTGTAACATCTAAGAATAGTATTACTTTCATTCACTATACATGCTGTTGTCTGTAATTGAATCTACAGCTAACTGTTTAATTTTTACACATTTTAACTGTCTACACAGTTTCAAACCATATTTTAACTATAATGGAATGCATGTATGAATAATGTACTTATCATTAATGAAATATTTTACTTCTACTCTGAAGTTTAAACCATGTCAGGCAAGAAAATTATGCAGTTGTTTATCACCAATACTGAAATCTTCATCCATCTGGCTAAGGTCAGTTTAACACATGAACATATGAATATCACTAATGGAACAGTTTATCTTCTACAAACTTCATGTTATAGAATTTAATAAAATGTTACGGTCATATGTCAAATGAATTATATGCACTGTAGATGAACTGTTTGGTTTGTTTTATGTTTAATGGACATGTGGCCATAGTAATTGGCATGTTAGACTAAAAAAAAAACGACTTAAAAAAATAAAACATGTACATGTACAAAAGATTACTACTACTTTCTCTAACTCTATTTTCTGTCCTTTTCCATATTACATACATTCTAAAGGCCACACCAATACCATACTAAATAAAAGCTAGGAAAACTAAACATTATGTTTAATATTTATATAAACAGAAATGCATTACAGAGGGTTGTTGTATTAACTGTTTGGATTTGACATCTCTCACAGTTCTAATCCAAATATGTAAAGTGAGATTTCTATTCTTATTAGGAATTCTTTGGTATAGAACAACAATCTTCAGAATGGAATGCTTCCAATATCCTACAAAATGATAGGATAGTAAAATATTTGCAATGCTAATGTTTAATGTGAATGTACATATTATAAGGTAAGTACCAATTTGCTATCCACATTTTTAACATTAGATATTTAAGAATAATGACTATTACATTCTAATTAAAAAATGTTAAGTTTACTGAAATTAATCAAGGTGTATAGGTTAAGCACATTACAAAACCCCTGCACAATGTGAGTGCAGAATATGACTAGGTGGATATTGGCAGTAACGAGAACATGACAGTAAGCTAAATAATCTAGTACACGACTATTAATTATCTTTAATGTCAAGCCAATGCAATAAAAATGCAAGGTTGAGTACATATATACTTTGTTCATTATAATAATTGTAGTGGCACCCTTGAGAGTATAAATCATTCACATAAATACGCGCATTATTAAGTTTTTAAAACCAAAAAACTACTCACTGAATTATTTTATTTCAACATCTACGTTTCATTTTCAGTCCTGAAATAACATTTTTAGTATCTGTGATATTACAATGACAAATGGTCAATACACTGGGGTTAATTCCAGCTGATTAAAATTGATAAAATATACATAATTTATAAAACCTGTATCTCCATTATTGCTAAGTAAATGTATAGGATTTAACAAAAATTATTTGCTTACTATTTACAAAAATTGTGTATTATATCGACAAAATAAGATACAATATTCAATTAGTTTACTTTTATGAATTGTACTTCAGTAAATACAGTGCAATACAGACGAAAAAATGTACATACGTGTAACATGACAAGAGTCAATACATTCTTGCCTTACTCTCTTTCTATTTATATATAATTATTGAGTAAACTTACTTTTTCTAACAATTATTATTATATGATGTTTCTGATAAATAAGTGTGTAACATAACTTGTATTTTTATAATTGAGAAAAATCTTTTGACAGGTTTATCAAAGAATTTACATAAGCTTGCTACATTTATAACATATTTTTCTGTGATAACAGCATTAAAATATGCATTTTATTTGTAAATACAAAAAACTTATTTTCAGTCTAATTTCAAAAAAATCCTGTCTGCTAAACTGGGTTCTACACACACACACACACACACACACACACACACACACACACACACACACACACACACACACACACACACACACAATTTTTGTAAAATCTGTGTTATGAAAACAGAAAAATCTCTGACATATTATTGCATGCCTTTTTATAGTATTAAATAGATTTACGATTATACCTTATGTGCAATTTTTAATGGCTGTGAAAGTTTTCTGAAATTTTTGAGACTTAACACTTTGACACTGGGCCCTTATCTGTGTTATGAAAACAGAAAAATGTCTGACATATTATTGCATGCCTTTTTATAGTATTAAATAGATTTAAGATTATACCTTCTGTGCAATTTTTAATGGCTGCGAAAGTTTTCTGAAATTTTTGAGACTTAACACTTTGACACTGGGCCCTTAAAATAGCCATCTTTAGCCCATGCCAGACCTTTCTTGCATATATAAATTCCTATAACTTCTACACTAAACAGTAAAAATACGTGTTACTTATACTGTTACAAAGACCTATATTGTTGTGACTTGTTTAACACGTGTGCTCTATATGATTTTGATGTCTATGTTGTCTGAGGATTGCTTTTCAAAATGTTTATGTTTTGGCAGAAATAAAAAATTGGCTGAGACACACTGAGTAAATAAAAATTAAAAATATTATTGTTATTTGCTATAATTACATCAAACCATATGTTACATAATGTTTCCAACATAATCAATTTTATAAAGTTACATTTTTGTATTTTGTTCCTTTCTAAATGAATCTGTTTAACATGTGGCTCTAAAGATGTTAGAATTTTATGCATAACCACATAACAAACTGATAGAATTATTTAACATGCACTATTTTCATCAGCTAATGCTACAAAAGTGAATGTGTGTGGCTTGAATACAACTGATGACTTGAATACTATAAGACCTGGTTTTGTTTCAAAACGGCTCCAAGGATGTATTCATACATACGGTACCATACAGAAACACAATTACAGAGGTACAGTGGTAGAACTCAACTGATGTCCATCAGCATCAAGTGTTAAAGCCTGTTTGTTAAATTAATACACGTTCAAGAAGAAGAAAACTGAATAATGAAAATTCCCACCAGGTCCTGACTCTCATTTCAATCCCTTATTTACATACAACTAATTAAAAAAAAAAATTATTCACCTATATCAGCTGAATAATTCTGAAACTTCAAAAATACGCAACACAAGAAACAAATAATTTTCTTTTACCGATTTCACTACCTGTTTTGAATACAGAAACTTCATCTGGTATAGACCGTAGTGTAGTAGTTTTTTAGATAATTATGATCAGCTTTGATTCGCTGCTGCATATTTCACTTGAGCCCTCTGTGCAATCTGATTGTACTAATTGTAAACTCTTAGTTTAATACTAACCTTGAGTCAATACTTGGAAAAAACGTTCACATCAATGCAAATATTTAGAAATTGTGTTACAATGGCTGACACTCACATAAACATTTTGTCATTTATTAACTGTAAGTTTATTAACACAGACCACACTGAAATTTCTATATAAAAATAATCAAGAGTGTAACAAACACACAACTAAATAAAGGTAACAACAAAACACAGAAGCACTGTAACTGAAATTACCACACAGTGATGTACAGTTACTGCTGCTGAATAGGCTACATACACAGACACTATAATGTGTCAAATGTGTGCATGTGCACGCGCGCACACACACAGAGTTGATATTAAGCAGGCAAAAACATATTTACAGAGAACATAAATTTTCTGTTTACTTTTAAAACACTCCCTTTTTTGTTAATACACTTGCCGGTTTTTGGTCTTTTTAAAAAAATTTATAACAATGTTCTCTCATTCCAAGGAACCCCCTTCCCATAATTTAATGATATTACCAATATAATTGCATTCCTTTGTGAATGCCTATATGTATTTTATACACTATTTAGTTTTACGGGACTGTCAACAAACTAACCTCTAAGGTCTTATTTACTTTATGTAAAAATACTTTTCTTGTAAATCTAGTTCTAACAATTAATTGTGACACACACGCACACACACACACACACACACACACGCGCACACACACACACATACACACAAATTTCTGTTTTTTTCTTACAACATATTAAAGGTAAAAAACAAAGAACTGAAATTCATAAAAAATTACAGCGTAATAAACTTTTTATATAAATTTACTGAATACTTACAAGTAATTTTTAAATTACAGTTTTCTAAAAACAATAATTTGTTTACATTATAAACAGTAAAATAAATTCATTCATTGATTGACTTATAATTTATAATTATATATATATATATATATATATATATATATAGTATTTAAAATTTATATTTATATTACCTCAAGATGTTATTTTTCCTTATTTGGAACATGTTTCGAGAGCTCCCGTGCTCTCATCCTCAGCCTTCACGATCTTGCGTCTGGTGAAGTATTTGTGCGTTGGCTGGATGCTATTAAGGTTTCTTGTTGGTCTCTGGTATTTTAAAGTTGTATTATTGTGTGTGATTGTGGTACAGTATATGTATTTGTATTTTGTGTATTTTTGATGTTGAGTGCTTTGAATATTGTGTCATGTTTTGTATTGATTTGTATTTGTTCAGGTATTAGTTTGTTTTGTGTTTTTTGTTTGTATATTTGTAAATTTTCCCAAATGTTCATTATGGTGCCTTTGTGTGGTATATGTTTTATTAGTGTCACATTGGTTATGTCTGGGAATTCATGTCCTGTGTTTATTGCATGTGTGGCTAAATTGGATTTATATATTTCTGGTTTTTTGTATGCGTTTAGGTGTTCAAAATAAAGTTTTTTCAGCTGTTTTTTTGTTTGTCCTATGTAACATTTATTGCAATCTTGGCATTCAATTTTGTATATACTGTTAATTGTTGTATTATCATTGTTGTGTGGGCTATTTAGTTTTTGTAAATTATGTTTATTAGTTTTGTATGCTATTTTTATATCTGTGTTTTTAAATAGTTTTGTTAGCTTTGTCATTTTATTATTTATGTATGTATTTATAAATGGGCCACATTCACATATCAATACAAAACATCACACAATATTCAAAGCACTCAACATCAAAAATACACAAAATACATATACATATACCACAATCACACACAATAATACAACTTTAAAATACCAGAGACCAACAAGAAACCTTAATAGCATCCAGCCAACACACAAATACTTCACCAGACGCAAGATCGCGAAGGCTGAGGATGAGAGCACGGGAGCTCTCGAAACATGTTCCAAATAAGGAAAAATAACATCTTGAGGTAATATAAATATAAATTTTAAATACTTTATATATATATCAAGAAACGAACTGTAGCAGAAAGTGATTGTATATATATACAGTAGGACCCCGTTTATCCGGGGTTTACTTAACCGGAACCCGGGTTAACCGCAACGATTTTCGTGTAAAAAAAAATAAAAAACATCGTCTAAATCAGATAATAGTACGAGAAAAGCCGCACAGTCTAGGGTCTTGGAGCAGCGGGTGGAAGGGCCGACTGGATGGAGGCATTGTTACTAGGGTCAGTGACACGCCGTGCCACTTTCACCATTCATTGTCTGCCAGCCTGTCTGTCTACCCCTCACCAGGCAGTGTTTTACAGCTTTAGTTTGATGTGTTTCGCGGCAGTGTTGTTTTGAGTTTTGCAAATTAATTTTTATTTAGTGTCTTATTAGCGATTTATTGTTAGTGTTTTCATGTTAGGCCTACTGTAGATAGAGTGTTTTAAAGTGTAAATTAGTGTGTAAATAAACATTTTTAGTGTCTTTCACTGACAATTTCAAAAAGCGTATAAGCTGTCGTTGTGTGTACAGTAATTTTTAATCTGCAATGTCTGGGAAAAGGAAACGGAATGTTGTTGAAATAAAGGACAAGCTAGAAGCTATACAACAAGTGGAGAGTGGTGCATTATTACGGTGTGTTGCAGCAAACTTTAATGTGGGAGTTTCAACAGTTGGGGATTGGATAAAAAACAAAGACAAACTTTTGAAACATTCTTCAAAAATTCCCAACCGTAAAACAATGAAAACTTCTGACTTTGAAAAGGTGAATGAAGCATTATTCTTGTGGTTTACGCAGCAGAGAGTAAAGGGCGTGCCTATTTCTGGCCCTGTACTCCAGGAAAAAGCCAGAATGCTAGCTGGAATGCTAGGAGAAGAAGGTGAAAACTTTTTGGCAAGCAAAGGATGGCTTGACAGGTTTAAAAATCGTTATGGTATTCGTCAGCTTAGTTTATGTGGGGAAAAAATGTCTGCTGACCAGGACGCTGTCGACGTCTTTAAAACGGAATTCGAAGAGATGGTAGAAGGGTACACAATGGATCAGTTATTTAATGCCGACAAAACCGGGTTAAATTTTAAGATGCTACCAAAAAAGTCTTTGGCTTGTGTTAGTGAGATTTCGGCACCAGGACACAAAATGCAAAAGGAAAGAATTACAGTCCTTACAGCAGCGAACGCATCGGGTTCATTTAGGCTCCCACTAATGTGTATCGGGAAGTCTCATAAGCCAAGAGCTTTAAAAAACATCGCACCTAACGCCCTAACAGTTTACTACAAGGCACAAAAGAATGCATGGATGTCATCAGAACTTTTTGAATTGTGGTTTCATAAACAGTTTGTTCCAAAGGTCAAGAAATTTTTAAAAGACAATGATTTACCTATGAAAGCCATTTTGTTTGTCGACAATGCACCTACTCACCCTGGAACTTTGAAAGATGGTGAAATAAAAGTCGAATTATTGCCACCAAATGTCACAAGTTTAGTTCAACCTATGGACCAGGGAGTGATTGAAACGTTTAAATGTCACTATCAAGGTGTTTTGCTACGACATATTTTGCATGAAAGTGCGAATAACAACTTGACACTAACGGAAGCTTTGAAACTAGTGACAATGAAGGACGTCGTGTATTGGTGTGCACAATCTTGGGAAAAAGTCAAATCAACAACTTTGAGAAAAGCTTGGAATAAAATTACAGATGGAATAACATCCATAGACGACTATGAAGAAGAAGATTTTGAAAACCTGTCAGCCTTAATAAAAAAAGTGCCAGGTTGAAAGGATATTGAAGAAGAAGAAGCATTACAATGGGTACACGCAGACGACATTGAGCTTGAGCTGACCGAAGAAGAGATCGTCGAAATGATCCAGGAGCCAGAGCCTCGTGAAGCAGACGACACCGACAACGAACCTTCTGTCAGCCTAGTCAAAGCAGACGACGCATTCAAAGCATTTGAGGTAAGACATTGTTACTAAAATTGCGCACGGCCCAATTCATCTTAATGTTTAATGTAAAAGGCAGCAGTTACAGAGCACATGTTGTTTCAGGTTGCTCTTCAATTTGTGGAAGTCACTTGACGCAACACCTGCTGACGTGCTGCTAATAAAACGGTGGAGGGACAAAGCTGCTCAAAAACGATGTAACGAAAAAACACAAAGAAAAAAAAGGACTTTTTCAAGAAATAAGTTGAAAAAAAAAAGTTTGAATTGTAGTACTGTACTGGATATAAATTCAATACTGTACTGTATTTAGCTAGTAAACAACAATTTTTATGAATGTAAATACTGTATAGGCTATTGGTTTGTGGTAGTGTTACCGACACTGTCTTTCATGCGTTAGTGTGTGTATAGCACACCTGCCTAATTTTGAGAGCCCTCGACATTTTTTGTTTCCTAGTCAACTGTTTTCAAAACTGTCGAGTACGTGGTTATCGTGACTGTTTAGTGTTCTTAACTGCATATGGGTGCTTCACTGTGCTAAAAACAGCTTGACAAGTCCGTACATCCTGTCGATGAGAACACTTAATCTTTCTACAGTGTATGTGAATTGTCGTTTCACAATGACAAACGTCCAAGACTATTACAAATTTCACTCTCGCACTCGTGTTTACTGATTTAATGGCCAATAATATCGATTTGTTGGATGGCTAGAATTCGACCCGTTATAAGTGGGCGTGTTTCATGTGTTTGTGGTCGTAAGTGCGGCCGGTCGTAAGTCGCATAGGTCGTAAGTCGACGACTACCTGTAGTTCATTATTAAGAACATTTATTTCTTTGTACTGTAGTTTAATTCTACCCGGAATCCAATGTATATAAGGTAGCATTGGTTAACCGGAAAAATTGATTATCCGGAACACCGCCGCCCCCTTTATTCCGGATAAACGAGGTTCTACTGTATGTATATATATATATATATATATCACTTGCTGATACTGGCAAATAGATATATTTATCTGAAAGCAGAATTGGATTCTTACATACATTTTTAAATACGGTAAATACAATTCTATCTTTAACTGTACAATTCTTTATCATTATTTGAGCCGATTTGTTTACAACAAACCACCAATGTTTGCCCATACATCTTAAAAATAAATAATTAACAGCAATAAACATACAGAGGTGTTAACACCCTGTGAGTTTTCCTATTGCATACACAATTAACTTGTACAGTTACCTTATAGTATCATAACATATAACTATGATTTATTTAAATATGTTAATTCTTTCTTCAGACATAAAATTGTTTTTTCAACTTCACATATCATTAAAAAAAGGCACAACTCTGTGATACCCTACCTGAAGCTGTAAGTGTACAATGTTCCTATTTAAAATTCACTCTGCAATAAATTCTTTTAAAAGCTAATTACATGTACGCACATGTAGTAGTGGAGTTTCCTAATGTTTCAGTTTTTTTTACAGTTATTGTAAACTGTATCTTTTCTTAAGCAACATAAATCTATTGAATGAGAAAGTTAATAGGTATGTTTTTATTTTATCACCATCTCAAAAATTCATTTTGCATCTAAGCTCTCTATATGGACCCACCACCAGATGGTTTTTATTATTGGTGAATTAGATAAATAGCTTAGCTGGTGGTAATGAGTATGGGCTTTTGATATACTCAAGGTTACAACATTGTATACATTTTGTTACCTGTAAAAAATAATATTCTGAATTGAAACTATTCAATACGAGTGAACAGTTTCCATATTATCAATGATTAATAAACGCCATTTCTGTATGTAAACCCCTAATCTTATTTATTATGTTTAGGCTGTGAAGACTGTATGGAAGACGAAATGAACAGACAAAATTGTGAACATACAAAAACAACAGACTATTTAAACGCTAAGCTGGAAACGTCAAAATTTGTTTTGCCATATAACTACTACAAAGAAAGTTCATTACATCCATCTGCCATATCCTTGTCTTCTGCTAATACTGTTGAATTCAAAAGAATGTTTCTCTTTACTATAGTTTCTGCTGTGTGGATGGGTCAGGACAATGGAGCGATATTAATAGCCATTGAAGCCAACCAACAGGATAACTGAGTTGGAGATCTACATCAGGTGAAGACTCGATCAAAGTTAATTTTAAAAGCATATCTCTATACACAAGGAACAAACGTATCAGCATCTGATAATTTTCAATGCACAACTGAATATATAAATCTTTAAAAACCAGACACAACACAAATTTGTTGATCATTGTGGACAGATACGTATATAGGATTAATATGAATGTTGCTCAGTTGACATCATTTAAAATCTTGTAATGTAGTTTCCTTATGAATTAAAGTTTTACATTAGAAATTTTTGTTTTCTATTAGTCATTTAAATTTTGTGTTAGTTAAACATGTCTGGAACATTTTTATATAACTTTGAGTCCCAAAGAAAAATATCAATCGGACAATTAAGAAAGGGAATGTTCAGTATAAAGTTGTCTTTTTTCCACGGTGTATAATTCATCTGTACATGTGGAAAAATTATGTTCTGTGAAATCGTGTAAAGCAAGTGACCTGCACTATAGGAAATATGATATGAACTCCATCTATACCAGAACAGAAAATCAAAGATTATTCTAATGATTTCAGAAGAGTTGCTATCTATATCTGCTAGCAAAAAAGTTTTAGTTACATCTGTTTTAAAGAATTCTGAAGCAGTAAGGATCAGAATGGCAATGGCAAAGAATTGTATAGAAGTTCTGAATCAGCAAAGATTTTATTGAAACGAGAAGAAATAAAAACTGTACACTTGAACTTGTTAGTGAACAAGAAGAAATAAAAACTGTACACTTGAACTTGTTAGTGAGTATGAACAAACCAAATTCATAATTCAATATACGTTTTAATTGTTTAGTGGAAGCTAGTTACAGAATGGCCTAACATAATAAGTGATGATGAAAAGGTGTGGAAGAAAATTCACAAGTACAGGAAACATCTGATATAAAAAACTCAAGTTAGCTACTACTAATATTTAGAAACAATGTAAAATTTATCACAGTGAGGGCCCATATAGAGGAAATACATGGAATACATATCTTATATATACATGGAAAGTATTACGGTACCTTCAATTAAGTGTAATTTTGAGTATTTTTGAATAAAATAATACAAATTATGTGCCACAATCTAAATAACACTCTGAATTGATAACACTAGACATCCATATAAAACAAATTTATCTTTCAGCTAACACTTATATGTAACAAGTAACATTTTTCCTAAAAATGAAGTTCACTTTGTAAGTCCTCCATCATATGCATAATCAGCTTTGTTGTGCATTATTAACCGGTCATCAACAAAGTAGAAGCTATCTGACCGAGTTTCAAAAGGATGAGCAATCATCTCTGCCACTGAAACATTACAACCACAGTAATAAATTACAACTATTAAAGATATACATAAATATATACAGTAGGAGCTTCATTTAATGGATTAACAAAAGGAGTTCATAGGTCATTACTGCCACAGTTTTTAAATCATGGGCAACTGAAAGAGCGAAGTACTGAAAATGAAGCACTGTACAAATTGAATATTAACATGTGAATTATAATGCAATTATAATATACTTTAATACGTTGAAAGTGGTAGCAACATATTAATCCATATTATATGGAAATGTTCCATTTACAAAAATATTTACCCTAGAGTGAAAAAATGTAAAGTAAAATAAATTGACAATAATAGTGATAAGTTTACAAATATCATACCAAGAGAGTGTCAGCTACTGCTGTATTCTGAGCTGAGACAGCTTAGGCCACTGCAACGTCTGTTTTTACAGTGTACTGATCTGTACAGATTCACGTGATGTGTAGTGGGGACAACGTTGAACCACTTGGTGTAGTCTTTTGTTCTTTGTCTTCTGTAGTTGGTGCTATATTTGGTAAGTGTTGAATACTACTTTGTACTGGGATTTTAATGTTATTATTTTTACTTATGTTTATACCTAAATAACAGTACTTGGTTTATTGTTTCTTTGACGAGTTTCAGTTGAGGAAAGCAGATAATGAATTTAAATAACCCTAACTTATCAGTTACAGACTTGCTATTTTTTTTTTATGTACAGCTCTGCTATGTCAGTTGACATATGAACAAAAATGTGAAATAAAAATAAAGAGACCTGCACCGAAATAATTCATTAAACAATCAATTAAAAAAAAATCCGCTCTATCTTTCAGTCATCATGGTATGGGAAGCTTATAGCTCATGAGTTGAATTTAAAAAAAAAGTATTGTTATGCATACATCTTATTCAGCTTCAAAGATACGGAATGGTGCACAGAAGGAATTTCATACCTATGTAATTTTATTAAAAAGACTATTAAATATCAATCATCAAAACAACATTTAATAAAGATTCTTTTCAAATGTTAGGAAAAATCATACAGAACATTCATTGTGTGTGGTCTCCAAATTGCATTAATTAATTAAGAATAGGTTAGATACCTGATTATATTTTCCTTCATGCAACTTTCCTTTGGTCGTACCTAACAACCAAAGGAAAGTTGCATGAAGGAAAATATAATCAGGTATCTAACATATTCTCAATTAATACAGAACATGCTACTTCACAAGCATTCCTCACCTTAGAAACCTCAAACATAATGAACGCTTATCATTTAACAGACAAGTTTTAAGCAATCTTATCTAAGCAATAATACTTTTATGTAAACAAGAATTACATAAAAGATCAGCTAGAGGAGAAAAGCAGTCACAATAGGGACAATTATTTAGAACTGTTATCATATAAAATCAGGACAATTTACAGAACACACTCCACGAATCACATTTAACCCTTTGATCAATGACAACTCAGTCTGTTATATGTCTGATAATGCAAATTTTTGAAACTTTGTAATTGGAATTTAATGCAAAACTGTCAACTTTAATTTTAGGGAAATTGACTATATATATATTGCAATATATAATATAAAGACCTTTTGTCTATCTATCTATTTTCTGTATATAATGATAGAACAAATCTTACTTACCCATGACTTTTTACTTTACCTGGGCGCCAGAACAAATCCCAGATACAAATGACACGGATTCAGCTTAGCTCAGAGCACAGAGACACACTATCTCAGAATTCGTTCAGTGAGTGGAATATTTAAGGGGAATCGTTACACATAACTCTTAAATAATGTTGAAATTTGTTTAATTAATGACTTTGTTATTGAATTAATTTCTTTAAAAGTTAATCTAATGACTTATTGCTAACATAAATCTTATTGGTTAATGAGTGTGCTTGAAAAGTGAAGTTTAAAACGTCCAAACGACCAATTGCTCTTATCTGGTTGATTTTGGGATTTATATATCACCCAAACCAGTGCAAAGAACGGGTCTGCAATAATTTGCACGTTCAATACTACACTCACTCTCCATTCAACACTCCTATATTACTTTATCAATACTACACTCACTCTCCATTCAACACTCCTATATTACTTTATATCTAATCTTAATAATTAAATACAAAATTTGAATTTATATAGTGTCTTTTAAAAATGTTTATTGATTTAATTATGTATTTTGTAATTTAATGTTCATTAATCAATTAATACATTTCTTATCTGATTGATGCGTCGACCGTAGATAGTAATCAGTAGAGATACTCCTTTTGATGGTTCGGCTCAGAAGAAATGATGTTGACCAATAACGTTGACTGATGATCCTGGACAATTACAGATGCTGTAGCTACTCTGGTGCACAGGTCACTTCACTGTTAATTAATTAATTATTTATTAATTATTTAATTAATTAATTAATTATTATGCAGCGAGATTATTTATTGAACTTTACTAGTTCCTCTACTACTGCGGACCACTTCGCGAACTGTTTATTTAAATAAATACTTTGCGTTGTTTGTGCAATTGAGATCGTATTTAACACACGTCTTGCTTATTTAATGCCCGAACGAAGAGTGATCAATTCCCTCATTCTGAGTTAGCGTCTACTCTTAATACAGGGTTGTGATTGGTTGTTCCAAATAAATCATGTGTTTTCCATTTGAAACAATATCGAACAGGTCGGTCAAACTCTCCTTAACAAGTTTGAGATGGTAGAGAATTTCTGGCTAATTTCATACTTCCGCTGTTTGCAAATCATTTGATTACAGGTATTTGCAAACGTGTTTTCAAAGATCTGACCACAGAATATTATTGCTTTGGTCTTTCTCTGTATGTGTGTGAAAACACCTTATTCGTACCTAGCCTAATTCTCTAGTTATATCTCTTGGCGTTCTTCTTCTGTATAACTTCTTTAAATGTTAATTATATTAGTTGATATTTTGGCTACTTATAGAGCTTTAATTGCTGAACACTATGCAGGTTTCAGAATTGCCGTATATTTATTAGTTTTGAAGATATTGCACTTTTAATAAATAAAATTAATTGAATAAAATTTCATGTCTGTGCACGCGTCAGTAGTAGCAGTGGCGAGGTTAGACAGAGATGGCTGTGATTATTCCCTCTCTCTCTTGCTTACGCCACTAGACTAGCACAGTTTGACACTTTCATATAACGATCTGATAGGTCGACTATATGAATCGTTATATATACCCCCACTTGGTATAAAAAAAATTTGATTATTTAAGAAATACATTAATTCTTTTTTTCTTGTATACTTTTACACTAATTAAAATTTGCACATATAAAATTTCGCACTTTTTTTTTAAATTTTCACTTTTGATTTTTCTCGAATAAAATTTGCACTAATACAATTTTGCTTACTTCTACCTTATAACTAATTATTACAATATGTTACTTAACCTAACATGGCATACACATATTAGATATTCATATGAACATTAATACTTTAATCACAATTTTGACTTAATTGACATCAATAATCAAAACAACAATACTGACATTTATTCAAATACTTCTTATTAACATTGACATTGATTCAAAGACATTTATAAAATTGTATTTGACCACGTTTGATTCACATACCTCATTGGCTCAAACCATTGTTTCCTTATTGCTCTATATTTTGTCTATATTTCCTCAAACTATCCCCATGGTACTTTCCTATAATTTTGTTTTTTCCAACGTCTTTTAATATGTATGTGTACCTTGCAACCTGCTCTTCTACTCTATAAGGTCCCTCGAATATCGGGAAGAACGTGGCCGTGGTATTATCTATGGCAGAGGATACAGGATTCGCTTTCACTAGCACTTCCTCTCCTTTCACAAACCTTACCAACTTGTAGGTGCGATTATATCGTTCTATCCTCTTTTGGCCTTCTCTCTGTATTCTTTCTCCTGCTATGCTGGTTTTTTACCTCATATGGAATAGGTAGATTGTAGTTGGGTGGACTTTTTATGGTTTTGGTCTATACGTGTACTGGTTCTTTGTTGAGAAATAATTCTGAAGGTGTGTACCCCGTTGTTTCATTACATGTATTATTAATACACTCAGAAATAAAACTCAAACAATCTACCCATGCAGAATGGTTTTGATGGCACAATACCCTGAAATATCTAAATACCCCGTTGTTTCATTACATGTATTATTAATACACTCAGAAATAAAACTCAAACAATCTACCCATGCAGAATGGTTTTGATGGCACAATACCCTGAAATATCTACCTAATTCTCTATTTATTCGTTCAGCTAATTTCGCTTGAGGGTGACGTATTGATGTAAGAATTGGTTTTAAATTGAGTTCCTCCAAGGTTTCTCTCCATAGGTTATGGGTGAACTGTTGCTTGTTGTTCAACTCAGTCCCGATGTTGATTTCTGGAGTATCTTCAATACAGTGCTGGTCACTCCTAACGTCAACTACCAGTTTCTCTCCATACCCTTTTATGACACTTACCGACTTCCAATGCTTAAATTCTTTAATGTGTACACTGATTTTCTTGGTATATATTTCCATCGTGATGGTATTTCTTTTGAAATTTATTTCTGTCTTCCATTCAAGTAATGTATCTACCCCAATAATACAGTTATGAACGAGTTTCGGGACCATAAGAGCTACAATTTGGGTTTGGGTACCATTTATATTGATAGGTAAATAAATTTGTTCAGTTATCTTTTGCATTTTGGCTCCAGTGGCTCCCTGTACATTACAATTTTTTACGGGTAGTCTGGGACAATTACGCAACTGACTATTATTTTCTACAAACTTTGAGCTGACACAGGTTACCTCACTGCCGGTGTCTATTAACGCTCTTACTAGTAGATTACTGATGTCACAAATTATTTCCGGACATTCAGAATAATGGCTTCTACCCACTTCTTGCTCTTCTTTTAACAAGAACTCCCTATCGTTCACTTGATTTATATTATTTGTTAATTTCCTTTTAACTGTATTAATGGGTTGTTTCACTACAGGTAATGGTAGATTTAGTTTTGTTTCTTCTACCTGCAGTGGCTTCCCGTTTCCCGCATCCATTTTACTAATAGATGGTTGTGGCTCGGTTGATGATATGGCTGTCTTACATACCTTAAACCCTTTACTTGGTCGGGTTTCAACGCTCCTACTTCTACCCTTCTCTTCCAATTCCTGCCGATATTGGGGTTTGTTACCCGGATATGGGGTAAACCTTTTTTCTTTTGGGCGCTCATTGTCTCTTCTCTTCGTTGGGTAGAAAGTTGGTTCCTGATGATCGCCTCTAGGGTGGTTACTCAGCTGATTATTTACTCGCTTCAGGTCTCTCTCTAGGTCTTGACATTCATCCACGACCATTATAAACTTTTCTAGGGTATCCACTCCTCTAGTAGTGGTTGCTACTCTAGTACGTTCCGAGAAATGACGCGCTAGCTTGTACACTAGGTCTCTCTCCTCTATTGGTGGTGTTAAATGCTTTACTTGTGCCATTACGTTTAGCACATAGTTGGTGATTGTCATATTCATGGACGGGTGATAATTACCAAATTCCAGATGATCACGCACCCTTCTTTGAATCTGTACGTTCCAGTATTGAGCAAGGAATTTCTCTCTGAAGTCGGCGTAGGTTTGGACTCGGTCCGAGATGACTTTCCACCACATACCTGCCCAATCTAGAGGAATCGGCTTAACATGTCCTTCTTGTCCTCGTCATCCATCAGTGGGTTTACACGAATTATTACATAAGCCTCAAACAGCCGTAGAAACTCCACAGGATTCTCATGTGGGTTTCCTGAGATACAAGGTTTTCCGGTTCTTCCTTATAGCTGCCACACCTCACGACTTTGGTTTGCTGTGACTTCATTGCCTTAGTCAGATCTTCCCGCATTACCTTTAATTGCTGTTCTACCTTTTGATGTACTTCGTCTCGGTCAGCCTTACTCTCTACTTGTTTCTTAACCACCTTAATATTTTCACCCAGTTGGGTGCACTCTACCCTAGTACTCTGGATTTCTTCTTTATTTAGAAGCGTTTGGGTTTTTAACTCAGCAGTTACTTTGCTGAATTGTTGGTTAATAAGGGTTACTTTCTGTTCTAACCGTTCATGAATTTCAATTCTAAATTTATTTAGTTTTTCGTCTTGGCGGCGAACATTAGTATTTACTTGTTTCTTAAATTCCTCTATTGTAGCTTTAACCTCTTCGGTATGCTTATCAAACTTAAGATTACTCTCATCTATTTTGCTATTGGTACTATCTATTTTACTAGCTAAATTAGCTATTTCTTCATCTATTTTAAATGTAGCTACTTTACTACTTTGTTCTATTTGGCTAGTTAAATTTTCATTTATTTGTTTCATTTCGCTAGATAAGTATTTATTAGTTCGCTCTATTTTATTATTAACATCATTTACTAATTTTTTATTACTTTCTTCAATTTTATTAATTGTATCTTTTATTTCACTAGATAACTGATTAGATAGTTGACTATTTGTACTATCAATTTTACTATTTGATTGACTATTTGTATTTTCAATTTTACTATTATTTTCATCCGTTTTAGTGGTCAACTGCTTGAACATCTGTTCAATTGCTGCCATATATCTACTGCTTGTGATTTTTTTTTTTTTTTTTTTTTTTACAATAACTATTTAACAAGGTTTATTTTAATATTTAATCCTTCAACAGTTATTTGTAACCTTAAATTCTCCACTTCGTTTCAAATTAAGTATTATTACAATTCAAACTAGTCACTTGGGTTAATATCGGTTTAATCGAGTTCAATCGGGCCCATTAGTTGCGGACGCCAAATTATATAAAGACCTTTTGTCTATTTGTCTATCTATCTATTTTCTGTATATAATGATAGAACAAATCTTACTTACCCATGACTTTTTACTTTACCTGGGCACCAGAACAAATCCCAGATACAAATGACACGGATTCAGCTTAGCTCAGAGCACAGAGACACACTATCTCAGGATTCGTTCAGTGAGTGGAATATTTAAGGGGAATCGTTACAAATAACTCTTAAATAATGTTGAAATTTGTTTAATAATTAATGACTTTGTTATTGAATTAATTTCTTTAAAAGTTAATTTAATGACTTATTGCTAACATAAATCTTATTGGTTAATGAGTGTGCTTGAAAAGTGAAGATTAAAACGTCCAAACGACCAACTGCTCTTATCTGGTTGATTTTGGGATTTATATATCACCCAAACCAGTGCTAAAGAACGGGTCTGCAATAATTTGCACGTTCAATACTACACCTCACTCTCCATTCAACACTCCTATATTACTTTATATCTAATCTTAATAATTAAATACAAAATTTGAATTTATATAGTGTCTTTTAAAAATGTTTATTGATTTAATTATTTATTTTATTTTATGTTCATTGATCAATGAATATATTTCTTATCTGATTGATGCGTCGACCATAGATAGTAATCAGTAGAGATACTCCTTTTGATGGTTCGGCTCAGAAGAAATGATGTTGACCAATAACGTTGACTGATGATCCTGGACAATTACAGATGATGTAGCTACTCTGGTGCACAGGTCACTTAACTGTTAATTAATTAATTATTTATTTATTATTTAATTAATTAATTAGTTATTATGCAGAGAGATTATTTATTGAACTTTACTAGTTCCTCTACTACTGCGGACCACTTCGCAAACTGTTTATTTAAATAAATACTTTGCGTTGTTTGTGCAATTGAGATCGTATTTAACACACGTCTTGCTTATTTAATGCCCGAACGAAGAGTGATCAATTCCCTCATTCTGAGTTAGCATCTACTCTTAATACAGGGTTGTGATTGGTTGTTCCAAATAAATCATGTGTTTTCCATTTGAAACAATATCGAACAGGTCGGTCAAACTCTCCTTAACAAGTTTGAGATGGTAGAGAATTTCTGGCTAATTTCATACTTCCGCTGTTTGGAAATCATTTGATTTCAGGTATTGGCAAACGTGTTTTCAAAGATCTGACCACAGAATATTATTGCTTTGGTCTTTCTCTGTATGTGTGTGAAAACACCTTATTCGTACCTAGCCTAATTCTCTAGTTATATCTCTTGGCGTTCTTCTTCTGTATAACTTCTTTAAATGTTAATTATATTAGTTGATATTTTGGCTACTTATAGAGCTTTAATTGCTGAACACTATGCAGGTTTCAGAATTGCCGTATATTTATTAGTTTTGAAGATATTGCACTTTTAATAAATAAAATTAATTGAATAAAATTTCATGTCTGTGCACGCGTCAGTAGTAGGAGTGGCGAGGTTAGACAGAGATGGCTGTGATTATTCCCTCTCTCTCTTGCTTACGCCACTAGCTAGCACAGTTTGACACTTTCATATAACGATCTGATAGGTCGACTATATGAATCGTTATTATATATATATATATATATATATATATATATTGCAATGGAACATCACTGAAAAAGGTCTTTGTAGCAATGACTACATGCTTTTATACAATTTATGACGTGATAGACATGCTGAAAATTGATTTTGTTAAAATTTTGTATAATAGCTGTAAGTTTTAAAATAAGAAATGGGTAATTAACTGTTGTATGTCAAAATGCCCATAAATTTATTTTCTGTCACGTCAAGTGCGAATTTAGTGCGCGAGTGAGCATTTTATTCGTATTTACATGAATAACTTTTGAGTAAATTAATGCATCGAGTTGAAACTTAGACAGCTCATACTTCTGAATTAGTGCTACATTTTTCATATGTTAAATACTCAAAACATATTATTTTAATATATATTTTTTAACAGAATTCACTTTTCTAAAGAATCCTTATCTTCTCAAAGTCATAAACTTTTAGATAAAATCTATAATGCTTTTGCAGTTTTCAGCAAAATTGAGCAGGACATATGTCTATCTATCTAACCCATCTATCACGTGCTATGGGTTTTAACCAATCAGAAGCTCCAATTTTCATTCAGTTTTGTCTTTTGCGGAAGTAGTTTCGCTCAGTTCTACCTACCAGCTCGGCCTTAACAGACGTCTCTGTGCGAATTTGTCATAACGTTCTTCATAAGGGTTACGAGAGTACTTGGTCTTAGCAGCGAGTTGCCCGTTTGCTAGATCGATTGGGTATTAGAACTCAAAATAATTTAATTATAAATTAAATAGTGCTATCTCTTGATAGTCAAGATTTTTCCGCATAGGAATCGTGTATTTGCCGAAATACATCTGGGTGAACGCGAGGACACGTCAAGATACCGGAAGGTGTACACCTTATTGAAATTGAATACCATAAAACACACCGAAATTGAATTAATAATAGTTAAGGCCGTTATCGAACCCCGAGATAAATGAGATAAACTATATCGGTGATAAATGGCATGAGTTGCGGGAGTTCTACGTATCATCATTACAGCTGATCCAGCAGGCGACGAGTGCAGCAGCGGAATTCATCAAACAAGTAAAATAGACTATAAGAAAGATAAACATATAAACCATTTTACAGACACTATTTAAATTTAAGAATCAATCATTTATGTTCAAATCGCAGACCATATTAAATTTGTTTTTAAATAAATACCTAACTCCAGATAAAAGACTATTATTTTGTTCTAATTTACTATGCCTTCTATTTGTTACGTTACATAGTAAAATTGGCGCTGCAACGTGGTTGGCACACGTAAATAGTTGGCAATTAGAAAAAATTGGTTCAGCAAAAGTGTTGCACGAAATTAATTAAATATTTGTACATAGTATTATATTGTAAAAACTGATTATTATTTTGAACTGTGTTTTTAATTTGTCTTTAGCAGAGTGTACTAACAGAGTGTCTTTAGTGAGTGTCTTAATTTGTGTAGCAGAGTGTATACTTGGTATAATTTGCATATGCTCTGAAAGACTGTTTTAGGTTAGAACTGTAGAATAATATTTCAGGGTAATTATCTGGAGTGAAATATTTAATTTGTATACATGTTAGGTTAAGTATTTGTATGGACATTGAATTTGTATGATATCTGACTGACTACAGTGCACTACAATAATATATAGGAACAGTTAGACATTAAATGTTAATAACTTAAGAATAAGTGTGCTCGTGCAAAATTAATATTATAAGATGAACTTTGTTGTGGTTAGTTATTGCTAATAAACATGGCAGAACCAATGCAAAGCTGATCTGCAATCCACGCTAGCTGCTATATTGGCAAATATACAATCTGTCCATGAAGAGGATAATAAAAATATACAGGCGGTACGCGACGATAATAAACAACTACAAGAAAATTTAAAATCTGTCCGCAAAGAGAATAATAAAAATATACAGTCCGTACGCAACAGCAGTAAACAACAGAATAGAAATATTCATGAAGAAAATAAAAAAATATTCGGTGCCGTGCACGAACAGGATAAAACAAAACAAAAGTATCACTGAAGCGCCCGAAAAGAAAATCACTGAAAAAGTTCAGTCCATCCGTGCTGATTTTGAAGCCGTGTTAGAAATAAATAACTCACGGATAACTGAAAGTGAAATGCGCAAGTTATCAGTAGAGGAGCGGGTGCAATCGCAGACGACCGCAATAAATGAATTTATCAGTAGTCATGAAAACCAGTTAGAGTATTTGGAACAACAAATGCATAAAATACAGCAGACTACAACACCGCAAACCAAATCACCTATGTGTATAAAACTATCGATGACATAAACACACAAATGAAATTTTATGGCAATGACAACGAAAATCCCATCCAGTTTCTGAAACACTGCGAGCGTAGTATGGAAACTATCAACGATAATCTTGGCGATGTTGACAAGATAAACTGGGTAGTTTGACATCTTAAGGGTACAGCTGCAGAATGGTTTTCCATCATCCAAGACAAGGTATTAGTATATGAAGATCTTGTAGACCATTTTAAAGCACGCTACTGGAATGAGGAAATCCAGCGTAAGGTAGGTGTGCAGCTTGTATTCAGTAAGTATGTACCAAATAAAGGTACCAAGGAAAAATACCTAATTCAACTGGTAGCGAAGGCAAAACACCTAGAGCCTGAGATGCTGGAAGCTGAAATCGTCAACAAGCTGGCCCACCACTTCAGTAGAGGTATACAGGTAGCAGTAATAACCCAAGGGATTATAACCTTAGAAGAGCTGCTGTTGCTACTTACTAAATGGGAAAATGTTGATGGCAATGTCGACAGTTACAGTACACATAAACCAATAAATACAAGTAACACACAAAAACAAAATGACAAAAAGTATACAATTGAAAAGACTTGATCGTGAGCAAACTTTTTCTAAGTTAGTAAATATAAAGTCGCGTCCGTAGCTGAAGATAACCACAATAATGAACACGGTCCAAAAAAACACCTAAGGTTGCACGGTGTGTGTCTGTGCAAAACAAACAAAACTAAGTACACCAGTCAGAATCAGAAATCCAGTGAAAACATAGAAAATAACAACATGGTTATGACCTACTGCATATCCGGTGTATACCCAGATGATATACGTACTGAACTAGTAAGTGACAGTAATGACGATGTGAATAATGTACCTAGAGATAGCGATAAGTTAGCAAGTAGATGTAGTGTGTTAAGAGTGAGAATAAACAATAGTATAGGTAATGTGTTAATAGACAGTGGTGTACAAATAATAATTAATGAAAATTTTATAAACAAAAACATAGTGCAATTTAAAAAGGTACCAATCTTACCTATAAACAATACCACCATTAAAACCGCTATGATGAGTTACAAAAAGTAAATAAACAAGCTTATATAAACATTTCATCTCAAGGTATGGAACTTGAAACACATGTATTAGTTGTTAAAAATTTAATTTATGATGTTATTATAGGAACGGACACTCTTAAAAAAATTAATGCAATTATCGATTTTAAAAATAATAACTTAATGTGTACTATTAGTAATAAGGAACATAGTGTAGAGTTAGGTAATGTTGACATTGATAATGAGTTGGAGGCGAATTACATCCACATAACCACACCCACAGCTAAGCTATGGTAAACAAAAACAATAATAAGGATAAAATAATAATAATAATAATACAGATAAATTAACCTCAGTACAGCGTGACAAACTTAAACAGCTGATAAATAAACATACGGCAACATTTGAAAACAATCACACTACAACGCGCATATACACACATGAAATAGAAATTACTGACGAAAATAAATTCGTGTGTAAAACATATCCGATTTCGCTTCACTACCAAAAACTTGTGGATGAGGAAATTAAAAAAAAATGTTGGATGATAACATCATTCAACGTTCCAACAGTAATTTTCTGAATCCTATGGTGATTGTAGAGAAGAAACATAATCAAATAAGGATATGTTTAGATAAGCGTAATTTAAATAGCATAACAAAAAATGTTTTGACTGTGCGCCTAATGCCGAGAACTTGTTTACAAAATGCCAAGGTGTTAAATATATGTCTAGTTTAGATCTTAAGAGTGGATTTTGGCAGATACCGTTAGTTGAAGAGCGCAGAAAGTTTACTGCGTTCTTATATAAGAACAAATGCTATCAATTTAAGGTTGTTCCATTTGGGTTAGTAACCAGTCTCGCCCCAATGGTGAAATGTTTGGAGTTAGCACTTGGTCCCGAGGTTGAGGATTTCGTTAGTGTACTTGTTGACGACATCTTGGTGATATCAAAATCGTTTGACGAACACGTAAAACATCTCGACATAGTGTTCAGCAAACTCCGCCAGGCCAACTTGGTGCTAAACTATGAAAAGTGCGAGTTTGGAAAATCCGAAATAAAGTTTTTAGGTCACATCATATCAGCCCAGGGTGTTAGTATGGACCCTGAGAAGATACAATCCATCACAGGATTTCCGACATCTAAAAAGGCAAAGGATATCAGAGCTTTTCTAGGACTTACCGGATATTACCGTCGGTTTGCACCTGCATATGCTAAAACGATTGAACCACTGCTGGAACTGCTTAGAAAACATACCAAATGGCTATGGGAGGTAAGACACGAAGAGGCATTTAACACAGTAAAAGAGTTATTCAAGGGAAACCTACACGTGTTTCATCCCGAAAAGGACGGGGCATATGTACTGCGTCTGATTATGCCATTGGTGGAATTCTATATCAGCGGAATGATAACGGGGAGCATAAAGTTATCGCGCATGTCAATCATTCATTAAAATGCGGTGAACGGAATTATTTTACTTCAGAGAAAGAAATTTTAGCGATTGTGTATTGTGTTAGTAAATTTAGGTATTATTTAGTAGGTAAACATTTTGAAATTCTGTCTGATAACCAAGCTTTGTCGTTTTTATTAAAATGTAAACTTGCTAATGCCCGTACGTCACGCTGGATAAAGGGTATGCAAGAGTATGATTTCAGTATTAAATATTGTAAAGCCAGTGACAACAAAATGGTGGATACTCTGAGTCGTTATGCACCTGTGCAGCAGGAAACTTATACATCTGATAAAAATGAAATTCAAATCTTAGCTGTTAAGTATGTGTTACCTAATGAGCTCAAATCTTTACTTAAAAACATTAATAATGAGCAACAGTGAGACAATAAAATTAACCAAAATTATAAATGAAATTCAAACTAAAGAAAATCCCAAATTTCAAAATTTTAACGTTTTATACAAACTCATAGATGGACAATGGAAGGTAATGATTCCAGACCATCTCATAGAGGACCTGACCTGGGCGTGCCATGAAAGTCTTGCACATGCAGGAGCATACAAGTGTTACTTGACACTGCGTGAGGACTTCATCTGGATAAACATGGCCAGGAAAGTCAAGTCAATTCTACGTACCTGCCACACCTGCCAGACAGCCAAATACCCAAACCAACACACGTATGTTGAAATTGGAAACCTAGTGATGCACGGTAAGAATGAATTATTGTGTATCGATTTCCTTGGTCCATTACCATGTGCGTCTCGGGGTATAAGAAATCTGGTTGTGTGCACTGATGCTTTCACCAAAAATGTAAGTCTGTATGCCATAGGTAGACCCACGACGGATGGTGTACTTAAAATAATTCTGGAAAAATACATCCCTAAGTATGGCCATGTCAAGAAGATCCTATCTGACCAAGGCAAACAATTCCAAAATAAGAAATGGAAAGCTGAGTTGGAGAAGAGGAACATACGCGTACAAGGGGTATTGATATCCATTAGGAGACTCAAGGAAATCTTGCCGAGAGTCAATAGGGAGCTCGGTAGATTATTCAGGACATATTGTAACACAAACCAAAGTAAATGGCCATATTATCTTGAGTTCTTCGAGAATGTCATAAATGGTAGTTACAATACCACTACTGGATTACACCGTTAGAGCTGCAATCGGATGTTCAACCAAAGCGTGTATGGAGTCAGTGTGTATAACGTATAGCCACTCAGAATTTGCCTGTTCCGAACGAGATTAAGCGTTCGGATGCAAAAGAGCAGATAAACAAGCTTGCAGAACAGCGTACAGAAAAATTCAATTCCGAGCATAAGCTGCAAACATTTAGAGTTGGTGAATCAGTATTGCTCAAACCTTTAAACGTCGGTTGTAGTATTGAAAATACAACAGCAAAGTTCCATATACTATATAAAGGTCCATTCATTTTATCTTAACAGGTAGGAAAACATACTTATATTGTTACGAATCATGTTACAAACAAAACTATTGGGAAGTTCCATGCGTCGTCATTACAAAAGTATTATGTCAAAAGTTAATGTGTTCGCCGCGTATATAAAGAATGAATGTAATATACTAATTGTTAAATTAAATGAAAATCTGTAAATCATGTATGATTGGTGTCTGAGTAGGTAGTATGACGTCATGAACTGTTTATATTAGCTTATCTTTGTGGGTCAAATGATAACTGAGATATCAACCACGTGTATATATTTGTTTACATTCAAAATGACAGATGTCAAACTGATCGGAGAAGAGATTTTTTTTAGTTTGAAAAGTATTATTTATTTATTTTGAGTTTTATTATTTTGTTATAAAATGGAGGTGATAAAATTGTGGACATGTAAACAAATTTTTTTATATGTGGAGGGGATATTCCTGCAATGGAACATCACAGAAAAGGGTCTTTGTAGCAATGATTACATGCTTTTATACAATTTATGACGTTATAGACATGCTGAAAATTGATTTTGTTAAAATTTTGTAAAATAGCTGTAAGTTTTGAAATAAGAAATGGGTAATTAACTGTTGTATGTCAAAATGCCCATAAATTTATTTTCTGTCATGTCAAGTGCGAATTTAGTATGCGAGTGCGCATGTTATTTGTATTTACATGAATAACTTTTGAGTAAATTAACGTATCGAGTTGAAACTTAGACAGCTCATACTCCTGAATTAGCGCTACATTTTTCATATGTTAAATACTCAAAACATATTATTTTAATATGTATTTTTTAACAGAGTTCATTTTTCTAAAGAATCCTTATCTTCTCAAAGTCATAAAACTTTTAGATAAAATCTAGAATGCTTTTGCAGTTTTCAGCAAAATTGAGCAGGACAACAGGTCTATCTATCTAACCCATCTATCATGTGCTATGGGTTTTAACCAATCAGAAGCTCCAATTTTCATTCAATTTTGTCTTTTGCGGAAGCAGTTTCGCTCAGTTCTACCTAACAGCTCGGCCTCAACAGACATTGTCTCTGTGCGAGTTTGTCGTATCAGTTCTTCATAAGGGTTACGAGAGTACTTGGTCTTAGCAACGAGTTGCCCGTTTGCTAGATCGATTGGGTATTAGAACTCAAAATAATTTAATTATAAATTAAATAGTGCTATCTCGCGATTGTCAAGATTTTTCTGCATAGGAATCAGTGTATTTGCCGAAATACATCTGGGTGAAAGCGAAGACACGTCAAGATACCAGAAGGTGTACGTAAAACACACCAAAATTGAATTAATAAATATTTAAACCCACTATCGAACCCTGAGATAAATGAGATAAACTATATCGGTGATAAACGGCATGTGTGCGTGTGTCGCGGGAGTTTTACGTGTCATCATTGCAGCTGATTCAGCAGGTGACGAGTGCAGCAGCGGAATTCACAAAACAAGTAAAATAGACTTAAGAAAGAGAAACATTCAAACCATTTTACAGACACTACTTAAATTTAAGAATAAATCATTTATGTTAAAATCGCAGACCATATTAAATTTGTTTATAAATAAAAACCTAACTCCAGATAAAAGACTCTATTATTTTGTTCTAATTTAATATGCCTTCTATTTGTTACTTTACAATATATATACATATATTTAATCACTTTCTGCTACAGTTTGTTTCCTGATGTATATAAAATATTTAAAATTTGTATTTAATTACCTCAAGATGTTATTTTTCCCTTCTTTGGTTTTTTACCAATACGGGAAAAATAACATCTTGAGGTAATTAAATACAAATTTTAAATATTATATATATTTAAACAGATCATCTCCACTCTCCACTTCATCAAAAAAAGATACTTTGTCCCCAGATTTGTAGTTCATAACATATTCACAAATTTCACCCTCATTCAAATAGTTGCACAGGTAGTTTATCAGACACACTCAACATTAAATTAAATTTTTTAAAACACTGTATACTTTATACAAGATGAACAACATGAGTTAATTTATAAAAGAAAACATGGCTCACACCTCTACAGTTTCATAAACTCAGCACAACATAATCTAAGCATACGTTGGCACAATGCTTCAAAACATGTGTGACAGAGAACACAAATTCGTCACTGTAGCCACATATACTATGACATACTAAGAAAGAATGAATAGCAAATGTTTTAAAAACAATCCGCTAGAGTGCAGCATGAATAACATTGTAACTAACATTGTATATTGGAAATACGGAGAGATCATAAGATGAAACGTACTGTTACGACGGTCTAATCGATCGTCGTAGGTACAGTGGAAACAAAATAAGTACAAGACACCAATTAAGTCACTAATCACCAGCTTTAATTTTTACACTAAAACAGTTCGTAATTAACAACACAGTCTACTACAACAAATCAAATAAAAATTGTTCACACGCAATAAAATGTCACTAATATTCAACGCAATTGTATTACAATAAATTGTAATTATACCACCCGATTATAAAATGCAACACTTCGCTAATAACCACTTGAACGTACACAGTAATATCACTACTATAACTCTCAAACCGCACTTGTCAATATCTCGCACTAAACGAAACTGAACGTCGTTGAGCACTGGTTTATATACCGCCCCAAATTACCAGATTATTCGATAGCGCCAGTATGGTTATGACGTAATTACTTGCGGCCTTGACACAGTCCGGACGCCCAACCGAAGCCTGGCACAGTCGAGATGATTTTCGCAAAATGCGTCTACAAGCACGTATGCCACACGCGTTGCATCGATACTCTTCTGGCACATTCGATAAACACGTAGATTGTTCTGTGACGTCGTAACACTGCCTCCTCCTTAAGCCTGTTCGTCCCGAACCGGCAAACCGTCTCTAAAGTAGTACTTAGCCAGGCGATCTAGGTGGACGACCTTGAAATTTCACTGTCCTTCCTGTTGAATCCGAAACAACATCGTTAATCCTTTTTTTTACAGTGTAGGGTCCGATCCCTACACTGTAGGAGCCGGAGATCCAAAGACGGACCACCATGGCTAACAAGGCGTACTTCGCATTGCTGCCATCATTTAGGACTGGGGATGTGCACAGGGAAACAAAAATGAAAATATATAGGACTGTCATCAAACTGGTGCTATGCTACGGGTGTGAGGCATGGGCAATCACACAGAAAACAGTCGACATAGTAGACACCTTTGAAAGGAAAATCCTCAGACGCATTATAGGCCCAATACAAGAAAATGGCTCATGGAGACTGAGATACAACAACGAACTGTATCAAATATATAAAGAGATACCAGTCTCAAAATTTATAAGAATTCAAAGATTGCGTTGGGCCTGACATGTTATGAGAATGGAGGGTGGCAGGAACCCTAAGAGGGCTTTGCTGGGTACATGGGAGGGAACGAGACCTAGAGGTAGACCGAGGAAGAGGTGGGAAGATGGCGTTGCAGAGGACGCGAGAGACATGGGGATAAGAAACTGGAGGAGGGTTGCAGTGGATAGAGTGGGTTGGAGGCGGAGATTGGTGGAGGCCAGGGCCCGACTTGGGCTGTAGCGCCAGAGGAGAGAGAGGGTCCTCCCAGTTAGACTAAAGTTTAGGTGAGTGACCACGACACGACGCTTTGGGTTGAACAACCAGATCTGATCTCCTTCTTGGAAACCCACACTATTGCTGCGAATGTCATACCGAGTTTTCATTTTATCACTGGCAATCTTCAGCCGTCCTCTTACCAAGCGATTCATTTCTTGCAGTTGGTTTTCTAATTGCGAGGAATAGTTCTGTGGCTCTTGGGAGTGAGTCTCAGGTGATCCGAACATTAAGTCCCAGGAAGACGAATCTCCCTCCCAAACACCAATTTTGCTGGAGTCATGCCGGTTGTGTCGTGTACTGATGATCTATACGCCATGAGGAATAGTGGTATACGTTGGTCGCAGTCTGTTTGGTTCTCATCAACAACCTCTTTTGTAACCTCATCTTCAGCCACTTTTCCCTCGGGCGCTTCTATGAGCTCAGGAACAAGGAACAGTTTTGCCTCGATACCTCCAATCACTTCCTGCCTGCCTGTTTTGGCTTTCCAATCACTTCTTTTGTTATTACACTTATTTGTATTTCCTTTGCTAGTTCTTCCTCCATTTCTCCTTCCAAAAGGGAGGGTTCCTCTTGCCCAGGCCTACTGACTTTTTCTTCGACTAATGCCACTAGCTTAATCGAATGGTTGGTAGACCCTGTCATTTTAGCCATGCAAAGCTTTATCTTCTCTTGGCCAACATTCAGGACATTCTCTTTTAAGTCCACAACGAATCCGTAGGCATTCATAATGTCCATGCCAAGAATCACTTCATCGACAATGTCTGCAACGAGCATTTGGTGGCTAAACTCGAGAAGACCCAGGCGTACACGTACGTCTACCTTTCCTAGCACCTTGACGGGGCTTCCAGTCACAGTCTGTATTGTACAAGAGCTAATTAGAGGGTGGCGGTTGCTGACTAAGTCAGGGCGCACAATGGACACTGTTGCGCCCATGTCAACTGTAAATGATGTTGGTTTACCTTCAGCAAATCCATTAACGATCAAGTTTCCACTGGTCTTATATAGCGTGGAAACTGTGTGCTGTTCTGAGGCTTTACTTCTCCAATTGGTGCGATCACTCTCTTCTCTCGGTATCTTCTTCTCCCAACAGTCTACCTGTAGATGACCACATTTTCCACAGTTGTAACATTTCGGTCTTCTGTCTTTTTCAAATCGTTGCGACTCTCTTGAACTTTTGAATTGTTTCTCCGACAACATTGTTTTTCTGCACCCATCGTAACAGCAACGTGATACAGGGATCTTCTGACTGCAACGGGATGGAACAAACTCATTAATGTAGCGGGACACTGAAACATTACTGTGTAACTGTATCTTAATTTAATATGTATATAAATACATAAAATAATCAATCAAATATTAATAGTAAATATAACAATATATAATAATATGAAGTATTGAAATGTACGTAGATGTAAGTAAAAATATAAATGAAAAGTTGAATCTAAAGAGGCTCGGCTATGCGACAGTCCGGCGCCGACAAAAATATGTTACAATAGACCTAAAACACCCTTACATGTCATAAACGCATAAAATGTTATGTAGTGTAAAACTAGCAAAAAACGTCCATATATCGTTAGGGTAACGGTACTGTGTCCTTCAACAGACAATAGATGCTACGCCAGTAAATATGACGATTTTAGAAAGTCGCGTCACTTTTTAGGGAGTATAACGAACACCCGCGTAAGTTTATCACCCGATCTCTGTGGACCAATCACAGATAGCGTCGGTAGTGAGCACGAAAAAGATACAACACCGGACTGGGTACATTCAAATATACCGGCAAATATTTCAAAGTCAAGCCAATGGGATATGATCAACAGAAGCTGTAGTGAGGGTAGGACTCAAAAAACTATAAAAATAACTCGCGAAGCAAACAACAGGGGAGTCTAAGTCTAAATTTCACGCAAAACACGGGAAACCTGCGTCACTCAATGCGAGCAATTTTAATAATATTACTCTAAGTTCAAATCAATATTATCTCGGTTCAATAGTGTCAGTCATCAAGAAGTTTTATTTATATGTGTGCGCAATAGTACGTACGGACAAGAAGCTGTTTAACTTGTGCGTGTAGATTGCAGCAAGTAGTATATTTATTTATATGTGCGCGACGTCTAGTAATAACGCGAGCGAGTGAGGTGATTAAAGAAAGTTAATCAAGCGTGATCAGTGTAAAGTGTAGTGCAATGGTTAACGCAGGATTACAATTCGTCATTCGTCTATTCGGAATCCAGCAACAATGTGATAATACAAAACTTTGCGTCACATAAAATTAACTACTTTTATAATAAACATTGAATAATTATCGGGCGCCGTGTTGGCAGATTGTGCAACAACATAGATATTAGGCTTACCTCTCGGTCCAGTATTCGTGTAGACGAACCAGTAATTGCAAAATATACCTGAAATAACTCACTCGTACTTGTATTTTTTACCAATGATATTACCCAATTTATTTTCCAAAAACTGTAAGTACATATGAATAACTGACTATCTGTACCAAACACGTACATATTACGCCATGGGGCGTTTAGCAAATATCAAACCCTTAGAACAGTTTAACCCTCCAAAATACCTACACAGTAAACATTAAACATTTGATAAGTGATTATTAAACATTAAAAAAAAATATATATATATATATATATATAGTTCGCACAACCCAGCACTTAAAAGATTTAAGTCACTCTCTCTCTCTCTCACTCTCTCTCTCTCTTTCTCTGGTACAATTTATTTTATTTTTGAGCTCATTTAAATTTTTAAATAAAATATTTTGAATTGGTTTAAAATTGGTCATTATAACATTGAATGAATTTTGAATTGGTCATTATAATATTGAATGATGTTGATTTACTTGAAATAAAAAAGAATATTGGAACGTTCTCACCAAATTATATTTTGGACAGGTCTCACCGCACTGCTAGGGTCATCGATCGTGCACAATCTGTTCCTTCTTTACATCGCTTTTTCGGGCCCACACCATCGTGTCTGCCCACGAAAACACTTTGGGCAGATTCTATACGCACACCGTTTCTTGACGATCCATCGGCCGATGACACCTATTCAAGTCCTTACCGCCCCAACATTTCTGATATTTTAGATAGTTAATTAACCACTTTTGGTGGTGTAAAAGTTAAAATTCACACTTGGTGAACTTTTTGCCGGCCGGCTGCGTTCACACTTCCGGATGAAATGACCCAGAGTCTTTGTTTCACATTGCGTAGGTGGGGCAAAAACGACGTCACCAGGCTTTTGTTCATATAGCCAAGCCTTGAGTTGTTTATGGAAATATGCATTCCTTACCACTGACGTCATCAGGGCTAGGCACTTTATCGCTATATGTTACATACGTTTTTTGCTGTGTTTGTCGTTTTGCAATGAAAACGGTCGGAATCCTGTCAATTCACATTTGCGTTTTATAAAATAGTTTTATAGTCCACTCACCAAAACTTTACAGGGATTATGAAATATTTAAATAATTATTACCAAATAATTGTTAAAAATATATGAATACAATAATTATGGTCTTTTGTACCATGTTTTTATAAATTTAATATTGCACCAGAATTGTACCATCACAAAACCCCCTCAATGAAAGATTTTGTGCCGAAGCATAAAAACTTTCATTGACCCATTCGTACTTCCTAAAGGGATCAGCCAGGATATGTCGCCACAACCCCCTTACAATTTATATAAAAGAAAATCAATAACTCACCCGTGGTCTGATGACGATGACAGAACCTGCATGACCTTACTGGACTTCTCCTTCGAGATCCCAACACCATAAGGCCAATTAGGCGCGTAACGCCCCTGCTCTGACGCGCTGGCCAGCTCAGGACCGCCGTCATAACATCACCAAACACTGAAACAATAAATTTAAATATCAAAACAGTGGCTTGGTATTACTCTATCCTTAACTGATCTGGTTCCCCTTAGCTATGTGCTGGTTTGTGTTAATAAGCACTGGGTTTGCTTGAACTACTAGAAATACAATATAAAAAATGTAACATACAAGAATTACATAGAATTGCCATTCTCTTTATGGACTACCCTGAATTGTAAAAATTGTTTCGATTCCCATCGATAATAATTAACTCTTTCTGTTTCATAATTAATGTAATTATAAAAGAAACAAATATTTATATGAAAAAGAATTTAATTTAATTATAAATTAAACATGGAAATCCCCATATAAATCTCCCAAATATTCAAACATGGATAAAACAAATTATAGAAAAAAAGAATAATTAATAAAATCTTATTGAAATTAAAATTATTATTAAAATTATTATTATTATTATTAACAGGTAATAATTGGCGCTGTTAATAATATTTACCCCTCATTCTCCTCCACACACACTATTTCCTATACATCAAGTTAAAATTTCATAACATAATACATAATACATGATACATTTAATACATTGAAATAGTCAATTCATATTTAATCTGATTAAGATTTGCACGTTCTATCTATTTAAAGTTGCATTTAAATCATTTAAGTTACAATTTCAATTAATTGATTAATTAATTCTAAACTTTCATTAATTCATTAATTATTTATTATAATTATAAAATTTATTTCAAATGTATTATTAATATTCATATTACATTATTATTATTTCATCATTTCATTTCTTATTACCTTTCTACTCTGAATTTTCTACCTATTTAACTACCTAACCTTTCACCTTCTATCCTGATTAGTCTGGGTGGCTCCTGTATTCACTATGCCTTTACTTAATTTTATTTTACTCACCTTTCTTCTAACTAACAACCAAATTTACCTATCATGACACCAATTTCTCAATTATAAACACCTTTCACTAATTTCATTCCGACGATAAATCCTATAGCACCGCGCGTCTTTGTACAGAGATGGGTGTTCCCTAACTGGCTATATACATTCATAATATTTTGCCCTTCCAAAATATTCGGCAAACACTCCCTTAAACTACGCTATTACCTGCCACAACACTATACCCAGGCACTATTCCTTGTTTAAACATTCTACCTTACTGTAATCGTTGACCATTGCATTACAAAACTTATCTCTCACCTACTCATAACAGTACCTCTCACTTTTCAAATATATATATTCTTACTTAAACATTTCATTTATTATTCATTAGACATTTTTTATTATTCATTAGGAATTACCTTCAATACAAATTAAATAATAATTTAACTTCATTAGAAACTTTCTATTACAATTAATAATTTACAACTTCTGTTACAAAGATAGTACAACTTTCTTTTGTACCATATTTTTTCAGTAATTGACCTTTAATTTGAAACTGTATTAATTATATATATATTTATATAATACTCGGGTCCCTAGTTCGGGGCCAATGAAACTACATTAATTAGTTCAAATACTAAAATCTTACTCTTACTCTTACCTTTGGGTTCGGGTCCAGAGTCGTTCAGACGAAACCAGCTACAGAAAGGATTATTTGGATTTGATATGTGCAATAATTATGTTAACACAGTTGATACTGTCTAAAATACATACTTATTTTATTTATCGAAAATCGCACCCTTCTTGTACTTTCAACAAATGACAGTATCTTTGTTAAATTTTGTTTTAAACTACTATAATAATTGACATTACTAAGTACATATAAGAAAATTGAAAATGAACCAGTATATAACCACACACACACTCTTTCTCTTTTTGTCAATATTTAAATAAACTCCCCTCTCTTAGAGATCTCTGTTCCTTATTAAGGTGTCTATAAAAGCAAATTTTATAATATAGTAATTAAGGTTTAAAAAGTGGTACTCATCCTGATAATGGTTTCACTCCAATGCACACCCATATTATTCACGTGTAATAACCGTGATACAAGTTCACTAGCTGACCGATTTCTGAGTTCTCTCGCACTCACGCCACTGTTGGTACTGATTTTACGGTTTTTGTTTCATGGTTCTCACTGATTTACTGATCTCACGTTCTAAAATATGATCAAGTCGGCCGACATAACTTTTTGCACTTAGATGTTGTTGTAGGCTGGCCGCGCTCTATTGTTTACATACTTTTTTATAAATGTTTTCCCACTTTATTAGATAGGCCGAATTTGTTTTATCTTGCACGCCCGAGGCCACTGTTTTAAATTAACGAACTTTATGCTGCTTCCTGCTGCTGGCTAATGTTACAACTGGTGACAGACTGCCTACTGTTTCACAAGAACTGCTGCTTACTGGGCGGTTACGCAATGCGTCTGGACAATTGTTTAGGCTAACTGTGTGTATGTTGTACTGGGGCTCCTCACAGGTGAAAGTTAACAATTTATTAATTACTGAATTACTGAATTAAAATTGGATCACACACTTCTGTACCGTTACAATACCCCCCCAATAAGAGATTGAAGGCCGAGGCGTTCAAACTCTTATTGCCTAGACCTAAGAGGGCCAGCGAGGATATGGCGCCACAACCCCCCTGAGCACTCTACTAAAATCATGGGTTCTTACCCCCCTAGTCTGGCGACTGTGACAGCACCCATCCGATCTTACTGGACTTCTCTGTTCGAGATCCCAACACCATAAGCTCGGACAGATACCCGCTACAGTATCACCTGACTTTGAAACATTCAATTAAAAAATCGAACAAACGGCCTTCCACCACTCCATATCCCACAACTGATTTGTTTCCTCTTAGCCGTACTGGTTCATTTTATATTATAGAATATCTCTTAACCCTAGAACATAGTGTTAATAAAACAATATAGGTTTCCCATGGTACACATAAATTCCAGTCAACTTGAATAATATTCTCCGTACAATATTGCCCAGCCAAAATGACACATTAATTATACATGATTACATTAACTCACAGGAATCGTACCTAAAATACAAATTATGTCCTTACTTGCCTACTCATATTTATATAGAATAAACAAAAAATTTTTTTTCTACTACCCCCCTTTGTATCCCTTAACCCCTGATACCCGTTACATATTAATGTGTTCTGCGCTAGGCTTCTTGGCCATACAGACCTCATCCTAGCAGTAAACCACATCTCCCTCGTGACCTGTAACTGGGTCACCCCCCATCCACACTCACTATTTCCCCCCCTGGACTGTGGCGCCCAGTTGCTTTCACAAGGACTGATGCGGAAGGGGTGGACATTTTTTTCTTTTATTCCACCCCATCCTTGCTTCGGCGTTACAATAAAATTCGGTATTACACCTACTATTCTTGATTTATACACCCCTAATGGACTACCACCCCTATCTGGGTGAAAATAGCCCTGTTCCAAAATTAGGTAGATTCCCCCAAAAAATAACCCCCCTACTAAGTCTAACAAACCACCGGGTTGACAAAATAAAACAAACCACTAGCCGGTTATATCAAGTAAAATTCATGATTTGTCGCAATTAACTACTTTCACGGTCATGATCCGGTGAGGTCATGACCGCACTTAGATGGAGAATCTACAGTTAAACAAAACATAAGTTGACATTCATAAAAGTTATGTGAACAGTAACATACACATCTAAGTTTCCCAAACATTTTTGATAGCATTCACGCAAAATTTCCTTCAGGTTCCAATTTAAGTAAAGTACATATTCCATTTATTTTACAATTACATTTGAAATTTGAATCAGAATAAATTTAAATTTATTATTAAAATCATCTTTCCAATTAATTTAATTATCAAATTAATTTAATTATATTTAATTTCTCAAACTCTTACTAGGTTACAGTAATTACCTCATTACTATTTTATCAAAAAAATTAACTTCATTTCTTTTGTTTCACAATAGGATTTTATTCAAGATACTGATTCATCAAGCTACAACATTTTTGTTGTTGTCACCAAGCATGACTGTAGACATTAGTCACAACATACAACACACCTGTTTACATTAGCAGTTGTCTACCAGACTGGTGTTATAAACACTCTCAGTTTCAACATTCATGGTTACACCATATACTGACATATATGCTTACTTCAACTTTTAATTTCTACAAACCTTTTAGTTAACATATTTATCTCTTATTTGTTCCAATTCAGATCAGATATATTTTAATTTGCCACAATTACTTTAATAACATTTTACTATTTAATACCATTATCTCAATTCCTTTATATTATTGAATCAAAATTTTTTCACACCAGTAAACATTTTATTTTATCTAATTGGTATTAGAAGCTTTATACTTACAGTACATTATTCATCTACTAACACAGACACAAAATATACACACCATTATCTCCACGTAACCTCTGAAACATTTACCAACAATGTTATTTCATATCAAACAAATTAACATTTATTTATTAATTAATATCAAATCTCATAAAACAATTTAAATCCATTAGAAAATTCAATTATATTAATCAGAATACTTAAACCTCTCAAATTATTTAATTAAATCAATTATTGAAAACACAACATTTTAATTACTTTCACCCATTGCAATAACTACAACTCATTCATTATCTTCTTCCAAATTATTTTTGTTATTTATTTAAACTGCTAAATATTAATATTATTATTATCATCACAACAATTTCTGCTACATACACACATTGTTTATCTAACATTTTATAATACATACAATTAAATTCGCTACACATTTATTTACAATTCTTCATTATTGTTTATTCAGTTATATCACACTTCAATGTCCAAGGTTGCGAGGTCAAAAACCATAAAACAAAATTATTTATACTTGTCCATTAATTGTTTTATAGTCTACCCTCCATCGTCAAAAATTAATCTTTGTTTCAGATAACACTTTTCAATTTCAGTTACACACATACTGCTGTTTTGTGTGTCATAACCATAAAAATCAAATTCAATCGTTTTATCACAATAATCATAAATTAAGTCAACATTAAGTATTTCTGTCAAGTCTCCAGTAGTAATTATATTTATTATCGGGTCAGTTATTTTCTCATCAATTAAATTATTCTTGTTTAAATACACTTCTAACATTTCTTTCAACTCACCATAATCTCTCTTTAATTCATATAATTCTATCTCTTTATCACCACACAATTCTCTATCTAACTCTCTCTCATCATAACACCATCTCATACCTTCAATATTACTCCAGACAGAGGGTACAAACTTATACAAAAAAAAATAAACAACTCAAATCTTCTACTAACACGGGACTCTTGCCCTTCAAAAACAACACTTGTGAACACTCTGGTTCACTACAAATAAGGGGAAAATTTACCCTCTGCCCCCATTCAACCACTATATTATCTTTCCACTTTCTCTCTGACTCATAAACACACATTAACATTCCATTATCACATTCTACAACTTCATCAGTACTCTCACTATTTATTTTCACTGTATCACTCTCTGATACTACCTCTTCAATTACATCTCTATTCTCAATATCGCTACTACTATCTACTGTATCACTTTTTGATACCATATTTGATTCACATTTATTGTCTACCACACACACACACACACACTCTCTTAACTCATCTGTTTCTCTTTTTGTTTCACTACATATTTCATTTATTTTACTTTCAATACTACACAATGAATTGTTTAATACGTCAAACTTGGCATCATTAGTGTCAAAACGTTTGTTTATATCGATACTCATTACATCGAATTTAGTCTCAAATTTTTTCTCATTATTGTCTAAGCGATTATTTAAGGCGTTTAATTTACTGTTAATTTCGCCCTTAAATTCCTTAAAATTGGTTTCAAGTTTATTACATCGTTCCTCAAATTTATTGCTTAACATTATATTTTGTTTTTCTAACATTAGTTGTATCATATTAACTATATCATTATTGTCATTTTGCTTGTTTTGGATAGGCGTTGAATGAATCTTAGCGCCCTCCATTGTCACTGATTCTGTTAAACTTATTTCATTTATTACCATTTCGGTTATTATTGTATTTACTTGATTGTCTGCACTTGTACTAGTCAAATCAATATTGTTGACTTTATCACTGTTACTCTCCATTTTGAGTAAATGTATACTTATAAATGTATGCTTAGCAAACTACACAATAATCGCCCTCACTTCCAAATAACCTGTTCTGCAGCTTGGTTAGGTCTGGCGGATATAGGTTGTAAAGCCTACACTCGCGTCACTGTTTCGGGAGCCACTGAAACTCTATGAATTATATATATAATTATATAATACTAGGGTCCCTAGTTCGGGGCCAATGAAACTACATTAATTAGTTCAAATACTAAAATCTTACTCTTACTCTTACCTTCGGGTTCGGGTCCAGAGTCGTTCAGACGAAACCAGCTACAGAAAGGATTATTTGGATTTGATATGTGCAATAATTAGGTTAACACAGTTGATACTGTCTAAAATACATACTTATTTTATTTATCGAAAATCGCACCCTTCTTGTACTTTCAACAAATGACAGTATCTTTGTTAAATTTTGTTTTAAACTACTATAATAATTGACATTACTAAGTACATATAAGAAAATTGAAAATGAACCAGTATATAACCACACACACACTCTTTCTCTTTTTGTCAATATTTAAATAAACTCCCCTCTCTTAGAGATCTCTGTTCCTTATTAAGGTGTCTATAAAAGCAAATTTTATAATATAGTAATTAAGGTTTAAAAAGTGGTACTCATCCTGATAATGGTTTCACTCCAATGCACACCCATATTATTCACGTGTAATAACCGTGACACAAGTTCACTAGCTGACCGATTTCTGAGTTCTCTCGCACTCACGCCACTGTTGGTACTGTTTTACGGTTTTTGTTTCATGGTTCTCACTGATTTACTGATCTCACGTTCTAAAATATGATCAAGTCGGCCGACATAACTTTTTGCACTTAGATGTTGTTGTAGGCTGGCCGCGCTCTATTGTTTACATACTTTTTTATAAATGTTTTCCCACTTTATTAGATAGGCCGAATTTGTTTTAACAATTCATTTAACAATGGCCTATCTTGCACGCCCGAGGCCACTGTTTTAAATTAACGAACTTTATGCTGCTTCCTGCTGCTGGCTAATGTTACAACTGGTGACAGACTGCCTACTGTTTCACAAGGACTGCTGCTTACTGGGCGGTTACGCAATGCGTCTGGACAATTGTTTAGGCTAACTGTGTGTATGTTGTACTAGGGCTCCTCACAGGTGAAAGTTAACAATTTATTAATTACTGAATTACTGAATTAAAATTGGATCACACACTTCTGTACCGTTACAAATTATTATTCAATTATTTAAAAAAATTTTACTTGTTTAGTTACACAAAACATGTTCATTGTTAATTATTAAACAATTAAACTTGCTGTTACATACATGGTGTACATAAATGTATAAAAGTTACCTGTAATACACAACATCTAAATACATAAATACATTGATATAAACATATATAAAACAATGAAAATTATATAATCCAAACACATTATTTTGTCATTACTCAAAATCAGTCCATATGCAGTCCAATTCAAAAACAACTTTTCACATATATTAAATGTTCATTTCACTATAAAACAATCTATCCTCCATCGTTGAATAGCATTCTAATCTTAGGTCTATTTATCTTATTTTTTAGTGAATAAATTTTATTATTAGAAACATTATACTCATAATAATTATCAAACATTTCATATTCATTTACAATTTCAATATCATATATCAAGTCAAGATCGAGTCTGGTTCTGTCTACATCAGTAAGATCATATGTTATAATTTTGTTAGTCATATAATAATTATCATAATCATTTTCTACCACTACACCTGTTACTTCCCAAGGTAAGTGCTTGATACCATTATTATCATTATCTATTATTATTTCAATTTCATTATTACTACAAGGTAAGTATTCATTATTTTCATACACCCTCTCTACTCCTAACCCTTCTACCAATTCTCTGTACTTTCTATTTACTTTAAAAATTTCTATTACTTTCTCTCACAATACCTCTCTATACTTTCTCTCTTTATATATTTCTCACCATAACACCAAATTACACTCTCTCTCTCCAAATATGCAGGGGTCACTAACTCAAAATTACTGTACCACTTATGAGGTACACAAAAACACCAAGGAACTCTATTTGTAGACCTTTCGTCTCCCAAATATAAATTTAAGGAACTCTCGTCCTTATAAAAAATACGTGAAGACTTTTCTTCACCCCCTAACACAACATCAAAGGAAAATTCTAACCCCTGCACCCCTTTAACAAAAATACTTTCTCCAAGCTCTCTCTCTGATTCAAAACACTCAAACACCTCATTTTCACTCATAATACTTTCATTATCATTTTCTAATATCATATTCTTACTACCTGTGAATTCATTATTCACATTATCACTGTTATTTACTTTATTAATCAGTACTTCGTTTTTTGTCTTATTTTCACTACTACTCACCTTCTGTTTTTCTATTTGGATTAATTGCTCATCCAACTTTGAAATTACTATATCACATTGCTTAATAAGATTAGTGTTACGGTTTTTAATTTCGTCTTTTATTTCGTTAAACTTGATATCAAGACTATTTCTGATTTCATTTTTCTGCTCGTTAAATTGTTTATCAAAATTATCAAATCTTACACTCTGTTCCTTAAATTTGTCATTTAAATTTATATTAATATATATTTATATTATATTTAATATTAGAATCGCTTTTTTGCTCATCTAACTTTTTATCAAAATTATCAAATTTCATTAATAATAACTGCATCAAAGCAGCTGTAGTACTCATTTTTGCTATTTTATCTTACTAAAACATATATGTATATACCTAGAAATCTGACCTTATTGTACTCCCGTGTTTGCGTACTTTCGCAATTACTTCAGGTAATTATTTCGCTTTCCTGGTAAGTATTACTCCACATAAAATTACGTTTTATGTAGAGTCCCTGTTCGCAAGGCGACCAAATGTGATAATACAAAACTTTGCGTCACATAAAATTAACTACTTTTATAATAAACATTGAATAATTATCGGGCGCCGTGTTGGCAGATTGTGCAACAACATAGATATTAGGCTTACCTCTCGGTCCAGTATTCGTGTAGACGAACCAGTAATTGCAAAATATACCTGAAATAACTCACTCGTACTTGTATTTTTTACCAATGATATTACCCAATTTATTTTCCAAAAAATGTAAGTACATATGAATAACTGACTATCTGTACCAAACACGTACATATTACGCCATGGGGCGTTTAGCAAACATCAAACCCTTAGAACATTTTAACCCTCCAAAATACCTACACAGTAAACATTAAACATTTGATAAGTGATTATTAAACATTAAACATATATATATATATATAGTTCGCACAACCCAGCACTTAAAAGATTTAAGTCACTCTCTCTCTCTCTTTTGTTTCCGTTGTTTACGGAAATATGCATTCCTTACCACTGACGTCATCAGGGCTTGGCACTTTATCGCTATATGTTACATACGTTTTTTGCTGTGTTTGTCGTTTTCCAATGAAAACGGTCGGAATCCTGTCAATTCACATTTGCGTTTTATAAAATAGTTTTATAGTCCACTCACCAAAACTTTACAGGGATTATGAAATATTTAAATAATTATTACCAAATAATTGTTAAAAATATATGAATACAATAATTATGGTCTTTTGTACCATGTTTTTATAAATTTAATATTGCACCAGAATTGTACCATCACAACAAGTAACAAAATATCATTTATGATTTACAATACAATAAATTTACATAATTTTAACATCTCAAAATTAACTCATCTCATTCTCAAAAGACCCACGAGTTCAGATACTAAACATTCAATTTATGCTATATGACATGTTTTGGTGAATTATGATATAGTAAGTAAGAAACACGTAATAATAATTATAGAACTGATAACTGAGTTAAATAATTGAATATATTGAATATTATAGAAGTTTGTAGCAGTTAAGAATTGATGATATATATGTGTGTTTGATTAATATTAATGATTTAAATATGTTAATGGAGTAAATTTGAATATACTAAGAACTCCTATGAATATTACTTGAATAATATGATTTAAAAGAAACCGTAAACTAGAAATATTAACAAAATTTTGTTGTTATTATTGACTATAAGGATGAAATAAATGATGAAGTTTCAGATGTATTAAGTGATAAGAATCTAACAATATAACTATTAGTATCTGAACAAAGTGTTATTATTTCATAACATTCCTGAGATCTTCTGCTCTGGCGCCCAATTAAATAATTAATAATACAAATTTGAGTGGAAGTATTCAATAATAAATATAGCTAAATATAATTTATAACATAATAAATCATTGTAATTACCAAGTATATGCAATACTATTTCGAATAAATTATTTAGCGCATCAATACATTGAGCTAGTCTTAAAAATCTTAATATTGACGCCCGAAAACAAAAGAGCACAATCTCCGTATCATTATATTTGGTGCATCCAAATGTGGAACACAATTCCATATGTAATACTTGACGCCAACAACACGGTGTTGTTGTAAACGTATCATTATATTTACCGCCCAACTTTGTGGAGCTTGATTGTAAATTTAAGTAAGCTCGGCAGAATGAGATGAGTTAGATAATAAGAAATACAATATACATTTTAAAATTAATGTTAACTCGAAGTAAGACTAGAGAGTTAAGGAATTTTAATAAAAGTAAAAGTAGTGAAATTACAATGGCAAGTAACGGTGATATAAATAATGGTGATGAAGTAGAATTTGACATTAATAATCAGATGGGGGAAACAGAAAGAATTGAAGAAGTAACAGAGAACAAAGTCATATTGGCTCATTTAGAGGCAAGGGAACGAACTGAAGAAAATACGACAAGTACGATACAACACACAAACATGAATACAGACATGGCCACAATACTACAACTATTAGCAGAGAATAATAAACAAATAACAACGGAACTAAAGGAACAATTAACAATGGAAAACACAAAAGTAGCACAACAAATAACGCAACTATTAACACAACAAATAACGCGACCGGAGGTTAGTACAAAAACGGAAAATACAAAAGTAACACAACAACTAACGCGACTGGAGGAGAGTACAAAACAACAATTAGCGGAACACATATCACAGGTAACACAAAAACTAGAAGAAAACAATAAACAAACAAGAAAGCAACAATACAAGAATACAACTGGTAGAAAGCAACAGGAAGCTGGAAAAAAGAATTGAGGAGGTTAATGAGAGTATACAAGAAAACAACATCCAGATAAGGAAAGAGGAACAATACATAACACGACAAGTAAACGAACACAGAAAACGGGTAGATCAACAAATCGAAGAGATTAAGCGAGAAAACCAGGAAATATCAACGAAATTCAGGTCAGAAGCGAAAGAGGTGGTACATGACGAAATAGAAACACTTCAAACGCAGGTGCTGGAACGCCTAGAAGAAGGTGAACAAGCAATCAACTAAACCAAGGAGACCGTCGAACAAGAGATACAAGCAATAAACAAGAAGCTTGATTCCAACAACAAGAAACACGAAAGACGACTGAATCTACACCGAGCGGAAGCTAGCCGCGAGTTAAATGAGGTAGGTGGACAGTTAAAAATGGTGAAAGAAGATATGAAAATGCGGTTAGCACAAATAGGCGCAACACCAATACAACGAGGAATCACAGTGGAACACTTAAAAAGCGTGTCGTTCAATGGGGAAGGTGAGTACCCGATGGAGTTTATCAAAGAAATGGAGGAGATAAGAAAAGAATATTATACGCATGATGGCATTAACTGGATCGCGATGCATCTAGAAGGAGAGGCGGCAATCTGGTGGAAGTTGACACGACATGAAGTAGAAACGTTCCAGGAATTCCAAGAAGCTTTCATAGCAAAGTATTGGAATCAGATGGTTCAAGAGGAGGTATGGGACCGCCTAGAATTCGGAAAATATAGGTACGAAAGTGGCCTCAGCATGGTACAATATATGGAAAGGTGCATCCTACAGAATCGACAATTGATACCACCTATATCAGACCAACATTTAATTAGAAAGCTTGCACGCCATTATCACCACGACATAGCAGTAGCTACAGTGACGAGAGGGGTAAAAAATATCGCCGAATTTCAAGTATTGTTAATGGAGTTTTCAGCGATGCGAAAGACAAACAACGAGCGCGCTTATAACCCAGTTGAAAAAAATCAGGTAAAGACAGAACATAAGGAACGACATAACCGCCCGTGGCATAATCGGAGAGTTGACAGACAGCCAGACTACCCCAATGATAATACCAGACGTAACTACGCACAAAACAAATTTGAGCAGGGTAGGAGAGAAATGCCTAGAGGAAAACAAATTCAGGTCAACGCTCTCGCAAGTACAAGCGGAACTCAAGGACAGTCATCGAACCCAAGTGTACCAAGTACGAGTTCAAAAAACTAAATAAATATTACCGTAGAAATAAGATAGATTAGCAATTAGTTGTAAGGAAATCAGCACCACATTTTTGAATATACGTGATGATTTATTAGAAATAGATAAAGAAATGGAACGGACACAAAAATTTAAATGTCCAGAATTAGAAATTAGTTTGAATAATGTACCCGTTATAGCGTTAGTTGACACAGGCAGTCAGATAAATACGATTTCTGCCGAGTGGTTCAATAGAAATAAACACCGAATGGGAAAACTGGATGTATTAAGACTAACAAATACAGTCGTAAAGGGAGCCGTGGGTAAGAAGTCGAAGCAAATTACGCAACAAGTATTATTAGAAGTAAATTTTGGCGAATTGGTAGTAGATAGTGTGTTTATTATCGTGCTTGAATTAATACGTGACTGTATCATGGGAATTGAAATATTACAAGAAGGAGGTTGCATTATTAATTTACAAAATAATCAAATTACATTAATAATCAAAGTACAACAGGTGATATACCCAAGAGTTGGGAGATGCTACCGATGGAAATACACCAAGAAGCGGAGCCTACTACAGCCATAATCCGGGAGAAACTGGAGAAAGTTACTGAAATTAGTAACGAAACTAAAAAGAAGTTGGAAGAGGTGCTATTACGAAACCGTCAGATATTTAGAGAGGAACCAGGCAGGGCAATTGGATATGAGCATAGTTTCGTCATAACAGATAAAATACCGTACTGTGTCAAAGGGTGGCCTATTCCTTTAAAATATCAAGAAGCCGTTGATAAGGAAGTGAAAAAAATGGAGTCACGCGGAGTAATCGAACGCGCGGCCAGTCCATATATAAACCCTTTGGTAACCGTTATTAAGAAGGATCAATCGATACGGCTATGTCTTGACGCGCGGCTGATTAATTCAGTTACTGTCCCAGATTATGAGGGGGCAGTACCAATTAATGAAGTGTTGGCAAGCTGCGGGGACATAAGTGTGATGAGTAGCATTGATTTAACAAGCAGCTTCTGGCAAATGCCACTAGCTGAGGAGTGTCAAAATTTCAAAGGGTTTCTATATAAAGGGCGATGTTACCGATACACCGTAACCCCATTTGGCCTCAAGACCAGCTTGGTGAGCCTGACCAGAGGATTGGACAAGGTATTAACGAAAGAGGTAAAACGGTTTACAATAATATATGTTTACAACTGCCTATGCGTATCCAGGAGTGAGGAGGAACATATCAGACATTTAAGTTTGCTATTGGAGAATCTGAGACAGGCTAACCTCACTGTGAACATAAAAAATCCCAGTTTTTTCGGCAAAAGATTGACTACTTAGGCTACGAACTTTCCACAAAGGGTATCAGTGCGTCACAAGACAAGGTTGCAGCAATAATGAAGTTTCCTCGACCGAAGAATCAAAAACAGCTGAAGGGATTTTTAGGTATGACTAATTTTTTTAACAAGTTTACCAGCCGATACGCCGAAGCGACTCAACCATTGCTACAGTTGTTGAAAAAAGGATCAAAATTTAAATGGACAGAGGAATTGGACCAACCGTTTGATAGAGTGAAACAGCTGTTTATGGACACCGTCATGCTCAGGCATCCCAATCCCAACAAAAGGTTTTACTTACAAATGGATGCAAGCAAGTATGCGTTAGGGGGGCAACTCTACCAGATCGACGAGGACAACCAAGTCGGAGTGATTGCTTTCACAAGCCGTGTCTTCAGAGGAGTGGAATTAAATTACTTCACAACTGAATTAGAATTGTTAAGCGTGGTCCATAGTTTAAGAAAATTTAGGACGTATGTGTTGGGACACCCATTGACGATAATAACAGATAATAATGCATTAACTTTTATGCAAAAATGCCAACTAATCAATTCACGCATTACACGATGGATCTTGGCCATACAGGAGTACGATTTTGATGTGATACACTGTAAGGGCAAGGACAACATAGTGGCCAACATACTGAAGACTCACCGGTGGAAATGCCAATGTATCAGGAGGAAGAATTAGAAATTAGCGCAATGGAAATTAAAATCAACCCGACGTTGCAAAAACAACTACAGAATATTTCACAATTACAGAAAGATGTTCACAATTACAGAAAGATGATGAGAAGCTGAACAAAATCTTAATTCAATTACAAAACGATCCACACAGTAAATTACATAGAATTTATAAATGGCACAACCAGAAACTATACCGACAGGAAAGGCGAAGATGGAAACTAGTAGTAACCAAGGAATTGGGTGAAAGGTTAATTCAAGAGATACATACAGTATACGGACATATTAGCATAAAAAGAACTTATGAATTAATCAAAGAGGATTTCACGGGGGACCACTTATACAAATTCACAAAGCGATTGGTGCGAACCTGTGAAGTCTGTCAAAAGTGTAAAGATCACCACAGAAAGGGTATTGGTGAGACCAGGCCAATATTACCAAAATCCAAAGGCGAGTTGGTCAGTATGGATTTTTACGGACCACTACCAACATCGACGGGCGGAGTAAAATATCTTTTAATAATTGTAGATAATTTTACAAAATATGTGAAATTATATCCGATGAAGAGGGCAACCACCGCTACAACAGTTAATAAATTGAAAACGTATATACAAGAGTTGGGTAAACCAGAAGCCATACTGACGGACAATGGAGCCCAATTCACCACCAGGTCATGGGTGAAGAACTTAGCGAACCTGGAAATCAAACCAAAGTTCACCGCCATCCGGAACCCATGCACAAATTTGGCAGAAAGGGTAAACCGTCAGCTGGGAAATGTGTTTTGTGTATTAGTGGGAGGACACCACACGAAGTGGGCAAAGTACATTAGATTGGTGGAGAAGACCATAAATGAAACGTACCACGATACCACTGAAATGACGCCACACCAAGCTCAGTGGGGTCAGAAACCAAAAAGAGTGTGGGAAAAATACATTGACAGAGAATTAATGAAAGAAGAAAGAAAGGTGAATTCTAGAGACATATATCTAAAGATAAAAAGCAAAGGGGAGAAAAGAGCACAGAAACATAATGCCGAAGGACATCAGATGAAATTTAACGTCGGAGATTTAGTATTAGTTAGGACTAACCTGATATCTGATCTAGCAAATAAGATTACGGCTAAGTTTAGTGAACTCTTTGAAGGCCCTTACCAAGTCAAAGAATTAAAAGGCAGTGCAACATACGTGGTAGCCGAGGTCAATAACCTTGAATCTGTGCGGAGAATCTTCAACGTCAGACAGATGAAGCCATATTACCATGAATGATTCACTATGAAAAGGGGAATTTAAAGATAAAAATATATTAAAATTCCTTGACATAAAATATGTATGTTACTAATCTGAAAAAAAAGTGTATGTATATAAACTACTGTAACACGAAAGAATATGTATAGAATTAACTTGAGATGGACAAAGTTTGTTAAGATTTGTATGTAATTAACATAACTTAAATATTATGTATGTAAAGAACGTACAAAGAAAATTTTATGTGTAGAACTAAATGGACAAAAATTTAAAGGTAGTAATCTAATATAATATGATAAGGATAGAAAGTAACGTCAATTTTAAAAGGGACAGTGATTGTTTAAATACTATGTCTATATTGTTGACAAGTGATGTGTGTATTATGTTAATTTAGAATAGAGGGTGCAAGTGTATAATGTAGCAGGTAGAGAGGGAGAAAGTGAAAATTCACAACTAAAGAAACTAGTTTGACTACTTGTACTAAAGTAGGGCACACAGAATGTAAACAAACCTTTTGACCAACATTTCGTAGAGGCATACAAAATGATTTCACAAATTCTATAAAACAATTCTGGAAATCATTTCGGGGGACAAATTAAACGTTACTGTGTAACTGTATCTTAATTTAATATGTATATAAATACATAAAATAATCAATCAAATATTAATAGTAAATATAACAATATATAATAATACAAAGTATTGAAATGTACGTAGATTTAAGTAAAAATATAAATGAAAAGTTGAATCTAAAGAGGCTCGGCTATGCGACAGTCCGGCGCTGACAAAAATGTTACAATAGACCTAAAACACCCTTACATGTCATAAACGCATAAAATGTTTTGTAGTGTAAAACTAGCAAAAAAGTCCATATACCGTTAGGGTAACGGTACTGTGTCCTTCAACAGACAATAGATGCCACGCCAGTAAATATGACGATTTTAGAAAGTCGCGTCACTTTTTAGGGAGTATAACAGACACCCGCGTAAGTTTATCACCCGCTCTCTGGGGACCAATCACAGATAGCGTCGGTAGTGAGCGCGAAAAAGATACAACACTGGACTGGGTACATTCAAATATACCGGCAACGGCAAATATTTCAAAGTCAAGCCAATGGGATATGATCAACAGAAGCTGTAGTGAGGGTACGACTCAAAAAACTATAAAAATAACACGCGAAGCAAACAACAGGGGAGTCTAAGTCTAAATTTCACGCAAAACACGGGAAACCTGCGTCACTCGATGCGAGCAATTTTAATAATATTACTCTAAGTTCAAATCAATATTATCTCGGTTCAATAGTGTCAGTCATCAAGAAGTTTTATTTATATGTGTGCGCAATAGTACGTACGGACAAGAAGCTGTTTAACTTGTGCGCGTAGATTGCATCAAGTAGTATATTTATTTATATGTGCACGACGTCTAGTAATAACGCGAGCGAGTGAGGTGATTAAAGAAAGTTAATCAAGCGTGATCAGTGTAAAGTGTAGTGCAATGGTTAACGCAGGATTACAATTCGTCATTCGTCTATTCGGAATCCAGCAACAAGTAACAAAATATCATTTATGATTTACAATACAATAAATTTACATAATTTTAACATCTCAAAATTAACTCATCTCATTCTCAAAAGACCCACGAGTTCAGATACTAAACATTCAATTTATGCTATATGACATGTTTTGATGAATTATGCTATAGTAAGTAAGAAACAAGTAATAATAATTATAGAAATGATAACTGAGTTAAATAATTGAATATATTGAATATTATAGAAGTTTGTAGCAGTTAAGAATTGATGATATATATGTGTGTTTTGATTAATATTAATGATTTAAATATGTTAATGGAGTAAATTTGAATATACTAAGAACTCCTATGAATATTACTTGAATAATATGATTTAAAAGAAACCGTAAACTAGAAATATTAACAAAATTTTGTTGTTATTATTGACTATAAGGATGATATAAATGATGAAGTTTCAGATGTATTAAGTGATAAGAATCTAACAATATAACTATTAGTATCTGAACAAAGTGTTATTATTTCATAACAATCCTGAGATCTTCTGCTCTGGCGCCCAAGTAAATAATTAATAATACAAATCTGAGTGGAAGTATTCAATAATAAATATAGCTAAATATAATTTATAACACGATAAATCATTGTAATTACCAAGTATATGCAATACTATTTCGAATAAATTATTTAGCTCATCAATACATTGAGCTAGTCTTAAAAATCTTAATATTGACGCCCAAAAACAAAGGAGCACAATCTCCGTATCATTATATTTGGCGCATCCAAACAAGGAACACAATCCATATGTAATAATTGACGCCAACAACGCGGTGTTGTTGTAAACGTATCATTATAACGATGACTTGGCAGCTTCAAACTCTAGTGCGTGAACAAGAGCTTCTGAGCTATCTCGGTGTCTTGCCATTCGTAACACTTGCTGAAGTTCACAATCTCCGATGCCATCAATAAATGTCTGCACCGCAAACCTTATTCGGAAATCTTCTGGTGCTTCAGGATAGGCCAATCTAATCAATCTGTCGATACTTGCTTCAAACTCTTGAAGACTCTCCCCGGAACGTTGTCGTCTTGTTCTCAACTGAGCGCAGTACAAACTCTCGCAAATGTTTATCACCGTAGCATAATTCTAGAGCTTTTATCAACTTGGCATAGTTGTTCTGGCTGTCAGGTGGCACTTTCTGTAGTAATTCCACCGCAGGTCCTTTTAATGCAAGAACGAGTAAAACAGCCTTGTCTTTCTATCCAATTATTTGCGCATGCAGCAGCTTCGAATTGGCATAAATACGTCGTCCAGTGCGTGCTTCCATCAAAGGTTGGGGCCTTGACATGAACTGTCCCAACCGCAGGCGAGGTGACCTTCTCTATTGACTTATTTTCTGTGTCTTTCTCTGTCTTTATCATTGGTACAGTGTGTTCACAAAGTTGTTTTGGTTGTAACTTCAGACACTGCTCGACTTCATTTTTAGTCTGCTCTTTTATATTTGTAATCGAGTCTTCTACTGCAAATATTTTTGTTGACATAGTTTCTTCCACAGTCAAGACAGATTTTTCTACTTCACCTATTTTATTTGACATGTATTCTCCTACGTCAGATATTTTTGTAGACATTGATTCTTCAACACTCGAGACAGATTTTTCTACTTCAGCTATTTTTAATGTCATTGATTCTTGTACTTCTGATATTTTAGTAACTTGTTTATTAAGCTCACCTCGTAGGAGACCCAATTCTGTGGTACTGTGTTCTCGTAACTGTTTCTGCATAGCTTCAAAGAAAGCTTCCGTTTTATCTGCTTCTTGCTTATGTTTTTCATCCTGTCGTTTTTCTGCTTCTTCCGCCTCCTGTCGGCGTCTTTTCTCCGCTTCCTCTGCGTCCTGTCGTTGTTGTTCCTCTGTCTGCAACAGCAGGGCCTGGAAATTTTCTATCATCTGACTGGCATCAACTGTTCCCGATTAATTACAAATTACACTCGTCTTGTACGTGTCCACTGTTTCCACTGTTAACCGTTTTATCCCAGTTCTGACACCACTGTTACACGGTCTAATCGATCGTCGTAGGTACAGTGGAAACAAAATAAGTACAAGACACCAATTAAGTCACTAATCACCAGCTTTAATTTTTACAGTAAACAGTTCATAATTAACAACACAGTCTACTACAACAAATCAAATAAAAATTGTTCACACGCAATAAAATGTCACTAATATTAAATGCAATTGTATTACAATAAACTGTATTTATACCGCCCGATTATAAAATGCAACACTTCGCTAATAACCACTTGAAGGTACACAGTAATATCGCTACTATAACTCTCGAACCGCACTTGTCAATATTTCGCACTAAACTAAACTGAACGTTGTTGAGCACTGGTTTATATACCGCCCCAAATTACCAGATTATTCGATAGCGCCAGTATGGTTACGATGTAATTACTTGCGGCCTTGACACAGTCCGGGCGCCCGAGCGAAGCCTGGCACAGTCGAGACGATTCTCGCAAAATGCGTCTACAAGCACGTACGCCACACACGTTATATCGAGACTCTTCTGGCACATTCGATAAACACGTAGATTGTTCTGTGACGTCGTAACAGTACGTATACGAGAGGTTTTTGATACGTCAGTGCAAAAATAAAGAAGACACAATTTTCTGAGAAAAATCTTTTCTATTTATCAACACTATCTCACGAGAGGTTTTTGATAAGTTAGTGCAAAAATAAAGAAGACACAATTTTCTGAGAAAAATCTTTTCTATTTATCAACACTATCTCCTTTCAAGATTATACACTTAGTCCAATGATGCTCAAGCATTTTGATCCCATCCTTATTAAGATTTATCAAAGTCCTCAAAATACGCAGATGTTTCAGCAATAACTTCATCATTATGTCATGTAAATCTCTTTCCAGCAAGCCACTTCTTCAAATTTGGAAACAGATAATAGTCTAAAAACGCTAACTTTGGTGAGTAGGGGGTGTCTGGAAGAATTCCATAGAGTGATTAAAAGAATTTTGCTATCACAATTGCAGAAGAGTGAGCTGGTGCACTGTCTTGGTGAAAAAGAACCTTCGTCAAATGTGGTTGTTTTTTCTTTATTTCCTCATTTAGACGATCCAGCAGAGATGCACAATATTGCCCAGTTATCGTTTACCTTTCCCAGAAAGTCAATTAAGATTATGCCATGAGCATCCCAAAAGACAGTGGCCATCACCTTACCTGCTGATGAAAAGGTTTTTGCTTTTTTTTTTTGGAGCATGTTCTCCTACTGCAACCCATTGTTTTGACTGTTCCTTGGTTTCTGGTTGGTAGTGATGTATCCAAGTTTCATCAACTGTTATGAAATGCCACAAAAATTCTTCTTGATTGTGTTGAAACATTTGTAAATGTTCATGTAAAATATGAAGCACCCATTCATTTGAGATGCCTATTGTATTAGCAATTTCATGCACTTTCAATCTTCTGCCCTCCATCACCATATCATGGACTTTTTCAATATTTTCTGCAGTTGTAACCTCAACAGGCCATCTGGAACGTTCAGCATCATTTGTACTCATATGACCACTACAAAAATAACCAAACCATTTGTAAACTGTTCTAGTCGATGGAGCTTACTCACCATAATATTTATCCAGCTTGGATTTAGTTTCCTGTGCAGTTTTGCCTTTCAAAAGTAATGTTTAATCACCACATGAAATTCTCCTACATCCTTTTTTTGCAAATCACAATACTTCATCAACTCAAACAATTGTCAACAATAGAATTATGAATGTATGTTACTGAAACGTGGTATACGGTCCTAGCAGAGATGCAGGAAACTAAAAATTATGTCATTTATACAGTACAAGTGCCATCTCTTGACTTTGCACGGCCTTATCAAACACTGCCCATATGTGATTACTGAATTTCGCCTCTCTGACAACCTAGGGCACAATCTGCTTTCAGGACCAAAGTTTTCTGCTGAGACTGTCCGAACGCACGTGGGCCAGGAAAACTGTTAGATCGCACCCACATATTCTAGTACGTTTTATGTGCGAGCAGCAAGGACCCCAATCAATCTCCTCAGCTTTACAAATATAGTACACAGTCACATGACACTTGGAAACACCCCTGCATATAATAAGGCTAAGCAATTTAGTGCACTCGGTTTGTTAGCATATTTGGGTTGTCAGAAAAACTATGCTCTCTTGAACAGGGCCAAAAGGCAGGAGCTTGTAAAAGAAGCTTGGTATTTGGCAACTATAACCAGTCATCTCTGAATGCACAACCTAGAGAGTGAGTTGTATACCACTGAGGCAAACGATCTGTGCAGATACTTTCCTTGGTAAAGCTCGGTACTTAACAAATCAAATGTTACTCCAGCTCTCCTACTGAACCTAGACACTGTACAGCCTTGACTAGACCACACTCCTTGACTATCAGCAAAGGCAGTTTGTTTTTGCTAAAATAGTAGCAAAGACAGTTTTAGTTATATCATTGTTAAAAATATTGTACTTACTTTTAGCACATTTTAAACTGGCTGAGCAGTGGCACCATTAAAATGACAAAACAGCATTTTTATATGGCAAAGCAAACACAATAGGTACAATAAATACACATGTTTCTTAGTTGCATTTCTCTACAGTACACATGGTTTTTTGTGTATTTCATCTTTTTATGTGAAGACTAGTTACTGTTTACTGAAAGCTTATTATATCATGTAAAAGTTCAATTCTTTCTTGTCACAGTGACATAAAAAAACAATATAATGATGTTAATATTTTTTTATTAATTTAAAAAAATCATTATTTACTTACAAAAAAAGTTTTAAAGACATTTTGGGTCAGTCTGCATTTATAAATGTTATAAATGGGCTGTTTTGCAATGTTACATAAGGTCTAATTAAAATTAATTATATACCTAAACTAGTATAATGTAATGCCTCATCTTCATATAACTCAGGAATTTCATCTTTGGTGAAATAACGATCCTTAGAATCCATGCTGCACGCTTGTAAACAGCATCACAGTTCACTGAATGGCTGTGAAACGTGATTCCTATTTTCAATAAACGGAATGTAAAATGCAAAATTGCTGCGATCTGTATTTTTTTGTGAACTAAATATGTGAGAGACTATGTTCCAGTTAACACAGCCTGCAGGTTTTATGTACCTAAATGTCTACACATACACAGTAGACACACCTGTGGAAAGAGCAGGCAACGTACAATGGGAGAAAAACGCCCTCCCACGGTTTTTGAAGGCAACATAGCCAAAGTCTTAATCTCACAAAAGTACTATATAATTGTTTATTTTGGCTGTAAACTGTTTCAATAATGTTTAATTGCTTGAATGGTGTTTTTTTTGTCTCTGCAACGTATATCAAGATGGTTGAGCATTTAACCCTTTTGGTAATTTATTTTTATTTTTAGTGATTAATTTTCCATGGGTTTTATTTGGAGCAGGCTAAACATGATATCTAAAACAGAGTACCAGTCACTGTCAGAACCTACTGATTCAAAACACTGAAACCCACGTAGTTAAAGCATGTTGCTATAAATAATTCACAACTGGAAAAATTCGCAAATGGAATTACTGAGTCTACAAAAATTTGTTACTTTATGTTCAGAGGAAAATACTTTAGAATTATAAAATAATGATTAGTTCATAAGGCATGCTAAACATTACTTTTTTTATTCATTTATAATCAATTATAACAACATATAAAAATATTTACCCAATGACGGTGACAGTGTAGGGAAATGATAAATGTGTTCACATGTATTGCTGCTGTTTGGAATACAGAATCCAAACTCAAAATCAAAGCTCTTTAGAAGTGTATCACGGAAGAAGTGGCGTTCAATCATCCGAAATTTTGAAACAGGTAGGTTTCCTACTGTAAATTCTACCCTGCAACATTTAACAGCATATCATTACCATTATTTCACTGGTTACACAAAATGAAACATTACTTTAACACATTACTACACTCATTTTATTTCCTACACAATTCCTTTTCACAATTCACTATTCTTTAATGTAATGAAGTGAATTAGTAGATAGAAGTAAGGTGACACACATACACATATCATACAATAAACAGAATATTTTTTTTTAACACTACGCTTAATTGTCAAAATTTGTTAACACAATATGTTTTTCAGTTGATAACCATTTTTTTTTACACTATTACTAAAAATGATAAACGTTTGTTTATTGTATGATGTGCCACATCAGTCATAAAGCTGAGAATGGAGAACAGTCTGGTATGCCTCATTATTTATGTATTATTATTATTTATGCCTCACTCAATGTTTTAGCAATACGTACATATTTGACAGATACAAGTGGACAGTACAACAAAGCAAATAAAATAATACTACTAAAAGGAAAAATAGAAACACTAACTAACAAACAATAATAATAATAACATGAATAATAATAATATTACAATAATAAAAATTATGATAATTTCATTTTTTGTTTAAGCCACCTTTTCTGTGTGGCTGCGAATACACAACTTGCTTCACTGGAGTTATTTTATTTCATTACATTTAATTAATATAATAAAGAGAGTAATAACAGGAGCAAGCTTAAAATTTCATATTAAATAAAAATAAAGTTGATAATCAATTTCAATCAATGTATCCATTTGCATATGGTAATTTGTTTAAATCTTTGTTAAAGTTATTGTGATTCTTCTTATTTTGTACCGACTGATTTTGAAGTATTTCAAAGAATATAATGGTAATGACAAACAGAAACAGAGAAATATCTAAGTTATTTAAAACATCACACATTAATTATGGTGTACAAAAGTATACAAAAATTTCACTTTCTTATGAACTCAAATGAGAAGATTTAAGAAGAGCGTTGGAAAAGTTCCAATGTTGAACGCGAGTTATGTCAGGAATGTTTCCAATCACTATGAGTGTCTGGTTGCACTATCGATGTATACTATATGGATCGCGTGCTGCATTCACTGAATTCGGTCCGACCCCTGCACCAGTGGTGGGCAAGAACACTCCGTATGCTATATACTGTACGTGTACAAAGTCGGACGTTTCTGCTTTGTTATAGCTTTTGTTGCTTTAGCGGAGCATATTGTTATGAGAAGCGTACCGAACAATCCAGAACATTCTCCACTCCCCCCCTTCCAGTGTGGCTTGTGTTGTGTCATTCACGTAGGTGGTTCTAGTGAGTTCCAGGAACACTCAGAGATACGCATTAAGCTACTGGCGCTCAGTTAAGGAGGGAAAGCTGTACTGTACCTCGGCGCAGCGTATATAAAGCTATAGCAGCCGGGCTGTCAGTTTAGTAAGTGAGCGATTTCGCTAGTGCGGATTGAGTGTGTCGAAGTGAAGTAGTATCGTGTTAATAATTGTGTGACATTAATAGACATTGTGTAATATTATTAATAGACATTGTTGTTGCGTGTGGACAAATCTAACTGGAAATATTGTACGAGTTAATTACGAACTGTTTAACTGTGAAAATAAAAGCTGGTGATTAGTGATTTAATTGGTGTCTTGTATTTTGTTTCCACTGTACCTACGACAATCAAGTAGACCGTTGTAACAATATTTTGCATTAAATGGTATAGATTTTAACAATTAATGACTCCAAAGTGGAGGTTTTTAATAAGTTCTTTTCCAAAATGAACAGATTTGTTTCACTGTAAGATTTCAGTGTTCTGACATATTATTTCAGTTTGTCGCTAAGTTCTGTTGCATTCATAAACAGTTCTGTTGCTTTCTTATTTATGAACATTTAATGTTGAAGCCAGACGAATAAAGATAAGAATAAGGGACACAAAGAATAAAAGATGTGAGCCGTAAACTTTAAAATGTTTATTGCGTAAAAGAAGCTGGTGTATATGCTCGCCATGGTCGTTAAAGTGTTCAACTAGGAATGCTGATTTATATTAAATTTTTTTATTTTATTTTATTAGCTACGTATTAATTGTATAAAAATTGTTTACATTAAAGATTACTAAATAATACAAATTTATTTAACTTTTGGTAGACACCAGGCTTAGAGAAGGTAGTTGCAGCAGTTCTTTCCTTAGCAATATCATACAACAAGATTTTATAAAATAATGTCCCTATTAATTTGATAAGTTTCACTTCATGGCTGTCTTAGAAAAATCAGTGTTTGAAATATGTTTTCTACACACTGTGCCAGCAAAGTTTTTGCGAGCTGATATAATCATTTTTTTGGTATTAAGTTTACTGTCAGATATAATCAATAAATTATACATTTATTTTGCAATCTTTAAAACGTCTGATGAAGCTCTAATTAATTTTCTGCTTGACACAAAGTCAGTAAAATGAGTGTAAACGCTCAAGTTATTGTCATCTGTTATCAGTCAGGCAAAAGTAAAAACAAACTGTTATAATAATAAAACCTTCATAAGCACAAATTTTCAGTAGAACTGTCCAAAATATAATAATTGTAAGGTGTCAAAACAAGTGCATTACTGACTGAATGACTCGTTTAATACACGTGTTAACTTAGCGCCAAACGCTTTATTCTACCGATGGTGGGAGAAGATGTACGTGCTTCGGACCATTTTCTGCCATTCACTTTGCCTGGCAGCACGCGATCCATATAGTATACATCGATGGGTTGCACACAACTGTTGTCACTAGCAGGAAATGTTATTGCAACATTCTTGTGTGGCTATGCAGTACAATGTTTTACATTGTACCTGAACAAATACAAATCAATACAAAACATGACACAATATTCAAAGCACTCAACATAGAAAATACACAAAAAACTAACACATACACCACAATCACACACAATAAAACCAATTTGAAATACCAGAAGCCAACAGGAAGCCACAATAATAGTAGTCAACCAGCAAAGCATATGTACTTCACCAGACAGAAAAACCGGAAGGCTGAGGATGGGTGCAAGATAGTGCCCGAAACATGTTCCAATAAAGGATAAAAATAACATCTTGACGTAAATTTAATTATAAATATTAAATGTATTATATATATCAAGAAACGGACTGTAGCAAAAAGTGACTAAATATATATATTGCAACACATCTTTTTATGATTTCTTTCATTATGGATTATGAGTTTTACATGGACCTGGTTAGGGTATATCATGCCAACACTTACCTGCAGTATATGGTACTTTTCTGCTTTGCCGGCTATTAGGTGTGGGATTTGGGCTTATTAGGTATCAGGTAACGAGTTGGGACGATGTGTTTCCAAAAGAATTATTTTAGGAAGCTGAGTTGTATAAATTGTGAATAAATGAAAACTACCTTTTTAGTCTATCATTCCAATGATTATAATTGTCACCCTCAAGGTGCTTATCTTTAAACAAATCATAATAATAAAAAGAATTTCAAATATTTAACACAATGTACGGCGGGTTCCACCATTTATATTCTTTCTTGAATATTACTTTACCATATTTTCTCTAGTGATATATTGTTATAATGCTTACGTCTAACAATCACATATTAAAATCATATATCTTAGTACATAATTTATAAGTTCCTGAAAATAAGACATACAATACACAGTATATACACAAAACATATAACATGGAAATATACACACATATATGGGCAGTTTCACACTGTCTGCCTGTAATTATAATTCATTTATAAAAAATCATTTTTTGTTATATTGAATTTAATTATTTAATAAAATGGAAATACTGAATTGATTTCATTCTATGAAATCCGTAACCCTGTTCTTTATACATGAGAAAATAAAATACGAACTTTTTAAATGAATATAACAAGGGTTATAGTTATCGTTATCTCTATGGTAATTATTATTAATATAAACACTTTTATTAAGGGTAACTCCCTTTTAATTATTCTAATCTTCAGCCTGCTTGGCTATCAACAATAATTAATATGAAACAATAAAATTTGTGACATCTACTATCTTGAGAACACTCTTAGAGCTTCTCTGCATTCTCCCTTAATTTATCACATTTAATTTATCAAATATAATTTTTTATACAGTGCACAATCTCATGAAAACATTTGCTTAGAGTCTTTCTGCACTCTTATTAACATATTATTATAATAATCACACATTATCTAAATGTTCTGTCTTTTTGAATAAATGTCTCTATATGATATACAGTACAACATTTAAAAGTGTCTTTAGGCTTTAGTCATACCGCCTATATAAAAAAATGTTTATGAATTATTTAAAACTGTTTAATTTCGTTTATAGCGGCTTTTCATTTACTTGTTGTGTTTTACAACATTATTATGAACCCTGAACCATATCAGGTCACCTGTTTTGATGATTTCATGTTACACAGATGTACACGGGTCTCAGGCGTCGGCGTTGAGTACAGCTATTCCTCTCGAAACCTCCGTCAGCGTCGCTTAGCGATGTATGAACAGCTAGGCTAGGCGTCGTTCCTTTATCGTCATGGACACAGCGTCTCTGGCCTCGGGTATAGTCTGATGTCCGTAGTACGTAGTTGTAGTAACTCAGGTGTCTGCCGGTCTCATTGAAGCGTCTTCTGCAGCATATCGTTCCGTGTGTACGACTCAACGAATACTTTATGAATGAGCCAGATGCTCGTTTTGGCTCACTGTTTATAGGGCAAAGCCACGTGTGCAAATGAGTTTCTATCGGCGAATACCTCAACAATCCTTTATTTATTTAGGTAACAAAGTTGTTTGTTAGACGTGTCTTGAACACAGTTATTAGCTATGTATACACGCGATCTTTAATTAGCACCGCGAAAGGTGTGAAATAGTAAAACGCTTATAGTTCACGACACTCTCACTATCTCGTTATGTGTTTGGTGTCTAAATAAAGCTACATTTCCGCACTATTCACTGGTCAACCTAGTTCTTCTTAATCTTTTGTCATTTTTTTATTATTTAAGTTTTAAAACACTTCTGACATGTGCCGACAAAATTATACATATTTATGCAGGTGGACTGTTATCTGTTTTGTTTGCTATATAAAATCTTATCTGTACCCTTCTAAATGTACAATTGTAGCAGATAACGCTTATTATGCGTACTCCAGTTAGAACGATAAACATTGATAACAATGTTTCGTTATAACACTCCCCCACTTGCTTTAAAAAAAAATTGTTTGTGCTTTACAGAACAACATTTTTTTTTTTTTTTTTTTTTTTTTTTTTATCTATGTTTAGTACATACACAGTCAGTTATATTACATGTTTATTAGAAAGAATATAAAATCTTTTCTTAAAGTAACAATCACATATGGGTATTATTGGATATAATGACGCAGAGATGATGCATGGTACTTTCCGACGTCCTTTTTCTTCACTGGGTCATATACCATGTAGGTGTGTGGTCCTAGACGACTCCTTAGTTCATATGGGCCACAGAATAATCTGAAGAATTTCTTGGAAGTGTTTAATATACTACTTCCCACAGGATTTGTCTTTATCAATACCTTATCACCAATCTGGAATCTTGTCAATCGGTGAGTTCTATTATACCGGTCTCTCCTTTTACCTGCTTGATGATATAACTGTCGTTCAGCTCTGTTTATTTTTATTTGAATTGGCAAATCTACATTATAATTTTTCGGTTTATTTATCATGTTGTGCCAGAATCTTTTAGGTATTTTATTCTCACTTAATTCTAACGGTGTGTATCCTGTAGCTTCACTATAATTGTGATTCATTGCATCTTCGAAAAATTGTAGATAGTCAGGCCATTTACTCTGTTGATTGTAGCAATATAACCTCATGTACTTGCCTAACTCTCTATTTATTCTTTCAGCAAGATTAGTTTGTGGATGCCTTATGGATGTAAGTACAGGTTTTATACCTTGTCTTGTCAATGCGTCCTTCCATAATTTATTACCAAACTGCTTACCTTGATCTGTCAACACTTTATCCATTTTTCCATACTTTGGTATATACTTCTGGGTGATGACGTTCAGAACAGATTTCATGGTGGGTCTTCGTACAGCATATAACTTTACTAGCTTGGTAAACACATCTACCGTCACAATTATATGGCGGTACCCACGACTTGATCGCGGGAGTGGTCCAAGGAAATCAAGTGCAACTATATCCCCCTTCTTCTTAGTTCTGATACTCCCCATTTCAACGCAAGTGTTTAAATTCGGATGTTTGGCTGTTTGACAATCATGGCATTTCCTAACAATTATTTTAATTTTTCTGAACATATTATTACAGGTGAAGGCTTCTTTCATAGTTAAATAGCACTTCAATGGAGATGCATGAGCTAGACTACGATGACATGGCATAATTAATTGCTGTAACATGTCATGAGATAGCACAACTTTCCAATCATAATTAATAAGCTTAAATAAAATTCCATCTTTCACACAATAATTTATAGGTAACGGATTATTTTTTATATTCTGTAATCGCTGATCTTTATCTTGCTCTCTAGCGAGATTACGTAGTAATTCTTGTACTTCTCTCTCGGGTTTGTATGTTATGTTGCTAAGTACCCTGACATCTTGTGGTTTAGCTTCATGTGTTTCTATACAGACTCCAGAATGTAGTCATTGATTTTCAGTCTTCGATGTGGACGGTTTATTACGTTCATCAGTGTTTCTCGGTGTCTCTTTCTGTTTTTTCTCAACGGTAATCGCCTGCGTATTTGCATTCCTATCGGATGTCCATGGTTTCGAAAATCGTTTCGACGAATTCGGCCATCGGTAACCTCCTTTGTAATTACCTCTTTCATTATTTTGCTCCTGCTTCTCATATGTTCGTCCATCTTCATGGCGTCTATCATATGATACATTTTTGTTTTTCGGATATTTTTCATCGTCTGTACGTCTATCTTCTCTGCCTTTATCTTCTTGGCGATATCTTTGCGAATACCACGTACCTCTATCTTGATTTTGGTTCCGGTTATCTCGCTGAACTCCTCTTGGTGGGTCTCGTTCACGGATTACACCCTCCATCTGTGTTAAAAGTATTAATAGATCTTCAATGGTAGCTATACCCTGAACATGTATAGCTAGTTGGATGTTCCTGCTGAAATGATTAGCAAGCTTAATGACTAATTCTTTTTGTGTTAAAGCGGGACGTAAATGTTTACTCCTCTCTACTAACATAATGACGTATTCATCTTCAGACAGCTTACCTGGATTATATTTACCAAATTCCAGTGTATTTCGTATTCTCATTTGTATGTATTCATTCCAATACCTCCGTTCGAATGCTAGTTTAAATTCTTCATACGTTTTTAAATCGTCATTCACCATCGTGAACCAACTGGCTGCTGCATCTTTTAAGTAACGGCTTACAAAGTCTATTTTATCTTTGTCACTGAGAATAGATCCAATACTATCCATTTCTTTCTCACATTTGATACGAAATTCAATGGGATTTTCCCCTCTGGATCCTCTAAAATAGTTAATGGGTCTCTCTTCTCTAGGTACGGTCGAGTATACTAACGCTTGTGTTGGTAGTCTTCTCACTTCTCGTGTAAGTCGGTCTACTTCACCTTTTAACTTGACTTCCAGCTGATCTACCCTGTTGTCATGGTGTTGGATAGATTTCTTGATGGTGTCGTCTGCTGCGGCGAGACTTTTTGTTTCTTCTTCAATTTTCATGGTCTTCCTGACATTACTCTGCACCAACTCGCTGATGACTTGTATCTTGGTATCTTGTCGATGCGTAATTTTTTCGAGTTTCTGGTCCAGTGTGTCGGCCATAGATTTAAAATTTTGTTGTAGTCTTTTTCGCTGCTCTTCGAAATTTTCATTCATCACCACCGCTTGTTGTTTTAGAGACTCTTTAACTTTACCTTCTAAGGTCTCCATTCGTTCCATAATTTCTACCTTACTTTCAGCATTATACGCGTATAGTTTCTGAATTTCTGACGTGCTTGCTTCCAATCTTCTCATAGTTTCAGCACCACTAGTTTTTATTTCTTCAAACCTTTTTACGTTTTCAGCGTTGCTGGCTTCTAACTTCTTCATTATGTCGGCTAAACTGACCTCTTGTTTATGTGCCATGTTTAATTTTAATTTGGTGAACCGATTTTAAAATATTTATTATTAATTTGTATATTATTAATTATTTGGATTATTATTAAATACTGTATTGGTAGTCATTTATTCATCAACATACAACCATTATCTTGGGCGCCTGTAGTATCAGTTTCTGATAACCACAATATTTATCTAAGCTCCCCTTTGTTTACTCTACTGATAACGCTAACTGTACGTTCTTATCAGCTACATTCAACATATAAATGCACGTTTTATAATAATTACACATCAACTCTAAATATTTGTTCTATGTGAATTTATATTTATTTAACTTCTTACTAATTTTTAGTTTTTTTTTTCGTATTATGTTTTTTTTTTTTATTTATTTAATCGTGCCCCACGTTGGAAGCGACATTTTCTTTTGCAACACATCTTTTTATGATTTCTTTCATTATGGATTATGAGTTTTACATGGACCTGGTTAGGGTATATCATGCCAACACTTACCTGCAGTATATGGTACTTTTCTGCTTTGCCGGCTATTAGGTGTGGGATTTGGGCTTATTAGGTATCAGGTAACGAGTTGGGACGATGTGTTTCCAAAAGAATTATTTTAGGAAGCTGAGTTGTATAAATTGTGAATAAATGAAAACTACCTTTTTAGTCTATCATTCCAATGATTATAATTGTCACCCTCAAGGTGCTTATCTTTAAACAAATCATAATAATAAAAAGAATTTCAAATATTTAACACAATTTACGGCGGGTTCCACCATTTATATTCTTTCTTGAATATTACTTTACCATATTTTCTCTAGTGATATATTGTTATAATGCTTACGTCTAACAATCACATATTAAAATCATATATCTTAGTACATAATTTATAAGTTCCTGAAAATAAGACATACAATACACAGTATATACACAAAACATATAACATGGAAATATACACACATATATGGGCAGTTTCACACTGTCTGCCTGTAATTATAATTCATTTATAAAAAATCATTTTTTGTTATATTGAATTTAATTATTTAATAAAATGGAAATACTGAATTGATTTCATTCTATGAAATCCGTAACCCTGTTCTTTATACATGAGAAAATAAAATACGAACTTTTTAAATGAATATAACAAGGGTTATAGTTATCGTTATCTCTATGGTAATTATTATTAATATAAACACTTTTATTAAGGGTAACTCCCTTTTAATTATTCTAATCTTCAGCCTGCTTGGCTATCAACAATAATTAATATGAAACAATAAAATTTGTGACATCTACTATCTTGAGAACACTCTTAGAGCTTCTCTGCATTCTCCCTTAATTTATCACATTTAATTTATCAAATATAATTTTTTATACAGTGCACAATCTCATGAAAACATTTGCTTAGAGTCTTTCTGCACTCTTATTAACATATTATTATAATAATCACACATTATCTAAATGTTCTGTCTTTTTGAATAAATGTCTCTATATGATATACAGTACAACATTTAAAAGTGTCTTTAGGCTTTAGTCATACCGCCTATATAAAAAAATGTTTATGAATTATTTAAAACTGTTTAATTTCGTTTATAGCGGCTTTTCATTTACTTGTTGTGTTTTACAACATTATTATGAACCCTGAACCATATCAGGTCACCTGTTTTGATGATTTCATGTTACACAGATGTACACGGGTCTCAGGCGTCGGCGTTGAGTACAGCTATTCCTCTCGAAACCTCCGTCAGCGTCGCTTAGCGATGTATGAACAGCTAGGCTAGGCGTCGTTCCTTTATCGTCATGGACACAGCGTCTCTGGCCTCGGGTATAGTCTGATGTCCGTAGTACGTAGTTGTAGTAACTCAGGTGTCTGCCGGTCTCATTGAAGCGTCTTCTGCAGCATATCGTTCCGTGTGTACGACTCAACGAATACTTTATGAATGAGCCAGATGCTCGTTTTGGCTCACTGTTTATAGGGCAAAGCCACGTGTGCAAATGAGTTTCTATCGGCGAATACCTCAACAATCCTTTATTTATTTAGGTAACAAAGTTGTTTGTTAGACGTGTCTTGAACACAGTTATTAGCTATGTATACACGCGATCTTTAATTAGCACCGCGAAAGGTGTGAAATAGTAAAACGCTTATAGTTCACGACACTCTCACTATCTCGTTATGTGTTTGGTGTCTAAATAAAGCTACATTTCCGCACTATTCACTGGTCAACCTAGTTCTTCTTAATCTTTTGTCATTTTTTTATTATTTAAGTTTTAAAACACTTCTGACATGTGCCGACAAAATTATACATATTTATGCAGGTGGACTGTTATCTGTTTTGTTTGCTATATAAAATCTTATCTGTACCCTTCTAAATGTACAATTGTAGCAGATAACGCTTATTATGCGTACTCCAGTTAGAACGATAAACATTGATAACAATGTTTCGTTATAATATATATATATATTACTTTAATATTTATACTAAATTTACCTCAAGATGTTTTTTCTATTTGGAACATGTTTCGAGAGTTCCTGTTCTCTCATCTTCAGCCTTCGCCATCTTGTTTCTGGTGAAGTATTTGTGTGTTGGCTGCTGGTTGTTATTAAGGTTGTTTGTTGGTCTTTGGTCTTTTATAGTTGTTTTATTGTGTGTGGTTGTGGTATATGTTTTTGTATTTTGTGTATTTTCGATGTTGAGTGCTTTGAATATTGTGTCATGTTTTGTATTGATTTGTATTTGTTCTGGTATTAGTTTGTTTTGTGTTTTATGTTTGTATATTTGTAAATTTTCCCAAATGTTCATTATGGTGCCTTTGTGTGGTATATGTTTTATTAGTGATACATTGGTTATGTTTGGGAATTCGTGTCCTGTGTTTATTGCATGTGTGGCTAAATTGAATTTATATATTTCTGGTTTTTTGTATGCGTTTAGGTGTTCATAATAACGTTTTTTCAGCTGTTTTTTTTTTGCATGCAATAAACAAAAAACCAGAAATATATAAATCCAATTTAGCCACACATGCAATAAACACAGGACACGAATTCCCAAACATAACCAATGTATCACTAATAAAACATATACCACACAAAGGCACCATAATGAACATTTGGGAAAATTTACAAATATACAAACATAAAACACAAAACAAACTAATACCAGAACAAATACAAATCAATACAAAACATGACACAATATTCAAAGCACTCAACATCGAAAATACACAAAATACAAAAACATATACCACAACCACACACAATAAAACAACTATAAAAGACCAAAGACCAACAAACAACCTTAATAACAACCAGCAGCCAACACACAAATACTTCACCAGAAACAAGATGGCGAAGGCTGAAGATGAGAGAACAGGAACTCTCGAAACATGTTCAAAATAGAAAAAACATCTTGAGGTAAATTTAGTATAAATATTAAAGTATTATATACATCAAGAAACGGACTGTAGCAGAAAGTGATTGAAAAAAAAAATATATATATATATATAACATTTAATATTTATAATTAAATTTACCTCAAGATGTTATTTTTCCTTTTTGGAACATGTTTCGAGAGTTCCCGTTCTCTCATCCTCAGCCTTTGTGATCCTGTGTCTGGAGACCAAGAATAACATCTTGAGGTAAATTTAATTATAAATATTAAATGTATTATATACATCAAGAAACGGACTGTAGCAGAAAGTGATAGAATATATGTATATATAGTAATTTAAAATGTATGCTTATATTACCTCAAGATGTTATTTTTCCTTATTTGGAACATGTTTTGAGAGCTCCTGTGCTCTCATCATCAGCCTTTGCGATCTTGCATCTGGTGAAGTATTTGTGTGTTGGCTGGATGGTATTAAGGTTTCTTGTTGGTCTCTGGTATTTTAAAGTTGTATTATTGTGTGTGATTGTGGTACAGTATATGTATTTGTATTTTGTGTATTTTTGATGTTGAGTGCTTTGAATATTGTGTCATGTTTTGTATTGATTTGTATTTGTTCAGGTATTAGTTTGTTTTGTGTTTTATGTTTGTACATTTGTAAATTTTCCCAAATGTTCATTATGGTGCCTTTGTGTGGTATATGTTTTATTAGTGTCACATTGGTTATGTCTGGGAATTCATGTCCTGTGTTTATTGCATGTGTGGCTAAATTGGATTTATATATTTCTGGTTTTTTGTATGCGTTTAGGTGTTCAAAATAAAGTTTTTTCGGCTGTTTTTTTGTTTGTCCTATGTAACATTTATTGCAATTTTGGCATTCAATTTTGTATATACCATTAGTTGTTGTATTATCTTTGTTGTGTGGGTTATTTAGTTTTTGTAAATTATTTTTATTAGTTTTGTATGCTATTTTTATATCTGTGTTTTTAAATAGTTTTGTTAGCTTTGTCATTTTATTATTTATGTATGTGAATGTGGCCCATTTTTTGTTATTAATAAATTAATAAAGCAATACTTTTTTGCTTCATATTGAAGAATAAGGATTTTACATTGGTAAAGCTCATGGTTTTTTGTGACTTTTTGATCCTGAGTAGTTATAACTTCTCTTGTCCTCCATAACATTTATCATTTTTGAAAGCTAAAGTTTTGTCCAGTAACACATGGAAAATAAACCAGTCATCCTGTAATATTTGAAAAATAGGCTAGTTTCATCAGCATTAAAAATACCTTTAATCATGCTACATGGTCAAAATGTCTTTTAAAGATATGTTTATCCATATACCACAGACTTCTTCATTCACACTGGCATTTGAACTGGCTTCTTCTTCTCACACATCTAAAAAAATATTCCTCGTCTTTGTCTAAACTTATTAAGCCAACCAACGTTAGCTTTAAGATCAACACAGTTCAAATTTTCTCACAAAATATTCCCCTTTTCATGCAAAATCGTTTCATTGAAATGTAAATTATGATTGCAAATGTTTTAAAACCACGGTAAAACTATTTTCAATGTTAGGACATTTGACAGTTTTCAGTAACTTTATAACATGGAAGTTACAAACATTACTGTTTCACAAAATTTTTCCTCAGGTTTTATAAATTGTTTTTGTTACGATAGCGAGAATACAAACTTCATCTGCTTTAACTTTCTTTTCTTTTTTCCTTGATCAGCTTCTTTAACTAGCCTTGTTTTATCAGATAATTATAAGGGTTTTAATTGCTTTTTGTCTATTTTCAGTTCAAAATACTTTAAACATCAAGAACCAACAGAACACTCTGTTTGAACATGTGTTGAGTGGAAAGAACAGTACAACAGTAAGTAAAAGGCATTATTCTTTATATGAGAAGATTACAAAAGCACAGAAGAAAAACGAAAAAAAAGTTAGGAGCTCACATGCACTAGTATTGAAGGCATGAGTCATACCTTTGATGCACCTAGCCTACATTAAAAAAAAAAACAGGTGTTGTGCAAAATATCTTTGCTCAACTATTTATCTGTGTCACAATGAGCACACATACATGCCCAGAAAAGAAACCTGTGATTCTGCACAGCTCAGTCTTCTTTTCTGTGTTTTGCGCACTGTGTTTGCTGCTCAATCACTTGATACTGGAGTCGGCAAGGCAAGTCAATTCATGTACTTATGTACAGCTTTAGTAGTTGAAATTCACATATAACTCTCTATCACTGGAGTGTTTGTAGTTTTTATGTTTTAGAATGATTAGCCTCCAGATGGCATTTCTATGTAGCCGAAACATTCTGTTCTTCAAAAATTAAATTAGTGATAGCAAATCTCCATTTTTGAAATTTTAACATATAATTGTACTACCAGTGCTTCAAAGATGGTCTGGAATCGTTAAAAATAATCAACATCATGGAAGGCTTTCAACAACTATAACACCAGAAAATGTGGCAATAGCAATTAACAAAGTCACAATTAGAAGAACTTTGTGGATTATAGAAACTACTGTCTCTGAGATTTGGAGTATCTTGGCATAAAATGCGTGGTGGCAAAATTTCTTCCATGGTTCCTGCCATCCAAGCAGATGGAAATATTTGTATTGACATGCACAATACTTGCCTGAAATTGTTAACAAGATTTCCTTAAAAACTCCATGAAAGAGGAAGTTATAAGCCATGATCCACATGAAAAAAATGAAAACATAGCCATACGAAACAATGGGCCCAGTCTAGTGACCCGTCCCCTTACAGCCAGGATTTGGCTGACCATGACTTCTGGCTCACCCAAAGCTAAAATCTTTATTCAAAGGTAGTTGACAGTGATCCAAAAAGAGATGTTCTAAGAGAGTACTTTGGAGAGGGCATAGCCCGCACTGTCATCACAGCAGCACAGTCACCATTTGAGTATGCATATGAATTTTCTTATCTCAGACACCATTATGTAAACAGTAAATTATGTACTATTTTGTATATTAACAATTTTTAAGGCAAACAGACTGCTGAATATTAAACTCAGTCTGCTATCTATATGTGAATACAAGAAAAATGAAACCAACTGATTTTACTTCCATGTTCCATAAGGAAATGGAAGTATGGTCATGGCAAAAAAAATCGTGTTCGAGATAATGGCTGATTCTGATTGTACTACCCTCAAAACATGAAGAAAAGTCATTTTTCGAAAAGTGTCTGTGTGTAGAATTTTTCTATGGCAAACGATCACAGCCGCAAATTCAAACAGAATCAAATAATTTTTTGCATACATCCCTGAATTGTAGTGGACTCAAGGCCTATTGTTTTTGGTGAAGATCGGTTAAGGGAAAGGGGTAGTTTACCTGCAACATTTTATGTTTTAACAAGGGTAATTTTTTCTATGACGAACGATAACTGCCGCACATTCAAACAGAATCAAATAATGTTTTGCATATGTTCCTGAATTGCAAAGAACTCAAGGCCTGTTAATTTTGGTGAAGATCGGTTAAGGGAAAGGGGTAGTTTACCTGCAACATTTTATGTTTTAACAAGAGTAATTTTTTTATGACAAACGATAACTGCCGTAAATTCAAACAGAATCAAATAATTTTTTACATATGTCCCTGAGTTGTAGAGGACTCAAGGCCTATTAATTTTGGTGAAGATCGGTTATGGGGAAAGGGTAGTTTACCTGCAACGTTTTATGTTTTAACAAGAGTAAAGTTATTTTGATAAATAAATTATCCTGATAAGATCATAATAATCCACTGAAGAAACGTAGATGAAATATCTATAAATGAAAAGGCTAATTGAACAAGGTGGGGGCAATTTTCTATAAATGAAAATTATAGTTGAAGGAGGAGGGCATAATTTTTTATATGTGTATTACGTTATCGGCAACAATGAACTAGTTTGCTGTTAAAATTTCTTCCCGAGCTGTTTGGCCATAGTCCAATGTTTTCTGCAAAACCAGACGTTTCGTCAGTGCCATCGACTGCCATCATCAGTGAAAATCGAGTGTGATAACGTGCGGTGGTGTAACGGGACATTTTGGGCCTATTTTGGGGTAATAAAGAAATTTGTATTTTTTTTAATAAAACAAATAACATTTTTTTACTATGATAGGGACAAAACGTAAACAAAGGTATATTTATTGTTAGCGACAGTGGTAGCGGCAGTGGTAGCACTGCTGGTGACATTATACGTGAAAATTATTCAGTAATATTTTTTAAAACGAGTAAACAACCGCAGAACTGTGCCAAGGTCAACCAATGACATACAAAACTGTAAACAAATTATGTAACTGAGCATCAGGCGATGTTACGTCAGCGCCTTACATAACGAGGAATGTAGGTGTGTCAACGCCAGCAGCTTTGTCACACTCACAGAAAAAAGTCAGTCGGACAATAACATCTTAACACACCGGACACGAGCAGTGTGTGTGTCCGCCGGCTGTGCGTGATTTTCGCCCCCGCAAAACAGAAAGAATGTGAATAATATATTTAAAATATGACTTAAAAAATCAAAATTCTTACTAAAAATGTGATTAACAGTTTTCTTTAAAATATAACAATTCGGAAATTATGAATTAAAGTGAAAGTGCGCACGTAAAGCAATGTGACGTCTTCTGGACTAGAATTCGGACTCAAGGCAGATAAGTTTTACCACGATATACACAGAATTATCAAATTTTATTATTTTTTCAGAAAACCAAAACAGATGGGGCAAATTAAATAAAATAGGAGTTTAAGGGAAAAATCTAAAATGGGTAGTATGTGAGCGTGTGTGGGGGTTTTTGTTTAAGTATATATTAAACTATGAAATGCTGGTTTACGCTTTTAAAATTGATCTTATGCTTATGAAATGTATTTATTTCTATTCTAAAGAGAAAATCATGCATAATAAATGTTATTATGGTCTTTCTACAAGATCGAAAAAAGTAGGAGAAGGGAAGGGGAATATTTGTCTATATAAAATTTGAAATTATGTTAAGGGCTATATTTTCATGTTTTCTTTTGTAGTGTGAAAATGAATTAAAATAGGTGTGATGGTAAGTCAGTTGTACTTTCTTAAATAACCAGTTCTGCAGTTCCCGGTTCGCTGATTCGAACCTTGGTAAGTTTTCCTTATAGTTGGCAATACAAGACGGCGCCCGAAGAAATTATTTAGAAAGTAATTGAGTCAAAAGTAAATTCCCTTAGGTTTCATTAATATCAATAAATATCTAATAGTACAGTGGTATACATTAGTTACCACAGTACTGTGGTTAAGGCTGAAGCAATAAGTAGAAAGAAGTAGTTTCTATGGAAATATTTCATTTTGAAAATGATTTTAAATATAAATTTTAGAACATGGAAGTCATGTATGGTTCTCCACACCGATATTTTATTATATTATTATATACACACCACCAAAATCAGTAAAATTCCGTTTTTAAATTAACGAAGAAGGCCTTTTCGAAATATTAAAATTTCATCCTCAGTTCATACACTGTAATGTTCCTATTATGATATTTTTCTTTAAATGTATACTGTTGTTAATTGTGTCTACTACCTCTTACTGTACTTCATTTTGAACTTTCCACTGCCATCATTATTGGGTGAAACCAAGCTAGATATGTATTGAAATAATTGATCATTTTCAAATATTGTCTGTTGATTCATCAATTTGTCATATTGTTTATGAAGGTATATATATATAATTTTTCTAACTGTATAATGTATAATTATTAAAAGCTCTGAAATAATAAAAAAACGGGAATCTCCAACACAGCAGATCACCTTATTAGTATGAATCATAGTATAACTAATATAACCAACAATATGGACATAGTGGAAATAAACAATAATAAAAATGACATTATACAGTTAGAAAAATTATATATATATATATATATATATATTGCAACAACACAAATTACTAAACTATTGGCGCATAGGATATGATAGTATGTGTATTTCAAATTACAAGTCTATATTGGAGGGTTTAAGATTATTTATTGTACAAACACAAGTTATAGTTTATATGGTATATTTGAAATGTACAGAATGTAATGTTTGATATAGAGTATTTCTTTTAAAATGTTAAATAATGTTCATACGCAAGACGTGATACGTTACATAAGAAGACTCCACGATGATGTTGTTGAAGAGAAGGGCCGGTCTTTGCGGTATATATGGTTCGTCAGGTGTGGCTTACAAATGACAGACGTTTCACCAGAAACGTTTACAGCTGGGCTGGCGTCCTGTAACAGCTGGGCTGGTCCTATAACAGCTGGGCTGGTGTCCTATAACAGCTGGGCTGGTGTCCTATAACAGCTGGGCTGACGTCCTATAACCGCTGGGCTGGTGTCCTATAACAGCTGGGCTGATGTCCTATAACCGCTGGGCTGATGTCCTGTAACAGCTGGGCAGGTGTCCTATAACAGCTGGGCTGATGTCCTATAACAGCTGGGCTGATGTCCTATAATTCCCACGATGAATCCGACACTTCGCACACACAACGGTAACGGATTTTATTTCTCGCACAACTTATATAGAGTTTAAGACCAAGTAATATCTCAGGTGACAGTGAGTTTAATCTAATAACGGTATATTGAGCTTATACCTCTCCGGCTTCTTCAAGTGTTCTCGCGAATACAAAGGTCTACCGCGATCAGCAGACCACCCTATGAGGAAATCTTGCACTAGCACGGAAACGTCTTGATGGAACTATTGCGTAACAATTAATGATACTGTTACACTCACTTCTTACACACGTAATATTACAATATTAATATCGTGTGTAAAGATATAAAATCAATTGTTATGCATCACACACGTTACTAATCCCCGAAAAGTCTTAACAGATCCTTGCAAGCGGTAGAGTCTTGTACAAGGATTTATGTACCGTTCGCGGTAGCAGCAGTGAAGAACTGCTTGTAATTTTTCGCACAATGCGTTAAAACACTGATGTGTGCAAATGTACTACACACACAGTTCTGAGTCTTCCCGTTTCACTAACGACGAATAGTTTTTACAACACCTTGCAAGCGGTAGAATCTTGTACAAGGAGTGCACGTTCCGTTCGCGGTAGATGGCGTAGAAGAACTATCGTAATTATACGCGTAATGCGTTTAAACACTACTGTGTGCAGATGTACTACATACACAGTTCTGAGCCTTCCCGTTTCACTAACGACGAATAGTTTTTACAACACCTTGCAAGCGGTAGAATTCTTGTACAAGGAGTGCACGACCCGTTCGCGGTAGATGGCGTAGAAGAACTATCGTAATTATACGCGTAATGCGTTTAAACACTACTGTGTGCAGATGTACTACATACACAGTTCTGAGCCTTCCCGTTTCACTAACGACGAATAGTCTTTACACACCTTGCAAGCGGTAGAATTCTTGTACAAGGAGTGCACGACCCGTTCGCGGTAGATGGCGTAGAAGAACTGCCGTAATTATACGCGTAATGCGTTTAAACACTCCTGTGTGCAGATGTACTACATACACAGTTCTGAGCCTTCCCGTTTCACTAACGACGAATAGTCTTTACACACCTTGCAAGCGGTAGAATTCTTGTACAAGGAGTGCACGACCCGTTCGCGGTAGATGGCGTAGAAGAACTGCCTGTGTAACGACAGGCTTAAGAAAATTTCCAACCACCAGTCAGCATTCTATTGGTGGATGGAAGTCACATGGTTAGTAAAAAGTGACCATGCACTTTTCATGCAGTAGAGTGCATTTACTTTGTAACAGCATGCATAGCGGTAATCAGACTACTCGTATCTCATGCATGACTGCCTACATACTAATAATATACATGAACGTAAACAATAGTCCAACAGGTATAGGGATTGTAGCGATACACATGTCTCAGTTCAGCTAATGTCAAAACAACGATAATACTACACGCACCGCCCGGGAAACGTTTCCCACTCACGCACGCGCGCACATTTCCACTAACACAGTACATGAATAACCATAAATAATAATGCACAGTTATTCTAAACTAAACCCTTAACCTTACTAAATACAATTGATAACAACCCAACTTAACCATCTACCAATATAATATGAATGTCCATTGTCTGTGTAATATATGAACTTGCCCCGCCTATAATGATCCTGTGATTCGTTGCAGGATTAACTCCTTCCCGCATAAAAAAAAAAATTTTTTTTCTTTAGTTAACTAACAAAAAATAAAATTTTTTTTTTTTTTTTTTTATATACCAAAACAACTTCCTAATCCTGAAATAATAATAATACCCTCGAACTAAAATCAAATAAACATCCCCAATTAATACTAACATTTCCAACTGTCACTTTGACAGAAACATCAAATCAAAGGACACGTGGTAACCTTCAAACCAAAACAAACCCACATGTTCTTGACACACAGATAACGAAATCTTATGCAGGGTCACAGGGTACACAGACAACATTCCTTATCAAAACTAGATTATTGTTCATTCACAGATCCATCTTACATACAACATTTAAACCTGAATTGACATATTTAAATCACTACACATTCTTACCCCTATATCCTGACATTTATTTCTGAGTTTTTTGTATAAATTTTTCTCAGTTTTGAAACGCACACGTTTACTTGGAAATACAGATTTGAATTTGTTTAATATACGCCGTAATTGCCTTATCTCGCAACCCATTAACTGAACCTTGGTGGTCGGTGAGTTATTCGTTATCTTATCTTTCGAGCGTCCCAGTCTGATAACGTGAGGTAGACAATCAACTTTAGCTGGCAATAATTCTTTCTGAACTTCCAATGCAGCATGCCGTTTATTCAATTTATCAACTTCCAAAATAATATTATGCCCGAGTTTTTTAACTCCAAGGACGGTCGCATCTACTTCCGTACCCTGTTCGTATGTTGCTTTAATTGCCTGTTTTTCAATTACCTGCGACTCACACGCTCCTGATTTTATCCTTGTGTGACTTACCTGCAGAATCGGCATTTGTACAAAGTGGTTTTTACACCTCTTTCGTAACTGCTTGTCCAACAGCGATATTTCTGTGCCACTGTCGGACAACCTCTCGTCGACATAACCATTGACTTTTGCTTCGACAATAAGGTCGGTGCAATTTTCAATCCTAATATTTCCCTCATGTTTATTACTATTATCATTATTACATACTAAATTATCCCTAATTCCGGCAGGATATAGGCCATACATAACAGTTTCATTCTTATAACTAACATTTTTCATACTTGATTGATTGAACTGCTTTTCAACTAAATCATTTTCAATAACTGTTGCTAATAAGTTGGTATTAAATTGCTGAGTTGTATTTTTATGTTGTTGTGATTGCGGCTGATTTTGTGGTGTTTGAACATGAAACTGATTACGCGGCGGTTCATTATTATTTACCATAATTGTTGTCACCTTACTGTCACCAGTATCATTCACCTCTCCGTCCTCCGTAAACACCTTAGTACCTGATATAGATTCATCTAGTACCTCATCATCAGGCCATGTGTCATAAATACCTGCACCGTTAGTATCCATACTAGTTCCAGGCTCTACTACTGGTTCGGAATTTTTATGTGTTATGCATACACTGTCCACATCCATGATAGCTTCAGATTCTATCATACGTTCACAGTTCTCGCATGCTATATCTGATACACTATAAACTATCACCTCATCATAGCACTTACCTGAAGTATGTTCCAGACTAATAGTGTTGTTACTACTAATTTCATTTCTGTTATCTTCACTACAATTTAATGCAGAATCTAAATACTCGACTTTACCGAGATATGAACTACTAGGCCCTAATAAGGTTGTTTCTGTATAATCACTTTCAATTTCATCTACTACGCTACTGTTCTCCGTTAATCCTCCAGATGTAACATCTTGGTTAACTTCCATATTACTTTCTTTGAGAGTATGTTCCACAAGGACATTTGGTAGTTCAAAATTATCACAAGGTACAATATTCTCAACAGATAAATCTACTTCAATATCAGTTGACATTTCCTGTAGTTTCGCCATCCTCTCTTCTCTACCAGCTTCCATTTCTTCCCAAAATTTCTGCATACTGGCGTCATGTTCTTCTTCTTCTGCTTTCATTTTTTTCGCTAATTCCCGTAGACTCATTTTCACCTCCTCTTGACGGGCTTTATTTTCCTCTCTATCAGCTTTCCGCTCTTCTTTATTGGCTTTCATTTCTTCGGACATGGTTTCCATCTTCGCTAATAAGGCCGCTAAAGCATTCTTGATTTCAGCAGTATCCGCCATAATGATTAAAATTTAATTTAAAATTTAGTAAATTTAAATTTATTGACTTATACGCCAAGCAAGTTATTATTATCACAACAAGATTAGAACGTATTGTAACCAGTTTATATGCACGCAGAAAGCAGTTCAAAACATCAACATGTAAATACCTTATCTAACATACAACAACTAATAATCTACCTCCAATATACTGATAAAATCTGTTCATATATGATATACAAGAGAATATGCACACTTGAAAAATTATATCCTCAGCTTTTCATATGAACAATACACATACAATTATTACGTTAATTATATTTATACGTCGGATTTTTCCAACAAATTTTATATTCATAGACAAATATATAATAGCGTAAAATTTCCGCTATTTCCCGAGCCCCACGTTGGGCGCCAAAATATCTCTATGCGACAACACAAATTACTAAACTATTGGCGCATAGGATATGATAGTATGTGTATTTCAAATTACAAGTCTATATTGGAGGGTTTAAGATTATTTATTGTACAAACACAAGTTATAGTTTATATGGTATATTTGAAATGTACAGAATGTAATGTTTGATATAGAGTCTTTCTTTTAAAATGTTAAATAATGTTCATACGCAAGACGTGATACGTTACATAAGAAGACTCCCACGATGATGTTGTTGAAGAGAAGGGCCGGTCTTTGCGGTATATATGGTTCGTCAGGTGTGGCTTACAAATGACAGACGTTTCACCAGAAACGTTTACAGCTGGGCTGGCGTCCTGTAACAGCTGGGCTGGTCCTATAACAGCTGGGCTGGTGTCCTATAACAGCTGGGCTGGTGTCCTATAACAGCTGGGCTGACGTCCTATAACCGCTGGGCTGGTGTCCTATAACAGCTGGGCTGATGTCCTATAACCGCTGGGCTGATGTCCTGTAACAGCTGGGCAGGTGTCCTATAACAGCTGGGCTGATGTCCTATAACAGCTGGGCTGATGTCCTATAATTCCCACGATGAATCCGACACTTCGCACACACAACGGTAACGGATTTTATTTCTCGCACAACTTATATAGAGTTTAAGACCAAGTAATATCTCAGGTGACAGTGAGTTTAATCTAATAACGGTATATTGAGCTTATACCTCTCCGGCTTCTTCAAGTGTTCTCGCGAATACAAAGGTCTACCGCGATCAGCAGACCACCCTATGAGGAAATCTTGCACTAGCACGGAAACGTCTTGATGGAACTATTGCGTAACAATTAATGATACTGTTACACTCACTTCTTACACACGTAATATTACAATATTAATATCGTGTGTAAAGATATAAAATCAATTGTTATGCATCACACACGTTACTAATCCCCGAAAAGTCTTAACAGATCCTTGCAAGCGGTAGAGTCTTGTACAAGGATTTATGTACCGTTCGCGGTAGCAGCAGTGAAGAACTGCTTGTAATTTTTCGCACAATGCGTTAAAACACTGATGTGTGCAAATGTACTACACACACAGTTCTGAGTCTTCCCGTTTCACTAACGACGAATAGTTTTTACAACACCTTGCAAGCGGTAGAATCTTGTACAAGGAGTGCACGTTCCGTTCGCGGTAGATGGCGTAGAAGAACTATCGTAATTATACGCGTAATGCGTTTAAACACTACTGTGTGCAGATGTACTACATACACAGTTCTGAGCCTTCCCGTTTCACTAACGACGAATAGTTTTTACAACACCTTGCAAGCGGTAGAATTCTTGTACAAGGAGTGCACGACCCGTTCGCGGTAGATGGCGTAGAAGAACTATCGTAATTATACGCGTAATGCGTTTAAACACTACTGTGTGCAGATGTACTACATACACAGTTCTGAGCCTTCCCGTTTCACTAACGACGAATAGTCTTTACAACACCTTGCAAGCGGTAGAATTCTTGTACAAGGAGTGCACGACCCGTTCGCGGTAGATGGCGTAGAAGAACTGCCGTAATTATACGCGTAATGCGTTTAAACACTCCTGTGTGCAGATGTACTACATACACAGTTCTGAGCCTTCCCGTTTCACTAACGACGAATAGTCTTTACACACCTTGCAAGCGGTAGAATTCTTGTACAAGGAGTGCACGACCCGTTCGCGGTAGATGGCGTAGAAGAACTGCCTGTGTAACGACAGGCTTAAGAAAATTTCCAACCACCAGTCAGCATTCTATTGGTGGATGGAAGTCACATGGTTAGTAAAAAGTGACCATGCACTTTTCATGCAGTAGAGTGCATTTACTTTGTAACAGCATGCATAGCGGTAATCAGACTACTCGTATCTCATGCATGACTGCCTACATACTAATAATATACATGAACGTAAACAATAGTCCAACAGGTATAGGGATTGTAGCGATACACATGTCTCAGTTCAGCTAATGTCAAAACAACGATAATACTACACGCACCGCCTGGGAAACGTTTCCCACTCACGCACGCGCGCACATTTCCACTAACACAGTACATGAATAACCATAAATAATAATGCACAGTTATTCTAAACTAAACCCTTAACCTTACTAAATACAATTGATAACAACCCAACTTAACCATCTACCAATATAATATGAATGTCCATTGTCTGTGTAATATATGAACTTGCCCCGCCTATAATGATCCTGTGATTCGTTGCAATATATATATATATATATATATATATATATATATATATATATATATATACCTTCATAAAAAATATGACAAATTGATGAATCAACAGACAATATTTGAAAATGATCAATTATTTCAATACATATCTAGCTTGGTTTCACCCAATAATGATGGCACTGGAAAGTTCAAAATGAAGTACAGTAAGAGGTAGTAGACACAATTAACAACAGTATACATTTAAAGAAAAACATCATAATAGGAACATTACAGTGTATGAACTGAGGATGAAATTTTAATATTTCGAAAAGGCCTTCTTCGTTAATTTAAAAACGGAATTTTACTGATTTTGGTGCTGTGTATATAATAATATTATAACAAGTCAGTGGCATAATGTTTGGCAAAATGATATTTTATTACTTGATATTTGTTTATTACCAGCCTACAGTTAAATGCTGTAAGTTGTGAAACTGAGGAAATGTGTCAACATAGATCATAAGGGCACACACAATGAAGCATAGAGATGTTGGCTGTCTATTGTTGATAATAATTTGGCATATACAGTCAAATAATGATTTACAAGAGAGGAGATTCACACTTTTGCAGTTTTTCTGGACTCTTATTTGCACATTTCAAGGACATTCTGTCTAAAACTGTATCAGACTTGTGAACATTTGAAGGTTATACCCATACTAGGTGCCACAGATCCTGTCTCAGAAGCATGCTTCCTATGCTTTATTTTTCCTTCTATGCTGAAACTTCTCTTGTATCATTATCACTGGTGAAGTCATCAGGAGCAAAAGTAAAAGTACATGGAGTAGAGAAACACATTACTACAAAAAAAAAAAACACTTACAAGCGATTGTATCAGTGTACAGTTTTTTGGATTACAAAGGATTTTGTCTTACTGAAATCTAGCCTGTAGGCACAACAATAATTACAGCCTGCTACTGAAGATACATAATAAGAGTGTGGTCCATTTACTTGCATAGCTGTGTTGCTCCACAACATAATGGTACTGAAACTAAATGGCTCATTTCCTCTCCATTATAAACCAAAATCAGTGTCAAGTGATTTCAGTCTGTTCATGCATCTAAAGAGGTAATTTTCAATAGTGGCAATGTTGGTCATCAGTATAGCATGTTGATCTTGTCTCAAGTGGCTTTATTCAGTGACAGAGAATACAGAAATTGGAGTTGTGATATATGCCTCAATAAAGGTGAAAACTATACCTACAGCATATCCAATACGAATAAAATTCTTGGAAGAAAATGTTTTATTTAGTAAACACGCTAAATATAAGTACTTATTTCCTGAATAGGCTTCTTGGGTTGGTAAGATACAATCAGCTGTAGGAGACGATTGCATATAGGCCGACATGCCAGAGAATGTGTATAAACACACCTACAATGTATGCAGGCCCGGATTTAGGTGTCCTGCCGCCCCTAGGCACTATTGTTAGCACCGCCCCCCTCCAACAAGTAACTTCTATATATTCAATTCTCCTTGACTGCTGAAAAAAAAGTTGCTGAAAATAGTCATTTCAACTATCTCTATTGCAAATATTTTAATTAAATATAAAACTAAACTAAATGTATCAAGTTATCCCTTTATTTAAACAACATTCTCTATTATGCTTTGAATATATGATCATGCGCAGTAGGGATTGACTTCTAGATTAAGGCGCTCCAAGCGATATCGAAACAAACTATTTTAGTCGGCAAAAAAAAGGACAAGAATCTCAACGGAGTGTCCGGACCTGTATGTACGACCGTGCTCCGCTCCGACCACTGCTACTGATAGGCCCAGTGTCAATACTGTTTTTTCAATGATATAATTAAAGGTTATTTGAAAACCATTTTCTTCAATTTGGCCATAATGCAAGTGCCCAGTACAAATACTGTAATTAAAAAACCGAAAACATGAAATTTTAACAAATCATTTTTCACCTCGTGCCGCCCCCCTGAGCCTGCCACCCCTAGGCACATGCCTAGTAGGAAATTCGGGCCTGAATGTATGCAGACATTTAAACCAATCTCTGGACAGCTGATTAAAGAAAAATATATGAAACAACTGGACACATTCTGCCTACCAGACACACATTCTCTCTCTCTCTCTCTCTCTCTCTCTCACACACACACACACACACACACACACACACACACACACACACACACACAGCTATTATGTATCTTTCACACAGTTTACTCTCAAACGTTATACCTTAAAAACAACTAAAGTTTTTGTGTGAAGTGCATGAATTTAGTGCTTTACTTAACTAAATCAATTATATTACCTCACCAATTTACTCAATTTGAGCTAACTTCACTTAAAAAATTATATTTCTTAAACAGAAAGTGCTCAAGTCTCTCTCTCTCTCTCTCTCTCTCTCTCTCTCTCTCTCTCTCTCTCTCTCTCTCTCTCTCTCACACACACACACACACACACACACACACACACACACACACACATTCAGTTGTAGGCACAATTATTTTTATTCAATTCAGTTAGAATGAATGGCCCTTGACAAGTGACACAAAAAAAACATATGCTTGCATTCAATGAACAAGGCAACAACCTGATATACGATCAATAACTAATAACAGAATATGTGACAATGAGTTCATAATACTGTTTACTGAAATCAATATTTCAAAAGACTGGACAACTATGGCTTTCATACTTTTTAATAACCCTCATCATTTATGATTATATACAAATATACACATGAAGATGGTTGTATTTCATGTTCATGTATTTGCATTATTATTGTACAATAATAGTGCATGTAATAACACTTCTGGAAACAACACTGAACATATGCAACTTCTGATATCGTTGAAAGGACACCTATTGTAGAAATTTTCTTATTTTTAAATTATAACAATGGCAGCTAATATCATATGTCATTAGTCACATGGACACAATAAATGTTTGTAAAAGCATACAGACTTGACTTTTCACTGTAACAGAATACTCTGTCATTTTAGTGACTACACAGCAAACAGAAAACTACACAATTTATGATTTTGTTAAGTTCTGCATTAAAAAATATGTTTACTATGAATTCCAAAGTTGAAATTCAATAAAGAAACACTACATGATGTCTGTATGAAAAAATACATTTAAAAATGCTTACCAATTTCTTCTTGCCTAAAGTTTTAAATCAGCGACTGGATGGTCAAAATTTGATTATTTATACTTCTGTTACGAATTGCTTATATGGTATTACAAAATATCCACAGTTTCATTATCCAGTCAAATAATTATATATCCAATTCACTGCTCAGATTTGCAACCCACTTTCATTATCAACTTTCAGTTGCATAAACTTCAGTCTGATTTTAAATAGTTCATTCTTTCCCATATTAAGATAAATTATAAACATTTATAAACAAACAATATGAAAGGCAAATGTGACATCTGGTGCACAATGTGAGATCACACAACAGCAATATAACAAACATACTGTATTTCTATTACAGTTCGAAATAGTATCGTTACACATACACTTAAAACACTAACCAGTATTGTCTACTTATATACAAAATTGAATTGTGTATACTATTCATAGAGGTTGTGTTAGTATCGAATATTAAATGTAGACGTTTTCTGCATAATTATGCCAATAGCCACTTTTGGCCAGTACTCATTAATGCTATATTTCACAATACAGACGTCATATAAAAGAATCCACAATGGATTTTAACTACAGCTGTCAAGTTAAATTATTAATCAAACTGATTAACAGATTAATCTAAAAACCCAATCAAATGCATAAAATGTATTGAAAAAAGACGGGGAATCCACGTGGAAAAGAATTTCTGCAAGAGTCATGAACAGACTTCGGACTTTACCAACACTGGGAACAAGAATATCAATATAGGAAACAAAATTGAATGTTGACAAAAAAAAGAACTGGCTTTATGCTGCCATTTATTACAGAGATAGATTGACAAGCCTTTACTGAACTAGGTGATGACTTCATTGACTTTCTGTAGTGGTGAAGACATTCTGTCCAGTTGCACATTTCGCAAGCATAGCAAGGGCAATATTTATGTATTTCATTTCAGCAATGTCAGTTATCTGTGAATTATTAGCTATACAAGGAATGCTGAAGTTATGGTGCGAGAAAATATGACTGTTATAAGTGGAAATGATTGTTATTTAAAATTCTGATGATATACTTAATAATTAAAAATTAATTGTAAGATATCAGTAATTTAATGTTTTAAATTGGCAATCTATTGTTCAGTCTTTGTACTGTATGCAATTTAAAAAAATAATTGTACATTAATACCAAACTGCATTATATAAAATGTACAAATATTTTTTAAACTTATAATGTACACTGTTTCAAAAATGATTAAAATTTGATTACTAGGGAGCTTAATTGTAATGTACTTAGTTGACATCATAGATTGACACAATTTATGCAGAATATTTCTGGCATGTTTGATTAAAATTGAAAGAAAAATACAAAACACTGGATCTCTCTCTCTCTCTCTCTCTCTCTCTCTCTCTCTCTCTCTCTCTCTCTCTCTCTCTCTCTCTCTATCTCTCTCTCTCTCACTGGAAGTAGAATTAATATTTTGAAACCTCTGACGATACATATATATTCTGTGAAACACATGTCACGTTGAAATAAAATGATAAAAAATAAGAGAACATTCTACTTGCAGGTGTAATTATAATATAATTATGCGCCCACGCGTGCATGCGTGTGTATGTGTGTCTGTGAACATGTGTCCGTTATTTGCTTACAGATAATCATAATGACCTACAAATAACAACTCATGTAGTTAAGAAAGATACAACACTAAAACTTAATTACAACAAGGCAAATAAAACCAAAGAATTCCAGTGCAAGTTTGCAGACTGAATATGTACGATTATTTCTTACAAATTTTTAAGAAAAAGAAAGCAATTTTACTATAATGTAACAAAAAGATTAACTGACATTGCTGTTTACACAATGAGTTTTATCTGGAAATTATTAAATTTTATTAGATCTTCAGAAGACTATGCAAGATGTTGTTACTTACGTTGCTCCAACAGTTTTTAATTTAAGAAATTGAGGTGTGAACTGATATCGTACGAATCGTCCAGCATTTGGATCAGGTTCTTCCGGTTCGCCTTCAGGTTCAGATTCATCTGGTTCTAGAAACAAACCAAATCAAATATTAATTAAAATAGCTAAATTAAAGACACATTCACACACGTGCATGCGCGCATCTGTGTAACACAGAAATTACAAAATTAAAATTATACAGCTACAATTTAAATAATTCACAATAAACAACCATACACAGCAATAACAAAATTCATATTAAAACCCATGTACAATCAATAAGAAAAACGGAGGATTTCTGTACCATGTGAACTAGAAACTTTGTCCACTTTGTGTAACATATTTTCACCACTCACTCAATCATCTACATATTTCTGCATAGTCAAATGACATAGCCACCTGCATTAATTTTATTTATTCAGTAAATGATATCATCTATCCTAGTTTGTCTGTGTATCCATGTAATTATTTTTGTGTCTTGCATAGCCCTTTCCACATTTTCTACGAAGTCTGAAATTTTTGTATTAAGTTCTATTAGGTTTGGCACATGGTGAAACATTTTAAATTAATACGAAATTACAAAATTCCAAAGAGTTGTTTTAAAAAGATGTTATCATAATTTTGAAGAGTTAGTTGATCATGTAACTCACTGAAAATAGTCTGGCTGACTGGCACAACTGTTAGAGTTTGTTTAACAAATTAATTTTAAACATATTCACTTCCAAGCATGTTCCATTTTAGATTCTGCCTTTTCTTGAAAGCAGAATGTCTTTTCTATATATTTTTCCTCATCTTTACTTTTTCCTCTATGTTATATAGTCTCCCATGACTTTCATATACTATATTTTCTTCACATTTAGTGGTGTAAATAAATAACTGAAAACCTTATCTATTTCCTCACCATCATTATTTGCAGTACACAACTTATATGCTTGGATTATTTTTATTCTATGTATTTTTATAGTTGATTATACTACAACTTTTTCTGATATGTACTCCAATTTTGTGATACTCTTCACTACATCCTTATTCGTAATAAATCAAGCACCTTGTGTCCTACCATTCTAAATTCCTCTGCATTATCTTGTCTTCCTTCAACTGAGAGTCTCACAACATGTGAAATTATATCCTTCAGTTTACCATGCAACTCTTGCAGCTGCTCCTCTAAAAATATGATGTAGAAACCATACGCAAATCATGGATGTTAAAGGTACCTACAAAGAGAACTTGGAAGCTGGTTCTTATATTATACCGATGATTGCTAACACCTTCTTGACATGATAATCTCAATGTATCTATAATTTGAGGTTGCTTCGTCTCCAGTAAAGAGTGTTACAATTGAAGAAGGTAGTTTGTCCACCTCTATGCTGGGAATGATGTACTAATGGTATGATATACTACAGATATGACTAATGACCACCTGAGTAGTTCATGCTGCCACTCCATAAAAACTGTCCTGCCTGAACAGTCTCCACATGGACAAACCCTCCATAAGTGCTTTGGCACTACCCTCTCCTGCCTTCATGGCATGAAATTCCAATGAGTTAGAACCGAAGCTTCATCCAGTTTGTTCCTGGTTACAATCACACTCTGAGTTGGGACCATACCCATTATGGGTCTGATGTGTGTGTGTGTTCATATTGTTTTTGAAATTTACACTGTTAACTAATGAAACTAGATAACTGAATTAAAAAATACATAGTGGCATAGATTACATCAAATTTTCTTTGCTCAAAGTAGGTACAATAACCACATAAATACATTGTTGCAAAGATGTATGGTACACCTGGTGTGGAACTCTTGAGTTATTATAAAATTGATGATTGTTTCTGAACACTGACAAGTGCAGCGTTAAGGGAAGAATTACTCCTACTTAATTAGTGGGGAGGGAGAGGGGGGGAGGAGAGAGAGTATGTATTAACACTTTCCTGTCTCACTCACAAACTAACTTTCTCTAAAACATACTGGCACTTCAAAACAAATCTTGCAAAAATTAATTTACTTTTTAACTTTATAAATTATGTTTACTGTGCATATTCATTTACTTTGAACACAAAACTCTCCTTTACAGCTTTCGATATATTTTTATTGATAACTGTCAATCAGTAGGGCAAACATTTTTGTCATCACAAAATGCTTCATAAATATACCTGCACCTGGAGCAACCAATGTACGCACTATGAAACATTGTACAGGACAATTCTCCACAATTTCTGATGATGAGGTGTTTGTGCACTGTGTATTTCAGGGTTACTGGGCAAAAACAACTCCCAGGTTTATATGTAGCAACGTGTGTAAACAACTAGAGAAATATCTGAGTACCTCCTAGCAGAATCGAGTATGAGCTCGCACAGTCTAGAAATGCCCATTTAATGTAGGAGTGTAAACTTTCTACTCTACATTACACTAAAAGTGATATTGTCTGGGCATGTATAAACACAGGCTGTCACAAAAATGAGGCCGTCAGTAAGTTTGCAAGTTTTTTTTTGTACTCTCAGTGCAGGATGTATTTATTAAGGGATATTAAAAGATTTGTTACTTGTGTAGCCTAATAAAATTATGTCACTTGGGAACTGTTTATTATTCATTGTGTTTAGTGTGTATTAGATAAATGTATAATAAAGGAGAACTACTATAATGTGGGTGTGATTGTTTCACTGGCTTTAATAATTTATCACACTGTTTTTAAGTTCATGATCCAAGCTATTAACACTACTTACATGACTGTATAAAATAGAAATAAAAATTTAAACATGACGTCAGTCAAAATTCATTTCACTATATGATTTTAGAAACTATACAGAAATCCACTCACCCCAGATAATAAATACAAGAATAAACAAACTAAAATTAAAAAAAAAAGTTTGTATAAATAGAGTAATGTTAAAATAAGCAAATATACATAACAAAAATATATATGGCTGTTTTACAGATATAACAAATATTTCTTCTCATTTCTAAAAAAAAAAACTGCTTGTTTTAACAGTAGATGATAACTCTAAGAATACAACTTTCAATATTCTGGACTTTAAGAAAATTTTCTTTAATACTCTGCATTTAATATTAGAACATCACAACAAATAAATAAAACATGGTTAATAGTAAACTAATCCATTCTCACCTGGTGGAACTGTGGGTTTGGCAATTTCAAATAACACTGTGCCGGTTTCTAAGTCTCGTATCTTAAATTTCACAAAGTCGATATCATAGATATTGGCATCTGGAGTGCACAAATAATCTATAACAGAAACAATATATTAAAATAACACACAAGACACATGTACACACACATACAAAATTTACTCTCATATGTATGCACTTCTGCATTTAATTCCTTCATACACAAGTATTTTTTAGGTTACAAATATTTTTCCCTGAATATTTTCATTTTCTCCATATTTCTCAATAATCTGGCATTTTTTTCAGAAAATCACTGTTTTCTGATGTCATTTTCTATATTTCTGGTGCTATAGCTTCACATTTCTTCTTATTGCGCCTAGCACCACCACTTCACTGTATTATCTGCAAAGATCCAAACAACTCCACTATAAGAACTTGAAGCAGAATCAAGGACTTACAAATTCTTCCTGGAGAGTATGAAGAAGGAAATTCAGAAACCTGTTCATTAGAAACCAAGCAACTAACCACTTTTTCTGTTTAAGACTTTTGGTGCCAAGCCCGTGTCTGCCACAGGCTGTTATATAAAATTTTATACAAAATTCAATGATGGTTATATCTGGCTAAAAAGAAGGTTGTACAATTCTTTTAAATGTTTAATGAAATGCTGCGTACTCTATCAGCTAACTAAAGTTTTTAGTATGATATAATCGATACAAAAATCAGGATTATTCTATGCTGTTTGGTGTTTGTATTTTTAGGTTATATAATTTGACACATGCCACAGTGGCAAAAAATTTTTAGAAAATAAATATGATGGATGAATATTGCTTTTATCATGGCAAAAAATATAAACTAAACTTCTTATTTTGACACAGAAACGTTCATAGTTTTTCATAACTGTAAAAGATATATTAAACTTTTTCAAAAAATAAAAAGCAGTAAGAAATTGTTTATTACTGATATGTTTATGTGTTTCATACAGTTTAAAAGAGAAAATTCTCTTCGTTATTTTGGTGTTTAGAACATTCCCACTGACCACACATTAAATGAATTATTAATTTACAAAAGAAATTCAAAATGCCACCACTGAAAGTGTTAACGTGGTGATACTTATGAACATAGTAGCCTACTGGTTACCTATCTTCTTTAATCACCTTGCTCTTTGACATTTATTAACTCTGTAGTTTTCCTGAGTCTACTATTACACATTTGCATAAATATAGGCAGCTCTATATGATCTTATTTTATAGTGAATAATACTGGAAAGTTTTGTATATTGATTTCATTAATTATAAATCTTATTTTGTTACATTCCTTCACTGCCTGCACTACCAGGCGATATTTCTCTTATCTTCTATCACTGCTTTTCAATTCTGTACTACTAATACGCTGCATCAGTTTGTACCAGGTCTTCCTGTCTTGTTTTTGGTCTTCCTCTTGGACGGTCCCTTAATACATGCACTCACAATCCGTATCAATGGTTCCAGTCCTCTTCAATGCGTGTGTCCAGATCATGTTAGTCTATGTATAAAATGATTTCCCTATATTCAATATCTTACCTATTTCTTGATTTTTCATCCTGTATTCCCATTACATGTTTTTTCTTTAGATCTGTAATTCTCCTTATTATCTTTATGTATAGGGTATAGTCTAGCAAATACAAACACATAAAAGCTATTCTGATATGATGTGCATACTGCTACATTGTAATGTACGAAGACTAAACAAAAATAAAACAAATCAAATTCAAAATAACGGTATTGCTAAAAAGAATCCTATCATTCAATTTCACCGGTTTACATTACACGTCTTGTAATTTTGAACAGTGATACCTCATTTCAGCGACCTGTACTAGAAAAATAACTTTAAAAATGACAGGTATGATGCACTCTACAGTTACAATGTGGTAAAACAATCAGTATGATACCAAAAACCATAACTGGGTATTCAATTATAGGATTATTGGAAAATGTTAGATATTTGTAAATATATCTGCTGGTAAAGAACTGTACTTTCCAGAGCTCATTTAATATGCAATGATACTTGTAGATTGTCGTGTGCCTGGCATGGACGTAATTCGTTTTTTCAATCTTTCCTTCTTGGCCACTCTTTAACAATATTCTAGGACCTGATAGAACTGTAAATGATCATGACAATTATTATCCTTTGGGCTCCAATGGTTAACAGCATTTTCAGTTGTAAGAAATGCCTTTTATTGAAAGAATGAAACTAATAAAATACATTATGATCTACATCAATAATTATTATCTTACAAACTATAGTAATTGGTAATTATACTCACACCTTTCCTTGTACCAGTTTATTAATAAATAAAATTAACTTTATCTTATTTTGTTTTTATATAGTATCCAAGTCACTTTTTCACAATAATTTAATTACCTTGTATCCGTCAGTGACTTCGTTCTAGCGTTTTTTATATAGACGCGTTTTGTGACATGTGTCACATCATCAGTAATCCTCGTCAAATGTTAAAATTCACATAAAACACATAAAAACACATTTGCACATATTTACTAAATTACAATAACGACACACACATAACACGATGTAACTTCGGCTTCGTTGGACCGGTCCGACCGCGCGTGTAGTTGCCGAGCCACTAATTGAACTAAGTCAATCCTTATCACCAGTCATTACCGTCATGCGCGATTATATTTAGGGCTGTATCATATAGTGAGTGAGATGTTCTCTGAGAACAAATTTTATAATACTATTAAATTCTATGCACGATATGTAGACGACACCTTTATAATTTTTAATAGCACGCTACGGCAGATAGAGAAATTGAAACATTATTTGAACAGCCTTAGCAAGAACATACAATTTACCCTCGAAACAGAGGTTGACAATAAACTCAATTTTTTGGACCTGACTGTTACAAAGTATCTTAATAAATTTCAATATAAAATATATAGGAAACCCACCACCACAGATATTACAATACACGCCGATTCTCATCACCCATATAGTCAGAAAATGGCGGCTTACAACAGTTTTGTTCATAGGTTGGTAACGATTCCACTTAACCAAAAGGACTTTCAGGACGAATTGGATATAATAAGGCACATAGCAATAGCGAATGGGTACAAGAGTTCGATGATAGATAGACTTCTTAAGCGACACCTATATAAAACTAGATCCCACCATAATACCATCGATGATAATAAAGTTAACAATAATAAAAATAATAATAAAAAGTATATAACGACAGTGTACGGTAGCCTTTTACCTAACATTATATCCAATGTGTTCTCTAAATTCAATATAAAAGTCGCGTTTAAAACAAATAATAATATTTCTAATTTGTTACGCATAAAACAACCATTCCCGTTAGAAGAGAAAACAGGTGTTTACAGGATGTCATGTGATGATTGTGATTGTTTCTATCTGGGTCAAACTGGCAGGTCTTTCTTGAAAAGATACAAAGAACATCTACCAAGGAATGATTTAGACAAGACCAAATCTAATTATGCGTGCCATCTGATGATGCATAACCATAATTACACAGATTTCAATACTAATTTCAAAGCAATCCATGTATGCGGTAAAGGTAGGTTAATGGATACTCTCGAGGAGTTTGAGATTTATAAATCATTTAAAGACAAGAATATCAACAATAACAGTATATTAAACGAACAATTAAGGTTTCAATCTCACTCACTATATGATACAGCCCTAAATATAATCGCGCATGACGGTAATGACTGGTGATAAGGATTGACTTAGTTCAATTAGTGGCTCGGCAACTACACGCGCGGTCGGACCGGTCCAACGAAGCCGAAGTTACATCGTGTTATGTGTGTGTGTCGTTATTGTAATTTAGTAAATATGTGCAAATGTGTTTTATGTGAATTTTAACATTTGACGAGGATTACTGATGATGTGACACATGTCACGAAACGCGTCTATATAAAAAACGCTAGAACAAAGTCACTGACGGATACAAGGTAATTAAATTAACTTTATCATTACAACAAGGATTGATAATATAAATTACATTAAATTATCTCAATTTTATAAACTACCATTATCAGAAAAATCATTTAAAACTATTTAATTATCAAAATTATAATTATTACTATTTATTTCAGAAATTTTATAATAAGTAAAAAATTGTGTTATCCTATATGTTATGACTACAACACATCACACATATGAACATACTGGCCATGTTGAGAATGTACAAGTGTATATTATTAACCCATTAATAAAAATAGGTTACTTCATAATTTTTCATAATATATACAAAACAACATAATAATAATATTACAAAACTCAGAAATCACCAATACCAATTTTTAATCGTTTGGAACAATTATTTTATCAACTATTACAACGGTTAATTAAAGCTGTTAGTAAAACCTGAAGTAAAAATCTATGTATACTTTTAATTTAATAAATAATGCTTACTTTCAGTTATACGTGGTAATTTCAAAATATCATCAGGGGTTACAACTCCTTTCTTCAATAGCTGTTCTTCTGTAACAGCATTTTCTGAAAAAAAAAAGTATAAACAAATTAACACTTAATTTCCAAGATAAAATCAACATTGTGTGTGTGTGTTTTATTAGCACACAACACATGTTCTAATATACAAAAAGTCTGAGTATAGCATAATATACTCATAACACATAACACAATAGTCTTATTTACAGATTCATTCACTATTTCTGCAATGTTCAATCCACATGTCCCAGCTTAGTTTCAACATTACCTGTATCTACCGATTAAACTATTCTTTTTTTCACGGTACACACAATTTAACTATACAATACAGTAATTCTGATCATACATAAACTGATAACACATAAGACTGAAGTATGGAAAACTCATATTTATGTGATATTACTAAAAACATGAGCACTTTTTACTTGTCTTGTGAACAAATACCTCAATATGATGCTGCAGTGTAGCCAAGAATCTACATAATATAGCATCATGGTACCTTTTGGAGGGTTGAACAATTTCAAAATTAAGTTAATCTATAACAATATTCAACGGTATATGGTGAATCCGCAGTGTAGTGAACAAATGTAAACAAACTGGAGTACTCTAATAATGAACCTCATATTCCATATATATTTTCATGTTGGATATTTATTGCGTGTCAATGTGAGAAATGCCTTCCTAAAAGTAAATTGCTTGAAGAAACATGCACAATTTTACTGTAGCAAAATATGGTTAGGAAAACGGGGTATTTTTTCGATCACTGAAAATTTCGTAAAACTAAAATGTTCAAACGTTTGTACACCAGCGATTTTCCAACACTGTTAACGTTATTAAAGTATGTCCAAATATTGTCAAAAGCATTTATAATTACATTATTATACATGACTTCAATGGAGGGGATACCCTGTAGCATTACAGGGATAAATTTAGTACTCAAATTATCATAGTTTAAAGTGCGGAATCTTGCCCAATCTGGAAAACTTCTGTTCAATGCGATTTAGTGTTAAGTTTTACTGTACTTCAAAATTTACCTGAATCTTTGTTTTTCATCTTCATTCCACTATTTGCAACTTTATCGGTTTTCTTTTGCAACGGTTTACTTACTAGAAGGCTCATCGTTTTGTAAATTCACTGTAATTAGACAGTAAGAAGTTTTGTGTACTCGTTCCTTATCAAAACAACATACATCAACCTTCTATAGTAATAAACTGACTAACAGCTGTGATGAAAATTGTTGTCTACGTGATACCAACATTAGTATTAAGCCACACTAAAACTAATAATTATTTTTTTGTCTTAACCAATCAGTGTACTTTACAATATTACATATAACTAGATTATCAACTTAATTCTCTTAGTTCTAAAAATTTGTTTCTCTTTCATATTGACCCGTTATGGCTAAGTACTTTTAAGTATTATATTCAAACACGAGAACTAGAAGAAATAAGTTTCTATTACTACTATCATAAATTAAATTTACATTAACAATAATATTTGTGTAGAACTATATAAATTGTATACATTCAGAATCTCATTTCTCAAAACACTCGTTTTAAACTTATTATGTATATATTGTATGTCAACATAACTTTACATTTGTATACATATGTAACTTAAAAGCACGTGTGAATATCCATAAGCCACATGATGAACGTGTACCAATAGCGTGGAATTCAGAGAGCGTACTCCAGCGTACTCTTGACGTGTCGATAGTTTATGGTGCAGCATAAAGTGTTATTTTGTGTATTATTACTGCATTTTTGTATTAAAAACATGGTTTCTTGTATACCAGTCCTTATATGTTCATTAACTATTTTTACAACAGTGTATTCTTATAAAAATGTACCAGTAGTATCAGTAAATTCAGATATTGTAATTAAAAATATTGACCGGTCAATCGACATTTCAACGCAACTTGCTAAAATTCTATGTAAAATAACTGTAGAAAATAATGGCAAAAGCGAAGTGAAAAGCTTCCTGTACGCAGTGCAATCACAGATTAAGTCAAAGGTAGTTTACATATCGGCGCAGGTATGTTTCAATCAAACTGCATTCTAACCTTTTAGTTATGTCTGCAGATTAAGTAACGTGTTGAGACACATAAGCAGCATCTTATATTAATTAAAAATGAAGGAAAATAGTCCGGGAAAATATATAATGACATATTTTCGTGTTTTTATATTTCGGTGCTGTAAATTGTATGGTATTCAGTTTTTGTAGCACAGAATTCTTTTGTCTTTATATATTCTTTCTTTTCTTTTTATTTCTATTCTGTTCTTTATATTTAATAAAGTAGTGTTTTGTTGTTAATGTTTTTAGTAAGTTGAGATGAATAAATGTAACATAAATATGAATGACTGGTAAATTTAACCCATCCAGGGAATAGTAATGCAGCTGAGTTCCATGATTTCTAAGGCAATCCAGTTCCTGTGATTAAAATAAAACTACTATAGTTTTGACTGTAAAACACACACACATACGCCTACACAATTTGCGGTTATTTACAGTAGTTGTTGGCTATATAAAAAAATTAAGTTAGGCAAGTCTGTGTTGGTGGCATAGTGGAATACCTCTTAAAATGTTATCGTAAAGTTAGCATATGGCAAAATTAGTTAGACAGCATACTTGCTTTAATGCTGATGCAGTTTTTTTTTATGGAAATCGATTTACATATCAAAAATCTCTTCTGATGTATATTAAGTACATTGAATTTTGACACAATTTGAGTAAAATACGGGGGGGGGTCAAATTTTACATTGGTAGGTGGTGAGTTAATATGCTTAGGTCATCTGTGTTCATTATTTCAAGACAGTTATGGATACCTGAACGGATGTATATGCCAAAGAAACTGAAATACAAAGGAATAGTTTGATTATCTGAAAACGCTTGTTCAGTTTAACATTACTGCTAGTTATGTCCTACATAGTGTAAAAAAAAACCAGTTAGCTTTCTTAATTGTGTAGTTATATATGAGAAGTAATTGAAAAGAAACCCAGCAGTTGGTAATATGATGTGATAGTTTACAACACAGAGACCCAAATCATCATTAAGTTAGTGTAAAACATTCAGATAATAAGAAGTAATTTTTTTTAATAACTGAAAAAAGGATTCCAGTGGATGATGATAAAATATTGTGTCAAGTAAACAAATGGAACAAATATTTCTGTTAAGACTGAAATAATTTTAATGATGTGCATGTGAGCATGTACACACATACATCGCACATATGTAATCTACTAACAATAAAAGAAATCTAAAACGCACCATCCTATTAAGTTTGCACTAATATCCTGAGGTAGAGTGGTGGCTAACTATGAACATGCTCATATCGTTTGCATGTGTTGATTTTTTCACATGTTTTTAGGACTTGATTTAAAGCTGGTTGTGAATGACTAGGTACATGAGACAGAAAATGTTATATACTGAGACGAGCTGCTCAATGAAAGCCGTATTATGTGCAATTAGAATTACTAAATTAGTACACATATTCTGAATTATAATGTTACTTCATTTTTTTATACTCTTACACTTTTGACCTTTTATAACAATGGGGGAAGTAAGCTGTGTGCAAACTATCTCATGAGCTCAAGAGTTTGGTATATTAGTTTTTCCTTTTGTTGTCACTCCTAAACATTACACTTTCGTTAGTGAAATAATTTTGTCCACAGATGAAAGTACATTCCACATACATTGCCTTGTAAATTTTTTTAGCTCAAGCTTATACATTTTTTATAAGCTTGAGATTTCAAGGAAACAGAGACATTTCTAGATATTATGTAAAATAAGCACCTCACAGTACATTCATTGTTCAATACTTATTTTTGTTTTATATTATAATGAATATACAGTTAAATTCTTGGATTTCGTTGTCCATGACGTGTCCGTTACTTAACTAAATATCACTAAAGTATTGACGACTCGGAACACTAAGGTAACACTTAGTGTTCCGAGTCGTCAATACTTTAGTGATATTTAATATACAGTTGTTTCATGGTATTAAGTATGCATTACAACTTGATGTTCAAAGGTATATTATACTTTGAATGTATACTATATACTTCAGTATTTGTTGTGAATGTGTACCGTATATAATTGTTCTGTTTATCACATTTACTTAGCATTTCAACATTGTGTCATGAAATTATTTTTAGACATTGAAAAATTTATATTCCAGAAAAGCTCAATCTTATTTTTTGTAATGAACCTACTCTATGATTAATAAAAACTTGTTGTAATAGTCTGTTATTAGACCTGAACAAAATTAAATAATATTGGCACTTAAAGTTTGATAAATTTGAAAATTTTGAATTTTTGAATATTAATAAAATTTTAATGAAATGAACCGTACCGATATTTTTTGTATTGTTGTCAGTACGTTCATATGTATTCATATAAAGAATTAGGTATGAATTTTTCCCGTCCTTAAAAATTTCATAAGGTTAAAATTTCCATTTGTGATTTTTAACTTTTGACTGAAATTTCACGTGGCAGAAAGCAAAAACTGAAAAAAAAAAAAATAGTAGCCAAAATTATAGTATATGATGTGATAACTATAATGGTATTTTCGTGAAGAACATTGAACAAACCAATCCGGAGATGTCAGCATTTCTGTAAATACCTGTAAATTCAAAAATTGGTGCATGCTTTGGCACAAAAGTAGCCATCACTTGTAGGAAGGGTAAAATCAAATAAGATTTATTACAATGTTTCCATGTACAGTATAAGGACAGCTACATACAAAAACTTTTTTATTTTTTTAATAATCAGACATCCGAGTCTGAACTAGCCATCCACCCTTCTGCGCTAGTGGGGTTTCTGAGACGTTGCTCTTAAAGTAATGAAAAACTTGAAAAAATATAAGCGTGTTAGACTCAATCCACTGAGTAAGTGACTCTGACATTTGATATATATGGTGGAGTAAAAGCGTGTGTAAGAATATCCACCAGTCATGTTACAGGAATTTGTTCACATCACCATAGTAATGGCCTGTAACACTATTATGTTGCCACATTCTTCTCAGGTAAACATGTGGTTAGCTTTGTCAAAGTTTGTATAGATATTAAAACATGATTTGGCAGTGTGAGTGGTGTGCTCTTGTTTTTGTGTGAATACTGAAGGATAGTAGTGAAAAAATACCTGTGTTTGATGAATTAATTCATGTGCGACTGCCTAATAACAAAGAATGTATTGTACTCACTGCATAGCAGGACTCAGTAAATGTTAAGCTTCCCATGTACAGTTGGCAACAATACAACGAGATTAATGTCAGAGACCCTTATTAACAGTGCAAGTATAGTGAGTTTTTTTTAGTAGGTCCAGAAAAAAAACAATAACTATCCAAACAAATACTAGACATTAATAACTTTGCAAATGTGATGTTATGTGTATGTTTTGAGTGAACAACAAATGAAGACTATTTAAATAATTTATAAACTTGTGTAGTTTGAAGTAGTTAAACTCAAACTTGTACAGGGTAATTGTAATAGTATAATCATCTTTATCTAGTAAATTCCCTTCATTGGACATATGTTTTTTATTTTAAGAATAAGTATCAGTTAACTAGTGATTCTTAAAATTATTTTTATCTATGGCACAATATACTCATTACAAATTATAAGATTTCGGACATTAGCCATCGTAAGTTGAAATTAATAAACACGATGTTTCGGCCTCTATAGAATTGAAGGTCATCTTCAGATGAACAATAAATTAATACAAAGATAAATATATCACTAACAAATAGATATCGTCAAAACTCCAAACCTTAGTTATACCAATATAGTGCTAAAAATAAAAATAATAATATTAATAAAACAGTACTCACCATTCCATCAAAGGATTCCTTCCGTTGTTTACGTTGCAACCACAGGAGGAATCCTTCTTTGATGGAATGGTGATTACTGTTTTATTATTATTATTATTATTATTATTATTATTTTATCGCTATATTTGTATAACTAAGGTTTGGAGTTTTGACGGTATCTATTTGTTAGTGATATATTTATCTTTGTATTAACTTATTGTTTGCCTGAAGGTGACTTTTGATTCTATAGAGGTCGAAACGTCGTGTTTATTAATTTTAACTTACGATGGCTAATGCCTGAACTCTTATAATTTGTAATAACTACTGATTATCTTTGAAGTTTGTTGCTAATAAATTTACTGTCTGGCCTAGTAGTATCGTCAGTTCACAAATGAGTCCTGTAATCATAACGGAATATTATCAATATGATGGCACATTATATGCATATGTATAGTAAGATTTTATTAAACATGAACCAGTATATTATATAAATATGGAATATACAGTAATTAAGATTAAAACCAGACAAAAATATACATTTGATAGTTAATAACATCTTTGATTCAGACTAGTGTTACTATTCTTGTACAAAACGCACAGACTCACAATAGTTGTCTTATCATCCAATATAATGCAATTATGAACAATATCTATTTAACTATTAGCTGTGGACTGGTAGAAAATTGTACGGTATATAGTGTAATTGCTTTCATTATAAATGTTTTAATGATATAGTACCAGATTATAGTCTATTTTAAATTATTTTAAACATATGGATGATATTTTTTAATTATTTAAAGAATGTAGATTATAAAAGTGTCAGCTGTCTTATTTTTATTGAGAGTATATTACAAGCTTGTCAGATTTGATACGGATACAAATTTTTGGGTCTGTGTTCCCATTGCAAAGAAAAGTTAAACTCCAGCAAGTGTTGTTGAAATGGTTGAATGCTTAAGCTATTAGGCTATGTTATCATGTTTGAAGAACCTGCCATGCTGCTGGCCATTTGCAGCAGATTTCCTGTACACTTGTAACAAAATTAAAGAGTATTTAATTTCTTTCAGGCTACAGATTCACTAAAAACTGTTTTAAGAGTAAATGAAGTCACTGTGCAAGGTCATAATGATAAAGGATTTTGGCAGATAGACTTGAAGGATCCTCTCCAACAAGGAAAGTCAGTTACAGTAAGTGTGCATATATATGTAGTTAGAATTATTGCATGTATGTTTGATATTTGCGAACTTATATGTTGCATTTAATTATGTCTGTTACCAGGAAATTTTTCACACCAATGCCCATATGTGTGTTTTCTAGTTAAGTTTACTTGTATATTATTTGCTTTGATTAGTCTTCTCAATGAATTGCCTGTACAAGTTCTAGGAGTAATAGACCAATTAAAAGAAATGTATTATACTGAACACAGTTGCAAGGAGAATTATCATTGTTGCACACCAGTATATACAAATTATTCCGATTAGCACTTTCAAGCTTCACAGGTCATCATCAGATCGGAAATGAACAAAATAACCTGATGACAACCCCTTCACCCCCACCCCACCCCACCCTGTTCACACACAACAAGCTATAATTCAAATGTCCCTTCCCCACACTCTGAGCTCTGTCCCTCCATCTGGACAGTTACATATTTTTCTAGCAAATTCCTTGTGTGTGTGTGTGTGTGTGTGTGTGTGCGCGTGCGTGCGTGCGTGCGTGCGTGCGTGTGTGTGTGTGTGTGTGTGTGTGTGTGTGTGTGTGTGTGTGTGTGTGTGTGTGTGTGTGTGTGTGTGTGTGTGTGTGTGTGCATTCCTTTTAAATCTAACCGTCTTTCTCATCCACACATGTGGGCCAGTCACACCCTTATTTTAAAACCATCCAATTAGTCCTATGCAATTTAATTCTTAATCTTATCTATCTGTCCTCTATCATTTACTTCTTAATTATGTTATAAAATATTTCTTCATTATCAAATTTAATTTTAGTATTAATTAAATTGTCTAACCCTTTTTCCCTTTCTTTCAATATTTCTAACTCCTCCCTAAGCTTCCTTTCAACTGTGTTATTTACTACTTTTACAATTTTGTAGTCTTCCAAAGGATTAACAAACTTATGGTTGTCTTCTATGAAATGTCTTGTGTATAACGAATTCGTTGTTGTATTACCTTCTCCATGTTTGTGGTCAGACAACCTGCATACGAATTTTCGTCCTGTCTCACCTAGGTACACTTTGTTGCAGTCCTTACATTTTAATTTATAAATTCCACTTTTCTGTAATACTGGGATTTTTTCTATATTTTTATTCCTTATCCTATCAAATACCGTTTCACATTTTTTAATAGCTATATCTATTCCGTATTTATTAAAACATTTTATAATTTTTCTAGTATGTGAACCTATGTATGTCAGTGACCCTACATAATTCTTTTGTTCTGGTTCTATTTTAGCTTTTTGTATGTTAACCCTTTTCATAACTTTATCCACTATGTTGATGTTATAGTTATTATTCCTTACAATTTCCTTTATCGTTTTTAACTCCCTATCTTTTGATTCGGTCTCTTTTAAACACTTCTGAGCTCTATAACAAAATGAATTGATTGCCGCCATTTTATATCTATAAGGGTGGTAAGACTCTCTTGGTATAATTATATCAGAATACAATTCTTTCCTAAATATCTCAAACTGTAGTTTCTCATTATCTTTAATTTCTATGTTTAAATCTAAGTAATTTATTTTCTTACCTCCTATCTCTTCTTTAAATTGTAAGTTTTTATCCTTATTATTTACCTCATTTATAAAATCATGCACTTCTTCTATGCTTCCTTCCAAAATTACTAATACATCGTCAACGTATCTAGTCCATAATTAGACTAGGGTGGGGTGGGGGTGAAGGGGTTGTTTTCAGGTTATTTTGTTCATTTCCGATCTGACGAGCTGTGAAGCTTGAAAGCGCTAATCGGAATAATTTTTATATAGTGGTGTGCAACAGTGATAATTCTGCTTGTGATTTTAACCACTAACACAACTTTCTTCATTGAACACAATTGCTTATTACAGAATTTAATACATTGGTTTTTATACCAAACATGTTTCAAAGTCTTGTACGTTATGAATGTGCCAGGTTTTTATCTATAATGAGTCAACCGAGCAAGCCTGTGTTCCATTATCCTTGTGCGTTGAAGCTAATGATTTTATCACATATGTATAGCTGTTGAGCTCATTGAGTTGACATTAACTCTTTGGTTGCAGAGGTTGTAATATTGTGATGAAAAGGTTTTTTTTTGTCTTTGCATAGTGCTGTGATATTATAACTCAAAGGTTCTTGCTTTTTCCTGTAATAGATAGCAGTCATGAATGTTACTTTGTTTTTTGTGTGAGTAGAGTGTAACAACAAATTCTCTCACAATATTTCAAATTATTTCATTTAAAGTTGAAAATTATACTAATAATGTTTGTCTTTGCAAATATTACTTTTCTGGTAACCAGTTCTAAACCTACAAGCAGCAACTATAATTCCTGTAGTGGCAAGAGACATTTCACTATTACGTACGCTTAAAAAAAATTGCTAATTTTTTATTTATGGACATAATATGTCACATTGTATATGAAATTAAAGGTAATATTCACGAGAATACGTTAAACGGCATAAATATGCACATGTTGTTGTTTTCCAATGGATCCCCCTTGGTACATTTAACCCATTTGGTACTGAGCTTCCCAATAAAGACCACTGTAATTTCTGAGTTCTTGCATTTCCTGGTTCAGCTTCACACACTCCAATAGATGATTTTTGTTCATTTTTGAGTATTCTCTCCTGCACAATACACATTCTTCAGCGGTGGAAATTTTTAATTTGTAGAGATGCGCTGAGAGACAGTCATGGCCAGTTTCCAGTCTAAAGTTGGCGACTGCTTCCTTCCTAGGTTTTCTACAGTTTTTATTCCGTAACTGTTCAATCCCTGACCATGTTTTTCTTTTTGATATGTTTCTTGCTTCTTCCAGCAAGCAAGAGTGTTTTCCTTGTCATCAGTCTTCTTAGGGTGCTAAAGTCATGTGTACTTTCCCAGTGGTAGAGCTTTGTCCCTCACTTTGCCAAGGTGTCTGCTGTCTTATTTCCCGAGATGCCTATGTGAGATGGGATCCACTGAATAACTATCTCCTTGTTAAGTGCTGTAAGCTGCCTGGTGAGTCGTCTTGCTTCCAGTGTGCTCCTGGATGTTGCTCCTGTATTAGAGAATGTTGCCTGGATGGCAGTCCACTAAAAGGACAGCTTTTGAAAAGGAATTTGGCCTCTAAATGAGGTTTTGCAATGCCACTTTGATAGCCTCTACTTCAGCGTCGTAACTTGATTTATTTTGTCCCACTGCAATGTAGTGAGAAAACAGTGAGGAGAACACTCCTGCTCCAGCACAACCCACTTCATCCAGCAAGGATCCATCAGTGTATACACATAGCCAGTTTTCCTCCGGAAATCTCTCATTTATGGTTGTTAGCGTTATCTGTTTTAGTTCTTCTGAAGATCTTGTCCTCTTCTTAACATCTTCTATCAGACTGAGATGTACTTCATACCTATGAAAGTCGAGTGGATTTTCCAGGGGGATCACTTTATTAACTGCTGTTTGTATGCTGAGGCATTGAAGGTAGTTGCTACTTTGGTTTAGCCAGATCTTTTGTGTTTTGAGTCTCTGTGGTTCCATCCTCTCATGAACCCATGACTTCTCAGGTAGTGACTTAATTCTGAGGTTTAGCAGTGCTGCCTGTTGCTTAATTTCTTCTGTTATTGGTTTGTTGCCTGTATATAGTTGTAATGCTGTAACTGGAGTTGATTTGACGCCACCTGTGATGAGTCTTAGGATGTTGGTCTGCAAACATTCCAGTCTGCCCTCATTTGCAGAAGTGCTTGTGATGGTTCCTTCGCTGCCATAAGTTATTACTGGCTTGATGTATGTTCTATACGTCACATTTAGTGTGAACATCCCTATGATACTCCGGTGAGACGTTTTATAAGGTTTGTTCGTTTGTTTACCTTCTTAGTTATGCTGTCAATGTGGTGTGTCCAGTTAAACTTATTATCCAGGTTAACACCCAGGTAACGAGTATTTTCAGATTTCTGTAGGAAGTTCTCGCCTGCTTTTAGTGAAAGTAGGGTTTGTATGTTTCAATGAGAAGTGCTGGTAAACGGACTTTTCTGCATTAATCTGCATGTTGTTTTCTTCTGCCCACCTTTGCAGGCCGAGGAGGGCTTTGTTCATGTTCCTTTGTAGAGTGATGTCTTGTCTTTTCTTGTTTGATCCCTTGGCCCATATGATCACGTCATCAGCAAACATGCATGACTGTATTCCTTCAACCACTGTCACTCGTTTGACCAAGTCATTTATATAGATATTAAAGAGGATTGTACTATTCACAGCTCCTTGTGGTAGGGTGATTTTTACTTGTTTGTACTTGGAACGGCTGTCATTGTATCCTGTTGAAATCCAGCGCTGTTTCAAAAATCTCCAACCAATTAAACATGTTTTCTGTGATGTTAAGGTGCCTGATTTTATTTATCAGTTTGTCCCTCCATACTGTATCGTATGTGCCCTTAAAGTCTACAAAGACCGCCAGGACACTTTCCTTTCTGTTGAATGCACTTTTAATTTCTTGTGTTAAACGGGCTGTTTGGTGTGATGCTGATCGATTTGTTCTGAAGCCTGCCTGTTCTGGGGCAAGCAGTCCTCTTTCCAAGTAACAGTTCAATCTAGCTGTTATCATTCGTTCCTGCACCTTTGCCAATTGTGATGTAAGGGCAATGGGTCTATAGGATGTTATTGAGTCTACTGTTTTGCCTTGCTTGATTATGGGAACAATTGTTGCTTTTGTCCACTCTGAAGGGAGACTCTGTTGAGTTCCATATTTTGTTATATATTGCTAATAATGTACTTAATGTGGCAGGCTTCAGGTTCTTGAGAAATTCAGGGTGCACTCTATCTGGTCCTGGTTGTTTGCCATTTTTAAGCTTTTTTATTGCCTCCTTCAGTTCTTCCATTATAAAATTTTTGACAAATAATTCCCGTTTGCTTGAAGTTGTATTTGTATTATGATGCCTTTCTTGGAGTTTAAGTTTCTTCTCATTGACTTTAGTCTTTGCAGCAATATAATATTGTGTTGAATAGAATGTATTAAACCTTTCTGCTATCTCTCTGTTGTTTGTGATTTCTCTGCTATTTATTATGATAGGTCTCTGACTTGACTTGGGGAATTTGTTGTTTAGCATGTTCATATGTTTATAAATTTTGGCAGCATCAGTGCGGTAGTTCAGATCGTTCAGGAACGTCGTGAATGATTTTCGTTTTTCTTCACATACTTGTCTTCTTAATACTGCTGCACATCTTCGCCACTCTTTCACATCAGCAGGATTTCGTGATTTTCCCCCTTTATTCTTGCCTCATCTCTAGCCTTTTTCAAATCTGTTAATTGTGGTGTCCAAAATGGCTTGTACTTAACTGTTTTTCCTCTAGGGATGTTTTGCTTTGCCGAGGAAAGAATTCGACTGGTAAGTTGTTTGGTCAGTTCTCCTGTCTACCCTCTATATCAATCAGATGGATGTTTTCTTCCAGGTAATCCCCAAAGTTTGTCCAGTTTGTTTTTTTGAAATTCCATGATGTTCTTGCAGTTTGTTTTAGAACTCTGCTTCTCCAGCTGTATGTGAGCTTGCACTGCTCTATGGCCGCATCCTGGGTCCTCTATTACTGTTCTACAAACGTGGTCGGTGATATCTGCTGAGGCTAGGGCTAAGTCCGGATTAGTTGTTGTCCCTGAATAGTGTAAGAATGTCGGGATGTCTGCTGTTTTATAAAGCAATTCCATATTGCTGGAGCTAATGAGATCCTCCACGACCCTTCCTGCCTCATTTATGTAGTTGTATCCCCAGGATGGTGATGCTGCATTAAAGTCTCCGACCATTATAGTTTTCTCTTACAGATTTATGTTGTCCAGATTAAGATTTTTATTTTTGGGTGGGCTGTAAATTCCATATATATTTAATCTTTTATTTTCTTTCCAGATTTCTAGCTTTATGATTTCTGACTTGTCTTGCTCATTCATTTCTTTTATTATTTTAAATTTGGATTTCAAACTATTTCTGACAGCCACAAGAATACCACTGGCCACTTGCCTACTTTTGTACAATCCGAATGTAGTAAACTGACTTATTTTGAAATATTTTATGTTATCCACAGTTACATTTGCTTCGTTAATTATTAGAATATCCATGTTTCTGTCCTTAATTATTTTATTTATCTCAGTAATTTTTTGACACGACAGTCCTCCAGCATTCCAATGAAGAATGTTGCAACTTTGCCGAGAGTCAATTTTGCTCTTAAAAGAGCAGATTTGCTTGTCTTTCTTTGTGTGTCGCTTCATTTGGTCTAGGCCTTGGGAAGCAGCCTAACGCTGTTACTCATTTAGCACTACCCAGGTGACACGTGTAGCTTAAAGGATGCTACAGACGCGAGTAACTTTGGCACCATATGCACATATTGGATGTTGTGAAATTTTATGACTTACTAAATAAACTTTACTGTGGAAGGAAACAGTATTATAACTGACACTGATTAGAAAAAAAGTAGTTAACATCACGAATGCTTTTCTTTATTTACAAAACATTTCTCAGAATATAATCTTTTAGGACAAAAGGAAATAATGCGAAAAATATTTAAATTTTTGACAGTTTACAGTTTTATTATAACTGTCCATAACTGAAAACGGAGTACCAGTAACTTAAGACTTACATGATCATAACTTAAACATTGTTGTTTTCTTTTTTCACACTTTTCATGCTGGGTTTAAATAGTTATTAGACATGTTTACTTTAAATTATTAAGACAATCACAGTAAACTCTTGAAAAGGCACACTAAATAAACAGACTAATAAGTGAGAATGTAAACATAATCAGATATCCAGTTCCAATCACTCATGGCGTACATGTTAATGTTGATTTTTTTGAAGTTTTCAAACTATGTTTAAACACACAGCAAATGTTATTACTCAAAACTATTAAAACAAACAAATTATAAATACTTGAAAATGGAATGTAAACAAACACACTTTACAGTAAATGCGTATATCATAACCAGAAAAACTCTGTAGGTGGATGCTAGTTCTGTAATAATATTCAAGTAAAACTAACAGAAACCAATAATCGTATTATATAACAAAATTTCTCTGCCACCTTCTAAAAGTATCATATAAGAACATGGTGCAGTCTAGCTATAAACAAACAGAAACAACGAAATACTGAGATGGGAGAACAAATCCGATTTTGAGATGTTGCACTTCAGAGTTAGACAACAATGTCTCAAAATCAATGTTCACCGCTTTGAGGGTTAAATTAAATTTTGAGTTACACGCCTAATTTAAAAATATTGAGAAGTTTAGCCTTTTTTTAATTTTAATTTTAACAAAAATGATCTACAGATTAACTAAACAATTTAAGAAATGGTAAAATGTGAAAAAGGGTACATTCGGAATTTTAAAGATGAAATTGTGACTTTATAAGTGTATGATAAAGTCATTATAGTATCAGTAAAAATAGTTTACCAGCAGGAAAGGGAAAAGGAATCAGTCACCCACACTTGAAAACAGAGGTGCCCATCCTCCCCAATTTTATAATTGTAGGTATTATTTTGAACTAAGTACTCTGATGAGTTCTTTATGGCTGCAGTCAAAATGAATTGAATGTATCAAATTAGCTATGCCATCAGTTTGTAGTGCAAATTATAAACAAAGTATTAGTAATTATATTAAGGCAGAAATACATCATCAGTAACTGATGGAAAGATGCCGCAGAAAAATATTCCCGTAGAAAAAAAATTCAGTGTCCTCTAATGACATTGACCAATTTTTTGAGCGGTTTAACAATGTAAGTTATTTGACAAGTATTATGATTTGGAAGAATGTTATAAAATTTGGTGAACAAAAAGAAATGCCTGCAAGCTTCGTTTACTGGACACGAGACAAACACGTGACCAAGAGCTTGTAATCTTTATGAATAGAAAAATTAACCTTTTGCACCATCTCTCAAATAGGTTGTGCATAAGTAATATTCCTGTTTTTTCATTAATGTTTAATTATTAATGGTTTTCAGCCGTAGTCCTGATTTAGCAAATTAGTCAGATTAATTACACAGAAATATTTGCTAAAAATGACAGTAGAATACTATCTGGTTACTGTTTTTATACATGGTAAATTTAAGTACTGAAAGCAAAATATAACTAAATAGATATAGAAAATGTGTAGAGTTAATAACGTCTTTACTAAATGAAATATGGGAACAAGAATAAATTCAAAAGGATTGAGGAAATGGAATATGAACAAAAATCCTAAAAAAAGAAAGTAGACATTAAAGCCTGCAAGAATTGAAGGAGATTAACACTTATAAATATGCAAATAAAATTCTTGCTTAATAATAAAAGATCACAGAAGTGTCAGAAAGGATGTTAAGAAATGAGCAAGCTGGATTTAGAAGGCTAGGTCTTTATAGATCGTATAACATATAGACAGATAATTATATAGGAAACAGTAGAAATTAATTCTAGCCTCCACCTGTTTTTGTAGACTTTTGAAAGCCTGTTTATAATTATCTCAATAAAATATTGTAAGAAATTTTAGAAAATTGTATCAACTCATCCAAATTAAAAATACTCCTTAAACTGATGTACAGTAATGCAGTCAATGAAAAAATACATAAATATATATACATAGATATATAAAACCACTTACATGAAAAAAATTATAGTAATTACCAAGGGTAATTAAGGGTAGGGTAGAAAGGGAAAGGATAAAAACGTGAATGCATAATGATAGTTTTACTATTAATTGATACGTAAATAACACATTGAATAAGTAATTGAGCGAAATAATGTAATAGAGTGAAACACATACAGGACAGAAAATTAGGCAATTAGATGTGTGGATGGTCTCTCTTAGTAACCAGTTGCATCTCAGGAATATGTTAGTCAAGTTAATGTAGATGTCAGTACCCAAATAGTTCTTCAATAAATGTAAAGTTGGAGTAAATAGAAACAAAATATGTAAAACTATCATAGATAAACATGTAGTAAGTGTGAAAGATTGATAGTAAGAATGATACAAAGTGAACAGTCAAATCGTAGGACCTTTTGGAGAAGATGTTATAAATGACAATGGAAACAGATTGGTTAACATTTGTGAACAACATTCCTTAAGAATTTTAGATGCTTCTTATCAGCATAAAGAAATACACAAATATACATGCCATCAGGACACATTACAGCTGAAGTCAATTATAGACACATAATAGTTCGGCAGAAAACAAAATTAAAACACAAGATGTCAGATCATACAGAGGAGTAATGCTCATTGATAATTTTCTGGTGAACTCAAAAATTTTATTTCCTTTTAGAGCGGCAGATACTAGAGTAAAACAAATTAATGATGGGGATATTCCCCAAATTAAAATAGATACCCTGAAGTATAATCTCAACAGTTTGGAAAATGAAAGTAGCCTATATTTACGAGGGTCATTCAATAAGTAACGAGGCAAATTGCTCTAGCTTAAAACTCGTTTATTGAATTAATACAAAGTTATGGTTACTTTTCAACATAATCCCCCCCAACTGTAATACACTTATCCCATCGTTTTTCTAACGTCCGAATGCCCCTGGCATAAAATTCTGTGGGTTGCTGATGGAGCCAGTTTTGCACATGATTTTGACTGTTTTACCAGTTTGCACTTTTAAACTGTTCTACCCATTTGTAAATGTTTGAACGGTGCAAACAATGATTTCCATACACTTTTAACATCCTTTCTTGAATTTCAGACGGTTTGACACCTTCTGCGACTAAAAATCTAATCACTGAACGTTGTTCTTCCGCGGTGCAATTATCAAGCAGACTCGCCATTGTTGACTGAGTAAATTAGAGGTTATGTTTACGAAATTTTATTAAACAGCTGATCAGAAGTCATTACAAGGATGCCAACTTGTACTCCTGAAAGTATCGTATTGATTTATCAAGTAGTTTTTGAGCTAGAGCAATTTTTTTCGTTACTTATGGAATGACCCTCGTATATAGAGACTGGATGAGAAACTAACTGAAGCTGATTTCAGTGGTACAGAAATTCAATACCAATATCTTTTGAAAAAGGTACATGAGGCAGCTAGAGAAGCATTAGGAGAGGAAAGTAAATGCCATAGAAAAATATTATTTTATCATTAGAATGAGGAAATAGAAAAGGTTGAGCAAAAGGAAAAAAGATGCATATACCTCAAATGGATTAATACTAAAGATATTCAAGACAAAATTGAACTTAGAAGACAGCAGGCTAAAGTTAGGAAGAAAGTGACAGAAGCAAAAGATAAAAACTGGGAACAATCATACCAAAAGGTAGAAAAGTTTATCGGAGGAAAAAGAAATACAGAATCCTAGAAAATATTAAACTATTTAAGAACAAGCTTCAAGGAAATTCAGGGATTTAGGTACATCTCACTACAGTCTTGGGAAAAATATTTCAAACAGCTGTTGATAAAGAGGAAAGAAGAACATTCGGAAGACATTGAATGGAATTTAGGAGAAATATCAGTTGAGTATATTTGCTTGGATATAAAAGTTGTAAAATCTCTAAAGAATGGAAGAGCAGCTGGAATTGGAGATGTTCCTGCAGAGTTATTGAAAAATGGTACAAATAAATTATATGAATTGTTAAGAAATCTTTTTGAAAAATGTCTGAATGGAGACGAGGTACCATCACATTGGAAGATGGGATACATTTCTACAATACACAAGAAGGCAAGCAAAGATGATTGCAAAAATTAAGTTACTAAGTAGGCTTTATGGAAGAATACTTAAACATTTTTTAGAAGCTGAGTAAAAGGAAATGGAGGGTGAAGAACAAGCAGGTTTCAGAGTTAGTAGATCAACTGTAGAGCATATTTTCTGCTTACAGCAAATAATTGAAAAGAAAACAGTTCGATCACAACCTCTTCATTTAGTTTTTATTGACATTGAAAAAGCCTATGACAATGTACCGTTAACCAATCTGTGGACAGCTTTAAGATAACTAATATCAACCCCATTATCATAAAAGCTATACAAAATTTCTGTAACAGTTCATTATCGAGAATAAAAATAGTGTTACGACATCACAGAACAATCTACATGTTTCTTGAACAATCCATTGGAATCCGGCTGAATGTTGTGGTGTACGTGATTTTAACATGCGCTTGTGAGACTTTTCTAGACACCGCCAACCTCGCTGACTGTGTCAAGGGTGCAGTTAATTACGTCGTAGTGTAGAGATAATGCGTAGTTGTGGAATGTTGTTCTGGTCTGTGAGCGGGGTATAAATACAAGGCATCAGCGGCCTTAGTTCAGTTATTTTGTCGATGATGACTGTGTGCGTTCAAGTGGTTATTAGTGAAGTGACGTGTTTTATAATCGTGTGGGACAATTGTAATACAATTGTGTTTTATATCAGTTAACATTTTTATTGCGTGTGAACAATTTTTATTTGATTTGTTGTGAGAGACTGTCTTGTTAATTACGAACTATTTAATTGTGATAATTAAAGCTATAGTGCATAATGTAAGCGGATTTGTGACTTAATTGGTGTCTTGTATTTAGTTTTCCACTATACCATACGATGATCAGTAGACCGTCGTAACAGTGGATCAGAAGTGCGACAGAACCGTTAACAGTGGACACAGTACACACTTTGTACAAGACGAGTGTAATTCGTAATTAATCAGTAAACAATGGATGCCAGTCAGATGTTGGAAAATTTCCAGGCGCTGCTGTTGCAGACAGAGGAACGACGATGACAGGACGCAGAGGGGAAGCAGAGAAAAGATGCCGATAAGAGGCGGAAGAAGCAGAAAGATGACAAAAAGAAGAATGAAGACAAGAAAGAGAAGAAGCAGAAAAACGACAGGATGAGAAAGCTGAAGAGAGATAGAAAATTCTACTGCTGGAAACAGAAGAAAGACAAAAAGCATTGTTGCTCGAGTTGGAAGGACGACAGGCAGAGGAACGGAAACGCAAAACAGAAGACATCAAAGTGTTAATTCACCAGATGCAAGAACATACTACCACAGAATTGGGTCCCCTACGTGGTGACGTAGGTGATTTACGAGGTGAGCTTAACAATCAAATTACCAGAATATCTGACATAGAAGAATCCATGTCAAATAAAATAGCTGAAGTAGAAAAATCTGTCGTGAGTGTGGAAGAAGCTATGTCAACAAAAATATATCCAGTAGAAAACTCAATGGCAAACATAAGAGAACAAATTAAAAGTGAAAGTTGAGCAGTTCATGAAAATACAACCAAAACAAATTTCTAAACAGACTGTACCAATGATGAAGACAGAGAAAGACACAGAAAATAAGTCAATAGAGAAAGTCACCTCACCTGCAGTTGGGACAGTTCAGTCGAGGCCCCAACCTCTCATGGAAGCACGCACTGGGCGACGTATTTACGCCAATTCGAAGCCGCCACATGCGCAAATAATTGGATAGAGAAAGACAAGGCAGTTTCACTCGTTCATGCATTAAAAGGACGTGCGGCAGAATTACTACAGAAAGTTCCACCTGACAGCCAGAACACCTATGCCGAGTTGATAAAATCCCTAGAATTAGGGTATGGTGATAAACATTTGTGAGATGTGTACTACACTCAGTTGAGAACAAGACGACAACATTCCAGGAAGAGTCTTCAAGAGTTTGAAGCAAGTATCGACAGACTTATTAGATTGCCCTATCCTGAAGCACTGAAGCACCAGAAGATTTTCGAATAAGGTTTGTGTTGCAGACATTTATTGGTGGCATCAGAGATTGTGAACTTCAGCAAGTGTTACGAATGGCAAGACACTGAAATAGCTAAGAAGCTCTTGTTCATGCCCTCGAGTTTGAAGCTGCCAAGACAGTGTCCCACTACATTAATGGGTTTATGCCATCACATTGTAGTCAGAAGATCCCTGTATCACATTGCTGTTACGATGGGTGGAGAAAAACAGTGTTGTTGGACAAACAATTCAGAAGTTCAAGAGCGTCGCAGTGATTTGAATGATGAGAAAAAGACAGAAGACCGAAGTGTTACAACTGTGGGAAGCGTGGTCACAGGTAACCGTCTACAGGTAGACTGTTGGGAGAAGAAGATACCGAGAGAAGAGAGTGATCGCACCAATTGGAGAAGTAAAGCCCCAGAACAGCACACAGTTTCCATGCTACTTAAGACCAGTGGAACTTGAGTGTTAATGGATTTGTGGAAGGAAAACCAACATCATTTACAGTTGACACGGGCGCAACAGTGTCCATTGTGCGCCCTGACTTAGTCAGCAACCGCCAGCCTCTAATTAGCTCTTGTACAATACAGACTGTGACTGGAAACCCCGTCAAGGTGCTAGGAAAGGTAGATGTACGTGTACGCCTGGGTCTTCTCGAGTTTAGCCACCAAATGCTCGTTGCAGACATTGTCGATGAAGTGATTGTTGGCACAGACATTATGAATGCCTACGGATTCATTGTGGACTTAAGAGAGAATGTCCTGAGGGTTGGCCAAGAGAAGATAAAGCTTTGCATGTCTAAAATGACAGGGTCTACCAACCATTCGATTAAGCAAGTGGCATTTGTTGAAGAAAAAGTCAACAGGTCTGGTCAAGAGGAACCCTCCCTATTGCAAGCGGAAATGGAGGAAGAACTAGCAGAGGAAGTACAAGTGTAATGACAAAAGAAGTGATTGGAAAGCCAACTATGGGTGTCGAGAGAAGACTCTTGCGTGTTCCTGAGTTAATGGAAGAACCCGGAGAAAATGTTACTGAAGATGAAGTCATGGAAGAGGTTGTTGACGAGAACCAATCGGACTTGGACCAGCTGATGGCCTATAGGTCATCAGTATATGACGCCATGGGAGTGATTCCCGCAAAACTAGTAGTTGAGCGGAAGACTCATATTCCTGGGAACTTGATGTTCGGGTCACTTGAGACTGAATTCGAAGAACCGAAGAATTATCTTTTGCAAGTAGACCAGCTATGTAGATCGCCTGGCCAAGTATTACTTGAGAGATGGTTTGCCAGTTCAGGACTAACAGGCTTAAGGAGGGGGCAGTGTTACGACATCACATAACAATCTACGTGTTTCTCGAATGATCCATTGGAATCTGGCAATGTTGGGAGAAGAAGATACCGAGAGAAGAGAGTGATCGCACCAATTGGAGAAGTAAAGCCCCAGAACAGCACACAGTTTCCATGCTACTTAAGACCAGTGGAACTTGAGTGTTAATGGATTTGTGGAAGGAAAACCAACATCATTTACAGTTGACACGGGCGCAACAGTGTCCATTGTGCGCCCTGACTTAGTCAGCAACCGCCAGCCTCTAATTAGCTCTTGTACAATACAGACTGTGACTGGAAACCCCGTCAAGGTGCTAGGAAAGGTAGATGTACGTGTACGCCTGGGTCTTCTCGAGTTTAGCCACCAAATGCTCGTTGCAGACATTGTCGATGAAGTGATTGTTGGCACAGACATTATGAATGCCTACGGATTCATTGTGGACTTAAGAGAGAATGTCCTGAGGGTTGGCCAAGAGAAGATAAAGCTTTGCATGTCTAAAATGACAGGGTCTACCAACCATTCGATTAAGCAAGTGGCATTTGTTGAAGAAAAAGTCAACAGGTCTGGTCAAGAGGAACCCTCCCTATTGCAAGCGGAAATGGAGGAAGAACTAGCAGAGGAAGTACAAGTGTAATGACAAAAGAAGTGATTGGAAAGCCAACTATGGGTGTCGAGAGAAGACTCTTGCGTGTTCCTGAGTTAATGGAAGAACCCGGAGAAAATGTTACTGAAGATGAAGTCATGGAAGAGGTTGTTGACGAGAACCAATCGGACTTGGACCAGCTGATGGCCTATAGGTCATCAGTATATGACGCCATGGGAGTGATTCCCGCAAAACTAGTAGTTGAGCGGAAGACTCATATTCCTGGGAACTTGATGTTCGGGTCACTCGAGACTGAATTCGAAGAACCGAAGAATTATCTTTTGCAAGTAGACCAGCTATGTAGATCGCCTGGCCAAGTATTACTTGAGAGATGGTTTGCCAGTTCAGGACTAACAGGCTTAAGGAGGGGGCAGTGTTACGACATCACATAACAATCTACGTGTTTCTCGAATGATCCATTGGAATCTGCTGAATGTTGTGGCATACGTGATTTCAACATGCACTTGCGAGACTTTTCTAGATGCCACCAGCCTCACTGACTGTGTCAAGGCTGCAATTAATTACATCGTAGTGTAGAGATAATGCGTAGTTGTGGAATGTTCTGGTCTGTGAGCGTGGTATAAATAAAAACCGTCAGCGGTCTAAGTTCAGTTATTTTGTCGGCAATCACTGTGTGGGTTCAAGTGGTTATTAGTGAAGTGACATGTTTTATAATCATGTGGGACAATTGTAATACAATTGTGTTTTATATCAGTTAATATTTTTATTTCGTGTGAACAATTTTTATTTGATTTGTTGTGAGAGACTGTCTTGTTAATTACAAACTGTTTAATTGTGATAATTAAAGCTGGTGATTAGTGACTTAATTGGTGTCTTGTATTTAGTTTTCCACTGTACCATACGACGATCAGTAGACTGTCGTAACAATAGGAAAGACTTTGTCACCAGGGTTTCAAGTGACGAAAGCTTTACACCAGGGATTGTCTATCACCCATGCTATTCAAAATTTATACGGAGAAAGCAACAGAGACTTGGAAAAAAATGTGTGCAGGAACATGGGAATTTCACTTGATGGTGATACAGTTTATTCATTACAGTTTGCTGATGACCAATTACTTTTGGCTCAAGGTTTTGAAGACAGAGTACATGAAAGTACATGACTAGAAAATTGATACAGGAATATCAGAAATGGGGACTAAGGTAAATATGAATAAAACAAAATAAATGGCAGTAGGTGACCTTCATCAAGACTTTATATTGGAGGAAGAGATGGGGAAGATTTCAATACAGAGGAATACAAGTATTTAGGGGTGAAAATTATGGCCAGTGGGAAGCAAGACAAAGAAATACAATTCAGAATTAATTTGGGAAAGGTGGCTATACTACATTAAATGGAATCCTGTGGGATAAGCAAATTACAGCAGAAACAAAACCAGAATATTTAAAACCATTGTTAGAAGTATCTTGACTTATGGCTCAGAAGTTTGGAGTACTAATAAACACACAAGAACAAAATTAATGACAGCAGAGATGGACTTTTGGAGATGTTCGGCAAGAGTATCCAGACGTGAGAAAATTAGAAATGAAGTCATTAAGGATCGAATGAATGTGTAAAATTCAATTGTTTATTTTATCCAAACAAAAAAATTACAGTTGTATGGACACACAAAAAGAATGGCACAGGAAAGATTGCCAAGGAGAGTTGTGGAATGGACCCCACCAGGAAGAAGGAAAAAGAGGAAGACCACCTGGATAGAATAAATTCAGACTATATTGAGGGAACGAGATATTGATGAAGATCTTTGGATGGACAAGCTGGAGTGGAAGATAAGAATTCAATCACTTCTATAACTTTTGATTCCGGAAAATGTGTAAACATTGTACAGCCGGAATAATAATAATGATACAAAGTGATACACAGACTGATACAAAGAAAAGAATATGGAATGTTGGCCAACATATGGGAATTCACTGTGATAAAGTAAAGAAAGAAAGTTATGAATATTAAATCATACAAATGTAATTTACAGATATGAAACATGAACGTTATCAGAAAATCATAGTAGAGAAATGAAATGTTTATTTGACACCAGTTAGCGAAGAATTTTTAAATTGTTTAAATACAATAACAGATATCAAAGTGTAAGCAAGAACAAAACAAATGACTATTTAGAAGCTAGGGTAAGAGAGTTGAAGATGGATTGGTCGTCTACAGGACTAACAAGTGGAGAACAGGTAATAGATACTTGGAGAGTGATACAATGTTGAGGATTGAGGGAGGGTAGAATTACAGAACAACAAAAAAGAGAATAAAGAACAAAAATATAGACACAATGATTATGCTTTTTGAATGCCCTATACTCTGAAGGGGATTAGAAAAATGAAAAAAATTATTTTAATTTTGTACACAATGTATTCGAACATGTAGAAAATAATGAAATATTGATTGAAAGAATGTGATTCATTTTCTTGTGTAGAAATTGAGTAGCTGATGTACTTGTTTATCTGTTCAACAGGTGGAAGTGGAGAGTGTTTTAACAAATGCACTTGTTCCGTATCCAACAACAATTACACAAAAAGAAAAGCAGTTAGTTCAATTTAAGGAGAGCGTGTATGTTTGTTCCCCTTACAAAGTTGTTAAACAGATCACCACTGTGAATGCGGGCACTAGAAATGTTGAGGCTTATTCCAAGGTGAATCCTGTTTCTCAGGCTGACATGGTTTTCACGTACGGACCTTACCATGACCAAAAACCATATGCACAGGTAAGTGTATTATCAGTTAGTGTTTACTTATTAATTATGTGCCATCATATGAGGTAGGATAAAAAAAATACCAAGGTTAGGCATATACTTCATATAAGTGTGGTTACCTTTTCCTGCAGAGCAGTCTCCTTGTGCACCAGTACACTGCCCCAAGTGCTTTTTCCTTTTATAGAAGAAATCCTGGAAATCTTTTTCTTAAATCATGTTGAGTGCTGTGTATGGTTAACATTTGCTCTCATACACAGTTTGAAAACAGTAACCCTTTCTTCAGCTTGACTCTTAGAGGAATAAGTTGCAGACGAGTTAAATCCATCTAGTAAGATGGGTGGTGAACGGTGGTCATGCTGGTGTGGTGTAAAAACTGGTATGTTTTGAATGCTCTGTAAGAAGGCACATGTTGTACAATGTATTATGTTGTACATGAGCATCTTATTGCTTTCATGGAGCATTTTAAGTAGGACTTTTTCATCAAATGCCCTCTGTCAGACAGCTGCATTGATGGCCTGGTGTTGGATGAATTCATGGTGCACATCAGTCCCATGTAGTCTGTGAGTCCAAATCCTTGGCCTATACTTTGCAGCATACGGTGCATGTTGCAGTGACAAGTAAGGATTCCCTGTACAGTTCTGGTTGATATGTTGACAGTGTCAGCAATATTGTGAATGCTTCTCAGATGATCCTCATACAAAAGTTACCTAATTTTGTTAACATCTTTGGGGACTGTGCTTGTGAAAAGTCACTCTAACCTCTCTCTGTCTTCAGAATCTTCTTCCATTCTTGAAGAATGAGTGTGCCACTACATGCAAATTCAACACCTTGCACAACTTATTGCTTAGTTGTCATAACCCTGTCAAATCATTTAAAAGGTGTCTTTTTCCAATTTTATTAGTTCTCTACTCTAGTTTGCAGTCAGTACTGAAATCAAGTGATGTTCACTAATCACAAACATGTGTTCACAAATCTAATGTAGCACAACAAATAAATATCGGTATGGAGAACCATACATGACTTCCATATTCTAAGATTTATATTTAAAATCATTTTCGAAATGAAATATTACCATAGAAACTACTTCTTTCTACTTACTGCTTCAGCCTTAACCACAGTACTGTGGTCACTAACGTATACCACCTCACGTTATCGCACTCGATTTTCACTGATGATGGAAGTCGATGGCATTGCCGAAATGTCTGGTTTTGTAGAAAACATTGGACTACGGCCAAATATCCCGGGAAGGAATTTTAACAAAAACTACTTTGTTGCCGATAACGTTGTACACATATATATCAGTGGCGAAGTTACATGGAGGCAATTGAGGCAATGCCTACCCTAACAAATTCTGTAGAATAAAAATTATAAATACGTATGAACTACATAACGTAAAGATTATACATTGTTACTGTGACTGTCAAATTTATTAAACCGAAACGTGCTTTATTGAGCGACCGCAAGATGGTGACAGGTGAGATTCGGCATAGTTTGTTTAAAGCGAATGAGGCAACCTGAACTTGCCTCAGCGTTTTTTGTATACATCGTATGTAAGCAATGTAGTGGTGTGATAGGGAAGTGTAGGGAGGGGGGATTGTCCCGCGCTGTACACATAGAGCGTTGAGGCATGCCTCACTTCTGTGGTCCAAACAGTTAAGTTAAAGCGCCTGTGTTGTTTCTAAGTGTTTATTTTATGCGGTTATTAAAAGTGTCACTGTTATTCCGCTGAACTAACAGATGATCAAGATTGTTATTTGAATTATTTGTAACATTAAACATATATATAGAAACTAACCAAGTTTAAAAATTTGAAGTTCAATCAGTTGTATTATTGTGTATGACTAATACAAGGATTGTTCAATAGACACACGTATAGAGCTGTAAAGCATTTTTTATTCAACGATTTTAAAAGAAGTCTCCAATAACATTAAGACATGAGTTCCACTGTTGCGCTAACCTGTAGATTCCCTGCTAGTAAAATTCTTACGGCTGTTTGTGGAACCATTCGGTTACAGCAACTCTACCTCAGCGTCCGATTTGACCCACCGTCCTTTTAGTGATTCCTTAAAAAAAATTTAAGATAAGATTTTTGCCTACCCATTCATTAACTACTAGCTTCGCCAGTAAGCAAATTGATGTCCATTTTTTCGGCTTGCACGCGTTATGTTGGTGTGGGTTTCGGCACTTTCCATTTAAAAAGCGTGCAAACGTAAGAAAATAAACATGAGTGAGGCCAGAAATAACGTGAATTGTGTGTTTGTGTCTTACCTGCCTTTTTATTGCCGTATTAAATGAAAAATATTATATTACATTAAAATTAAAAAATTTTAATTTTATTGCCTGGCAACAAAATTATTTTATTTTTAACAATTACCATTGTTTCAAAAAGTTTAAATAAATTTGCAAGTACTTTACTCTTGTTAAAACGTAAAAGGTTGCAGGTAAACTACCCCTTCCCCTTAACCGATCTTCACCAAAATCGAAAGTCCTTGAGAGCTCTACAATTCAGGGATGTATGCAAAAAATAATTTGATTCTGTTTGAATTTGCGGCTGTTATCGTTTGCCATAGAAAATATGCTTGATAAAAAAACGGTGCAGGTAAACTACCCCTTCCCCTTAACCGATCTTCACCAAAAACAATAGGTCTTGAGTACTCTACAAATCAGGGCTGTATGCAAAACATTATTTGATTCTGTTTGAATTTGCGGCTGTTATCGTTTGCCATAGAAAATACCCTTGTTAAAAAAACGTTGCAAGTAAACTACCCCTTTCCCTCAACCGATCTTCACCAAAAACAATAGGTCTTGAGAAATCTACAATTTAGGGCTGTATGCAAATAATCGTTTGATTCTGTTTGAATTTGCGGCTGTTATCGTTTGCCATAGGAAAACCCTTGTTAAAACATAAAACGTTACAGGTAAACTACCCCTTTCCCTTAACCGATCTTCACCAAAAACAATAGGTCGTGAAAACTCTACAATTCAGGGCTGTATACGAAACATTATTTAAGTCTGTTTGAATTTGCGGCTGTTATCGTTTGCCAAAAAAAAATTTCCCTTGATAAAAAAAACCGTTGCAGGTAAACTACCCCTTCCCCACAACCGATCTTCACCAAAAACAATAGGTCGCGAGTACTCTAAAAATCAGGGCTGTATGCAAAAAATTATTTGATTCTGTTTGAATTTGCGGCAGTTATCGTTTGCCATAGAAAATACGCTTGATAAAAAACGTTGCAGGTAAACTACCCCTTCCCCTCAACCGATCTTCACCAAAAACAATAGGTCTTGAGTACTCTACAAATCAGGGCTGTATGCAGAACATTATTTGATTCTGTTTGAATTTGCGGCTGTTATCGTTTGCCATAGAAAATACCCTTGTTAAAAAAGTTGTAGGTAAACTACCCCTTTCCCTTAACCGATCTTCACCAAAAACAATAGGTCTTGAGAACTCTACAATTTAGGGCTGTATGCAAATAATCTTTTGATTCTGTTTGAATTTGCGGCTGTTATCGTTTGCCATAGGAAATACCCTTGTTAAAACATAAAACGTTACAAGTAAACTACCCCTTTCCCTTAACCGATCTTCACCAAAAACAAAAGGTCTTGAGAACTCTACAATTCAGGGCTGTATACGAAACATTATTTGATTCTGTTTGAATTTGCGGCTGTTATCGTTTGCCAAAAAAAAAAAATTTCCCTTGATAAAAAAAAACCGTTGCAGGTAAACTACCCCTTTCCATCAACCGATCTTCACCAAAAACAATAGGTCGCGAGTCCTCCACAAATCAGGGCTGTATGCAAAAAATTATTTGATTCTGTTTGAATTTGCGGCAGTTATCGTTTGCCATAGAAAAAAAATCTACAGACACACAGACAGACACACAGACACACACACAGACACTTTTCGGAAAACGACTTTTTTTCATGTTTTGAGTGTAGTAGAATCAGAATCTGCAATAATCTCGAACACGATTTTTTTTGCCATCACCATACTTCCATTCCTTAAGGAAATATGGAAGTAAAATTTAAAAATTTCAGAACAACCACTGCCCTCGAACTAGGTTTGGAACTTTTTGACACTATCTCCTATATGAAATATTCTTTTTTTCTAATACAATACAATCATGGCAAAGTTTTATGACGCATTGGTACATTAGATCAGAACTATTTTAGGCAATCTGATTGAAGCTGACTGCATTCTATAGTTCATTTGACTAGAAGAGTTGTTTTTTATGAATTTTTTCTATCCTATTTGCCATTTATTCATTCATTTATGTAAAAATGTCTCACTCTGCCAAAGTAGAAGTTTATGTATTAAAAATATTATTAAAGTTGTTGGCTTTTATTCATAAACATTAAATATACTGTGACTTGATTATTATAAGTTGTACACAGGGACAAATGTGTTTTTATAAAAAGTTTTATATGCGCAAGGTAGATCTTTTGTTTAACATTGTTAAAAAAATCCTGCCACATTCCCTTTTTACAGAATGCTGCAATTATATTACCATATTATTAATTGCCATGTTTCGTTGTGTGCCAGGGAGCTAAATAAATAATATATTGAAGTTGATGGAAGTGGCAGTTGAGGATGGCATGACAAAAGCATTTTGGTGGGAGTTGGTTCTCAGCGAATCCTGTTTCTGGTTCAGAGAACTGGTTGATATTTATAACAGCTCTAATTGTATATTAAGTTGATATTTTAAATTAAGTATTGTTATCTGTATGCTAAATTTAGTATGGTTTTGTGCAGTTTTCGATTTGCATAATAATTTTACTTTTTAATATCATCCCTTGATGTAATGCAGATCTGATTTTATAAAATTAACATAGCTAAAAGCTGAGAGAACAGCACCAGGAGTGGAAATTATAGTAAACATGAAGAATCAATCTGATGAGTGAATGGTGCTGGAATGTTGGGTTGGTGATAACAAAAGTCATTTAATGTGTCATGACATACATATCCTATTCTTTAAAACCTCTAAGTGATGGGTGATTTCGTACAGGTAAATCCTCTAACCGGACTGTTTCCATCATAATTTTTTGTCGCTTGACGTTTCGATCCCTGGAATCTGGGATTGTTCTCAGAAGCTGTGTGAGTGGCAGTCGAAAGCCCTTGTTAGGTCTTTGAACAGGGGCTTTCAACTGCCACTTGCAGCTTCTGAGAAGAATCCCTGATTCCACGGATCAAAACGTCAAGCGACAAAAAAAGTACGATAGAAGCAGTCCGGATAGAGGATCTACCTGATACAATGTCATATCCTATATTTGATACTTAATGTAATCAAGGTCTGATATGAAGGGTGTTTTTGTCAACTAATCACAATTAGTAGTTAGTATTGAGACAGTAGAAACCATTATTACTGTATTAGGTATTTATATTTGTGTTTTTATACCACTATACAGTGTCTTGACAGTAAATTTGTGGTAGAGAAAGATAACAGTAATTTGGAAAATAAATTTTGATGTGGCAAGAAAATAGCATACAAAACATTATTATTGCAGGCCATCTAATGTTGCAGAATCTAATTCATATAGGATTCTTATTTTTATTAATTTAAATAACAGCCAGTTGAAAGTAATTTATCCTTAGCTGAAGGAAAAAAATATTCCTTTTCAGGTCTCTCAGATTCTTTATTATTCCTTAGTTATGTTCACATTTAATGATTGAACATTATGAACGTGAATGTCATCAATAAAGATTGTAGTCAGTGCTTGTGGGAAAACATAAATTGTATTAGTGTAGTCTATTACAATATATTCTTGTGGGAAAACTGGTTGGACTTCTGTGGTTTTAAATTGTACAATTATCACAAACAAAAAATATATTTAGCATATTAATAAAATGTATTCCTTATTTGCTGATAGCAGAAATCTGTGTAAAATTGTAGGGTAGCAGGTGGTTGCATGCTTCACTCTGAATGCAGAATGCAAGGTTCGTGTGCTGTATCTACATTATTGATTTGGTTCAAGGCCAAGGCAAACCTAACACCATGTCCTTAGTTACTGGGCCAGCTGTGTTACAGGAACCTTACCTAGACAACCAGTTATGTGCCAACACCTACGTGTAAAACCACGGAAATGACCCTACATTCCTAGCTGTCTTGGATATAGACCAAGGAAGTAGAAGTGTAGCAGTAATTTATGTCACTTCAGCTATTGTGTAATGAAAAACAGATACTTTATTTATTTCCGTTTGTCATTCTGTAATTAAATTTTGTGTCAAGTATTAAATTTGTTTTTGGTAGGAGGAGCTGTTGTTACATTATGAAAACAATTCTCCGTTCTTAACTGTGACTCGGTTAGAACGTACATTAGAAGTGTCACATTGGGGAAACATTGCTGTTGAGGAAGTGGTAGACTTGGTTCACACAGGTGCTATTCTCAAAGGGTCATTTTCTCGTTACGAGTATCAAAGGGAGGCACAGAGTGGAGTATCGAGTGTCAAGTCTTTCAAGGTTTGTTAATTCTCTTGTTATTAAATGAAGATGTTGTACTCCTTAAACCTAATTTTTTTAATAACTATAGTGTAAAGAAGGTGGCAAATGTATTCATTTTATACAAGCTGGATTTACAACTTTTTAAAAGTAAAAAGTCTCATTGCTCCAAAAAGTAAAGTCCGAACTTTAATGGACAACTTTATATAATAATTATAGTATAAATTTTGTCAACAAATACTCACAGTTACAAAGTTAGCAGACCGCAAATCAAACATTGACACGTATGTAAATCATAATCTTAAACCATCCAGAGTGAACAGCCTTAATAAAATGCACAAAACAAACAACACGATGCAACCACTAATTTAAAAAACAGCCACATGCAAAATAACACAAATCACAAAATTAAAAATTTCAGTTTAATATAACATATTCACATCATGAAAATACATGCAAACTATTGTCACAAAATTAAAACAAATAATTGTAAAGAAAAGCATATTCTCTACATCCTATGATATAACTAACATGTATACCAACATATGTCTAAAAGGAACAGTAAACATTAAACAAAATATGGTACACACAGTATTAAAAGAAATTAAAAAACCATTTCCAATTAATCTTAAATCAGAATTAGTTTCTGTTAAAATTAAAATTTATTAATAACACATAGGCTTAAAAAGATTTTATTAAACACAAATGCTTGGTAGTTTCACAATTTATTCTTAAACTGTGACAGTTGTTTCAGCTGACCAGGTTTTCTCAAAGAGCTGCTAAGAACAACTCAAGTTCTTAGTAGTAGTTATTCTTAGCAGCTCTTTGACAATAACCTAATTGGCTGAAACAATTGTCACAGTTTAAGAATAAATTGTTAAACTACCAAGCGTTAGTGTTTATTTAAATCTTTTTAAGTAATATGTTTTACTAAGTGCCCAAAGAGTCTTCAATCAACATGTACATTTGTTGGACCACTTTATCCATTATAATAGCAGAAACAAGTGTGTACAATATGTAGACACCAAAATTGATATCCTTATATCCTGATGTCATGTGGATATAATATACTGACAATGGTCCATGTGTCTAATAAAAGATATGTATGTTGACAGAATATTAAAACGCCTCAACAACATGCATCCAGAGATCAAGTTCTGAAAGGAAAGTATAATAAAATAGACTATTTTGTACTTATCCATTTCCAGAAACCATAACCAATTACAGAAACCCAACCTTCTCTAATCTGATCATGTATAAGAGTTCAAACATCCACCACAATACAAAATGCACTTTCAGTATTAATGTGCTAAATACCCCTACATACATATGAAACAAAAGAAAGAAATAGACTTTATCAGATTGTCAATGAAAATGGATATAAACAAAAGACCATAAACAAAATGGATAAAAGTGGAAAGCATAAAAGTCATAAACAAAACAGAAAATAAATTTCAGTACAATATAAAAAGCACATGTAAGGACTTGCCTAGATAGAATGCAGGTAATATTAACATAGATATTAATAACATTAAGAAATAGGTTACGTTCTCATTCACAAACATCACTGTGAACAAAAATGTTGAACTATTCAAAAATACAGATATTAAAGTAGCGTAGCATACAGGTGCACATGCCTGTACAAACTGGGATTAGGTATTTTCCAAACATATTAAATTGAACTTCACTGCTTTTTAATGCTTGTATTTTACAAGTGTTGATTATGATACAAATATGTAGTTCAAATATGAAAGATTGAATCGCTTTGAAATACGATATTTTAAACCAATTGAATTTTTAAACATTTTTCGTCCTTTTCAAATAAAAAGTACAGATGCTAAAACTCTTTCTCTAGAGTTAAATAATGAGTGATTAAGTTATCTTCATATATGGGAAACCATATACAACTGTAAAACACAAAACGCATTAATACCTAAATAAAGGCAAGTCAATACAAGGCAATTTTTAAGACACTAAATGTTTGAAACACAAAACAAAATTACTTACCAAAACCAATCTCAACAGTATAATAACAAAATCCCATCAATCCCAACCAATGACAATTGTAATGCAAAAAAAAAAAAAATTCAGCAGGCTGTGAATCAACATGGCTGATACTGCATACTGCGTGATACTCAGAGCATGTCTTGAGCAAGCAACCAAAAATCATCTTGACAGTACATCTATACAACATTACATTAGAATATGCTAGATGTTGTGTACTAAAATTGAAAAGTCAGATATCATTTATGCTAAAGAGTATATTAGCAGAATTAATTTCACATATATGGCATTTTTTGCATAGTTAATTTTTTTTTTTTTTTATTGAAACATAGGTTTCAAATTCACATGCCTCTACAGTATGAAAAAAAATATTAATTAAATGTTTACTCACACATATGAATTATTAAGTAACAAAGTCATCATGTTGTTATTTTAAGAATGGTATTGTATTTGAATAAGTTGAAAATTTCTTATAAAGGTTATTTAATTTTCACAGTGGTCTGATCAGTAGTTGAGTTTGCTTAATGTTTTAATTCTTTTCAGGACTAGGGCAGTGTGATTCAGTTTTATGTGTTAAGTGGATTTTATTTTCAGAAAACTATAATTTTTAATACTAGTGATATTAAGAAAAGAATTGTTAAAGAGTACAATGCAAACAGGAATTAGAAACTGAATTTTTAATTGGTGAAAGAGTACTTTTAGAGGACAGACTAAGTGAAAACTATTTATTTAACTTCATAAAAATGTGTTTTGGGTAGTTAGTAACTTAACATTTACAAAGAACGTCCTCTTTAAGCATAATATAAAATAGTAGATGATAATTGTGGGTGTACTGGAAATGTTAATATAAAATTAACTGATACATATAATAGTGATGTGGGACTGGAATGCTTAGATCGGAAACCAAAAAGAATGAGAACATGGAGCAGTGAGAAGTACAGACAAGAGTACAAGGTGATGATAGCAGAGAGAGAACACATGACAGTAGTATAACTAAATAAATTGTAATTGGAAATCGTTCAGTCACAAAAACATTCATAAAATCACGCATAAGGCAGAAGGTGTAGGTCATAAAAGTATGATTGACTATATAACAGAAACATGAAATGTGAAGCGGACGACATCAAAGTAATAAGAGTTGCAAACTAGGTACTAGAAATAGACTTGTGGTCACAGACATGAACATAAGAACACCAAGGGAAAACAGACTGGAAATATGAAGAAAGGAAACTAGAAAGAATAGAAAAAAGAAGACAGAAGAATATGAAGACTGACTAGTGAAAAGATTAGAAGGGGTGAGAAGAAAGTAAAAAACAGAAATCAGCAGTAGTGGACTTTTCAGAGAAGGATGGAGAATATTCAAACATATAACTGTACAAACAGCAGTAGAGGTGTATGGATCTGTAGTAGAATGGCAAGGCAATCACAAAAAGATGTCCAGATGATGTAATGAAGAAGTAAAGTTAAAATTCAAGGAAGAAATAACTATAGGAAAATAAACACCGCACACAGAATGAGGACAAAAAATGAATAAAGAATGCAGTACCCAAAAATAAAATGAATCTAAAGAGAGAAAGGCGAGCAAGAAAGCTGGGAATAATTTGGGCAAAAATTGAAAACAAATTTTAGGTAACTAAACACAGCTTTACATAAAAAATAATTAGGAATATAGGAATGCCAGACAATACATAGAAAAACACATAGAAGCAAAATATTAGAATTTTGGGTACAGCGTTATATGGCATTATTGGAAGTAGAGTCAGAAAATCATCAAAAGTAAATTAAAGAAATAAACAACAATAAGTGGAAGGAATCAAAGCAGGAAGAGAAACAATAACTGCTTTGGGGAAGAACAACAAAAAAATGGAGGAGCTGGTTGTGACAGCAAAGAGACTTGAAAATGGGCCTATTATAGGAAGCTTACTATAAGTTTGTCACTTATAATAAGAGTGGTAGCTAGGAAAAATCTTTGTAAACAAGCTTGTAACTCAGAACTGGGAAAATTGAAGCAATGAATTGTACACAAACTGCCACAACAAATGAACCAATATGCCTATCAGTGGTGGCTTTCGAGATTTATGTGAGGATTTTTTATGTTGTTAAGTTATGCGGAAAAAGTGTTATGTAATACGGAACGTGCTACAAGTATCTCGAATATTCCAGCTGTAACGTGTGTGTGTGTGTGTGTGTGTGTGTGTGTGTGTGTGTGTGTGTGTGTGTGTGTGTGTGTGTGTACATAATGCTGCTACTTTGCGGTGAAAGACAATTACACGTCAACTATCGAGTCTATACCAGACCGTACTGGTCAGCGCAGTGTGTTCAAGGACAATGTTTCTAGTGGATTCTCAAAGAGTGCCTGTTTGTTTAACAAGTCATCCAATGTGACAGATTATTCTGGAAATCAGTGGGGTATAAATACAGCCATTCAGCTACAGTCAAGTTAGTTATTGTCAGGCGATTACACAGTGCATTTAAGAGGCGATTTACACAGTGCGGTTCGAAGTATTTGTGGCAAAGTGTTACATGTTTTATAATTGTGTGGGACAATTTTAATACAATTGTGTTTTATATTAGCTGACATTTTTATTGCATATGAACAGTTTTTATTTGATTTGTTGTAAGAGACTATCTTGTTGATTACAAACTGTTTAATTGTGATAAGTAAAGCTGGTGATTAGTGACTTAATTGGTGTCTTGTATTTTGTTTTTCCACTGTACAATACGACGATCGCTTGACTGTCGTAACAGTGGGTCAGAAGTGCGACAGAATTGTTAGCAGTGGAAACAGTGGACACATTGTACAGGACTAGTGTAATTCGTAATTAATCTGTAAACATGGATGCCAGTCAGATGATGGAAGCTTTCCAAGCGCTGCTGCGGCAGACACAGGAACAACAAAAATTAGAACGACAGAAAGAGGCAGAAGAAGCAGAGAAAAGATGCCGACAGGAGGTGGAAGAAGCAGAAAAACGACAGGATGAAAAACGCAGGCAGGAAAGAGAAGAAACAGAAGAACGGCAGAAACCACTGTTGCTCTAGCGGAAGGACGACAGCCAGAAGAATGTAAACGTGAAGCAGGTGACATCAAAACATTAATTCAAGAGCAAAAGCAGATGCAAGAACATACTACTGCCGAATTGGTCTCCTACATGGTGACGTAGGTGAATTACGAGGTGAGCTTAATAATCAAATTACCAGAATATCTGATGTAGAAGAATCCATGTCAAATAAAATAGTTGAAGTAGAGAAATCTGTCTTGAGTGTGGAACACGCTACGTCAACAAAAATATCTGCAGTAGAAAACTCAGTGACAGACATAAGAGAACAATTAAAAGTGAAGTAGACAAGTTCATGAAGATACAACCAAAACAAATTTCTGAACAGACTGTACCAATATAAAGACAGAAAAGACAGAAAATAAGTCAATAGAAAGTCACCTTGTCTGCGGTTGGGACAGTTCATGTCAAGGCCCCAACCTTTGATGGAAGCAGTCACTGGCTGACGTATCTACGCCAATTCGAAGCCGCCGCATGCGCAAATTAATGGACAGAGAAAGACAAGGCAGGTTCACTCGTTCTTTCTAAAAGGACCTGCCGCAGAACTATTACAGAAAGTGCCACCTGACAGCCAGAACACCTATGCTGAATTGATAAAAGCTCTAGAATTACAGTATGGTGATAAACATTTGCCAGATGTGTACTGCACCCAGTTGAGAGCAAGACGACAGCATTACGGGGAGAGTCTTCAAGAGTTTATAGCAAGTATCGACAGATTAATTAGACTGGTCTATCCTGAAGCGCCAGAAGATTTCTGAATGAGGTTTGCTATGCAGACATTTACTGATGGTGTCCGAGATAATGAACTACAGCAAGTGTTACGAATGGCAAGACACCAGAATAGTGCGGACACCCTGGTACATGCTTTCCAATTTGTGGACGTCAACGTCTGCTGTCAAGTGGTTGGACAAGTCATAAAGTGCGCGCTAAAAGATTGCGATGGCACAGATACGAAGAAGAAGAGCAAGGAACAGAGACCCCACGAGCAGTGCCACAGAGTAAAGTAAGAAAAAATGGAAGACCGAAGTGTTATCGATTTGGGAAACCTGGACATCTACAACAAGATTTTCAGGTTAGAGTTTAGCAGCGGGAAACGAGCAGTAGACAGTACAACGGGGCGTGTGCTGACTAACTGGAGAAACGAAGCCCCTAGACAGTACGCAATTTCTACACTTTAGAAAGACAGCAGGAGCTTGGTGTGGTTACCGGATTCGTTCAAGAAAAGACAACCTCGATTACAATTGACACAGGCGCAACAGTTTCCATTGTGCGGCCAGACGTGGTGAAAGATGTCAAGCCACTGTGGTGCTCTTGCAGCTTGCGAACAGCTACTGGACGGCCTGTAAAAGTGTTTGGAAAAGTGAAAATACACCTATGCCTCGGTCGACTTGAGTTTGAGCATCAAGTACTTGTTGCAGACATTGTAGATGAAGCAATGTGGATGTGGATATGGATGTTATGAACACATATGGATTTACAGTCGACTTCAAAAACAATGTTTTGAGAATCGGAAAAGAAGAGGTAATGTTCTCTGCAATGAATACATAAGAAAAATCGATGGACATGATAAATCAAGTGGCCGTAATTGTTCCGCCAAACTCCGAAAAGATCATCATGGTTAGAACCAAGGTAGATACTAGGGGCAACCAGTGTTCTATATTCGAACACCAGGTAGTCAGCATACTGGGCATACTAATTGCCAGAAGTTTAGTAAAACCTGATGAAACCGGAAATGTACCTATTAGAGTGGCGAATATTTTGGATCGAGCTGTCACTTTACAAAGCAATACGCTCCTAGGCAAATTGACTCCTGTGGCCTGGGTAGCCAGAATGACGCAAAGAAGATGCATTTCCGATGCATCTATGGACATTTCCGAATTACCAGAGGAACTGCAGGAACTGTTGAACAGATCTTCTAACGACATCTCACGTGGTGAGGTAAAAGAACTCACATGGTTTTTACATGAATTTAAAGATTCTTTTGCAGTTCGGGGCCAGTTATTGGGAAGAACCTCTCTTGTTTAACGTCACATCAGTAAGGGGACACAACACCGATACGCCAACCTCCTCGAAGGCCTCCATTGTCTAAGCAAGAAGAAATGTCTCGGTTAGTACAGGCCATGTTGACAGAGGGAATAATCGAGCCTTCGTCAAGTGTTTGGTCTTCTCTGGTAGTGCTGGTAGCAAAGAAGGATGGTGGATTGCGTTTCTGTGTAGACTACCAGAGGTTGAATGACATTACAAAGAAAGACTGCTATCCATTACAGAAGACTGAAGTGTTACAACTGTGGGAAACGTGGTCATCTACAGGTAGATTGTTGGGAGAAGAAAATATCAAGAGATGAGAGTGGTCGCACAAATTGGAGAAGTAAAGCCCCAGGACAGCACACAGTTTCAATGCTACATAAGACCAAAGACCAGTAGAAACTTGATCGTTAATGGATTTGTGGAAGGTAAACCAGTATCATTTACAGTTGACACAGGCGCTACAGTGTCCATCATGCGCCATGACTTAGCAACCACCAGCCTCAAATTAGCTCTTGTACAATACAGACTGTGACTGGAACCCCCATCAAAGTGTTAGGAAAGGTAGATGTACGTGTACGCCTGGGTTTTCTCGAGTGTAGCCATCAAATGCTCGTTGCAGAGATTTTCGATGAAGTAATTCTTGGCACGGACATTATGAGTGTCTACGGATTCATTGTGGACTTAAGAGAGAATGTCCTGAGGGTTGGCTGAGAGAAGATAAAGCTTTTCAGGGCTGAAATGACATGCTCTGCGAACCATTTAAGCAAATGGCATTGCCCAAAGAAGAAGTCAAAAGGTCTGGTCAAGAGGAACCGTTCCTATTGCAAGCGGAAATGGAAGTAGAACTAGCAGAGGAAGTACAAATGAAGGCAAAAGAAGTGTTTGGGAAGCCAACTATGGATATCTAGGAAAAACTCTTGTTTGTACCTGAGTTAATAGAAGCGCCTGGGGGAAATGTTGCTGAAGATGAAGTTATGCAAGAGGTTGTTGACGAGAACCAGACTTGGACCAGCTAATGGTGTATAGGTCATTAGTACACGATGCAATAGGAGTAATTCCAGCAAAACTAGTGGTTGAGCAGAAGACTGATATTCCTGGGAACTTGATGTTAGGATCACACGAGACTGAATTCTAAGAACCGAGGAAATATTCTTCGCAAGCTCATCCACCTAGATCGCCTGGCCAAGTATTACTTCAGAAATGGTTTACCAGTTTGGGACGAACAGGCTTAAGGAGGGGGGCAGTGCTACGGCATTACAGAACGTTCTACATGCTTCTCGGCTATCCTAGCAGAACCAGCTGTAATGTTGTGTGCGTACGTGACTCTTAACGTGCGTCACTGAGGCTGTTCCAGACTTCACCAGTCTGCTCACACTGTGTTCAAGGGTGCAAGCAATTACGCTCTAGTGTTTTATAGTAGTGTTGACGCATATTATGGATTATTCTGGAATGTCAGCGGGGTATAAATATATATGCTCAGTTTCAGTTTAAGTGGCAATGTATTCAAGTGAGGTTCGAGTGTTATGTCTGGCGATTTACACAGTGCGTCGCAAGTGGTGTATTAGTGAAAAGTGATTATAGTGCGGAATTCTTTAAAGTTGACTTTATAATTTGTGTGGACAAATTAACTTGAATTATTGTACGAGCATAATCTTGTTGAATAACTTGTTGATTACAAACTGTTAATTGTGATAAAGCTGGTTTTAGTGACTTCATTGGTGTCTTGTATTTTGTTTTCCACTGTACCATACGACGATTAAGGAGACCATCGTAACAATATAAACAATTTTGGAATCTGGCCTATAGGAATGTTTATCATGTATTGATTCATCAATTGTCTATTTGACATTTTGTTTACATTAGATGCACCACACACCTAGCACATGCAACAGCACTTCACACTTTCTGAACACTACTGGTTTATGGGGGACATCTACTGGTAAGATATCAAACTAAATTATAACAGCAGGGTACAGGGTATGTAACGAATGAATTAGCCTCGTGCTACTGACTTTGGTATCAATGCTTAAACACATGCATGGGTAAATGTGTTTAAATACACAAAAACCGAATGCCTATATGGCATATGGACATGGTCCACTGTGGCACTTAGTATTGCACATATTATATATGGGTACAGTGTTGAAAGTGTGGATAAATACATTAGGAAATTTAAGGCAGGTAAGAACAAGAAATTGAAGTGCATTGAAACATTTAGAATTATGACCACTAAATAGAAAGTGCAGAAATATAACAACTTCAGAGATATGGATATGGTTATATGATATGTATAAGTGAAACATGGCATCCCAAGAAAATGTTTTGGCATAAGATGTGGAACAAAGCGGCAGGTATAAAACTACATAGAAGCAGTGTGAAAAGAGGAAAGACCTTAGACTAAGTAAACACATCGGCAAAAGCTGGATGGCCGACAAGTGGCTTAAACTCACTCTAGCATGGTAGGCTTCAAAACCCATTACCATAACTGGAGATATCGGGGCCACGTTTTCATTCTCTTGCTGACTATATTTAGCTGTTCCTCTATGAGTTGATTTCTTTTCTTGATTTTGATTTCCCACGTCTAATAAATAATTATGCAGCTATTATAGCTAAATTTCAAATGATCCAAGCACCAAGTTCTCAGGAAAACAAACCTCTTTTCCAAACTCAAGTTTTGCTGTACTCATACCAGTTTTGAATACTGCTAATCTTTAATTCCAACTTTGTCATGTTTACTTGCTGAAGTGCTACTTGTCATTCCGGACGAGGCCTTTCAGTGTTTCCACCATTTTCAAGTCTTAAACCACAACCTAGTCCACCATTTTCAAGTATTTCCATGACTTGAAAATGGTGGAAAACACTGAAAGGCCTCGTCCGGAACATGGCAAATAGCACTTCAGCAAGTAAACACGACAAAGTTGGAATTACAGATACTGCTAATTCTAATAACAAGTTGCTAATCTTTAAGCCATTAAGAATAATGTTTTACATTGATCCCAGTCTGTTATGTTATCAACTTCAACATGCTGCTCTACTGTCCTCGTGAATTCTTGAATTCATTAAGTATCACTGTATTCTGTATCAGATGACCCAATTCTCTAATGAACAGCACATTCACTAATGATCTGTATTAGATTAGTGATTTGAAGTGATAGATTCTAGTAATTGAAATTTGGATTCAAGATCATATTCAGTAACATTTTAAATTTCAGTTTAACACTGTTATGTATGTCATAAAATGTAGAAAACATGATAGCTAAGAACTTCATAAAATTGAATTGGCTGAAATAATAAACATTATATAAACAAGGCAATCTGAATATATCATATAAAGATTTGAGGCAAGACTTATTATCTCATCAGTTATGGGATAATGTAAAATCAGCAACTAAGGAAATTCAAGGAAAGGGAATTTTCTATCACTAAATGAAACCAGTCTAAGACAAAGACAGAAGAAGCAATAAAATTTAAATAGCCAGTGCACTTATTTGCATCGTAATGTTTCCATTTGTTTATTATATATATGGTTATCCATCAGCATGTTAAACTTTTAGTGAACGATGTGTACTCGTTTATGTTGCCGACAGGTAAGTGCCTTATTGTAATGGTGAGTGTTACTCATCAGGATATAAAAGGCAAAATGCTTATAGGTTAAACTTTTAATTATTAGCAAAACGCGTGTTAGTAAATTACTTAAAAATTTACTAGGACCAAATTCTGTCTGATGGTTTACTAGGACTGTTTAAAAATTTATTGCCACCAAAAATTGTGAGCCATGTATTATTATATTTATGTTGAATTTATTGTTTAAATGTTTAACAGACTGTTCTCCCAGCAGCTGCTACAGATGCATATTATCGAGATGAAATTGGAAACATTTCAACATCACACATGCGCATACTTAGCGATTCAGTAGAATTAATTTTGGGACCACGATTTCCACTCTTCGGTGGTTGGAAAACACACTATGTGTTAGGTTATAATGTACCAAGTTATGAGTACCTCTACAACTCAGGTAAAATAAATTTTATTTTGTTTGGTAAGTTGGAAAGTGATATTAGCATGTCTGTACTTGAAAAAGTGATGTTACATGTATAACTTTAGTTGGCCAAGTCATAATATCTCCTGACACTGAGTTGTATTGTTTTTGAAAACCATACGTGTATTTTGCGTACTCGGATATTATGTGTTCGTGTTAGCCTCAGTGACTGTACTCTGTTCAAAGAATGGAGAATCCGAGCTTTTCTTTGAAAGTCCGTTTTCATTTTCACAGTATCTGAGATAACAAATAAGTAATCATGGCTTTGGAATTCTTTTTCATTTCTCTGTCTGGTTGTACAGTCCCATACTTTCGAATCTTTCATTGATTAACTGCAGAACCAAATGTGTTAGACGTCACAGGTGGGTTGTTCTGCCACAAGCATCAACCTTGTTTTACTCTTATAATTAAAGTAAATATAATAAAAACACTGTCCTATCAAGATATTATTTGTAATTGTGTTATGCACATTATTTCAAATTTGTATTCTTTTGCACTTAATCCATTAAGAAATATTATTTTTATAATAAACGTCTGTTAGTTCAGAAAAGATTCAATTTAAGAAAGTGTATTTTCTGCACTATAATTGGCAAAAAATTGTGTTAACATATATTGACATGACTAAAAATGAAGTGAGCATATTTACTTAATATTGTTATGACATCACAGAACAATCTACGTGTTTGTCGAATGTGCCAGAAGAATCACGATGTAACGCGTGTGGCATACGTGCTTGTCGACTCATTTTCGAGAGGTTTCTCGAAAGCGCCAGCCGCGCGGACTGTGTCAAGGCCGCAGTTAATTACGTAGTTCACACGACCGCTAAGACGCAATTAGGAACATTCTGGTCTGTGAGCGCAGGTATAAATACATGGCGGCAGCGGCCTTAAATTTCAGTATTAGTGAGAATTATTGACCATGCGGTTCGAGAGTTATAGTAGCGATATTACTGTGCGCATTTAAGTAGTTATTAGTTAAGAGTGATGTTTTATAATCGGACGGTATAATTGTAATACAATTGTGTTTAATTTTAGTGGACATTTTACTGCGTGTGAACAATTTTCATTTGATTTGTTGTAAAAGACAGTGTTGTTAATTACGAACTGTTTAACTGTAAAAATTAAAGGTGTGATTAGTGACTTAATTGGTGTCTTGTAATTTGTTTTCCACTGTACCTACAACGATCGAGTAGACCATCGTAACAGTGGTGTCAGAAGTGGGATAAAACGGTTAACAGTGGACACTTTGTACAAGACGAGTGTGATTCATAATTAATCGGTAAACATGGATCCCAGTCAGATGATGGAAGCTTTACAAACACTGCTGTGGCAGACACAGGAAGAAGCAGAAAAACGACAGGATGAGAAATGCAGACAGGAGGCGGAAGAAGCAGAAAAACGACAGGATGAAAAACGCAGGCAGGAACGAGAAGAGGGTGAGGAATGTCAGAAAGCATTAATTCTAGAAACAGAAGAAAGACAAAAAGATAAAATGGAAGCTCTCTTTGAACCTATGCAGAAACAGTTCCAAGAACACAGTACCGCAGAATTGGGTCTCCTACGAGGTGAGCTTAATAAACAAGTTACTAAAATATCAGAGGTACAAGAATCAATGACATTAAAAGTAGCTGAAATAGAAAAATCTGTGTCGAGTGTTGAAGAATCGATGTCTAATAAAATAGCTGAAGTAGAAAAGTCAGTCACGAGTGTGGAAAAAGCTATGTCAACAAAAATAGAAGACTCGATTATATAAAAGAGCAGATTAAAAATGAAGTCGAGCAGTGCCTGAAGTTACAACCAAAACAACTTTGTGAACAGACTGTACCAATGATAAAGACAGAAAAAGATGCAGAAATAAGTTAATAGGGAAAGTCACTTTGCCTGCAGTAGGGACAGTTCAAATCAAAACTCCAACCTTTGACAGAAGCAGTCACTGGGCAACGTACCTCCACCAATTTGAAGCTCCTGCATGCGCAAATAATTGGACAGAGAAAGACAAGGCAGTCTCACTCGTTCTCTCATTAAAAGGACCCGCGGCAGAACTACTACAGAAAGTGCCACCTGACAGCCAGAACATCTATGCCGAGTTGATAAAAGCTCTAGAATTACGGTATGGTGATAAACATTTGCGAGATGTGTACTGCACCCAGTTGAGAGCAAGGCGACAGCATTCCGGGGAGACCCTTCAAGAGTTTGAAGCAAGTATCGACAGACTGATTAGACTGGCCTATCCTGAAGCGCCAGAAGATTTTCGAACAAGTTTTGCGATGCAGACATTTACTTCCGATCCACGAGATAACGAACTACAGCAAGTGTTACGAATGGCAAGACATCAGAACAGTGCGGATGCCCTGGTACATGCTTTGCAATTTGAGGCCACCAAATCAGCGTCTGGTTGGACAAGTCATAAAGTGCGCGCACTAAAAGATCATAACGGCACAGACGATGAGGTAGAAGAACAAGGAACAGAGACTCGATGGTTGGCCCCAAAGAATAAAATAAGAAAGAATGGAAGACCGAAGTGTTATAGATGTGGGAAACCTGGACATCTACAACGAGATTGTCGGGTTAGAATTCAGCAGCAGGGAAACGAGCAATAGTCGGTACAATGGGGCGTGTGCTGACTAACTGGAACAAAGCCCCTAGACAATACGCGATTTCTACACTTCAGAAAAACAGCGGGAGCTTGGTAGTTACCGGATTTGTTCAAGAGAGGCCAACCTTGATTACAGTTGACAGAGGCCCAGCAGTTTCTATTGTGCGCCCCGACGTGGTGAAAGATCTCAAGCCAATCTGGTGCTCTTGCAGCTTGCGGACAGCTACTGGGCGGCCTGTAAAAGTGTATGGAAAATTGGAGATACACCTACGCCTCAGTCGACTTGAGTTTAATCATCAAGTACTTGTTGCAGACATTGTGGATGAAGCAATTCTTGGTGTGGACATTATGAACGCATATGGATTTATAGTCGACTTTAAAAACAATGTTTTGAGAATCGGAGGCGAAGAGGTAATGCTATCAACAATGACGACAGAAAAAAAATCGATGGACATCATAAACCAAGTGGCCATAACTGTTCTGCCAAACTCCGAAAAAATCATCATGGTTAAAACCGAGGTAGATACTAGGGGCAACCAGTGCTCTATATTCGAACCCCAGGTAGTCAGCACACCGGGCATACTAATCGCCAGAAGTTTAGTAAAAACTGACGAAACCGGAAATGTACCTATTAGAGTGGCAAATATTTTGGATCAAGCTACCACTTTACAAAGCAATACGCTCCTAGGCAAATTGACTCCTGGGGCCTGGGTAGCTGGAATGACGCAACAAAGATCCAGTGCTTTGGATAATTCCAAATTACCAGAGGAACTGCAAGAATTATTGAACAGATCTTCTAACTACCTCTCAAGTGGTGAGGTAAAAGAACTCAGACAGTTTTTACACGAATTCAAAGATTGTTTTGCAGTTCGGGGACAGTCACTGGGAAGAACCTCTCTTGTGCAATATCGCATCAATACCGGGGACACAACACCGATACGCCAACCTCCTCAAAGGCCTCCATTATCTAAACAAGAGGAAATGTCTCGGTTAGTACAGGACATGTTGACAGAGGGAGTAATCGAACCTTCGTCAAGTGCTTGGTCTTCTCCTGTAGTGCTGGTAGCGAAGAAGGATGGTGGATTGCGTTTCTGTGTAGACTATCGGAGGTTAAATGACGTTACAGAGAAAGACTGCTATCCATTACCTCGCGTTGACGATACACTCGACACGTCCGGAGCACAGTGGTTTTCCACATTGGACCTGAAGAGTGGATATTGGCAAGTGGGTCTTCATCAAGAAGTCAAGGAAAAGACCGCTTTCTCGACCCCAAGTGGCTTATTCCAATTTAATGTCATGCCATTTGGACTCTGTAACGCACCGGCAACATTTGAGAGATTGATGGACCTGGTACTCTGAGGCCTGATGTGGAAAACTTGCCTTGTTTACTTAGACCAGTGGTTCTCAACCTTTTTGGGCCTGTCCTCCCCTTTGCATCCTCGAAGTAGGCCACGCCCCCCCTAGACCTAATGAATTGAAGTAAAAAAGTTCTACTGTGCTATTAGGGTTAATAAATCTAACTCAAAGAATGTTTTATAATGTTTTTATTATTACAGATATAAAAAAATACTAATACTTGTTTTGTTGAGAGAATATTTTAATTAATTAAAAGTACTTAATAGGACTACATTACAAAGGATTCTGCCCTCACTGCAGTTAAAATTTCAGGCTACATTATTTGGTTTTATTTCTTAAGAACACAATTAATGAGAAGACTGTTTTTCTTTCACAAGTTTTTGAATGTTTGGTTCCAACTGTGATAATGCACACCTCAGATCACTTTCAACATCCAGCCATGCTCGGTACTTTGATTTGATGTAAGCCAGCGTAGAAAACCCAGACTCACATAGATACGTTGATGAAAACTGCACCAACAACCAACAACCTTGCAGCTTCCGTAGTAACTTGTGGGTACACAGGAAAATAGCTTAACCAAAAATCTTCAACAGTCATGTTTGGGAACTCCGCTTTTGCTTGAGAATCACATTTTAGGTCGATTGCCTGCTCCTGAAAAGAATCAGGAAGCATGTCCACTTCAATTTTGAACGGGTCTTGTGTAAACTGAAATTGCCAGCTTTCTGAAGAAAGATCTGGAAAGTAGCGTCCAATTTCGGTTTTCAAGGATGCCAAATGTTCTGAAATCAAGTTCTTCAATTCACTTTTCAAATTTAATGAAAGATTTTGTGTGTCATCAAGAAGGTCGTTAAGACGTGGGAAGGATGAAAAGTTGGGTTCTGAACTCTGAAGGCGACGTTGCCACAAAGATATTTTTTCCAGGAAACCTTTCATTGCATCATAAGTCTTCAAAATGTTTTTATGTTCTTGCAGTTTCAAATTCAAAAGGTTGATCGATTCAAAGAAGTCTGATAAATACGCCAAGTGGTGGATACATTTTTCATCTGTAAATTGCATGTACATATCTTCTTCATTTGAACTCATCAAAAAGATTTCAACTTCTGATTTCAGATTGAATAGCCTAGCGAGCACATTACCTTTTGAGAGCCAACGAACTTGAGTGTAGTAAAGAAGAGTTTGTTGGTCACTATTCAATTCGTAACATAAAGCCTCAAGAAGGCAAAGTTTGACATAAAGCCTAGATTTGACAAAGTTTACTACTTTGATTACCAATTTCAAAACAGTATTAAGTGTTTCAGGCAGAGTCTTACAAGCCAAAGCTTGTCTGTGTATGATACAATGAGAACCAGTGATGTTAGGGTTCTGTTTTTTTGCAAACACGACAAATCCAGAACGGCATCCTGTCAGCGCCTTGTGGCTTGTGCCCCATCAGTGCATATTCCAAAAACATTCTCCCAAGGAAGATTATTAGCTGTCAAAAAGTTACACAGAGCAGAAAAAACATCCTCAGATTTTGTGGTTGTCTGAAGAGTTTGGGAAAATAATATTTCCTCTACGAAGCGTTTTCCGTATATATGTGTACAGTAAAACAACAACTGAGAGTGCTTTGAAATGTCAGTTGTCTCATCACATTACAGAGAAAAGAACAGAAATTTCTTTAACTTTTCTATTACTTGTTTTTTTAAATCTTGTGCAATTTCATCAATTCTACGTTTTACTGTGTCATTTGAGAGCGATATTTTTGCAATTTTATTGTAACTTTCCTCTCCAAGTAAAGTACTGCATGCAGTTAGTAAACATGGTTTTATAAGTGACTCACCAATGGTATGTGGTTTCTTGTCTTTTGCTATAAGCAAAGCGAGCTTGTAAGAAACTTCAACGGCCTTTTTGTTCTCTACTTGAAAACTTCCAGTTGAATCGAGTTTCATTCGTTTAAGCGAGTTTCTCTTTCCATAAAAAATCTCCCTTGGTTTGTCTTTCAAGCCGGGATGAATGGTAGTCAAATGGCGTTCTAAACGCCCTGGTCGCATTGTGTCATTACTCAGAACATTGTGACAAATAACACACTGAGGTAAATGACAATCGTTCTTCTCAATGTACGTAAAGCCAAACCTTATATAGTCATCACTGTACAGTCTTTTCTTTAGTAATGATTTAACCATGTTTAGCACGACTACGCACGGCAATCACTCGCACAAGCGACTGGAACTCAATAACCATCATCAATCCTCTGTTTTGTGCAGTGTAGCCACCATCCGGTAGTAAAATTACCCTAGAAACACTGTTTGTCTGCTTCCAACAGAGATGCAGAGGGATCTAGCAGTATCGGGGCGAACTGTTTGGGTATAGGCCAGTGTAAATAAGATGTGTGCCTGAATGCAGTTAGATCTAGCGGTGACGGAGAGAACTATTTACAGAAGTTCCTTTTCTAAGCCCATGCATGAGTGGTTTGTGTTTGTTACAACTTTTTATTGTTTGGCTAATTTAAGTATATTTTCATTGCTTACCACATCTCCCCTGAAATTCTCCTACGCCCCCCCCCAGGTTGAGAACCCATGACTTAGACGATGTCATAGTGATCGGGAAGACTTTCAAAGACCATATGGAAAACCTTAAGGAAGTTCTAACTAGAATTGACGGTGCACAACTGAAGCTGAGCCCGAAGAAGTGTTCTCTATTCCAGAAGGAAGTACAGTATCTGGGCTATCTGGTTTCAGCATTGGGTGTTAGCATGGATCCTAATAAAGTAGACACCATAAGAGACGGCCAGTTCCGAAGAGTAAACACGAAGTTCAGAGTTTCCTGGGGTTATGCTCATATTACCGACGTTTTGTGTAAGGCTTCGCTACTATTGCTAAACCACTACATGAGCTAACTGAAAATAAACGAAACTTCCAGTGGTTGAGAGAGTGTGACCAAGCATTTAGGACTTTGAAGATTGCATTATGTTCACAGCCAATTCTCACTTTTCCAGCTTCCGAAGGGAAGTACATCATAGACACAGACGCAAGCAATACTGGTCTAGGAGCAGTTTTGTCTCAAGTGCAGAACAGTGAAGAACGAGTAATAGTGTATTACAGCAAGACACTTTCTAAACCAGAGAGAAATTATTGTGTCACAAGGAGAGAGTTGCTGGCAATCGTCCGAGCATTGGAGCACTTCCATAAATACCTCTATGGAAGAGAGTTTTCACTACGTACCGACCATGCCATGCTTGCATGGCTCTTAAGATTTAAAAATCCGGAAGGACAGTTGGCAAGGTGGCTTTAACGTCTGCAAGAGTACAACTTCAAGGTACAACATTGACGAGGGCGCCTGCATGGTAATGCAGATGGCTTATCACGAAGACTGTGCCCGGAAGACTGCCGACATTGCCACAGAAAGGAAGAACAAAACTCAAGCGAACATGTTCAAGCCATCACTGTAGATTTCCTGGCTGACGGCTGGACAACACAAGACTGTCGACAAGAACAAATGACTGATGAAGACATTTGACCGATCTTGACAGCAAAAGAGGAAGGTCGCCACCCGGATTAGCAAGATATCTGCCATGGTTCCGAAGTGCTGAAGGGCTACTGGGCACAATGGGAATCTCTCACCTTAGAAAACGGATTGCTGAAAAGGGCTTGGGAAAGTGCAGATGGATGAGACGTGGTCATGTAGTTGATAGTTCCCGAAGTAAAGTGCAGTCTGTTTTCAAGGAGATGCATGATGGAACATCTGGAGGCCATCTTGGCGTTAACAAAACCCTTGACAAAATACGGAAGCGATTCTATTGGCTTCATCTTCACCACGACGTAGAGGAATGGGTTTGGATGTGTGAAATATGTGCTGCAAGCAAGGGCCCACAAACCAGAAGCAGGGGAAAAATGAGACAGTATAACGTTGGACTGCCTTTCGAGAGAATTGCCACAGACATTGCTGGACGATTCCCAGTTACTGACGATGGAAACCGGTACATCGTGGTTGTAGGTGACTACTTTACTAAGTGGGTGGAAGCCTACGCAATTCCAAATCAGGAGGTTACCACTGTGGCAAAGCAGTTAGTTCACAACTTCTGTTGCCGTTATGGAGCCCCTATAGAAATCCATAAAGATCCAGGGAGAAATTTTGAATCAGGAGTGTTTAAAGAATTATGCCATCTACTCGGAATTGGAAAGACCAGGACAACGCCTCGGCATCCTCAGTCGGACGGGATGGTTGAGAGATTCAATAGGACACTTGAGCAGCATCTTTCGAAGGTTGTTGACAAGAACCAAACAGACTGGGACCAACGTATACCACTATTCCTCATGGCGTACAGATCATCAGTACACGACACAACCGGCATGACTCCAGCAAAATTGGTGTATGTGCGGGAGATTCGTCTTCCTGGGGACTTAATGTTCGGATCACCTAAGACTCAGTCCCAATAGCCACAGAACTATTCCTCGCAATTAGAAAACCAACTGCGAGAAGTAAATCGCTTGGTAAGAGGACGGCTGAAGATTGCCAGTGATAAAATGAAAACTCGGTATGACATTCGCAGCAATAGTGTGGGTTTCCAAGAAGATCAGGTATGGTTGTTCATTAATCTCATTAATTTCATATAACCAGTTAGCTGGTTTCCTTGTTGAGGGGGTTTACTGCAAGTTTGTGAATGTTGAAAATATGCGTTTATGTGATTTTTTGTAATGAGTGAACTAATGTAATGTCTCCATTCACAAGGTTGAATTCATAATTGAACAATAAAAATGAAGTGAAATAAAGATGTGCAATATTAAGGAAAATTTTATATTTGTTGTTATTTTTTGTATTAGAAATATAAATGTCAGTTTCACAGTAATCAATTACTTGTTTGTAGGTGATGACTACCTGCTAAAAATGCGTGTTGTGGATCATGTATTTGACGACATGATAGTTGATGAATTGATAACAAAAATTATTCTTCCGGAAGGTGCTCATGATATTCATTTATCAACACCATATCCAGTTGAGAGGCTTCCTGATTCTCTTCATTACACATATCTTGATGTTAAGGGAAGGCCTGTTGTAACAATTAGGAAAACAAATTTAGTTGAAAACCACATTCAAGACTTTGAGGTAAGTATTTCAGTTAGTCTTTACTGATTATGTTGCTAAAACTATCTTTAATGAAAAGCAAATGAATTAAGGTATTTACTAAAATATAAGGTGTAGTGAGAAAGGGGAGCTCAGTACATTGTTTACAAATGTAATGTTAAATTCTATTTGAGCCACAACTGTACATTCACTGTCCCTAACAATTATTCTGCAGTTTTGCTTATACATCATAGTAAGTAGTAGTAATTGTTGATGTTATTGTTGCAGTATTAACGTAGATGATCACATGTGTATTGGCATAACTTATTCTAAAGTGCCTACGTATTACATGGCATATCATACAAATTGGATATTCATAATTGACCCAGTTTACCAAAATTTAAATGTAGTCCTCTTCTAAATAAGGCTGTCAGTACTAGTAAACACTTTCACATGTTCTTTGCATGATTGATGTATATATTTCTGCATATGCAGCTGCCAATAACCCACATTCTGTCCAGCACAGCATTGTAGCTGTGGATTATCACTCTGGAGTAAGCGGTTATCAAAACTGTGTTTCTTATTTCTGATCACAGTAGAAACTTGTCAGCTGTTTGTGAGCAGTGAAATGCACAGAACCAAGGAAAGAAGTACCCCCCCCCCACAAGTATAGCATAAGATGACTAGAGAAGGGAGAGGACAACACGATCACAATTTGACGTCTCACTCACACACAACCATTCTCTGTTTATACATGTTGTGTCACAATGACATGAACATGCTTCTAATATTCTTGCTAGCCTTGTTGCAGTCGATGTTAACACTGTACAAGACGGTTGTGTGCATGTGCAAAAGAATGAAAACTTTGTTAGCTTCCTACGAGATGTTTGTCCGCTGTGCAACACTAAGCCATTGTTCAAAATGTATTGTCAGGTCTGTACTCCGGTAATTTCTAGCAGTGAGAGATAATGATACATGTTTGAAAGAGAGGCCAACATCACAAATCTATATTGCATGAAGAGTTATTTCATTACCACTGTTGTCTTATTTAGGTAGACTGCAGGCAGCATTCCTACAAAAAAATTTGATGAAATCCGACTTATTGGATTTGGGTTAGAGATTGAGTAACAATGAATCAATTATACCACAGTCAGGACTTTAGGAATACACATCACAAAAAATATGAACTTGTAACAAATCTTGAATTCTTGTTACCTTAAGTAATATAATGAATAATTTAGTGAGTTTGTGAAGAATATATAAGTGAAATTCAACGCTTATAATTAGGGACTCTGAAAAATTGTAAATAAATACAAAGGAAGGAGGTATACGAGGGGGTACCCAAAAATAACCGGAATAGCGCTGCGATTGGCGGAGCTTACATAGTACGCATTTCTCCTGCTAGGCGAGCATAGCGCAACTCGTTCCTAGTTCAGTGCCGTCATTGTTGTCGCCTGGGAAGGTTGTGTCCGGTCACAGTAATTCGTTTTGTAAAAGCAGTTTCGCTTGCTCCTCGTTTTTTGTCATGGCGGATTTAAGTGAACTTTTGCTGCTGTGAAATTTTGCTTCCTGTTGGGAAAAACGCCGCAGAAACTGTTGTGATGCTGAAAACAGCTTACAAGGATAGTGCTATGGGAAAAAATCAAGTGTACCAATGGTTTTCTCGTTTCCAAGAAGGTGAAATATCAATTGATGACAAACCTCGTTCTGGACGTCCGTCAACTTCCAGAATTGACGAAAATGTTGAAAAAGTTCATCCAATCGTGCTTGAAAACCGACGACAGGCCATTGAAGAGATTAGTAAGTTATCTGGAATAACTTGGAGCTCGGTTCAGCGAATTTTGTCAGAAGATTTGGGGATGAGAGGGGTCACTGCAAAATTTGTGCCTTGGGTCCTGACTGAACAGCAAAAAGAGAATCGAGTTGAAACATGCCGTGCATTGAAAGACCAGCTCCAAACCGACCGATTTTTTTCCAAGGTCTGGTGATGAGTCATGGTGCTACGGTTACCATCCCAAAACTAAACAACAGTCAACCCAGTGGAAAACTTCATTGTCGCCTCGCCCAAAAAAAAAGCTCGTCAAGTGAAATCAAACATCAAGACGATGCTCATTTGTTTTTTCGATGTGAGAGGGGTAGTGCATTCTGAATTCGTCCCACCAGGTCAGACTGTTAATCAGGCTTTCTATTTGGAAGTTTCAAAAAGATTGCGTAACAATGTGCGACAAAAAAGGCCCGATTTGTGGCAGACGAGGGACTGGTTTTTCCACCGTGACAATGCACCTGCTCACGCAGCCATTTCAGTGTGATAGTTTTTAGCAAAAAACAACATGACTCCCTTGCCCCACGCCCCTTATTCACCTGACCTCGCTCCGTGCGATTTCTTCTTGTTTCCGCGAATGAAAGGACGTTTTGACGACGTGGAAGCGGTAAAGAAAAAAACGAGGCAGGAGCTGTCGGCCATCACAACAGACGAGTTTGAAAAATGTTTCCAGGAATGGGATCGCAGATTGGACAAATGTATTAAGTGTAATGGAGAATATTTTGAAGGTGATAAGGTTGTTTTGTAAAAAAAATTAAATACATGGCTTTAAAAAAAAATATTCCGGTTATTTTTGGATACCCCCTCATAAAATATTAGTCATAGTGAGTTAAAAATTACCTTTTGTAGACTGTAGTGGTAAATAAAAGAGTTCCTTAATGTAAATGTATGCTAAAATTAATATAATGATATCCGATGTGAACAATGCCATTTATTATAAACAACCCCAAAATATCGTGAATGAAATGATGTACAACAAAACAAGTAATACCTAGACCCTGAAGATAGGGTCTAAGTGTGAGTTAAAAAAAAAAACTTTTATTTTAAAATCAAAAAAAAAAATGCATTGCAGTTGTTTTTACTACTTCAGGGTGTTCTGTACCCAGTAAACAAGAAAATTTTTTTTTAAATTATTGATGTACTATTTTCTTTTGAAACGAAGTAGGCCTTCCTGCTGTCTCTTATGTAATTATTGTAAATTGTATTACATAAATCATTAACATTTTAATAATACAATGTTGTAACCATTGTGTAATTAAAATTTTATGATAGTAATAATCCATGTAAACTCTTAGATGGTGATTACTTATCAACAAAAATTAGTTTTAAAGGGTCTAGTTAACAATGTTCCTCCAAAAATTGCTGTTTTTCTGTGATAACATGTGTAACATTTAGTATGTTAAACCTACTTGTTTTTGGAAATTAAATAAAACAAATGATATTAGTTCATGGTGAGTTATCAACTAAAAGACCCATCAGACAAAAGGCTTGTCGCATGACAAATGGCGCCAATCGTACAACTCTTAGTTATTTTGGTGACCCTAAAAAGGGCCGTGTGGCAAAAACGCTGTGGTGTTTGTTCCGCTGGAGCCGCACTGAGATGTTTGGCGGCTGCGCCCACTGTTTGTGGCGTACTGCAGTTCTCCTCTTCTTTCGGCATCGGTTGCATCAAGTCCACTGCCGACCCAGCGAAGTCCGTTGCTGGCGTGGTACAGGACGAAGAATGCAAGAACATCAGTTCTACTCTTCGGCTATCTGGCTGACTGCATCGATGTCGTCCGATAGAGGAGAGGAGATGAAGTGCGTCCGATGGCGTGGCAATGGAGTGCGCAAAAAATTCTACCGGCGCTGTTTTTATGCCCTGACCGGGATCGCTGACACGTCTCGGCTGCTGATCCCTGATTGGCTCGCTGCGTCAGGTGTCACGCGCCACCAGGTGTGCGCGGCGCTCTCTCGGCTGGTACCGGGGAGCAGACGTTTGTCTCCGTGCTGTCACAACTGATAATAATTATGTGTGTTTTACAGCATCAGTTTTACATGTAACTTATTATATAATAAATTGTCAGGCCTATGGTCTCCATAAATTAAGATTATTTAACATCTATGTACCGATATAATTTGTGTGATAGTAATTGTAATCCAAGAGATTTAAGAAGTGTTAATTTTGGAATAAAATTCGTAGACATTTTGCAGCTTGTGTACAAGTGAAAGTGTTAATAAATGGATACTGAATATTTAGAGATCAAATATTGACGTCATTTTCCACATCCTCAGCAGTAAGGTGTTGGAGATTACATGTTGGCCATATAACTGACAATTACACTGAAATGCTGGTATTAATTCCTTGTAACTAGTTTTGAGAAGTAAATTGTTAAAGATATGGAAAAATACCTCAGGTGTAACAGAGCAGGTCAAAAATATTATCCTTAACATGTAGACATGAATTGTTTTTACTGAGCCACTGTTTTAGCTCAAGAAATCATTAATGTCAAGTTGTTAAGGAATATGACCATATTCAGTATATTGATTAGATATTATGAGCTAAAAATGTTGGACTTAAAGAGCAAATTAGATTTTTTTAGAGGAGAAACCAAGTTAATTGTATTCAATTAGGTTTTGTTTTTATTAAAATGAATTTTGCAGTGGTATGCTCTTGCTACTCCATTGCCATGCGATAGTTCTCACACAATATGCCCATACGTAATCCCATGTGATGGGGCTACGCTCTATTGGTCATGTAAAATATGGTACACTACACTATTAATCACGTATGGCTCACTAATACGTTGATTTAAATAATCATGCATAGTAAATGTTTATAAACAATAGTTTTCATGTTGCGTGGACTGTGCATTGAATGTTTTTGTTTTGGAATAATGACTGCCACATGCAGAGAAAATATGTAAGCTTTTTTCCCACATGAGAACTCTTTTCATAGCAATAATTAGGCAACTCAAGGCATAGTAACAGTCAGAAACTGTGGGAACATTCCGAATTGTTTTGATGTGTTAAGTTTGCATAGTGTCCATAGTTACAAGGCTATTCCACATGTTGCCTATACATCAGTGGGACAATATAATTGTCTTACATATAAGACTAGTTTGACTAATAATAATTGTAATTATTAACTGCATATCATTATCAGATTATTGTGCAGTTTGGTAACATTGCTTTAAATTGTTCTCTTTGTGATATGACAACCATGTTTTAGTAAAATTATTATTACTAACACTAAATGCTCTGCCCATTATGTAATGTGGTACAAAGTCTGTAATGTGGTGGACGTTTGTGACATTATAGAATGACCAAATTGTATATTGGTAGTATAATAGCATGGTTGTCTACTGGATAGGTTTTATTAAACATTCTAGTCTGTAAGTGATAACGTAAGTTAAAACTGTTCCAGAAAAGTTATTCTTTCATGTGATACATGTGTGGCCATGAAGCATAAAATATTACTCATTACAGTATAACATAAGTTTACACTTTTTTTTATTTTTAAGACATGCATTTCTCATCTGTGTTCCTTTTCATTACAGCTAAGCTACGTGTTTCCTCGTGTACTGATGCTTCAAGAACCATTACTAGTCGTTGTAGCCTTCTACCTTCTATTCCTTCTAGTAGTGATTTATGTTCGATTGGATTTTTCTATTACAAAGGTATTATGCATTTGAATTTTTTAAACTATTCACTGACTAAATTTTGTACAGGCACTAATTTATTTTGTGTTTTAGTTATGGACAGGATAGGATAGATGGGTCATTAGGGACTCTGAAAAATGATAAATAAATTCATGAGAAAGTGGTATAAAACTTTTAGTTACAGTGGGTTGAACTCACACTTTTTAACCATAGCAGCAAATCAAAAAGATTCTGTAAACTAAATTAATGCTAAAATTAACATAAACTATATAACTAGTTTACATGATCCAATCTAATAGCTATCACAAATTACACAAACTAATTTTAATCACAAGCAGACCCAAAATACACATTTAACTGTATTTCCATTGTTTCTGGAGAAGCATTAGTCCTAAAGTCTGTAAGTATACTTCCATATAAAGAAATTACATGTTAAATGTAGCTGCTAACCACTTCACAGATGTTTCACCATTTTTAATATAAAAGAGTTTGTGTATTGTAACAATAAAAACGGGCCGAAATATATAAAATAAATAAAATCACTACCAGGACTTACCTGTACGCAATTACAACACTTACCTGTTATTGAAATTTTACCAGAAGACCAAGGTCGCCACGATTATTTTTTATATAGGATAAAATATCGAAAACCTTTACACTCCACCTTAAATAAAACGGACAATTTAGCAATCTGACCCACCCAATTAATAATTCAGAAGATTCCGGAACGTCTAGACGAATTTTTTCAACACAGAAATAAGACAGTGGTAATGACGAAATAACTTAAACTAACACATTTTCCAAATAAACTAAATCACTTTAATGAATTAAGTCAATTTTCACTGCTATGAGTACAAAAGAATTAGTCATGATTAATTGTTATAATTACCAGAATGAGAATGCTACACCATCAAGTTTTAATTACCTTAAACTATACTTACAACTAAGGCAGCCCATATTGCCCACGCACTCTTCCATACCTTTTGTTTTTTATATACATTCCCCTTTATTTATTCAATTTTTAAATATTCCGATTGTTATCCGCGGTGCCCGTCCACGAACACGATACCGGCCGAACACGCGGTTGGTCCCGTAACTTCACTATTTGTTTTATCACTTCAATCTCTCCACATCACTGTCAGTATTACTCACTCCGATATGTTCATTACCTTCTGGGGTCCCGGTCGGTCTTATTGAGTGAAATACATTTGCAAAAACTCGACCAACCGGGCCCAAACCGAAACTTTAGATGTCCGTTACTGTAGTTGGCGTCCTGTTGACTGTATGGCGTCTCTGCTTAATGTCGACTCTTCCGTCACGGTGGACGTAACAGGTACATCTACCTGTTCCTGGAGGGAATCTGGTTCTCTCCTGCCACGATGTTTTCGTCGCTCCGGCATCATTTGTTGGGAAGTAACCACTTTATATATGGATTAAAGCTGGTATGTGTGTGTGTCCAGAGGCCGATATTGGACTTGGTTCCGCTGATGTCACCAACAGTAGGCGGAGTTAATGCGACTTCCGTGAGGTCTTATAGAAGACGACGAATATTTTTTACGCTCTGGCCATCTTGAGTTTTTTGCTAGAGCGTCCTTTGAGCGCGTGCGGGTGTAGTTGCGCTTGAGCGTTGACACACATTTACAGAGTTCTTAGAATTTTGGTGGAGGTGCAAAGGCTCTGCCGCATTCCTCAACAACAACTGCGCCTTATTTCTTTGTTTCACTGTTCTGTTACACTGACTATTATACGTTGCACCATAATGCAGTTATTTCGTCATATTTTATAAGGCTCCCGACCAAAAATGAAATGAATAAAAATATAATTATCCCATACTGTTGAAAATAAAAACACCCAAAATTTGACCCGCTACAGTATGTCTATAGTAATCCTCAAGCAAAGTCTGATAACATTAGCATTGTCAATTTAATTTCATAGAAACCCTGAACATTTTCAAACACCTGTTGGAAGAGATGTGCCGTCCTCTTAATTTGACGATGGAGTCAGTGAGCTTTTGTCCGTATTTTATTTTTACAGTTTAGACAAAATTAAAGTTACATCATTCTGGTCATACAATAGTCTACTAAGTCTTCCACATGTTTGTCAATACTGGTGACGAGAAAGCTGTGATCATTCAGTGGTCACCCACTAGCACTGTTTCAGAAAGGAAATATACAAACACAAGTTTTAAGTAGGTAAAGCTCAGATGACCACATTCTAGTGGCAACATTTGGTTTGTGAGCCTAGCACTGAACAGGTACCATTGCAGGGCAGAGAACATTACACTTTTCATTATAGGAAGTCATGTACTTAGCTCAGTCAGTTACAAGTGCCTCAACCTTATGGTACAGATTTCAAATTCCTGGATGAATGCTGTTACTACCCTTGAAAGTCTGTGGCATTTGCATGGTCTAAGATCTTAACTCCTCCAACAAAGATTGTGCTCATTGGCACATTAGAGTAACCATAACAGAACTATGAATACATTCTTACCCTTCTTGTTGGGCCATACATTATAGCAACTTGAGGGCAAATGTTGCTCTGCAAGAATCTGCTGTAGGAATGTCCAGCTCTTGTAACAATTCACGAATGGAAGTGCTTCAAGAATTTTTTTGAGGGATGGTGTATATAATAAAGCATATTGTAACTTAATTTATTTATTTTTTTACACTTTTATATTTACTTTTGTTTGTTTACAAAACTCAGTTGTGCGTCTATTACTCGGACGCCATCTTAAACTATTGCCAACTGTATAATTTCTTACCTCTGCCCAGGGTTCGATTGGACGAGCTGGAAAGCAGAATGGTTGTTCGAAATAAATAATTAGTCTACTTATTCTCAAATCAATCTAGTATTTATTGACATACTGAAACAACATATATTTACGTAATTGCAACTTGACCTTTTCTTTTTCTTTTTTAACTTCTTTTGTGATTACATGATTTAAAATATAGAAGATAACAAGCGTTTTAAAAGAAATATAAATTTAGCTACCACAAACCAGCACTTCTTGGTTATTAATTAAGTATATCCACACACACACACACACACACACACATACACACATGCTTTCATACTATACATACTTTTGACTTCTCCCCCCCCCCTTTGAGCTCATTATATTTTTTAAACTATATAGATATTTTTTAGGCTGCCATTTCTTTTTTAAATTTTGAGTTGCTTTATAATTTTGAAATTTCTTTGTATTACTCTCTCCGAGATTCTACTTATCTTTACATCGTCCAGCAGACTCCAACTGTACCCACACTCCACGTCGATTACTCCATATGTTTTAATTTTACCGCTCGTTCGCACTGATTTTAATTGTTCTAAAAAAACTGTTGATTAATTTTCTACACTGTTCAAATTGGATGAGGTTACATTTTAATCGTTTATGCGGTGGGCGCCCCTAAATTTAACACTCAGGCAGCCCACCCGAAATTGCATCCGTCGTCTATGATGTTGTTTTGCGACTGACTTTATACGCCAAGGCTGACGCCGCTCCAGCGAGTTAGCGGACACTCCCGCATTCCTACGTGACGTTTGTTGGGCTCGGCTTATGACGTCATGTAGCATGACTTCAAATGTGCAAAGTTCAGAGTTCGGTTGGCTAAAAATAACTGCCTTCCGCTGTTAAATCGTTGACCTTGACTCCAAATCGTGTACATTGTTTTTTACCCAATACACTTTATAAATAAAATCTTTACATTTTCAATACGTCTCGGGAGGGTTTTACCTGTACTGTTACAATATAATAAAATTATATAACAGGGGCAAGAGACTATTTGACTGTTTTGAAACTGTTGACTCCCTTCTGTAGTTCTGACTAGATGAGTGAACAAAATAATCTACGTAGAATATACATAAGCCATCCGTCCATGCCACTACAACCAAGTTTGTCCATGTTTTAAAATTTAGGTCATCTATCTGCTCCAGTGGTATGTTTACTTTTACCCGCTTACAGATATGAACAACTGCCATTCCTTTGCTCTGGGTTTGTGTTTGAGACTGTGTTTTGTACTGCTTGATACAGGAATATTTTCTGCTCCAATCAGTGTGTGTAGCACATCATTATCTTTTTTGTAGCTTCAGATATATACAAGGTGTGAATAAAAAGTATCGAGAATGATTTTATTGTGAGATAAGCAGTTGAGTTAAGGAAGCTAGTGTAGTACATCAGTTAACCTTCAGGGGGACTAGTAATACTGTCTAGCCAGCTTCTCTCAGTCCTCCGTTACACTTCTTTGAGTGAAATTTGGTTGTCTATCTTGCCTCCTTTTATTACAATTCATTATGGGTAAACATATGGAATAGCATGCATGCATCAAATTCTGCCAAGGAAAAGAATAGGAAAACCACCACAGAAACTTACCAAATGTTACTAGTGGCTTAAAGAAATGAGATAATGTCATGGGCACATGTTTTTTGAGTGACTTAAAAGATTTAAAGAAGAAAGAATTAATGTTGAAAGTGATGACTGTAGAGAATACCCTTCAACAAGCTGCAGTGATGAAATGATTGACAACATTCACAAACCCGTCCAAATAAATTGTCATCTGACAATCAGAGAGCATAGCAACAATATCAACATCTTTTGGATCTATTCAAACCATTTTGACTGTTGATTTGGGCATGAGGAGAGCGGTAGAAAAGTTATTTCAAAACTGCTGGCAGATGAGTAAAAAGAACATCAAAAATGTCCCTGCACCCTAATCCCTGTATTTTTTTTTTCTGGTTGTAACTGGATTTTTCTGGTTTCATTCATGCTGCATATGGTTGGTACATCTATATAGTGAATGGGTGATGGCTACTTATAAATGTTTGGTTTATATTATATGAGTCCCCAGTCTGTAAGCACATACACGTTACTTATATAATGACCCTTAAGTTATGAACCAAAATATTTTTCATAGTTGTTGTACACTACAATACACTAGGTTGCCATCCATAATTTTCTCTTGTACCAAAAAAATAATAATAATTCCAAACTCACAAAACAAAATGTGTTGTTGCAGCAGGCCATGGAACCTTCATAACTGAATATTAGAGTTCATACTGTCAACATTTTGATCATAGCATAGTGAAGATATGAATGACTGTGCTCATGATTACAAGCCGTTATGAACAGATACTGGCATTCTTACAGCTTGTACATGGCAATGTGGGAAAATACAAATGTCATTGGCCTCCTGCTATTTGTGTTGGAAGTAAGAAATATTTTAGTATAGCTTTGAATCTACTCACTACCCCTCAACCAGTGAAGAGTCTGAAGTAGTATAACACATAAGACCTATTCCAATGGCATGTGCAAACTGAATCGTTATATATTATTGACATAGGTGGTATGGTTTTATGTCATATTAATTGTACAAAAGGGGGGGTGTCTTTGGATACCTATTCTCTGTGTCTCTACTGAGTATGTCAATTTGAATACATATTATGTTGGAAAAGGAAAATTGTGTAAGTTTTGAGTGTTGGTAAAAATATCTTGTATAAATTCTACACAATCAAAAGCGAGTTATATTGTTACACAACTCAGGAAAGTTAAGTATATTTCAAATTGCTCCATTTGTAATGTATTTATTAAATATTATATTATGTCAGACAGTAATATTACAATATTACAGTGTTATAGTCAATAAGAATATAAAGACATCGAGTTTGGTGTAAAATGTGTAAAATATACTTACTGTGTGTGTGTGTGTGTGTGTGTGTGTGTGTGTGTGTGTGTGTGTGTGTGTGTGTGTGTGTGTGTGTGTGTGTGTGTGTGTGTGTGTGTGTGTGTGTGTGTGTGTGTGTGTGTGTGTGTGTGTGTGTGTGTGTGTGTGTGTGTGTGTGTGTGTGTGTGTGTGTGTGTGTGTTGAAGCTATACAAGTTAATTAGTGATTAAAATAATTAAATTTCGACCCAGTTAAGGGCGTCAACTGAAGCAGTACACGTGAATTAACTGTTTAAAATATTGAAATTTGTATTACCTACCTTTATTGATAATTGACCAAGGTGTCGTCTGGTGTACTTAGCAGAGAAAAACAACAGGTGAATACAATTGACAAATACATGTTTATATATTCACTTAACACATTTTTATTTCATCTTACTTTGCCATCAAATACTACCATAACTCCCACATCAACAATTTCGTCTTTCTTTTACGTTACATTGAAAACAGATTGTGAAATATACTTAACCCTATTTATTAAACTAGACCATATCTATTGTAAAGCAACCCAGCTTGCTCACACACTCATTCATTCATTCTTTCTACCCTAGTTATTTGGATTTAAAACAAGAAATCTATATTGTGAAATTTAGATAATAGATTCAATGTGATACAATTACGTTTGTAAGCGTTGTCACTGTTGACCACGTGCTGCGTCCTGCATTTTCATCATACTATGTCCCCAAAAAGATTATTGTTTTAATTTTGAAAAAAATTCACTTGAGCTTAACTCGGTGCACTGTTGATTAAAACGTTGTACATTGTTTTACACATCTTGAACACACAATTTGCTGGTCGGCCGACCCTAATTTGCTCGAGCAATGTTTTATAGGACCGCGCGGTCAGGAGTTCTAAGTCAACTAACTGACGCTACTCTGAGCGTCACTCCGGCCACATGCTAACCAGCTTGCGCTCTGATTTGTGGATAAAATCACATGACATGGTCATTAGTGAAATTACAGTTTCCGCTCTTGGTAGCGAGTCGGGGTATTTTTGTTCTGTCCTGGGGCTCGCCACAAAGTGTGTGCTTTTTGCCAACGGAAAACGCAATCATCCGCGCACATACTCGCATTCCAATGCCTTAAGAAACAGTGCTTATTGCAGGGCTCTGACAAAATGTGCGTCTCGGTGCCCCGACAAGGAATACTTATTGTTCAAAACTGAGGCCCTGTTTGGGTAGACCTTGTGTTACATTTATAATTGCAATAAAAAATAAAACCCCTCAAAATTGTCCCATTACAGTGTGTGTGTTAGAAAATGTTGTCAGCTGTTAAAATTTATGATTTAAGAACATTAGTAGTATAACATTACAATTTTAGCGAGTTATCTCTTTATTAATTACAAGCAAATAATAGATTTATCTATCTGATTTTTCTGACAATTGATTTTTAGGATGAAACAAGTGAGAGCAGGATGAAAGTGTCGGGCCTATGTGATAAGATACTGATGCACCAAGATAAACGCACAAGTACGTACGACAGCCTCGATGATCAGCTAGCCAAACTTAAAACACACAAGGATGTTATAGCATTCACTGTAAGCATACTTTTTATAGCTCATGTACGAACCTAAGTAAATAATCATGATAACATTCCTGACTGGATAGTAAGTAGGTCAGTTAATAATTTGGCTCAGATTTACTTATTTCTGTATATTTGTTATAAGCCGGTAAGTCCACACTTTTGGATGAACTATCCTAGCTTGTGTGCTTTTGAAACTCCATGCTTAGTTTCCTCTCTTCGTCATAGACATTCCTCTTCAGTATTTTTTCTTCTGTACAATGCTGATGCATATTCCTTGTTTGCGATGTCATGATGTCAGCAGGCAGTATACTTGCTATGACACATTGCCTTGTCAGAAACAGTCTGAAACGCACTAGTTGCTCTTAGAACACTTAAACACTGAGACTAAGGCAAATTTTCTCGTGTTGTTCTTACTCAACTTAATACATTTTATAAAATATTTAAATCGAGTCCCTGTTCTTGGGAGTCATTTGTTCTTAGTCAAATTATTAAGAGACTTATAATATTTAATTTTTTGCTTACCCAGGATAACTCACCTTATAGTTCAGTTCCAGAATTCGTCACACGAATGGCGTAATACAAGCAGGGTTTCAAGGTTACATCAATAACATACTCGACTCGCATTTTATGTAAAACAACTCTTATTTTATTTCATTCTCTATACTCTTTTAAATGCATGAATTATTCATCTTTCTCTCAAAATTGACATATTACTGCTTCCTTTAAACATGAATAGCGTAAACATTTATTTTGACATTGTAGATTTATTCTAATATACTCCTTAATTAATCAAAGCGACCCAGTTTGCCACACTCTCTCATTCATACAAATTTACCTCCCCATTATTATATAGCGCTTTTTTAATTTAAATGAATTAAGTCGGGAACTTAGTAGTCGGTTACTTAACTTTCGGCGTTCCTCTCATCGCTGCGTGTTGCACTGAGATTATGTCCGAATGTTTTGTCACTTGAATTCATGGTTAATTTTTCTTCGTGCACTTCACCTACTTGATTCCGAGATACTGTTTCACTATTTTTACGTCTGTTTGTCACCGTCTGCAGTTAAAGGAAACATTTTGATATGCAAGAGTTCTTTGTGCTCCCGGCCGGGCAAGCGTGATTATTCGAACTCGGGTTTATTATTTTCACATTTTTATAAAGTTTAGCCCGACCGGTGACGCGCTCCACTACTCACGTCCGTCACGTAAAACTTTTATCGTCGACTGGCGGTAACTACGCACACACTTTCCTACCACCACTCTGTGTGGCAGACGGAAATGCACACTGCCTTCTTGTGATAAAATGTTCATCAACGCTCACCATATATAGCTTTGTCCATGGGTCTCAGGTGTTAACGATATTCCATTGCCAAGAGGCAGTAGACTCAGGTGGGCGGAGTCATCACAGATTTCCGGCATCACCCAAACACATGGCGAACAAAATCTTATAATTTAGCCATCTTGTTGGCGTCGTTTCTGCGCGCATGGTCAGGTTGCGCGTATGAGTGCGTAACACAAAGCTTGACTTCTCGGAATTGTATTGCGTTCTTACCATACCCGCTTGCAAGGCTATATCACTGTTCATTGTTTGACTGCTGCCGTATTTTACGTGGGCGTTACAATTGAAAATTAAATAAAATTGATGAAAAATAAAACCTCCTATTCTGCCCCATTACAATGTAAGTCTGTATGCTTAGTGCATTTGCCTGCCTGTGTGCGCGTGTGTACTGTGGAGATGTAACATTTACTATAAATAAAGTTGTAATAAAGAATATCATTGAATTAGCATTTTACAAGCTAATTCAATTGGGAATTAGCAACATTGGGAAGAATTTTACAAGTAACGTTAAAAATAAGTAAAAGATACAGCTGGTGTTCAATAAAACCAGGACTTGCAAATATTATGTAATAATGCATGAACATGATGAAGTAAAATCCTTTGCAAGGTGTGTTCCACATACAGCACATTCGTTGAGGTGATGTCATAATGGAGTACAGTAAATTAAATTCTAGAAATTAAATTGTTAAGGAGACCACATTCATGAAATTAATTACCTTGTTTAACTTAAAGTGTAAAATTCCCCTATTCATAGTACATATAAATTTCAAGAACAACTTTGAAGCAAGACTGTACCCCTAGTGATGACGGTCATCGGCATACGTTTTCTCTCCTACCTCTATGCAGAGTAGCTGTACCATCATGTAAAGTCAGTGTAACTTTCTTAGAACTCTATTTCTAATGTACTCGTTAATATAGTGTGCTGAATTTACTTGAGACTTTTTGTAAAATGTAGCTGGACAAGCTGCAAGGAACCAACTATTCTTTCATTTTCCCACGTGTGTTTCTAAGTTAGTTTCTTACCACATTTTTATTTTGTTCTGTATCACAATTAAATACTTTATAATTAGAAATCTGTACTTATCATTATCAAGGAAGATAATGAATATTATCGTTCACAAAAATACAAATTATAATAATACTTAACTTTTCTTTTCTTTATAGTTTCTCCTTGAAGTTTCTTGTTATATTTCTATATTATTTTGTATTAGCATGGTATGATATTTTAAAAGAAGTTTGACAAAACAAGCATAGAAAGGCCTTGGAAGCACTGGTGATTAGGTTGTAATTCCTTTGGGACCAGAACAGGTGACTCAGAACGACAAGACTAGCGACCAGTAATGATTTTTAAAATTATATGATTTGGACAATCAAAAGACAAAAATTTTGTAAACAAAATTTTTACAATGGTGTGTGTGTGTGTGTGTGAATGGTGTTTTCCTTGAATTCCCTAAAAGTATAGATTTTGTCCACACACTGAGTGTCACTAACATTTACCACAAATCATTTTCTTGTTTGTATGTTATGTTAAAAGGCTTTTATCATAATTGTCTTTATAGGCTGCTGTAAAAAACATTAATCAGGAATACAAAACAGAAACTGCATGTATTGTTGGATTATTGGCAATCTTGAAACCAGAAGCTCCTGAAGTTGCAGAAAAAGTCTCTGAACTACAAAAGCTTGATAAGTAAGTATAAAAAACGTTTTTTATTCCACCTCGATATTCATTCTGTATTCATTATTATTTAGTATAATAAAGCATATTTGCAAATGTGTGCAATTTTATATATAGTGTTGTAACTAAACAAACATTTTCAATAAATATACACTGCCAGAATCTTACCTGTCTTGCGATCTTTTCTCGCAAATGTAACGGTACAGAATCCGGGGTATTCAGTTTATTAAATTGTAAATGGTAAAAAATGGAGTTACCCACACGGAGCCTCAGTTTTAACAATTAGCGTTCATATATGGAACACCCGGTTGTCGGTTTGTCCAGTGAGACCGGCAACATGCGACAATTCCTGGTGCTGTGGAATGTGAAAGTGTGTGCATCTGCCTGCTGCACATAGTAATTGTCACGAACTTTTGGGGCGAGCCGGAGCGAGCAAGCTTATGGTTAGAAACTCGCTCTCAAGGAGATTAATACTTTTAATTATTAATTACTGAGTACTGTTTCACAAACTTACTTTATTCCAAACACCATCAGAACTTCAGGGCCGCCACCAATATCTTTAAAAGGATAGATATGGAAACCTTTACACTTTACCTTAATTAAAAACACTGGACCAATTTTGCTATCTGACTTCCCATAATTCAGAAAATTCCCCGGAACGTTAGACGAGTTTTTCAGCACAAAGTATAGGAAATGGTTACGGCGCAATAATTACATCTAACACATGTTATGTAAAATCAGATATTGTTTTATTCAAATTTGCTTCTTTCTCTTTCTTTCTTTATATCTGTATTTTTAATAATTCTATGCCAATAAATTGTATGAACTACTAATAAATCTTTCTATATGAACCAGTAACTTTTACAACACACATACACTCTCATCCGGTTTACATTTATTATTTTTATAACCCCCATTTTATTTAATGAGCTCTTTAGTTTAATAATTCAACACCCTTTTGGCCAGTATATTCACGGTACTTAACTGTCCACGCTATCCAAAATGGTTCCGCCATCTTTCCGTTCACTTTCACTCTAGCTTTCACTGACACTGTTGTAATTCCAGTTTACATATTATTTAAATTCCACTGACACTATTTCTTCCTTCTGCTCTTCTCCAGCACTTTTACATATTTCGGTAGACCTTGGCTACTCTATTCACGTCGGTCTACCGAAATTCCGAGGCTGCGTTACATTTACGGCTGTACTGTTTGATTAGTGGCGACAAACTAGGCGTACCTCGTGCGCGCGGTTGCCTACATGCCTGGCATTAGGCGTTGGCCGCATGGCGTTAACTCGTTCGCTGATTGGTTTAAATGGAGCGAGCGGGAATAATTCGCCTGACTTCCATTATGAATTTTGGGTTGAAGATTACATATTTTCTCATGCCCTTTCGTGTCCTCTGAGCACATGTCACAAAAGGGGGCACACATGCGCGCTCTTACACATTCCATTGTTCTAATTTTCGTCGTACCTTGCACAGCATTGCACCAAACTGACTACCGGGTGTTCACAAAACTCACACCTTTGGTGATCTTAAAGTGTTGCCTAGCATGGTTGGCTACAAATTGTTACAAGAAAATTATGAAATTACAAAACCCCTTAGTTTGCCCCGTTACAGTGTATGTTACAGCCTTATAACTCTTCTTGTTTACTGTGGAAATTAGTGGAAACAAAAAATGTTACAACTTCCTCTTGGGCACTGAAAATTGTAAAACTTGTAAAATATTATGTATAAACTATAAACAATTAAAGTTTCTAAGAAACTGTATCATAACATATAAAATATTGATTGTGATCAAATTAGAAATGTTCGTTGGTGAGTTACATTATGGATACATGTATACTGTAAACTTTCTAATTTGGCAGGGCAATGAAATGATACAAATCCTTTTGTAGCTTCAGATCTTCATAAAGTTGTAGTGCTGATACAATTTATTGTTTAATTTTTCAATTTATTATGTTTGTTGTGTTCATATTTACTTTCTTTTTAAATATGTAGTATTAATCAGATAAGAGATTCTGCTAAACGGACTGTAATTTTAGAGTGTGTAATAGATTATTTGTAATATATCAAACTTTAATATATACAGTAAATAAATAGTAGAGATTAATTTAGGGGAAAGCAGGAACAACAAATTGGTTTGCAGAGGCTAGTCAGCTTTCGTAACCACTGTTATATATTATTTATTATAAAATTACATCAAATATTAATACACTTAAACGACAAGGCAAAAAAGAAGCCATATAGCATTTATATAACATTGTTTTGTAAATATCTATTGTTTATTCAGGAATTTCATTAGATTATAGCAAAATGTCAATTGCTATGTTCCTGTGGCATGATTTCTGAACTGGAGCCAGAAGCGTCCCTTCTGAGTGAAGTAAAAAAAAATGTTGAACTGTCTCTTCAATAATAGTGTCATCTCCCTGTACTTGTTTTCTATCTTGTGGACGTGATACCAGTAGTTCTTCCACTTACCACCTGTAACTCCAGGAATAATTGAATATATAATTGCTCATTAACAGCCAGACTCAGATAAAACACTCACTCAGTTTTTCTTTAATATCATCCCAACCACATCAGTTCAGGGGGATTTAAATCAGGGTGTAGCGGGGCATTTTTGGGCATACCTGGGGTAATAACAGAATTTGTATTTTTTTTTTATAAATAATAAATAACTTGTTGAGTGATAGGAAAATTTTGTGACCGAGAGGTAAATTTGTTATTGTGGAAGCGATCGCAACGTGGCAGCATTGACTGTGACAATTATTTAATGATATTCATATAAACAGTTTAATAACAGCCAACAACTGTACCAAAATCAGTTCAAGGACAATGACGAACACGAAAAACGTAAACACGTTATGTAACAACAAATGACATAATCGTGTCAGGCGATGTGTTGCGTCAGCAACTTATATAACAACTGTGTGTCATCGGTTGCGTCAGAGCCTATCCTGGGTGTGTCACGCCAGCAACTATGTGAGGCACCGAACAAACAGTGGCAAAACAACATCTGAGTTATACAGACGCTAACCACTGTGTGTCGCCGGTTCGCCGGTTTTCGGGCGAAGTTATTGTGTTCGCCGATGCGCCCGCAAAACCAATAGAATGTGAATAATATATTTCAAAATGTGGCTAAACATTCAAAATTCTTATTAAAATGTGATTAACAGTTTTATCCATAATATAACAATTCTGAAATCATGTAATAAAGTGAAAGTGCGCACTGAAAACGATGTGACATCGTCGGGACTAAAATTCGGACTCGAGGCAGATAAGTCTTACACAACATTACCAAAATTTATTATCTTTGTCAGGAATTCAAAACACATGGGGAAGATTAAAACAAAATGGGAGTCTAAGGGGAAAATTTTAAAATGGGTTGAATGTGAGAGTGTGTGAGGGGTTTTGTTTAATTATATATATATCATGAAGTGCTGGTTTCCGTTCGAAAATTAATCTTAGGTTTATTGTATATTTCTTTTCGAAAGAAGAAAATCATGAATATTAAACGTTATTAAATTTTTATATATATATATATATTCATAACAAAGTAAGGGGAGTATTTGTCTCTTATTAAATTTTGAATTATGTTAAGGGCTATATTTTCACGTTGTTTTTTTTGTAATGTAAGAATGAAATAAAAAAAAAAAAGGTGTCATGGTAAGTCAATTGTATTTTCTTAAATAGCCAGTTCTGCATTTCCTGGTCCGCTGAACCGAACCCGGGTAAATATTCACAGTTGGCAATAAAGATGGCGCTCGAAGGAGCTATTTAGTAAATAATTGAATTAAATAACCAAATCCCTTAGGTTTATCAAATATCAGTTTGTTTAAGACAGTATCAAGGGTGATAATGTGGGGAATGGCAAATGAATTACTTTGTGCATGGTGTTGTAATCGTACTATTACCTACCACATCATAATTAATAAAAGCTCATCTTTGCTTACCTTGTGTCGTCTAGGGTTCTTCACACGAACTTGTGAGCTATAAGCGTGATTTAGGGTTATGTATTTCAATAACTACGCTCATTTACGGTTAACTCATTCAAATTTTATTACACATATTTTTTAGTATTCTCTTTTAGTAAATTACTTCCTTCAAAATTTAATTCCAAACAAATTTCAATATTGAGGCCACGTCCTCATTTAACAAGTACAAACAAAATTTAATATTCTCTTTTATTATACTGAACACAAATAATTACTTAACTTAACTGATAAAAGGCAACCCAGCATCTGCTCATTCTTTTGTTCTCTCACACTCCCATTTATATGTTACATTTTATATTATAAAGCGCTTTTGTAAAATTTCTTTCTTTTATATATTGATTTGTTTATAATATTGTTACTTGACTGTCGGCATTCCTTCAACTCCCGTGTTGCACTCCTGTGATGTTAAAAAAATATACGCCGAAATATATTAATACATAAAATACACTGCCAGAACTTACCTGTATGCATTCACAACTACTTACCGTATTAAATTTCTCTCAGAAGACCAAGGTCGCCACGGTATTTTTAAATAGGTTATAATACCGAAACCTTCCACACTTTACCTTAATAAAAAAGGGACAATTTAGCAATCTGACCACACCCAATTAATAATTCAGAAAGATCCACGGAACGTTTAGACGAATCTTGCAGCACAGAAATGAGAAAGTGGTAATGACGAAATAACTTAGGCTAACACATGTTTCAAAGTGAATTAGATAACTTTAATTAGTTAAACACACGGGTATCAAAAGCAAATTTTAGAACATACATTTATATATCAGAGTTAACTATTAAATAAGGTAGCCCATTCTGCTTGCACACACACACACTCACAATATTGATTCCCCCCTGTTAATTTTTACTAATTCCTGTTTGATACACTACAGTTGTATTAAATGTTCACTGCCGCGAGACCGACCGCACACGTGCTTTGTTCCGCGATTCTCATGTACGTAATTAACCGTTTTCACTTTCTCCACTGCAACAATTTTTTAACTGTGATGTGTTGATTACTTTCTTGGGTCCCGGTCGGTATTAACGATATTATTGAGTTAATCGCATTTTATAACACCACCGACCGGGCCCTAAACAAAACTGTAAGCGTCTGTTAATGGAGTCGGCTTCTCGTGGACTGCCTAACTTAGACTGTGAGCGGGAGGAAGCTGATGTTCACTGCCAATGAATTTTGTCGTCGCTCATAGTTGATTTGTTGTAGTTGAGCGACCATGGGCGTGATATATAGTGGTCTTTTCAGTAGTGTGTGCCGACGATATTTAGGCACTTCTGGCGTGATGTCACCAAAAGGGGCGGTGACTTAGCTACGTTTCCTTCAGCTTAGTCAAGGAGACGAAACAGAAAATATAGTTTTTCACCATCTTGGCGTTCCCTGACCGCGTCAGTCCGAGCATATACTCACTTGACGCGTGCGTGCGCTGTCACATTCAAACAGAGTTCTTGGAAATCGAGGGTGGTGCATACCTCGGTACTGATTTCACAACGTTATATTGTGTTGCTGCTGCGTTTCAACCCCGTTCTATACACGTGGTCTGTTACAATGGAATTAAATTTGCACAATATTTTTTATGAAACCCCGAAAACTGAAATAAAATAAAATACCCCATTTTTGACACGTTACGATACCCCCTCAATGAGAATTCTTCTGTCAAAACAGAAGAAATCTCATTGATAAAACCCCTAAGAGGACCGGTGAGGAACTGGTGCCAACAACCCCCTTTTGTTCTTACTCTGCATGGGTAAACGACCCCCTTGGCTCGGCGACTATGGGCGCATCTGAACGAGATCACTGGACTTCTCCGAAAGAGATCCCAACACCGAAAAATCGAACAGACACGTGCCACGGCGCACCTCGCCTTCTATCATGCTACCCCCAAAATCCTCAATCCCTGGCTTAGACTATGCCAGATCCTCCACCGATATGTTTCCCCTTATATGCAAGCTGGGCTGCCTTTAGCAGATACTGGGCTCACACACTCACATTACATATTATAATTGAAAACTTCTTTAAAAATTCGTTAAAATACCACTCACTGGTTGTTTCCATTTAAAATCAAATCATAAATTTTGTATATATTTTAAATTATTCTCTTCACTAGGTTTTTCTGTTATTTCTGTTAGTTAAAATAAATCAATTTAAGCATTTCTTACAAGTAAGACCATCCTTAACCTAACATGGATTATCTAGAGTCTAACAATACAATTCAACAAAATAATTCAATAATAATAAACATGGTTAGTACACCAACAATAAAATAATCAAAGTTTAAAATATCCATTAGCTGGCAGGCACAAAATAAAAAAAAAATTTTTAATTCAAAAATTTTAAATTTCTTAAAATATTTTCTTTTCATACGGAAATTATTTAAAATTTGTTTAAATTGATCAAAAACAAAAGTTGAATTAACTTCCATACTAGACATGCCTATTATATGACCTCCTATCAGCTGATCAAAACTAGGTCAAGTTCAAAAACCTTGACCCACATACGTTATGTACAAGTTCTATCTGAAAATACATTAAACATCGGTAAAATTCTGTCTTGACACACAAAATATAATAAAATAAAACCTTTAAAATAACAAAATATTATTATAAATAATAATCAAATTGACATTCAAATTATTTAAAATAAACACTTTCTGACCTTATATTTCCAAATTCTATCAAAATTTTGTCACTGGTTTCAATTAAAAAATTTTATATATTCAACTATAACTTTCTTCATTTAACAATCTCATTCTACATTACTTTGGGTGATTTAAATGATTTATTCTCATTTAATGTACTACTTGATCTGTATACATATATAATCTTTCTCCCTTTGACTCTAACCACTTTAACTATCAGGACACCCATCTCTATCTAAACATCTATCCAACAATCTCTAAACCCAACTTACCTCTGGCACCGCTCATCTTTGTACTAGGATGTGTGTTCCCAACTTGGCTATCTACATACGAACCAATGCCCCTCCAAAATATCGGCAAACACTCCCTTAAACTACTCTATCCCCGCCACAGCGCCGCACGCTGCTCACACCTTACCACCTCAATAATATATTTATCTACCATTCACATTACGCATCGCTACATATACTCACTACTACTGTTTCAACATCAATACTTCTCAAATTCTATTGCATTATCTCACAACAACATTACATTAACTCAAAACAATATTTTTCTCTCTACTACCCCTTTAACTTTTACCTGGACTGATCTACATGTCCCAATAAAAGATTTATCACCCAAAAACTATCGTTTATTATCTTTCACAAATTATTACTTTATTTCTCACTTTCTCAAATTACTTTTCTCATTACTTTAATTAGCGTCTGTAATACCTTAAAACATAACATTAAACATTAATTACCTGGAACATTTAGAACCAATATAACAGTGACATTTTATTACTGATCAGCTGACATTCCCAGCTAATTGTAAACACATTTCAAAAAAAATTGTGCAGATTACATTAAATATATATTTTTATCAATACTCCCATCTACCATCATTGTTTCCCCTTTTTATGATTCTGATAATTTATGTTAACCGCCTGCCAGTTGGTTTAGTTATTTACTTAGTTTCAAAAATACACACATTATATAAACACATATTTTTTATCAATTCTTATATCTAACCTACTACAATAAAATATTACATTTAGAATTATAGAAAGAACACCTTATATTGAATGTATGAGCATCTGGTTATTTATTTGAGTGGAATACAAACATTTTTATTAGAGCAAAATTTAGAGTTAGCAGTTTTTTATGTTATGAATTTAAATTCGTGGCTCATCTGAGCCACCTCCCATCCACACACTCTATTGCAAGTTATGTAAGACTGTAGCGCCTTTTCGCTTCCACAAAGACTGCATATTTTGGAGTAATTTGACATCTCCGTGTCTTTGCTTCGGCAGTTATATTTTAAAATTTTTGATATCAACATATCTCTAGTTATATTTAAACGCCCTTAAAACGGGTCTACCACCTGGCCTTGCTGTTCCTACTCGAACAGAGTGGTAGCCGCTGTTCCCTAGTTTGGTGATTCCCCTAATTTCACCCCCCATTTAATTTCTACTATATACCAATTTCAAGTATAGGAGCTCAGATGCTCGGTACAGAATCCAGCCAGGGAGACCCTGAGGGCCGTGATGGGGGAGAATGGTGGCCTGGACCGGATTCTCGGGAACAAGCGCTTTTGGGCACTCGCTGCAGTGGTATACCACGGACATCGGACCATCGGGATCACTTGACCCTGGAAGTCCGCTCCAAGAAGTAAAGAAGTAAAATACCAATTTCAAGTCAGCTATGGTCAAGGGACTTGGTATGACCATAGCTAACCGCTAGCCAAAGCCACGATTAGTGCTGGTAAGGCAGTAATCGCCCGAAAATTCGGGGAAATCTAACTTGCATTTCAATGCCTGTTCTACATCGTTTTAGTTATGTGCGACACGAGCGTCTATCAGTGTACAAATTGAATTTGCACGAAAAAAGTGTGTTGCACATTTTCGCCATTTGGCCTCCGATGGAGGTAACACTCTCTGTTACCCCCAACCCATTCCACTATCTACGAGGGCACAGGCCACCCCCTCAATAGCACCTTAATAATGAAATAATTAAAAATTGTATATACATTCTATTATAATATTTTCATCAATAACCATATAACTCATTCGTAACTTTCTACCATTGAATTTTCTTAAAATTTTCAAATTTATTATTTATAATTCTTATATATCATCTTTCAGTTATTATTAAATTTTTTAATTATCATTTTTTATTTAACACAATTATTTCAAATCATCTCATTATAGAATTAAAATCTTTTTATCTGAATTACATCTGTAAACCTTTTAATTATACTTGATTCATACTATACAATTTTTTATACTTACAGTCCATTTAAAATGACATACACAAAACATATTCACCATACACCCTAATACTTTCACCTCACCTCTGAAACATTTAACACACATGTTAGTTTACATCAAACAATTTATCATTTAATTACCAAATTCACAACTCTCGTAAAAATAATTTAAATTCATTAAAAAAATTTAATTCTACAACCTTTAAATAATCAATCAAAATATTTAAAAATATCAAATTATTTTAATTAAATTCATTACTGAAAATACAAATTATATAGCTATTGAAACAATTACAATTAGTCAATTACTGTTTTCACAATTAATTCTGTTTATTTATTTAAATTGCAAAATATTAATCTTATTATTACAACAATTATCTACCTACATACACTGTTCACTTAACCTTTTACAACACATACAATTGAATTCACTACATCTTTATTTACAAATCTGATTCATTATTTATTCAGTTATCATATTTCAATGTCCAAATCAGCTAGGTCAAAACCCATAAAACAAAATATTTATAACTGTCCTTTATTGTTTTATGGTTTAGCCTCCATCGTCAAATAGATACCTCACATGTTTGTAGACTAAATTATTTTTGTTTACCTTGAGTTTATTATTATTGTTTTCATAAACCATTATTTCTAAATTCTTCATCATACCATTTATTACTTCATACGACCTGTCACGATTAATTACTTTTGTCCAGTCTCCGTCGGTAATTTCTCTCAGCATCATGTCAATTATTTTATCATCATTTATAACAGTTTTATTCAAATATTCCTCTCTCTCTGTTTCATAATGCAATTCACTTTCTTCATCTCTCTCAATATCTAACACCTGCACCAACATTTCATAACCTCTATTAATCTCAAAAATTTTTATTTCTCTCTCTCTTTCATTACAACACCTCTCATAACCACACTGAACTCTCCCATTCCATGCAGAGGGCAATACCATAAAATTATTTAAATACCATCTGGCCCTACCAGATAAACACAAAAAACTTATATGACCTTCTGAAGACCTCTCGTCTTCTACAAAAATTATGGAGGAACTCTTGTCCTCCATCAACACTTGTGAAGTCTCTGCTTCACATTTAACCCCATAAAAATTTGCCCCCTGTTCCATACCCACAATATAACTCTATTTCCACTCATTATCTAACTCACCAACATTAATTACTACGCCTTTACAATCTATTACTTTCTCTCTCTCACACACTATTTCTATCTCACCACTATCCAATACTTCACTCTCAACTATATCATTATTATTATTCACCATTATTTCATCATTATAATTAATTATAGTAACATCACCACTTACCTCAGAATTGTAATCACCATCATTATCTTCACTAGTTAACCCTACTTCTCCCACTATTTTGTCACTGTTATTTATTAACTCCTTATCGTTATCACTCACCTGGTTAATTATTTCTTCACTATCATTAACAACATTGTTACCACTTGTGACGTTAAAAAATATACCAAAATATAAAATAAATAAGATTCACTACCAGGACTTACCTGCTGCAGAAATTTTATCAGAAGCCCAGAGTCGCCACCTATATCTTTGAAGGACAGATATGGAGACCTTTACACTTTACCTTAATAAAACGGACAATTTAGCAATCTGACCCCACCCAATTAATAATTCAGAAAGATTCCGATCCGTTAGACGAATTTTTCAACACAGAAATGAGGACGTGGTAATAACGAAATAACTTAGTCTAACACATGGTTTTGAAGTAAATTAACTAATTTTAATTAAGTAAAACAAGGACATAAAAAAGCAAATTTTCACATATACATTTATAGATTATAGATTTCGGGTATAGATTTAAATATTATTCAAGACAGCCCAATCTGCTCACACACGCTTTCACACAAGTTAATACTTTACCCCTTGTTTTTATTAAATTTTACCCATTCCTTTATTGTCACGATATAAACGTCCACTACCGCGTTGCCGGCCGAACAGGTGTTTTGTCCCCGATTCACATGTACATAATTTGTTTTCACTTTTCCACTGTCACAAATTTCTAACTGTGATGAGTTAATGATTTTCTTGGGTCCCGGTCGGTCTTATCGAATTAACTACATTTGTGAAAATTCGACCAACCGGGCCCGAAAACAAAATATAAGCGTCTATAGCTGTACTTGGTTTCTCGTGCACTGTATGGCATCTCTGCTTAATGTAGACTGGGTCTGGGAACGATAATGTAACAGGTACTGCTGAGATGATCTCATGCTTTCTACGGAAAGCACTGCCTTGATCTTCGTCGTCGAAGCTTCGTTCCATGCCATGCATGTAGTTTTTTGGAGTGAATATAGCCTACGATCTCAGCTAGGCATTGGCTGACGTCATAAAAGGGGCCGGACTTAAGACATTATTTCCTGCTGTTCCACGACCATGTGCTCGTGGAGTTGCTTGCTTTTAGCCATTTTGAGTTTCTTACGGCGTCACTTCAGCGCTCCGCCCGGCTGTGTTATGTACGGGCGCCGACATACATATACAAAGTTCTTAGAATTTCGAAGGGGGCGCGAATTCCTTTGCCGCCTTACTCAACTGCAAACTGCGTTTCGCTTTGTTACACCACTGTTTCTCAATACGTGTTCTGTTATAATGAAAGGAATCTTTGTCGTAATATAAAATTTCACAATGTTTAAATAAAGCTCCCGCACAAAACGAAATAAATAAAAATACCAATGCCCCATACCGTAAAAAAAAATAAAAGGACCCATAATTGACACGCTACAATACCCCCTCGATGAGAATGCTGCTGTTCACAACAGAAGAAATCTCATCGATAAACCCCGAAGAGGATCGGTGAGGAACTGGTGCCAACAACCCCCTCGTTCTTAATCTACATGGGTACACGACCCCCCTGGCTCAGCGACTATGGACTCATCTGAACGAGGTCACTGGACTTCTCCGTAAGAGATCCCAACACCGAGAAATCGAACCGACAAGTACCACAGCCCGCCTCGCCTTCTAACATGCTATCCCCAAGTATCCTCAATCCCTGGCTCAATTATGCCAGATCCTTCACCGATATGTTTCCCCTTTTATGCAAGCTGGGCTGCCTTTAGCAGATACTGGGCTCACACACACTCACATTACATATTACACCTTGACAAACTCCTTAAAATTTATGAAAAATTTAAAAAAATTCAAAATTCAAAATAATATATTTTACCAAAAAAAATTCTCTTACTTGTTTTCATGTTTTGTTCAAAAGGCTTAATTTAGATATTTCTCCTAATCAAAACATATCCTTACTCTAACAGGTGAATCCTTAAAGTCTAACAATACAATGCAATACAAAATAAATCAATAAAAATAGACATGGTTAATACACACATAATAAAATAATCATTACTTAAAATATTCATTCGCTGGCAGGCGAAAAATCAAGTTTTTTTTTTTTTTTTTTTCAAATAATTAAGATCTCCAAAGAAATTTTAGAATTCAAAAAAATATTAATTTTATTTAAATGTTTCCTTTGTATATATAATTATTTAAAAATTGGTTGAATTGATTAAAATAACAAATTAAATTGACTTCCTACTATACAAGCTTAGTGGGTGTATGACCTCATCAGCTGATCGAAACTAGGTCAAGTCCAAAACCCTTGACCTACATATGTTATGTATGATTTCTGAAAATACATACAACATCTGTAACATCTAACTTGAAACACAAAACAATAATAAAATAAAATATTTAAAATTAACAAAATATTAATATAAATAATAGACAAGTTGACATTCAAAATAAACACCTTACATCTTTACATTATCAAATTCTCTCAAAATTTTGTCACTGGTTTCAAAAATAAAAAATTTTATATTCTTTATTATAAATCTCTCTCTTTATTAATAATCTTACTCTAATCTACTGTGGGTGATGTAAATTATTTATCTCATTGACTGTACTAGATCTGTATACATATATCAACTTCCTCCCTCTGACTCTAACCTCTAACAACCTTTATTAACATGACACCCCTCTCTATTAAAACATCTCCCAAAACACTCTAAACACAACTTACCATTTAACTCAATTCGCCACCTTCTCTCTATATAAAAAATACTCTCTAACCCTTTGTACATAGGATATGTGTTTCCCCCCCCAAAACTCAATTCCCTTATTTGGCCCCTGGATTCTACCTAAGGCGGCCCCTCCTCACTAAAATCTATCCCTATCCCGTCCCAACCCTTGTTGCGGACTCCTACATTACACTACCCCCTAATACAAAATTGCCATTCCCAAAAATCTCAATCTCATTACCTTACTACAACTACAACAAAATAACAACATTAATTATAAACAACAATATATCACTCAAAACTCTACATATTCTCCATTACTACTGTGTCAACATCAATACCTGTCAAAACTCTATAACATATATTACTTCAAAACAACATTACATTATATTCATCTCTACTATTTCTCTAACTTTGACTTCAACTTGGACAGATCTATGTGTCCCACAAAATATTTATCACCCAAAACTATCTCTCGTTAACTTGCATAAATTATTACTTTATTTCTCATTTTATTAAATTATTTTTTATCATTACTTTAAAACATCTGTACTACATTAAAACATTACCTTGAACATTAATTATTTGGAATATTTATAAACCAATATACCAGTGACCTGTTATTGCTGATCAGCTGATCTCCTTACTAACACAATGAAAACACATCTCAAAATTGAACAAATTACATGAAATATATATATATTTGTTTATCCTTACTTCTCACCTCATTGTTTCCCCTTTTTCTGATTCTGATCATTTTGTGTTACCCGCCTGCCAGACGTTTAATTATTGATATATAATTACCTTAATATCCACTTTAGTGATACACAGTTTCGTCACTGATGACGCGTTTCGGGACTAAGTCCCATCCTCAGATACATTTAATTAATAAACTAAAATATTAAATTCACGACCATGATACTGGTCAAGTCAAAAATAAATAAAATAAAATAAATTACAAATCGCACGTAATGAGCTTTGCTAACCACGGCTGGAGCTCCCGCATGCGTTCACCCGCAACCGCGATTGTCACGCGACTCATTTAATTATTGGTTTAATTATTGGCTTAGTTTAAAGTATACACATATAATGAAAACACATATTTTATCGACACCTATACCTAACGTACAACAATAAAACAATACATTTAAAATTACAGCATGAACACCTTATATTGAGTGTCTGAGCAGCTAGTTATTTAACAGAGCACAAGCAATTTATTGGATCAAAATTCAAATTAGCAAAAAATTTTTATGCTGTAAAATTTAAATTCGTGGCTCCTCTGAGCCACCCCCTGATCCACACACAAAATTTTCAAATTTATTATTAATAATTATCCTATATCATCACTCAATTATTATTACAATTTTTTAATTATCTTTTTTATTGAACACAATTATTTCAAATAATCCCCCTATTGCATTAAACTCTTAGTTACCTGTAAACATTTTTGTTGTACATGATTCATATTGTAAAAGTTCCATACTTACAATCCATTTAACATGATATATACACAACATAGTCCCCATACCACAATACTTTCACCTCAACTCTGAAACATTTCACAAAAATATTAGTTTACATCAAATAATTTATCATCTCTTACCAAATTTCCAAATCTCGTAAAATAAATTAAATTCATAAAAAATTTTAATTAACATTTAAATAAGCAATCAAAATATTTAACATGTATCAAATTGTTTTAATTACATTAATTACCAAAAATATAAATTATATAGTTATCGAAACAATTACCATTAATCAATTATTGTTTTCAAAATCAATTCTGATATTTATTTAACTTGCAAATATTTCAATATTATTATTACAACAATCATCTTGCGTACACACATTATTTACTTAACATTCCATAATGCACACAAATAAATTCACTATATTTTATTTACAAACTCTTGTTATTAACTGGTCAGTTTTCCCACACTTCATTGTCCAAATTTGCCATGTCAAAAACCCATAAAACACAATGTTTATACTGTCTTTTATTGTTTTAATAGTTTAACCTCCATCGTCCCAAATAAGTCTTGGTTTTATATAACATCGTTCAATTTTATCACCACACAAATGACTGTTTTGTGTGTTGTAACCATACAAACTAAATTCATTCAACTTATTCAAATACTCATTAAACCAGTCTACATTCGGTATTTTTGTTACATCTCCATCGGTAAATACATTCATGATCGGGTTAATTACTTTAGTCAAATCATTATAATCATTATTACTCAAATATATTTTTAAACTTTCATTCCATTCTTCATACTTTCTATTTACAAAATACAATTCCGTTACTTTCTCCCCATACAATTCTCTGTTTAATTCTCTCTCTTCATAACACCACACCACACTCTCACAATTATTCCGGACAGAGGGTACACAATGACTCAACAAAACTAAACACCTCAATTCATCTATCAATACGGGACTCTTGCCCAACAACAACACTTGTGTCCACATTAAATCATCATCATAAACATCATAAATAATAAAGGGAAAATTTCCCCTCTGTCCCCACTCTACTACAACATTATTTTTCCTCTCTCTCTCTCTCTAACTCACTGACACACATTAACATTTCATTATCACTACATTCCACCAACTCATCAGTACTCTCATTCTTTATTTTTACCGTATCCGTCTCCGATACTAATTCTTCACATACATTACTATTATTCTCATGATTTTCAACATTATTGTTATCATTTATTAACTCTTTCTCTGGTATCATATTTTTACATTTGTCACTACAATTTTCATTTGTTTTATTTTCGTTTGGATTCCTTACAACTACTTCCATTCTCTCTACACTCTGTTCTAATTTATTTAAACTATTTTTTATTATTTCGTTATTATTTTCAAAACATTGACCGATCTCACTAATATGGTTTTTTAACTCACCGAAATTGCTTTCGTACTTTATTTCCTGTTCATGTATTTCGCTTTTCAACTCATGGAATTTAACATTCTGCTCATCGAATTTAACCCACAACATTGCGTTCATGCCACACAAATATCTCATTACATCACTATTCTCAGATTGATTATTTTCCATTTTTGTCGTTTTACTTTATCTCTGTAAATCACAATGATACAAACCTAACCTCTAAATATTGTTTACAAATTCGTCATTACCACATCCTATTTTCTGTGCATTAAAATAGGTCTATCTCGTATAAAATTATAATTAAACGAAAATCCTGGCAGCGAGAGCCATTGTGACGTTAAAAAATATACCAAAATATAAAATAAATAAGATTCACTACCAGGACTTACCTGCTGCAGAAATTTTATCAGAAGCCCAGAGTCGCCACCTATATCTTTGAAGGACAGATATGGAGACCTTTACACTTTACCTTAATAAAACGGACAATTTAGCAATCTGACCCCACCCAATTAATAATTCAGAAAGATTCCGATCCGTTAGACGAATTTTTCAACACAGAAATGAGGACGTGGTAATAACGAAATAACTTAGTCTAACACATGGTTTTGAAGTAAATTAACTAATTTTAATTAAGTAAAACAAGGACATAAAAAAGCAAATTTTCACATATACATTTATAGATTATAGATTTCGGGTATAGATTTAAATATTATTCAAGACAGCCCAATCTGCTCACACACGCTTTCACACAAGTTAATACTTTACCCCTTGTTTTTATTAAATTTTACCCATTCCTTTATTGTCACGATATAAACGTTCACTACCGCGTTGCCGGCCGAACACGTGTTTTGTCCCCGATTCACATGTACGTAATTTGTTTTCACTTTTCCACTGTCACAAATTTCTAACTGTGATGAGTTAATGACTTTCTTGGGTCCCGGTCGGTCTTATCGAATTAACTACATTTGTGAAAATTCGACCAACCGGGCCCGAAAACAAAATATAAGCGTCTATAGCTGTACTTGGTTTCTCGTGCACTGTATGGCGTCTCTGCTTAATGTAGACTGGGTCTGGGAACGATAATGTAACAGGTACTGCTGAGATGATCTCATGCTTTCTACGGAAAGCACTGCCTTGATCTTCGTCATCGAAGCTTCGTTCCATGCCATGCATGTAGTTTTTTGGAGTGAATATAGCCTACGATCTCAGCTAGGCATTGGCTGACGTCATAAAAGGGGCCGGACTTAAGACATTATTTCCTGCTGTTCCACGCCATGTGCTCGTGGAGTTGCTTGCTTTTAGCCATTTTGAGTTTCTTACGGCGTCACTTCAGCGCTCCGCCCGGCTGTGTTACGTACGGGCGGTGACATACATATACAAAGTTCTTAGAATTTCGAAGGGGGCGCGAATTCCTTTGCCGCCTTACTCAACTGCAAACTGCGTTTCGCTTTGTTACACCACTGTTTCTCAATACGTGTTCTGTTATAATGAAAGGAATCTTTGTCGTAATATAAAATTTCACAATGTTTAAATAAAGCTCCCGCACAAAACGAAATAAATAAAAATACCAATGCCCCATACCGTAAAAAAAAATAAAAGGACCCATAATTGACACGCTACACACTTAACCTGTTTCAATTCAACTCCTGTACTCTCTTTTAACTGACATCTATCTTCCTCCCACTTCTCGTCTGGTTTATCAAGAGCATTTTTTACTTTATTAACACCCCTATCCATTATTTCCTTTGTTTTGTTTAATTCTATATGTAACTCATCAAAACCCTTGTTCATATTATCAAAATGTTTATTCATCATTTCCTCCCTCTCATCAAGCCGTTTATTAATCATATCAAAACTCTTGTTCGTTATCTCCATATATTCCTCCAAACCTTTCTTAATCATTAGCAACATATTCATCTTATAATCAGATTCACTCGTATCATCATTATTTACCTTATTCTCTGCCACCTGATCGACTATCTTACCTTTATATAAACTAATAAGATCATATACTAATGAGTCATCTCACTATGTTTATTGATTTCTGCAAATATTCCTTCTTCTTGTTCTTCCATTCGGGTTAACCTATCGTCTAAATTACCCCATTCCTCATCCGTCATTTTGCCTACCACCTCTCTAAATTCACTCTCCCACTCATCCCACGCAAAATCAATATCATTATCTTGGATTTTTGACATGTTTAAAGTTTATTTATACAACACTTTTTATATATAAAACCACTTTTTTTCTATAATCAAACACCTAACAACTGTGAATCACAACACAAACATAACCTACTCACACTTACGTAAATATGTACTCTAAATATTGTTTACAAATTCGTCATTACCACATCCTATTTTCTGTGCATTAAAATAGGTCTATCTCGTATAAATAAAATTAAACGAAAATCCTGGCAGCGAGAGCCAGTGTGAGGTTAAAAAATACGCCGAAATATATTAAATACATAAAATACACTGCCAGAACTTACCTGTACGCATTCACAACTACTTACCGTATTAAATTTCTCTCAGAAGACCAAGGTCGCCACGGTATTTTTAAATAGGTTATAATACCAAAACCTTCCACACTTTACCTTAATAAAAAAGGGACAATTTAGCAATCTGACCACACCCAATTAATAATTCAGAAAGATCCACGGAACGTTTAGACGAATCTTGCAGCACAGAAATGAGAAAGTGGTAATGACGAAATAACTTAGGCTAACACATGTTTCAAAGTGAATTAGATAACTTTAATTAGTTAAACACACGGGTATCAAAAGCAATTTTAGAACATACATTTATATATCAGAGTTAACTATTAAATAAGGTAGCCCATTCTGCTTGCACACACACACACTCACAATATTGATTCCCCCCTGTTAATTTTTACTAATTCCTGTTTGATACACTACAGTTGTATTAAATGTTCACTGCTGTGAGACCGACCGCACACGTGCTTTGTTCCGCGATTCTCATGTACGTAATTAACCGTTTTCACTTTCTCCACTGCAACAATTTTTTAACTGTGATGTGTTGATTACTTTCTTGGGTCCCGGTCGGTATTAACGATATTATTGAGTTAATCGCATTTTATAACACCACCGACCGGGCCCTAAACAAAACTGTAAGCGTCTGTTAATGGAGTCGGCTTCTCGTGGACTGCCTAACTTAGACTGTGAGCGGGAGGAAGCTGATGTTCACTGCCAATGAATTTTGTCGTCGCTCATAGTTGATTTGTTGTAGTTGAGCGACCATGGGCGTGATATATAGTGGTCTTTTCAGTAGTGTGTGCCGACGATATTTAGGCACTTCTGGCGTGATGTCACCAAAAGGGGCGGTGACTTAGCTACGTTTCCTTCAGCTTAGTCAAGGAGACGAAACAGAAAATATAGTTTTTCACCATCTTGGCGTTCCCTGACCGCGTCAGTCCAAGCGTATACTCACTTGACGCGTGCGTGCGCTGTCACATTCAAACAGAGTTCTTGGAAATCGAGGGGGGTGCATACCTCGGTACTGATTTCACAACGTTATATTGCGTTGCTGCTGCATTTCAACCCCGTTCTATACACGTGGTCTGTTACAATGGAATTAAATTTGCACAATATTTTTTATGAAACCCCGAAAACTGAAATAAAATAAAATACCCCATTTTTGACACGTTACACTCCGTATATTTTAGTCCGTCCAAACTGTTCACTGCATTTTTTGTTTGATGTTACACTGTCGAATTATTCAAATTTAATTGTTAACTTTTTTGTTGTAAGTTTATTTACAATTTACATCACTTTAAACTATATGTTTTTGACACATTTTGAAGGTTTTAATAAGTTTTTGGCTCGCGAGCCTTTTACGTTCAACCGGCCAAAGCTGCGGCTGTAAGACGACAGACACCAAAAGTGACGTTCACAAAATGGGCAAGGCGTCCTCATTTACACCAGCTTGCTTGTGATAGGCACAAAAGGAACCACGTGACACAGTAATTAGTCTCCTTTCTGAGCGCGAGTCTATCGTAGCTGGCCGAGACCCATCCGACCTGTGGCTCGTTAAAAAGTTCGTGACTATTCATCTGTACGGGCACGCATGTCCGCACGCTTTCACATTCCAGAGCATCAGGAATCGGTGCCTGTTGACAAGCTTTCCGTACAAATTTGCAACTGGGCGTTCCCTATCCTAACGACTATTGTTAAAACTAAGGCCCCAAATGGGTAACGCACTTCTACCATTAACTCTTAATACAGAAAGACCCCTCAAATCTGTCCCGTTACAATACCCCCCCCCAATGAGAGGTTTTCTGTCGAAGCAGAAAAACTCTCATTGCTAAACCCTAAGAGGATCAGTGAGGATTTGGCGCCAACAACCCCCCTTTAATCCTTTAAAACATCATGGGTAAACTACCCCCTAGCTCGGTGACTATGGCTGCACCTGAATGACATTACTGGACTTCCCTGTTCGAGATCCCAACACCGTAAAGTCGGACAGGCACTCACCACAGTACCACCTAACCTTGTAACATTTCAACAAAATCAATAACTAGCCTTATACCATAACAGATCCTCAACCGATATATCTCCCCTTACATATATACTGGATTGCCTTTAGCAAAGTACTGGGTGCGTACACATATTCATTACTAAATTAAACACACTATCTCCAAATATTCATCATTAAGGTAAAATTCACATAAACATTTTATATTTGCTTCTAAATAAAATTCATTCCCATTTCTCAACTTTTAATTGTTTGCTTGAATATTATCATCAAATCAAAATACATTATTTAAATTTCGTTCATGTAGTGAAATAAATCTAAGTTCATTACCAAAGTTACTATTTTAATTTAATTGACTTCATTATCTTTTATTACTCATTTCAATTTCAAAATTCAAAATACTTTAACATGAATTTAAATTTCCTTAACTATATGTTAACAATCATTATAAAATGAACAACTTATTTCTATCATCTATTCAAATACAATTACACATGGTTATAACAGATAACATAAACATCATGTATCAGCTGATACATTATCAACCTATGACGAACATCAAAAAATAAAATAAAAATCTTTACTGCAAAGAACAAAAATCTCCCTTTTTTGTCTTTCAAAAAAATTTAATTTCCAGAAATATCCATTTTGACAATTACTAAAAGAAACAAAATTATTTAATTACATTAATTAACAAAATAATCCATGAATCAATTACAAGAAACATACTACATCTCTAACACCAGTCATTCCCAGGTGAATGACCTTACTTCAGTTACCCTAAATACAACTAACACAGATACACAAAATTATATAATTACAATCATAAAATATTCTTGTAGATTAAAAATCATTACCATTGAACCTAGCACTTAAAATCGTTTGTTCTCATAAGTGAATATTCATCATTAATCATTGAATTATAGCTATAGTAACCGTTACTGAACAGGAACTGGGTCATCAATTGCCAACTCTCTAGTTATAGTAGGTCAACTTGATTGGATCGCTGTTACTGTGGTCGTTACCTCTCATTGATTTCTCAGCTACTCCTCCTACTTCATCATTCTATTAATTTCCCCCTTTATACTCAGTTACAATTAGGTAACCACCCGCCGGGTAAACCGGATCGAGCGTTTGCCTTATGCACAGATGCGTTATCTGTGCCCCTGGCTTGTAACAGCCACCTCCTTTTCCACTCACACTATTTTTTCCTGATGGTGGACTGTAGCGTCCGTTTGCATCCCCAAGAACTGAAGTTTATATAGGGTATAGACGCTGCCTATCCCGTTCTTGGTTCAGCGTTATAAAAAAATTCGGCATTACTGATGTCCGAGGACACCAGTAATCCTACTAAATATTATTTATAAACCCTTAACACAGCATTACCAACCCCTACGAAGGTAGCCGCTGTTCCATAGTTATGGTGATTCCCCTATATTTACCCCCCCCCCCCCCGTTGATTTCTAAATTCACCAATTTTGAAAATAATAACAAGTATGGCTAGGATACAATCTGCCTAACCACACTTGCTACCAATAATCCAAATCCACGGTCAGGGTTCGGTGACTCCGTGACCGCCCGAAAGTGGGGAATCACAAGTAAATAATATGTATGTTATGTATTTAAAATTCCTAGCCACTAACATAGTAAACATAATACAACATAAACATTCATACAGAATATAAACCTCATTCCATTAAAATAAACATCTCATTTGTGTCTGAATAAACTCTACATACATTTCAGTTTTAAATTTAGTTTCACATTCTATTACGTATTTTTATCATCAGTTGGTTTGGGTAATTCTCAGTCATTCACAATGATTTGATTTATTGAATGGGTATTTAGATATAACCTTACCCCCTTCTTCCTTCTAACAACCACTAACAGATTTATATAGGGTGACACCAATCTCTCTAAAATATTTACCTCCATTAAATTCTCTAACTCACCTTAAATCATTCTCCTCTTATAACAAAATACCTTATACCCTCTCTTTGTGCCTAGGATGTGTGTTCCCTTACCTTATACTCATCCCCTTATTAGTTCCTGGCCCTTTCCAGGTAACTCCGCCAATCCTCATTTAAAACTATTCACCCCCCCGCCACAACACCTGTCGTTGAGGACTCCGTACACCTCCACCCTCACTACAAAATATATGTACCCTCTATTTACTCTCCATTTACATTACTCTAACTTTCTCTACATGTAACGGTACAGAAGTGTGTGATCCAGTTTTAATCAGTATGTAATTCAGTAATTAATAAAAAATAACTTTCACCTGTGAGGAGCCCAGTAATCAGCAATGCACACTGTTAGCCTAAACAATTGCCCAGACGGATTGCGTAACCACCCCAGCAGCAGGCTCTTTGTGAAACACAGTCTGCAGTGTGTCATTAGAGAGTGAACAACAGACAGCCAGCTTCAGATAGTAAAGTTTGTTAATTAAAAAACAGTGGCCTCGGGTTTACAAGATAGGCCGGTAAACCAAATCCGGCCTATCTAAGAAAGTGTGTAAACATTTAAAAGTTTTAAAAGCGTACAAATAATAACGTGCGGCTAGTTCTATTGCAACTCATGGTCGCGCGACCGTTAAAATTCTAAGTGCCCGGACGAATCTCAAAACCCGGCCGGCTATATATAAAAAAAAAAACATACAGTGTACATCTTACAGTGCATAAATTATTTAACAACAACCAAACTCAATGTCAATAGTGCCGGAGTACGAAAAAACGTGTAAAACTGTTATCACGAGACGACGTAGCAAACCAGAAGAAAACGTAATGGATGGGTAACTAAAATCACAGCCTATTAACATTTAAACCAATGTTTAGTAAATTTTGATTACCAAAAGCTTAAAAAGTAAGAAACAAAGAGATCTCTAAGAAAAAGGTGTTTATATTAAATATGAAAGCAATGTGAAAGAATAAAAAATAAACGTACTGGTTTATTCAAAAAGATATAATTTGTTATAGGTTAAGAAAGATTTCATTTATTAATTTGTTTGAATATAATGTATTACCAATATCAAGACTAGTGTTTAATTGATGAGGAAATAATGGGGCTAATAAATTGGAAGCAATTTGTTTTATCAATGAACTGCGTATTTATATCTGTACTGGTAACCTTCAAATAATCCTTTCTGCAGCAGTTTCGTCTGAACGACTCTTGGACCCTAATCCGAAGGTAAGAGAAAGATATTATAATATATTGGCAATTAATTAATGTAGTTTCATTGGCGCCCGAACAGGGACTCGAGTATAGGGTTTATAACCTATATTCGCCAGACCTAATTAAGCTGCAGAACAGGTTATTTGGAAGTGAGGGCGATTATTGTGTAGTTTGCTAAGCATACATTTATAAGTAAACTATTTATAACATATACTCAAAATGGAGAGTAATAGTGATAAAGTCAACAACGTTGACCTGATCAGTACAAGTACAGAAATCAAGTAAATACAATAATAACCGAAACGGTAATAAACGAAATAAGCCTAACAGAATCAGTGACAATGGAAGGCGCTAAGATTCATTCAACGCCTATCCAAAACAAGCAAAATGACAATAACGATATAGTGAATATGATACAAGTAATGTTAGAAAAACAAAGTATGATGTTAAGCAATAATTTTAATAGTCGCTTTGACATGAATGATACCAAGTTCAATGAACAAAATACAAAATTTGATATATTAAGTAGCAACATAAATAGTCGTTTTGACACAAATGAGACTAAATTAAATAAACGTTTTGACATGAATGATGCCAAATTCGAACAATATAAAGAACAGAATATGACATTTGAAAATAGCATAAATGCAAAGCTTGATGAATTAACCAATTCATTGTGTAGTATTGATGTACGAATTAATGAAATATGTAGTGAAATAAAAAGAGAAACAGGTGAGTTAAGAGAGTGTGTGTGTGGTAGACAATAAATATGAAAACACAGTATCAAAAAGTGATACAGCAAATAGTAGTAGTGACCTTGAGCATAAAAATGTAGTTGATCATAATGAGAGGGAGTGTGAAGACAGTTTAAATGAAGAGAGTGTACAGAGGGTAGAATTTTCCAGTGACGTGGTTGGGGGTGAAGAAAATGCTTCACTAGTATTGTTGGAGGACAAAGGTTCCTCCGTAGTTTTTGGAAAAGACAAAAGGTCTTTGAATTATTTTTGTGTATCTGGTAAAGCCAGACGTTGTAATAATGTTGTGTTGCCCTCTGGATGGAGTGAGATTATGAAATGTCGTGGTGATGAAAGTAATTATGAGAGAGAGAGAATGGTAGAAATATTTAAGGTGAAGAGAGATTATGAAGAGTTAATGCAGAGTTTAAATAGTGAGAGAACTGGTAGAATTAAAAACATACCTTGTGTGACAAACAATGTGTATATTGATGGCAAATATTTGCCTGTTAATGAACCTATAGTAACAGAATATGGTAATATTGATGTAATGGTAATAACAAAAAACACTGACGGAGACTTTACAAATAATACTAATGTCGACTTGATTTATGTTAAGATAATTTTGGGGGGTAACCCTATAGATTATTGTTTTCATACAATGGGAAAAATAAAATTTTATGGCCATAACACACAAACTAGCCATATGTTGTGTATCAATAAAATTGAAAAGTGTCATATACCGAAAAGACTAACTTTTGACGATGGAGGCTGAGTTAACAAAGCAATGTATGGACATATTAAATATTTTAATATATGGTAATGACCTTGCTGAATTTAGGTATTGATGTGTGGTATATAAGAAAATTAGTATGGAAATCTGTAAATAAATGTGTTAATGTTAAATGTATTGTGTTAATAGTATTCTGTTGCAATGTATATTATAGCTTATGTGCAACATATGTTTGTAATGAGAGGGAAAGGTATAATCATAAATAATAATAATTGTATTCCACTAAAATAATGAACAAAAGGTATTCATGAAGCCTATTTTGTATTTATATTCAAAGTGTTTTAAATAATATAACTAAAGTTAAAATGTTTTTAATAAAATGTTACTAAAGTAATTGTGGTGAATTAAAAGTATATTTGGATCTGAATTGAAATGTTAAGAGATAAGTATGTTAACAAGAAGATTTATAGAAATAAAAAATTTGTAGGACGTATGTGTGGCAGTATGATGTAACCATGCATGTTGAAACTGAGAGTGTTTATAACACCAGTCTGGCAGACGACTGTTTATGTAAACAGGTGTGTTGTATGTTTTGACTAATGTCTACAGCCAAGTGTTGAAGCTGCTAACTGTTACAGTTTGATGAATCACTGCCAAGAGCAGATTTTATTATGAAACAAAAGAAACATCTGATGTGATGGAATGTAGATAATACTCTTTTTAGGCCCCTTTGTAAAATGTTATTTAAATAAATAAAGTTGTCTCGAACAACTAAGATTGAATTAATGAGGTAATTACCATAATTTAGAGTCTTGAGATAATAAAATTAAATTAATTTGGTAATTAAATTAATTGAAAAGATGATTTTAATAATGAATTTCTAATAATGAACTTAACTTCATTTTCATTCAAATTCAAACTGGAATTATAATGGAAACAATGATTAAAATATTTATTTAATTAAAAAAAAAAAAAATTTTGTTTATGCTATATAAATGTAGTAGGCAAGCAAGGACATAATTTGTATTTTAGGCACGATCCCCATGAGTTACTGTAATCCTGCATAATTAATGTGTCATTTTGGCTGGGCAATATTGCACGGGGAATATTATTCAATTTAACTGGAATTTATGTGTACTACTGTAAACCTATATTGTTTTATTAACACTATTTTTTTAGAGTCTATAATATAAAATGAGCCAGTACGTTGTCAATGAACCAGTACGGCTAAGAGGAAACAAATCAGTTGTGGGATATGGAGGGATGGAAAGCCGTTTGTCGATTTTTTAATTGAATGTTTCAAAGTCAGGCGATACTGGGGTGGGTATCTGTCCGAGCTTATGGTGGTGGGATCTCGAGTAGAGAAGTCCCGTAGGACCGGATGGGTGCTGCCACAGTCGCCAGACTAGGGGGGTAAGAACCCAATTTTAGTAGAGTGTTCAGGGGGGTTGCGGCGCCATATCCTCACTGATCCTCTTAGGTATTAGGCAATAAGAGCTTGAACGCTTCGGCCTTCAATCTCTTATTGGGGGGGTATTGTAACGGTACAGAAGTGTGTGATCCAGTTTTAATCAGTATGTAATTCAATAATTAATAAATTAACTTTCACCTGTGAGGAGCCCAGTAATCAGCAATGCACACTGTTAGCCTAAACAATTGCCCAGACGGATTGCGTAACCACCCCAGCAGCAGGCTCTTTGTGAAACACAGTCTGCAGTGTGTCATTAGAGAGTGAACAACAGACAGCCAGCTTCAGATAGTAAAGTTTGTTAATTAAAAAACAGTGGCCTCGGGTTTACAAGATAGGCCGGTAAACCAAATCCGGCCTATCTAAGAAAGTGTGTAAACATTTAAAAGTTTTAAAAGCGTACAAATAATAACGTGCGGCTAGTTCTATTGCAACTCATGGTCGCGCGACCGTTAAAATTCTAAGTGCCCGGGCGAATCTCAAAAGCCGGCCGGCTATATATAAAAAAAAAAACATACAGTGTACATCTTACAGTGCATAAATTATTTAACAACAACCAAACTCAATGTCAATAGTGCTGGAGTGCGAAAAAACGTGTAAAACTGTTATCACGAGACGACGTAGCAAACCAGAAAAAAACGTAATGGATGGGTAACTAAAATCACAGCCTATTAACATTTAAACCAATGTTTAGTAAATTTTGATTACCAAAAGCTTAAAAAGTAAGAAACAAAGAGATCTCTAAGAAAAAGGTGTTTATATTAAATATGAAAGCAATGTGAAAGAATAAAAAATAAACGTACTGGTTTATTCAAAAAGATATAATTTGTTATAGGTTAAGAAAGATTTCATTTATTAATTTGTTTGAATATAATGTATTACCAATATCAAGACTAGTGTTTAATTGATGAGGAAATAATGGGGCTAATAAATTGGAAGCAATTTGTTTTATCAATGAACTGCGTATTTATATGTGTACTGGTAACCTTCAAATAATCCTTTCTGCAGCAGTTTCGTCTGAACGACTCTTGGACCCTAATCCGAAGGTAAGAGAAAGATATTATAATATATTGGCAATTAATTAATGTAGTTTCATTGGCGCCCGAACAGGGACTCGAGTATAGGGTTTATAACCTATATTCGCCAGACCTAATTAAGCTGCAGAACAGGTTATTTGGAAGTGAGGGCGATTATTGTGTAGTTTGCTAAGCATACATTTATAAGTAAACTATTTATAACATATACTCAAAATGGAGAGTAATAGTGATAAAGTCAACAACGTTGACCTGATCAGTACAAGTACAGAAATCAAGTAAATACAATAATAACCGAAACGGTAATAAACGAAATAAGCCTAACAGAATCAGTGACAATGGAAGGCGCTAAGATTCATTCAACGCCTATCCAAAACAAGCAAAATGACAATAACGATATAGTGAATATGATACAAGTAATGTTAGAAAAACAAAGTATGATGTTAAGCAATAATTTTAATAGTCGCTTTGACATGAATGATACCAAGTTCAATGAACAAAATACAAAATTTGATATATTAAGTAGCAACATAAATAGTCGTTTTGACACAAATGAGACTAAATTAAATAAACGTTTTGACATGAATGATGCCAAATTCGAACAATATAAAGAACAGAATATGACATTTGAAAATAGCATAAATGCAAAGCTTGATGAATTAACCAATTCATTGTGTAGTATTGATGTACGAATTAATGAAATATGTAGTGAAATAAAAAGAGAAACAGGTGAGTTAAGAGAGTGTGTGTGTGGTAGACAATAAATATGAAAACACAGTATCAAAAAGTGATACAGCAAATAGTAGTAGTGACCTTGAGCATAAAAATGTAGTTGATCATAATGAGAGGGAGTGTGAAGACAGTTTAAATGAAGAGAGTGTACAGAGGGTAGAATTTTCCAGTGACGTGGTTGGGGGTGAAGAAAATGCTTCACTAGTATTGTTGGAGGACAAAGGTTCCTCCGTAGTTTTTGGAAAAGACAAAAGGTCTTTGAATTATTTTTGTGTATCTGGTAAAGCCAGACGTTGTAATAATGTTGTGTTGCCCTCTGGATGGAGTGAGATTATGAAATGTCGTGGTGATGAAAGTAATTATGAGAGAGAGAGAATGGTAGAAATATTTAAGGTGAAGAGAGATTATGAAGAGTTAATGCAGAGTTTAAATAGTGAGAGAACTGGTAGAATTAAAAACATACCTTGTGTGACAAACAATGTGTATATTGATGGCAAATATTTGCCTGTTAATGAACCTATAGTAACAGAATATGGTAATATTGATGTAATGGTAATAACAAAAAACACTGACGGAGACTTTACAAATAATACTAATGTCGACTTGATTTATGTTAAGATAATTTTGGGGGGTAACCCTATAGATTATTGTTTTCATACAATGGGAAAAATAAAATTTTATGGCCATAACACACAAACTAGCCATATGTTGTGTATCAATAAAATTGAAAAGTGTCATATACCGAAAAGACTAACTTTTGACGATGGAGGCTGAGTTAACAAAGCAATGTATGGACATATTAAATATTTTAATATATGGTAATGACCTTGCTGAATTTAGGTATTGATGTGTGGTATATAAGAAAATTAGTATGGAAATCTGTAAATAAATGTGTTAATGTTAAATGTATTGTGTTAATAGTATTCTGTTGCAATGTATATTATAGCTTATGTGCAACATATGTTTGTAATGAGAGGGAAAGGTATAATCATAAATAATAATAATTGTATTCCACTAAAATAATGAACAAAAGGTATTCATGAAGCCTATTTTGTATTTATATTCAAAGTGTTTTAAATAATATAACTAAAGTTAAAATGTTTTTAATAAAATGTTACTAAAGTAATTGTGGTGAATTAAAAGTATATTTGGATCTGAATTGAAATGTTAAGAGATAAGTATGTTAACAAGAAGATTTATAGAAATAAAAAATTTGTAGGACGTATGTGTGGCAGTATGATGTAACCATGCATGTTGAAACTGAGAGTGTTTATAACACCAGTCTGGCAGACGACTGTTTATGTAAACAGGTGTGTTGTATGTTTTGACTAATGTCTACAGCCAAGTGTTGAAGCTGCTAACTGTTACAGTTTGATGAATCACTGCCAAGAGCAGATTTTATTATGAAACAAAAGAAACATCTGATGTGATGGAATGTAGATAATACTCTTTTTAGGCCCCTTTGTAAAATGTTATTTAAATAAATAAAGTTGTCTCGAACAACTAAGATTGAATTAATGAGGTAATTACCATAATTTAGAGTCTTGAGATAATAAAATTAAATTAATTTGGTAATTAAATTAATTGAAAAGATGATTTTAATAATGAATTTCTAATAATGAACTTAACTTCATTTTCATTCAAATTCAAACTGGAATTATAATGGAAACAATGATTAAAATATTTATTTAATTAAAAAAAAAAAAAATTTTGTTTATGCTATATAAATGTAGTAGGCAAGCAAGGACATAATTTGTATTTTAGGCACGATCCCCATGAGTTACTGTAATCCTGCATAATTAATGTGTCATTTTGGCTGGGCAATATTGCACGGGGAATATTATTCAATTTAACTGGAATTTATGTGTACTACTGTAAACCTATATTGTTTTATTAACACTATTTTTTTAGAGTCTATAATATAAAATGAGCCAGTACGTTGTCAATGAACCAGTACGGCTAAGAGGAAACAAATCAGTTGTGGGATATGGAGGGATGGAAAGCCGTTTGTCGATTTTTTAATTGAATGTTTCAAAGTCAGGCGATACTGGGGTGGGTATCTGTCCGAGCTTATGGTGGTGGGATCTCGAGTAGAGAAGTCCCGTAGGACCGGATGGGTGCTGCCACAGTCGCCAGACTAGGGGGGTAAGAACCCAATTTTAGTAGAGTGTTCAGGGGGGTTGCGGCGCCATATCCTCACTGATCCTCTTAGGTATTAGGCAATAAGAGCTTGAACGCTTCGGCCTTCAATCTCTTATTGGGGGGGTATTGTAACGGTACAGAAGTGTGTGATCCAGTTTTAATCAGTATGTAATTCAATAATTAATAAATTAACTTTCACCTGTGAGGAGCCCAGTAATCAGCAATGCACACTGTTAGCCTAAACAATTGCCCAGACGGATTGCGTAACCACCCCAGCAGCAGGCTCTTTGTGAAACACAGTCTGCAGTGTGTCATTAGAGAGTGAACAACAGACAGCCAGCTTCAGATAGTAAAGTTTGTTAATTAAAAAACAGTGGCCTCGGGTTTACAAGATAGGCCGGTAAACCAAATCCGGCCTATCTAAGAAAGTGTGTAAACATTTAAAAGTTTTAAAAGCGTACAAATAATAACGTGCGGCTATTTCTATTGCAACTCATGGTCGCGCGACCGTTAAAATTCTAAGTGTAATATATATAAAAAAAAAAACATACAGTGTACATCTTACAGTGCATAAATTATTTAACAACAACCAAACTCAATGTCAATAGTGCTGGAGTGCGAAAAAACGTGTAAAACTGTTATCACGAGACGACGTAGCAAACCAGAAAAAAACGTAATGGATGGGTAACTAAAATCACAGCCTATTAACATTTAAACCAATGTTTAGTAAATTTTGATTACCAAAAGCTTAAAAAGTAAGAAACAAAGAGATCTCTAAGAAAAAGGTTTTTATATTAAATATGAAAGCAAGGTGAAAGAATAAAAAATAAACGTACTGGTTTATTCAAAAAGATATAATTTGTTATAGGTTAAGAAAGATTTCATTTATTAATTTGTTTGAATATAATGTATTACCAATATCAAGACTAGTGTTTAATTGATGAGGAAATAATGGGGCTAATAAATTGGAAGCAATTTGTTTTATCAATGAACTGCGTATTTATATGTGTACTGGTAACCTTCAAATAATCCTTTCTGCAGCAGTTTCGTCTGAACGACTCTTGGACCCTAATCCGAAGGTAAGGGAAAGATATTATAATATATTGGCAATTAATTAATGTAGTTTCATACATACAATCACTCCCGCAACTGTGTCCCTACTACTACCCCGTTTCTATATTATTTATATTCCAAAAATCCTTATTTTGTCCAATACCCATTTAACATTTATTATTCAAACATTTTACTTTACTTCAAAGTCATTATCAAAATTCATACTTACATATGGTCAATCACTCCATCTAATAAACACCTGATTACTGTCATTAATTCCAAATATAAACAATTCATCACCACAAATATCCCGTACAACCATATGTGGCTTCTGAAACATTATAACAATCAGAATGATCACTGTTGCACACCACTATATAAAAATTATCCCGATTAGCGCTTTCAAGCTTCACAGCCCATCGTCAGATCGGAATAGAACCCCTCACCCCTTTGTTTTTACATATTTCCTGTCTATTCCGATCTGACGATGGGCTGTGAAGCTTTAAAGCGCTAATCAGGATAATTTTTATATATTGGTGTGCAACAGTGATCATTCTGATTGTGATTTCAACCACTAACACAAATTTCTTCATTAAACGTCTATTATAACAATCATATGACTCCACAACTAAACATATTTTACTTTGACACCTTCACTATTTATTATCAAGTTCCAGTCTTATAAAAATCATTTAAATTCATTATTAAAATTTATTTATACAACATCAATTAATTAATTAATCTCAAATTCTTTAATTCAATCAATTATTAAAACACAAGTTATTTTAATTACCTTACTCCAAAACAGTTACAATTCATTTATTACAAACTCTCATTATTTATTTAGTCTGATAAAATATTATTATTATTATTAAATCAATTTCTACTACATACACACATTGTTTACATAAAATACATTTTACAACACGAACACAATTAATCTCACTATAAATTTATTTACAATTTTTTGTCATTATTTTTCTGTTTACCACACCTCATTACCTAATTTAGCCAAGTAGTCACCATGAACTAAAATAATAAAATGTTCATTCACTGTTTCTAACCCCCATCATCGTAAATTAGTCTTACTTTTATATAACAATTATCATCTTTAATTACACTCCTTACATTATAATTATTATTGTAATGACCATTATCATTAATTATATCAGCATAGTATTTGACACCACTATTGCCTATTAATTCATAAAACCCGTCTACCTTGGTAATTTTCGTCCTGTCTCCATCAGTATTTTTGGTTAACATAAGGTAAGTGATATTATCATATTCCTCTACTATATCCATCAGATCATAAGGTAAGTGTTTATTATCTACAACGGTATCATCAAAATAATTATCCCTATCTACTACAACCGGTAAGTATTTCATATCGTCTATTTTCTCCAATTCTAACCTTTCTATCCACTCTTTATCACTTCTACTTAACTTAAATACCTCTATCATTCTCTCTCTCTCATAATCACTTTCATCACAACACCACTGACCTACTTCACTCCATGCAAAGGGCACAACAAACTTACTATACCACTTCCTGGCTTTTCCAGGTTTACAAAAAATTAGGGGACTATTTGAAGACACCTTGTCTTCCACATAACTTCTGGAGGAAACTCTGTCCTCATAAAACACTTGTGAAAACTCTGTTTCACCATATACTTGGGGAAAATCTGCCCTTTGCCCACCTAACCTCTCTTCACACACTCTCCCCATCTTTTCAGCACTCGCTAACACTTCGTTACTAAACTCAGCTTCAACAAAATTTTCATTATCACTCTCAATATTAATCACCTTACTCTCTAGCACCACATTTTTAATTATATCATTGTTATTCTCACTTTTTACTTCAATATTGGACTCATTACTGTAATTACCACTTACCTTGTTATTAATTATTTCTTCACTATTTTTTGTCATCATATTACTACCACTGTCACTTACCTTCTTATTAACTATCTGAGTTACTTTACTTTTAATCTGTTCCTCTACTGATTCTATTACTTGTTCCTTAAATGTCATTAAACGTTCGTCAATCTCATTCAGACGTTTATTCAAATTACTTTCACTTTTGATATTTTGTTGTTCAATCTCACCCCTTAATTCATTAAATTTTTCATCATTGACATCAAAACGTTTATTAATATCGTTCAGTTTTACATTCTGAACCTCAAATTTAATATCATTAACATCAAATCTATTATTTATATTCTCAGACATGGTTTTCATAAAGTTCATCATATCAGCTAGTGTACACGCTTTTTCTTTTATTTTAGTAGCTACTGGAGTAGATTTTGCTTCTGCATTATTTATTATTACAGATTGTGTCAAATTACTTTCATCTATCAGGCTTGGAGTTGTCTCCATTCCTGAATCGTTTATATCATCTGATTCGCATAAAACGTTTTCTTTGACCACATTCGGGTCTGAATGAATTTCTACCTCCCCCGTGACAGTTACGTCCATCATACTGACTTTATTTTCGTTTTCCATTTTATCTTATTTATGAGATTTTGCTCTACATAAAAATTCAATCTTAAATGTATTCAGTATTATTCAATATAGTATAATATAAGTACCACTTAACTATAACTTAACATCACTTCTTCATATGTAATTAGTACGCATTACCATTTAACCTCCAAATCACGCCTATACCCACGAGTAAGTGTGGTTTGTACAAAATTGAATTTGTAAAAACTGTCCAAGTTCGAGCACCAATTGTGATCGTACAAACACTTTACCACAATTTAATTAATAAAAACTTCTCTTTGCTTACCTTGTGTCGTCTAGGGTTCTTCACACGAACTTGTGATCTATAAGCGTGATTTAGGGTTATGTATTTCAATAACTACGCTCATTTACGGTTAACTCATTCAAATTTTATTACACATATTTTTTAGTATTCTCTTTTTGTAAGTTACTTCCTTTAAAATTTAATTCCAAACAAATTTCAATATTGAGGCCACGTCCTCATTTAACAAGTACAAACAAAATTTAATATTCTCTTTTATTATACTGAACACAAATAATTACTTAACTTAACTGATAAAAGGCAACCCAGCATCTGCTCATTCTTTTGTTCTCTCACACTCCCATTTATATATTACATTTTATATTATAAAGCGCTTTTGTAAAATTTCTTTCTTTTATATATTGATTGGTTTATAATATTGTTACTTGACTGTCGGCGTTCCTTCAACTCCCGTGTTGCACTCCGTATATTTTAGTTCGTCCAAACTGTTCACTGCATTTTTTGTTTGATGTTACGCTGTCGAATTATTCAAATTTAATTGTTAACTTTTTTGTTGTAAGTTTATTTACAATTTACATCACTTTAAACTACAGTAAAGCCCCGATTATCCACGAGTGCCGTGCCGCAAAAAGTTTTTTAATTACGAACCTCAAAAAAACCAATTTTAATCCAAGCTAACAACAGGGAAAATACAATAGGCCCTACAGTGCGAAGGTCGAAAATTTCTGACAGGTTTATTGTGCATCGTAATCCTATAGGCCTTCTTGGAATTTTGTTTTGGCTCTTGCTCTTTTGTTTTGGTCAAGTTCACTAACCTTCCTCCTCTACGTACATATTCTCTCGGTCTGCCAGTGGTGTCAGTTGTCAGTAAACGTGCTTAGTGATCAGTCGTGATCAGTTCGTTAGTTCCTGAAATTAATAATGGCTGAAAAACGAAAGAAGGTTGTGTTAACGATTGCACAAAAACTTGAAATGATTTCTAAAATAGAAAATGGCGCTTCAAGGAAGCAGATGTGTTTGAATTACGGGATCGGGGAAACAACAGTGCGAGACGTTTTAAAGCAAAAAGACAAACTGTTAGCCTTTGCATCAGTGTCGGACAGTGCTTCTGGGATGAAAAAACAAAAAACAATGAAGAAATCCACCTATAATGAACTTGACTCGGCATTAGCGGAATGGTTAGCTCAGGTGCGAAGTGAGGGCACCCCCGTGTCTGGTCCTACCATTGCAGCTAAAGCAAAAATCTTTTTTGATTTGTTAGGCCTGGAAGGAAATTTTGATGCGTCATCCGGTTGGTTACATCGTTTTAAGAAACGTCATGGAATTAGAGAGATTGGTCTACACGGAGAGAAGCTGAGTGGTGATCAACAAGCAGCTGATTATTTTCAACGTGATTTTGAAGAGTTTGTGTTGTCTGATAAACATGAACAAATCTGATCTGATCTGTCATATGAACAAATTTATAACGCTGATGAATCAGGGCTTTTTTGGAAGTGTCTTCCCATTCGTACTTTAGCATTTGAAAGTGAACATCAAGCGGCAGGTCACAAAAATAGCAAGGAAAGAATTACAATCTTGCCATGCAGCAACGCTGCGGGTAGTCACAAACTTAGGCTTCTTGTAATCGGTAAATCTAAGAAACTGAGGTCTTTTAAGGGGACAAGAGCAGACAATTTACCAGTTGATTATTTCAACCAAAAAAAAAGGTTGGATGAACCAGCAGATTTTTCAAGAATGGTTTGAAAACATTTTTGTGCCTCAAGTACGTAAACATCTTAACTCAAAAAATTTGCCAAAGAAGGCTGTTTTGTTAATTGACAGCGCGCCTTCACACCCAGCTACATGTGTGCTTAAATCTTCTGACGGGAAAATCTTCGTAAAGTTTTTGCCCCCAAATGTTACTGCGCTGATACAACCTATGGACCAGGGAGTCATTGCAACCATGAAGAGAACATACAGAACAAAGTTGTTACTGTCAAAAATCGAAGAAGGCTGCGATCTCAAAGAATTTTGGAAGAATTATATAATTTTGGATAGCATTTACGATATTGCGTCTGGATGGGATTACATCAAACCCTCAACCCTTGTTAAATCATGGAGAAAACTCTTTCCGAGTATCGAAACAAATGTCAACCAAAACATTTGTGAAGAAGAGAATGAAGTCATGCCGACCGCTACACTTGTTGACCTAGTGACATCCGTTCCGGGAGATGAGAATGTCGACGAAGAGAACATAGAAGAGTGGCTGGAATGCAACGCAAGTGAGCCGGGGTTTGAAAGACTGACTGACGTAGAGATAATGAACAAAGCAATGGGAGTGAACGAGAATGAAGAAGAACAAAGTGAAAGTGAAGAAGACGAGGCGCCTGCGCGGATGACACACGAAACTGCTTTGCAGCATGTAGACGGATTGCTTCAATATTTAGAGGAACAAGACGACGACGCACATCTGGCAGAAAAACTCATGTTAAGGAAAGTACAATCTAGAATAAAGAAAAGGTGTTTCCAAAGCAAGAAGCAAAAACGAGTGACTGATTTTTTTTAAAAAGGCGTAACTGAACACTTTTTGTTAACAGTACAGTATTGTTTTTTGTTTACTGTTCTTTATTTTAGTGATTTAGACCTAGAGCAAAGGTTTCTGCTGTACTGTACATATTTTAAAAGTTTCACATATTATGTTTTTTGTACAATAAAACATAGTTTTTATGCTGAAATATTTTTTTTCGTGTTTACACCTCATTTTTAGTCTTTTTTTGGGTTATCCGCGGTGCCCTTGCCACCCAATTTCGCAGATAATCGGGGCTTTACTGTATATATTTTTTTGACACATTTTGAAGGTTTTAATAAGTTTTTGGCTCGCGAGCCTTTTACGTTCAACCGGCCGAAGCCGCGGCAGTAAGATGACAGACACCAAAAGCGACGCTCATAAAATGGCCAAGGCATCCTCATTTACACCAGCTTGCTTGTGATAGGTGCAAAAGGAACCACGTGACACAGTAATTAGTCTCCTTTCTGAGCGCGAGTCTATCGTAGCTGGCCGAGACCCATCCGACCTGTGGCTCGTTAAAAAGTTCGTGATTATTCATCTGTACGGGCACGTATGTCCGCACGCTTTCACATTCCAGAGCATCAGGAATCGGTGCCTGTTGACAAGCTTTCCATACAAATGTGCAACTGGGCGTTCCCTATGCTAACGTCTATTGTTAAAACTAAGGCCCCAAATGGGTAACGCACTTCTACCACTAACTCTTAATACAGAAAGACCCCTCAAATCTGTCCCATTACAGTGTATCCTTTCTTCAAGATATAATAAATTTGCTATCTGAGAAGTCGTAATTTTCCATAAGTCTCGTTAATCGTAACACAGGTACACTGACAAAACTAACACTAACAGAAAAATTAAACAAAACTTTTACTGATATTAATCCTAAATGCATAATACTAAATCATTTTGAACAGTATACTATTTTATAGTCAGTTGCTTGGGTATATAATATAAATTAGAAGCTTAACATTTGTTTGGTTGTAAAATAAACATGATATTTTTGCTGTCTAGTTACTTTGTAAATATTGATATATGAAAGCTTTTTAATTGTTGTAACATGCGTGAGTGTCTGTTTGTAATACGAATAAATGTACATGAATAATTTTTTGTATTCATGAATTGTGTCCATTTACATGCACATTTACTTTTTTTATGTTTTAGGCAACTAAAGGAACTCTATGGACAGCAACAAACATTGTATACGGAAAAACTGATACCTGGGAAAATTGGACGTACTCCATTTATAGAAGCAGAAAACACACTGAACAAAAAGAAAGAGGAATATGTGGATAAGATCAATAATATAATTAAAAGTCTTCACTGAAACACATTAGCTAGGAACACTAATAGAAATGGAACAGTAATGTTGAATGTTTTGAGAAATGTGTGTGAAATATTGGAACTGTTGTTTTTTTATTATGTTCACTTCTGGTGTGATATAAAAAAACTGTTTACTTTTAATTTTGTATACTTACATTTGTTTAAAAAAATAAATAATTCTTTTCATTCATCAGTTATTTCAGTGGAAACATGTAGTGGAGTGCCCATAAGGTGGCTAAGCCTCCTTATGAAGCTTTTTAAGAATGACATTAAAATTATAAACTGTTAAAATAATATTTTTGAATAGTTCGTAATATTTATATAGAAGCCACCTTAAACTGACAAAGCAGAGTATCAATGTGGGGGAATGTACATATACCCCCTGATTTAAAATTTTTTAGTCGTTTTTAATCAAGTTCCTTTGTGGCACTGAAAATGGTTATTTCTTTCTTCGCAAATGTAATAAGAATTTCATTTTCATGTTTTTGAATTCCTTGTACAAATCATTATTATTATTTTTTAAGTTAGACTGCACTGACACCTAAATAAGGTGAACACGAGAGAAAATGGTTATAAGAACGTAGGAGTTGTAGGAAAGATATTGTTTCTTGTGGAACGAGACAGTGTTAATTGTCAAAAAGTGGATCAATAAAACAGTTTAATCATAATCAATAAAATGTTAGAAAATGTGTGTAAAAGAATCATTTTTTATGTGGCTTGGTTAAGGGAATTACAGTTTTTTATATTAAAAATAATTGAAATTTGTGTTCAGTAGAAGTATAATATAGTAATAATTACACAATACTGTTGGCATTAGTTTTGTAAGTAGAGCTATGTGTTTTATATAGTATGTATTAATTGAGTATAACCATATACTGTGGTGACATATTACTTCAAAAAAAGTGGGATGAATACATTCTAACTAGTTATGCTTTTGTTCAGAATCTACCACGTAATAAATCTAATATCTGAATGTTATTCATTGAGGTAGGGGTAACAGAAATTAATAATATTGCTAAGAAAATTGCTATTTAAAGCAGTGCATTTTATGAGAATTCTCTAATAAAGTTGTGAGGATGCAAAATTGCCAGCAGTGAAAAACAGCACTTATGAGCTTTAATAATACAAGAAAATTGCTTGTGGTGACATCTTTCAAAAGTACACTCTCATTATCTTGTGGCTGTAAGTGTTAAAAGATTCAGAGTTTAGTGCATTTTACAATGTAATGTTATTGCACCACAATTTTTAATAAAAATTTGAGAAATATGACACATTTGCATGTACGTGATTCTCCCCATTTACATTCAGTGAGTTTTTTTTTTTTTTTTCAAAAAACAAATGACATTTTTAAATTTTACCAATTGATTACAGAACTGTGTTTTGTAATTAAACAAAAGATGCATGTTACCAGCATGAGCCAAGAGAAATGGTTTTTCCTATGACATAATTTCCTATGGGTGCTGGAGGGTTCTGCAGGGGCACTATTCTTCCCAAGGATAAAACAAATGGAAATAAGAAGATGGTAAGAAATTTGAGTGCATAAACATTTTATATCAGGTTCAGTTATAATCGTTTACCCATATAAATACTTTAGCATGTATTTTCAATTTTGAAATATTGGAAGTATCAAGCACCCTGTACATGTCAGTGATACACATCAAATCTTCCTACTATGTACAGTACAGAACCACTTCTGTGTCAATATCACATGTAGTGGTAAACAGTATTGTTTGATTTCTAAGAAAGCAATACAGTGAAACTTCTTGTCCTGTCATACCCATCTAAGTTAGAGTAATAAACCTCCAATGCTAAACTTGATACCAATGGGTAGAATTTTTCAACAGGGTGCTGAAAAAATGTTCTTTGAATAATGGGTGGCAAACAAAAAGTATGAGAAACACTGGTCTATAATAACGTTATACTTCCTCCAGTTTTGAATATAATATGTTTTAAAATATCGCATGTACTGTCTGCTCTGTGACCAACAAATAATCATAGTGTTATGTACTTAACCATGTGTTTAATTGTTCTTCTACTTTAGAAGAGTCTAAAATCTATTCAGAACACTTTTTCAATATTCATAGTGAAAGAATGAACAAGAAATGATCAAATGAGACTGAAACTGAGATTATAGATAAAAATATTCTGCATAAATGAGATAATTGAGTAAGTAGAAGAAAATTGAACTACTTCTTGGAAAGAATGAAGATTACCACTAAAACGAAAAGGATTAAGTGCCTGGGAAGCTTGCATTGCTTAGTCATGCAAAAGTACATAATACTTGTAATGAGCATTTGTGGATTTTATAAATTAACAAACCACAGTGAGTTGATAAACACGTGTAAGAGGTTGCTTAAATTATTCAGAGTTGCAAATAATATACAGGATGATTCAAAATTGCATATCACTCTCTCAGGATGTGATTCTATAGCTAAAAATAAGAAAAAAAGTTCATATAAACATAGGTCCAAAAATGGTTCTTTAGCGAGTTATGGCTCGTGAAACATTTCACCATGATTTCTGCTCCCATGGTAAAACGAAGCCATACTGAAATGTCTCATGTGGGTTTTCTTCTGCCCAAGTGTGAATGTTTTGAAAGTTTATAATGCCATTTCTTGTAAATTGTAACACTTTTCTGGTGCATTGGTCTGTTTTGTTTTTTATTAAATACAAATTTCTCAAATTTATATTTATGTTTAATAGACATTATACACATCAGTCTTCTCAGAATTAAATTCTCTACAAAGTTAGTTAAATATTTTTATTTGTTTATTGGCAAATTAATGAAGTTATTTTATCCCAAATCTAAAAATGTGTTCATTATATACAGTCTCCAGATCGCATTAAGATTTAATTTAAAATTTATAATATACCTTTATTATAATCCGTCTTGCGATCTTGTAGTTATTTTGTACACTACATGTTTTGGGAATAAATTCCCATCTTCAGGTGAAGAATTTTTTGTCCTCCTATTATATAGGAATCATCGGCGAAAATATTACACACACACACACACCAATTTGAAATTTGACAGTCGAACAGTGCGCACTGTTATCGATATTTGTGTAGTTATAACGGTTTTAATTATGTTATTTGTAACAGTTGTGTGTGTGTGTGTGTGTGTGTGTGTGTGTGTGTGTGTGTGTGTGTGTGTGTGTGTGTGTGTGTGTGTGTGTGTGTGTGTGTGTGTGTGATATTTTTGCTGGTGATACCTATATAATAGGAGGATAACAAATTCTTCACCTGAAGATGGGAATTTATTCCCAAAACATGTAGTGTACAAAATAACTACAAGATCGCAAGACGGATTATAATAAAGGTATATTATAAATTTTAAATTAAAAATGTGTGTTTTTCGACTCCAATGTTTTGTGTTTTACACAGTTTTTCTTAGAAACTAATGAAAATAGAGTTCAGGGACCTCTTTTATTCAATGTTTAAAATCAAAAAACCATAAGAAACCACCAAATTTACCCTTCACTTGATACACCAAGAATTTCAGTATGGCTTCATTTTACTGTGGGAGCAGAAATCAAGACGAAATGTTTCGCGAGCCATAACTCGCTACAAACCGTTTTCAGACCTATATTTATATGAACTTTTTTCTTATTTTTAGCTATAGCATCAGCTCCCGAGAGATTGCCATGAAATTTTGAATCACTCTGTATAAACATCCCAAAACATTGCTACTGAGAAATACTGGGACTTTAGTTTGCTAAGTCATTGTTTATATGAAAGTAACAGAATGTACAACTTTTGTGAACCGAAAAATAACATACAGATTGTTGTATATTATACATTTTTGATGGCCAATTGCCACAGCGTATGGTGGTTTATTGTATATACAGATATGTTTTTACTGTAGTTGTTTTCATACTCCTAAAATGTAATGGCTGGTTAACTGTTGAACATATGCTGTATTAATGTGAAGTGGAAGGAGGAGGAGTAGTGGTGTGATCTTCACTCACCCCGCCACATGCATGTATGTTTGTGTGTTTAGTGTCATATTGAAATGGAAAGTGACAGTGATGTAAAATGACTAACCACAGAAAATGTTTTGAGCTATATTTTGTTAAAGAAGTTGTTAGTATGTGTAAATGGACAAAACAACAGATCAGTATTTTGATGACATTCAATACTGTTTGCTGAAAATTTATGAAGTAACACAGCAAACTACTGAAATACCATAAATGTATGTTTCTTTTTGCTTTTTTTTATGAGCTTGATGCACTTGCCCGAGTGTCAGTATTCGAGTAATATTTTTTGTAGTGATTCAAATTAATGAGCTGCAATAGTTTGCACACTATGCTGAAGTTTTTTGGGTTTTCAAAGTCCTAAACCTGTTAACCCAGAACAGACTGTCACATCCTTTGCATGTTATGTCACCTTGTTATGAGGGTGCTGTCAGATTATTCTTGATCCTGGACAAGGCTTTTCTGCTGATGAATGTTTGATGCTGTACAAAGGCTGTTTACATTTCTGGCAATTCATAAAAGACAAGAGACAGCTTTTCGTACTCATACCTGAGTGAGTAAAAATTTCAAAGTATGCATGGAATATTTTGTTGACCATTGAAATTGATATTCATAAAACTCCATCTGTTCCTGATTGCACCAACCTGCCTGTGTCAGAAAGAATTATGGTTTACAGACAGTGAGTTGTGTAAAGAAACTGCTTATGCACTAAAGAGGAGTGTGAAACAGGTAAGTAAGTTTTTCCCTTCCATCGTACACTGTGTCAAAATCATACTCTGTCCAAAAATATCAGTCTCATACAAACTTTTTTGTAATACACAGAAAAAAGTGTAGTACAGTAACACGAAATACTAAACACTAACACTGTATAATATCGATAAATACTAAATTATGATTTAACAAAATATTTAGTATTGATAGTAATACCTGTATTTAAAAAGTTAATTAGTAATAAAAATCACTGAAACCACATTTTCTGGAAAGTACCTACACATATGTGTACATGTCTCATACATATCATGATTGAAAATGGACAGGCACTGTGACATTTACACGTTGTTATACATGCACACTAGTGACTTAGGTTTCTGCTTGTACTGGCACCCCAATCTTTACATACCGTACAACCTATACCTAGTGCAGAATCTACTTGATTAAGGCAAACATATTGTTGTGAGTAATTGGTACTTATTGACTTGTCTAAGTAAATATCTCATGGCACACGTGTAAATCACAGGAAAAATTATAGTGTGCCTCAAAATCTCATTGATGAATCACTAGTAAACGGGATTTGAATTTTTTGAAAACAGTGTCATTCTTTTGATGTGATTCAGTGACAAGAGAGAAATTTTTGTCAATCAATACATTATGAAGCCAATATGTGTAAGAAAATTTGATGTGTTGGAAGTAGGAAAAAGAGTTCTTATTCAAGCCATTTCACGCTGCTGAGGGGATGGGTTGTTAAAGCATACAATCGAGCCAGGAAACCAGTCTTGATTTAAGAAGTTTGACATACCTTTAGCTTTGCTAATGTTCTTCAGTGGATTCATTATTCTTCAGAATGCTAACGGTGAGTAGAGGAGATTCAAAGAGTTTAATCATAAAGTGCTCTGAAAAACTACAGGCTAATTGCAGTAATCCATGTGAAAGCCTTTGGAGTAAATGCAGTGAAGCATATGGAAAACTGAGTAAATTTTCCTGCACCTTAAACCAATCACAAAAATGTGTACACCGACTTAGGCAGATCCATACTGTGGGAAACAAAAAAATACATTCAAAAATTGTGTCATATTTGTACATCCAAATACTTACATGGAGAGATACTACCCATGTCATGTGTTCTGATTGGACAGATTTTCCTGGCCTGTGTTGGAACAAATGTATTGATGAATGACATAAGCCGTAAGGAACATTACATAATGGACATTCAGATTTCTCAGTTACTTGAAAGAATGTTAGTTAACTTACAGTTTGATAACTTTAGTATTTGAATAGCATATATGTGAATACAGTCATTGGCTATTAAATAGAAATTTTTTCGTTGCACCTCTGTGTCAAAAAACAATTATGTTTATTATGCAACTTTTTACCTTGAAACCATTGTTTTTGTACTTGTAGGCCTAAATATCAGCTTAAAAGTAATTATCAGAATTATTTACCATTGTTATACATTAATACCTAAATGAGACATACTTAGAAAACTATATGAACAAATTATGGGTACAACTCTTGTTTGTATCTGGTAAATGCAGTACGTATATACTGCTAACATGTGGGACAAGTGAATACATCTGCTGAACAAAGTAAACATCTTTCAATGTACACTTCATTTTTTTTTTTTGTGTCTGTTGTAGTATTAACTGCAGTAAATATTGGGTGTGAAGAGAAAGGCTTCATCATTAGGCATTAAATTAAGGAACCTCAGTATCCCGTATTTCAGAGTCCAATCGTAAATCTCAAATCATGTCACCTTTTTAACGTAACTGAATATTAAAAATATCATCTGTTCTGAGGTTGATTTCTTGAGTGCTTCAATAAACATGATAAACTTTGAGAAGATATGTGGCAGTCTAAAAATGTTAACGTGACTTACCACCCACTAGATTAAGGAGAAATAGGATCCTGATTGAAATGAATACAGGGAATTCATTTTTATGCAATTTTAAATGCAGATGAGGTACAGATATTCTTCAAGCTGAACCCCAGTGCTACTTTGGAGTTTAAAAACCAGAAATACACAGAGATAAGATGTCAAAACAATTATCACAGTTACAGATCTCATCTGTGGAAATGCTATGGGTACATAGAAAGGAGAAAAGGAGTATGGGTATATAGGAAAGGCAGGACAAAGAACCTCTTTTGCTTCAAGAATGTTAAGAAGAGACTATCTGTGAAGTATGCAGCAACAACAAAGCATAGGTGCTGGCTGAACTGTTCAATAAAGAAATCAAAATATGGGACAAGGAGCTTCAGAAGAAAAGAAGGTGGACATTGTTGCTTCTCGATAATTGAACAGCATCCCCAAGTATTGAGGGGCTCAAGGATTCTTGTTGTTCTTGTCTGCAAACACCACAATAGACTAGAGTGTCATCCAAACTCGGACTTGTTATAGCAGCCTCACATATTCTACGAACAATGGAGTTTACACTTTCCAAGAATAAAGTATTTTTAAGTACGAAACCATTAATTACAGTTTAACTGTCCCAGTTCTATTTGCCTTACCTCCTTTACATGGTCCAGTACTCATTTTGCAAAGATTTTACTGCACTTAAATTATTTAGTTTAGTTTAACTACTGGTGAAAATTACATTAACTAGAAATTAATTTTAATTAATGAGTGTTATAAACAGTAAGTGCATCAAGTTGTTTGCAACATATCATACACAAAATCTGCATTATCTCATGAACCCATCTTCTGGTCAACTGATTTAAAAATTGCTACAAAGTGCTATGTTCATTCTTAAATCACTTTGCTTATACTTTTCGACCTATCTGCTATAGAATAAAAGATAGATGATTATGATTTAAAGTTGATCACTTGGTTATTTTTCAAAGCTACCAAAATACTTTGCATTTACCAATACTTCATAACAGAGAAGATGGAAGGAAGAAAGTAATGAAGCAATACAACGATTCTTTCGGAGTGGCTAGTATCATGTTTTCCCCCATTTAAAAATGTGGATAATGCTTTCTAATGGTCACAACTAACAGTTTGAATAATCATAGTTTCTTCTACTTTTTAGTTTAATGTTATTAGCTCACATGAAGATAACCAAAGGCTGTTAGTGACTGAAATACTTTTTTTTTTAATTCTTAACAGAAGAGTGTCCCTAAAAATATATGAATTACAATTTTTACACCATCAAATCTTAGTTTTAAGGACTGTGTTCACCAATCTGTTTCAGTCCTTAAAATTAAGATCTGATGGTGTAAAAATTGTTGCCGATGTTGTACTTTGAAGTTGTACTCTTGCAGATGTTTGAGCCACCTTGCCAACTGCCCTTCCAGATTTTTAAATCTCAAGAGCCATGGAACCGTGGCATGGTCGGTGTGTAGTGAAAACTCACTTCCATAGAGGTATTTATGGAAGTGCTCCAAAGCTCAGACGATTGCTAGCAACTCTCTCCTTGTAATGCAATAATTTCTGTCTGGTTTAGAAAGCATGTTGCTGTAATACGCTATTACTCGTTCTTCACCATTTTCAAGTTGAGACAAAACTGCTCCTACACCAGTATTGCTTGGGTCTGCGTCTACAATGTACTTTCCTTTGGAAGCTGGAAAAGTGAGAATTGGCTGTGAATATAGTGCAATTTTCAAAGTCCTAGATGGTTGGTCACACTCTCTCAACCACTGGAAGTTTTGTTTATTTTCCGTTAGCTCATGTAGTGGTTTAGCAATAGTAGCGAAGCCTTTCACAAAACGTCTGTAACATAAGCATAATCCCAAGAAACTCCGAACTTCGTGTTTACTTTTCGGAACTGGACAGTCTCTTATAGTGTCTTCTTTATTAGGATCCATGCTAGCACCCGCTGCCGAAACAAGATGGCCCAGATACTGTAATACCTTCTGGAATAGAGAACACTTCTTCAGGCTCAGCTACAGTTGGGCACCGTGAATTCTAGTTAAAACTTCCTTAAGGTTTTCAAAATGGTCTTTGAAAGTCTTCCTGATCACTATGACATCGTCTAAGTAAACAAGACAAGTTTTCCATGTCAGGCCTCGGAGTAAAAGATCCATCAATCTTTCGAAAGTTGCCGGTGCATTACAGAGTCCAAATCGCATGACGTTAAATTGGAATAAGCCACTTGGGGTTGAGAAAGCAGTCTTTTCCTTGTCTTCTTGTTGAAGACCCACTTGCCAATATCCACTCTTCAGATCCAATGTGGAAAACCACTGTGCTTCAGACAACGTGTCGAGTGTATTGTCAACCCAAGGTAATGGATAGCAATCTTTCTTTGTCACGTCATTCAGCCTCCGATAGTCTACGCAAAAACGTAATCCACCATCCTTCTTCGCTACCAGCACTACCAGAGAAGACCAAGCAGTTGACGAAGGCTCGATTATTCCCTCTGTCAACATCTCCTGTACTAACCGAGACATTTCCTCTTGCTTAGCTAATGGAGGCCTTCGAGGAGGTTGGCGTGTCAGTGTTGTGTCCCCGGTATTGATGCAATGTTGTACAAGAGAGGCTCTTCCCAACAATGACTCCTTGTATTTATACCCTGCTCACACACCAGAACATTCCACATACTACGCATTACCACTACACTATGACGTAATTGATTGTGGGCTTGACACATTGCGTGCGGCTGGCGACGTCTAGAAAAGTCTCGCTAACACATGTTGAAATCACGTACGCAGACAACATTACAGCCAGATTCCTCTGGAACATTCGAGAAACACGTAGATTGTTCTGTAATGTCATAACAATATTCTAATGGGCTCAAACCCCCCCCCCCCACAATGCTGTAAGCTACACTGATAGAAAGTGGAGTAAGAAGAAAATCATAACTTTAATATTAATCTTTATTATTTGTGTATGCAGTAGTCTCAGTTATAGTTCCTCATTTAAACTGTTAACTTCAGCAATCATAGCAACTTTTATCATCTATTAATAATTTTTTATCTCCAATTATGTAGTTATGTTGATATATTTTTGCACATCACTTAACAAAGCTGCAGCGAAAGTAGAATGATGACATGATGGGTCAGCTTCATTGAAGGTGATAAGCTGCAGTTGGTTAACATTAATTGTAGCAATGTAGAGTCCACATGGACAAAACATGGTAATGTTATTTTACTAACAGCACAATCTGATTGGTGGACAGAGACAGGTTCCAGACGTAGCACAGTTTTACAAACACATTACGTCAAAAGCTTTTGACTGTTATACTTTTGGCTGATATCCTCGGCTGTTATTCCAGTTGTTAACTTTTCAATACTTAAATGAAAGTACTGAAGAGGAGGCTATGGAAAAGTTTGAAGAGGACTACACATAGAGACTGAGGAGCAGTAAAATTGTTACAGATGGCCAAAATAGCAGGGTATGGTAGAGTTATACCAGAAATGATGAAGTGCTTAGGAAATAATAATTGGCTGAAATGTTAACTGAGCTGTTTAATAAAGTATGGCCAATTGGATTAATTAAAAAAAAGTAAATGCTACTAACAATTATGAAAGGTTTTTGGTGAGGTATGGTCATTAATTAGGTACAATTTATAAACATTTCTGTCAACCTTTTGACAAAATTTATTGTCACACCAGCCTGATGATGAAAATTAATTTTTTTAAATGCTAACATAACTGTTTTAAAATTATGTTGAGTTAAAGACTGAAACTTGCAAAACATTTCATCATTTATTTTCCTGATCACTACCAGAGATGAAACAAAGGAGAGCATGTGGAATAGCTGTCCCAGTCCCAGGCACCTGGTTTTTGTTCCATATACTTCTGAATTTGTCAAAAGCTACTTCTGAAAATGCTGAGAGAAAAGTACGCTAAAACATAGTATGTACAAAAACTAACTGGCAAAAGTGAAATTGTTTGCCTGTATGGTTGCTAGGTGCCTGAGCGGAGTACAGTATGCAGAGCAATACTTTTGGAGCAAACATTGCAAAGGTTATCATGGTAATGGTATGTTTTCACAGTGCCCCACTACTTCCTGCCATAACCAGCCAGGATTTCCAGTCTTGTAATTATCTGTCTTATTACTACTGCCACTGCTTTGTCAGTAACTTAGTTTTTCTAATTACTGTTTTATTTCTTAATCGTTTGTTGACAATTTCATTTTTTCACATTCAAAAGCATGGTAAAAAGCATCAGGAGCAGAATACCAAAAAAGAGCTAAACAAAGAGAAAAGGAATCTCAGCAATCATCACCTTTCTTGTCATTGTGGCTCAATGTAAAAGATGATAAAGAAGGTAACTAAAATATGGAGTATATTGTAAATTGTGTTTCTTCTTTTTTTTAGTTTTAAACATTATTTTTATTTCCACTTGCTGTAAATACTATAGTGTTTGATAGAGTATTGTACCAGTGTGCAAATTCAGCATTTGGCAATAAGAGTAGTATTGTTACAGTGCACTCAAGGACACCAGGTACTGCCTATCTCGCACATGTTAAATTTTCCATTTTCTGGTACACTTTTCTCAGAAACCGGTTACAATATCTTTATAAAATTGCAACAGTAATTTCTTTATTGCCTTGACATTAATAATAATAAATATATAAGCATTTGGTTGTCTAGTTTTTATTTATGGTCAATTATACAACACCTTTAAAAAAGCATAAAAAATCCACATATAAATCTATGTAATTTTTTTATTTGACAAAATAATGAATAAATATTTCTTATTATTGTTGGTGGCAATACAAAGAGCAAGCTGTAAAAATTTCATGAAAATCGGTTGAGTAGTTTAGAAAATAATGGTACCAAAGAATGAAAAAAGTAAACTTTCGGAAAACTCAATTTATTCTAAAACTTGCACACATATATTAAGGTAATGGTATTTTATTGTCCATTAGTGAGCTCCATAACCATAATCTGGATCATCAGAGTCATTCTCATTCTCCTGCAGTCTTCTTTTTATAGTTTCTCTGGGCTGACGAGCTCTTTTCTCGATTTCCTTCATCGCACCTTCTCCGCTTCAAAGATGTGGACCTCATCTTGTTGGTTCAATCCAACGGTACAGTCTGCACCACTCTTGCCACATAACTTTTCCAGCACTCTCACCTTTCCCAAAACTCCTTCATTGTAACAAACTACAGCATCATACACTCCATTCTTTAGTGTTGTAAGTCCAACAAAGTTATTTTTTGAAATTCTGGTCCAAACCATACTGTTAAATGATTCGTTCTGGTTCTGCATCTTTCCATGTACGCATTTTTGCAACAAATTAGGATCAGCCAAGCTCTGTATATGGGTTTTATAGCTTCCATGAATGCATTTGGTAAATTATTAGTAGGCTGTGGGGGGCAAATTCCATTGAATTTACACCAAGATTCTTTTCCTTTCGGGCAGAGGCTCGTCCACAGTTGATAATTTGTGGAAAAAAGTAGCCCGCACTCTTTTAATTTTTTCCACATCATCATAATTATTTCTAATGGCAGAACCATAATAACTTTGCAGATCATTGATCACATTGTCGGTTAGCCTACCTTTTCCTTACAGGGTTTTGCATCTGATAATAGGGTACCCTTTAATTTTTGTTTCAGCCTTCGAAGCCGACCACCCATTCTTTACTGAATGTGGCCGATGCATTCTACCTTTTGTATGACTACATCAGCTCCATAAGTTTTATTTCATTTAAAACATAAAATGCTTTACTATCCCCATCGCCCAAATACTCTGTGCACTTTGCAGGATTCGTAGCCGTGTTTGAACATTCGTAAATTTTTACTACCCCATTCACCTCCATTTTTCCACTCAAACCAGTGAAGTTACCCATACAACCTTCATGGCCAAGAATATTCTTGCTTTTGCAAATATTACAGTACTTTGATATGCACTCTACGTCAATCACTTTTCCGGTATCAAGGCTTGAGGCGGTAACTACACCGTTCAAAGACGTGTGGCCACGCTTTTGCCATGTACCATAAAAAATGACACTTGTTATAGTTGCCGTCATTCTCAATGATTGCCTCCATAGAAGCTTTGCTCATTGATTCCTTAGCCACTTCAGAGATACATCTAGATAGTTCTTGGTTGTAGTTATGAAACTTTGTGAGAGGCTGAGGCAAGTTCATTACTGAACAAAATGTTTGTGCTGCAGCATGTCCTTTACCAATACTCCTCATCGCATAGACAAACCTTATATTAATTTCAAAATAACCTGTTTCAGTTCTGTTTGAAGACATGAAGGATGCAGTAGCATTACAGTTGTTACACATTAGCTCTAAGCTTGATACTACACCTTTGCGGTTCTCGGGAGACTCAAAGAGTTCTAGAGAATGTTCCGCAGAGAACAATTTATGCTTTCCAAATTCTGTAATTTGTTTGTTTAGGATATCAAGGCTAATTATTATATTGCCACCTTTGAAATGCTCATCATAGTATTCAGAATCAAACCACACATTTGTACACACTTCAGTTTTTTCTTAGATGAACTAGGCCTACTTCCACTACTAGACACATTAGGTCCACCATCAGTACTGTTTGAGGTTATGTTTACATTAGTTTGAAGGTGTGCACTACTATTTACAATATTTAAATTACTACTCACTAAAATTCCTTCTAAAGGCAATCCTTCTTTTCCCAAATTTCTTTACCCTAACCATTTTCAACACTTTCAGATTTACTTAGAACCCAAAAAGCTAAAACACAAAAAAGTTATACTAAATTATTATGAAATCAACTGGTCACTAGGTTACAGAAACAAAACAATGTCAGTTTGGTTGTTTACAGCTGAAAATGACAGCTGGCAGTGCTGCCACCATACTTTTTTAGTAGAAACAAAACATAACCTGCAAAATGTAATAGCCTAAAATTGTGTTTGCCCGGCTGTGACACGCTTTTATGTAAAGTCAAATAAAATTAATAAATAATCATCGGAATGCCATATATTTGGTATCTATGGATTCAGAAAATTAAGGTATATATTAAGGTAATGGTATTTTATTGTCCATTAGTGAGCTCCATAACCATAATCTGGATCATCAGAGTCATTCTCATTCTCCTGCAGTCTTCTTTTTATAGTTTCTCTGGGCTGACGAGCTCTTTTCTCGATTTCCTTCATCGCACCTTCTCCGCTTCAAAGATGTGGACCTCATCTTGTTGGTTCAATCCAACGGTACAGTCTGCACCACTCTTGCCACATAACTTTTCCAGCACTCTCACCTTTCCCAAAACTCCTTCATTGTAACAAACTACAGCATCATACACTCCATTCTTTAGTGTTGTAAGTCCAACAAAGTTATTTTTTGAAATTCTGGTCCAAACCATACTGTTAAATGATTCGTTCTGGTTCTGCATCTTTCCATGTACGCATTTTTGCAACAAATTAGGATCAGCCAAGCTCTGTATATGGGTTTTATAGCTTCCATGAATGCATTTGGTAAATTATTAGTAGGCTGTGGGGGGCAAATTCCATTGAATTTACACCAAGATTCTTTTCCTTTCGGGCAGAGGCTCGTCCACAGTTGATAATTTGTGGAAAAAAGTAGCCCGCACTCTTTTAATTTTTTCCACATCATCATAATTATTTCTAATGGCAGAACCATAATAACTTTGCAGATCATTGATCACATTGTCGGTTAGCCTACCTTTTCCTTACAGGGTTTTGCATCTGATAATAGGGTACCCTTTAATTTTTGTTTCAGCCTTCGAAGCCGACCACCCATTCTTTACTGAATGTGGCCGATGCATTCTACCTTTTGTATGACTACATCAGCTCCATAAGTTTTATTTCATTTAAAACATAAAATGCTTTACTATCCCCATCGCCCAAATACTCTGTGCACTTTGCAGGATTCGTAGCCGTGTTTGAACATTCGTAAATTTTTACTACCCCATTCACCTCCATTTTTCCACTCAAACCAGTGAAGTTACCCATACAACCTTCATGGCCAAGAATATTCTTGCTTTTGCAAATATTACAGTACTTTGATATGCACTCTACGTCAATCACTTTTCCGGTATCAAGGCTTGAGGCGGTAACTACACCGTTCAAAGACGTGTGGCCACGCTTTTGCCATGTACCATAAAAAATGACACTTGTTATAGTTGCCGTCATTCTCAATGATTGCCTCCATAGAAGCTTTGCTCATTGATTCCTTAGCCACTTCAGAGATACATCTAGATAGTTCTTGGTTGTAGTTATGAAACTTTGTGAGAGGCTGAGGCAAGTTCATTACTGAACAAAATGTTTGTGCTGCAGCATGTCCTTTACCAATACTCCTCATCGCATAGACAAACCTTATATTAATTTCAAAATAACCTGTTTCAGTTCTGTTTGAAGACATGAAGGATGCAGTAGCATTACAGTTGTTACACATTAGCTCTAAGCTTGATACTACACCTTTGCGGTTCTCGGGAGACTCAAAGAGTTCTAGAGAATGTTCCGCAGAGAACAATTTATGCTTTCCAAATTCTGTAATTTGTTTGTTTAGGATATCAAGGCTAATTATTATATTGCCACCTTTGAAATGCTCATCATAGTATTCAGAATCAAACCACACATTTGTACACACTTCAGTTTTTTCTTAGATGAACTAGGCCTACTTCCACTACTAGACACATTAGGTCCACCATCAGTACTGTTTGAGGTTATGTTTACATTAGTTTGAAGGTGTGCACTACTATTTACAATATTTAAATTACTACTCACTAAAATTCCTTCTAAAGGCAATCCTTCTTTTCCCAAATTTCTTTACCCTAACCATTTTCAACACTTTCAGATTTACTTAGAACCCAAAAAGCTAAAACACAAAAAAGTTATACTAAATTATTATGAAATCAACTGGTCACTAGGTTACAGAAACAAAACAATGTCAGTTTGGTTGTTTACAGCTGAAAATGACAGCTGGCAGTGCTGCCACCATACTTTTTTAGTAGAAACAAAACATAACCTGCAAAATGTAATAGCCTAAAATTGTGTTTGCCCGGCTGTGACACGCTTTTATGTAAAGTCAAATAAAATTAATAAATAATCATCGGAATGCCATATATTTGGTATCTATGGATTCAGAAAATGCTGCAGAATAAAAATAAATAATGAAAACATTTCTAAAAAAAAATAAATTTTTCAATACCTGGTTCCCTCAAAAGCTTCCAAATTCATTTATCAGCTGCTAACGTTTACTTGCAATTTTGAGTGTTGAATTGTTAAAATAAACATTGCAGGTTTATGTTATAAATGTGGGTATAAAGTAATGTATTGTACTGCAAATTACATCCTATCACTGCTCTTCCGTTTTAAAAATGTAGATACCGATCAGGGTAATATCCAAGTCAGTAGAGAAAACCAAAAGTTCAATTAATCTTACAACTGCATGACTATTTTATTGATTTTTTGTACATTTTTAAGACAAGTATGTAACGCTCTCAAAAAGTCAGCAGGTGCAGTGTCTGTCAAGACTATGTACCCAAGTAGCTTCAAGAGTGTTCGAGCACTCTTAACTACACAAATTATGCTAGCACACCACCAAAAGAACGGAAAATTATTATTCTGGAACATCTGTGAGACCTATATAAGCAACAGCAGCCAGCTTAGAAGTAAGTTAAATAAATCAGATGATGGAAGCTTTCCAAGTGCAGCTACGGCAAACACAGGAACAACAAAATCCAGAAGGACGGCAAGAGGTGCAAGAATCAGAAAAACGACAGGATGAGAAACGCAAGAAGGAAGCGGTAAAACAGAAGCTGTTTTAGGATCTATGCAAAAACAGATTCAATACCATACCTCTGCAGAGCTGGACCTATTATGAGGTGAGCATAACATCCATATTGTTAGAATATCTGATGTAGAAGAGGCGATGGCTGCAAAAATATCTATCGTAGAAGAATACATTTCAAATAAAATATCTGCAGTAGAAGACTCAATTGCAAACATAAGAGGACAAATTAAAAGTGAAGTCAAGCAGTTCATGAAAATACAACCATGTGTTTCAAAATAAATTGCTGAACAGACTGTACCAATGGTAAAGACAGGAAATAAGACAATAGAGAAAGTCACTTTCACTATAGTTGGGGCAGTTCGTGTCAAGGCACTAACATTTGACGGAAGCTCTGACTGGACAACCTATCTTTGGGAGTTTGAAGCTGCTGCATGCACAAATAATTGGATGGAGAAGGACAAGGCAGTTTCACTTGTTCTCACTTTCAATGGACCTCCAGCAGAGCTACTATAGATAGTGCCACCTGATAGCCAGAACACCTATGCTGAATTGATAAAAGCTCTAGAAATACGGTATGGCGATAAACATTTGCGAGATGTGTACTGCACTCAGTTGAGATTAAGGCAACATCATTCTGGGGAGTCTTCAAAAGTTTGAAGCAAGCATAAACAGACTGATTAGACTGGCCTATACTGAAGCACCAGAAGATTTTTGAATGAGGTTTACAATACAAACATTTTCTGATGGTGTCAGAGATTGTGAACTACAACAAGTGTTATAAATGGCAAGACACCAGAATAGTGCGGATGCCCTGGTACATGCTTCACACTTTGAGGCCGCCAAGTCAGGATCTGGTTGGGCAAGTTATAAAGTGTGTCCGCTAAAAGATCGTGATGGCATAGACGATGAAGAGAAAGAACAAGGAACAGAGACCCAACGATCGGCCCACAGTATAAAGGAAGAAAGGATGGAAAACCAAAGTGTTATAGATGTTGGAAACTTGGATATCTACAATGAGGTTATCTAACTTGAATTATTCAAATACAACTATTATATTAATGACTCGGAACACAAAGTTTTTTATAAGTAAAAACATAAAGTTTTACCTTACAACCTTTAAGGTTTTTACTTATAAAAAACTTTGTGTTCTGAATCGTTAATATAATAGTTTTTTCCTCTAGATATTCTGAACATTTAAAAGCCCTCAACACAAACTACATACATTCCACATTTGCCACACATTTACAAAACGAAAACCACAGTTACACAAACATATAGCACAACATGGAAATACTACACTACTTACCTAAAAGTAGAAAACTAAACGCAGCAGAACAATTTGAAATTTACAGATATCACACACTACAACCAAACAACATATTAAATGAACAATTATATTACAGATCACACATATTTTTCGATACATTGATTCATACACACGCTTTGAATCCCAGCACCAATTCCCTCCCACCAGTAACCCCCACCACACATACCCACAACCCATAACCGTTACTATGTATAGACTTTCAGTATTTTAAATCCCATTGAGGAAGACGAACACTACGTTGAAACGTCTGGGAAATCAAAACCTAAAAGTGAGTTCACAGTGAAAGTGTTAATATATATATTGTGACAGGACGAATAGTCACAATATGACAACCGTCACATATGCGTATAGCAAAATAGAAAATACAGTGCATAAAGCAATGCTCTGCTTAGTATAATAAGAAACAATGTATAAGATTAAGTAAATAGAGTTAAGAAAGTATAATAATAAGAATTGTGTAATTGTGTATCAATATTTAAAATGTAAAAACAGTTTAAAAAGAACCTATCAGAGCGTGAACAACAACCCGTGACAGTGATAAACCAATAAGGGTAGAGTGTCATTAAACTAGCGGGAAAATACAGGGCGACGTCGCTAATGCGCTTAAAGCACGTCAGTCTGCATTAAACCACCGGTTCGAGTAGTTCGCTTTAAAACACTAATTCGGAAAGTCTATGTTAAACAACCAGTTCGAGTAGTTTGCAATAAAACACTAGTACGGAACATCGGTTGTGAATTACTAGCCCGAGCAGTGCGTAGTGAGTAAAATCACGCGACAAGTTAAACTTAAAACCCTCGAACTTAACGTGAAAACGACTCCGTTCAAATAAATCAACAATAGCATCTGAACGTAAAAATTCCACATCAGGGAGGCAGCACAATTCGACAACAGGGAGCTGAGGACATTCCACATCAGGGAGGCTGTTCACACCAGAATCCAGGGAAGCTGAGAACACTACACATCAGGGAAGCTGTACACATATCCACACCACGGAGACTGGATGAACAAGAAGAGGAACAATTGGAACATTCAAACCCAGAAATGCCCATGAGATAGATGCCGGAGCTACAGTAACAAGTAGAGTATTAAACATTTAAGTTTTAATTCAAAAAGACAGTAGACAAGAAAGAGAACAATTTCAGAGACTATAAAAAACAAATTTATGTAATTAGTAAAGTAAGATAACAGAGCAAATTGAAGTAGAGTCATTTAAAGAGTTAAAGTAAAATAGAAAAAAAATACATTAAACAATTCTTATAATAACTAAAGAGTTAGAAGTAATTATTTCAAAAATAACACCCATCCATCACATTCTCACACACAGGTCTGCAGAATATAAATATAGCAGAGAAGTAAAAGTAAATTCAGATAAGGTAAGTCTAATTAAAATTGCATTGGCCTTTGTGTGTGTAAACTGAACAGTATTAATACTCGCTGTTGCCCAAAATTGGCGATACCAGTAAAACACACCAACAAAGTCCAGTTGCAAAATGGCGCCAAAAAAACAGCGAGTATTAATACTGTTCAGTTTACACACACAAAGACCAATGCAATTTTAATTAGACTTACCTTAACTGAATTTACTTTTACTTCTCTGCTATATTTATATTCTGTAGACCTGTGTGTGAGAATGTGATGGATGGGTGTTATTTTTCAAATAATTACTTCTAACTCTTTAGTTATTATAAGAATTGTGTTTAATGTATTTTTTTTTCTATTTTACTTCAACTCTTTAAATGACTCTACTTCAATTTGCTCTGTTATCTTACTTTACTAATTTCATAAATTTGTTTTTTATAGTCTCTGAAATTGTTCTCTTTCTTGTCTACTGTCTTTTTGAATTAAAACTTAAATGTTTAATACTCTACTTGTTACTGTAGCTCCGGCATTTATCTCATGGGCGTTTCTAGGTTTGAATGTTCCAATTGTTCCTCTTCTTGTTCATCCAGTCTCCGTGGTGTGGATATGTGTACAGCTTCCCTGATGTGTAGTGTTCTCAGCTTCCCTGGATTCTGGTGTGAACAGCCTCTCTGATGTGGAATGTCCTCAGCTCCCTGTTGTCGAATTGTGCTGCCTCCCTGATGTGGAATTTTTACGTTCAGATGCTATTGTTGATTTATTTGAACGGAGTCGCTTTCACGTTAAGTTCGAGGGTTTTTAAGTTTAACTTGTCGCGTGATTTTACTCACTACGCACTGCTCAGGCTAGTAATTCACAACCGATGTTCCGTACTAGTGTTTTATTGCAAACTACTCGAACTGGTTGTTTAACATAGACTTTCCGAACTAGTGTTTTAAAGCGGGCTACTCGAACCGGTGGTTTAATGCAGACTGACGTGCTTTGAGCGCGTTAGCGACGTCGCCCTGTATTTTCCCGCTAGTTTAATGACACTCTACCCTTATTGGTTTATCACTGTCACGGATTGTTGTTCACGGTCTGATAGGTTCTTTTTAAACTGTTTTTACATTTGAAATATTGATACACAATTACACAATTCTTATTATTATACTTTCTTAACTCTATTTACTTAATCTCATACATTGTTTCTTATTATACTAAGCAGAGCATTGCTTTATGCACTGTATTTTCTATTTTGCTATACGCATATGTGACAGTTGTCATATTGTGACTATTCATCCTTTCACAATATATATATATATATATATATATATATATATATATATATATAAATATAATAGTTATATTTAGTTAAGTAACGGACACGTCGTGGACAACGAAATCCAAGAATTGAATTATTCTATGAGAGTATCCTGTTGATTACAAATTGTTATCTGTGACTCATTAAAGTTGCTAATCAGTGACTTAATTGGTGTCTGTATTTTGTTTACACTGTGCCATATGACGATACGTGAGACTGTTGTAAGTGTTGTAACAATATCATTTTACCAAACTCCATTGAAGAGGTTCAGCTAGCCACAATAAATCAAATGGTTTTTATGAATAATGATGGTTGAGCATGCTTTAGTCACATTGTACATAACTTTTTAAATAAACTGGCTGTGGTAAAACACAGATTAGGCTGCTAGATTACCTGATTGAAATCCATAGAGTTTTATCTTTGGGACCACCTTAAAACCAGATTTTACTCAACTATAGGTGTACTGGTATTCTATTCTGTGGACACTTTATTGAAGGTTGCTAGAAAATCCTAAATACACTAGGAGATCATGTGAAAAAATCCTTGCTTTGGAGACTAAAGGTCTGTGTTGCAAACAACAATGGAGGGGTCTTCAAACATTTATTGTGATTTTTTTTTTCAGTGTTGATAATTAGGATTAGACCATATTCATGTTAAGCACTTTCATTTTTTCTAACACAGGCTGTTATCCTCCACAATTCAGTTATTTGTTATTGGATTTGAATAAACAAGGTGTCGTTGTTTTCAAATAAACTGTTTAAGAATTTACTGATAAATCATAATATGAGAAGATTAAAATTTTCAGAGCTATTAGTGATTAAAAAATTAATGTGGCTTCCATTTTTAAATTTGAGACCACAAAATAACCTTAATTTTTTATTTATGAAAGAACATCAATATGTAGCAAAATTATTAAGATGTCTCAAACCCTTCTTGAGATATAAATGTGTCCTTAAAAAACACAAAACAGTGGTCCGATGGAAAATTAGACATTTCTGAACCTGTGTGTACAGAAATGCTTTTTTCTGGAAGGATAGCATACAAATGTGTATAGTGAGGACACCTTTTACATTAAACCCTGTGTGTGTGTGTGTGTGTGTGTGTGTGTGTGTGTGTGTGTGTGTGTGTGTGTGTGTGTGTGTGTGTGTGTGTGTGTGTGTGTGTGTGTGTGTGTGTGTGTGTGTGTGTGTGTGTGTGTGTGTGTGTGTGTGTGTGTGTGTGTGTGTGTGTGTGTGTGTGTGTGTGTGTGTTGGGTCTCTGTTTATATCAGAATAAAATATGCATAATGACTAACTCAGGCTTAATTCTCATAACTCTTTATTTATAATTCTCAGGCATATTTATAATAACTTTTTAAAAATATTTTTAAAAGAAATGTAGTTATCTAATTTCCAACTATAAGTATAATACTACTGACTCGGAACACTAAGTTTTTTATTGGTAAAAATATAAAATTTTTAGCTTATAGTCTGAACCAGTTTTCGCTTATTATAAGCTTCATCAGAGGCTGCCACTAGGAGCACTGTCCGTCTTGTTGTTCGTGACGGCGCCATTGTTTGAAAGATCGATGTGTGTGTGTGGTGTGATATGTTCAAATAGTATGTGTGATTTAAATTGTTTCTGTTCGTTTAGGTTGTTGTTTCTATGTATTTGTATATTTGTAGTTGTTCAAGAGTGTCTAGTTTTCGGCCTTTTGTGTGTACGTGTAGAATATCCTTGTTGCTTTTTATGTTTGTGTATGCGTGGTTTGCTTCAATGAGGTGGTTTACAAAGGTGGATTCAGTGGTGGAGTGTAGTGCCTTTGTGTGTTCAATGTATCTCTATTTGAAGCAATGTCTTGCCTGGCCTATGTAGATTTTGTTACAGTTTGAACAGTTTAGTTTGTAAACACCAGGTAAATCAAATTTGTTTTGTTCTTGTTCAGAACAATGAACAGAGACTCAATGATCGGCACTACAGTATAAAGGAAGAAAGAACGGAAGACTGAAGTGTTATAGATGTCACAAACCTGGACATCTACAATGGGATTGTTGGCCCGGTGTTGAGCAGTAGTCAGTACAATGGGGTATGTGCTGACTAACTGGAAGAATGAAGTCAATACGCAGTTTCTACACTTCAGGAAAATAGCGGAAGCATGGAATTTACCGGATTTGTTCAAGAAAGGCCGACCTTGATTAAGTTGACACAGGTGCCACAGTCACCATTGTGCGCCCTGATGTGGTGAAAATCTCAAGCCAAAGTGATGCTCTTGCAGCTTGCAAACAACTACTGGAAGGCCTGTAAAAGTGTTTGGTTTGGAAAAGTGGAGATACATCTACATCTCAGTTGACTTGAGTTTGATCACGAAGTACTTGTTGCAGACATTCTTGGGATGGACGTTATGAACGCATATGGATTTATAGTCAACTTCAAAAACAATGTGATTGAGAAAGATGAGGTAATGCTCTCCACTTAAAATACATCAGAAAAATCAATGGATGTGATGACTCAAGTGGCTGTAACTATCCCGCCGAACTCCAAAAATTGTCATGGTTAGAGGTTAGGTAGATACAGTGGAGTCACGATTAACTGAGGTAATGTGGACCGAGACCTCCTCGGATAATCAAAAACTTGAAAAAACGGAAGGCTCAAAGAAAAATTGCATTAGTATAAGCTCTTTTCTTCTACTGCACCTATTTGCTGTCCTACATGTACCATAATTGCTTCATATTGTAAGTGATATTTTGCCGATACTTTGTCACAAAAACATTTAATAATTGGAAAAAAGGAAAAATAAGGAACTGAGCTGATTCTATGACTTACATAATCCTTTATTAATTACACTAAGTGGCAAAAACATAAACAGTACAGCTCTCATCAGATTAAAATCTTAAACAATTAAATCTCATAATTTCTTTAAAAAGTCTTTAACAGTTTTTTGCTTGATAGTGCTGCCTCTCTACTTTGCCGCCATATTGCACAGGTGCCGCAGGACCAGAATGTCAGCTAGTGACATGTCTTCTTGTTGCTCGGCGTACAACAATGCCTTGATTGCATTAAGCCGTCAGCGTGGCTTATCTTATTGTCCACAGTAGGAGTGTCATATTCTTCATTGTTGCTGTTTTTATTTTGAGTCATCAAATTTACAATGGCCTCTTTGGATAGTTCACATTGTTCATCATCATTCATCCAGTTGTTACGTCTTGATTCATCACTGCCTCAGTAACTGGTAGCTGATTCTACTAGTTCCACTAGTTCTACATCATCTTCATTCTCTTCATCGTCATTTATGTTATCCCTTTTTGGAGAAATGTTTTTCCAGCTTTTCAGGACAGTAGATTCTTCCACATCGTCCCATGATTCCGCCAGCCAATAAATCACATCTTTTAGGTTAATTTGCTTCAGACTTTCAACAACTGTTTTACCATCTTCTAAATCATCAATCAAATGCCTCAGTAGTCTCTTTCGGTAGTTTCTTTTCAAGTTTTCCAAAACCCCTTGATCTAGGTGGTGAATAAGGGATATTACATTGGGAGGTAAAAAGATGGTCCGGATGTCATCTCCACTGACCAATTCACACTCATCAGGATGAATGGGAGTGTTGTCCAAAATTAAGAGTGCCTTACGGGGAAGATTATTTTCATCACCAAATCTTTTTCCTCTCAGCACAAACTGTTCATGAAACCATGACTTGAAAATTGAGGAATCCATCCATGCGCTTTTTTGTTAGTGTATTTAACAGGAAGATTGTCAACATTCACATTTTGGAATGCTCTTGGTTTTTTTGATTTGCCTATTAGCAAGAGTTTAAGCTTATGGTCACCAGATTTATTTGCACATGCCAAAACTGTCACTCGTTCTTTGCTTCTTTTGTAGCCAGGAGCTGACTGTTCTTGCTGCGCTGCAAGAGTCTTGGTGGACAACATTTTAAAATTCAGGCCCGTTTCGTCACAGTTATAATTTTGCTGTGGGCCAAGATTTTTTTTTTAATGATGTTGTCTAGCTTGTCAACAAAGTAATCTACTGCACCGCCATCAGCTGACAATATTTCACTTATAATATTTAACTGCCTCACACCATACCACTTTTTCCATCGATCAAGCTAACCGATGCTTGCTGTAAATTACTCTTCTCCATCTTTGTAGCGATTGAAGAATTGCAATGCCTTGGATTGTAACATTGGACCAGACAAGGGACTTTCCTTCTCTCTCATCTGTTGAAACCACAAAAACAACGCCTTCAATGTCTGTTTATATTCGCTTTTTTTCATCGTTTTTCTCTTCTTTGAGACAGTTGTATTTCTTTGTTCCCAGTCATCTGTGCATGTTGAGACACCCACTATTCAATTTGCACCCTTTTTCTTCTCCAGTCTCCGACAGTCACTTCACCAACACCTAAGTCAATTGCCACTTTTTTAATGGTTTCACCGCGATCTAATCGTTTGATAGCATTGAGCTTATCTTGTAGTGATAAAACCACATGTTTTCTTTTTTCACTCATTGCCAAACAAAACCGTAAAACCAAATAACGAGAAACCTTAATACAAATCACAGCTACTCACACTTCACAGTCGATTATATTTTAACAGCGCGACGATTGACAGCAAACTAACTCAGGTCAGGGAGCTTGAGCAGTGGATGGTATGGGGTGTGAGTCACGCAGTAAAGGTCGCTGTGTACAGTCTGGTGTCAATTAACATATGTTGCATAGCATCCATCTGGTGTTGTTGTAAGAATGACAGTTACAATAATATAGATTTCATTATTTCTTGGTTTAGGCTCGGATAACACGGAAGCTCGGTTAATCGAGACTCGGTTAATCACAACTTCACTGTACTGTAGGCAACCAGTGATCAATATTCAAACCCCAGGATGTCAGAACACTGGGCATACTAATTGCTAAAGTTTAGTAAAACCAGACGAAACCGGAAATGTATCTATTAGAATGGCAAATATTTTGGAACACTCTGGGTGGCCAAAATGACGTAACAAAAATCCATTGCTTTGGACACTTCAGAATTACCAGACGAACTTCAGGAACTGTTGAACAGATCTTCTAATGACCACTCAAGTGGTGAGGTAAAAGAACTCAGACAGTTTTTTATATTAATTTAAAAATGCTTTTGCAGTTCAAGGCCAGTCACTGGGAAGAACCACTCTTGTGCAACATCGCATCAATACTGGGGATACAACACCAATATCCAACCTCCTTGAAGACCTCCATTAGTTAAGCAGGCAGAAATATCTCGGTTAGTACAGGACATGCTGGGAGAGGGAATAATTGAGCCTTTGTCAAGTGCTAGGTGTACTCTGGTAGTGCTGGTAGTGAAGAAGGATGGTGGATTGTTTCTGTGTAGACTACTGGAAGTTGAATGACATGACAAAGAAGGATTGCTATCCAGTACCTCACATCAACTATATCCTCGACATGGTGTCTGGAGCTCAGTAGTTATCCATATTGGACATGAAGAGCGAATACTGACAATGGGTCTTCATCAAGAATACAAGGAAAAGATGGGTTTCTTGACCCCAAATGGCCTCTTCCAGTTTAAAGTCATGCCATTTGGACTCTGTAATGCACCAGCAACGTTTGAAAATTGATGGACCTGGTCCTCCAAGGCCTGACATGGAAAACTTACCTTGTTTATTTAGACAATGTCATAGTCATCAGGAAGACTTTCAGAGACCATTTGGAAACCCTTAAGGAGGTTATAACTAGAATTCACAGTGCCCAACTGAAGCTGAGCCCAAAGAAGTGTTCTCTATTTCAGAAGAAAGTACAGTATTTGGGCCATCTGGTCATGACAGTGGGTGTTGATATGGATCCCAATAAGGTAGATACTGTAAGAGACTGGCTAGTCCCAAAGAGTAAACACGATGTTTGGAGTTTCCTGGGGTTATGCTCTTATTACAGATGGTTTGTAAAAGGCTTCGCTACTATTGCTAAACCACTACATGAGGTAACAAAAAATAAACAAACCTTCCAGTGGTTGAAAAAGTGTGATCAAGCATTCAGGGCTTTAAAAATTGCATTATGTTTGCATTTGTAGATACATATTCAAGCAATACTGATCTAGGAGCAGTTTTGTCTCAAGTGCAAAACTGTAAAGAACAAGTGGTAGCATATTACAGCAAGAAGCTTTCCAAAGCAGAGAGAAATTATTGTGTTACAAGGGGAGAATTGCTGGCTATCGTCTGAGCTGTGGAGCCTAAAGATAAAAAGTTTGAAGCAAGTGTCAACAGACTGATTAGACTGCCCTATCCTGAAGCACCAGATTGATCGATCTTGATGGCAAAATAGGAAGGTCACCACCCAGATTGACAAGACTCCCATGGTTCCGAAGTGCTGAAGTGCTACTGGGCATAATGGGAATCTCTTACCGTAAAGAATGGATTGCTGAAAAGGGCTTGGGAAAGTGCAGATGGACGAGATATGGTTATGCAGTTGATAGTTCCCTGAAGTAAAGTCAGTCTGTTTTGAAGGAGATGCATGATGAAGTGTCTGGAGGTCATCTTGGTGTTAACAAAACAACTGACAAAATACAAAAACAATTCTACTGGCTTCATCTTCACCATGACATAGAGGAATGGTGTCGGACATGTGAAATATGTGCTGCAAGCAAGGGATCACAAACCAGAAGCAGGGGAATATGAGGTAGTATAACATTGGACTGCCATTTGAGAGAATTGCCATAGACATTGCTGGACCTTTCCCACTTACTGACGAAGGAAACCGGTACATCATAGTTATAGGTGACTATTTAACTAATTGGGTGGAAGCTTATGCAATTCCATATCAGGATGTTACCACTGTGGCACAGGCAAAGACAACTTCTGTTGCTGTTATGGAGTCCCTATAGAAATCCATACAGATCAAGGGAGGAATTTTGAGTCAAGAGTGTTTAAGGAATTATGCTATCTATTCAGAATTCGAACAACCAGGACAATGCCTCTCCATCCTCAGTCGGATGGAATGGTTGAGAGGTTCTATAGGACACTTAAGCAGCATCTTTCGAAGGTTGTTGATGAGAACCAAACAGACTGGGACCAATGTATACCACTATTCCTCATGGCATATTGGTTATCAGTACACGACACAACTGGCGTGACTCCAGCAAAATTGGTGTTTGTGCGGGAGATTCATCTTCCTGGGGACTTGATGTTTGGATCATCTGAGACTCAGTTCCAAGAGCCACAGCACTATTCCTCGCAATTAGGAAACCAACTGCGAGAAATGAATCGCTTGATAAGAGGGTGGCTGAAGACAGCCAGTGATAAAATGAAAACTCAGTATAACATTCTGGTTGTACAACCCAAAGTGCCATCGTGGTTGCTCATCTAAACTTCAGACTAACTGGGAAGGACCTTACAGTGTGGAAAAGAGAATCAACGATGTTATCTATTGGATTCAACAGGAAGGACAGCGGATATTCAAGGTCGTCCACCTAATTTGCCTGGCCAAGTATTACCTCAGAGACTGTTTGGACTGTTTGCCAGTTCGGGATGTACAGGCTTAAGGAGGGGGTAGTGGTATGACAATTAGTAATGCTCTCGAAAAGTCAGCAGGTGTAGTTAGGTAAATTAATGTTCTGCTTCAATAAATCTAAAAAGTACATATATTTATGTTCATTCACCAATCAAAGAATTCATTCTTCATTCACCAATCAATGAATTCATTTTTAATTTACCAATGTACAGATTATAAGTAGATATAATATAATTTCTTGGCAGCCTAGCAGATGCAGTGTCTCTGTCAAGGCCGTGCACTCGAGTACCTTCTAGAGTGTTCAAGTACCTACTCTTAATTACACAGATTATGCAGGCATGCCACCAAAAGAATGAAAAATTATTCTGGATCTTCTGCGGGACCAATATAAGCAACAGCAACCGGCTTAGAAGTCAGTTACACCTGGCGTTATTGTAGACTCCGAATCAAGTGATTATTACTGATTAGTGGAATGTGATTATTGTGTCATAATTAGTGCAGAACTCTATTAGTTGATATTATTATTGTGTATGGACAAATTTAACTTGAATTATTGTATAAGAGTGTCTTGCTGATTACAAATTGTTATTTGTGACTAATTATAGCTGGTGACACTAATTAATTAGTGACTTCACTGGTATCTGTATTTTGTTTCCACTGAACAAACATGACGATCCATGAGACCATCATAACAATATTTTAAATAGGAGGTAGTACATTTTAAAAATTATTAAGTCAGTTTATTATGATACAAAGGATAAATCAAATAAGTGAAAATTGCAGAAACAGATCTGTTGGGTCTCTGGTAAATCAAGGCACGGTTAATGAAGTTCGGTTCCACGATTCCACTGTAGTTAAATATTTACAAAGTATTAATTTCCAAAACCAATAAGCATCTTCACTTAGGGGACGGAAGGACAGTTTTACAGTGAGTGAAAAATATAAAAACTAATTTTTTAAACATCTGGAAGGTACTTTTGTCAATTCTTAAACATGTGTAAATACTTAATATTTTCTGTATGATAAAAGTTAACTGAGCCATAATTGTTTGTAAAGCATGCACCATATCATGCTAAGTGAAAATTTGTCATTTGCCCTATTCATAGGCCCATTATAAATAAGAAAGAACTGTAACTTAGCCAAATTCTACTGCATATTAATAAATAATTAAAAAATGTTTAGAAAATTTTAAGAGCTACAAAATTTATGTGAAATATTTTTTCTTTTTACTGTTTTTGACATTTTATTCAGTTTGTTGAATTTAGTTTGAAGCAGGAAGCCTTCCAAAATTGATAGAGATTTGTAATAAATCTTTGTCTAAATATTTTCATTTCCTTGATGTAATTTCAATATAAAAATCCACAAATCAAAGTCAAACAGATAAATTTAAAATCATATATTTTATTCTTGGATTTCGTTGTCCATGACGTGTCCGTTACTTAACTAAATATCACTATAATATTGACGACTCGGAACACCTAAATATGCCCAAATCAAAATTAAACATAACAACCAGGCCGCCCGAATAACACAAAACATCGCACAAAGAACATACATAAAAGAATCAATTAAACAACTATATAAGAAAAAAGATGCCCTTAATCGCAATTAAACTTAGTGTTCCGAGTCGTCAATATTATAGTGATATTTAGCATATATTTTAATTGTTTATAAATTTTAAATCATATATTTTAATTATTCGTTTATTTATATTTATGCTTACATATATGCTCTTACAAGTTTACATGTTCCTGTTTATGTTCTTATTCATGGTATGGTTTATGATAAAATTGTTTCCTTACATGTGGATAGTTCAGAAAACTCAAAGGTGCTAAGGAAGCTAAAAACTTTGATTCCATTCTAATGCGACTAATTAACAAACAAGAAGAGGCCTCAAAGGATGAAATATGTTTTGAGTAATTATTAAAAAAAAGCATGTGACCAATAACAAAATATTTTGGAAATGTTGAAACAATTATTAAAAATGTTTTAGATCAGAATCAAAATTTTATGACTTAATACCAATATTTAAACAATTCTCTAATACTTAAATTGCATAATCATATTATTGTGAACAGTACCAACAGCTTTCAGCTTTCTTCAAGTATTCTTAAAACAGTTGGTGATAACCTAAAAAAATACTTATAACTTTGTGTGCTTACTTGCTGAACTGCTACCTGTCATACTCTGGACAAGGCCTTTTAGTGTCTCCACCATTATCTAGTTGTTAACCATGATGTCCAATTCCATCCATTTCCAGTTCATTTTTTATGGTTACGGACTTGATAACGGTGGAGACACTGAAAGGCCTTGTCTGGAGCACGACAGGTAGCAGTTCAGCAAGTAAGCATGACAAAGTTGAAATTAAAGAAACTGCTAATTCAAATAACAAGATGAACTAAAAAAATACTAGTTTAAAGGAAAATGAAATAGATGAGTCAGAAGTGATGGAGACAATATAATTGGTCCAAATATTTTAAATAAAATTGTAGATTCAATTGCTCAAAACTATTTATCAAAAGCAAGAAATAATAAAATTTGCACGTATTCAGGTGGAAACAACATTCTTTTATAATTGATAACTCTATAATAGGAATCACCATATAGAGCTACCACTCATCACCATCATATTAATATCATATATACTGCAATATCATCATAACAAGCAATATACTGGATCTTAAGACTTTGGAGGTTGATACCACATTATATAGTGCCTTGAGAAAATTAGTGTAATCCAAATAATTTGACTAATTATATAAAAATATTATTTTGTAGTAGTTCTAGTTATAAAAATAATTATCTAATACTGATAAACCAAAAGCAAGTACACAAGATGAAGTGTATGACTTACATTGGGAATAAAAATTCTTGTTTTTTTTTAATTCCTGATGTGTCCGTATGTCAGTTACAGTGGAACCTACAAATTTGGACACCTCATAACTTAGACATAGTTTGGATACCCTGATATGGTCCCTGTATAATAACAATCTTAAATTTGACTGCCTTCTCAAGTTAAATTGGTTACCTCCCTAATCTGGATGTTGGGCATTCAAATAATGTTTAAATTGGACATAGAACAAATAATTTACTTTCTTACTACAGTGGCACAGCAGTAGAAATTTATAATATTAATGAGGCTCTAATATTTCACTAAAAGTATTACAGTACCACCTGCATAGTTCTATGCTTGTTATATTTCCTGATTTACTACAAAGAAAAAGTGGATGTGATCTTAGTGTTCAGTTTAATGTCTCAAAATCATCAATGTCAAACATATAATAAAAGAAAGCATGAAATAATTGAAGCTTTGGAAAACAATGTTATTATTATTACTGTACATACACTGTTGTATCATCCTTTTGTAAGAATATTTCTGTGCTACTTTTGTAAATTTTTTAGCTGTCTTTAAATAATTGTTTTTTGTCACATAACAATCATTTAAATTTGAGTTCAATGATGCATGCGAACTAAACAAGTGCTGTGTATTAAGGTTTTTTAAAATTTTAATTTTCAATAGCCTGTATGTATATTTTAAAGAAACGCAGTTTTCTTCAATATTACAATTATTATGAAGAGTATCAAGGTAATTACTTAAATATCTAAAAAGAAACCAAATGAATTGACTATTAAAAATAAAAACAAGTAGGTAATCAATTTACTACGAACAATAAGGAAAAGTTGCTGTGATCTCAGTATATAATTTAATGTTTTTGAAATCAAGAGTACTAAATATAAATAAAAGGAAGCATAATATAGTTGAAGCTTAGGAAAACATTATCAGTCCTGATAGAAAAAGGTAATTAAGAAAACTAAAAATTAAGAAGTGAACACAAAAGCTGTGCAGTTTTTCAGAAGTACTTTGGGAAAGGTTTGCTTGTATCAGGTGTAATGCTAAATTTTGTTGCTCAGAAAACTGCACAAGAAGTTTCAGACTAAGATTTTAGTGAATCTTAAGATGGTTAGAGAAATTCTTAAAAGATACAACATTCACTTTAGCATATTAAGTTGAGAATCAATGGACATAAGAGACTTCATGAGTGAAATTTCTGATTCATCAGTGAGATACAAATTGGAAAATATTTTTAATGCCGATACTTGCAGTTCTTTTTAAACAAATGCTACACAAATTTTAGAGTGAAAGTGTAAAAAAGGAAGCATGCTAACAAGAAAGTTATTGTATTCTTTTGTCCAGTGTAATAGGTGAGAAATTAAAACTGCCAACAATTGGGAACTCCCAAAAAACAGAGATCCTTTAAGAAAATAGAAATTAATCCCTCCGAAATCCCAATATATTATTTCCCAATTGAAAATTTTGGATGACAAGAGAAATGTTTCAAAAATGGTTCATAATTTTGAGTGTAGAGATGATATAGAGAGTTTTTACAAGATGATAAAGGTAAGGGTTTTCAACAACTACTTGAAAAAATGTTCTGTTTATAGATAATGCTACTCGTCACAGACAACAATGTTTTTCCATTGTGAACATTGTATTCTTGTTCCTATTACAAGTCACTGCCAACCTCTTGATCAAAGTGTAACTGAAAATGTAAAAAGGATATACGGGAAATATTTGGTAGAAAATCTAGTTGCCAACTTAGGAACCTATGACTCAGTGAACATAATAGTAAAATGTGACTGTGTTAGACTCAATTCAATGGATTACTATGGCATGGTCTGACATCAAAGGAGATACAATCTCAAAGTGTTTTAAAAATGTGGTTTTGATATAAAATCAAGCAGTGAAAGCATCTCATTAGAAGAGCCGGACATCAAATCATTAGAGCTTGTAATAAAAAATAGTGACTGAATACTGTACAAATAATAGGCAGAATTGAACACAACTTGGCAAAGAATGAAGTAGTTGAAAAGGAAGCTGAAATTTTGAAGTCTGTTATAAATTTTATTTATGTTTATAAGACTATTATACATAAAAGATATATAAACCCATATAAGAGCATGCTTCAGGTAAGACTTAAAAGCTTAGTCTTAAAAATGTACTGTCACTTTCCAAATTAAAACTAATTCCTTTATGCCAGTGGTTTTCAGCTTAAAAGTGCCTGAAGGCCACAATTAAACTCAGGAACCTACTGGCAGGCTGCATCATAAGTGATCAGTTTTGGACACGTATTGTAAAAATAAAAAGGTAGTAACTTAATTAATTAAAAAGAGGTAAAATGAGGTAATTTGCACATCTTTAATACTAAAAATGTTAATTATGTCAGTATAATAATTAGTATATAAGAAAGATATTAAATACTGTATATTTATATAACATCTCCAGGTCAAAAAATGAGGTCAATCTGCTACAGCCTCTAAAGCACAAATGTCCTTGTCGAGCTGAGGTGAAGCAGAAGCAGGTGAATGTCAGTAGGTAAAGTAAAGAAAAATCTGTGTGGTTTACTTATTTATTGAAAGGCTTATTTTATTGTGAAGAATATTTATTCTTCCATTTTGGTTCTGGATTAACACCATTGTGGAGAACACAGTTTCACAGATGTATGTACTGTATTTCCAAATATCTAAGTCACTTTCTGCCCAAAACTTCACAGATTTGGGGATAGTTTATAAGGTAGCAGCTTAAAGACGTTAGGCTCCTTTCCATGCCTGGTCTGCAGGAAGGGATCACCTTGTAAATAACACAATTCTGAATATAATTAATACACTACTGACTTAGAACACAAAGTTTTTTATATGTAAAAACGTAAAAGTTTTACCTTATAGCCTGAACTGGTTTTCGCTTTTAAAAAGCTTCTTCAGAGGCTGCCACTGAAAGCACTGTCTGTCTTGTTCTTGGGAACGGTATTGACTTTTGAAAAATCGATTTTGTGTGTGTGGGGTGTGATATGTTTGAATAATGCCTGTGATTTGAATTGTGTCTGTTCATTTAGGATGTTGTTTTTATGTGTTTTCGTGTGTTTGTATATTTCCAGTTGTTCTAGAGTGTCTAGTTTTCGGCCTTTTGTGTGTACGTGTAGAATGTCCATGTTATTGTCGATGTTTTTGTATGTGTGGTTTGCTTCAATGAGCAGCCTCTGAAGAAGCTTTTTAAAAGCGAAAACCGGTTCAGGCTATAAGGTAAAACTTTTACGTTTTTACCTATAAAAAACTTTGTGTTCCGAGTCGGCAGTGAATTAATTATATTTAGTTAAGTAACAGACACGTCATGGACAACAAAATCCAAGAATTTAACACAATTCTAATTGAATGTCAGTTGTTCTTCAGTGACAGTACCAAAAAATCAGTCAAGCTCTGCTTTTGAGTTTCAGTAGGTAAACTGAAAAACGGCAAAGTTAAAATATTATTAACAAAAAGACAATATAACAAATTAAAAAATCTTAAAAGTGTGGTGAAGGTGTTAGAAAAGACTTTACCTATAATCAGTTAATTAAAACAAAAAAAATTGTTTCATTGAGTGGTATATGTAATTGTATATAAATTTCACCTTATACTAAAAAAAAAAGATGCTTCTACTACTTAAAAGACACTATGTTCAATAATAAATTAGATAAATTACACGAAATATTGATTCTGGATTAGATTCAAAGACATATGCCATCATATGCCAGGAATCATTTAATTTGAGTGGCAGCTAAACAAATTTCATAGATTAGTAGTTCAAATCACAAACCAGTCTAATAGGTCAAATTAACATTACTCAAATTAATATGGCACATTGAACCATAAGTCCATGAATAGGTTTTGAAAATGAATACAAAATTATTTCTGGATTTTGTTGTCCATGAAGTGGCCATTGACTAACTACTTATAAATATAATATTTAATATTATAAAGGTGTGTCTTGCTTCCTCATTAATTATATAATGAATAACAAAGCATAATAAAAATTAACAAAGATGAATACAGAATATAAATTTATGTTTGATTCAACTGCAGGAACTCACTGGATTTATTGTTGCCAAAAAGTAATATTCTAAACTATTGATTCTTTTGGAAACATAAACGTACCAAGTAATTTAATTAAATATTTGTACTAATAGTTTGAACAATAGTATGTTGTCTGAAATCATCAGATTGAATTCAAAGTTATAAAAATCCTTCAATATGCAGTCTGTGTTTATGTTCTTAAATTAAATTAAACTTGCAAAACATATGGACAAAACCATCAGACAGCACACACAACTAGACAACAACATTGCAGTAAAAAATAACACAGACCTTGTAACAAAAATAAAAGACATACACACCCCTCATAATGTCACGCTAGCCTCTTTCGATATTAAAACCGTATACACAAACATCCCTATCTCTGAAACAATCACCATCCTACAAAACAAACTCAAACAGAACAACACACCAAAAGAACTAATCACAGAAATAACAGACAACCTTAACATAATTACACAACAAAACTACTTCACATATAACAGTAAATTTTACACACAGAATGACGGACTACTCATGGGCTCACCCATATCCAGCATATTAGCAGAAGTCTTCCTACCTTCATCACTGAATACGAGCACAACAATAATATAAACTTCCTAGACCTCACCATTACAAAATTTGAATACAGACACAAATTCAGTATATGCAGAAAACCCACTACAACTGACACACTACCTAATACACAACTCCTCCAATCACCCAACACAACACAAACTAGCTGCCTTCAGAACCATGATACACTGACTAAACAACAACCCACTAGACGAAAAAGACTACAAAGACGAACTAAACATGATAAAATATCTAGCAGAAACCAACGGATACAACAGAACAATAATCAGTAAAACATAACATAATCAGTAACATAATCCTACACAAAACAAACAACTGACAAAGACAGAAAACAAGTTCATAACACTAACATACATCAATAATCACACTGAAAAAATAGCCAAAACACACAAAAAACAAAACAAATTTGATTTACGTGGTGTTTACAAACTAAACTGTTCAAACTGTAACAAATTCTAGATAGGCCAGACAGGACGTTGCTTCAAACAGAGATACAGTGAACACACAAAAGCACTACACTCCACCATTGAATCCGCCTTTGAAAACCACCTCATTGAAGCAAACCCCACATACACAAACATAAAAAGCAACAAGGATATTCTACACGTACACACAAAAGGCTGAAAACTAGACATTCTTGAACAACTAGAAATATACAAACAAACAAAAACACATAAAAATGACATCCTAAACAGACACAATTCAAATCACATGTATTATTCGAACATATCACACTGCACACATACAACATCGATCTTTCAAACGATGTGCTGTCGCCACTCTGACGAAGCTTATAACAAGTGAAAACTGGTTCAGGCTATAAGATAAAAATTTTATATTTTTACCAATAAAAAACTTAGTGTTCCGAGTCAGTAGTATTATACTTATAGTTGGAAATTAGATAACTATATTTCTTTTAAAAATATTTTTAAAAAGTTATTATAAATATGCCTGAGAATTATAAATAAAGAGTTATGAGAATTATGCCTGAGTTAGTCATTATGCATATTTTAAGTCTGATATAAACAGAGACCCAACACACACACACACACACACACAGGGTTTAATGTAAAAGGTGTCCTCACTATACACATTTGTATTCTATCCTTCAAGAAAAAAGCATTTCTGTACACGTAGGTTCAGAAACGTCTCATTTTCCATTGGGCCACCATTTTGTGTTTTTTAAGGACACATTTATATCTCGAAAAGGGTTTGAGACATCTTAATAATTTTGGTACATATTGATGTTCTTTCATAAATAAAAAATCATGGTTATTTTGTGATCTCAAATTTAAAATGGTAGCCCCATTAATTTTTTAATCACTAATAGTTCTGAAAATTTTAATCTTCTCATATTATGATTTATCAGTAAATTCTTAAACAGTTTATTTGAAGACACCGACACCTTGTTTATTCAAATCCAAAACAAATAACTGAATTGTGGAGGATAACACCCTACTGTCTTAGAAGAAATGAAAGTGCTTAACATGAATATGGTCTAATCCTAACTATCAACACTGAAATTAAAAAAAAAAGGTTTCTAAGTAAGAATTCACAATAAATGTTTGAAGACCCCTCCATTGTTGCTTGCAACACAGACCTTTAATCTCCAAAGCAAGGATTTTTTCACATGCTCAAACACTCCTGGTGTATTTAGGATTTTCTAGCAACCTTCAATAAAGTGTCCACAGAATAGAATACCGGAGAGTAAAATCTGGTTTTAAGGTGGTCCCATAGATAAAACTCTATGGATTTCAATCAGATGATCTAGCAGCCCAATCTGTCAGCCACAGCCAGTTTATTTAAAAATTTATGTACAATGTGACTAAAGCATGCTCAACCACCATTATGCATAAAAACCATTTGATTTATTATCGCTAGCAGAACCTCTTCAATGCAGTTTGGTAAAATGATATTCTTGAATTTTGTTGTCCCTGACGTGTCCGTTACTTAACTAAATACAACTATTTCATTAACGACTCGGAACACAAAGTTTTTTATGAGTAAAAACATAAAGTTTTACCTTACAACTTGAACCGGTTTTCACTTTTGAAAAGCTTCTTCAGAGGTTGCCGCTGGTAGCGCTGTCCGTCCTGTTGTGGGCGACGGAATCGAATTTCGAAAGATCGATGTTGTGTGTTCGAATAATGCTTGCGATTTGAATTGTGTCTGTTCGTTTATGATGTCGTTTTTATTTGTTTTTGTGTGTTTGTATATTTCCAATTGTTCTAGAGTGTCTAGTTTTCGTCCTTTTGTGTGTACGTGTAGAATGTTCATGTTATTGTCGATGTTTTTGTATGGGTGGTTTGCTTCAATGAGGTGGTTTGCAAAGGTGGATTCTGTAGTGGAGTGGAGTGCCTTTGTGTGTTCAATGTATCTTTGTTTGAAGCTACGTCCTGTCTGGCCTATGTAGAATTTGTTGCAATTTAGTTTGTAAACACCAGGTAGATTGAATTTGTTTTGTGCTTTGTGTGTGTGTTCTGTTTTGTTAGTTAAGCTATTCTGTATCCTGCTTTTTTGACTTTGTGGGCTATTTTTTCAGTTTGTTTGTTGATGTATGTTAGTGTTATGAATTTGTTGTTTTCTGTCTTTGTCTGTTGTTTGTTTTGTGTTTTATGTAGGAGTTTATTGACTATTGTTCTGTTGTATCCATTAGAAATCTAACAGAATCTAACACCAATGAAGTCACTGATTACCAACTTTAATTAATCACAAATAACAATTTGTAATCAACAAATATACTCTCATAGAATAATTCAAGTTAGATAACCTCATTGTAGATGTCCAGGTTTCCAACATCTATAACACTTTGGTTTTCCATCCTTTCTTCCTTTATACTGTGGGCCAATCGTTGAGTCTCTGTTCCTCGTTCTTTCTCTTCATCGTCTATGCCATCGCAATTTTTAGTGGACACACTTTATAACTTGCCCAACCAAATCCTGACTTCGCGGCCTCAAAGTGTGAAGCATGTAACAGGGCATCCGAACTATTATGGTGTCTTGCCATTTGTAATACTTGTTGTAGTTCACTATCTCTGACACCATCAGTAAATGTTTGCATTGTAAACCTCATTCAAAAATCTTCTGGTGCTTCAGAATAGGCCAGTCTAATCAGTCTGTTTATGCTTGCTTCAAACTCTTGAAGACTCTCCCCAGAATGATGTTGCCTTAATCTCAACTGAGTGCAGTACACATCTCACAAATGTTTATCGCCATACCGTATTTCTAGAGCTTTTATCAATTCAGCATAGGTGTTCTGGCTATCAGGTGGCACTATCTGTAGTAGCTCTGCTGCAGGTCCATTGAAAGCGAGAACAAGTGAAACTGCCTTGTCTTTCTCCATCCAATTATTTGTGCCTAAAGATAGGTCGTCCAGTCAGTGGTTTCGTCAAATGTTTGGGGCCTTGACATGAACTGCCCCAACTATAGCCAAAGTAACTTTCTCTATTGTCTTATTTCCTGTCTTTACCATTGGTACAGTCTGTTCAGCAATTTATTTTGAAACACATGGTTTTATTTTCATGAACTGCTTGACTTCACTTTTAATTTGTTCTCTTATGTTTGCAATTGAGTTTTCTGCTTAGATATTATATTTGATATGGATTCTCCTATGACAGATATTTTTGTAGATATTGTTTCTTTTACATCAGATATTCTAGCAATTTGGATGTTAATCTCACCTCGTAACAGACCCAACTCTGCAGTGGTAAGTTCTTGCATCTGCTTTTGCTCCTGTACGCTTTAATGTCACTTGTTTCACGCTTACGCTCCTCTGCTTCCTGCTTATGTTTCTCATCTTGTCGTTCTTCTGACTTGAGCAACAATGTTTTTTGCCATTCCTCTGCATCTTTTCTTTTCTGTCGGAGTTCTTCTTTTTGTCGTTTTCTGCTTCTTCCACCACCTGTTTGTGTTTCTCATTCTGTCATTTCTCTGCTTCTTCCATCACTTGTCATTGTCATTCCTTTGTCTCTTCTGCCTCTTGTCGTCATTCTGCTTTTTGCTGTTCCTGTGTCTGATGTAACAGGGTTTTGGAAAGCTTCCATCAAATCTGATTGGTATCCATGTTTACAGATCAATTACATTGTACACAACTCTTCTACAAAGTGCCCTCTGATTCCACCGTAAAAGGTTCTGTTGCACTTTTGACCCACTGTTACGATGGTCTCACGTATCCTCGTATGGTACAGTGGAAACAAAATACAGACACCAATAAAGTCACTGATTACCAACTTTAATTAGTCACAAGTAACATTTTGTAATCAACAAGGAACTCTCATAGAATAATTCAAGCTAAAATTGTCCACACACAATAATAATGTCACCTATAAGAGTTCTGCACTAATTATAACACAATAGTCACTTTCTATTAATCACTGGTTTGGCACTAGAGAAATAGTCCACTGTAAGTAACTCACTCATATAAGCTGTTGCCCCCCCCCCCAGCATAATTTGCATAGCTAACAAGCATTCGAAGAGTCTAGAGGGAACTTAACTGCCCAGCCATGACACAAACACTGGACTTGCTCCTCAGCTAGCCGAGAAATGGGTGGAAGGACGCTCTCGACTCTTCGAGAACATTCCATAATTGCCGTAACAATATAAAGAAATTCAAGATAATTCTGGCCATTAAGCCTTGTCAGCAGTGACTTAAGAAGCTGGAGAGCGTGACGTTTAGGCTCCTTAATTATTTATCAACATAGAATTTAACGCACAATAGAAATGTCGCCAATATTTGATCACATAATTCATTCATAAAATAAGAATAGTAACACATGCAGCATGCAACGATTATTTAAAAAATTGATCTCACCTCAAATATTGTGAGCTGTTGTAAGAGTCAGCAGTTTTATTATTAAACATAACCACAAACTGTCCACAAAAATGTCTATGCTGTTTCCACAAAAAAAGTAATATACTATATTTACATTATATTATTTCTATGATACCTACACTTTAAACAGACCCTTTATTTATATACAAAGTCCATTCGCCTTTCCTTTAAATTAACGAACTTTTCTAGCATCAGAGTCCTTATTTCTTTAACAAGTTCCTTGTTTATAGATAACATCGCAAGGGCATTCAGTCTATCGTTTTTCATTGTACTTCTCAAGAAAGTCTTTAGTCTTTTCAGAGTCGAAAAGCAGCGCTCAGGTTCAGCAGTTGTCATTGGGATAGTTATGATAATTTTCGGAAGTTTTGACACTTCTTTGAAAACTGACGTAAGATTGTTTTCTTCTATAAAGTTAAGAAGTTTTATTGCGCCTTTAATATTAAAATCATGCCGACTGTATAATAGTTCCAATTCACTCCGAAGTTTGTTTTCTTGTAAGAAAGGGTAATGTTGAATCACTCGCTTGAATTTTTCTTCCGGAAAGTTTGTAGAAAAAAGTGGAAATAAGTCACTTGGTTCCACAGGGAACTCCTCATTTATTTGTGTTTCTATTTCATTTACTTTCTCCCTCTCTGCATCTCATTTTCAAAAATTCCGATGTCACTTTGCCACATTACACTGTCTTTGTTCCTACTCTGTAGTTGTTGGTACAGTATGTCTACATGGGATAGAATTCTATAGAAAAAAGTTAGCCAGAACATGAAATTTTGGTTCTAAAGAGCCCTTCTGTGACCACTTGCCTCATTAACTGTGAGTCTGTTTGTACACTTTTCATCAAGAACTTCGAAACATTCCTCCAACTTATATCGGTTTTCGAACGCAACGTTGACTGTACGAATGTTGTAACTCCATCTTGTTATAGAAACTCTGGGTAACCTGGCTTGCACTACTTCCTTCAAAACGTCCGTTCGTAGTGATGAGTGTGAAAAAAATGCTGGAATGGCAGACAGATTTGAGAAAAAACTCTAACTTTGTTGTTTATACTTGTTGCTTTTTCTAATAGCAAATTAAGTTCATGAGCGTAACAGTGTACAAAATATGTGAACGGATACACTTCTCTAATTTTTGCCTTTACACCTCCAATAGAACCACACATAACATTAGCACCAACATAAGTCTGAGCTATTAACATTTCCTTTGACGTGTGCAGAAGGAGATAGATATTGTTCATTATACACTTTGCTAATGTTTCTGCACATTTACCTTCAGGACTGAGAAATCCCCAAAACCTTTCGTACACCGACCCCTTAAACGCGTAGTTAAAAACTAATACCATTTGACAGTGGTTTCTCACATCAGTTGTCTCCTCACATTCGATTGTCACAAATTCAGAAGCTTGTATCAACTTTTCTATTTCTTCCCTGCAGACACTATACATACAGTCCAATATATCATTCTATATTATATTCTATGTACCTTTGAATACTGTGGCCAATTCTAAATGGTCTTTCATTGCAGAATACAGTTCCGCAGTAAAATTAATTAAGCCTTTGTATACCCCTGGATTTGTAGACGATGCTCATTCGTTATGAACTTATGGAAACACTACAGAATTTGACACATGAAATCAGCTGTTTTAAAACATGTCTGTTTTTGCGGACTTGAACATTGTGCTTTTCAATTTTTTGTCTAAATTGCGAGTCCAGACTAGACAGTATGTTTACTTTGCCTAACAAAGAAAAATCAACAAACTATTCATGTGATGGACGGATATTTCATGCTTTGCTTCTTAATTTTTTCTGTAAGATATTTTATATCATTAACCTCTTTTAGAGTCCAAAAACAATCACCATTGTCTCTGGGAGACAATAAAATACATGGAAAACAGAACATTATTCATGAAGCTATTAAAAGAAACACACAAACTCAAAACCTAAACACTAAACTAATCCCCGCACTGAATTAACCACGCCAGAGAAACTTATAAACACTAAACACAGCAAATCTCATATTATTATCAATAGTCTGCGATTAGTTGTACTGAGTGAATTACGCGACTTTCTGCTAATTGTGGCGTGGGAGCCGGTGCACTGAGCGACAGTGTAAACGCCGCCTATAAGCTTACAATTTTGTTCAACTTTGGATAGAGTGGGGGAACTGAGAAATGGGCGCGATTATCAGAGCGTGGTAATGCATGCTATTCCGAAAACATTTCTGCTATTACCTAACACAAAAACATTTTCTTGTCCGAAGCGTTAAAGAAATATGTAATGACGTTCCACAAATAGTGATAATGGGTTGTTTTATATGATTTCATCTGGGAGGCGCGCGCCTTAGCGCCCTAAGAACGAGCCGCCCCTGCTTGTCAGAAAAAAAACAGCAATCAAGAAGTGAGCAATGATACCTGGCTAGACATCGGTTCAATTGCAATTTTGTGTAGAAAATTAAACAAAATGCCTGTCTCTGTTCATAGTTAACATCTTCAAGGGCAGAACCATCTCTTTGTGGGTGCTGGCTTTGTAAAATTGTGAATATATATGTGTGACTAACACATTCAACCATAGAAATTCTCCTTGTATTTGCTTCAAGATTTCCCCCAATTCTAGTCAGTACTCTTTCTTGCTAATCCAACATTCTTCTTATAAAAGATCTACCTCAAACAACAGTACAGAGAACAAAAGAGCTGGTTTCTCTTAGCCGATTATCCAACCTAACAATCATTTTCTGACTCAGTAAGTTTCAGTTGGGAAAGTGTTCTGCATAAAGTCACCATGTATGCTTCCAATTGCAGTTTGAAGGCTATACATGAGATGCATAATTGACATTTCAGAAAAACTGTAGTTAGCTATTCTCGACAATTACGTGATAAACAATAAGTAAAAGAAATACAAGCAAATCGATTTAAGAATTCTCTTTAAGAAAAGTAACTGTTTAATTAAACTATGATATTGTTTAGGTAAACTACATGTGTTATACAGTAACTAAAGCAGAGATGATATAAGCTACAAATTAAAACATGTCATTATCATTTTATATTAGATTTTTGTGATTCAAATTATGATGTTAAATGGTTGAATTTAAACTTGTTAAAAATTACTAATTTAATTGAAAATCAATTCTTTGATTTGTTATAAATTACTGTCGCTGAATTAATTTGAAAAAAAAAATATAGTAATAACTTTAATACATTTTTCCTATACTGGTTGATCTAAAGTGCGACACAAAAAATAAAGAACAGTACTCTGAACTTATGGGTAGGCTGTTTTCTACCATAACTTGGTTATTTGTTACCTGATTTAAACAAAGATGTCATTGTGTTCCCAATACAATGGTTATCATTTTACTTAATAAACCACAATTTGATAAAACTGAAATTTGCAGATCTTTAGTGAACAAAAAATAAAGTGGCCAATCATTTTGGAAATTTGATATCACAAAATAATCACGATTTTCAAAATATTAAATAATATTAATGTAAATATGTGTACTAGATATCATTGAGGTGTCCCAATGCCTTATTGAAGTATAAAGCTTTCCTTAAAAAACATAAAATTTTAGTGGTTGCCACAGCTATACAAAGGGGTTAGTATTTAAGAGGGAACAATGGCAGAATGAACGAAGGGTAGTAAATTAATTGGGGGGGGGCTGCAAAGGATCCCTGCGTAGGGGCCCAGAAAAACAGTTACGCCACTGCATCAACGCTTACAGCGCATTATCCAAATTTTTTTGCTAAAAATTAAAAACAAAACCTCAACGAAACGTTTACCAAACGCACATACTGTACGATATAGAAGTTAGGCGCGAATAGCGGTGAACGAAGGTAGCCGAAAGACTAACGAAGTTACCCGAGCGGTTTCACAGTTTTTATTGTCTAGAGTCATGTGCTTTTCTTGTGCGTGGGACCATGTGAGAACTCTCACTCACTCACGCTGTACAGTAACATTTCTTTCTACAAAGGGTTGAATACAAATTTGTGTATAAATGGCATACAGGGAGATAATATGATATTGAAGGAAGGTATGCACAATTCCTGTTAAGTAAATATAATACCACTGACTCGGAACACTTTTATTGGTAAACATGTAAACCTTTTTCCCGTGTAGCCTGAACGAGTTTTTGCTTATTACAAGCCTCGTCAGAGGCTGACAGGTGATAATACCTATGTTTTAAATAGATAAAGATTAATATTATAAATTTAAATTATAATAACGATTAACATTGTTATAAATTAACAAATAAGCGACTCGTGAATGTTTCGGTAATATTAAAATAGTAAAATTTATCGCCCGGATTACCCGACTAAGGTTTATATTGTCACAAAATTTTGTTTATGAATTAATGGCCCACATCAAATACACCTATTTGTGTATTCAATTGGAACATTTTGATAATCTGTTTATTAGTATTCTTAGAATTAAAAAATTCATTGTGTACATTATAAATCTTTATATGTTGACAAATACAATTTAATTCTTTACAGTAGTAATGTAATATAATAAGTAATTATTCTAAAGCATAGAACCCATACATTTATTCTAAAACTAGCTAGTTTTGTACACGACCCTTGTAGGCCTACTGGGACTAAGGATCTATAAAATATTATAGAGCTCTACTGGGACTAAAGAAACTTCGTCGAAACGCTGATACGAGTATTCTAAATTGTGTTCTGTAATTTTATCAAGGTATTTAAGTAGTAATAACTAACGTTTCCGTACAAATATATTTAAACATTGTCTTTTGTTGATTTTGATACTCAAAGCAAATTATAAGAAGTGCATGAACCACTAGCTTGTAAAATGCGATGTTGAAAGTTGAATAGTATGTTGGCAACACTTCAGTGTTAGAAATGGCCGATGTGTGTTTTGTTTTTGTAGATTTGATAAAATATTTGGGACTTTCATAAATTCAAAATTTTTGTATTTAAAATTGTTATATATAGAAATGTTACATTTTTGTATGTCAATTAGCTGAATTTTAATTTTTGTACAAAGCCATGGCAATTGAGATGAGAAATACAGAAATTAAGTTCATCGTTAGTATAGGTTAGTAAAACGTGATTCAGTTATACTTCATGCATTTTTGAAATTTGTTTTGCGAATGTTAGCTTAACCCTAGATGATATTTAAAAATATGCTGTACATCTGGTACTTTAAATTAGTGTGTGGTATTCGTTTTTTAGCATTCATATCCGATGTTTATAGTTCTCTAATGACGCTATAGACTTTGTTTCTATTTAGATGCCTAATAAGGTTATAATTAGGATTACAATATGATGATGATGGTGCCCTGGCCACGCTTATGTGCAGATGAAAAATTTTGATAATTCAGAAATTATTTCGAAATTGGTAGGCAAAGAAATATGAACTTTGTGAAGTAACATGGTATTAATAGTGAGTATTTTAGAATTGTATGAACTTTAGACTTTTATTGGTGTTATTTCAGAAAGTATTAAAAAATTTACATGTACTTTCCAGCACAGCCAGTTGCACATAATAATTGCTGCATATAGAAAGTAAGAGTGACAACAGTATTGTGGTTATCCATTATATTGACATTGTGTTACAGTGTGTGTGACAAGTGTATGCGAGTTGAGTAATTGTATGTCACAGATTTTCATATTTTAAGTTATTAAAAGTAACCACAAATAATTTGAGAATTTCAATATTTTTTATCACAGTATTTAACACAATTTCATATTTATGGAATTATAAATATATAATTAATATAATATAGCCTAACTTGTATTTCACATAATTTGAAGGCAGGTAAAATAAATACTCCATGACGATTGCTGATGGTAAAAAAATGTTGATGGTAAAGTGTTAATAATTATAAGCCTACCAACAACACCTCCATGACCACCACCACCACATGTGTTATAACATGTTGCATTTATATAATTTTGACATTTTTTAATTTCAACATTCGACTTCAATTTATTGGTACTCTGCACTCTCTCTCTCTCTCTCTCTCTCTCTCTCTCTCTCTCTCTCTCTCTTCTCTCTCTCTCTCTCTCTCTCTCTCTCTCTCTCTCTCTCTCTCTCTCTCTCTCTCTCTCTCTCTCTCTCTCTCTGTGTGTGTGTGTGTGTGTGTGTGTGTGTGTGTGTGTGTGTGTGTGTGTGTGTGTGTGTGTGTGTGTGTTTCACCTCACAATATAACTAATATTCTACTTTTATAGGGGTGGTTTTCGTATGTAGTTACAATCCTTTTTTTTAATCTGTAGTAATACTTGTTTGGCTAAAGGTACATACAGGAAGTTAGTGGGCTCACCTTATCCAAGTTTTTTTTTTACAAGATTTCAATGGGAAATAATTTGTCTGTTATGTTTTCTCTAATTGAGGGTAGCAATGAACTTACCATTGGATCCCTCTTTTAAGTAATGTAAAACTGATTAACAGTTGGATGATTAATATGGATGTCAAAGTTGTCCGCACTTATCTTTGGACTAACTTAAGACTAGGTGTTTTTGAGGCTCTTAAATGTTCATAATTTTCTCCCCGTTATGGCATAGGCAATAACATTGGAGTTTATAACTCAGTTGCCTTTGGCATTTTTATTCGTTCAGCTGCTTCTTCTCTCATAAATTGTAAAACATTAACAATTGTGTCTCTTGCTTGATTGTGAATAATTTGTTAGTAATTTTCAAACATGTTAACGGGTGATAATGTAATTATTATGAAGGTACGTAATGATAGAATTAATTTAATGATACAAGTAAATTAACTACAAAATTAAATAATGACCAAAATGAATTACTCTAAAATAATGGTATAATTAATAATAAATAGAAATAATAATAAAAATCAAGATGGGAATAACAGTAGCACTTTAAAATAACAGTGAAACTAAATGCGACACATGTTGACATCTTCAGTTGATGACATTTGCATGACAGCTAATTTTTCATGAAGGTACGTAATGATAGAATTAATTTAATGATACAAGTAAATTAACTACAAAATTAAATAATGATCAAAATGAATTACTCTAAAATAATGGTATAATTAATAATAAATAGAAATAATAATAAAAATCAAGGTGGGAATAACAGTAGCACTTTAAAATAACAGTGAAACTAAATGCGACACATGTTGACATCTTCAGTTGATGACATTTGCATGACAGCTAATTTTTCATTCTCCCTTCTACCATTCAGAATTTTAAAATGGACTCATACAGAGAGAGAGAGAGAGAGAGAGAGAGAGAGAGAGAGGAACATATTTGTATAACTTGTGGATATAGGAAGAAAGTATCATTGGGAGTTCTTATCTTCATAAACAATCAAGGGTTCTTCTTATCTTTTGACAGTATAACTAGGTCCATACGCCTAACAAAAAAGCAACTATGTTAACTTATTCAGATCAAGGGATTATTAAATTAAAAAAATTACCGGGAAGAAAAAATGATTTATTCAACTGTAATTAGTGTGTAATGACTTATAATTTTGCAATGTATTATACAGATCTTGGATGCACTTTTTTATATTTTGATTGAAAGCTAATTATTTCAATAGTTTTTTGTTGGAATGTAATATTAAAAAAAAGCTAACCTGTTTTAAATGTAGTTTACTACTAAGATAGCTTTTGAACCCATTGAGCTGGGCATTTGGACCAGTAATCTTGACAGTAGAGAGGCCAGTAGAGAGTAGAAAGGCCTATGTGCAGTGGACAAATATGGGCTGATATGATGTTGGTGAGTCCAATAGTAATATTACAGACTCTCATTAATTATTTTATCATTTGAAAAACCTAATTTAGGTATAAAATGATTTTATGTGCAAGTCAAGAAGATACAACAAAAGAGATAATGCATATATTCAGACTCTTTCTCATTCAGATCTTAAACGTGAGATTTAATTTGATGTCAATTAATAACTGGTTAGTGTAGGTACAAAATCTGATTTCAGTAAATGATTGATTAATGTAGGTAACAAAATGAAGTGATGTAGGTAATATCAGTTTCACTCACAACATTCAAGGTCTTTATATATATATATATATATATATATATATATATATATATTACAACGTTATTTTTATACACTTACTTTTACACATACGCTATTACTCGTATGCGCGCACTTACCCACATCTCGGAGGTATACTCTTCTTCAGCAGTATTTACCTTGATGTTCCCCGGCTGGGTCGCAGGCTTTGGTCGTTGATTGAGTGTGGATAAGCGCGTGAATAATGTTATAAGTTTTAATTTACAAGTAAAGAGTACAGAGGTGAGTTCTGGTTGTGAAATTAGTACGACTGTTTCAAGAAAAGCATATTCATTTGATTTATTCAAAAATTGCAAATTGTCATGTTATTTAAATTGTTCAATGTGGGTTTCTTGTTATATGAACCCTTATATTCGACCCGAATATAATATACTCATAATGTGTTTAACTCTGATTTCTTATACTTCTAAGACATAGTATATACACACATACATTATATATGACCTGAAATAGTACATAGAAATATAACACATATAAATATAATAGGAAACGTAATTAATACGTATAACATTTAAATATTGATCTAGTCTTTACAAGTATGGTTTTCCATGTATACCATGTAAATGAAACTTTTAATTTATTCAAATATTAATTAAAATATTATTAGAGAATCTTATTTACGTTAATTGATTCTAATTTTAATGTCTCAATTAATTAACTATTACGTAAATCTCATATTTAAAAATTACTCATTTAATTAATTACAAAATATAATAAACTATGGTTCCTTCTTTACCATTTAATTATGAGATTACTATTATGATATTCTCTATTCTCATTTATATTTCTAACAATTATTTATTCATTGTTCCAATTAAAAAAATATATTAATGTTCTGTAAACTTGGATATGGAAACTAGCTTTTGGTGATAGACTTCAGGGTCATTTATAATATTAAATAAATGTTCGAGTTCACCTGCATTTTTCTGCACCCATTTAAATTGTTGTTACCGTCATCCGGACTCTCGAGTTTGATGATCCTCTTCGGTATCAGCTCCTCTTGTCTCTACGTCGTTGAATTCCTCGCTCCATCTCCTGGATGCTGAGTTCTGACATGGACCTCTAGTCTTGATGATAAACGGCTGGATGTAGCTGCATAGGCTGTCCTTGCATCCTCTCGTAGATGTCTAGTTCCTCATCCTCTTCTTTCTTGTCCCTCGTTGCTGTCTAGAAGTTCTACATAGTTATGACTCTTGTTGCTTCATTAATACAGTCTTTTATTTAAATCACTCGTTCTTTAATAACTGCACCGACGTACTGCCGGTTCCATCGCACTTCAGTATATTGACTACTGTTCAAAACATTACTATAACTTCGTAAAGTTTACGGTGTCGAGATGCGTAGATTCCTCTTACTAAATGAACTTGATCTGAGAAAAAGTGTGTCGCGCGCTGGGGTTTTATACTGCTGCCCGTTGCAATTCCTGTTGGAAACTGTTTCTGACAACTTTGGACTGGCCGGCACGTCGGTTTCATCATCACTTTCAACCTACGCGTCTTTTTATGAAGCGCACACTTTTTTATAAATATTGTTACGACGGTCTACACGATCGTCGTAGGTACAGTGGAAAAAAAATAAATACAAGACACCAATCAAGTCACTAATCACACCTTTAATTGTTATAGTAAAACAGTTCGTAATTAACAACACAGTGTCTACAACAAATCAAATGAAAATTGTTCATACGCAATAAAATGTCCACTAATATTAAAACTCAACTGTATTACAATTATACCGTCCGAATATAAAACGCAACACTTCACTAATAACTACTTGAACGTACACCGTAATAACTCGAACCGCTCTGTAAATATATCGCACTAATACTCTCGAACCGCACAGTCAAAAATCTCGCATTGAACTCAAAACTAAGGCCGCGACGCGATGTATTTATAGTTACGCTCACACACCAGAAGCTTCCAAACTGCGTCTTATCTCTCGCGAACTACGTAATTGCTACGGCCTTGACACAGTCCGAGCGCCCGAGCGAAGCCTGGCTCAGTCGAGAAAATTCTCGCAAAATGCGTCTAGTAGCACGTACACCACACGCTTACGTCGAGATCTTTCTGGCGCATTCGATAAACGCGTAGATTGTTCTGTGCTGTCGTAGCACTGCCCCCTCCTTAAGCCTGTTCGTCCCGAACTGGCAAAGCGTCTCTAAATTTGTATTTAGCCAGGCGATCTAGGTGGACGACCTTGAACTTTCGCTGTCCTTCCTGTTTAATCCGATAAACAACATCGTTAATTCTTTTTTTTTACAGTGTAAGGTCCTTCCCAGTTAGACTGAAGCTTAGGTGAGCGACCACGACGGCGCTTTGGATTGAACAACCAGACCTGATCTCCTTCTTGGAAACCCACACTATTGCTGCGAATGTCATACCGAGTTTTCATTTTATCACTGGCAATCTTCAGCCGTCCTCTTACCAAACGATTCATTTCTCGCAGTTGGTTTTCTAATTGCGAGGAATAGTTCTTTGGCTCTTGGGACTGAGTCTCAGGTGATCCAAACATCAAGTCCCCAGGAAGACGAATCTCCCACCCAAACACCAATTTTGCTGGAGTCATTCCGGTTGTGTCATGTACTGATGACCTATACGCCATAAGGAATAGTGGTATACGTTGGTCCCAGTCTGTTTGGTTCTCGTCAACAACTTTCGAAAGATGCTGCTCAAGTGTCCTGTTGAATCTCTCAACCATCCCGTCCGACTGAGGATGCAGAGGCGTTGTCCTGGTCTTTCGAATTCCAAGTAGACGGCATAATTCTTTAAACACTCCTGATTCGAAATTTCTCCCTTGATCCGTATGGATTTCAATAGGGGCTCCATAACGGCAACAGAAGTTGTGAACTAACTGCTTTGCCACAGTGGTAACCTCCTGATTTGGAATTGCGTAGACTTCCACCCACTTAGTAAAGTAGTCACCTACAACCATGATGTACCGGTTTCCATCGTCAGTAACTGGGAATGGTCCAGCAATGTCTATGGCAATTCTCTCGAAAGGTTGTCCAACGTTATACTGTCTCATTTTTCCCCTGCTTCTGGTTTGTGGGCCCTTGCTTGCAGCACATATTTCACACGTCCGAACCCATTCCTCTACGTCGTGGCGAAGATGAAGCCAATAGAATCGCTTCCGTATTTTGTCAAGGGTTTTGTTAACGCCAAGATGGCCTCCAGATGTTCCATCATGCATCTCCTTCAAAACAGACTGCACTTTACTTCGGGGAACTATCAACTGCATGACCACGTCTCGTCCATCTGCACTTTCCCAAGCCCTTTTCAGCAATCCGTTTTCTAAGGTGAGAGATTCCCATTGTGCCCAGTAGCCCTTCAGCACTTCGGAACCATGGCAGATATCTTGCCAATCCGGGCGGCGACCTTCCTCTTTTGCTGTCAAGATCGGTCCAATGTCTTCATCAGTCATCTGTTCTTGTCGACAGTCTTGTGTTGTCCAGCCATCAGCCAGGAAATCTACAGCGATGGGTTGAACATGTTCGCTTGAGTTTTGTTCTTCCTTTCTGTGGCAATGTCGGCAGTCTTCCGGGCATGGTCTTCGTGATAAGCCATCTGCATTACCGTGCAGGCGCCCCCGCCGATGTTGTACCTTGAAGTTGTACTCTTGCAGACGTTCGAGCCACCTTGCCAACTGTCCTTCCGGATTTTTAAATCTCAAGAGCCATGCAAGTGCAGCATGGTCGGTACGTAGTGAAAACTGTCTCCCATAGAGGTATTTATGGAAGTGCTCCAAAGCTCTGACAATTGCCAACAACTCTCTTCTTGTAACACAGTAATTTCTCTCTGGTTTAGAAAGCGTCTTGCTGTAATACGCTATTACTCGTTCTTCACCGTTCTGCACTTGAGACAAAACTGCTCCTAGACCAGTATTGCTTGCGTCTGTGTCTACGATGTACTTCCCTTCGGAAGCTGGAAAAGCGAGAATTGGCTGCGAACATAATGCAATCTTCAACGTTCTAAATGTTTGTTCACACTCTCTCGACCACTGGAAGTTTCGTTTATTTTCCGTTAGCTCATGTAGTGGTTTAGCAATAGTAGCGAAGCCTTTCACAAAACGTCGGTAATATGAGCATAACCCCAGGAAACTCCGAACTTCGTGTTTATTCTTCGGAACTGGCCAGTCTCTTACGGTGTCTACTTTATTAGGATCCATGCTAACGCCCGCTGGCGAAACCAGATGGCCCAAATACTGTACTTCCTTCTGGAATAGAGAACACTTCTTCGGGCTCAGCTTCAGTTGTGCACCGTGATTTCTAGTTAGAACTTCCTTAAGGTTTTCCAAATGATCTTCGAAAGTCTTCCCGATCACTATGACATTGTCTAAGTAAACAAGGCAAGTTTTCCACGTCAGGCCTCGGAGTATCAGGTCCATCAATCTCTCAAATGTTGCCGGTGCATTACAGAGTCCAAATGGCATGACGTTAAATTGGAATAAGCCACTTGGGGTCGAGAAAGCGGTCTTTTCCTTGTCTTCTTGATGAAGACCCACTTGCCAATATCCACTCTTCAGGTCCAATGTGGAAAACCACTGTGCTCCGGACAACGTGTCGAGTGTATCGTCAACGCGAGGTAATGGATAGCAGTCTTTCTTTGTAACGTCATTTAACCTCCGGTAGTCTACGCAGAAACGCAATCCACCATCCTTCGCTACCAGCACTACAGGGGAAGACCAAGCACTTGACGAAGGTTCAATTACTCCCTCTGTCAACATGTCCTGTACTAACCGAGACATCTCTTGTTTAGATAATGGAGGCCTTCGAGGAGGTTGGCGTATCGGTGTTGTGTCCCCGGTATTGATGCGATGTTGCACAAGAGAGGTTCTTCCCAGTGACTGTCCCCGAACTGCAAAACAATCTTTGAATTCATGTAAAAACTGTCCGAGTTGTTTTACCTCACCACTTGAGAGGTCGTTAGAAGATCTGTTCAATAATTCTTGCAGTTCCTCTGGTAATTTAGAAGTATCCGAAGAACTGGGTCTTCGTTGCGTTATTCCGGCTACCCAGGCCACAGGAGTCAATTTGCCTAGGAGCGTATTGCTTTGTAAAGTGATAGCTTGATCCAAAATATTCGCCACTTTAATAGGTACATTTCCGGTTTCGTCAGGTTTTACTAAACTTCTGGCAATTAGTATGCCCGGTGTGCTGACTGCCTGGGGTTCGAATATAGAGCACTGATTGCCCCTAGTATCTACCGCAGTTCTAACCATGATGATCTTTTTGGAGTTTGGCGGAACAGTTACGGCCACGTGGTTTATGACGTCCATCGATTTTTCTGCTGTCGTCATTGTTGATAGAATTACCTCTTCGCCTCCGATTCTCAAGACATTGTTTTTGAAGTCGACTATAAATCCGTATGCGTTCATAACGTCCACACCAAGAATTGCTTCATCCACAATGTCTGCAACAAGTACTTGATGATTAAACTCAAGTCTACCGAGGCGTAGGTGTATCTCCACTTTTCCATACACTTTTACAGGCCGTCCAGTAGCTGTTCGCAAGCTGCAAGAGCACCAGATTGGCTTGAGATCTTTCACCACGTCGGGGCGCACAATAGAAACTGTTGCGCCTGTGTCAACTGTAATCGAGGTTGGCCTTTCTTGAACAAATCCGGTAACTACCAAGCTCCCGGTGTTTTTCTGAAGCGTAGAAATTGCGTATTCTCTAGGGGCTTCGTTCCTCCAGTTAGTCAGCACACGCCCCGTTGCACCGACTATTGCTCGTTTCCCTGCTGCTGCATTCTAACCCGACAATCTCGTTGTAGATGTCCAGGTTTCCCACATCGATAACACTTCGGTCTTCCATCCTTTCTTATTTTATTCTGTGGCGCCGACCGTCGAGTCTCTGTTCCTTGTTCTTCTTCCTCATCGTCTGTGGCGTCGCGATCTTTTAGCTCGCGCACTTATGACTTGTCCAACCAGACGCTGATTTGGCGGCCTTCAAATTGCAAAGCATGTACCAGGGCATCCGCACTGTTCTGGTGTCTTGCCATTCGTAACACTTGCTGTAGTTCGTTATCTCGGACACCGGCAGTAAATGTCTGCATCGCAAAACGCGTTCGAAAATCTTCTGGCGCTTCAGGATAGGCCAGTCTAATTAGTCTGTCGATACTTGCTTCAAACTCTTGAAGACTTTCCCCGGAATGCTGTCGCCTTGCTCTCAACTGGGTGCAGTACACATCTCGCAAATGTTTATCACCATACCGTAATTCCAGAGCTTTTATCAATTCGGCATAGGTGTTCTGACTGTCAGGTGGCACTTTCTGTAGTAGTTCTGCCGCGGGTCCTTTTAATGGAAGAACAAGTGAAACAGCCTTGTCTTTTTCTGTCCAATTATTTGCGCATGCAGCAGCTTCAAATTGGCGGAGGTACGTTGCCCAGTGAGTGCTTCCGTCAAAGGTTGGAGCTTTGACATGAACTGTCCCTACTGCAGGCAAAGTGACTTTCTCTGTTAACTTATTTTCTGTGTATTTTTCTGTCTTGATCACTGGTACAGTCTGTTCAGAAATTTGTTTTGGTTGAATCTTCATGCACTGTTCAACTTCAATTTTAATTTGTTCTCTTATGTTTGCCATTGAGTTTTCTACTGCAGATATTTTTGTTGACATAACTTCTTCCACAGTCAAGACAGATTTTTCTACTTTAGCTATTTTATTTGACATGGATTCTTCTACGTCAGATATTCTGGTAATCTGATTGTTGAGCTCACCTCGTAATTCACCTACGTCACCACGTAGGAGACCCAATTCTGCGGTAGTATGTTCTTGCATCTGCTTTTGTTCATGAATTAATGCTTTGATGTCACCTGCTTCACGTTTACGTTCCTCTGCCTCCTGCTTGCGTTTTTCATCCTGTCGTTTTTCTGCTTCTTCCGCCTCCTGTCTGCGTTTCTCATCCTGTCGTTTCTCTGCTTCTTCTCTTTCTTGTATTCGTTCTTCTTTTTGTCGTCTTTCTGCTTCTTCCTGTGTCTGCCGCAGCAGTGTTTGTAAAGCTTCCATCATCTGACTGGGATCCATGTTTACTGATTAATTACGAATCACACTCGTCTTGTACAAAGCGTCCACTGTTTCCACTGTTAACCGTTCTATCCCAGTTCTGACACCACTGTTACGAAGGTCTACTCGATCGTCGTAGGTACAGTGGAAACAAAATAAATACAAGACACCAATCAAGTCACTAATCACACCTTTAATTGTTATAGTAAAACAGTTCGTAATTAACAACACAGTGTCTACAACAAATCAAATGAAAATTGTTCATATGCAATAAAATGTCCACTAATATTAAAACTCAACTGTATTACAATTATACCGTCCGAATATAAAACGCAACACTTCACTAATAACTACTTGAACGTACACCGTAATAACTCGAACCGCTCTGAAAATATATCGCACTAATACTCTCGAACCGCACAGTCAAAAATCTCGCATTGAACTCAAAACTAAGGCCGCGACGCGATGTATTTATAGTTACGCTCACACACCAGAAGCTTCCAAACTGCGTCTTATCTCTCGCGAACTACGTAATTGCTACGGCCTTGACACAGTCCGAGCGCCCGAGCGAAGCCTGGCTCAGTCGAGAAAATTCTCGCAAAATGCGTCTAGTAGCACGTACACCACACGCTTACGTCGAGATCTTTCTGGCGCATTCGATAAACGCGTAGATTGTTCTGTGCTGTCGTAGCAATATTATTACACCAATGGTTAGGTATAATATTAAACCTTGTCTATGCAAATTATGGATGTTACGCTGTGCAAATTATGGCAGCTGTGGCAAAATTTCACACGGTGTCTTAACCGTTCCCTCGATTAATGACCACTTAACGTCAAATTGAAGCACCAGGCGTCAGCTATGTATTCACATATGTCGCTGATTCGTGTGACTTTTGGTTCACGTACAATCCTTAAAAAACTGTGTGAAATCTTCCACCCTCGTTTGCATAATTTAACCTGTCTGTTATTTACACATGTACACATACACACACACGCAGACTGCTACACAGGCGACCGCATGTCATTCTGACGTCACCTGCTGCCGGTCTCTGCATGTTAATTGCTCCCCTTCGTTACATTTAAAAACCAACAAAGTCATATGCTTCCATATACATGCTTACGTACAATATTTGATTTATTTAAATTTAAATACTGCTTATATTTATTACATTCTTTCTTATATCTAACGTATATTTATTATACTATTTTTATTATGTACATCAGACATATTTCATGCGTCTATACATATGTTAGCATACCTCAGTCAGGGGTTGATACATATACTTATGCTAAACGTATCGTTGCAATATATATATTACAACGCTCCCTTTTATCTAACACAATTATCTAATATTTTGAATGTTAGATAAAATGTTACTTACCCGTGATATTACTTTACCTGGGCGCCAGAACAAATCCCAGATACAAATGACACGGTTTCAGCTTAGCTCAGCGCATGGAGACACTCTTTCTCAGGATTCTGGATTTCTTCTTTATTTAGAAGCGATTGTGTTTTTAATTCAGCTGTTACTTCGCTGAATTGTTGGTTAATGAGGGTTACTTTTTGTTCTAACCTTTCATGAAATTCGTTTCTAAACTTATTTAGTTTTTTGTCTTGATGGCGAAAATTAGTGTTTACTTGTTTTCTAAATTCCTCTAGCATAGTTTTAACCTCTTCGGTATGTTTATCAAACCTAATATTACTCTCATCTATTTTATTATTAGTACTGTCTAATTTACTAGCTAAATTAGATATTTCTTCATCTATTTTAAATGTAGCCTCTTTACTACTTTGTTCTATTTGGCTAGACAAATTTTCGTTTATTTGTTTCATTTCGCTAGACAAATATTTATTAGTTTGTTCAATTTTATTATTAACATCAGTTATTAATTTTTGATTACTTTCTTCTAAACTTTTATTATTTTCATCAATTTTATTATTGGTACTTTCAATTTTACTATCTATTTTTTCAATTTTATTTTCAAGTTTATTATTAGTATCTTTTATTTCATTAGATAGTTTACTATTAGTATCTTTTATTTCACTAGATAACTGACCCTTTGTTTCATCCATTTTAGTGGTCAACTGCTTAAACATTTGCTCAATTGCTGCCATATCTACTGCTGATGATTTAGCCATTTTTTAAATTTATTTTTAACAAATTAATTTAACAATTATTTTACTGTTATTTGTAACCTTGAATTCCACTTATTTTCAAATTATTTATATTACAATTTAACTAATCACTTGGGTAATAGCAACGCCAAATTATATAACTTTCTTTTGTGCTAAATTTGGTGATTTAATCGAGCTTCTTAGTTGGTCACGCCAAATTTATACAAAACTTATTTCTATATATAAATTTGGTGATTTACTCATGCCCCTTAGTTGCGGCGACAAATTTATACGACGCTCCCTTTTATCTAACACAATTATCTAATATTTTGAATGTTAGATAAAATGTTACTTACCCGTGATATTACTTTACCTGGGTGCCAGAACAAATCCCAGATACAAATGACACGGTTTCAGCTTAGCTCAGCGCATGGAGACACTCTTTCTCAGGATTCGTTCAGTGATTGTGGTTTTCAAGGGGAATCGTTACAAATAACACTTTAATATTTGCTTGATTATTTTAATTAACGTTTTAATCAATTATTTTAAGCTTGAAAATGCTAATGGTATGACTTATTTCTACCCTAACACTTATAATTACTGAGTGAGTGTGAAAAGTAACGATTAAGACATTCAAACGACCTATGGCTCTTATCTGGTTTAATTAAGAGATTGCTATCTCCCAAACCAGTGCTAAAGAACAGGTCTGCAATAATTTGCACATCCAATACTACACCTCACTTTCCATTCAACACTCCTATACTATGTTAGAGCTAATCTTATAATTAAAATACAAAGTGTGAAATTCTTAGTCTCTTTTAAAAATTGTTTATTGCTTTTATTATTTGTTTAGTGCTTATTTCATTGATCAATGAATCTATTTCTTACTGTTTGATGCGTTGACCGAAGATAGGAATCCGTAGGGGTCCTCCTTTTGATGGTTTTGCACAGAAGAATTGATGTTGATCAATGCTGTAGAAGATGCCCTGGCAATTACAGATGCTGTAGCCTTCTGTCGCACAGGTCCTTCACGACTGATGATTAATTAATTAATAATTTAATTAATTAACGTTGTTTTACGCAGCGAGAGTTGTTGAACGGTGTTAGTTCATCTTCACTGCGGACTACTTCTCGAATTTGATACTTAATTACGCTTTTGCTTGATTGAAAAATTTCTGTACGTAAATTATACACGACTGGCGCATTGAAGATCCGAACGAAGAGTGATGCTACCCCTCGCTTTGAGTTGGCGTCAGTTTTAAATACTGGGTTCTGATTGGCTGTTCAAATAAATCATGCGTTTTTCCAGTTTTGACAATCTCGAACAGGTCGACGAAACACCCCGTGACAGGTTTGAAACTGCAGAGAATTTCTAGTTAAAATCATACTTCCTGTGTTTGCAAATCGATTGATTATAGGTATTTGCAAACGTGTTTTCAAAGATCTGACCACAGATTATTGTTGCTTAGGTCTTTATCTGTGTGTGTGTGAAAACACCTAATTCATACGTAGCATAATTCTCTCGTTATTCCTTTTGGCGTACGTCTTCCGTATAACTTCATCAATTGTTAATTATATTAAGTGAGATTGTGGCTACTTATAAAGCTTCATTTGCTGAATACAATGCTGTTTTCAGAATTGCCGTATATTTATTAGTTTTTAAGTTATCACAGGTTGAACTGATAATTTGTATTGAGTAAATTTTCATGTTCGTACCAGTATCGCATGTCGCTGTGACGAGGTTAGAGTGAGATGGCTGCGATTGTACGCTTTCTCTCTCTTGCTTACGCTGCTATACTCCCTCCGTCAGACACTTTCATATAACGCTCAGATAGGACGCTAATATGAATCGTTATAATATATATATATATATTACATTTAATATTTATAATTAAATTTACCTCAAGATGTTATTTTTATCCTTTATTGGAACATGTTTCGGGCACTATCTTGCACCCATCCTCAGCCTGGGTAAAAATTAAATTAAATTAAATTAAAGGATAAAAATAACATCTTGAGGTAAATTTAATTATAAATATTAAATGTATTATATATATATCAAGAAACGGACTGTAGCAAAAAGTGACTAAATATATATATATATATATATATATATATTACTATAATACTTATAATTAATTTACCTCAAGATATATTTTTTCCTTTAGGAACATGTTTCGGGAGATCCTGTTCTCCCATCTTCAGCCTTCGCCATCTTGCTTCTGGTGCAGTATTTGTGTGTTGGCTTCTGGATGTTATTAAGGTGGTTTGTTGGTCTTTGGTCCTTCAATGTTGCATTATTGTGTGTGGTTGTGGTATCTGTTTTTGTATTTTGTGTATTTTCGATGTTGAGTGCTTTGAATATTGTGTCATGTTTTGTATTGATTTGTATTTGTTCTGGTATTAATTTGTTTTGTGTTTTATGTTTGTAAATCTGTAAATTTTCCCAAATGTTCATTATACCACAACCACACACAATAATGCAACATTGAAGGACCAAAGACCAACAAACCACCTTAATAACATCCAGAAGCCAACACACAAATACTGCACCAGAAGCAAGATGGCGAAGGCTGAAGATGGGAGAACAGGATCTCCCGAAACATGTTCCTAAAGGAAAAAATATATCTTGAGGTAAATTAATTATAAGTATTATAGTATTATATACATCAAGAAACGGACTGTAGCAGAAAGTGATTGAAATAATATATATATATATATATATATATATATATATATATATAACGGATTTCTACGGCCTAGGCCGCTTTTCCGTCCCTAGTTACCATTTTCTTCTATTATAGCACGTGTCTTCTTCCAGGTCTCTAAGTTTCATAGCTTCATCTACACTTTCTCGCCAACTTCTTTGTGGCCTTCCTCTTTTCTTCCTCTCATATGGTATCCACTCTAAAATTCTCATGGGCCACCTGGTTTCACCCATTCTTTTTGTGTGTCCAAACCATACCAGTTGTTTTTTTTTTCAATCTCTTTCACTATGTTCTTCATCATGTTCATACTCTGTCTAATTGTTTCATTTCCGACCCTTTCCAGTTTCAATTTTCTACAACTGCGTCTTAAATGATCCATTTCGATAGCTAAGAGTTTTTTTGGGTTTTCCTTGTCATATCCCATGTTTCGGCTCCATATGTGACTATATTTAGGAAGATGCTCTTATACAGTCTCTTTTTTATGTCTCTTGTGATTTATTTATCCCATAAAACAGAGTTCAACGATCCTATTACTTTAAGGTCTTTACTATTTAACAATAACTTTTTTTGTTTAACACATCTTTTGTTTTTCTCAGCATCATACATTTCGCCAAATCTACAATAAGCATTCTTAGTGGCTTGGCTGAAACTTAGCACAGTCTCTGACTCCACCTCTAATTGTTACAAACAAAGCTGTGTAATGATGTGAAAGCAGTGGCGGTTTCTTAATTGGTGCACATGAGCACGTGAACCCCCTACATAAATAAATATAAATTAATTAATTTTAACAAACACTAAATAAACGGGAAATAATTTGGTTTAGTTTTATGATGCAATAACAAAATGCTCGTTCTGGTAAAACAGTCGTGCAGCCCACGCGGCGCGGCATAAGGTGTGCGCACAGCTCTGTACGTGCGCTGCTGGATCAAATGAGAGTGGTGCGTGATGCGGCACTGGCGCGGTGGTGCAGGCAAACGTCTCCCATGTAAAGATTGTGCGCACATTCGGTTTGTGAACCAGTGCTGTTCTAGCCGTTGTAGGCGTCACGTTACTCTGTCTCCCAGTGTCGCTCGCGCCCAGTGCAGTTGTGTTTGTGTTGTGTTAATGTTGGTGATCGATTAGCAATGGCTGCTACCCCTGTGTCTGTGTTAAGAGAAACAATTTTTTCAAGTATTTCATTAGAAACGAAACTCGAAATAAAACAACATGGTCGTCCGACCCCAAAGCTTAATATCGTACAAGTGACCAAAGGTAAAGATAGAGATTTCAAAAGAGAATTTAAAGAAACTTTATATGAAAAGACTTCTTGGCTCTGTGGTTGTGAAGCTACAAATAAACTATATTGTTTCCCTTGTCTGTTATTTTCAAAACAAAGCTCTGAAAACTTAAACTGGATTAAGTATGGTGTGAATGATTTAGGTCATTTACTCTCAAAAATTAAAAAACCGTGAATGTTCTCAAACTCATTTGAACTCTTTGCTAGAGTTTAACTTGCTTGGTAAAGTCGACATACGTCAGCAGTTGAACAGCGCTTATCGGAGGAATGTAAAAGAACATAATGAAAAAGTAGAGAAAAATCGTTATGCATTGTCAAAAATAATTGACTGCATTAAATTTTGTGGCGCTTTTGAACTGGCACTTCGGGGACACAGGGAAGGAGATGATTCTTCAAATCCTGGGATTTTTCGAGGCTTAGTGGATTTTCCTGCTCAGATTGGTACCTCACTAAGAGAACACTTACGTGATGCAACCGTTTTTAAAGGAACATCAAAAGAAATTCAAAACGACCTGCTCGATTGTATGCTTCTTGTTTGCCAGGAAAAGATTAAGGAGGAAATAAAATTTGCAAATTTCTTCTCTGTAATCGCTGACGAGACCACAGATGTTAGTTTGACATTTCAATTAGCTATTGTTTTTCGCTACGTATTACCTAATGGAGAACCAGTAGAAAGATTTTGGGGGTTTATACATCCCCCCGGACACGACTCAGACTCGATCGCTGGATGCATTCTTGGCGGCCTAAAAAGTGTTGTTGATAAGCCGGAAAAGTTAATCTCTCAGAGTTATGATGGAGCAAACGTGATGAGCGGACACCTAACCAGTGTACAAACAATTATTCAACGACATTACGAGTATGCTTTTTATATCCATTGCTATGCTCATCAATTAAATCAAGTGATTGCTCGAGCTGCTAGCCAAAATCAGCAAGTGCGGATATTTTTCGCGAATTTGAGTGATGTAACAAACTTTTTCAGCAATTCACCTCAAAGAGCAGAAATTTTGGATAATATTGTCGGGAAAAGATTCCCTCGAGCTTCAAGCACTAGATGGAATTTTAAAAGCAGAACTGTAAATACAGTATTCGAACATCGGGAAGACCTTATTACCTGTATGGAGGAAATAGAATCAACCTCTAAACAAGAATCTTCTATTACCAAAGCTGGAGCAATCCGGTGAATGCTGGAAGACCCAACTTTTGTGTTTTGGCTTACAGTTTTCCATAATATAATGCCACACGTCGACATTTTATACAGACAAATTCAGCTTACCTATACAGATCCTGTGCGAAGAAAAAAGGACGTGGAAACCTTTCTGAGGGAAATAAATAAAGAAAGAGAAAAAATGAACTCCGTGAAAAGTGCTGTAGACCAGATGCCTCTACAACGCAAAAGAGCAAGACACGAAGAAGGCGGTCATGCTAATAGGACGATCGCGGCTAAAGAAGTATGTGATGTAATTTCGACGCAAATAAAAAAGTGGTTTTCATTTACATCGCACCATTCAGCCGTATCCCTTATTGTTCCTCAAAAATTTAGTGAGTACAGTAAATCATTTCCTCAATCTGCATTAGATGAAACAATAGAAAAATACCCCTTTTTGGACAAAGCAAAGCTAAAAACCGAATTTGGAGTGTTTTACCGACGTGAAGACATAAGATGTATGAATGGTGCTGTGAGCTTACTGCAATTTCTTATACAAAATGATCTGAAAGATTCGTTTTCAGAGTCATATAAGCTTTTAAGGATGATATCGACAATCCCAATGACTTCAGCTGAAGCCGAACGATGCTTCTCGACTCTGAAGAGGATAAAAACCTTTTTGAGAAGTACGATGTCTCAAGAAAGACTTAATACATTAGCCATGTTATCAATACAGAAAGAACTGGTGAAGACCATCCCTAAGTTTAATGAAATAGTGATTGATAGATTTGTTTCAAAGAAAGACTGAAGGATGGACTTTGTTTACAAGAAGTTCACTTAGTTTTTGTTAAAGATCCGATTAACCTACTGATACATGTAAGTAGTATGTATATAATTTACTATTGTTTCAGAACATGATTGCTATCATTATTACTAAATTTAATTTTTCTAAGATTAATTAAATAAAGAATCCAGCTGAAGCTTAGTAAACTACAATGTTAGATTCATTTTGTTAATATTACTTACTAAAATTATTTAAAATTTCTTAGTAACGTCATTTACTTTAATGTTGAAAAATTATTGGAAATGCTACTTTCAGTGCAAATATTAGCAGGCACATGGATTAGTAACGTACAATATTATCTCTGTGAACCCCTGGTGAGTTTACTCACGAGCCGTCACTGTGTGAAAGTGTTGGAGATGAGAGTGATATAAGACAGAGTATTAGTTAATGTGTCAAGTATTTATTTTTTCTATTTTGTTTGGAATACTGCAAGTTTATTGTAATTGCATGACTTTTATCATTTGTTATAATAGTGTATAAATCGTATGGGAGGTCTTTTGTAATATATGAGTGTTTGTATTTTACAAGTGTTAATAAAATTGTATCATTCTCTGAACTTAGTAATAATTCTTCTGAAAATTATGATCGATACATTCATTGATCATGATTCATGCACATTGATATCAGTAGTACGTCATTATGATATCACATATATTAAATTTCTAATGATTTGTGTATACTTTCCCAATATGAAACAGTAATATTTTAGACAAAAATTACAAGAAATATTTACCTTTGCCTTAGCCAGCTTTCGCTCAGTTGTGACCTTCGGCAGAGGCAGCTAATAGGAGCATTGTCAGTTCCATTGTTAAAGTTAGCATTGTTGTTTTAATTGGTTGAAAGGTCGTTGCTGATAAAATGGCATGTATTGTGTATATGTAATATGTTTATGTTGCAATGATACTGTACAGTAGTTGAATTACTATTAAATAAAGTAATACTTAGTCATTTTCTAGTATAATACAACTTTCTGTACTGATTATTGTTCATGAATTAGGCACACAAAAAAGGCACTGAAGTGGACCAAATAACATTTTAATAGCCCATAGATTCAATATAATTGGTGTCATTCACTGGTCCCAAGTATGCTAGGGAAGGATCTTTTACTATATTTTATTTGCAATTGTGTTTTCTTTTGCTTAATAGTGTCATGAAACAGTTCATAGAAGTAAATTTGTGATGGATAGAGGTATAATGTTTAATACTACACTATACAATTATTATTAGTATACAGGGTGGCGCAAAAGTTACTTAACACTGGAATTAAAAAAAAAGAACATACTGAATTTATTTATAGCTAGGCAGCTTACAGTTATTGTTACTTACAATTATTTTTTATGTTCAAACTGCTTTCCATCTTCAGAAATACATTTTTCAAGTCTTTGTGGAACACTGTTACACACTCTACGGCATAGTCTGCTGTCCAAATCATGGAATTCTTCCCCTGTGTAATCTTTCAGTTGTTCAGTGGTCTAAAGCTTTTAGAATAAACAGAGTCCGTGACGATACCCTATATGAAAAAAATCCGTTGGTGTAGTATCTGGCAAACGTGGAGGCATGTCAATATCTGCTCGTTGACCAATCACCCTTCTGCCAAAAGCTTTGTTCAAATAATTCTGGACTTATGAGTGGCATAACCTGAATGTGTGACAAAAAGTGTATTTATGGTTTTGGAAAAGAAGGGTGTTAAAACCCTTTGTCAATATGAGCAATTTTATAACAATAGCTAACGGTTAGCAATTATTTAGCCAACAGTTGTTACAACTGTTTGCTGCAGACATTATACATTACAGAATTAGTATTAAATGTTGTAATAATATATTATTACCACAAATAGATATATTAAGGGAGCTTAAAAAATCCGTAATTATTTTTGGAGTACATAAATTTTAGGTAGGAAATTATTAGTTAATGTTCATATATGACTTCTGGTGTTGTTTGATCTGTGTAAAAGTGATCTGTAGAGATTTAGCTACTATACCACATCTTAGAATGGATAAGTGTTTGGTGTTAAATAATAAAATGTTGTTTGGAAATTAAGATCCAGTAAACTATGAAAGAAAGACTGCTGTATATAAATGTACTTTATTACAGTTTTTCATACCCATGGAAAAAGCTTTTTTATACCCCTTTCAAAAAATTTGCTACCGTTTTTTTTTCAACCATTCTTCTATACCTTTGTTGTTCACCTTGATAGTCACACTTTGTGAAGGCGGGCAATGTCTTTTTCAGATGCTCTAAAGGTGAATGCTACTCGAGTGCTAGGTGAAAGCAAGCAGGGTGGGAAGTCTTTCCATTTGAATTTTTGAGACTTAACAAACAGTAATGGTAATGTGTGGTCATGCATTTTCATGAAACAGGACAAAATTAGAAGACAAAAGGTGTTGTTAACCTCTTTGTATCACCCTCCTCAATGTCAGTAATGTTTGACATTGCACATTAGAGATTAATATTGTTCCATGTTCCATGATTTATGCGAGGGGTATACCTTTTGAAATCCCTAAAAATAGTAACAGAAATAAACTAACACAAAATTTTGAACGGCCAGGAAACACTTTTAAACTCTCGGTTAGTGGATGGCGGTATATTGCCATTAATGTTTTGTTTCTGTGTCTGCATACGAGATCCAAGAATCTATCTCCTTCTGGACTATAAAAAACCTATGTCAGTGCATTTGTGGGCATGTGGAACAAAGAATAGTTAATAAAATTTGTCAAAAGCTCTCATCCACCTCATTTATTCTGAATCATTGTATTTCACAAACTTTTTCATTGCCATGTTCACAATTTCATCAGCGACAGTTGAGGGGAGCTGTTACAGATTTAGTCATTAATATTTGTGTGGTCACTGTTGAGCTCCAAGCACCACTTGTCATTTTTTCACTCCGCATCTTAGTAGTTTGCTAGTGAATTCTATCTCATTTAATTCTGTATGTACAAAAAATGTATTACAAAGGAGAGTACACAACCTGGCAGGAAGTATACCATCATTATATGTGAAACGACAGTCTTACTAGTGTTTGATGTCTCGCAGTAAACCAAAGAAATATACTACACATACTCAGACTCTTATCAGACCACATGTGCAAAAGTCATATGCAGTTGGATCTTATGTATTGATTAATCCTCTTAATATCAATAAAGTGTGGTTGTCAACAAGAAAAGTGTTTTTGTTAACAGTTTAATTAAATTTTTAATTTTAACCGTGCAAGTCATGAATGAAAAAAGAGATTTCTTTCCATAATGTTGCTTGTTAATATTATGTGTTTTCATTATCACCATAATTTTTATGGCTCTTCTGCCTTTTTTTCTTCACTTTCAGTTTCTAACTCATTACCTTCCTTTTATCTAGTATTTGTTTTTTAATCTTTTTGTCAAGCATATAGTGGTCATTAACTGATCAAATTCACTTAATGGAGAACAGTTGTCATCATGTGTTTCAGTTAATGTTAAGTACAACACTGTACCATTGTAATAAATATTATATCCTTTTTATATTTAGTCGGTTTTCTCCACAGCTGCGTGAATATTGTTCTTAATGTTTCTGTATGATCGTTCTGCCAGCTTGTTGAGAATAGTTCTTTCACTTTATTATGTTAGAGAATTTCTCATGGTATTTTATTTTATTTTAATCTGTAAAACCTGTGTATTTTGTAGACCTTACTATATCACATCTCTGATTTACTGGTTACACTTAGTTATATAACATATGTGAGAAAATTTAATTTTACATAATCACCACCAAGCCTTCTGATGGGTAGTTGATGTGTTTAAAGTAATTTTTATTTTTTTTTTTTCAAAATCTGAAGGTAACTTATTTTAAATAAATTGAAATCCATACAAGGAAAATTTAAGGTTTGAGTAGAATTACTGTTGTTTGAAGTGTCATGTTTATTTGACTTCTCCCCCCCCCCACACAAACATAATTACATTATTGTTTCTTTATATTTGGATGTACAACTTCATTCTGTGTTAGGTATAACATCAATAATTATAAATTATAAGTGTATCTAGTCATGTTTCATACCAACTTATGTACATCACTGTGACCCACTCAAGTAGCAACTGGTTAAGTAGTAGTAAGTTATAACTAATAATTCGCTGTGGTGAAATTATAAGGTGTTCATTATGATTTATGATCTGCATGGATGACAATTAAAGTATTGAATTCAGATTCCAGTTGAAATATTGCATAATATTACGTGTTTTGACAAAAACTGATTTCAGTATTGGGTTTGTACTTTTTTACTTGCCTGCATGTAAAACAAATATTGTTAATGATAAAAATGTAGTGCAGTTATTGTATTTAGTAAAAATGTACAAGTACTAAAGAGTTATAAATCTTAACAAGTTTATGAGTCAGTAATTTTATTCTTCGTATTGTTTAAATTAGCAGCCATCCTTACTATTTCTTTTATAAATTTGCTAACTGCTATAATTTTTATTGTTCGACTAAGCTTTTCGTCATCACTGACATCATCAGGTCTTAAACAACCTAATGTATGTTGTTGTTTGTATGTATGTTGTATATATGTTGTTTAAGACCTGATGATGTCAGTGATGACGAAAAGCTTAGTCGAACAATAAAAATTATAGCAGTTAGCAAATTTATAAAATAAATAGTAATTTTATTGTATCTGATTGTGTAGTAACACATTACTAGATCAGATATAAATGGCTGAACATCAGGCTTGTAGCAGTTTTGGAGTTTTATTGAAAAGATAATTACTTTGTACGAAGTGTTTAGTGTCAGTCACTGAATCATATTAGTATCCACATATTATCAACGACTGTATGCTATTGGTATTGAAATGTTATAAATACATTTTTATTAGTTATTACAATATAAATGATTATGTTCCAGTTAATGGTAATAAGCACTGTAAGAAATACTGAACTTATTTGAGCGTGTGGATGGTTTTAGGAACTGCTAGTATTGAGTTTGTGGGACCTCTATGTATCCAGAACTTCAGGCAGACCTGGACCCAAAAAAGATGTGCTTGTGTCATTAGAAACCAAATCCAAGAAAGGAATGATGGAGGGACTACACTTGAGTTTGAAGACGATATACAGTATTTACGAAGTTTGGATCCAAGAGACTGGAAGGTGTGTGTATATTACTAACTGTTAATAAGTTCGTAGTAGATCCAATATAAAATAATACTTGTATGTTATTGTACAAGTTTAATAAAATTATTAAATTGAAGTTTGTACACTGGATGTATATAAAGTTACTTATATTTAGGTGTAATACTTATAATATGTCCTAACTGGTATTTTTGACCTTTAATATGTGCGTATATATGTGTGCAACTCTGGATGTTGTGTTAACAAGTATTATGTATACAGTACATTCTCTATAGTCCGGCACTGTGGTAGTCCGGCCCTTCCAGTATTCCGACGTTTTCAGGCGGGTGCTGGCTAGCGTGAAGGGGGGAAACAAGTGGCTGACCATAGACGTCAGTTGCATCATAAAACATTAACACTACTGCAGAAAAACGAGATTAACGGCAATAATGCTGAACTGCACGAGTTGTGAAACACAATAGCTGAGAAACTAGTAGACAAAACAGATGATTTGACAATGGACGATGTACATAAGTGGCTTGTGGATGACGAAAATGAAAAAAAAAACAGTTTATAGCAGCCAATGAAATAGTCAATGTGATGACCAGATAAGAGGAGGAGGAGAAGCAAGAGGGAGAAGCAGCACAGCTGTTCATACAGTAGGCCATGATGTGGCAGTGGACGGCTTCACAACTTCTATTAAATGGGCAGACAAAAATGGCATGTCTGCTTGTGAAATTCTCATGTTGAAAAAACTGCAAGAAAAAGCATTAGAAGTCTCGTTTCAAGCCAAGAAACAGAAAGAAATTTTCAGTTTTTTCATTCCAATGGAATAGTACTGTACATTGTTCTGCAAGTTTCATTTTTTCCTATGTTTGACTAAATTATAAACATAAAATTAATTCGAATAATTTTTAGAAAAAATAGAAGATAATTACTATATTTTTAATCCACTGTTTTAATCAGGTGTAATTTTTCTCATGTTTTACCATTATGTACAATATACGCTACTTTTTGTCATTTAAATGTGTTTTTTTCTAATAACCTTTCATTAATCTGGCATTTCCACTGATCCAGCACTACCCTGGTCTGATATCTGCCGTATTAGTGAGAGTGTACTGTACATTTATGTATACAAATGCATATAGATTTTGAGCATTAAACATATTAGATGACCTTTGTTTAACTACACTTAACAAATATTTAAAATCTGTTGTAGTCTGGTCATAATATTTGAAAAAATAAAAGGCTGAATGCATGAAGAGAACTTGTTAAATAAAGGGTGTGGTAATGTTACCAATGAGCTGTTAAGTACAAACCATAACCACAGTCGTATTGAGTTAGCTTTGTTCAATGGTGTTTGGTTGTTTTGTTCATATAGTCATTACTTTACTTGAACATGATGTAAGTCATAAGTAAATGAAAAGAAGATATTCGACTCTATCTGGAAAAAGGTGTTACATCACAGGTAATAGGGTCTTTTGACGTAGCACTGAAAAGAGCCTGTCATGTTGATGTAGTGTTCAAGTTGCTGAGTTGAGGTTGTATTACCACTCTGGGTCTCAGATAACTTGTCTGACAGTTGCTGACACAATGAACTATTGGGTAATGGCTCTGGTTAGTAGAAACCAATATATAAGACTACTTAGTGATGAGTGGGTAGTACTGTACATAAAAGATGCTTGTAAAAGAGAGGAAAGTTATTCTGATAATTGATCGGTTCTCTGTTGTCAAAGAACAATCTATAATTTAGGTTTCCTGGGGTTAGTTTTGTTGAGCTGTATGACAGTTGATACATTCCTGTATAGTGCTGGTAAACATTGTCTTAGCATGTTTATAACAATGTGATACATTGCATATAGTGCCTGTAAAAAGCAGTGATGTAGGCAGACGTCTTTTATGTGGCCACAAGTGATGCCTAAAGTAGTCAAAATTAAACTGCAGTGGGGTATAAAATTATGTCATCCGCCAAAGCTGGTTTCAAACGTTTTGAACAGGCAGTGAGTGACCTACACCCTGTAGTGGTCTTATACATGCTAGTCTAGTTTTGATTATGTTTTTTGTGGGCAGCCTTTTGGTCTTTTGCCCTCCTTGTTTTGTGGGGTTGTATAATAGTTTTATATATGCGTATTTTTTGTCTGCCTATGAACATTTCTTGAATTGGAGGTAAGTGATAAGTGCAAAATACACTTTGTTGATTAGAGTTATCCTTATCTCTGCCACTTCCTATTTTGTGATATATTGTTGCTCCTAAGTATGTGAAATTCCTGACTGCTTTAACGCAATCTCCTAGTATAATAAGGTTTTGCTTGAGTCAGGTAGATGTTTGATTTATTGTTTTAGTTTTATCCACATTTATTGATCGTTCTACCCCTTTTGTAATTCTTTTAAGGTGTGTATATGTTTCTGTGAGTGCAGCCTGCAATATAGAAATTATTGTTTCTTCTTGGGACAAATTGTTCTGTTTCTTGTGGAGTTTATAGTTCAGTGATTCTACTTGGAAAGGTGCAAATATAACACCTAAAACAACCGCTGCAATAACTGAGTTTTGGTGGTGTTGGAGTCATTGCAGTCACAGTTTTAAAAGTCACCCTGTTCCCCACTGGTGATTGGGATAGGTGGTAAGATGTTTTAAGAAACTTTGACCAAACTGGATATTTTGAGTAACCTTTATGCGTAGTGAAGTTATGAAATATAAAAAATAATATATTTCATCCAATTAATTATATATTGTAATGTTTGCAGAAAAAATGGGAAAACCATACACAATAAGTACAGTACAATGTAAATTCAATAAACACAATATTTTACCAAGGTTTTTTCGAAGATTGTGTAGCGGGGCATTTTTGGGCATACCTGGGGTAATAACAGGATTTGTATTTTTTCATAATAATTAACTTGTCGAGTGATAGAAAAATGTTATGACCGAGAGGTAAATTTGTTATGTGGAAGCGATCGCAACGTGGCAGCATTGACTGTGACAATTATTTAATGATATTGAGTTTTAATAACAGCCAACAACTGTACCAAAATCAGTTCAAGGACAATGACGAACCCGGAAAACGTAAACACGTTATGTAACTAAATCTGTCAACCAATTATGCAACCAGACATCAGGCGATGTGTTGCGTCAGCAAGTTACATAACAACTGTGTGTCATCGGTTCGTCAGAGCCTATCCTGGGTGTGTCACGCCAGCAACTGTGTGACGCACCGAACAGAACAAAGTAGTCAGCTATCAACATCTCAGCGGACCAGACGCAAAATAAACTGTCGCGTCTGCCCGGCTCGCGCCGGTTTTGGGCGAAGTTATTGTGCGTTCGCCGACGGGCCCGCATACACTAAAAAATGTGAATCTTTATATGTACATCTAAAATACAAACAGTTTTCCGGCCAATATTCATCTAAAATTAACAGTTCGGCCGTAAAATGTGATAGTGCGAACTATAAAACAGTAAAACAGTGCACGCCATAAGGAGACACCCCAGGAGTCGAACTTCTACTCGTAAACAGGAAAGTAGACATTCAAAATAATAATTAAAAATGCTGGTTAAATTTTCTTTTTTAAAAAAAATTAAATAAAATGGGGAAATAAATTTTGAAGAAAGTATAAAATATTTAAAAATGAGATCTCTAAAGTAGCTTTGTGTGTGTGTGTGTGTGTGTGTGAGAATATAGTTTTACTATCGTTTATAGTAATAAGAAGGCTGGTTTGCGTTCCCGTTATAATTCTTAAAAATGTATTTCAAGAACCTGTTATTGCATTTTAGAGTAAATAAACCTTTTGTTCATTGCCAATGTGAATTAAATTAATCATTACAAATAAACCACATTCTGTTCTTCTAGTTCGCTGATACGAACCTTGGTAAATTATTTTCTTGCAGTTGGCAAGATGGCGCCCGACAAAGTAGATAGTACAATTTTGACAAATTCGAAATCACATTATATTTAGTTATTAATATCAATAAAATGAAATATCACATTTGGCGCCCGAACAGGGACGATTTATATAATTATATAAATATAATTATATAAATTTAAGCCTACTGGGGAGAACAGAATGGTTGTTTGGAATGTGTATTTACGTATGTACGTAAATTAGATGTAGACATGAGGTTATGTTTTGATAGTGTTATGGATGTAGTGAATTATTTGTCGAATTATATAAGGAGTATTATGAGGTAATATACATAATAATTAGTATGTATTATAATTATTAAATAGTATAAAGGGTATTATAATAAAATCTTTTAAAATGGCTGAGATACAAGAAAATGATATGATCAAGATGATGAGATTACTTTTTAATGAACAGAAAAACGATATGCAAGAGTTATTAAAAAATCAGAATAGAGAGTTGAAACATGAAATACAAGAAATGAATAAACATTTAGAAAGCACTCACGAAATAATAAGAAACAGTTTAAATAAGTTAGAACAGAAGTTCGAGAAATTAGGTGACAATGTTTTAAGTAAGACAAAATGTAAAAATGACGAAATAGTAGACAATACTGAGAGTATAGTGGGGGTGAAGAATAATGTAGAAGTAAATGATGAAAATATAATAACAAAAAGTACTGATGAAGTTTTAGAATGCGATAATGAAATGTTAATGAGTGTTTATGAAATAGAAAGAGAGTGGAAAAATAATGTAGTAATTGAATGGGGACAGAGGGCAAATTTTCCCCTTATTGTTTATAATGATGATGATGATTTAATGTTGTTTTTTCAGGGCAAGAGACCCTTATTGTTAAATGAAGTAATGTTGTATAATGTTGTACCCTCTGTCCGTAATAATTGTGAGAGTGTGATGTGGTGCTATGAAGAAAGAGAGTTATATGTTGAGAATGAAATAGAAATATACAAGTTAGAAAGAAAGTATAATGAATTGAGAAAAATACTAGAAGGGGTGACGATGAATCATGTGAAATACGTACCTGTTGAAAGAGAGACAGAGAATAGTTTTGATAATATCTTACCTGACTATAATGACTTACCTGACGTAGTAGTTGAGGAATACAAAACTGAGAAAACGATTTACCTGACATTAACGAATAACCCTGATATAGACGGGACAATCCTAACCTATGGTGACAAGATTTCTAGTGGTACAATGGATGAAATAGAGTTAATAGATTATTATGATAGTAATGATTATCATAATTTGTATGTTGATAAAAATGATGAATGTTACAAATACACTAGATATATATATGACGATGGTGGCTGAACTAGAATATCAGTGTATAGACCTTGTTAGATATTGTAAATTTTTGGTAATGACCTTGCTGATTTGGACATCTGAAGTGAGATACACTTGAACAGTTTTGACGCATATTTTGTAAATAATATTGAATTCATTTGTGTGTATTGTGAAATGTTAGATAAGTAATGTGTATATGTTTTGGAAAATGTTGTGTTAATAATAATAATATTATTAATATTTTAGCACTCTAATTAAATAACAAAATAATTATGAAGACAATAGTTAATGATTTGTAGAATGTTGATAATAATTGAGATATGTTATTTTAATAATCAAATGAATATTCAATTTTAGTAATCAATAGAAGTAAATAATTTGAGATCTTTAGATATTGTGATTGAATGTTATGTGTTTGAATTTTCAAAGGGAATTTAAATTGTGTGATGAGATTTTAATTTAATAATCATGAATAAATAAATAAATGTTAAATGGTTTATTTTGTGGAACATAATGGTTAAAAATATATGTTAATAATAAATTTTAAGCAATTTTGAAAATCTGATTGCAACACAGGATAAGTCAATAATGATGATAAATAAAAACAGTTAATGAAAAATTTTAAGTAATAATGTTTATAAATTTTATATAAATTATTTAAAAGAGAATTGTTTGTTTGATGTATGCTAATAATCCAGATTTATTGCTATTTGTGTATTGTGTTATGTGATGTATTATAACAGTGTAGTGTGGAATTGCTATGGGGGAAGGTTGTAGATTTTGTATTTAATATTTTATGTTAATAATGGTTAAGCTTCCATATAAAGTGGGTTAAAAACCCATCTAAATTAATATTGTCATTTAAATATAAATTCGTAAATTTAATATTACGAAAGATATGTTACTTGTGATTCCCCAAATTTTCGGGCGGTCACGGCCTCACCGAACCCTGACCGTGGAATTGGTTTAGCTTTAACAGCTATGGTTGGGGCACATTACGATTACGTGCTGACCATAACTGGCCATAGCTGTTATCGTTGTAAAGGTGTATTTTGAAATTGATGGGGGGTAATAAAAGGGGAATCACCAAACTATGGAACAGCGGCTGCCACTCTGTTCGAGAAGGAACAGCAGAGCCAGGTGGTAGATCCGTTTAAGGGTGCGTGATTATTTAACGAGAACATGATGATGTTCACCAATTTTAAACTTAATAGCGGAAGCAGAGACACGGAGAGGTAAAAAACCTGCTCCAAAATATACAGTCTCTGTGGAAGCGAAAAGGCGCCACAGTCTTACATAATTGAAATAGTGTGTGTGGTTGGGAGGTTATCCAAGGGGATAACGTATTAAAAATTTGATATATTTCAATTAATAATGATGATTTGCTACTCAATAATTTTGTTTGAATTTAAAAAATAGATGCACTAAATACTTCTTATATTGTGTTATTATGTCTTATTGTGTCGATTGCATTAGTATGTTAGGAATAAGTATTATAAAAATATAATAATATGTTTTCAATGTGTTTATAGATTTAAAAATAAAATGAAAAATAGTTGTGATAGGTAAAATTTTCAATGGGTTGTAAAAGATAGAAATGGGTGATAGTAATTGTTTGAATAAAATGTTTGAATCAGTTCAAGTTGAATTTTGTGGGACATAGATTTGTCCAAATCGAAGTAAGAGTTAAAGTAATAGTGGAGATGAAAATAATGCAATGTTGTTTTGAGTTAGTATATGTTATAGAATTTTGAGAAGTATAAGTGGAGACACAGTAGTTATGGAGATTTTATGTAGAGTTTTGAGCGATATATTGTTTATTTTGTTGATGTTAATTTGTTGTAGTTGTAGTGAAGTTATGAGAGTGAGATTTTTTGGGGATGGCAATTTTGTAGTAGTGGTAGTGTAATGTGGGAGTCCGCAACATAAGGGTTGGGACGGGATAGGGACCGATTGGCGCCGGAAAGGGTTACCTAGGGGGAGTCCAGGGACCAACATAAGGGAATGAGTTTTGGGAAGGAAACACGTATCCTATGTACAAAGGGTTAGAGAGTATTTTTTTTTATAAGAGTAGAAGGTGGAGATTGGAGTTAAAGTAGTAAGTAGTTAGAGGTAGAGAAGGGTTAGTAAAATTTTGATAGTGGGGTGTCATACTAGTTAGAGATTTTGTAAGGGAACGTTAGAGTAATAAAAGGGGTAAGATTATGAGTGCCAAGTGGATAAAGTAAATTATAATGAATAACGTAGAATCACCCAAAGTAATGAAATGGAATAATGATGGCCATAATTGAAAAAAAAAAAAAATAAATAAAATAAAATAAATTTTGTAATTTTGAGAATAGAGTTAATAAGAGTAAATCAAGTTTAAAAGTAATTTTTTGATTTTATATGCCAATTTAATGATATAAAGTGTGTAACATTTTAAATACCACTTGTTTGTTTTAATGTGAATTAGAAGTGTATTATATTTTCTTATGTTATATTGTGTTTGTTAGTTTAAGAGAATTTTATGAAGTTAACTATTTTAAATGCATTTTTAAATTGGGGATGAGAGAAATGTAATATGGTAATGGGAAATGTTAATAAGTCAGTCGTCTGTTTGCTTAAATTCTGATGGGAATCAGGGCAATGATTTTGAATTTTGGGGTAAAGTTGATAAGGGTAAGTAGATGGAATTTTAAGAGGGGTATATATATATTGTTGGTAAATATGTTATGATATATACATGTTAGCGATAAATGAAAAACAAAACCAGTGCTTCTTAGCGCAAACCAGCACCGCTAGGGGGAAACAGATCAGTTGGGGATATGGTGTTGTATAAGGCCACTATTTAATATTTTGATTTGTTGTTTCAGTGTTTGGTGATGCTGTGGCGGCGGACCTGAGCTGGCCTGCGCGTCAGAGCAGGGGCGTGGAGTATCTGTCTGACTCTACGGTGTTGGGATCTCGAGAGAGAAGTCCAGTATTGTCATGCAGATGCGGTCACAGTCACCGGACCAAGGGTGAGTTGATTATTCTTTTGTGTAAACCATACAGGGGGTTGTGGCGACATATCCTGGCTGATCCCTCTAGCAAGTATGAATGTGTCAATGAGATTTTTTATGCTTCGGCATAAAATATCTCATTGAGGGGGTATTGTAGCGGGGCATTTTTGGGCATACCTGGGGTAATAACAGGATTTGTATTTTTTCATAATAATTAACTTGTCGAGTGATAGAAAAATGTTATGACCGAGAGGTAAATTTGTTATGTGGAAGCGATCGCAACGTGGCAGCATTGACTGTGACAATTATTTAATGATATTGAGTTTTAATAACAGCCAACAACTGTACCAAAATCAGTTCAAGGACAATGACGAACCCGGAAAACGTAAACACGTTATGTAACTAAATCTGTCAACCAATTATGCAACCAGACATCAGGCGATGTGTTGCGTCAGCAAGTTACATAACAACTGTGTGTCATCGGTTCGTCAGAGCCTATCCTGGGTGTGTCACGCCAGCAACTGTGTGACGCACCGAACAGAACAAAGTAGTCAGCTATCAACATCTCAGCGGACCAGACGCAAAATAAACTGTCGCGTCTGCCCGGCTCGCGCCGGTTTTGGGCGAAGTTATTGTGCGTTCGCCGACGCGCCCGTATACAACAATTGGTTTCAAAATGTGAACTTTCAACAAAAAACAAACAGTTTTATAGAGTTATAGTTCCGGAGAATGAATAAATAAGAAAATGTGCGGAATCGGAATGAAATACGTGTTAGAGACGGACTCATCAAGATCTTTGGCAGATAAGTAACCAACATTGGTTAAATCTAAAACCTTTTAAAAAGCAAATTTTGAGAATGGTTAACAAAGAACTGGCAGCCTACAAAATAAACTTAAATTAATTAAAATTAAAATTAATTAAAAAAATGGAAGGGGAATAGAAATGTAGAGAGAGAGAGAGAGAGAGAGAGAGAGAGAGAGAGAGAGAGTGAATATAGAAATTAAACGAAGTGCTGGTTTGTGTAGGTATATAATTATTAAATGTAATTATGGGGGAAACATAATCAAAGAAATATAATTAATAAATAAGACCAAATCAATAATAAAAAGAAAAGGATGTACGGAAATTAATTTTAATGGCATTTATTTCATGAGTTCATAGTTAAGTTGGCAATAGTATGTAAGTGTAGTAAAAGAAATTTTATTTTTTTGTTGTGTGCATTTTAGAGTAAATAAACCTTTTGTTCATTGCCAATGTGAATTAAATTAATCATTACAAATAAACCACATTCTGTTCTTCTAGTTCGCTGATACGAACCTTGGTAAATTATTTTCTTGCAGTTGGCAAGATGGCGCCCGACAAAGTAGATAGTACAATTTTGACAAATTCGAAATCACATTATATTTAGTTATTAATATCAATAAAATGAAATATCACAATTGGTTAGAAATTATGTTTGACTTGGGGTTGTGGATTTGACTTGATTATAATACACAAGTTTTTTTATGTCTGCTTTCTTCCTGTTACACGCATAAGCAAATCATTTTCCAGTCTGGTATATTATTTGTTTGGTATTAAAGCTGATTATTCTTGATAACCAAGTTGACAAGGATATTACTTTGTAAAGGTATTTTTTTGAAATGCTAAAGAAATGTACTTCTTAAAACTTTAGACACCAAACCAGGATAGTTTGTCTTTTGCATAACCAAAATTTATTGGTCTGTCCAACTGGCAAGCCCAGTCTGAAATACTGTCAGATGACTGTTCAATCAGACAGTCATAGAGTTGTGAGGGAATGTCTGCTGTGTGTTCATTAACACTTTCAACACCATGGCCATACGTAACATGGACAGCCCTAAGTGCTGCAGCAGACCATGCCCGTATGCCATACAGTGATACAGTCTTAAACTAACTGATATTTAATTCAATTTAATTTAATTTAATTTAACCTAAGGGATTTGGTTATTTAATTCAATTATTTACTAAATATCTCCTTCGAGCGCCATCTTGTTACCAACTGTAATAAGAAAATTACCAAGGTTCGTTTCAGCAAACTAGGAGAACAGAAGGTGGTTGCTGAAATAATAACAATCATTTATGTTCATCAATAATTAAACGTTCCATCCACATATTCTAGTTCTCCTGTTCGGGCGCCACTGATACAGTCTTAAACTAACTGATATTTAATTCAATTTAATTTAATTTAATTTAACCTAAGGGATTTGGTTATTTAATTCAATTATTTACTAAATATCTCCTTCGAGCGCCATCTTGTTACCAACTGTAATAAGAAAATTACCAAGGTTCGTTTCAGCGAACTAGGAGAACAGAAGGTGGTTGCTGAAATAATAACAATCATTTATGTTCATCAATAATTAAACGTTATTATTACTTCATTATTATTCATATTTCATGTTAATAAAATCATACAGACAAAATTTGAATTAATAATTGACAAAGCGTGAATAATAGTTGTTGATTACCTTGAATCTCTTTTAATTTACTTACTCGCATTACAATAACAGATTCTTGAAATACATTTTTAAGAATTATAACGGGAACGCAAACCAGCCTTCTTATTACTATAAACTATAGTAAAACTATATTCTCACACACACACACACACACACACACACAAAGCTACTTTAGAGATCTCATTTTTAAATATTTTATACTTTCTTCAAAATTTATTTCCCCATTTTATTTAATTTTTTTTAAAAAATAAAATTTAACCAGCATTTTTAATTATTATTTTGAATGTCTACTTTCCTGTTTACGAGTAGAAGTTCGACTCCTGGGGTGTCTCCTTATGGCGTGCACTGTTTTACTGTTTTATAGTTCGCACTATCACATTTTACGGCCGAACTGTTAATTTTAGATGAATATTGGCCGGAAAACTGTTTGTATTTTAGATGTACATATAAAGATTCACATTTTTTAGTGTATGCGGGCCCGTCGGCGAACACAATAACTTCGCCCGAAAACCGGCGAGAGCCGGGCAGACGCACAGTGGTTAGCGTCTGTATCACTCAGATGTTGTTTTGCGACTGTTCTGTTGTGTCACAATGTTGCTGGCGTGACACACCCAGGATAGGCTCTGACGAACCGATGACACACAGTTGTTATGTAAGTTGCTGACGCAACACATCGCCTGATGTCTGGTTGTGTAACGTGTTTACAGATCTTGTTACATAACGTGTTTACGTTTTTCGGGTTCGTCATTGTCCTTGAACTGATTCTGGTACATTTGCAGTTGTTATTAAACTGTCCACACAATATTAAACAATTCTCACAGTCAATGCTGCCACTTTGCGATCGCTTCCACAATAACAAATTTACCTCTCGGTCATAACATTTTTCTATCACTCGACAAGTTAATTATTATTTATAAAATACAAATTCTGTTATCACCCCAGGTATGCCCAAAATGCCCCGCTACAATACCCCCTCAATGAGATATTTTATGCCGAAGCATAAAAAATCTCATTGACACATTCATACTTGCTAGAGGGATCAGCCAGGATATGTCGCCACAACCCCCTGTATGGTTTACACAAAAGAATAATCAACTCACCCTTGGTCCGGTGACTGTGACCGCATCTGCATGACAATACTGGACTTCTCTCTCGAGATCCCAACACCGTAGAGTCAGACAGATACTCCACGCCCCTGCTCTGACGCGCAGGCCAGCTCAGGTCCGCCGCCACAGCATCACCAAACACTGAAACAACAAATCAAAATATTAAATAGTGGCCTTATACAACACCATATCCCCAACTGATCTGTTTCCCCCTAGCGGTGCTGGTTTGCGCTAAGAAGCACTGGTTTTGTTTTTCATTTATCGCTAACATGTATATATCATAACATATTTACCAACAATATATATATACCCCTCTTAAAATTCCATCTACTTACCCTTATCAACTTTACCCCAAAATTCAAAATCATTGCCCTGATTCCCATCAGAATTTAAGCAAACAGACGACTGACTTATTAACATTTCCCATTACCATATTACATTTCTCTCATCCCCAATTTAAAAATGCATTTAAAATAGTTAACTTCATAAAATTCTCTTAAACTAACAAACACAATATAACATAAGAAAATATAATACACTTCTAATTCACATTAAAACAAACAAGTGGTATTTAAAATGTTACACACTTTATATCATTAAATTGGCATATAAAATCAAAAAATTACTTTTAAACTTGATTTACTCTTATTAACTCTATTCTCAAAATTACAAAATTTATTTTATTTTATTTTATTTATTTTTTTTTCAATTATGGCCATCATTATTCCATTTCATTACTTTGGGTGATTCTACGTTATTCATTATAATTTACTTTATCCACTTGGCACTCATAATCTTACCCCTTTTATTACTCTAACGTTCCCTTACAAAATCTCTAACTAGTATGACACCCCACTATCAAAATTTTACTAACCCTTCTCTACCTCTAACTACTTACTACTTTAACTCCAATCTCCACCTTCTACTCTTATAAAAAAAAATACTCTCTAACCCTTTGTACATAGGATACGTGTTTCCTTCCCAAAACTCATTCCCTTATGTTGGTCCCTGGACTCCCCCTAGGTAACCCTTTCCGGCGCCAATCGGTCCCTATCCCGTCCCAACCCTTATGTTGCGGACTCCCACATTACACTACCACTACTACAAAATTGCCATCCCCAAAAAATCTCACTCTCATAACTTCACTACAACTACAACAAATTAACATCAACAAAATAAACAATATATCGCTCAAAACTCTACATAAAATCTCCATAACTACTGTGTCTCCACTTATACTTCTCAAAATTCTATAACATATACTAACTCAAAACAACATTGCATTATTTTCATCTCCACTATTACTTTAACTCTTACTTCGATTTGGACAAATCTATGTCCCACAAAATTCAACTTGAACTGATTCAAACATTTTATTCAAACAATTACTATCACCCATTTCTATCTTTTACAACCCATTGAAAATTTTACCTATCACAACTATTTTTCATTTTATTTTTAAATCTATAAACACATTGAAAACATATTATTATATTTTTATAATACTTATTCCTAACATACTAATGCAATCGACACAATAAGACATAATAACACAATATAAGAAGTATTAAGTGCATCTATTTTTTAAATTCAAACAAAATTATTGAGTAGCAAATCATCAGTATTAATTGAAATATATCAAATTTTTAATACGTTATCCCCTTGGATAACCTCCCAACCACACACACTATTTCAATTATGTAAGACTGTGGCGCCTTTTCGCTTCCACAGAGACTGTATATTTTGGAGCAGGTTTTTTACCTCTCCGTGTCTCTGCTTCCGCTATTAAGTTTAAAATTGGTGAACATCACCAATGTTCTCTTGTTAGGACATAGATTTGTCCAAATCGAAGTAAGAGTTAAAGTAATAGTGGAGATGAAAATAATGCAATGTTGTTTTGAGTTAGTATATGTTATAGAATTTTGAGAAGTATAAGTGGAGACACAGTAGTTATGGAGATTTTATGTAGAGTTTTGAGCGATATATTGTTTATTTTGTTGATGTTAATTTGTTGTAGTTGTAGTGAAGTTATGAGAGTGAGATTTTTTGGGGATGGCAATTTTGTAGTAGTGGTAGTGTAATGTGGGAGTCCGCAACATAAGGGTTGGGACGGGATAGGGACCGATTGGCGCCGGAAAGGGTTACCTAGGGGGAGTCCAGGGACCAACATAAGGGAATGAGTTTTGGGAAGGAAACACGTATCCTATGTACAAAGGGTTAGAGAGTATTTTTTTTTATAAGAGTAGAAGGTGGAGATTGGAGTTAAAGTAGTAAGTAGTTAGAGGTAGAGAAGGGTTAGTAAAATTTTGATAGTGGGGTGTCATACTAGTTAGAGATTTTGTAAGGGAACGTTAGAGTAATAAAAGGGGTAAGATTATGAGTGCCAAGTGGATAAAGTAAATTATAATGAATAACGTAGAATCACCCAAAGTAATGAAATGGAATAATGATGGCCATAATTGAAAAAAAAAAAAAATAAAAATAAAATAAAATAAATTTTGTAATTTTGAGAATAGAGTTAATAAGAGTAAATCAAGTTTAAAAGTAATTTTTTGATTTTATATGCCAATTTAATGATATAAAGTGTGTAACATTTTAAATACCAATTGTTTATTTTAATGTGAATTAGAAGTGTATTATATTTTCTTATGTTATATTGTGTTTGTTAGTTTAAGAGAATTTTATGAAGTTAACTATTTTAAATGCATTTTTAAATTGGGGATGAGAGAAATGTAATATGGTAATGGGAAATGTTAATAAGTCAGTCGTCTGTTTGCTTAAATTCTGATGGGAATCAGGGCAATGATTTTGAATTTTGGGGTAAAGTTGATAAGGGTAAGTAGATGGAATTTTAAGAGGGGTATATATATATATTGTTGGTAAATATGTTATGATATATACATGTTAGCGATAAATGAAAAACAAAACCAGTGCTTCTTAGCGCAAACCAGCACCGCTAGGGGGAAACAGATCAGTTGGGGATATGGTGTTGTATAAGGCCACTATTTAATATTTTGATTTGTTGTTTCAGTGTTTGGTGATGCTGTGGCGGCGGACCTGAGCTGGCCTGCGCGTCAGAGCAGGGGCGTGGAGTATCTGTCTGACTCTACGGTGTTGGGATCTCGAGAGAGAAGTCCAGTATTGTCATGCAGATGCGGTCACAGTCACCGGACCAAGGGTGAGTTGATTATTCTTTTGTGTAAACCATACAGGGGGTTGTGGCGACATATCCTGGCTGATCCCTCTAGCAAGTATGAATGTGTCAATGAGATTTTTTATGCTTCGGCATAAAATATCTCATTGAGGGGGTATTGTAGCGGGGCATTTTGGGCATACCTGGGGTGATAACAGAATTTGTATTTTATAAATAATAATTAACTTGTCGAGTGATAGAAAAATGTTATGACCGAGAGGTAAATTTGTTATTGTGGAAGCGATCGCATATTTATTATTAACATATATTTTTAACCATTATGTTCCACAAAATTCCACAAAATAAACCATTTAACATTTATTTATTTATTCATGATTATTAAATTAAAATCTCATCACACAATTTAAATTCCCTTTGAAAATTCAAACACATAACATTCAATCACAATATCTAAAGATCTCAAATTATTTACTTCTATTGATTACTAAAATTGAATATTCATTTGATTATTAAAATAACATATCTCAATTATTATCAACATTCTACAAATCATTAACTATTGTCTTCATAATTATTTTGTTATTTAATTAGAGTGCTAAAATATTAATAATATTATTATTATTAACACAACATTTTCCAAAACATATACACATTACTTATCTAACATTTCACAATACACACAAATGAATTCAATATTATTTACAAAATATGCGTCAAAACTGTTCAAGTGTATCTCACTTCAGATGTCCAAATCAGCAAGGTCATTACCAAAAATTTACAATATCTAACAAGGTCTATACACTGATATTCTAGTTCAAAATAACTCTATTTCATCCATTGTACCACTAGAAATCTTGTCACCATAGGTTAGGATTGTCCCGTCTATATCAGGGTTATTCGTTAATGTCAGGTAAATCGTTTTCTCGGTTTTGTATTCCTCAACTACTACGTCAGGTAAGTCATTATAGTCAGGTAAGATATTATCAAAACTATTCTCTGTCTCTCTTTCAACAGGTACGTATTTCACATGATTCATCGTCACCCCTTCTAGTATTTTTCTCAATTCATTATACTTTCTTTCTAACTTGTATATTTCTATTTCATTCTCAACATATAACTCTCTTTCTTCATAGCACCACATCACACTCTCACAATTATTACGGACAGAGGGTACAACATTATACAACATTACTTCATTTAACAATAAGGGTCTCTTGCCCTGAAAAAACAACATTAAATCATCATCATCATTATAAACAATAAGGGGAAAATTTGCCCTCTGCCCCCATTCAATTACTACATTATTTTTCCACTCTCTTTCTATTTCATAAACACTCATTAACATTTCATTATCGCATTCTAAAACTTCATCAGTACTTTTTGTTATTATATTTTCATCATTTACTTCTACATTATTCTTCACCCCCACTATACTCTCAGTATTGTCTACTATTTCGTCATTTTTACATTTTGTCTTACTTAAAACATTGTCACCTAATTTCTCGAACTTCTGTTCTAACTTATTTAAACTGTTTCTTATTATTTCGTGAGTGCTTTCTAAATGTTTATTCATTTCTTGTATTTCATGTTTCAACTCTCTATTCTGATTTTTTAATAACTCTTGCATATCGTTTTTCTGTTCATTAAAAAGTAATCTCATCATCTTGATCATATCATTTTCTTGTATCTCAGCCATTTTAAAAGATTTTATTATAATACCCTTTATACTATTTAATAATTATAATACATACTAATTATTATGTATATTACCTCATAATACTCCTTATATAATTCGACAAATAATTCACTACATCCATAACACTATCAAAACATAACCTCATGTCTACATCTAATTTACGTACATACGTAAATACACATTCCAAACAACCATTCTGTTCTCCCCAGTAGGCTTAAATTTATATAATTATATAAATCGTCCCTACGTTCGGAAGCCACTGATACAGTCTTAAACTAACTGATATTTAATTCAATTTAATTTAATTTAATTTAACCTAAGGGATTTGGTTATTTAATTCAATTATTTACTAAATATCTCCTTCGAGCGCCATCTTGTTACCAACTGTAATAAGAAAATTACCAAGGTTCGTTTCAGCGAACTAGGAGAACAGAAGGTGGTTGCTGAAATAATAACAATCATTTATGTTCATCAATAATTAAACGTTATTATTACTTCATTATTATTCATATTTCATGTTAATAAAATCATACAGACAAAATTTGAATTAATAATTGACAAAGCGTGAATAATAGTTGTTGATTACCTTGAATCTCTTTTAATTTACTTACTCGCATTACAATAACAGATTCTTGAAATACATTTTTAAGAATTATAACGGGAACGCAAACCAGCCTTCTTATTACTATAAACTATAGTAAAACTATATTCTCACACACACACACACACACAAAGCTATTATTACTTCATTATTATTCATATTTCATGTTAATAAAATCATACAGACAAAATTTGAATTAATAATTGACAAAGCGTGAATAATAGTTGTTGATTACCTTGAATCTCTTTTAATTTACTTACTCGCATTACAATAACAGATTCTTGAAATACATTTTTAAGAATTATAACGGGAACGCAAACCAGCCTTCTTATTACTATAAACTATGGTAAAACTATATTCTCACACACACACACACACACACACAAAGCTACTTTAGAGATCTCATTTTTAAATATTTTATACTTTCTTCAAAATTTATTTCCCCATTTTATTTAATTTTTTTTAAAAAAGAAAATTTAACCAGCATTTTTAATTATTATTTTGAATGTCTACTTTCCTGTTTACGAGTAGAAGTTCGACTCCTGGGGTGTCTCCTTATGGCGTGCACTGTTTTACTGTTTTATAGTTCGCACTATCACATTTTACGGCCGAACTGTTAATTTTAGATGAATATTGGCCAGAAAACTGTTTGTATTTTAGATGTACATATAAAGATTCACATTTTTTAGTGTATGCGGGCCCGTCGGCGAACACAATAACTTCGCCCGAAAACCGGCGAGAGCCGGGCAGACGCACAGTGGTTAGCATCTGTATCACTCAGATGTTGTTTTGCGACTGTTCTGTTGTGTCACAATGTTGCTGGCGTGACACACCCAGGATAGGCTCTGACGAACCGATGACACACAGTTGTTATGTAAGTTGCTGACGCAACACATCGCCTGATGTCTGGTTGTGTAACGTGTTTACAGATCTTGTTACATAACGTGTTTACGTTTTTCGGGTTCGTCATTGTCCTTGAACTGATTCTGGTACATTTGCAGTTGTTATTAAACTGTCCACACAATATTAAACAATTCTCACAGTCAATGCTGCCACTTTGCGATCGCTTCCACAATAACAAATTTACCTCTCGGTCATAACATTTTTCTATCACTCGACAAGTTAATTATTATTTATAAAATACAAATTCTGTTATCACCCCAGGTATGCCCAAAATGCCCCGCTACAACAGGTATTCGGTTTTTGTGTATTTAAATGCATTTATCCGTACAGTGTCCGATCAAAGTGTATAGCATGAGGCTAATTCATTTGTTACATAGCCTGCTATTATAATTTAGTTCAATATTTTACCTGTAGATGTCTCCTACAAACCAGTGAAATAATCAGTGTTCAGGTTCAGCTGTTCAGGCACATCATATACATGTGATTTTGTACCAGATGAATCAATATATGATGAAAATTCTGATCAGTTGGATTCCAGAATTGATTATATGGATAAGCATGTACCTATGAACCTGATGAATCGTCCAGTGATGAATATATATAAAAATGAATGTTTCTTTGTTTGTCCCGTATGCATTCCTATATCATTCATCCGATTGCGATGAAACTTCGGTGAGTTGTTGTGCGCACGCCCGCGAAGGTTTCTGAATTAGTACAACCATTTTACAATAGGTGGTGCACGAGTGTACCACTTCTGAAACCCATTATTTAGTTTGAAAGGTAAATATTTGTTTCAACAAATGAGTGTATTTCATATAGTTTAGCGGCAGTTCGTGTGTTTTCAGTGTATGAGTGTGCACGCTTGACAGAATTGAATTGAATCAAATACAGACAGCGACATTTCAGTTCGCGTGTAACATAACAAGTGGTGTTGATTGTGAAATTCCAATTGCCGGTCGACATTAGATAATAGATATCACACGCATTTTCTTTGCTTTTTCCAAGTGAATTTGTAATAGTCGTCACAAAGCATTACTTTCGCTGTCAAATCAATTATGCCACCCAAACGACAAGCGATTGGTCGATCTACACCTCAAGCACAAAAGAAAACGGCATCACGAGCTTCAGAAACAGACGAGCAACGGGAAGCAAGACTGGAAACCATTCGAGTACGCACTGCTCAAGCCCATTTGTCTGAAACAGACGAGCAACGGGAAGCAAGACTGGAAACCGCTCGAGTACGCAATGCTCAAGCCTGTTCGTCTGAAACAGTCGAGCAACGGAAAGCAAGACTGGAAACCATAGTACGCACTGCTCGATCCAGACGAACACTGCACGCTGATTTAAATCTTGGTGCATTCCATTACGATGCTAATTATGATTACAGTCTTCATCCAAGTGTGGTTATTGGAAAAATGGATAAATTATGCGTGTATTGCAGTGCCCTCAAATTTAAGAATGAAACACCAGGAATGTGCTGCACCGGTGGAAAAGTGAAATTTGCCAGAATTACATTCACCATCCGAACCATTATCAACGTTGGTATCAGGTGACACAAGCCAATCGAAACATTTCTTGGCAAACATATGCAAGTACAATTCATGTTTCCAAATGACATCGTTCGGTGCAACAAATATCGTGCGCGAGAATTACATGCCAACATTCAAAGTGCAAGGGCAAATTTATCATCGTGCAGGATCGCTACTACCACTGTCAAACGCAGATCACAAATTTCTTCAAATTTATTTCATGGGAAACACTGATGACAAATCGATCAACGTTGTCGATTCAATACGGGCACTAAACGAGAAATTGTCACTGCATTACAAACTTTATTCGATCAACACAACGAATTAATTCGATTGTTCAGAACTGCCCTTGAACAAATGCCAGCTGATGACTACAAAGTTGTAGTTAGAGCAGACAAAACACCTGTCGGCCAACACGAAAGACAGTATAATGCACCAACAATTGATGAAGTGGCGATCATTATAGTTGGCGAAGAATTTAACTCGTGTGATATAATTCTTCATCGCAGAAATGGTGATGTTCAGCGAGTCTCAGAAACTAATCGCTCATACGACGGATTGCAATATCCGATTTTATTGTGGCAAGGAGAAGATGGATATCATTTCAACATCAAATTGAGAAATCCACAAACAGATGAGGAAACGAATAAGAAAGTCAGTGCCATGAATTACTATTCATATCGATTGATGATTCGTGAAAACGCTGAAAATATTATCTTGAAATGTCGACAATTGTTCCATCAATACATTGTCGATATGTATGCGAAAATCGAAACCGAACGACTCCTCTACATTCGATTAAATCAAACTAAGTTGCGTTCCGAAGAGTACATTCATTTACGTGATGCAGTTGTTAATGATGGCAATGTGAATCCCAATAAATTGGGAAAAATGGTCATACTACTGGCCACATTTACAGGGAGTCCACGGCACATGCATGAATACGCACAAGATGCAATGACATATGTTCGCGCATATGGCTGCCCAGATTTGTTTATTACATTCACATGCAATCCTACGTGGGATGAAATAAAAGAACTTTTGTTAACTGGACAATCATCATCGGATCGTCATGATATTTCTGCGCGTGTGTTCAAACAAAAATTGACATCTTTAATGGATTTCATTGTCAAGCATCATGTTTTTGGAGAGACACGCTGTTGGATGTATTCCATTGAATGGCAAAAAAGAGGATTGCCACATGCACACATTTTGATTTGGTTGATCGAAAAAGTCACACCAGATCAAATTGATCAAGTCATCTCAGCAGAAATACCAGATGTCGACATTGATCCAGACTTATTTGAAGTCGTCACCAAAAACATGATTCATGGTCCATGTGGCTTACTCAACAACAATTCACCATGCATGTCTGATGGGAGATGCACGAAACGATACCCAAGAGACTTACTTGCCGAGACTATCACTGGCAATGACGGATATCCACTCTATTGTCGACGATCAACTGAAGATGGCGGTAAATCCATCACTTTAAAAGTACGAAACAATGATGTTGAAGTTGATAATCGTTGGGTTGTACCTTATTCACCGTTACTCTCGAAAACGTACAAAGCACACATCAATGTCGAGTATTGCAATTCGGTGAAATCGATCAAGTACATTTGCAAATATGTCAACAAAGGAAGTGATATGGCAGTTTTTGGAGTGGGAAATGCAACTGCATCTGTCAGTGAAATCGACCAATATCAACTGGGACGCTACATTAGTAGCAATGAAGCAGTATGGCGCATTTTATCATTTCCAATCCATGAACGACATCCAACAGTTGTTCATTTGGCAGTGCACCTTGAAAATGGACAGCACGTGTACTTCACAACAGAAAATGCACGTGCAAGAGCATTGTCACCACCGCCAACAGCGTTAACTGCATTTTTCTCATTGTGCGGGGATGATATGTTTGCAAAGACGCTACTTTACTCTGAAGTGCTAATATACTGCACATGGAATGCATCAGCGAAAAAGTTTCAACGTCGCAAACAAGGTAAAGCAGTTGAAGGACATCCCAATTTATATTCGACTGACGCGTTAGGCCGTCTGTACACTGTTCACCCAAACAATGCAGAATTTTTACTTGCGATTACTGTTAATCAGCGTACGTGGACCGACATCCTTCCAAGAATTGAGAACAGTAAACTGTCAAGTATGTGCCACTTATCTGTTAAAAAAATAGCAATTATTTTTATATTTTATTCACACTAACTACGCTAGTAATTTTAAAATAAAGAAATTGATAATAAATTTAAGTTGTAAGTCATTTTTTGTTTTTGTACATTTTTCTATTTTTCTGCTTATTAAGCTATAAAAATTAAACCAAAAAACAAATTAGAAATGTATGATAACTGAATTTATTTATTGTCTATTAAAATGTTTTAGACTGTCATTGACTTAAAAATGATGAACAAATCAGTTTTTATTAAATAATGGTGTTTCCAACCTTACAATCTTTGTTTCAAGCCAATCACTTTTTAATTTTATTTTTTTGTTTATAAATATTCGATATTGAGGATAAACAAATATTATTTTTTGTATGTTACTGTGCAGTACCATTTTATTTTATTTTATTTACATGTAACTGAACTTTGAAAACCGTATTTGTGAATAATGTTTGAATGGAATATGCTATTGGCATAGCACTTGGATTCAAATATTCCTGACAAGGTTCTTTAAATTATTAGCTCTGTTAAATAAGTAAAATAAAATATGTAAAATAGATAGAAAAAGAATAGACAAAGTATATAAATATAGTTGTAGAAATTATTGACAGTTAACGTGAATAATATGAGTGATAGAAGTAACAATTGCAGTATGTAAGCATACAGTATTTCTAGGTTAAGTGAGATTATTTCCTGTATCGACTTTATCAGTTAAGAACTAATAGTATCCTCACTATAACAACACAGATAAAGCATTGTTCAGAGTAATGATATTGATAGTATTTTTCAACCAGTCCATTATATGATGCTTTTTCAGTATGAACATATTCAAGTTAGATAATCCAATCACAGCTGCATAATATGTTTATTTTCTTCTGGAAGACACAAAAGCAGTGTTTATCACCTTAGAAGACAAAGTAGAATATCTTCAGCAAATGATGCATAAGAGATATATTCTCCCATGTGCACTGTGATATCCACTGCTGCTTTTGTTTATGAGTAAATGTAGCTGTTTTTATTGTGTTGTGCTGCTGAAGAGAAATATTGAACCCTGCAGTAATAAAAATGTTGTTTGTTTTAAATAATAAGTATTGTATATTTATTGTTAAATAATAATTGGTAATAATGTAATATTAATTTTGTGTTCAGAAGCAGGATCATTACGCAGTCTTAGGTCTTCGTACTGTGAGAAGTAAAGCAACTGAACAAGACATAAAAAATGCATGTAAGTAAATAAATTACTTCCGTTTAGAAGTTTACAGTATTTCTGCTGACTAAAGCTCAGGTTTTGTAATTGTGAGTTTATGATATACTATTTGTTCATGTGAAGGTGGGAAGGTGCAAAATAGGAGCGAGAAAATATATGATTTATTTTCCTTTTCTATCTTTCTAGATCGTCAAAAGGTTTTACGCCATCATCCGGACAAAAGGAAAGTACAAGAGGATGAAGTAAGAGATGAAGATGATTATTTCACGTGTATCACCAAGGCTTGGGAAATCCTGGGAGACAAGGTGAAACGCAGGTCATATGATTCAGTAGATCCAGAAATTGATGATTCAATCCCTCCAAACTGTGAATATACAAGGGCAAATTTCTATAAGGTAAGGCAGGTTGTTATGTGTTTAACAAAATCTGCCATGTAATACTAATCCATAAGTTGTAGAGGAAATGGCAAAGAAGCTCGCAGTTCTTACCTGAACAAAGATTCACGCATATCCGGTTATCTTTGGACTTTGCAGTGATGGTGGGAAGTTATGCTGACTCCTATTCTAATTTTGGAAGACACCCTCTTCTCCAATTATGATGCAAATATATTCAGTTATTATGGCATTACTGGCATTACTATTTAAAGTAAATAAATATTATAAATAGTTAATACTTATATGTTATTCATTATTATTATTATTATATAAACTTTTTATTTGTAGAAAAACATTAACTGACATTAATTATTTACAGCATTGTAATAACATGGACATGTGTTTGTACAATGCACAGCGTTTCAGACAAAGTTTTGTTTACTTCAAGAATGAAGAAATCAGAATCATTTTTTGAGTAGTTTTCACCACTAAAATGACAAATACTGTGTTCTGTGTTGATGACGACAACTGCAGGCTTTTGTGCTGGTTCCCCATAACCATAATTTATAAACATTTTACGTGCATAAAATAAATTATTTCCTACTGTGTATAATTATTTTCAATCGGTTGACATCATGTTTCTGAAAATAAAACAGAATTCAGAGAAAAGGGAAGAAAATAATATAGAGAGTAAAGCTAAGAGTAGGAAAAAGGAAAACATTTCTGCATGTTGTTAGTCTCTCATGTAGATTTTTGCGGTTTTAAACCATAGTTAATTAAAAGGAGCACTATTTTTAGGTCCAGCATGCTTTTATGTTTATTAATGGATCTTTTACCTGATCCATAATATGACATACTCATTTGCTAGTTGAAACTCATTGCTATGTTAATCTGCATTCCTCTTTATACAGTAGTCCCAGCCTACAGCAGTTATGAAAAAGCCCACACTGATCTCTGCCCAGAGCCATTACATACACAGTCTGTTAATTTGGTTAGTAACTGGTTTTTTTATATAGGAGTGGATCAGACGTATGCACTCTCAGTTTAAACACTGAAGACGCCACATCATCAAATGGGCGGGACATTCAGTATTAATCACAATAAAAAAATGTTATGGTAATCCTTAAAGTACCGTGACTTTTTTAAAATCATGTAAATAATTTTAAAAATAAATTTAACCATTGTATTTGATGTGCTGTAGTGTGGCCTAATATTGTAGAAAGTGGTAATAGATTCAATATCATAGTTTGTATAATACACACTTGCCTCTAACAAATTACAAAAGTGTTTGAACATGCACTTTGTGTGAAACAAAGTTGCTGTTTAAAGATGTATTTTTTTTATATTTTGTATGCAGTGGAACCTTGATTTAATGCTCCTTCAATATAATGCAACCCTCGATGGAACGCTCATTTTTCATCGTCCTGACTAGTTTCCCATACAAACAATATAAAATTAACCTTGATTTCATGCGCTGGTTTGGTACGGCACCCTTGGTGTAATGCTGTTTTTGCTGGCTGACAGAAAGCAATTTTCTAAATCATAATGCAAAACACTTTCAAATTTCAAGCGTATGTATTTGGAGACAGTCACTTTCACTACAAGGGGTGGGATTAGGTAAATAAGATGCAAAGGTGGGCTGCGTTGTGTAATGCATTCTTCTCTTGTTAGGTTATGAATGTCACTTATTATTCTGTAGTTTGGTATTGTCATTGTCACTTGATTAATCACTTTTGCTGTCACTACAATTTATTAGTTGTTCGATTTATTCTTCTCAAAGATACACATTACTCATTTTTGAAGACATATTACGAGAATAATACTGAAAACCAAAATGCACTAAACAAAGACTCGCATGCACATGGGACAAATGAACTCACAAAAGTGTAAACAACAATGACCTGTTAAATTTCGTGTTCAACCGCAGTCTCTTGCGCAAAGAACATAAAAGTTGTGTACTGTATAAAGGAATAATGTGTCTTTGAAATGATATAGAAAGCAATGCTATCTGTTAAGAAATGACTGAGTTAAAAGATGTAGATTATTCACAGGCCGATTCATTCGGCCTTGGAACTTTTGGCAGAGACAACTGGCCTGATGGAATCAGCCTGTGGGACTGAAAGGGTTAAAATCGAATATTTATAAGAATCCTGAACATTTGTATGATAAGAATCCTGAATTTCTCATTTTCCTTGAGGAAAGTGATGGAGGGGACCTAACCTTGAAGGTAATCTTGTACCCCTCGCATCAGGAACAGAAGTTAGTTACATCACTGTGCTTAATATCCATTACTATTTTTTCACGTATTACTTAGTATGATTTTGTGTTCAAGTTATTGAAAAATATTTTCTGTTGTTTATTCTTTAATTAAACACCATTACAACCTTAAATGTAGTGGAAATCTTACTACACAGACAGCAATGACCTTTTCAAATACTTACCAGTTTAAAATGATAATTTTTAAAGTTCTTCACATGGAGTATAATGGCACTATCAGCTTTTGATGCTTACTTTGTGAAAATGTTTGTCAGGGATTAAACCGAAAGGAAAGTTTTAACAGTATGAAATGGTAGTATAAAGCAAACAGTCCATGGTCTGTTATCTTCCTTCGTGGCATGGCAATTTACTCAAGACCTTTCATTGTAACTAACCCTTTTCCTTCCTGTTTGGCTGGTGTGGCAAATCACCCATAGTTCTAGATTCTTGAATCAGTGTGGCACTTTACCTACACACATAAAGGTGTAGTCTTCTTTGACCTTGGAAACAAAAATTTGACTTGTTCGGTGGTCATTATGTTGTGTAAGTTATATGTTATCTTGATTGACATCAAAGGATGTGCTAACAAAATCTTTGAAATTATTGAAATTTTTGTGTTTTGTATAGCTTCTTTGCAAGAGAAAAATCATTAGTACTGATATTGTATTATTTTTATTGTTAAATAAAGTGTACTTTAATTACTTTTTAAAAATCAGTTTATGATTTTTAAGAGGCCACATATCTAAACAATATATTTCGCAGAGAAAATATTTGTATTGGCTAGAAGGTACTACTGCATAAGCAGCAGCCATTTCTGCCTTCATTCATTTTGTTTTGTAATTAATTAACTGCCATATTTATTTATGTAATATTTGCTCTCACATAATTTTTGCACCCCTGTGTTTTATCTTTTATATTCTTTAGTAATTTTGTTTGCAGTGTCAAACACGGTAATAGTAGAAAACAGCCTGTTATCATAAAATGGAAAGTAGGCATACAGCGACATGCTAATTTTCTCTTGACCCCCTCCCCTGTGATCAGCTGCTATAAACGAGGGTCAGCAGATACCAACTTGCCTATAACTCTCACCTAGCCCTATTCATGTTTACTGAACTAGCATAAATGTATGCTACAGAAATGTATTCTAACACACTTCAAGTGAAAGTCTACAAATAGAGGAAATAGAGCTTTAATTTATCATTAACTTCTTAATGAGTGTTATAATTAGGATGAAAATGTTGAAAGTTAAATAGAAAAATTGACTATTTTGGACAATTTGACACTCCCAATAATTATACAGCACCACTGATTAGAAAGTTTGTAACAAACACGCAACAATTTATATTTCTAATACTGTATTTTATTTCTCTTGTAATTTACATACTCCTATTTTAAGACAACAAACATAATTCACACTACGCTGTTTTTAAATTTGTTGTGCCAAAGCTTGAAAGGATTTCGTGTGATGTTTTAATGTATGTATTAACATGTGATTGAACAAATATTTACATTTACATGTGATTTAGTTTGTGAAGACATGTAAAAACAGCAGCTAGGAACCAACTTTAATCGTACACATAACTTAAAATATTAACAATATTTCCATATGCTAAATGTTGAAAAATGGTAAATTGGGTTATTCCTCATTTTGTTTTTTCACACTTTTTGCCTGTATGGTTAACTTATTTTAAACCTTGAAAATATAGTAATTAATTAGCATTACTTAAAGGTAATCTCACAATTTTACCTTTATGTTTTGTTATGGAGAGCTAAAATAAGCACAATACATAGTATTTTTTTAACCCCTTAGCTATTGAATTTTGAAAAAGTATTTCTTACCAAGCCTCTAGAACTAAATGAAACCTTGTGCCAAATTTTATGATTCCTTGTGGTTTGGATGATGAATATATCAGTCATTGGTATTTGGATTCTGTGTGTTCTTGCACCTGTGTGGTTTTTGAGCAAACAGTAGTTACTTGAATGCACAGTGGTACTTCGTATCAGTTGTATTATATGATTTATTTCAATCAAATATATTGCAACTTACCGTCTGCGGCTTTTTGAAACAACGTCTTCACTATAAAGTTTACATGTTTCGGGACACTTGTCCCATCCTCAGAACTTAAAATGTTCATGTATCATTTAACATTGATACAGTTGTCAAATAATTAAAATATTAAAATCCAATATGAAACAAAATCACAATACTTGAATGTTTAAAATGAGCGCGACGGTTAAACGATGTACATCGTACGGTGACTGACCACGCACCCAGTGACCGCACTTTTACGTTGAGTGCGCGGTCAGTCACCGTACGATGTACATCGTTTAACCGTCGCACTCGTTTTAAACATTCAAGTATTGTGATTTTGTTTCATATTGGATTTTAATATTTTAATTATTTGACAACTGTATCAACGTTAAATGATACACGAACATTTTAAGTTCTGAGGATGGGACAAGTGTCCCGAAACATGTAAACTTTATAGTGAAGACGTTGTTTCAAAAAGCCGCAGACGGTAAGTTGCAACATATTTGACTGAACAACACGTGGCTTGGTACTAAAAAATTTGGGATTTATTCCTTTTAAACATGATTTATTTATGGTAATGGTATCGTATATATTAAAATGGTGAGATCTCTCAGCTTTTTCTTTATTTTTCAGCACTTAGTTTATTACTGAATATATTTAATTACTTGTATATAATGTATTGTTAATGAATATTACCCTGTTACTGCTCATATTTATATAGGTTCTTGGAGATGCATTTAGGAAGAATGCATGTTGGTCAGAAATTCAACCAGTGCCTGATTTAGGAGATAAAAATTCAACAAGAGCAGAAGTCAATCACTTTTATTCATTTTGGTATAATTTCCAATCGTGGCGAGAATTTTCGTATTTGGATGAAGAAGAAAAAGAAAAAGGTCTAGAGTAAGTACACAAATAAAGGTAAAAAAATATAAGTAAAATAAAGTAATTAAGTGTTTGCTTAGTACGTACTTGTTGTTGCAACAAGAGTGTTTGTCGTGATCGTCACTTATAACTGTTCACTGTCTCTCCATAATAAGATAATAAACAAAACAAGATTGATTTTTGCTAAAAGGTTTTATTGAATTACAATTTTTAATTTTGTAAAACTCAAAACACTAAAATCATCAAATTAGTAAAACTAGAAACTGTGTTTTTGTAATTTAAGGGTAAAGTTAACAAACATTTGGTTAATCATGTAATAATGAAGACACATAAAAGGCAAACTATTAATATTGTTATGACGGCTGCATGGATCGTCATCTTGTACAGTGGAAACAGAATAACTGATATCAGATGAAGTCACTAATTACAACTTTAATTAGAAAGGAAGAATAGCTAGAAATTGTCAAGGCACTCTTATACAATAATTCAAGTCAAATGTGCCCAATACACAATAATAGATGTCACCTTATTATAGTTTTGAATAAGTAAAACAGTTACACTAAAACAACACATCACAATAACAATCATTCTGAACCGTGCAGTAATGTTTCTGGTCAAAACTTAACTTTGTCGGCTGCTGGCTTCTTATATCTATACCCCACTGAGATTATAGAATAATCATCCCTTTTCCGGGCGGTGTGCCAAGAATAATTTGTGGTTACAGGCAGTAGAATGCTCTGGAAATTATGTCAGTGTCTGCCCTTGAACGCACTGTGCCGACCGAATGTGGTAGTGTAAACAACAAACGTCTGGAGCACCTGTCTCGATCCACCTCAAGTGTTGAATAATTAACGCAGTGAAATGTCACTTAGTTGCATTTCCTCTGAATGTAACACACACACACACACACACATTTTTACATGATTTTAACATGATTTTAACATGATTTTAAAAACAATTGTATGAAGGTCTTTGGCCTGAAGAAGTAGTTAATAATTTTAACGCACATATAGAGTACTTATACTCAACATATTTTAACATACCAAGTGGAATGCATTTGTTTTAAATTATGAAGTACTCAAGTAATTACAAAAACTAATATAGTTGTTATTAAAAAGTAACATAACTTTTATATCTTCAAAACTTATTAAGCTAGAGACTTAAGTTAAATTCAGTTGATTCTGATAATTTCATTTACTTACACTAGATACCTACCGCTAATAACAAAAAAATTTCACACAGGCCAACTTTTTCATGTCATAATTTGAAAACAAAATATTAACTAAAAGTTATATATAGTTTTTTTAATAACAAGTATGAAGTGTACAGAGAAAAATTAAGTATTCCTTCGCTTGCTGACATACTAAGCTACAAAGAGAAGTAAAATTGGTCTGTTTGCATGAATTAACAACTTAAATACAATGAGTTATGTTTTAAAGTTCCACAAATTGTTGAACTGTACAATTTATTGCTTTTATATTTTTTACAACTTTGTTGATGGTCAAAATAACATATAAATTGGAAGAATAATGAATAATGATTTGAAAATTATAAAAATTTGAATATTATAATTCTGTGAATTTAATTTGTGGACAACTAAGTTTTCAAATCGCACAGTACGTACGAGAGAAACCCCATGTATTCAGTGTACTTCCCTAACTTTCCTATTGTGTTGTGGGACTTCTGAATGAGTATATGCTTCCTGAGAAGAGGGGTGGTCCTTATGGCCAAGCCAAGAACTACAGTGTTAGTCATTTTCATAGTCTGTTTTAATAGTGTATTTTAGTGTCCAATACTACTATTAGATTGTGGATAATTCAGATGTATTGTACTATTTGATTATGGTTGAATCGGTTTTTCCAAAGACATATCTGTGGCTTAATTAATGATAAACAAATTACATTTTCAGTCATAATGGCCCATTTTTTTGTGTTGTCAGATTTTATCTTCAGTTTTTGTTATGTTCCTTAACCACATTCACATTTCATATAAATTTCAATGTGACACTAAATATAATAGCTCAGGAGACACTAAAAATGATATTATGAATGATTATTTTGTTACATCAACAACTATAGGTAAAATGACTTTAATAAATAGCAGAGATTTATTGAGCTATCTGGAGCCATTTTCTGCTTGTGTTTGTCTGTTAGTATTCATAGAATCTAACGTGCGCTCACTTTCTCATAAAGAAGTTTTATTTATGATACAGCTATCTGCATTACCAATACTTATGTTTAAGGCAGTATCACACACTGTGATTCCATGTTCATTTTTAATGAATGTGTTGTACCTGTTAGCCATCTCTTCTGTTGTCAATGTTTCTGGACATCATGGGTATGGTTCATTCTCATCATGTTCTCAGCCATTTTTGAAAGCGTTACTTCATTTATAGAAGCTTAAGTTTGATAATGTTTCCTCACCAAATTAGCTTTTAAGTCTTTTAAATATTTCTGATAGTTTCATGTTTTCTTTCATAAGAACTTAAATAATAATTGTTCTATGCTCGAATCCACTTTACTTCTCTTGTGTCGTACTTGTAAAATGAACAAGAATGCATTCTGGTTGCTGAATAACTGGGAGAGATTTGTGTTAGTTCCTGCACATTGGCCATGCTATCAACTTCAGCATTTGTTTTTGCTTCTTTTATTTGCCACTCAACCAAATTATAACTTAAATTTGAATGCCCTTTGTATAGCAATTTAGTATGCACAGTTCACAGTCTTCTATAATAATTAAAAAAAATTCCATCAAATTCATGTACGGTCATTTTACAGTAATTTTCTTGTGTGTCTTATACACACCACATCTTCCAGAATACACAACGCCCTGATTCACTGTGTGGGTGGTACAGTGTTTTACTTTAATTCATATAGTTACTAAACAGAAGCATTTCATTATCTTTTCAAACATTGTTCTTTGAACTTCTGTGGTCATTAACTTGATTATACTCTTATGGTAACTTCAGAAAATGGTAGACACTCTCTTTGCATATCTGCCACCTACTACGAATGTACAGAAAACCTGTTGAAATTATATAGACACAGCAGATAGTGACAAAATATGGAAAAGGTTATAATGGAATAAGGCTTCATTTGTTATGAAAAACACTCAGATGAGCGTCTGGTTTGCTCTACAAATTGTTAAATGTGTAAACACGCACAGGTATGTATATTGTTAACTCCATGTGTGCTAGGTTTTATTTTTCTGTACATCACTTCAAAATGAAAGTGTTTTTTGTTTTTCACTATTTTTGTCGATGTGATAGAGTTTATGTGTGTTGGTTACCTGCCTTTGTGCATTGAACCTAAATGCTGCAAGTCAGGTGATTTTGCAAAAACAGATTAGGCTCTGTCCGTTGTCACAGACATCTTTACAAAAAAGAGTAGACATTCTATATTATCAGTTAACGTCTGCAGTGATTCACTGAGCAAGTGTGATTTGTGAATAGTATTGTCCAGTTCTAATAGTGCTAGTTCTTCAGGGTTATCAATTATTAATTCAACTTTTAGATTGTGTGATAAGTTCTATTTTGCAAATCAGTTACTAACAGTTATATTGTGTAGGACTTTAAAACCACCAAAAATTAATATGCATATCCATTCTTCTTAGATCTTCCAGCACATCATCCAACCATCTTATTCTAGGTCGGCCCCTTTTTCTGCTTTTATAGAGTTGTGCCCGCAAGATTTTCTTTGGCGCTCTAAGTGACCTAGCCAATGTCTTCTTTGAGCCTTTATAATCTTACAGTGTTCTCATGGTATCTTACAATACCTCATCTATCTCCTGGTTATTTCATATTCTCCATTCATCATCTTTAACCAGGCCATAAACATGTCACACAATCTTTCTTTCAAACCATCTTAGTGTTTCTTGTTTCTTTTTTGTTAATGTCAAAGTCTTGCCTCCATAAGTAAAACTCAGTTATAACTGTCTTATATATTTTTATTTTTGTGTTACGACTAATGAGTTTGCTTCTCAATAGTCTACTGTTAGTATAATATGCCCTATTTCCTATTGGTATCCTATCACATATTGTTGTGTTTGTGGACCCTTTATTATCTGTCATGTTACCCAGGTATCTGAATTTACAGGCATCAAATGAATTGTCCTGTAGGCATAAACAAATATTGATTTCTTCTCCTTTCTGATGCAGAAGTTAGCATGTATTTAGTTTTGCTGATATTTACATTCAGTCCCATTTCAGTGCTTTTTATTTAGCTCCTTGTATACCTCACCTAGCCGTATGTTATTCATCATCATCATTGGCTCGACAGCATTTTGTGGTCCCTGGCCTTCTTCAGAAGATTTCACCATTCTTCTCTATTCATAGCCATATTCTTTCGCTTTCTAGTTCCATGAGCACTGATGTCCTGACTCATCCCTCTATCTCACTTTTTGCCTTTCAACTTTCCTTTTACCTTCTGGCTTTGCTATAGTATGTTACATTTACTGTTATCCTAACTTCTATTACCTTCTTTCACTTCCTGTGTCACAATCAGAAATTTGTATATTTGACTTATTATGTCATTCACTGAGAATATAGTGGCATTTCCTTTATTTGCCAAGAGTATGTTGCAGCCCACTGTGAGTGGTCACTGCCCAAATGGCTAGTAAATTCTCAGATGAAATAATATTCTCAGACCACAAGTTGTATTGGGTAGATACTTAAAAAGTGCTTATTGGCAGCAGTGACTTATAGTGTTAACATTATACTGCTCAACAAATACAACTTCACGTGCTTCAACACACGTTCATTAATCTGACACATTTTTTAAACATAACCTCTCACAGTATACACTAATACTCTTAAATTTTTTTCAGACGTGAAATTAGGCGCTGGATAGATAAACAGAACAAAGTAATGAGACTGAAACATAAAAAGGAAGAGATGGGACGTATAAGGGCTTTAGTAGACTTAGCTTATAATATGGATGAACGTGTAATAAAATTCAAAAAGGAGGATAAGGAAAAGAAAATGGCTTTACGAAATGCGAGAAAGAATGAAATTATACAAAAGAAGAAGGAAGAAGAGAAAGTAAGTACTGTAATTCCAACATTTTTGACACCATTTAGAAAATTGTTCAGCAGCACTGAAAACATTGCTTACTGATGTTCTGTCTTTGAATGGCAAACATTTTGCATTTTCCTGCTTAGTGTTTACAAAACTGTTCAGTCATTTTTCTGTATTGAACATAATTAATTAATTATTCTTCATAGAGATAGATGTGAGCGTACTTATTAATGTAGAGAGAGGAAATATTTTAAGTATGTAACTCCCAATGATCCGAGGTATGGAAGGGATAAGAGCCTTGCTTAATCCAAATTTACAGATAAACCTACTTTTTTATAAAAAAAATTGTGTTAGTAAATATTAGGTACAGTATGATGTTCATCATCATATAATGTGTATATAATAAAAACTATGACGTTGTATACCCAATAGTATGAAACAAAATGTAAAGTAATGTGTAGTATAGTATGTACATTAATATGTGACAGAATTATATAATACAATAGAATGTTAACTTTTTGCCTTAGGCTAAAGAAAAAGAAGAGTGTATACAGTAAGTGACGTATCATGTGATCTGGTATTGATATTAATAGATTAAAAATCAAAATAGAAGTGAGTGCTGTATACGTAGCCATGAGAAAGTATAGTGAAGTATTAAATGAGAGATTGTTAGTAAGATTATTTGTTATAATATGAATTATTTTATGTGTTTAATCAGTCTGATATACTTAGTTTTTCAGAGTTGCATATACAGTGGTTAATTTATTCAGTGTTTTACGATATTTGTTTTAAAGAAGGGAATGCATTTTTTGTTGTCCCTTAGTGTTATTCTTAGTGCCATATATTCTTAAAAAATTAATAATAATTATTATTATTATTTCTGCTTGTCAGAAAAAAATATTTTCTCTGTTGAGATAAAAGTGTGTATATAGTTCTGAATATAGAAAATAGAGAGTCTATTGAAAATTTTGTTAAGGAGCTATACCGTGTCAGACACATTGAACTTCATTTAAACGTCACTGCAGCCATAAAATATAAATTGATAGTCTGATTATTCAAGCATAATTCAGAAATGTGCAGGCTTGAACAAATATTTGAGTATTGTACAGCTTGGTATTATGATTGTCAAACATTCTGTTGGGAAAAATTATTGGTGAAACATTAAACATTCAATTTAATTTTGAATGTAAATACATTCCACTTGTTGATTGAATATATTTTGACTATTTTGATGAAGATAGTCTTAACACTGATGAAATAGGGTTATTTTTCCAACTTGCCACTGTTAGAAATCTTAAATTTCAAAGAAAAAAATACAAACACACACATGCACATGCTTAGTGAGGGAGAGGAGAGAGCTCTACTATTGTATTTAATTTCAGGCAGCAGCTTTAGCTGAAGAGCAAAAGCGAATCGAGAAGCAAGTAGCTGATGAAGAGGAACGTATTAAACGAGAAGCCTTAAAAGCAGAACGTGATGCACTTAAGCGGGCGTTGAAGAAAGAGAAAAAAAGAATTAGAGACATTTGCAAAGAAAATAATTATTTCACAAAAGATCAAAGTGAAATTGTTGCTCACATGACAGGACTAGAAAGAGTCTGTGAACTATATGGAGCAGAAGAGTAAGTGTATTTATATGTATGACCAGCCATTCTGTTAGATATTAATGTATTATTAATTTCTTAAAATGTTAATGGCAGTCTACAAATCTATTTCTTAAAATACATTTTCTATGTTTTTGTATACTCCATGTGGGATTACATAATTAGAAGCAGATTAAGATCATATTTTACTATTCCAACAAGTTTTTCTATGGTTTTTAACAAAATAAAAATGTTCATAACATATTTTTGTTACATGTCTTTGTTGATATAAACTAATATTAACTAATACTCTTTATGTAGCTGTTCATAGTACAGACAGAGTGGATTATGCTTACCTAAATCCATTGCTGTTGGTTGCGGTGGCTATTTATTTTGAAGTTTAATTTTAAATTTTATTTATTTACTTATTTTACTAGCTTTATGGTTCGTGTGTCTTCTTTCATAACGTTAATAGCATGTTTTGAGGTCATTTGATTCAACAAAAGGAGAATTACTGTATCAACTATTTTCCTTTTTATTTATGTATGCATGAAAGTTTTTACATTGTGGCATATTTGTAAGCACCCAAGTTCCTGCAAGTACACGCTTCGTATGATTATCATGATCTTCAATTTGTTCACAACAATCTTTGAAGATTTGCACTGCTTGTTTATGCTAGAAGCCTTCTGCAACACTTTCTCCATGACAGAACAGTTTATAACAACTTTGTCAAATTTTGTTGCTTCCCTGCTATATACACTTTTTCCTCTAACGAGGCCTTTCGGTTTCACAACCATTATCAAGTTCTTCCTACAACAACTCGTTGTAGAGTTCGTTCTTACAATGAGTTGTTGTAGGAAGAACTTGATAATGGTTGTGAAACCGAAAGGCCTCGTTCGAGGAAAAAGTGTATATAGCAGGGAAGCAACAAAATTTGACAAAGTTGTTATGAAGACTGCTAACATAGAGAAAATAACTGAGAACAGTTTATCGAATTCTTTATACAAAATTTACTCCATATTTTTCAATCATGCATTGCAGAATGTCAAAATAATCACAAAATACTCCAAAACAAAACTTACTCAATTAGTTCTTAAATCTAAACCATTCGTCCAATAGTGTAAAATTTTATTTAATTGTGACTAAGATAGGTAGAAATATCAAATAAAAATGTTTAAATTCGACATTTATAGTGCACGAAATCCACAAATTGCACGAACTTTTTGATCAAAACTTGTACATAGGTATGTAGAACAGAGAAAGGGGTGAAAAGTTGAATGAGTTACCGAATGGGTAATACGTTATACACAGAATAGAAGAAACTGTGTGAGTATTATTATGAGGACTAAATTACAAATGTTCACAAAAAGAGGGTAAATTAAATATAGTAAACCCATGAATAGATCAGCAAGCAGAGTTTTATCCATCATGATTAGTTGTTTTGGCTGTTTTTTGTGGCACTGCATGTAATAAGGTATTAGCATTTTTTCTGTGCTGTAAGTCATCACTGCATGAATGACGTTAGCTTTTAGTTATACAAATCAGAGAATTTTATTTCTTTTGTAATTTACATAAATTGTTTCAGATTAAGTACATTCTTCAACAGACTACAAACATCTGGAAGAGAAGCATTTTTACAAGCTTTGCAAGAAACTGAAAAGAAAATCGAAGCCGAGCGTCAACAGGTTTTAGAAAAACAACAGAAAAATTCAGTTTCAAATGTATCACAAAAAGATCTGACACCTCCGTGGCCTACTGAACAGATTCAACTACTTACTAAAGCTGTGAATCTCTTTCCTGCCGGAACTTATCAGAGGTTGTATGATAACCTTACTTATTTTTTATGTATGTAATGATGTAACTGTTATTTAATTTACTATTAAAAGCTGTAATAATTTTTGTTTGATTATTATTTAATAAAAATTGTAAAAAGGATAACAAAATATTTGTTAAATTAATTATTCTTATTTGATTTTGCAGATGGGAACAGGTAGCGAATTTTGTAAATCAACATGCAGTGGGTATTCAGAGATCTCCTAAAGAAGTTCTGTTGAAAGCTAAGGACCTGCAAAACAGTTATTATCGCAATAAAGGAAATGGAAATAAATTTGTAGTGAAAGGTGATGAAGGTAAGTACAGTAATACCTCTCTAATTCGGATTATATGGTGCAAAGCCTAGTCCGAATTAGAGAAAAATCCGAATTATAGAATATTTTATAGAAATTCATACTACAGTATAGGTAAAGTGCCGTAAAAATAAATATTAAAACTACGTAAATATTAATGGAAATTTAAATTTATTGTACTTGCAAAATGGATAACTAAATTCACATAAACAACAATCTTTCACCATCAGTGTTTTCAAGTTAAGTTCGCACCCAAAAAGTTTATAAGTAATGCATACCTGCAATTATTAATGTACGTAAATATTAATGGAAATTTAATTTTATTGTATTTTACAAAACGGAAGAATAAATAATTTCACGATACCAACAAAAAAAACTTCACTGACAGTGTTTTCACTTTAGCACACAAAGAGTTATGTAATATTAATGGCTGGTCCCTGAAGTTGATGGTTTTGATTCTTCCCGAACTGAAGCTACAGGCTTAAAAAAGGTTGAAATTGTAGACTGTTTTGCCCTGTTGTATTGTTTTTAATAATTTCTTGACGCGTTTCTTTGATGATTAAATAGTATTTTTGAAATTCTGGGTCAGTGTCAATAAAGTTAATAACTGCATCGAGATTTTCCCGCACCTTGGAAAGTGTAGGCTTAGGAACATTATCGTCGCCCTCTTCATCGTCACTATCATCTCCAACTTCTTCTTTCTGACCTTGCATTTGATAGACGATCTCTTCCTCTGTTAAATTCTGGTAGCCTACGTCATCTTCATCGGCACCCAACCATTCTCTTATGTCTTCAATGTTGGTAGCTCCAAAAGCACCTGCATAATCTTCATCTTCCAAACCTTGCAGGTCGATCTCTGGCGCTTTATCGTACAAAATCTTATTCCATGCATTGCATAATGTAGATATTGTGATCTCATTCCAGCTGTTTTCCCAATTATAAATAGCACTTTTAATACTGTATTCCTTTATTTTTTTAAGAGTTTGTTCACCCCTATTGTCCATTTCTTCATCGTCCATAAAAAATACCATGCATTCGTCGAGTTGTTTACGTCTGTAAAGGAGTTTGCAACTGAGAATTACTCCCTGATTCATTGGTTGGATAAGCGAAGTCGTATTGGGAGGCAAGAACATAGTTTTGATTTTTCCATCGCTGCTAGTCAATATATTACTGGAGGGATGAGCAGGAGCATTGTCTAATATCAACAAAGCTTTAACATCCTCTTCTTTTATTTTTAAAACATCTAGCTGGAATTTTCTAACCTCTGGCACAAAATTATGAAAAAAACCAATCGCTGGAAAATTTCTGAGTAAACCATGCAGTCTTTTTTACTTTGTAAATAACTGGTAGGCTTTCCATAATGTTTTTAATTGCTCTAGGCTTTGCTGATTTTCCAACAACGACGGATGTTAGACGGTGAGACCCATCTGCGTTTGCACATAAGAGAGCAGATAGTCTTTGTTTATTTACCTTTTGGCCTGGTGTGGAATTGTCCATTCTATAGGCCTGAGTATTCTGAGGAATGGATCTCCAAAACAAGCCTGTTTTGTCACCATTATAAATTTGGTAAAGAAGAAGTTTTTTATCAGTAATTACTGCTTTTTAAGTTTTTGGCGAAACGGTTCGACACTAGAAACATCGGAACTTAAACTTTCCCCAAATATTTTCCGGTTTACAATGGAATGCCGCTGCCGAAATTTAAAAAGCCATCCTGTAGTAGCTTTAAAATCAGTTTCTCCCAATTTTTGAGCGAATCTTTCTGCCATTGCCTGTAATTCTACACCTCTAACTGGAACACCAACTAAACGTTGCTGCTTGTACCAAGTGTATACAGCATCGTCAATATTACTGAACTTTGCTGCAGTCGTTCGTTTTCTTTTAACAATACTCACATTTGGCATATCTTGCTTTAAAACAAAATTGGAAATTTTTTTCTGTCTTTTTTTATAGACTTACTAATTTCAAACTCGTTTAAAATATTCTGCACAGAATAACCAGCGTCTATTTTACTCAACACTTTCATTTTGTCTTCTAAAGTTAAAGTCTTGTATTTACCTCTAGCGCTCATATTGTAATACAGTACTGTAAATTAATACCAAATAGTGTTTGAAGAAAATGTGGTTTGAAAAGCTGTACGCAACTAAGAAATTACTTCAGTACAATAGAACGCACACGAATACAAAAACAATGACGCACACACTACCAAAGCAGCAGTTGAAACTGGATTAAACCCAGTCGGGGTGGGGGTGCGTATCGCACATTTTGCCAACATAACACTTTAAGAATTCCCTAAAGGCAAATGTTTTCACAAAGAATTCACAAAAGCAAAGTTTAATTTTTTTTAGGGAGTCCGAATTATCGTAAATTCCGAATTAGGGAGGTTTCACTCTACATATTTATGTGCAGTGTAAATCTTATTGTGTAAGGTATTATCGTTTCACTATAAACCGCTGTTTCATTATTGATTTATGATTGACGTCTCTTTTAGCATGTAGTGAAACTGTCATAATTATGTGTGGTAAGACATTCGTTATTTGCACAGCTAGTTCAAGTATTATGAACTAGATTGTGTGTGTGTGTGTGTGTGTGTGTGTGTGTTGTTTAAATTGATTATTTAGTAAAATAATCACAATGTGTGTAATCATATTTTTCAGATTCAGAGAAATGTGTGTAATCATGATTCAGAGAAATCAATGAACATAAGGGTACATTGTAATAACAATTGTTTATAGGTACAGAAATTACAGAAAAACCATGGACAAACTTAGAGCAGCAGCAGTTAGAAGATGGTTTGAAAACATACCCAGTGACAACACAAGATCGATGGGATAAAATTGCTGCTTGTGTACCTACGAGAAGCAAAAGGGAGTGCGTGATACGGTATAAGGTAAGATTACTGTGTAACATTGTTTACACTTATTTACAAAACATGTATATGCATACATTTAATTTGAAACAAATTTATGATCAGATGTGTAAAGAAAATATGTGTCTTGACCTTTTATTTTTTTGTCAAGACAGGAACTTATATTTTAATTTGGCAGTAGGGTATGATATTTTGATTATCAATATTGTTTTGTTTTTAATATACTTATTATAATGTTGCACAATATTACTGTAAGAATCAATCAGTCTATTGATTTGTGAAACAGTTTTGTAGCACTATGCAGTTCAATTAGCTATAGCAGTGTTCATACGTATTCACAACAATTAAAACCACTTTGCAGATAAAAATAATAGTTTGTTTAATTATTTAAAAAAAAAGGTCAAGACAGATAGTACCGTGTATTTTTTTTAGTGTCAATTTTTATTATACAGCAATTATTTTAATATTATTGTTTTTTGACATATGAATGAAGATACAAAAATTGCTTGCAGAAATATGTAATAAGTTTCTTTTGCTTTTTATTTTTTCCATATGAAAATGATAATATTTTAATATTGTCCTAATAAAACATTGTTCTGATACTGAAGTACAGTAGATGAATTTAAAAACGTGTTTTCAAACTAAGATTAGAAAGAAAATTAAAGACATCCATTTTTAAAATTTAGTTCATATTTCTTTCTGGACATAACTGATCATGCTGATAGTCAGTTATTCAGAATTCTTCTGTTGTGTGTTCTGTATACATAGCTTCTTTCCATCTTTGAATGTCATAACTGGCTGTAGTTTCAGCCATATGTGACTATCGCTTCTATAGCCTTTTGTATAAAAAAAATTCTCTCCTACCACGCTGTAAACAGGATTCTTTTCAGCACTCATCTTCTCTTCCTTCGCCAGCAACAGCTTCATTCATCATCAGTCGATGAAAATTCATGTTGCACAACTGATAGCACAATAGTGCTTGTGTTATGGTTTATGTATCGACACATTAAATATATTTAAATAAGTAAGATATAATTATGTACTTCACCTAATACCAACCAAAACTATATTGGTTTTGGCAGAAATTTCCATTTTTTTTTTTTTTTTTTTTAATAAGCTGATAAATGAATGTGATGAAAGAATTTTGTACTTATAGGGTGTCAAACAATAAGAATAGATACATTTGTAATATGATCCTGAATTTTGCATCAATGTTTCATATGATACAGCAATAAACACACAAGACAAGGAACAGAATGTAAATTATGCTTGTGATAATCAATGAACATTTAACACTGTTGTCTTGTGCTAAGTCAAACTTGTATTTCAAACATTTGTATATATTGTGTGTTATATATATATATAATATAATATAATATGTATATATATATATTATATATATAATATGTATACAGTGGAACCTTGATGTAACGCACTTCAGCAGACAAAGCAACAAGAGCATTCGAAAAGCAAAGGGGTAGTTTTCGAATTTAACTTAAGGAATGTGAAGGTATATTTAATGTGTTAATTTACGTGATAAATTTTTGTGAAGCATGGTAACCTTAAACTTCACATTTACAGTAGGTGTGTGTTAAAATTTTGAGGACAAAATTTAAGGATAAAAAGTGGAAAATTAAAAAAATGCTGAAACTCACTATGGAATCAAGCATTTTTGAATTACTGTAGATACATACATTTAGTAAGAAAAAGGGCCTTGAGCTTTATATTTCAAATACCAATGTACACAAAATTTGTATACCTAATGTACATATGTATATAGAGGTTGTAGTAGTTACTTAAATATAAACATTTTAAAATATTGTTATAGAAAAAATGTAACAAGAGGGGTAGGTTTAATGAAAATCCACTAAAAACTACACAAAATAATTTAAATACAACAATTTTTAATTGGACAATAGAGGAAACAAGCAATCCAACTGTGAGTTCTCTTACAGCACTTAAGAAAGTATGAAGAAAGTACACCCATTATGGAAGTCTGCAGTGCACCGCCATAAGAGCTGGGTAGAACACTGAAACAATTTTAAAAGTTAACAATAATTCTATCATCATGGTGTATATAGTACACATAAAAATATCACACTGTAACTAATAATTTCCGCAAAAGGTATAAAGAAAATGTTTAAGTATAAAATAAAATCATTTAATAAAGTTATTTAATGAATATAAAAAACGGTCAGAAGCCAGATAGAATGTTGCAAACTAAACAAACTTGCAATGTTGTCCATCAGAACGATATAATAGTCACAAAAGAAAAGGTTAAATTGAAAAAAGATATGAAGAAAGGATAAAATTGAGAAAAAATATTCTGTGATTTAGAAAATGTTTTTCCCCAATGGTTCAGTGAAGTTTGAATTGCCATCATTCCATTCAGTGGGGCAGTATTGTAATAACAAATTATCCAGATTGTTGAAAGTATGGGTATTCAAGGATTCCGGGCATCTAGACAGCTAAAACTGTTTATGATGATTATAAGATAATGATGGCGGACAGATGTTATTGGTTTAGAATACAAGGAATTTACATATATCAGTTACAATTTCTTGATTAGCCCTCATGCAGTAATTTAGTTTACTGTGTTCAGGAAGGTATTTAATTTTTCACGATAAAATTGTTTGCAACCTGCCAGTAGAACTTTTATGACTGAGTGTTCCGCAGTGCTAAATCTTGATGCCATGACAACAAATTTCAAAACAGCTTAGTGCTAGCTGTGGTTAAAATTATACCACATTTACTTGTTTTTTCGCACTTCTTAAAAGAAAAAATTCATTGTAAAATAGAAGTGCATAACTTATGAGAGAAAAAGTAAATAAAACTGAATGCTTTTTGTTTTTGCCAGTAGTGCACATGTGTTTTAGAAACATCAAAATTCCCTGTCAGCAGCTTGGTTCCCATTTTTCTCTGCACATTAAATTATTCAAACTCTGTAACCTTTGATGAGATGTAATTGTTGTTAAGTTGAAATTGTCAAAAATAGGCAAATTTTTGTACTTTCGACATTTTAATTGCAACTAAAACACTCACTACTCGGTTAGTACTGATAAATTAAAACTCTACATTCCTACAAAATGGGAATCTATTATGGGTGATCTATTCCTACATTTTGACTCGAAAAGAGTGACATTTATGCTTGTACAGTAAACATGAATAAGGCTGGATAAGAGTTATAATGTAACATGAGCTTGGTAATCGTCAAAACACAATGTGTTTAGCATTGCAGCTGTTTAGGTCAGCCAGCATGGATAGTGAAAGTATTTTGTTGCGTACAATGATAATCGACCATTTTCCAGGAATAAGGCCCACTATTTGCTAATATTACCATATTTAACACTGCAAAAATAATGGGAGAATTAAAAAAGTACAAAACAGGGGCACAAAAATTATGTGTGAATGAAAATTACATAAACAATGAATTAAAAAAAAGATAATCAATTTGAAAAAATTGTAAAAATCCAACCAGGTATCAGACTAAAAAAATTTTTGACACAAAAGTGAAACTCAAAATTTTAAGATGATTGTAAAAGTCTGTGTGGGGGATCAAGTTGTGAGGAGTTTATTCAAAATACAAACTAGTTACCTTTAATAATTTGACAGAATTAATATCTCATTCCTTTCAGATTTCGTATTGCCCTCAAAAGTAAGCTATGTTTACAAAAAATACATTTTTACATACATGTTTTATGTACATTTGAGAAAATTATTGGATTAAGCCTACCAGGGGTGTATTTACAGGGTGGGACAAATGGGACCAAAACCCCCTCCAGGGGGTCAAAAAAGTTGACAAATTTTGCTAATTTCTTAATTTTCAGGCTGTTATTTTTTCTTTATTATTATTTTTTCAACTGTGTACAGTAACGTAGTAGTTACTGTTTTTTAAATATACAAACAGGTTTACCGTATATGTTCGAAATACAAGCTATAGGAAAATCAATTCATTCAATAAGTATCTTGTAAACAGTGTTTCAATAACGTGTATTTTTATTGTGTTATTACCATTTACTTTAGTGAGACTGATTTCAGTATGTTATCATATGTATTTCAGTCATTTTAAAGATAATAATGTTGATTATTCTTAAATTGTTTTTCTTTTGTATAGAGCCTACTCGACCCCCTCCCCCAAGGCCAAATTGTAGATATTCCACTGAAGCCTACAGATATCTGTGGAAACACACATACACTCACTTAAAAGATAGAACTAAAAAACCAGTGCAGTAGTTTGGAATTTGTAGTTTTTGTTGTATGATTCTATGCTTTACAATTGTAATTTTTAGTAAAAATGGTTGTAGAGTAATGACAGTTTTTTTATAATTTACTGTTAAAAATTATGTAACGTTGATATTTGACTAATCATGAATGTGTTTTGTTCAAATTAGTGAGAGTTCTGCATATTAGGGAGCTTACTATTTTCAACCATCTGAAATTTTTTTTTTTTTCAAAGCTGATGCATCTGTAACTTTGCCATAAAATATAGTGACATGAACTTACCAGTATGTTGCACTCTTCTGCTATTACCCTGACTGTCAAACAACTGGAACACATGCTTCACAAACTTGTGCAACACAAGTGTTACCGGTTGACATTGAGGGGCCTCCACAATATGGTTCATAATTCATTGATGGTGGCTGTCCTTAAATCATTTAACCTGTTCATAAAAGACATACTTGGCTTGTGTACTGATCAACATACATTTCTTTTAGTATTTCATGAGTCTCCATAAACATTTTCATAAGTTTGAAACAAAATTTAATGTTAGTTCACTACTCTTTAAATTGGCTGCCTTCAATATTTGCAATGACCTTGTACATATCTAATCAAACAGTTGTAGGAACCATCTAGGAAATTACAAATTGAATGACATCAAAGAAAGAAAACATATTGAGATAGTGAGGGTTGTATTTGTAAATATGAAGCATGTCATTTCACTGGACTACACACATTGGAGTGTTTTGTGGTGTGTCAGTGGTTCTTGCTGTGACACAGACTGTGACACTGGAATATATCCTTCTGCTTTGATGTTTATACAGTATGATATTTCATTAACAGTGAAACAATGCACAAAAGGAAAACAGATTTTTTTTTAAGGCAAAGCAACATAAATTAGTACTCCATTTAGTTGTTATAATACATAATAAACATTAAATAAATATTTGACAATTTTAATACAGATAAGCCATTGCTTATTCATTTAAAATAGTATATATTTCTGATTTATACCCAAAATAAGCAATTAGTAGACGTGGGTAAGGTAATGAAAATGTTAGTCATTAGTGTTAGCAACCAAGAAAATTAAGTTGATGCATAAGAAACTAACTGATAGATAGGTCATTAAAGTTAAATTATCTTATTAAAAGTTGAATGTTGTTGTTTTTAGTGAATAAACTACTTCCCTTGTTGGATAATTAAAATTGGGTTAAAATCAGTCAAGAAACATGTTTGTAAACAACTTAAAATGTGTTTTAGTATTACAGCCAACACTGTAGAAACTTAATAAATTTAAGCAAAAGTTGCACCTCAGAATTTTGATTGGTCATTCTTCAAATCCATGTAAGCTTTATTAAAGACTTTCAATCATCACATGTTTCTGTACTCTTCCTTTTTTTACATATTTTTTTTCATATATGTATTAAATTCTGATAAATTTGATGGATGGGCACTCTGTAAGAATATTATAAATATTCTGCATAAAATATCTGCCTTGAGTATAAAGATATGCAGCAAAGTGCCTACATTGGAACCAGTAGAGTGGAACCCTAGTAGTTCATAAAATTTATTAGATTAAAATTACTTTTAAATATGCATACTGCTAATGTAGATGCTAATCCTATATTATGTGTATTTTAAAATTAATAGAAATAAATTTGGTATACAAATACCACATGTACCATAAAACATAACATAAAAATAAACCTAATTGTTTCGTTTATGTGTAAATAAGGAAAATAGAAATGTAACTATCCATGAAAGTCTTTTTTTCATTATGAGCATAATTGCTTTTGGGAAAATATTGTAAAATATTCAAAATAAAACTAACTTGAAGGTTGGACTCTCATTTTCATCAGGACAAATAAGAAATGCAGGAGTCTACCCATATAATTTTACAAATAGAATTTATTTGTAAATTTCTCTTTGCATATCAAAGTTTTTGAGTTAAACCAACATGAAGTATAAGGATGGAAAATAATATAGAAAATCACTGATTTCAAAATATTCTATCTTGATTATCTGTTTTCAGATTAAAGCTAATAAATCTTATATCTTTAGGAATCACTTTAATTCTAAATTTATATTGCTAATAGAGCTTGTGAAAATGAGTCTTCCGGAAGATATTTTGAAAATCAGTTTATTACCCATTCCCATTTTAATTTAAGGATGTTTCCCAAGAATGTTTTAAAAAACTTATAATTTGTGTTAAAGTACGTTCTTTTTAATGTAACATCGGGCAACAAAATCTTCTCGTTAATTAAAGTCGAGATACTGCTAGTTTACTTGTGCAAAGATGACAGCTCAAACCATAAAGATATTAGGGTAAAGGAGTCATGACATAAACTACCCTGTAAAGGGAAGTGTGTGTGAAAAAGATAAAGGTAGTTTAATAATCTCTGCCTCTGTTTCCTGTTGGTGTGTGTGTGATTTTTTTAATGCTACAGATATGTATGTTATTTACCAAATGTTAACTAATTATCATTATTAAGAAAACTATAACTGTATTTTATTAATTTATAAATACTGCAATTTATTTATTTCTACAATTATTTATAAGTATTATTTTGACACACAAACTGGCTTAGAAATAGTGCAACATTAAGTGATTATGGAACTTCACTGAAATTTTCAATAGCTATGGAGGAAGAATTAATACCCTCCACTGTAGTACGCAACTGTATGTAGTTAATGTACTGATCTAAGATGTTGAGATTTTAAATTACACTTTATACCAGGTGAATAAATGGTTAGAAAAGTTAGTTTGAATGTCACACGTGTATCATGCTTTTATATATATATATTACAACATTATTTTTAGACACTTACTTTTACACATATGCTCTTACTCATTTGTGCGCACTTACCCACGTCTCGAAGGTATACTCTTCTTCTGCAGTATTTACCTTGATGTTCCCTGGCTGGGTCGCAGGCTCTGGTCGTTGATTGAGTGTTGATAAGCACGTGAATATCGTTATACAATTTTAATACAAGTAAAGAGTACAGAGGATTTAGTATTGGTTGTGAAATTAGCACGACTGTGTTAATAAAATCATATTCATTTGATTTATCATTTGAAAAATTCAAATTATCATATTAATTATTATTTTGTGTGTGTTATTTACTATTTGAACCCTTATATTCGGTATGAATATAATGTAATTATAACGTGTTTAAAATCTTATCTCTTATATTCTAAGACATATTATACACACATAAACATATATGACCTGAAATATTTACACAGACATATATTACATAACACATATTAATATAATACGTGACACATGTCTGAAATTGACTATTTATCTTGTCTTTGCAAGTGTGGTTTTTGTTATATACCACTTAATAAAATATTAATTAATTAAACAATTATTAAAAATTACTAATAGAGAACATTTTATTACTTTTATTAATTATCTTATTAATGTCTCAATTAATTAAAAATCATCAATTTAAATCTCTAATAAAATATAAAATATAATAAAACATGGGGCTATATTGACCATTTATTTATGAGATTCATAACTTTAACTTATATGCTCTGTTCAATTATTCTTTGAACTTATTTATTACTCATTCTGAAAATTAAAATATACTAATGTTTTTGTAAACTTGTATATGGAATCTAGAGCTTCTTTCGATAGACCTCAGGGTCATTTATAATATTAAATAAATGTCTGACTTCACCTGCATGTTTCTGCAACCATTTAACTTTGTCGTTACCGTCATCTGGACTCTCGAGTTTGTTGATCCTCTTCGGTATCACCTTCTCTGTCTGCGTCGTTGAAATTCCTCTCTCCGTCTACTGGATGCTGAGTTCTGACGTGAACCTCTGGTCGTGATGATGTACGGCTGGATGTAGCTGCATGTGGCTGTCCCTGCGTCCTCTCGTATTCCGCTCTGGTTCCTCTCCTCTTCTTGTCTTGTCCCTCGTAGATGTCTCGAAGTTCTATGTTACTTCTTGAAGTTCATTTACGTTACAACTTCTCGTAGATTGCGATATTATAGTCTTTTTTAAAATAATCGTGTTTCACTATTACTCTCACCAACGTAGTGCCGGTTACATCGCACTTCAAGTTATGTAATACTGTTTAGAAACATTACTTGACTTTGTAAAATTCGCGGTTGCGAGATGCGTGGATTTCACGTAGTTTATCTGAGTTCATCTGAGTATCATCTGAGAAAGAGTGTGTCGCTCACTGGGGTTTTATACTGCTGCCGTCATTCCATTCCTGTTGGAAACTGTTTTGACAAAATTGAACAGGTCCGCGTGTCGATTTAATTGGTAATTTCAACCTACGCGTCTTTCTATGAAGCGCACACTTTTTTATAAATATTATTTCACCAATCGTTAGGTATTTTATTAAACTTTGTTTATGCAAATTATGAATGTTAAGGTGTGTAAATTATGGCAGTTATGGCAAAATTTCACACGGCGGCTGAACGGTTCCCACGATCATTGACCAATTAGTCTTCAATGATAGCGGCAGGCGCTAGCTATGTTTTTACATATGTCGCTGATTCGTGTGACTTCTGGTTTTCGTCCAGTATTTAAAAACTGTGTAAAATTTTCCACCCTCGTATGCATAATTCAACCTGTCTTTCGTTTACACATGTACACTAGCACACACGCGCAGACTGATACACATGCGGCGGCATGTCGCTATGACGTCACCTTTGCCGGTCGGCGCGTGTTGGTTTCTCCCCTTCGCTACGATTAAAAACCAACGAAGCTTTTAATTCCATATGCAGGCTCACTTACAATATTTATTTATTTAAATTTAAATACTACGTTTATTTCTTTTATTATCTCTTATACCTAATGCTTAATTATTACATTATTTTTATTATTTACATCTTATACCTCATACGTGCATTCGTATATTATCATACCTCAGTCAGGGGTTGATACATATACTTATGCTAAACGTATCATTGCAATATATATATGCAACGAGAAACAAGATCGCCAAGGCTGAAGATGAGAGAACAGGAACTCTCAAAACATGTTCCATATAGAAAAATAACATCTTGAGGTAAATTTAATTATAAATATTAAATGTAATATATATATATACGTATGTATATGTGTATGCATGTACGTATGTGTATGTATGTAACTGGTCATTTTCTGTCTTCCAAAGTACTGTCATTGTTGTCTTTTTCTCTCCAGTCTATCAGTCTTCTCACCAAGGCAGGTGACCTGCACACCCACATTTTGTTTTCTTTATTTTGCAAATGATATCATCTACCCTAGTGCATGTATTATTCGTTAATCTTTCAGTGGTACACGGTTTGTCAATCTCAGGTTCATCTGTTCCTGTTGTTCACCTGTAAGTTATTGCAGATCACATTTGCTGTTTAAAACTTTCCTCTTAAGGCCAGTTTGTTATTCTTTCTAATATTGTACATCTTTCTAAAGGCAGTCCACTACGATTTGCTTCAGTTGACAATTTCTGTCATTTGCATATTAATTGTAGGCATCTAATTTACTTAAATATTTCACATAGTACCACAAACATTAACATTGACAGTCTTAATAAATGCAATGTTTGGCTGTACGAAATTTTCTCTGAAACTTGTCCTTACAGTTTATCTTGTTGAGCTCATTAATTATCTTTTCCATTTTACCTGCATTCACATTGAACAACCACCAACATCAGTGGTTTCTAACTGAAAAACCACCTGGGGGCCACAGTTAAATTCAGGAACCCGCTGGCAGGCCACACCATAAACGATCAATTTTTGCCAAGCATTGTAAAAATAAAAAAACGTTTAGGGCTTCAGATTGAATTTGTTGAGATGATTGGTAATGGCGGGAGTGCCTCACTCTTCATTCTTCGACATTATCAATGTAATTGTAGTGCGTTAGATTGCTCGATTCTCTTGTCTCCAGTATGTTACTGAATTCTAAAAACTTTGAGAAGTTAAATATCACTATAGTATTGACGACTCGGAACACTAAGTTTTTTATAAGTAAAAACGTAAAGTTTTACCTTACAGCCTAAACCGGCTTTCACCTTTAGAAGGCTTCATCAGAGGCTGCCATAGGTAGCGCTGTCCGTCTTGTTGTTGGCGACGGGATAGTTTTTCGAAAGATCGAAGCTGTGTGTGTGTGGTGAGATGTGTTCAAATAATGCGTGCGATTTGAATTGTGTCTGTTCGTTTAGGACAGCACCAGAACATCAAGACACATTAAGACATAATATAAACAACACAATAGGAGTACATAAGACACCAGACAACAACAACCACAACTCAGAAATACACACAGCCATCAAACTGAGGGAAAAGGCACACAAACACAACATCACATTTGTAAAAGCTGACAAAGGCAACACGACTGTAATTATCCCCACAGACAACCTACACAAAAAAGTACAAAACTTCATGGAACAGAACAACATCACAGAACTAAAACACGACCCCACCGACAGATACCAAAACTCAATAAAACAAATAGTGAACAAAGCCAAACACATTATGACACGTAAACAAAAGCCCTACATGAAACAAATCCGACCATCAGCACCTACACTCCAAGCGCTTCCCAAAATCCATAAAGAAGACATTCCGATCCGCCCCATTATCAACTACCGTAATGCCCCTGCACACAAACTGGCAAAATATCTAGACAACATTATTAGACAACACACACAAATAGACAACAACATTGCAGTAAAAAACAACACTGACCTAGTAACAAAAATAAAAGACATACACATCCCCCATAATGCCACATTAGCCTCCTTTCACATTAAAAACCTGTACACAAACATCCCCATCTCTGAAACAGTCACCATCCTACAAAACAAACTCAAACAGAACAACACACCAGACGAACTTATCAATGAAATAACAGAAACTCTGAACATTATCACAAAACAAAACTACTTGACTTATAACAATAAATACTACACACAGAACGATGGCCTACCCATGGGCTCCCCCATATCCAGCATTCTAGCAGAAGTTTTCCTCCAACACTTAGAAAAAACAAAAATACTCACAAACAATGACAGACACTCACATAAAATACTATATTGGCACAGATACGTTGATGACATTCTAATACTATACAGTGGAAACAAAAGACAATGTGAACAGTTACTAACGCACATAAACAAAATACATAAAAACATAACCTTCACTGCCGAATACGAACACAACAATACCATAAACTTCTTAGACCTCTCCATCACAAAACTAGAACACAGGCACAAATTCAGTATATACAGAAAACCAACTACAACTGACACACTAATACACAACACCTCCAATCACCCAATACAACACAAACTAGCTGCTTTTAGAACCATGATACATAGACTTAACAACATCCCCTTAGATGAAATAGACTACAAAGACGAAGTAAACACGATAAAATATCTAGCAGAATCTAACGGTTATGACAGAACAATAGTCAGTAAACTCCTACACAAAACAAACAACAGACAAAGACAGAAAACAACAAATTCATAATACTAACATACATCAACAAACAAACTGAAAAAATTGCCCACAAATTCAAAAGAGCAGGATACAGAATCGCTTACAAAACTACTAACAAAACAGAACACACACTATCAAAACGCATGCCCAAAGCACAAAACAAATTCGATCTACCCGGTGTATACAAGCTAAATTGCTCAAATTGCAATAAATTCGACATAGGCCAGACAGGACGTAGCTTCAAACAGAGATACATTGAACACACAAAAGCACTCCACACCACTCCAGAATCTACCTTTGCAAACCACCTCATTGAAACAAACCACACATATAAAAACATCGACAATAACATGAACATTCTACACGTACACACAAAGGGCCGAACACTAGACACTCTAGAACAATTAGAAATATACAAACACACAAAAACAAATAAAAACGACATCCTAAACGAACAGACACAATTCAAATCGCACGCATTATTCGAACACATCTCACCACACACACACACACACACACACACACACACACACACACACACACACACACACACACACACACACACACACACACACACACACACACAGATTCGATCTTTCGAAAAACTATCCCGTCGCCAACAACAAGACGGACAGCGCTACCTATAGCAGCCTCTGATGAAGCCTTCTAAAGGTGAAAGCCGGTTTAGGCTGTAAGGTAAAACTACGTTTTTACTTATAAAAAACTTAGTGTTCTGAGTCGTCAATACTATAGTGATATTTAGTTAAGTAACAGACACGTCATGGACAACGAAATCCAAGAATTTGAGAAGTTCTTATCTGTTTGACGAGTTATAGTTTGAAAACACTTAAACGTAACTTTGAATAACAGATGTGACTGAGTATGTATCAAGGATGAAACATGGGACAAGCGCGTATGTTTTGTTTAGCCAGAGGATGGCTAATATGAATCTTTAATATGATAGAAAATAAAAAAGAACTGGAGAAAATACTCATTAAATTAAACTAATAAAATTTTATCTTCTGTACATTTATTACTGAATCAGTGAAACAGTTTTTCATAAGTTTCTCCCATAAGACCCCTCTCAATTAAAATAATATTCTATTATTCGATTACATTGTTAAGTAAATAGAGTATTTATTAAATTGGTTTTCCAACATAAGGTTGTGGGCTGCATAAAAGGGTGTCACAGGCCACCAGTTGGAAGTTACTGATTTGTAATCAACTAATTTCAGATTTAAAGACCACTGCATGAACAAATTTTCATCCTAGCTCGAAGCATTTTATACCAGCTCACCGACACACATTTCATACAATTCAAGAATTATGTGACGTGATGATAATATATTAGTATTCATGTTGTTTTTTTAAATTTTTAATTGTTTTATATATCCTGGTAATTATTATGTGTATGACTGTGCTGTTTACTGAAAATGAAAATTGTGTATTCTTGTGAACAAACGTAACTAGTAAAAGCATTTTAATGCAATGAATGTTTCTGTAAATATAAATGTCTTGTTGTTTATATGGAAAATGAATTGGACCTGTACTTTGTACCAATAAAATAATAATATTTTGTGGCCCATTGTATTATTATATTTGCACTAAATGTTTTGATTCAGCAGTGCAAGTCAAAAACTAGTTGACCTTTTTATCAAAATGAACTCGATACTAGCTTCATAGTGTGCATACACGTGTTTGTTTATAAAGAATGTTGTTATTAGTGTGTTGTTTCATTCAATTGTTTTTATTTTTGTGCTGTACTGTAATGGATGAGTAATTTTAGTTCACAGGATGTTCTTTTATGTATACAATGAACAAAATTACAGTGCATATCTGAAAATATGAAAGTATGGTAAACATGTTACATTATTATATAATAAATGTATAATAAAATAATCGCACGCACGCGTGTGTGTTTCTAAACTTTGAATATGTTACCATGGGGGTTATGTCTGGTACACATATTGAGATATTATTTTCTTTTTACCGTATTTTAATTATAATAAAACTCTTCACTTACCTTATCTGGGTTTCCAAGGTCCTTCACCCGAACTCGTGGCTTATAAGCGTGACTTTGGGTTAGCGTTATTAATGTACTCAACTCTCATTGTACTGGTTATTTAACTCATCTTTTATTAAACATTTGATATACTATCTTTCTTTCGAAAATGATGACAAAATTATTCTGTATCCATTAGGATTTAAGTCTGACAAATATTAATGTTGCGATATATACTCAATTTAATCAAGACAAAACAAAATTCACCGTTTTACGTAACCTATTTAAAATAAACGGTTCATTAGATTATATCGAATAAAGGCCACCCAGCATTTGCACACGCTCCCATTCATTCCTTTTATTACCCCATAATTAAGAGCTCTTTTAATTTAAAATTTTTTATATTTTACATATAGTTACTTCCTTCTTGTCATCCTGGATGCCAGATGTTGTAGTTATTCCGTTTTGGTTGTTCACTGTTTTAGTCTGCAAGATGTTCTCATTTTTTAAATTTTGGTCACGTTCTCGTTTTTAGGATCTCATTGTTTTATGTCCAAAAATTTTCTGCGTCACTGAACTATAACTGCTGTTACATTTTGTTTGTATCACTTTATCTCACACTCTAGTTCATATTTTGAAAGTTTAATAGGTTTTCGGCTCGCGAGCCTTTCACACAGAACCGCGCGGTTCAGTAACTGGGAGGCGACAGACGCTGTTTTCTGCGCACACAGCGCTGAGGAATGTATTCGAACGTGACAAAAGGTCTGAGAACGTTGGCCGACTGTGAGCGCTCTTGTGGGCGAATATGCACCCTCGTTGAAAGTCTGCATTCCAATGCCAAGTCACACCCGCGTCGGTAGTCCATTCATAACATTTATTTGGTTGAATAAAAATTTGAAAATATTAAAATTACAAATCTCATAGGTTTGTACCGTTACAATACCCCCCCCCCCAATGAGAGGTTTTCTGCCGAAACAGAAAAACTCTCATTGCTAAACCCTAAGAGGATCAGTGTGGATATGGTGCCAACAACCCCCCTTAATTTCTTAACACATCATGGGTAAACTACCCCCTAGCTCGGCGACTATGGCTGCACCTGCACGACATTACTGGACTTCTCTGTTCGAGATCCCAACACCATAAAATCGGACAGGCATTCCCCACAGTACCACCTAACCTTATAACATTCCAAATAAAATTCCAAAACTGGCCTTATACCATACCAGATCCTCAACCGATATATCTCCCCTTACATACATACTGGGTTGCCTTTAGCAAGTACTGGGTGCGTACACAGACTCATTATTATATTCAACACAACATCTACATCCTACTTCTTGATCTAAAATTCACAGAAATATTTTATATTTTAACTCCAATTCCCTATCTCAACTTTTAATCGTTTGCCTTACGTTATTATTTCAAATCAAATTAAAGTGTTTAAATTTTGTTCAAATAATGCAATAAATCCAAGTCCCTATCAAAGATTCCCTTTTAAGATAATTTATATTATCTCTTTCAATTAATTAATTAATCATAATTCTTAAAACTCCAAAATCCTTTAAATGAATTTATTTTATATCTCCTCTTATTTAGATACTAACAATCATAATAAACAAAACAAAACAAAACTTATTTCTATTATAAATGCCTCTATCACTACATCTGTTTACAAAACATAATATGAACAATATAAATCAGTTAATACATTATCAGTACACACAATTATCAATATATCTTGAACATGAAAACACAACAGACTGTACCTCAAAACCAAAAATTTTTTGTTTCATAATTAAATAATGTAATAAAATGTAATAATGTTTTATTAAAAATATATTCTGACAATTAATAGAAAGAAAATTATAAAATAAAATTACATTGATTATTAAAAGAACCTATGACTTGATTATATTGGCCAGTATACAGTTCACACTAGTCATCAGCTGATGTCTTACTAACAGGTGAATGACCTTTCTATCGGCACACTACATACACATAATACTGTGTAAAATACATAACACATGTTTATAATTCCTACACTCTAACATAGTAAAATAATAACATAATAAAACATAATAAACACCTTCTCTCCTAGAATTAATCTTTTCCAAAACCAGTAAAGTCATCTATAAAATTATCATATAGAGCATAACATATTTAAATCAACTACTTCAGAACAAGTTATCTACTGTAAAATATTAATCATCTGCCTTTGGCATAATATCTCTTGACTCAAAATAAAATCATTTAATTAGCTCATCAGCATAATTCATTTTAATATTTACTAATGCGTTACTCCCCTGAGTAACCTCCTTCCCACACACACTATGCCCCCCCCTGGACTGTAGTGCCCAGTTGCTTCCACAAGAACTGAAGTTAAGGAGGAATTTTGGCATCTCCTATCCTTGCTTCGGCCTTACAAAACATTCGGAATTACTGATGTCCGAGGACACCAGTAATCCTACTAAACTTAGGTATATGCCCTTAAATGGTCTACCATCCCATTCGATGGATAGCCGCTGTTCCATAGTTCCGGTCATTCCCCTGATTTACCCCCCGCCCCCGGTTAATTTCTAAATTCACCTCTTACAACGATAAGCTATGGCCAGATTTAGGCAGAACGAGACGCAATGAGCCCTGACCATAGCTAGTCAAAGCTGAGCCAATTCCACGGTCAGGGTTTGGTGAGGCCATGAGCGCCCGAAAATGGGGAATCACAAGTAAAATATATATATGTGTTTGATATATTTAGATTTAAAAGTTACAATTTTCAGTACATGACATTTCTAGTCTTGATTCTGTGCTCTATCACCATACATTTTCTTTCTTAACTTTCCTTATTGTGACTTTCATAAACATAACATAGTGAGTACAACAAAATGTTTATTTGATTATCTAAACTACTCTATGCATATTTATAAAAAAATATAATTCTTATCCTACATTGATTACATCATTTAATAAAAAGGGCTATTTTGAGCCTCCTTGTAAAATTCCTTCAAAACTGCCAAACGGGCTTTCAATTCATATTCGTTAACGTATGGGGTCTGACCATCTCCTACCCCATTTCTATAAATCATGTTTTTCCTACAGTACTGAAGATTTATAATTTGTAGATCTTAATTTACAAATTATACTGGTAATATATATATGTGGAAATTGCCTCATTCTAATTTTATTAAACGCACTCTCTCAGGCAATTGCTAGTACGTGGGGGTTGTGCCAATTTATGCACCTTGAGTGTACAAAATTTATTTCCACGTACCTTAGGGGTCCCCCTCCCCGTTCAACAATGTAGTTAAATTTCTAATTGATACCAATTTTGTGAAGTCGGACCATCGTCGCTTTCACCACCAGATGGAAGTTCCGCCAACCATGGTCCGCCTCCAATGTGCCAAAACCCACGGTCAGGATTGGTAAGTTCGTGACCCCCCCGAAAGTGGGGAAGGATCCCTTCTGAAACATACAAAACATATTAGAATTCATAAACTTGATTTGGAATCTATTGTGACCAATACCTCTTTAAATTCGTGGCATTCTGTGTACCCACTATTTCTCGTGTCACCCGATTCTGCAAAACATATGAATTATTCATTTTAATTTCTATTATTTTGTAGGGGGCTTCGTACTGTGTAATCACTTTTTATTACATTTAATTATTAAAATTTTAATTCATTTTATGCCTTACCTCTTAGTCCAAAGTCCGTTGCACGAAACTGCGACATACAAGTATGATCTTCAGGTTATCTGAATAACGTACTCAACTCGCTTTTCATTTGAAACAAATATAATTTAATTGCATTTTTTACTTTCTTTAAGTACACTACTCACTTCTCCTTCTACTTTAATTCACATATTATTGCAACTCTTTCTTTCTTTTAAAAAACAGATATAACCAAATTTCAGTTTACCATTGTAACTTATACTAATACAGTGGAACCCCTCAAATCCGAACTAATTGGGGCTGTAGCCTGTTCGGATTCGGAAAAGTTCGGATTTGCCGAAAAATCTGCATACATAGTACTCAACACTAGTTACAGTGTACGCGCCACCTGGTAATGTTGCGTAGGGGTGAGACGAAGCCGCCGGAGGCTGCTGACCTTGACTGCCCGTGAATCACTGTTGCTGTCGGGCGGAAGTGCGCTAAAAATCCTACTACAATAGGTCTAGAAATCTTTGTATTCCAGTTAGTCCCTCTGGCGTTTGTCTGCTGTTACTGTTTCCATCCAGTGTACATAGTTTGTTCGAGTTTTCGTTTAAGGTTTATTGTTTTTGCATTTGAAGTGAGCAGTGTGGATCGGGTTTTTTAGTTTTCTTAAATTATGGCAAGCAAACGAAAACATAGTTCTTGTACTGTAAAAGAAAAACTCGAAGTGTTAATGCGACTAGACAAAGGGGAAAGTTTGACGAAGTTGGCTGTTGAATTTGGTGTTGGTAAGGCAACAATCAGTGATTGGAAAAAGAATCGTGCGAAAATTGAACAGTTTTGCAGTGCAACAAGTGAAAAAACTTTGAAACAACGCCATCACGCAAAAGTTTCTGTAAATGAAGAAATTGACGAAGCAGTGTTTTTGTGGTTTACACAAGAGAGGCAGAAAGGAGTTCCTATTAGTGGTCCATTAATTCAAGAAAAGGCATTGCGGCTGAACAAACTAATGAACGGAGATTTGGCATTTACTGCTAGCAATGGGTGGTTGGATCGATGGAAGAGAAGGCATGGAATCAGACAACTGACGATAAGCGGAGAGAAGTTATCAGCTGATAATACTGCTGCAAAAGAATATTTAGATGAATTCGCCGATTTGATTTCGTCGGAAATTTACTCGCCCCAGCAAGTGTATAATGCGGACGAGACTGGATTGAATTTTAAAGCACTTCCCACTAAAAGTCTTGCTTCTAAAGAGGAATCTTCTGCACCAGGCTTTAAAATGAACAAACAGCGTCTCACAGTTTTGGCCTGCAGTAACGCCGCGGGAACAAACAAGCTACCATTAATGGTGATTGGAAAATCTGCCAAGCCACGAGCCCTTAAAAATATGAACATGAATTCTCTCCCTGTTTATTACAGAAATCAGACTAAGGCGTGGATGACTGGTAATCTTTTTAAGGAGTGGTTTGAAAAGAAATTTGTTCCTTCGGTAACAAGATTTAATGAAGAAAATGGACTGCCACCTCGAGCTCTACTTTTGATAGACAACGCTCCATCACATCCTTCAGACATGCAGTTGGTGTGCAGAGACATAAAAGCAATTTTTCTACCACCTAACGTGACATCGCTGCTGCAGCCTATGGATCAAGGTGTGCTACAGAACATAAAACTAAGCTACAGAAAAATGCTTCTGCAAACTCTTATTGAAGAAGATTGTTCTCTTTCTATTCTTGAGAAGCTAAAGAAGATAACAATAAAATATGTGATTTACTGGGTTGCAGAATCCTGGAACAATACCAGTAAAAATTTACTGCAGAGATCTTGCACGAAGCTTTGGCCCAGCCTCGAATTTGTGGAAACACCACTTACAACACGAGATGATGAAACTGAGCTCCTTCATCTCTTTCAAAAAGTACCAGGATGTGAGGATGCTGAAAAAGGTTGTCTGGAGGAATGGGCAGCACTAGATGACAATGAAGAATGCACCGAGCATGACATAGTGTCTGTGGTCCAGGATCAACATGACAATGTATCAGGTAGCGATAGCGTGGGTGAAGATGCCTCAACAAACGTGACTCATTCTGACGCTGCCGTCGCTCTCGACATCGCGTTGCGCTACGTAGAACAACACGCAGCTGCTACAGCCAATGATGTCATGTTTATGCGACGCTGGCGCAACATCGCATCCTCGGAAAGGTTTATGTCACTTCGCCAGAGGAAGGTTTATATCACTGATTTTAAGTGAAAAAATGTAGTGTAGTGTTTGTGTGTGTTTCTTTTGTGTTTTTCCTTGGCCATTCAGCTCTGATGTTAATGAAATGCTGTATGACGTTGTTGTTTTTATACAGTGTTAATTCCAATATTTTTTACATTTCGATCCTGTTTTACGTAAGTAGCAATACTTGTACATACTGTATTAATTTTTCAATGATTCTTTACGTAAAATTAGGTTACATATGATAGTTTTATGTAATAATAAATGTGTTTCTTATGTCTTCATGTGTTTTTTTCAAATGTTGTTTTTCTTCAAAATCATGTTCGGATTTCCCGGGATTTCGGATTTCTGGGGTTCGGATTTGAGGGGTTCTACTGTATATATTTATGACCATAATAAAGCGACCCAGATTGCCCATCCACTCATTCACACAAAAACCCCTTAATTTATTTAGACCCCTATTTATGGAAAAAATCATTAATTTGGTTTAATACAGTTTACCGTAGCGTCTCAGTCGACCGCATGGCGCGTCGCACACACTATTCCCTTCTTGATAAAAAAAATTATTGTTCCACTGATTTCGGAAACCGCACTTAGTTACTGATTGATTTACTTTACTTTGATTTACACTATTTATTTATACATACTGTTATGGCCGTTTAAATCTTCAGGCCCGCTAACTGGTTATATTTATCCGGCTGCGGCCATGGTAGTTAGTCGACTGGGAAGAAAACTCTTTCTTACGATGTTACATGCGGACGGGCATCACTGCCTTGCCGGCGAACAAATTTCGTCGCCGCACACAGCCTTCATTGTCAATGTCGTGGAAGTTGTACCCCTGGCGCACAGGATTTTTAAGTGTTAGCCGTCGACAATATTTCACTGCCTTTACTTTCGTTTAGCGTGGATTAGGCGCTCCGCAGATGTGGGTGCTTGTACATTTGTGAGTGGATGTCACACAACCGCAAAGTTCTAGGAAGTGTGCTACAGTTGACAACACATTCTTTTCTAATTATTTCACCACAGTTACAGCGTACCCTTGCTTTGTTTAGACTGCGAGTTAAATTCAAACTGGGGACTGGAGACATGTTTAAAATGTTTTGAAAAATGAAAACCAAAATTAATAAAGTAAAAAACCCTTTTAATTCGCCCCATTACAATACCCCCCCAATGAGATATCTTCTGCCGAAACAGAAGAAATCTCATTGCTAAAACCCCTAAGAGGACCGGTGAGGATTTGGTGTCAACAACCCCCCATTTGTTCTTATACATCATGGGTAAACTACCCCCCTGGTTTGGTGACTATGGCCGCATCTGAACGAGATTACTGGACTTCTCTATACGAGATCCCAACACCATAAAATCGAACAGACACGCACCACAGCGCACCTCACCTTCTAACATGCCGCCCCAAAATCCAAACCCCTGGTCTTATACCATGCCAGATCCTCAACCGATGTTTCCCCTTTTCATGCACACTGGGTCGCCTTTGGCAAATACTGGGTGCGTACATATACTTTAGTACATGCCAACAAACTTTATTTCCAATTTGGAGGTTTTAAAACCAAATTTATATTACCATTAATCTCAAAAATCAAAATACAAATCTTTTATCTAAATTGAATCATTCTCTTTGTTATTATTACTGATTAGAAAAACAAATAAATTGAACGTTTATCTAAAACATGACCTTCCTTATCCTAACATTTGATTATACATATATCCTAAACAATATAATTCAATAACACTATTAATACACACAATCAATAATACAATCAAAATTTAAAACATCAATTTGATGGCAGGCACAAAAAAAAAATATATATTTTTTTCTACTACCCCCCTTTTAATCCCTTAACCCCTGATACCCGTTACATATTCATGTGTTCTGCGCTAGGCTTCTTGGCCTTTTCCAGCCTCATCCTAGCCGTAAGCCACATCTCCCTCGTGACCTGTAACTGGGTCACCCCCCATCCACACTCACTATTTCCCCCCTGGACTGTAGCGCCCAGTTGCTTTCACAAGGACTGATGCGGAAGGGGTGGACATTTTTTTCTTTTATTCCACCCCCATCCTTGCTTCGGCGTTACAATAAAATTCAGTATTACACCTACTATTCTTGATTTATACACCCCTAATGGACTACCACCCCTATCTGGGTGAAAATAGACCTGTTCCAAAATTTAGTAGATTCCCCAAAAAATAACCCCCCCTACTAAGTCTAACAAACCACCGGGTTAACAAAATAAAACAAACCACAAGCCGGTTATATCAAGTAAAATTCATGATTTGCCACAATTAACTACTTTCACGGTCATGATCCGGTGAGGTCATGGCCGCATTTAGGTGGGGAATCTACAGTTAAACATAAAACGTAGATTGACCTTAATAAAATTAATATGAACAGTAATATGCATATCTTATTTTCCAAACGCTATCTCAGCTTTGACGTTCTTTCAGTTTTTTAATTTTAAATAAATATTGTAATCATTGTTTACATCAATTAGCCTTTCATTTATAATTCCAGTTTGAATTCAAATGAAAATAAAGTTAAGTTCATTATTAAATCATTTTTTTAATTACTTTAATTACCAATTTCAATTAATTTAGTTTAATTCCTCAAATCCTGATTATCTATCTCATTTGTTTTAATTACATTTTACAAAAAGCAAAAAAATATTACCTACATTCCATCACATCAGATGTTTCTTTTATTTCATAATAGAATCTGCTACTGGCAATGATTCAGCAGACTGCAGCTTCAACACTTGGCTGTAAACATTAGTCAAAACATACAGCACACCTGTTTACATTAACAATGGTCTGCAATACTTGTTTTATAAGCACTGTTATAAACACTCCCACAGTGTAAACATTCTGGTTACATCATATACTGGCATATATACTTCCTTCAACTTTTAATTTCTATGAGTCTTTTAGTTAACCTATTTATCAAAGTCTATTTATTACAGTTCAAACCAAATATAATTTTAATTCACCTTTCAGTTATTATTATTTTTTAATTACAGTTTCTATTTAATACCCTTATCTCAATTCATTTTGATTATTGAATCCAAATCTTTTCACACCTGTAAACATTTTATTCTATCTGATTGGTATTATAAACTTTATACTTACGGTACATTATTTACCTACTGACATGAACACAAAATACACACCACACACACACACACACCAATATTTCCACGTATCCTCTGAAACATTTAACAACAATGTTATTTCATACCGAACAATTTAACATTTATTTATTAATTAATATCAAATTTCATAAAACAATTTAAGCCAGAAAATTCAATTATACAGCATTCAAATCAATCAGAATATTTAAACAGCTCTAATTATTTTAATTAAATTAATTATTGAAAACACGACATTTTAATTACTTTCATCAATTATAATAGTTACAATTCATTTATTATCTTCTTCCAAAATTATTTTTGTTACTTATTTAGACTGCAAAATATTATTATTATCACAGCAATTACTACTACATACACACATTGTTTACCTAACATTTTACAATATACACAATTAATTTCACTATCAATTTATTTACAATTCTTCCTCATTCATTATTCAGTTATATCACACTTCATTGTCCAAGGTTGCAGGGTCTGAACTATAAAACAAAATATTTAAAATTGTCCATTTATGAATTTCAGCCTCCATCGTAAAAAATTAGTCTGGGTTTCACATAACAATTTTCAATTTTATTTACATTCCACATATGGCTATCTTGTGTGTAATAACCATACAATCTCAGTTCATTCATTTTACCATAATAATCATATACCAAGTCAACATTATTTATTTCTGTCCAGTCTTCATTAGTAATTATATTCAATATCGGGTCAGTTATTTTCTCATTCATTACAACATAAGGTAAATTATTATTATTCAAACATGTATCAAAATAATTCTCATGCTCTATTTTAACAGGTAAGTATTTCATATCATTTAACATCTCTTTCACCTCCTTATAATTTCTCTGCAACTTGTATAATTCTATCTTTTTACTAACACACAACTCTCTAGCTAAATCTCTCTCATCATAACACCATCTCATACTTTTAACCTCATTCCACACAGAGGGTATTAACTTATACAAAAATGGAAAACAACTTAAATCTTCCATTAACACGGAACTCTTGCCCTTCAAAAACAACACTTGTGAACACCCTGGTTCATCACAAATAAGGGGAAAATTTACCCTCTGCCCTCCATATTCATCTACTCTTTCTTTCCATTCTTTTTCTAATTCATCAACACTAATTACTACCTCGTTACAACATATCACTCTCTCTCTCTCACTCACTATTTCACTATCTATTTTCAACGTATCACTCTCTGATACCACCCTTTCAATCACATTACCATTTTCAATATCATTGTTAACAATTGTTACCTTACTCTCTAATACCACATTTTTTATTATATTCTCATTTTTGACATTATTGTCATCATTTGTTAATTTTTTTATTATCATTATTATTTTTACTTTTACTCTGTTCTCCTACTGACTCTACTATTCTCTCAATATCTTGTTTCAATTCGTTACAACTATTTCGCATTTCATTTTTACTTCATCAATGTCAAATTTAAGTACATCAAATTTACAATTAAATTCACTTTTAATTTCGGTCTTAATTTCATTCAATTTTATATCGTTATTGTCAAAACGATTATTTAATTCGTTAAATTTGTTATTCTGTACATCTAATTTGCTGTCAAAACTACTTTTAATTTCTTTGATTTCGTTTTTCTGTTCATGAATGTCCATTGATATGGTTCTTAATATACTCATTATATCATCATCTAATTTATTACATTTTGTTGAGGTGGGGGTTAACTGTACCCCTGAATCCTCCGTAATATTTGTTTCATCTGAATTATTTTTTGTTTTATTTTCCTGACTCACGTTTGGATTTCAAAATCACTCATACTATTTGATTCATTATAGTTTTCGACACTAGTCGTTTCATTTATATTGCTCTCATTCTTTCCTGCTATTTTTATAAGTTTCTTAATCTAGATTTTCGTACATAAACATCTGCCACTTAACTCTTAAACTCTGAACATTGATATACTATTTTATATGTGCTGCGTAATTATTTACGTATTGTTACTCAGCCTTTAAACCATACTTGTATTTGCTTTTAGGTGCCGATTTATAATTATTTTACAAATCGAGTCCCTGTTCGGGCGCCATTTGTGTAATCACTTTTTATTACATTTAATTATTAAAATTTTAATTCATTTTATGCCTTACCTCTTAGTCCAAAGTCCGTTGCACGAAACTGCGACATACAAGTATAATCTTCAGGTTATCTGAATAACGTACTCAACTCGCTTTTCATTTGAAACAAATATAATTTAATTGCATTTTTTACTTTCTTTAAGTACACTACTCACTTCTCCTTCTACTTTAATTCACATATTATTGCAACTCTTTCTTTCTTTTAAAAAACAGATATAACCAAATTTCAGTTTACCATTGTAACTTATACTAATATATATTTATGACCATAATAAAGCGACCCAGATTGCCCATCCACTCATTCACACAAAAACCCCTTAATTTATTTAGACCCCTATTTATGGAAAAAATCATTTATTTGGTTTAATACAGTTTACCGTAGCGTCTCAGTCGACCGCATGGCGCGTCGCACACACTATTCCCTTCTTGATAAAAAAAATTATTGTTCCACTGATTTCGGAAACCACACTTAGTTACTGATTGATTTACTTTACTTTGATTTACACTATTTATTTATACATACTGTTATGGCCGTTTAAATCTTCAGGCCCGCTAACCGGTTATATTTATCCGGCTGCGGCCATGGTAGTTAGTCGACTGGGAGGAAAACTCTTTCTTACGATGTTACATGCGGACGGGCATCACTGCCTTGCCGGCGAACAAATTTCGTCGCCACACACAGCCTTCATTGTCAATGTCTTGGTAGTTGTACCCCTGGCACACAGGATTTTTAAGTGTTAGCCGTCGACAATATTTCACTGCCTTTACTTTCGTTTAGCGTGGATTAGGCGCTCCGCAGATGTGGGTGCTTGTACATTTGTGAGTGGATGTCACACAACCGCAAAGTTCTAGGAAGTCTGCTACAGTTGACAACACATTCTTTTCTAATTATTTCACCACAGTTACAGCGTACCCTTGCTTTGTTTAGACTGCGAGTTAAATTCAAACTGGGGACTGGAGACATGTTTAAAATGTTTTGAAAAATGAAAACCAAAATTAATAAAGTAAAAAACCCTTTTAATTCGCCCCATTACAGTACAGCAAAAAGAACTTTTTTATCTCCTTGTCTTGAGTACTTGACAAGTCATGGCGCTTTACCAACACTAACTGCCTGATTTCATATTTCACACACTTACCTTTCATATCGTGCCTCCGTTTCCTCCTTTCTCCTTTCGTCAATAATCTCTCATTTGCCAGCCTCAATTTCACATCTTGATTTATTGTATTCGTCTCTGGTGGATAATCGAATAACTGCTCTAAAATCCGAGGTGGACGTTTTCCTCTTACCAACTCGTAAGGCGTGAACCCTGTCGACTTATGTGTTACGCAATTCAGCCAGTTATCAATTCTTTGAACATATAAGGGCCACTCGCTATGTTTGGCATGACAGTAAGCTCGGAAAATTCGGCCTAATTCCCTCATGACCCTCTCCGCCTGGTTGGACTGCGGATGATATACTGCCGTGTGTTTTGGGATGATACCTTCCCATCCGAGAGTCTGACGCCATTTTCCACTGATGAACTGTGGTCCGTGGTCTGACAGGATTACTTTCAGCTTCCCGACGTGGATCATGTAGTCGCGCGTTTTCTCACTCAACACCTAACTTGTCACTCTCTTCACACTATACAATCGGACATATTTTGAAAAAGTATCAAGTACAACGAAGATATACATAACACCACCCCTACCCTTTGGCAATGGGCCATACAGATCTACTGCTACTAAGTCAAATGGTTTCTCAACCTTAATGTAATTTAACTCACCTTCTATCCTATAATTCAAAACTTTAGATTTTTGACATATTTCACAAATTCTAAGTATTTTTTGCACACGCCTTTCCATATTTCTAAATATACAAGATTCTCTTAGTACACTCACACACTTTTTTGCCCCAAAATGCCCATACCTATAGTGACAGTCCCACACTATTTTTTCTATCAATCCCTCCGGTATGACTAACCTCCAATCCCTCTCTCTACCCTCTACTCTTTTAAATAAGCTCCCATTAAATACTTGAAAATATTGTCTATACCCAAATGCATCTAATTCCGACTCTACGCTTGTCATAATTTTGTTTAATTTGTTATCTGCTCTCTGCATTATGTTTATGTCTTTTAATTCTTCCCCAAAAAGTTTATCTTCCCTGGACAATCTGTAAATCTCTATTTCCTTAATATCTCTACCCGTTATATTTCTATCTGTGTCTACCCGTTATATTTCTATCTGTGTCTACCCGTGATAGTGTGTCTGGTATTCGGTTTTCTACCCCTTTTATATATTCCCAAGAGAAGTTATACTCTTGGAGAGCTAACACCCACCTGGTTATCCGGCTGTGTGTGAGCTTACAGGTGTTCAAAAACGACAGAGCTTTATGGTATGTCCTGATAATGGTGTTACTACCCAGCAGATAGGTCCTGAATTTCTTAACGGCAAACACAATTCTGAGAAGCTCATTTTCGGTAGTCGTGTAGTTTCTTTCTGATGCTAGCAGCGTCCAACTGGCGAAAGCGATGGTATGGTGTTCTTTTGCATCGTCCTCCTGATATAGTCGGCTCCTAATGCTATATTGCTAGCGTCCGTCTGTAAATAAAAACTATTATTGAAATTTGGGTGGTTCATCAAAATCATATTGGCGAACTTACTCTTAATTTCGCAGAACACCTCCCTTTCATTTTCCCCCCATTTCCATTGTTTGTTTTTCTGCAACACAGCACTGAGTCTTGCTGTCGTCTGGGCGTAGTTTCGCTGGAACTTCCTGTAAAAATTATATAAACCAAGAAAACTTTGTAGCTGTTTTATGTTTTTTGGCTCAGGAAACGTCATGATAGATTCCACTTTGTCTGGGTTAGCCCGGATTCCTGTAGGTGTTATGATGAATCCTAAAAAATGTATTTCGGTCTGTAAAAATTTGGATTTATCCCAATTTACGGTTAAACCTCCCTGGTATAACTTATCCAACACATATTCCAAATGTTCTACATGCTCCTCGAATGTTCTGGAAGCTATCAGAATGTCGTCCACATATATGGTCAAGAAATCTAAATTGTGAGGTTGTAAAATTTTGTCAAGACACTTAATAAAACTAGCTACGCTGATGTTCAATCCAAACGGTAGGTGAGTAAATTGATAATTCTTACCGTTAAATAAAAATGTGGTATACTTGCGGCTAATTTGTGCGAGCGGTACCTGCCAATATCCGGCCGTCAAGTCCCCTGCGATGTCATATATTTTACCCCACTAAACTTCTGAAAAATCTCTTCGATTGCTTCAGGGGACTCCGTATCAGGAATAATAATTTGGATAATCTTTCTTGCGTCTAGACATAATCTAACTCTCCCGTCTTTCTTTATAACTACCACTAAAGGGTTGGAATAGGTCAACACCGATCTCTCTATAATACCCCCCTCTAACATCCTATCCAATTCTGACTGCACTGCTCTCCTCTTCGAATATGGTACCGGATAACTTCGTTGTACATACGGCGCATGCTCCCTCACCTTTAATTCACACTCATAACCTTTTGCCCTTCCTGGTTCCCCGGAAACACTCCCCTAAAACCCTCTACTACCCGCCACAATGCTTCACGTTGAGAACTCCCTATTGCGCCACCCTCACCACAAAATTTAACCGCCCTGTCCTCCCATATTCGCTCCTCACTCTCATCACTCACTCACTCCCTCTACATATATTCATACTAACCTTCGTGTCCCTATCTATGACCCTATTCGGTATAACCCGTATCCCTGAAATCTTCACCGTATCTAACACCCGCTCGAAATTAACCGTTATCTGCTTACCTTCACTATTTAATTCTAAGACCCTCTTTTTAAAATTTATTATCGCATTATTCCTGATCAGAAAATCATTACCTAATATTACTTCTAAGTTTAATCCCCTTACTACTAAGAATGTATTTTCATAACTTTCCCCATTTATTACTATACTTAACTGGACTTGTGTGGTCACCCTTTTACTTCTAACACCCGTAATGCCTACAATGGTTACCCCCGCAACTGGCAAAGATGGAATATTTTTATTACTTTCCCTTAATTTATTCAATACGTGTTCTGCTATTACTGCTACTTCACTGCCTTTGTCTATTAATGTCATAACTGGCTTACCTTCAATCTCCAGCTTTACCTCCGTCAACCAGGCCTCTGGCCTCATCGTTCCCATCTCCTCTTCTTCCATCAATTCTGTAGCCATATCTGTGTGGATGATGTGATTCCTGTATCTATCTTCATGGACCCCGCAGTCATATATCGACAATGGCCGAGCCTCCTCATCCATTGTCCTTCTCAGTTTTCCGCCCGCTCGGCCATACCTCCTGGTGTGTACACTCTTTCCGCTCGATGGTTTCCCCCTCCATTTCTGGGTGTTTCTTCTCGATACTCACTGGTTCTCTGATGTGGGTTGTTATATCTCTGCTGCGTCCGGTTCTGATGACCTGGCCTTGCCTTCCTTCATCTATAACAAAAATTACGGTCCGCATAATTTTCCGTTAGACACCCACCACATTTCCACATCGGATATTGTACAGTAGCGCGGTAATTTTTACTTTATAGGTTGGCTAATCTGCGATTTAATTTTTACGGTAATCTGATCATTCATGTCGGTGCTCCACACAGTTCGTCTCAGACGCTCGTCAGCAGCGTTCGGCTCGCTCTCGCAGCCTTACTGTCACATTTAAAATACTTGAACTCAAGTATTCTAGTGCCGCGTATTCGCGCCTATCGTATTCTTTACGACATTTAATGTAGGCCTTAGGCCAACATTCCACATACGGCCCATTGGGCTCTTTCTTCAGATTAAATTTTAATAATACGAATTGTATCCATATTATGCTTATTAGCCAATCTATCACTAAAAATGGTACCTAACAATTTCTAATGTACTTGTGAACATCAAATAAATAAATTAATTACAGTCCACTCGCTTCATCATTTCTGCATCCTGGCGAATCAACTTTAAGTATAGAACATTTCACACTCAACATTCTTCAACAAAACATTTTCCGGTCCACGCGGACCGCATCGTTAACATTTTTTGGTCCTCCGGGCCGGATTTCCGGATGTATTATTCATAATTATTGTTTTTCTGCCCCTATTTCTGGCCATCACGGGCGAATCAGCATATCCGCTGATACGACCGTGGCGTGATTCCATCGGTATTTCGCTCGTCGCCTTTGAGCCTCCTGACAACATCATCGCAAGAGCCTGCTAGCTTCAGTACGTCAAACAAGGCTGTCATCTCTCCGAGCTGTGTTTGCCATCTTCTCCACGGCGTCAACGCTTCAGGACATCGCCTACAAGGTATCACCTCAATAACATCATATCAAGGTGCGTACAATGGCTGAAGAAGGCCTCAAAGTGTTAACCAGAAAGAGAGGCGGCTTAAAGTCCGCAATAGTGCGCATACAATCAGCTGTCAGTAACTTTGATATAAATTCCAATACAAAACACTTTTTAACAGTAAGATTTGAAAGTTTGAAAAGCTTGGCATCGAAGTACGACGAGGTACAATCTGAAATCGAACTTATTTGTAAAGACGTAAACGCTGCTCAAGAAGACCGAGTTGAGGTCGAAGAAATGCTATATTCGACTGAAGCAAATATTTTGCAATTGATTGATACATTTAATGTTCAGACTGTACCTCCCGTATTATCGACCCACATGCAATTAAAACCAATAAGTTTGCCCTGCTTCACAGGCAACATATTGGAATGGCAGCATTTTCATTCAATTTTTACGGACTTGGTGCATACAAGATGCGATTTAACGCCAGTGCAGAAGTTACATTATTTACATTCTTCTTTAAAAAATGAACCTTTAGATTTAATTAAATCACTACCTATTTGTAAGGAAAATTACTCAATAGCGTTGAGTTTGCTGTCCGCAAGGTATGACAACAAGTTCATACTAGCAAAATACTATGTTCAAAATTTACTTCAAGTCAAGTCGACAATTAAGGACTCTGTCCAAAGTTTGGCAGAATTCACACACACGATAACGTCTACCGTTAATTCACTGGCGGCAATGCAACTGTCAGTGAATTCATTTGAATTTATTACTATACAGTTATTATCAACTAAACTCGACCCTACTACTTTTAAACTATGGAAGGAGTCTATAGACCCTGATAATTTTCCTAACTTTCAAGATTTCACTCATTTTTTAAACTCACATAGACAGCTGTTAGAAAATACACTGCCTATCGATGCCGGACAGCAACTCAACAAGCCGAGTTGAAGACTCAACAATAAAGCTGATAAATATAAATCAAGAAACGCTGCTGGCAGTACTACATTTAAGAGTTATCACTCGGCGTCAAGCAATTATTCATGTTTGTGTTGTAAATCTAATCATCCGCTTTACGCATGTGATAAATTTCGTGCACTAAGCACCGCTGAGCGAGGACAATTTGTATCAAGTCACAAATGTTGTACCAATTGTCTTAGATCAGATCATTTTGTATCTAATTGTAAGAATAAGCAGGTATGTAAGATCTGTTCAAAACGACACCACACATTGTTGCACATGAACAATGTGCCGAACTCAATCTCTGCCAGTAGTAGTAACTATTGCTCACTTAAATTACAATACACGAACAATGTTCTTTTATCAACAGCAATTGTATTTGTCATTGACCAGGCTGGCAACAGACAAAGGGCAAGAGTTCTTTTAGACGTCGGGTCACAAATAAATTTGTGCACCAAATCATTTGCAAGGAAATTACGGCTTAATTTGACTAAATCCAACATACCAATTACGGGTATAAATAATACAGCGTGTTACGCCACTAATCTCGCGTCTATACGCATTATTTCTCGTTATCAGAGATTTAGCTTCGAGGCAAAATGTGCTATCTTATCTGCATTAACCCACAATCTGCCGGCACAATCGTTTGACATAAATCAATTCCACATTCCGGACAACATTTTTCTGGCTGACCCAAATTTCAATATATCATCGGAAATCGACATACTCTTAGGGGCGCAATTTTACCTGGATTTAATTTTGGCTAATAAATACTTATGCGGCCCTCATTTTCCCATCATTCAGGAAACAAAGCTAGGCTACATTTTGGCTGGTAATCTGCCCAAACACTGCCGCTACAAGGGTCCTGCTGTTTCGTTCCTAGCTAGGAACGACAGTCAAATTTTACAGTCGCTCGAAAAATTTTGGGAAGCAGAAACTATCCCTGACAACACACCTGATAACGAGTCAGCCTGTGAAGAGCATTTCGTGCGCTCTACTCATCGCAACCATGAGGGTAGGTTCGTGGTTTCACTGCCATTTAAGCCCGATCATCTCCAGTTGGGGGAATCTTACACCAATGCTGAAGCAAGATTTTTGAATTTAGAGCGTCGATGCAGGCGTGATGCTAAGCTCGCGCGCGATTACGCAGACTTTATTAACGAATATAAGGATCTTGGACACATGACGCTTATCGATAATTGCGCTATCAATTCAGGAGTGTCAAATACTTACTATCTGCCACACCATGCCGTGTTTAAGCAGTCTAGCTTGACCACAAAACTGCGCGTCGTTTTTGATGGTTCGTCCAAAACTACCAATGGCCTTTCTCTCAATGACATATTGTTGGTAGGCCCGAATGTTCAACAAGACCTTTTTTCTATTCTTTTACGTTTCCGCATGCATAAATATGTTCTCATCGCCGACATCGAGAAGATGTATCGACAAATTCGCGTAGCTGAAAGGGATTGTCACTATCAACGTATTCTGTGGCGTGACTCTCCTCTCGAACAATTTAAACACTTTGCATTGCGAACGGTAACCTACGGCATGGCTAGTGCTTCGTTTTTGGCCACTCGCTGTCTTATTCAAATTGGTAGGGACCATCAAGCTTCCTTTCCTGATGCGGCATTAGCTATAGCGAATGATTTCTATGTCGACGATCTGCTTACCGGTGCTGACACCATCTCTGATCTGACCAAGTTGAAATCTGATTTAGGTGCATTAATGAGTCAATACGGTCTCACGTTGCATAAATGGGCATCTAATGAACCCAGAGTGGTCGCAAGTCATGACAATTTACCACTCCCCTTAAACAAACAGGACAATGTGCGTACCCTGGGGATTCTCTGGAATAACACTGCCGATTCATTTCTGTTTGACATTAAATCATTCCCTGTTGAATCAAGCATCTCCAAGAGGAGAATTCTTTCGATTATTGCAGGCATATACGATCCTCTTGGACTGATCGGTCCCGTTGTCTTTTTGTACAAACAGTTTATGCAGCAACTCTGGCTTTGCAAGCTTGATTGGGATGAACCGATCTCCGGCCAATCACGTTTGGATTGGCATTCTTTGTGCGACAAATTGGGTCTGATTAGCAAAATTGTGGTCCCACGTTCTATTCGTTGTAAGCTTGAGGCAAGTACAGTTGAATTACATGGTTTTTCGGATGCCTCTGAAAGGGGGTTTGGGTGTTGTATTTATATCAGAGTCATTTATCAAGATTCATCGGCCTCTTGTCCTCTCCTGTGTTCTAAATCTTGCGTAGCTCCCTTACGACAGGTGTCATTACCTCGCATCGAACTCTGCGCTTGCTTGTTGTTATCGCGACTCGTATTTAAGGTCATTCCTGCGCTTTATTCGTTCATTAATAGTGTTCATTTTTATTCTGACTCTATGGTGTCTCTTTACTGGATTCATGCCCAGTCAACGAGGTGGAAGACATACGTCGCTAATCGCGTTGCTGAAATTCAGCGTCTTACGCAAACCTACACTTGGCATCACATCAATTCTAGACACAATCCTGCTGATATTATCTCCAGGGGGTGTCTCCCTGACGTTTTGCGTGATTGTTCACTTTGGTGGCATGGTCCCACTTGTTTGTCTCAATCCTCCGAGTCCAATCCTTTTCCACCCTTTTTACCTTCTAATCCGTTGTCTTCTGAAGTCACTGCGGAAGAGAAACAAACCCATTATCTCTCTCTAATGTCTACCCTGGCTATCGACCTTTCTAAGGACTTTTCCTCGTTGCATCATCTAACGCGCGTATACGCTTACTGTTTTCGGTTCATCAAAAATATTAGACTCTCCAGTGCTGACAAATTTGCGGGCGATCTTACCCCTGTCGAAATTCATCATGCTTTTAATTTCTTCATAAAACAATCTCAGTCGATCCACTTCGCAGCCGAAATTAATTGTCTTCGTAACGGATCTTCTGTTTCTATTAGGAGTAAGTTGGCTTCTCTCCACCCATTTCTTGATGACTCTGGAGTGATACGCGTAGGCGGGCGATTACAGCAGTCGCAATTACCTTACGACACTAAACATCCTATTGTCTTACATCCATCGGCTCATATTACTCGCCTCATCATTGAACGCGAACACATTCGTCTACTTCACGCTGGTGCTCAACTCGTGCATCACTCACTTCGTCAACGTTGGTGGATTGTTAATGCCAGGTTAGTCATTCGCTCCATCATTCGTAAATGTGTCAAGTGTCTCAGGTATAGTGCCAAACAGCAGGTTCAGAGGCTTGGTATTTTACCATCTCCTAGAGTCACTCCATCACGGCCGTTTCTATTTTGCGCGGTTGATTATGGTGGTCCCTTCATGATTCGTCATGGCGGGCAGAAATCCAGAACTCTCTCTAAGGCATACGTGTCTTTGTTCATCTGCTTAGCAACCAGGGCCATTCACTTGGAATTGGTTTCCGACCTTACAGCCAGTGCGTTTATAGCTGCCTTACGTCGTTTTATGTCCCGCAGGGGCATACACAGTCAGTTATACTCTGATAATGGCACAAACTTTAGGAAGGCCCGCAATATTTTACATGATCTCTACAACCTTTGGCATAAAAAGGATGCCATCTCATCACTCAAATCATTCACGTCCTCTCAGGATATATCATGGTCATTTATTCCGCCCTCGTCACCTCATTTTGGTGGCCTTTGGGAGAGCGGCATAAAGAGTTTGACGTTTCATCTGCGCCGCGTGGTAGGCAAGTCTATACTCACCTTCGAGGAGTTTACGACAGTTTTGTCTCAGATAGAGGCATGTGTGAACTCTCGACCTTTATTTGCCATCTCTTCGAATGTAAATGATCCGGTGCCACTTACACCTGGCCATTTTTTGATTTGCGCACCATTAACGGCGATACCAGACCCAGACTTATCTCATATTCCTATCTCTCGTCTTGGGCGTTGGCAACTTCTACAGAAGTTTGTCCAAGGCATTTGGAAGGCGTGGTCTCACGACTATTTACACCAGTTACAACAGCGTCACAAATGGAAATTCGCTAAGGATAATGTTTCCATTGGGGACCTAGTTTTACTTATTGAGGATAATCTACCTCCATTAGCCTGGAAATTTGGTGTAATTACCGCCACATTTCCCGGCCCAGATAACTTAATTCGAGTCGTAGACATTCGCACGCCTACTGGTGTTTTACGCAGACTAATCCATAAATTATGTTTGGTCCCTACTAAGGATGAACAATAAAGAAAAGGGATTTATTTTCCTTTGTATAACTTCTAAAAGACACATAAATCAAATGTTCAAGAAGACTTGTTAGTTATAAGCTTTTTTGTTTTTAGCATAAGCTTTAATTGTATATTTTTGAGTCAGCAACTGTTTGTTTTACTCAAGCGTTAGTTTAGTTAATATGGAAGGCTTTCATTATTATTTTGTATTTTCGTATATGCAACATTTGATTTATGCCTCATGTCTTACTTACTATTGTGTAAAAATTTTGTTATTCTCTAAATTTATTTTTCACGATTGTTCAATATATGTATTCATATTTGTAATTAACTAAATTGTTGTTTATTATATTTATTGTATAACTGTACTTATGTAAAACATATCGTTTTTTGTGTCTACTGTATGTAACCATGCCACGCCTAGAATTATTTTATATTGTATTGTTATATTGTATTTGTATTTTGTGATTGCATTGCACAATTATTATTTCTGCTTAAATTATGACATACATGTCATCACATATGTGCTTGCAATCAGTCAGCTATCTATAGCTTGTTCTCACACAACAACATATTGTAAGTTCCTGAAACTTCAGGTATAGCATGACTTGTTCAATACATGACGCCATGCTAGATTTACGTTTAAATATGTATAATTTGTGGTAATTTTGTTCATGTAAGCCATACTCTGTACAGGTCTACTGGCCTCAACTATTTCACGGTAACCATCTATGATATGCATAGGGTTACAAGCTATCGAGCCATCGTGTGATGAGCTTCCAATCATACATTATTAAACATTGTCTAATTATGTATTTTTCATGTTTCATAACGTTCGATGTTGTACACATACAACATATGACGGCAATACTTTGCCAACGCATACATTTTTATTCATGCATGAAATTAGTTTGCTCGCCAACCTTGGCTTACCAAACGCTTATCTTTAAAGCTTATCTTTATTCATGCTTATTGCTAAACCATTAACGTACAGCTGTTATCTAATATTTCAACTCAAGGTTCAATGCAGCCTTGAAATTAACTTTCATTATTAAGAACACTGTATGTTATAAACTAAGTTACCAAAATGTATAATAATTTACTAAAATGTAGTAAAAAAATCTACTAATTTTTGACGGGCAGCTTATGTACAGGAGCGCGGTAATTTTTACTTTATAGGTTGGCTAATCTGCGCTTTAATTTTTACGGTAATCTGATCATTCATGTCGGTGCTCCACACAGTTCGTCTCAGACGCTCGTCAGCAGCGTTCGGCTCGCTCTCGCAGCCTTACTGTCACATTTAAAATACTTGAACTCAAGTATTCTAGTGCCGCGTATTCGTGCCTATCGTATTCTTTACGACATTTAATGTAGGCCTTAGGCCAACATTCCACATACGGCCCATTGGGCTCTTTCTTCAGATTAAATTTTAATAATACGAGTTGTATCCACATTATGCTTATTAGCCAATCTATCACTAAAAATGGTACCTAACAATTTCTAATGTACTTGTGAACATCAAATAAATAAATTAATTACAGTCCACTCGCTTCATCATTTCTGCATCCTGGCGAATCAACTTTAAGTATAGAACATTTCACACTCAACATTCTTCAACAAAACATTTTCCGGTCCACGCGGACCGCATCGTTAACAGATATTGTCTACTTGGTTCTTGACCATGGTACGTAGTTCCCGTGTGTTGTCCTCCTCTTTGTGTGTAACTCCCTCCGCTGCTCACATTGGGTTGGTGTGGACGTCTGCTGACTTCCTGGTCCCTAATATTCTGAAAAACATCCAACATTTTTTCTAATTCATTGATACTACTCACCTCTCTCGTTATCAGCGTGATCTGAACCTCTCTCGGTAAGTGTTTGCTGATATGTCGTACGAATGACTGAAATGGCAACGGTGGCTCTAAGTATTTTGCCTCGTTGAAAAGTCTCATTGTATATACGGTAATATTACTGTTATTTCTCCCAAAATTCCCTGTTCCCATTATTTGACTGCGCAATATCTCCTGCTCCTTCTCCGACCAATATTTGTTGCAGAATGCTGTTTCAAAATTTTCGTAACTCCCCCCACTCATTTCGATGCACCTCCGCCTATATCTCAGAATTACCCTTAAAACGTTTAAAATATTTTTAAAGTTATACCTCCCAATTATTACCGTTAAACTGATTAAACTCCCGTACTCTGTTTAAAAACTGCATTGGATGCACTCTACGGCTCTCATTACAAAAGGTTTCAAGTTCTATTTCATTATTAACGTTTCGCGTAATCACTACTCGTTCGGTAATATTGTTTAACTTCTGATTTATTGCTATACTCAAGTCATCTTTAACACTACTAATGCTCAGCTCAATTGAATAGAATTTTCTTATCATTAGTATATTCGGACTGAATGCTATTTTTGGTTATTATATTGACTTGACTCTTGTAACGATTGTATTTTTGTTTTACAAGTATTTTCGATTTCATTAAGTTTAACATCAGTATTACTTCTATACTCATTGATATTTTGATTAATTTTTTCAATTTTATCCACTACACTACTGTACTTATATTCAGTGTCAGTATTACATTTATTTATTTTAGATTCAAAATTTTTAGTCACCTCGTGTATGTGTTTATCGATTCTTTCTGACATACTACTACCTATCTCATTAATTCTATTATTCATACTTTTTAATGACCGACTCAATTTTTCGTAATTCGTATTTTAATTCATTAAAATTACTCTCACATTTACTCTGTACATCATTGATATCAATTTTAAGTTCGTTAAAATTTCTACTCTGTTCACCAAATTTTATATCATTACTATCAAAACGTCTACTAATAAAATTCATGATATCGTCCATTGACCATTCTTTTTCTTTTGTTTTTGTTACCACGGGAGTCGATTTTGCTCCCGCCTCACTAATTATTACAGATTGTGTTAAATTATTATCATCTGTTATGCTTGGAGTGGTCTCCATTCCTGAATCATTTATATTATCTGATTCATTTAAAACGCTTTCTTTGACCACATTAGGGTCTGGATGAATTTCTCCCTCCCCCGTGACAGTTACATCAATCATACTAACTTTATCTCCATTTTCCATTTTGATCTTATTTATGAGATTTTGCTCTACATAAAAATTCAATCTTAAATATAATCAGTATTATTCAATATAGTATAATCTAAGTATCGCTTAACTACACCTTAACATCATTTATACGTAATTAGTACGCATTACCACTTAACCTCCAAATCACGCTTATACCCACGAGTAAGTGTGGTTTGTACAAAATTTAATTTATAAAACTGTCCAAGTTCGGGGGCCATTGAGATATTATTTTCTTTTTACCATATTTTAATTATAATAAAACTCTTCACTTACCTTATCTGGGTTTCCAAGGTCCTTCACCCGAACTCGTGGCTTATAAGCGTGACTTTGGGTTAGCGTTATTAATGTACTCAACTCTCATTGTACTGGTTATTTAACTCATCTTTTATTAAACATTTGATATACTATCTTTCTTTCAAAATGATGACAAAATTATTCTGTATCCATTAGGATTTAAGTCTGACAAATATTAATGTTGCGATATATACTCAATTTAATCAAGACAAAACAAAATTCACAGTTTTACTTAACCTATTTAAAATAAACGGTTCATTAGATTATATTGAATAAAGGCGACCCAGCATTTGCACATGCTCCCATTCATTCCTTTTATTACCCCATAATTAAGAGCTCTTTTAATTTAAAATTTTTTATATTTTACATATAGTTACTTCCTTCTTGTTGTCCTGGATGCCAGATGTTGTAGTTATTCCGTTTTGGTTCTTCACTGTTTTAATCTGCAAGATGTTCTCATTTTTTAAATTTTGGTCACGTTCTCGTTTTTAGGATCTCATTGTTTTATGTCCAAAAAAACTTTCTGCGTCACTGAACTATAACTGCTGTTACATTTTGTTTGTATCACTTTATCTCACACTCTAGTTCATATTTTGAAAGTTTAATAGGTTTTCGGCTCGCGAGCCTTTCACACAGAACCGCGCAATTCAGTAACTGGGAGGCGACAGACGCTGTTTTCTGCGCACACAGCGCTGAGGAATGTATTCGAACGTGACAAAAGGTCTGAGAACGTTGGCCGACTGTGCGTGCTCTTGTGGGCGAATACGCACCCTCGTTGAAAGTCTGCATTCCAATGCCAAGTCACACCCGCCTCGATAGTCCATTCACAACATTTATTTGGTTGAATAAAAATTTGAAAATATTAAAATTACAAATCTCATAGGTTTGTACCATTACAATATTATATAATTTATGTGGCATAGAGCTCTGAGTATTAATACAGAAGAGGCATATACAATATGTATTTCATATTTATAAAAAAGATGAAAGAAAATTGTGAAATTAGAGAAACACACACTCACATTATTGAAAATCTATACTGAACACGACATCAGATTTAAAGGGGACCATCAAAGATTATTAAAGAAAATACCAACTGGAAGGAAGTATAGCAGGAAAGCTGTAATCATCATTGTTGGAGAGCTGTTAACAACATTCAGTTGATGGGAAAAAAGACAAATACCTTGAAACTATATGAATTACTACAATCTATTTTACTTGGGTCCCTAGTTCGGGGCCAATGAAACTCTATAAATTAGTATAAATTAATTATTACTTCTTACCTTCGGGTTCGGGTCCAGAGTCGTTCAGACGAAACTGCTGCAGAAAGTTATGTGGGTTTAAGTGCGAAATAATTATGCAAACAGTGTTTCTGATTTTAACAAATTATTTCCCTTTTATTAAACAAAATATATTTTACTTTACTTTGTTATTCAATATTATTTATATAACAACCAAAATATAAAATAAAATTTTCATAAATGACTTTGGGTTATTGAACCGTAAGTCCTATGGTTTGGTTATGCCACCTTACATTTTAGTTTCCTACTTTTAAAAGAACAAACCATATTCAGTTAAGACTACTTTCCTTAACTAATTTGTTTCTTAAACTTTTATCATACGAACCAGTACGTAATTTGTTCCCCCCCCCACACACACACACACACACACACACACATTCGTTCTTTTCCATTGACATTCTATTAAACCCCACTTTGAGATCTCATGATTTTATGAAACATCTGCAAATATAAATGGAAATGTAGCTAAAATTGATTATAGGGTACTCATCCTGTTTGCTGATCTAATCCGACTGATGAGGCACTTGTTTTACCCCGCACTTCAAAAGTTAATTAAAATTCGTTAAAGTGATTTTGTCTGGTGACTGGCGCTAAGTTTTTGCTGATTACTAAAACCACGTTTTTTCACATTTCACTTTGTATAATAATTATGTCGGCCGACGTAACTTTTTGAGCACTTGATCTTGTAGGTTGGCCGCGCGTTATTGTTTATACACTTTTTTTATACTTGTTTCAAACCTGCTACATTGTTCACAATTTACTAGTTATTATGCCAACTACTAGTTATTTTACTGAATAGGCCGATTACAGTATTTTCGGCCTATATTGCACGCCCGAGGCCACTATTTTTTAATCCACGAACTGTATGCTGCTGCTGGCTGTCTGTTATTCACTCTCTGATGACAAACTGCATACTGTTTCACAAGAAGCCTGCTGCTTACTGGGGCGGTTACGCAATGCGTCTGGACAATTGTTTAGGCTAACAGTTTATTGCTGGTTACTGGGGCACCTCACAGGTGAAGTCTGTCAATTGAAAGTTAACTGAATTGATTAAATAAAATTTACATTTCTGTACCGTTACAACCTGTTATAGTGCATATAACATATGTATCACTCAAATCAAAGATTATCATACGGTGTAGTGTTGTTTAGTGAAAATCCAGTTGAGATGATGAAAATGATAAATACATCCAACCAAGGATGTGTAAGTGGTGATTGAATTCAGTAATACAATAAAAAAAATAATTTAAAAAATTAAAAAACACGACTGCCAAAAAAATAAATGAATAAATAAAAAATAAATTGATAAAAACACTAAATAAAAAAAAACTAAATAAAAATAATATTTAGTAAAAATCACAAAATCTAAATAAAGTCGATTTAAAAAGCCAAAAACAAGGTATTGAAATTCAGCTCTGATCAGATTTAACGAAAATGTTATGAATGATTAAACGCATAGTAATTTTATTAGATTTAAATTACTTTTCGATGTTGAATATATATCAATGCATCATATGAAGACTACAATTATAAAAAAATATTGCTGATAAAATTTTGCTCTTCAATTTTAATTTTCAATGCAGTCGGGGGCTGTTTCTAAATAGATTTGTTCTTTTCATTAAACAGCCCCCGACTGCATTGAAAATTAAAATTGAAGAGCAAAATTTTATCAGCAATATTTTTTATAATTGTAGTCTTCATATGATGCATTGATATATATTCAACATCGAAAAGTAATTTAAATCTAATAAATTACTATGCGTTTAATCATTCATAACATTTTCGTTAAATCTGATCAGAGCTGAATTTCAATACCTTGTTTTTGGCTTTTTAAATCGACTTTATTTAGATTTTGTGATTTTTACTAAATATTATTTTTATTTAGTGTTTTTATCAATTTATTTTTTATTTATTCATTTATTTTTTTGGCAGTCGTGTTTTTTAATTTTTTAAATTATTTTTTTTATTTTATTCCTTTTTGTGTTTAAAAAGAGTATAATGGAAATGTGCAGTGTGTGCGTGCGTATGTGTGAAGTGCAAAAAAATTTCAATTTTTACATAGTTTTATTTAGAAATTTATTATGTACATAGTATAATTAGCGTATGAACTTATAAACTTATAAATATAGTATAACTTTATTTTATATACTATTATATAACTAGTATAATACAAACATTTCGATAAATTGATTTATAAATTATATAATTAACTAAATAATTTCATTTATTAGAAATGATAAAGAAAAAGCTTTGGTCTACAGATTTCTGAGTCGATTTAATTCCTCAAGCGAGTTTTTATCGTGCGGTTCATGCAACAATTTTCGTGGATCCAGACAACTTATTGCTAATCCCTCTAATGTTTTCACACGACTTAGTGCGACGTAGCCCTGACCCTTGGCAAAAATATTACTACTCAAATCAACTGCTTTGTCTAAAGTAGTGCCTTGAAGTTTATGTACTGTTACAGCCCAACACAATATTAATGGCAGCATACGTCGTTCTACTTTGCCCTGGCCTCGCAAAGCATCATATTCAACAGTGGTGGGCTCTATCTTTACTCCAATACCAGCAGTATTTCCCCTAATTGATCTGTCATCAAATTCTACAAATACGGCTTGTGGAAGCTCACCAGGTTGAAGCTGATCTCGACGTAGTGGAGGCCACTCAATTTTTCTAATGATGCCGATTGCTCCGTTGACCAGACCATGATTAACATTAATGTTTTTTCGCAACATTACCCTAGATCCGACACCGATTACTAAAGAGTTTGGAATACCTCCAGTTTTGTTTGGATCCGTTGGTATGAAGTCTTTCTTTAACTTTTGTCCGTAATTCTTAGCTTCGACAGACACATCCACCGCTGCAATATCGTAACTTTAGATGATGTTTTCAACTTTTCAGTCATCATAGCATTATATTCTTCTACCTGTTTAGTGGTTGGGAAAATACGCAGACACTCGCCATCAGCAAATTCATCTGTCAAAGGAACTCTTCGACGATCTAAAATTTCTAGCTGCTGCATGGTGAGTTGGCCGACTCGTAAATTATTTAGAATGTCTATAAAAGTAGTGTCGTTAGCTTCCCGCATATTTTGAGATAATTCACAGAAACTAAACAGTGTCCACAAATTAATTTCAGCTGATAAGTAATGAGGCTGCTTGAAGCAGTAGGTACCACCAACTGCTTTTGATACAGGTGGCAACTGCATTAGATCGCCAAACAAAATAATATTGATACCCCCGAAGAGAGCATAATTCATTTTAAGCTGTTGCAACCTTAAGTGAATATTTCTTAGGGTAGTATAGGGTACCATTGAGATTTCGTCAATGATTAGCCAGTTAATATGCTTCCACCTTAGCCGTTCCCTTTGAAGACGCTCATCAGTAAGAGGGCGAAGAGCTGTCACCTTGCCTTTTTTGATAGGAAGGGCAAAAGTAGAGTGGAAAGTGCTACCTCCAATCAATCTTGCAGCGACACCTGTGGGTGCTGCTACCGTAACAGCTCTGCTTGCATGTAAATGAGAAAGACGACGAATCTGTTCTACAATAATTTTCAGAGTAAAGGTTTTGCCGGTGCCTGCTCCTCCAGTAACGAACACATGTAATGGCTCAGTATTATTTTCACTTGGAAGCAATCTGTCTGAAATCATTTTGAACAATTGGCGCTGCTGAAAATTCATTAAGTTTACTGCTGCGGCATATTGTTGATCCGTCATTTCATGTATAGTTGTCTTGATTATTCATCTCTTCTTTCACAGCACTACACTTAACTAAAAATGAACTTTTTACATGTGAAAAACTTACTATTTTATCGGACGCGTTTCGGCTTAGTATCCGCCTTCTTCAGCTTTGGTAACAGACTGCCAGCATTTTGTAACGGTTGTCTTATCGGTTGACAACCGTTACAAAATGCTGGCAGTCTGTTACCAAAGCTGAAGAAGGCGGATACTAAGCCGAAACGCGTCCGATAAAATAGTAAGTTTTTCACATGTAAAAAGTTCATTTTTAGTTAAATTTCATGTATTTCAGGTTCACCATATTTCGCAGAGAGAAATATATATAGCAAACCAATATATATATATACTTTCAGATCAGCTGTTCTCTGTTTCTCACGGATTGCACATCTATACTCTCACACAATAACGCGCTAACATAGTATTAGTGAGCGTGGTCTTAAATCGCGAGCACTATCTGGAGTGAACTTTACAGAATACCTTCCACTAGCGCCACCTGATGGACCAATAAACGAACAAAAAAAAATCCTTAGAACCGATCACTTGTATTCACTTCCGGTCAAAACCGGAAGTCAACTCATGGTGATATATAGCCTATGACACTTCTGGTGAAGTAAGGAATCCATCGAGCCATCGAACATCAAAATCGGTAAAGCCGTTAAAAAGTTATAGTGGAACAAACATACATACATACATACATACCCTACCACTGAAAACATAACACTCCTTTTTAGCAGTCGTGTAAAAATGTGAAAGGTGATTTACAAGACTGCATGTGCTAAGGAAATACATTTGTTGTTGCAGTTCTGTCAACTATGACTGGACTGAAATATTAAGATAAAATAATAATGAACAGCAGAGATATGGTGCTAGAAATCCAGTCCAATATTGTCAGGATTACCTTTGAAATGAGTAACATTATGAGGAGCATCAGAATGTTCTTGTGTAACAGATTTCGAGACTGATATAAAAAATAGCCTGGAAACGAGTATGCTAAGAATAATGAGGAAAGACGTAATAACTACAGTGGGTACTCAAGTAAGCTACAATAGATAATATATTTTACAGCATTAGGAAAACAAAATAAGGAGGACAGGTTACTTGACTAAGTGAAAATATTACAGATGGTCTGGAAGGTTGCCAGACTAGAGACCACAACAGTGGCCTTGTGACAGATGGAGGAATGACTTCATTGAGTACTTTGCTGCAGTGAATTGCTGAAGATTTACTCTTGAGAAGCATTTACTACTCTACAGTGGGTAGATAAAAGCCACTTATGAAGGTGTTAATTATATAGGGAGACCTGATGCTTTTGAGATAGTAAACCGTTCCTGAATGCAGATGTGTCTCTGGAAAATTACTGTTACAAGACTATAGAGTATGTTGATAGCAGGGAACAACTGTTGGATATATCTCACCAGCACTTCATAAACATGACATCAGTTGGCATAGCTTTGCTGTGCTGTTTGACGTACCGTACTGTCACCTCCAATCCTCCAATCCTGAAGTGCCTTTTGTATGTGAAACTGGTTCCAACTCAGGATCTGCATCATCACTTTCTTCGGAGTCATATTCTGCTTGAATGTAAGCCACGATATCACTGTCTTAATAGTCCTGGTGGCCTTTGTCAACATTAACCCATTGAATAACATCATTCTAGTCACTATCTTCACAACCTGGTAGCTGCTCCACCATCGGAAGAATGGAATCTGTTTCACGTATGTCTTCCTTTGACGATATTGATCAACATCCTTAACATCAGGCAATATGTTTCTCCAGGATTTTATTATGGTCTCGCCCTTTACACTGTCCCACGATTCAGAAATCCAATAAATAACATCTTCGAGAGTAATTTCCTTTAATTTCTAAGATAAAGAATGATTTTCATAATCATCCTCAATGAGCGACCAAAGAAGTTTTTTCTTGTACATCCATTTCATGTTGTGCAGCCCTGATCCATAGGCTGAAGTAATGGTGTTACATTTGGAGGAAGAAATACAGCCACAGATTAAATCAAGACTCATTGGGGTGTGATGGAGCATTGTCAGTAACCAACAATACTTCAACAGGCAGACTGTTTTTCTCAGAATAGATTTTTACTGCAGGTACCAATTGTTTATGAAACCACTCCTTAAATAACTGTGCATTCATCCAAGCTTTATTCTGGTTTTTCTAATAAACTGGAAGTGAATTCATATTGACATTTTTAAAAGCTCTTGGTTTAGCCGATTTACCAATGACCATAAGTGGCATTTTATTTCTCCCTGTTACCAGTGGCGTACGCAGGGGGAGGGGGTCAGGGGGCTCAAGCCCCCCCCAACCGCAAAAATGTAATATACACTTCCTTAATATACTTAGTCTCTTGTTTAAAATTACAAAATTGCATATTTGGACGGGGATATAAATACTAACAAAATAAGATATAATAACAATTATTACTTCAGTTATAATTTGTAGTTCAATTAGTGGTGTATTACACCGAGTGTTACGTTCAGTAAGCTACCTGTTTTCTCTCTCTCTCGCTCTCATTTGATGGCACGACCATACGCACGCCACACCGGCCACCGGCAACTACTACTAGTGAACCCTAAGAATTTTTACTTAAGTATTAAATAGTATTTTTATGAAACTTAAATAAGTACATAAACCTTTTTCATAAAAATATTATTTAATACTTAAGTTAAATTCAGCTCTTTCTTGCAGATATCAGTCGATAAATAAAACAATAAAAATACTTTAAAAACACTTTACATTTATACGAAATTTTTGGATAATTGTTTTTTTTTTTTGGATAAGTCCCCCAATCACGAATAATACATTTTTAATATAGAAAATAAAGAAAATGTGAAACCTAAAAATAATACGCCCTACTAATAAATTGTAACCATTAACTAGCATATGTACTCTATCTTATACTGTAAATTGTAAAAGAGTAGGCTAATATATGGACTAAGGTTGAGCCCCCCCCCCCAAGATTGATTTCTGTGTACGTCACTGCCTGTTACATTGCTACATCCAAGTGCCATTAAGCACTCTTTGCTTACTTTACGTCCATGAGTGCAGAATTCATTTTGAGACACCAAACTTTTAGATGGAACCATTTTAATAAAATTTAAACCTGTCTCATCACAGTTGTAAACTTTCTCCGTAGACATGTTTAAAAAAGATTGCAAATTTTTAAATTTACTTTTATAATCATCAGTGGCAGTTTGATCAGAAGATAAAATTTTGCCACCTAAGGATAGCTGACAAAATCTATGTCTCTTCTTCCATCGATCTAACCAACGATTACTTGTGGTAAATGAAACATTGCCCTTTAAAAGTGAGTTCAATTGTTTGGCCTTTTCTTGTACAAGGGGTTCACTTAAGGGAGTTCCTTTTTCCCCTTCTTGTGTAAACCATAAATACAGTATTTCATCAATCTTGTCAAATGCTGACACATTTGAATGTTGCTATTTTTTACGACAGTGTAAGCAGATATGTTTGCACAGAGCTGTTCAATTGTAGCACGGTTCTTTTTCCAATCATTGATAGTTGCTTTTCCGACCCAGAACTGTAGCCAATTTAGTATTACATTTTCCTTTATCCAAACGTTTAATCGCTTCTAACTTGTATTTTAATGAACACGAATTGTGTTTACACTTACTCAACATTTTTACTGTACCATAACGTAAAGTTAATAAAGAGGTTGTAATAAAAACAAGATTACGTTACACTAACTAAGCTGTTACACACACAGTATGCCCAACTACAATACACTCTAAATAAAGACAGTACCATAGGACTACATAAACAGACGGTTGTTTATAGTGAACTGAAGAGAGTGAGAGGGGTGACTATGGTTAATGTTATGTGTGTGCATGCACAAGTGTGTGTGTGTGGGGGGGGCCATTGGCACTGACAGGCAAGCGGATTGTAGTCTGCAGTGAAATTAATACACATTCCACATAACTTCCTTTTTACGTCCACATAATCCGAACTGGGGTCAGTCCCAATCAGTTAGGATTCACAGGGTTCGAGTGTAATATATTTTGTGATACTACAGCAGTTAGTGTGTCTGTATTATAGACTGACTTGTGAGGCCATACAGTAGTAACTTTCTTATGTACTGTTCGCAGTTTAACATTTTCAAGATTGTCTTTTAGATTGTACTTTAGTGTAAAGTTGTTATATGGGTGGTAAAATTTTGTAGAATAATGGAATCCAGCTTCATTTTACTGTCACCACAGGCCTTGAGCCATTGGCCTCAAAAAGTGCTGCTATATTGAGTACTATTATATACTATAAAATTTTTCTATTTAGGAAGTTAATTGTGTGTGTGTGTGTGTGTGTGTGTGTGTGTGTGTGTGTGTGTGTGTGTGTGTGTGTGTGTGTGTGTGTGTGTGTGTGTGTGTGTGTGTGTGTGTGTGTGTGTTATAAAATTAGTCATGACCAATGAAGTGTGATTTCCTTGTGTTGAATTGTGCACATATTTTTGTTTTGCTTTATTGATTAATTAATAAGTAATTGCTGTTTAATAAAATAACAAAGTTCAATGATATAATAAATGTTTGTTTCAGGAACTTGCTGAGATAATAAGGGCAAGGAGAGGTGGCAATGAACAGTAATGTAACATTATAATAGGGATTCTTAATTTCTTGTATTCTAACACTTATTTTGAAATAAAGAAGATATGTAAAAAGAAAACAGTTACTGTGTATGGTCCTTTCAAACGCCAGTTTGTGTCAGTTTTAAGTTAATCAAAATTTTCATTAGTATTTTCACCTTATTGTATTAAAATTTATTAATTTTTTATAATGTATGCAAGAACATATTAGAAAGTTAGAAAGATTATCCGTTAGAAAGTTTCATATACTGCTTGCCATTGAAGCTGTCTGTGATAGGAGTATTTCAGTCGATTGTTATAGTAACTGTCCTTAAATAGATCACAAATTCTTTCACTCTTAGACTTGTATGAACAGAATTTTTAATTGATATACAAAGAGTGCGAGGATAGACTGCAGTGTCACAAACTTTTGATACATAAAGTGTGCAGTCTCCACCTCTGACTATGGGGGATGTGGAAGAGACAGTGAATATTTTTCGTTTAGACCATACCGAAATTCATTGTATTGAAACACCTTTATGTTGTCTAAGACTGGTTCCACTCACACTTTTCCATGCTTTGGACTGGCAGAATTATATTCAGTATTGACAATCATTTTGGGAGTTTAAAATCGACTTTGAGCATCTCGTTTTCTTGTTACATTTTTTAAAATATTTGTAATCTTTTAATTTGTTTTTAGTTTTTATCAATTGCATTTTTAAGTAGACTATATATAAATTCAACACACACACATACATTCAACATTGACTTGTTCCAGTTTTGAATGAAAGAAATAGCTTTTAAACACGATTTGATATCCCCTGTTTCTTCATACTTTGAACTGTTCTTTCTCTCCTTTCATTTATTGTGATGCACTTTCTTTTCATCGTCTTTCCTTCCATGCTTAATTCCATTCTCATATACATACTGTTTGTGACCTCTGCTTCATTTTTCAAACATTGCATTACATCTTTTACCTTGGGTTTGTTGATTCAGAAGAATGCTGTTGAGATTGGATCTCATAAAATCCATCTTCTACATGTTCTGGCTTAAGAAAGGTGAGGACTGCACACATCCTTGCTTTTCTCAGTAATTGCTGGTGAGACCAAGTTCCTGTACTCTCATCGACAGCCCTTTGTGAGCCCTGGCCTTCTTCAGAAGATTTCGCCATTCTTCTCTGTTCATTGTTCTCTGTTCGCCATTCTTCCAGTTTCTAATTCCAAGAGTATAATGTCCTGACTCACCCCATCCCTCTATCTCAGTTTTTGCCTTTCAGCTTTTCCTTTTACCTTCTGGCTTTGCATTAAATATTGTTACGATGGTCTACTGATTGTCGTATGGTACGTTGGAAAACTAAATTAAAGACACCAATTAAGTCACTAATCACCAGCTTTAATTATCACAATTAAACAGTTTGTAATCAACAATATAGTCTCTTACAACAAATCAAATAAAAATTGTTCACACACAATAAAAATGTCAACTAATATAGAAACATAATACTTTGCCACAATACTTCTACCTGCACTGTCTAAATCGGCCGACCATAATGGAAGTGAGCACCGCTGAGTATTTGTATTTATACCACACTGAAAATCAAGAAACATCCATACTACGCATCAATGGTGCACTAGAAAGTAATTGATTGCGGCCTTGGCACAGTGCATGCGGCTGGCAACATCTAGAAAAGTCTCACGCATCTTGAGATCCCATAGGCACACAACATTACAGCCAGATTCCACTGTGGCACATCCGAGAAACACGTGGAATGTTTTGTAATGGTGTAACACTTTTTTCGCATTATGTAACAATATCTTCTTAATAACTCTGCTTTCACAAGCACATGTAATGTGTCCAGCCCATTCTAATCTTTTTAATTTAATAAAGGTGACCATGAAAAAAAATTAATTAATGTAAATTAAAAACTTAATGCAAATAAGAAAAATACCAAAATCTAAATAAGTTTTTTCAAAGTAATAAGTAGATGTGCTAAGCATAATAATAATAATAGATAAAGTTGAAATAGAAATTGATTTCTGACAAGAAGATCAGAAGCATGGAAGTTTTGGTGGTGTCCACACATTTTGCATGTAAAATGTTCGTGACTTTATGGTGTACCCATCTCAGGTATCAGAGTGAACTACTGTCTTCTCTATTCATGACATCCTTTTAATAGCAATACTTTTTTGTTGACAACTAGGTTTTATTTATATTTGTGTAACAGTCATGGGGATTGGATCTTATAATAGTGGAATAAATAATTGAACACTGGAGACTTCATTACTCACAACTTTAACAAACAAAAACACTCGTAAAAGACAATTCTATAAGTTTACTATTTCCCAACACACAGTACCATAATAAATAATAAAAATCAACAATTGTAGATATCTGCACACAATAATTAATATTTTACATTAATGTGACATCAATTAGGATAGATAAGTTGAGATGGGCAGGAAACGTACAGAGAATGAATGAGGAGAATGTTCTTAAAGAGGATTATGAAATGCACACCAGAAGGAAAGAGAGGGTGTGGAAGATGCAGACTACAATGGGTTGATGGAATCCTAAAGGATGTGAAAATACTTGGAGTGAGAAATTGATGAAGATTGGCAAAGGATAAGAAAGTCTGGAGGAAAATCCTGAGGGAAGTTGAGGCTCATGGTGGGCTGTGGAGTTACTGATGATGATTTTACACTAAACCACTGTCAATTAACAGCCCGCGATTACAACACATAACAACTGGGTGCCTTTTCTGAACACTGCCATTTATACTCAGCCAAGGTCACTGTGGAGTAACAGCGTTAACGGGACATCAAGAAATGAGTACAACAGTAGGCAACTTTGTAATCATCACTGTAGACCTACATCTCGCATGGCTGTCATGCAAGTTGCTTGCCTCACAGACGTATGAATGTTTAACATTATTGTTACGACTACAACTACCACAAATCAAAAAGTAGCAGAAAGACCCAGATTTTTGTTCATGCACATTCACCACCTTGCATTTGTTCACAACCTCCGGTATCACTACACAACAATGACAGCCGAATAAGGTAACAACGCATGCTTAATGTGTTCACTACTAAGATGGATGGAACATAATCCCCACCAGCCACTTCTTAGTATGATATGATGTGCATAGACTCTGTACATAAAAATTTGATCCTTATACAAGTTCTTTAGAAACTTGTTTTTGTATACAGTGAAATCTCAATACGCCAATACTGCATGGACCAGAAAAATGTATTGTTGTAGAGAGGGTTATTGTTATATTGAGAATTTACAATAAAATCAAGTAACTCATTCTTATTTTAAGAGTTGTATAGGTAGATATCTCATAAATGAACTACATTAATTACATCAGAGTTCATAATGTAATGGGGCACAAAAGGGGTTTTATTATATTTTATTAATTCATATGGATTTATTTGTATCAGCTGGGTAGGTCCCACGTAAAAGGTGTTATTCAAACAACGAACGCAGTGACATAACTTGTGAGCGGGTGTGGTAACAACGCAATACGGTTCTGGGAAACAAAGCTTGGTGTTACGCACTCATACGCGCAACACCATCATGCGCGCAGAAGGGACGCCAACAAGATGGCTAAGCTGTAAAATTATTTCAACAATGTGCTTTTGAGATGCCGGATATCAATTTGAGGCTTCGCCTATCACGGCCTCTATGTCGTAGTCGCTTGATATCGTCAACACCGTGTGAACATTGGAAGATCCACGCTACAGGTACAGTGACTAACAATCTATCACATGAGGGCTGTGCATTTCCGTCTGCGACATAGTGTTGGAGTAGGAAGCTGTGTGCGTAGTTACCGCCAGTTGACTTCACCTCTAGACCGCATGCGGTCATCTAAATCTTTACTTGAGTTAAACTAAGGTTGGCCGACCCAACAAGTGAATCCAGTAACAGTTGCATCAAAAAAGTGAAACGTTATATCAGAATGAAGTCAGTGAAGTGAACAAATCGAAATTAAAATGTGGTGGATTGGACAAAACTTTCAGACATATATATAGAGCGGCATGTGGTTATGAGAGGAATGCCAATGGTTGGGTAATCCACGACCAATATCAATAATTTCATTTTAAAAGGGGTTCTAATAAAATAAAAGGGGAATTTAACGGTATGAGTGTGTGAATGAGCAAACTGGGTCGTCTTCCTAGATTTTAAGTAATTTTGAAACTAGTTGTTAAATATCTATCATGTTAAAAGATAATTATTGAACGAAACAGTAAGAGTTTAATTTTAGAGGAAAGGGGAGTAAACAAATAAATTCAAAAGTCTTATAAAAAAAAATGAAATAAAATGTGAGTTCTATTATATAAAAGAGAGTAGCGTACGTTGTTGATGTAACCTTAAAATCACGTTGATATTCACAGTTCGTGTGATGGACCTGGCCTAACAAGGTAGGTGAGACATTAATTATTATTTTATAATTGTGTATTTATTTATAATAGCACAAATGGCGCATCCGAACAAGGGACGAGTTTTTATAAATTAAAATTTATATATAAAAACCACACCTACAGGTGAATAACGTGATTTGAAGGTTAATAAAAAATACGTACAAATTACGTAACAGACGTAAAATAGTATGTCATTGTTAGGGTAAGTGTCAGATTTTTTGTATGTAAGTAAATTTGTATAAATTTATAATTTAAAAATGGCAGGTAGTAATAACGAGAATAATATAAATGAAATTGACATAATTGTAGGCGACGAGGCCGAAAATAAAGCGATGTTTGAGAATATGGTAACTGAATCGGCTGACAAAAGCAATTCAGGTATCCAAACAGAGTCACTGTTAACAAGTGAAAGTAATGTAGACGAATCGAAAATAATGAATGAAGTTGCAATTCATTCAACACCTATTTTAGTAAATCAAAATAAGAAATCTGATGACGATAATATGTTAACAAGATTGTATAATATGATGTACAATAGTTTAGAAAAACAAGATAGCAATTTTAGAGAATTGAAAAATGAAATCAAAAGTAATTTTAATGCCAAATTTGAGGAACAAACGAGTAGTTTTGACGCTAGATTTGATAAACAGAATGATAAAATTACAAATAATTTTACTGAAAAATTGAACGAGATCAGAAATGAAATAAAACAAGTTAATAAAAATGTTGAGAAAACCAATGAAATATTTGAAACTAACTTTAACAGATTAGAACAGAGTATTGAGAGAGTGGTAGAGTCAATAGAGGAACAGATTAAAAGTAAGGTAAATCAGATAGTTAATATAACGATAAGTAACAGTGGTAGTAATGTGACGAAAATTAGTGAAGAAATAATTAATAAGGTGAGTAATAATGATAATTCTAAAAATGAATTAATAAGTAATAGTGATAAAATAGTGGAAAACGAGCTATTTAAAGGTGATATAATGAAAATAGATAGTGATAAGGTAGAGGGAGATAGTTAGTAAGAGTGAGAAAGTGATGGGTTGTAAAGGGGTAGAAACAAATGTTTATCAATTAGAGAGAGAGTATGAAGCGAAGTGAGTATCCACTGAAGTGAGTATGGAGGGCAGAGGGCAAATTTTCCCTGTAGTATAAGTGGAGTAAATACTCCACATGTGTTTAATGAGGACAAAGGTCCCTACAGAGGTTATGTGGGAGACATGGTGTCTCCAAAGGGTCCCTTAAGTTGTTGTAGTGATGTATCTGGTAAAGCCAGGAAGTATTTTAGTGGTTTTATGTTGCCCTTTGGATGGAATGAGTTGGTTCAGGGGGGTAGTGACAGGTGTTATGATGATGAGAGATGTTTTGAGAGAGAGTTGTGTGTAGATAGGGAGATAGAATTATATCAGTTAAAGAGAAATTATAAAGCGTTGATAGAGAGATTAGAAGTGGAGAAGATAAACAATATGAAATGCTTACCTTGTGAAATAAAGATTGATGATTATGTTGATGATACTGTTGTAGATGATAGACACGTACCTTATGATGTGATGAGTGTAGTGGAGGAATATGATGACAAAATAACTTACCTTATGTTAACCAAAAATACTGACGGAGACAGAACTAAAATTACCAATGTAGACGGGGTTTATGAATTAATGGTAGACAAAAATGTAGTTAATTATTGTGTTAATGTAATTAACGAAAGTAGTCATTATAATGATCATTACAACATAATGTATGTTGACAAGAATGACTTGTGTTGTAAATATATAAGACTAATATATGATGATGGTGGTTAAAATAAAAAATAAGTGAGTGGACATTTTAAATATTTTAGTTTATGGTAATGATCTGGCTAGATTATGAAATGAGGTGTGGTAAACAGAAAAATAATGACAAGAGATTGTAAATAAATTCATAGTGAAATTAATTGTGTCTATGTTGTAAAGTGTGCTTTATGTAAACAATGTGTATGTAGTAGAAATCAATTTAATAAAAATAATAATATTTTGGCAGACTAAATAAATAACAAGAATAATTATGAAGGTAATAAATGAATTGTAATTGTTTTGGAGTAAAGTAATTAAAATATGTTGTGTTTTAAATAATTGATGGAATTAAAATAATTTGAGATGAAGTAACTGATTAATTTAAAATGTTGTATAAAGAGATTTTGATAATGAATTTGAACGATTTTAGGAGATTGGAACTTGATAATAAGTAATCAAGGAATAAATGTAAAATGTATTTAGTTGTGGAGTAATATGGTTGTTAAAATGTTTCAGAAGATAAATGGAGTCGTGTACATGATTTGGTGGTAATCAATGTTTATATTTTGTGTCTATGACAATATATGAGTGATTTATTTCACGCATGAGAGCAAACAATTTTAAGTGTTAGGATCAATTATGATGATGTTAATTTTAGAGAATATTTCTGATTGCAACTATATAATTTTGTGTATTTGTGTTAGTTGTATGTTAGGGGTAAGGATTATAAACATGTGTACTTTGTATAAATTTAGAAATGTATCTAGAGAAAGGTCATTCACATGACAGTGAGACATCAGCTGACTGTTGGGGTTATGTATGTAGGATGTCACTTATAAGTAATTTGCAGAATTTTATCAAGGTAATTATATGTTTGAATATAATTAAAGGTTTGAATAATAAGTTTTCAATGTGTTTAAGAGATTTTAAATTAAATGGTGAAATGGATTTGAGATAGTTTTGAATTTTCAATGGTTAATGTAATGTAAAATGTGGTAAATGTTAAAATTTGGGTGACAAGCTTAAAGAAGGCATTTGAATTAATCAGTCCAAGTTAAGTTTAGATGGGTGTTAAACAGAATAAGATTCTTGGGAGTAAAAGTAAGATAGAAAACTGAGTATTAATAGTGACACAGTAGCGACAGTGAGTTTATGTAGAATATGAAAGGGATGTAATGGGAGAATAATTAGTTGATGGTGGAATTTTGTAAGGGGGTGGTGTGATAAGGTGTCCTCAACGAAAAGCGTGGTGGTGGGAGGTGAATAGTTTTAAATGGGGTTTGGCGGGGTTACCTAGGGGGAGTCCAGGAACCAATAAGGGAATGAATATGGGAAGGGACACACGTCCTAAATACAAAGAGGGTAGAGAGTATTTTGTTATAAGGATAGAATGATGTGAATGGAGTTGGAGAATTAGTGGAGATAGATATGTTGAGAGAGTGGTGTCAAACTAATTAAATCTATTAGTAAGCGTTAAAGTTAGAAGGGGGTGAGGTTATATTTAAACACCCATATGTAAATCGAATTATTATGAATAGTTAAGAGTCACCCAAAATAATTGATAATGAAAATGGTAAAGAGAAAGTCATAGTTAAAATGTAATAATAATTGAAACAAGTGAAAGATTTTAATAGAATTTGAAAATAAAATAAAGCTATAAAGTGTGTAAATTTTGGTCAATTTAAATATGAATTTTATTGTTTATTGTAAGGTAATGATAACCATGTTATTTTTGAGTGTTCTATGTTTAATATGTTGTACTATATTGGAATGTAAAAATTATAAACATGTTCCATGTATTTTCATGGTGCAGCTTTGTGTAGTATATCTAGAGCAAGGTCATTTACCTGACCCAGAGAGATCAGCTGATGGCTGATGTTAGAGACAGGACAGGTTTCCAGTAATTGATTCATGAAATTTTGTTACTTACTGTAATTAAATTAAATAATTTTATTTTTTTTTTGATACTGATAAAAGAAATATTTTGGGGAATTAAAATTTTTGAAAAAAAAAAATTTATTTTTTTATGCCTGCCGTATAGATGGTGTTTTGAGGTTCAGAATATTTTGTGGATTGTATGTATTGTTAATGTGTTAACTGATTTAGGTTATTCATATTATATGTGTTACAAACAAATATTAGGATAAGTGAGTTTATGATTTAATAAGATGTTCAGTTTATTTGTTTTTATGATTGTTAGTAGTTGGTGAAGAAAAATGGTAGATTCATGTAAAAGATTTTTGGGGTTTTAATGAAAGTAATGGTAATATAACATTTTGTTATTGGACTTAAATTAATTTTTGAACAAAAGTTAAATGATTTAAATTCAAGTTGTTTGCTTTATTTTGATTTGAAAAACAACGTCAAGAATGAAATCTGAGAAAAGAAATTGAAAATATGATCAGTAATAATGAGTGTGTGTACGCACCCAGTACTTGCTAAAGGCAACCCAGTATGCATGAAAAGGGGGAACATATTGGTTGAGGATCTGGTATAGTATAAGGCCAGGGTTTTGATTTTGGGGTGGAATGTTGGAAGGTTAGGTGTACTATGGTGAGTATCTGTCCGATTTTATGGTGTTGGGATCTCGAACAGAGAAGTCCAGTAATCTCGTTCAGGTGCAGCCATAGTCGCCGAGCTAGGGGGGTAGTTTACCCATGATGTGTTTAGAAATTAACGGGGGGTTGTTGGTGCCATATCCTCACTGATCCTCTTGGGGTTTAGCAATGAGAGTTCTTCTGTTTCGGCAGAAGACCTCTCATTGGGGGGGTATTGTAATGGGGCACAAAAGAGGTTTCATTATATTTTATTAATTCATATGGATTTATTTGTATCAGCTGGGTAGGTCCCACGTAAAAGGTGTTATTCAAACAACGAACGCAGTGACATAACTTGTGAGCGGGTGTGGTAACAACGTAATACGGTTCTGGGAAATCAAGCTTGGTGTTACGCACTCATACACGCAACACCATCATGCGCGCAGAAGGGATGCCAACAAGATGGCTAAGCTGTAAAATTATTTCAACAATGTGCTTTTGAGATGCCGGATATCAATTTGAGGCTCCGCCTATCACGGCCTCTATGTCGTAGTCGCTTGATATCGTCAACACCTTGTGAACATTGGAAGATCCACGCTACAGGTACGGTGACTAACAATCTATCACATGAGGGGCTGTGCATTTCCGTCTGCTACATAGTGTTGGAGTAGGAAGCTGTGTGCGTAGTTACCGCCAGTCGACTTCACCTCTAGACCGCATGCGGTCATCTAAATCTTTACTCGAGTTAAACTAAGGTCGGCCGATCCAACAAGTGAATCCAGTAACAGTTACATCAAAAAAGTGAAACGTTATGTCAGAATGAAGTCAGTGAAGTGAACAAATCGAAATTAAAATGTGGTGGATTGGACAAAACTTTCAGACATATATATAGAGCGGCATGTGGTTATGAGAGGAATGCCGACGGTTGGGTAATCCACGACCAATATCAATAATTTCATTTTAAAAGGGGTTCTAATAAAATAAAAGGGGAATTTAACGGTATGAGTGTGTGAATGAGCAAACTGGGTCGTCTTCCTAGATTTTAAGTAATTTTGAAACTAGTTGTTAAAATATCTATCATGTTAAAAGATAATTATTGAACGAAACAGTAAGATTTTAATTTTAGAGGAAAGGGGAGTAAACAAATAAATTCAAAAGTCGTATAAAAAAAAATGAAATAAAATGTGAGTTCTATTATATAAAAGAGAGTAGCGTACGTTATTGATGTAACCTTAAAATCACGTTGATATTCACAGTTCGTGTGATGGACCTGGCCTAACAAGGTAGGTGAGACATTAATTATTATTTTATAATTGTGTATTTATTTATAATAGCACAATAACATTTAACTGAAAATTGTAACAAGTCAAGTTAGTTTTATTAGCAGTCATCTTAACACCAATTTTGTCATCACTTATTGGAAAACTGCTAGTCGCTTCACTCTCGACAAGACATTTCGGTGTTTCCACCGTCTTCATGTCTTACCTTACCTTGAAAGGTCTCATCGAGAGCAAAGTGACTAGCAGTTTTGGAATAAGAGGTGACAAAGTTGGGAGAATTGTAGTAAAGACAGGTTTGAGATTACAGTTTATAAAGAATACATGAACAAATTACATCTCTCCACCAACATGTTTTGTCTGTAGTACATTTTCAAAGTTACTACAGACGCGTATCCAAGTTTGCTGGGAAGTAGCACATCTCTATATTTTGTAGACTGACAGTTGTGAGCTGCGCAGTTAGCCATGATAAGTGCAATGTTCCTTTTCTTCTGTTTCACTTTACTCAGTTTCAGAAACCACTGTGATGCCTTGGTATCCATCATTCATACCATTTTGTTTACACTGTAGTCAAATAAATTTTAAAAAAGAAATCATTTCAATACATAGTTAATAAATTACTGTAGAATGAAAATACTGATAAAAGAATCTTGAAATAGGTTTAAAAATGTCTATCCTGGCAAACGTTTGACACTTTTCAACCGTATGATTTAAACTTCATCCTATAATATTGGGCCAGTGGTTGTGAGTTCCTGTCTGGTTTACACAGATGAGAACGGTCAAGTGTTGTTTTGATTTTTGCCCACGGTTACATCTCCCTCCTTTCAAGTATAAAGTTTTCACATGGAGAAGCTGATAAAATATTCCAGTCTCATCATCATGACAAATATCTTCTGGTGTGTATTTCTTTTCAATTTCTTGCTTTACATTATGTCAAATGTTCATATCATCTATTCATCCTTCTTTCATGTTGTCATCTATTCCTGCAGATTTATCTTCACCAGTTGACTTGAAAGTTATACAATGATGATATGTAAAACAGATCAGCCACCCATAATCATCAAAACCACATGTTAGCAAATGTTTTAGGTTGACCACAAATGAGTGGTCTAGTAATTGGGATGTTCTGAGCTCTCTTTTCTTAAACCCACTTTAATGTTGCAGCATCAGCATCATTGTACGGTGTAGTTTTTGTACATTTTCTAATAGGATCCACATTATGCTACTTTACAGTTTCCTTGATTTGCGTCATTTTATTTAAAGATTTAGTCAGTGTCGAATGTGACAGTAAACTATTTTTTGCTACTTCAGTTTCTCTCATTCCCAAGTCTATTTCTGTATTGCTGTTAATTTATTATGCAGACTAATTTGATTGAAAAAAAATCTGAAGTCAGGCTGATAAAATCCAAAAATTGAAAAGAACATGTGAGAAATTAGTTTTTAGACCACTGGACTATATGTACATTACAGTGCACACTGATTTGTTTATATATCATAGAATATTGTAACTGTTTTCTAGGAATGTAGGGGAAAATATCCAAGTGAGTTAACAACTGTTTTCTTCTAAACAACAGTTTACCAGTCATTACTGTTTAAATGCTTCTTCCATATAGGGAAGATTTCTTGGAGTTTTGTAGCAGTAACGGATCCTGAACTCTCAGAATTGGTCACAAGCACATAGTGGTCACAGTGGAAGTGGTGGAATGCTCTTTTTCAACAGTGGCATGTCTCTGTGAATCTATCACAGTTCACACTTTAGCTACCAGGAGGAAAGTAATTATTGAGGACTGGATAAAACAATAAAATTGTATAGAGAGATGTATTGTTATCGAGAGTATTGTTATATCAATAGTAATTTTACATCACATTATAGACTTAGTGGTGGGATCAAAAATTTTTACCATAGTATTTATATTATATTTGTAACTGTATATTACAATTTATAATTGTACAAAGATTTCATTGTGTTACCACCAGATGCTTTGGCCATTCTTTAATTTAGTAATTTTTACTACACATACACATATAATTAATATGGACATAAGTGAAATTAGGTTAGGTTAGGTTAAGATTAGGTTAAGGATTAAGGTTAGGTAAGAAACACGATGGGACTGATTACAGAAACATGCTCATTCTTCAGGGCCAGTGCCAAACGCACAGCAATATTGGAGGAGAAGATTAAAGAGCTGTCACCCAGCAGTGATCACCATAGAATCAAAACTCTCTGTGAGACGAGGTGGTGCGAGCGACATGAAGCAGTTCTTCTCTTTAAGGAGATACTGGTGCCCATTGTATCGACCTTGGAGAAAATGGCCTATCTACCCAATGAGCACAATAAGAGGTCGTCATTAGTTCTTAATAGTATTAGTTCTAGTTCCTTTTTAGTGTCTCTAGTTGTTTCTTCTAAGCTCCTGGGCATCACATATAGTCTGTCCCAATACCTCCAGAAAAAAGACATTGATTTATGTAGTGCTCTGGACCATGTCAGAAAAGTGAAAGCCGTTGTGGAAGATCTAAGACATAATGCTGACTCAGAATTCAAGAAACTTTTTGAAGAAGCAAAGGAGCTCGCCAACTTACTTCAGTTGGAACTTACGATGCCACGAATAGCAACTGCGCAAAAAAATAGGCAAAATCCACCGGCTGCCAATCCTGAAGATTACTTTCGCATCTCAATCTTCATCCCGTACATCGACGACCTCATAAGTGGACTTAGTGAAAGATTTTTAGCACACGAAGCAATCATCGCTTCTCTACAGTATCTGATCCCATCGCAGTGTGATGTAGATTTCGACAAAGTAAAGCCGTCCTTCGAATTCTACAAGGACGATCTACACAATGGCTTTACCGAAGCTCATTCAGGGGAATGGAGTTTGTGGAGGGAGAGGTGGAAAAACGATACAGGAAAACCTAAAACAGCTATCGACGCCTTGGCACAGTGTGATAAAGAACTTTTCCCGAACATGTACACTCTCTTCACCATCTTTGCAGTCATACCTGTGTCGACAGCCTCTGTCGAAAGGAGTTTTTCTAAGCTGAAACTCCTAAAAAACTATCTGAGAAACACAATGGGCGAAACCAGGCTTACTGGACTAGCCTTGATGTCGGTGCACCGGGACATTGTCATAGGGATGTCCAACGAAGACATCGTCAACATGTTTGCCTCGTCAGGAAGGGCAAGAAGGTTTAAACTTTTGTAAGTGAGTATTTGTAAACAACTTTCTTCAATTTTTAATATGTCACCAATAAATAAAAAAAATTCAAAGCAAACTGGAACTTTAATATTTCGTCCCTCCACCCCGCTTTTCCACTGCATGCACAGCTTTGGATTAGTGGCATGCCCTCACCGATTTTAACCTTAATCAATCCCATCGTGTACCTTACCTGAGTCCGTAATTATCCAAACAGTTTCGAGTAGTGGAGAAGGAAACAGAACAAACAAATGAATACCGTCACAATAAATGCACTGTAAATTTTAATTATGGTATTATCTAGATCAATGGTTCCCAAACTTTTATTGTACAATTAATGGTAATAGTAACACTACTATTAATAATATTGACACTACTAGTAATAATAAAAAGAATTAATCATCCACTATGCTGACTCACATCATCACTAAATAATCCATTAGAAAGGAAAAAATTTCTCATTTTCACATAAATACCAAATAATTATATTACAGTTTCTGGACACTTGTTATAAGTGCATATTTATTCATTTATAGTACATGCTGTTTTCTGCCATAAATTGTGTCTATACAAAACAGGTATGAAATTTAGAAGAAAGTTATTTTAAATTTGTGAATTATTCAAAACTGTCTATAAATTTAAATATAATAATTTTATTTAAAGTAGAAAAGTGTAATATCTAAACACCTGTTTCTATTATTAGTGACTTTTCTTTAATTTTCATTCAGAATATATGATTGTGAAGAGATATATATTTAAGAGTATGTGGTTTTATTTCTGGTAGTGTCATCTTCATAGATGATTTTCCTCACTCTGTATCTGCCTACTTTTACTTTTATTATTAGCATATTCTTAACATCAGAGAATTATTGCTGGCACATAAATTTTATGTTTTGCGTCACTCAGAAATCAAGAATATTGTTTGCCCACTGACGTACAGTGAAGTCTCAGTGCACAGACAGCTCCCAGAATCCAGACCAGACCCTTCCCCATATCTGGACATTTTTTTAAAATACTAACATTCCAGTGCCAGCTGATTCTCTGTAGGATTATCTTAAAGTTCCAAGCCAATTCTTACAATATAACATGTGTTTACAAAAATTTTAATTACCAAAAACATAATATTATAATCCATATTCCAAAGTAATAAGTCTTTTCAAAATTTGTAGAAATATTTTTTGGAAATAAATTTTACCAACACAAAAAACAATTTTAATCTTCTCCAGAGAAAATCGGTACAAAACCAATAATTATGGTACTGATGAACCATGAGTTTATAATGTATCTAGGTACTTTTTGATAAGTTTACTCTTTTTTTTTTAAATAAATGTTAACAAAATAACTTTACAAGCAGAATGATCACTGTTGCACACCACTATATAAAAATTATCCTGATTAGCACTTTCAAGCTTCACAGCTCATCATCAGATCGGAACAGGCCTCTGATCACTGTTCCGATCTGACGATGAGCTGTGAAGCTTGAAAGCGCTAATCGGGATAATTTTTATATAGTGGTGTGCAACAGTGATCATTCTGCTTGTGATTTCAACCACTAACACAAATTTCTTCATTAAAAATAACTTTAATGAAACACTAAAACATATTTGACAAATGAACTCAAAAGTGTAAACAGAAATGGCCTGTTCAATCTCGTGTTATACCAGTGATTAAAATTAGATAATGGTGGACAAAGAGGATAAAAGAATAATGCGTCTTTACATTGGCATAAATGTAATGATAAATGTTCATAAATGGCTGAATTATAACACATAGAAGCTTAACATCCAATTGAATTGTCTGTAGCACTTTTTTCAGAATACCACGGGACCAATGCAATCAGGCCATTGCATGGAATGGTAAAACTCATGGGCAGACACTCTTTAAGGTACACATATACACTAAAATAAGGCTTTTTTGTTCATTAACCTTTCTGGTGTGGACTGCAGACAGGTAGTCATATTATAAATACTCAGTAGTTATGACCATTCACACAAGCCCATGATTATAATAATTTTAATTAAGATTATGGTTATGATTATAAAAGACTAATCATAGTTTCTATCTCATCATTGGGGTGAATTGGCAGACACTGCCAATTGTTTTTGACACTGATGATGGCCTCTGATGGTGAGGCTGAAACGTCTGTCAACATAAACTGTAGACCTCAGCCTAACAGCCCGACTAATAATGTTTCCAAATAACATGTCTGTACCCAAAAGGTGAATAGACTACTCATGCACACACACACCAAGTTATGCAGATGCATACAAAAATCCATCCCTCACTTTCAACAGTAGTCTGCATACTTGTGAGCAAATACCTTCCACAGTTTACAGTAATTTTGTTCCAGACTGATCTTTTCCAGTTCTCTGTACTACAGTACTTGAACAGATCTTCCCTCCATCTTCCAAATGACCTTGTTGTGGCCTCTTTATTTCTGCCTTCATACTAGCAACCTTTGTAACGATCTACCTCTTCTTGTTGACTCAGATAACATTTAATTTTCTTATTTCTTTAAATAAGAAATAATTATTTATTCTCCTTTTGTTCTGTACTCATTTAATTGTTTTCGTATCACCTAGAATGGTAATTTCCAGGTTACTCTGTGCAATCCATAGTTCTTGTATCATTCTTATGTTCACTGTCCAAGATTTTGACCTCAATACTCATTGCTTTTAAACACATTCAGTGTTTGTTATTTTTCATAATATTGCACTTCTTTTGATGAAGCTAATCTTATTTAATTGTCAGTCTCTGGCATTATATCTCCATGATGTGTTTCTATTTTAACCCCAAACCATGATGTGTTTCTATTTTAACCCCCAAATTACACTTCATTTACAACAGTCATGCAATATAAACATCATCAGCTGATGTAGTCTTACTATCAGCTGATTTTAATAATATCAGCATAATTTTTAATAATTATGTTTTTATGTTTCCTGATTATTGAACAAAACTCCACTTTCTTAATTGACATTGTAAATCCCTTTTTCCATCTTGACTGGATTTTCACTTAAAAAACCACCTAAAAATCTCAGTTTTGAAAGATATATATTTTAATTCTTTTGTTTTTATGTTATAATTATGTGAACAAATCCTCCATCAGTACTGAGAATACAGCTTTGGTAACAGGTTACCTCCTTGCCAAACCCCTTTTCCATTTATTATTTGATAACATGTAGGGTCTACAATTTGATTTAAGCCAGTTCACTTAACATGTACATTTTGTGTGCAGTTCATATAAAAATCTGCAAATACCGCTTTCCTATCATGTGCTTTCCTCAGCTTTCACTTAATTAACAATTCTGTATCACGTGATTTTGTATTTCATACTAATTGTAGTGTTCATGAGTTTGGGAATTGAATTGCTTCTAAATGGTGTAATGTCGTATAGTAGTTGCTTTTACATCTCGCTTCATCAAGTAACTGTTGACTGTTAAGTTCTCTGTTAAACCTCAAATAATTATACTAAAAATTTTAGACAGAGATATGGGAAGATGTTTCTAAGGTCAACTGAGGAAGTGAGTGGTTTGGCTCAACAGTCAAGTGACAAAAAACACCATGTTAATAGAACTGCATCGTCTTATTAATGACGATATTAATATTGCCTCACAGTTGCAAATGAAGAGTTAATTTTTTGTTACTATTTTATCTTGATAAAATAGTAACAAACCATGTATATACAATTGTGTGCTACAGATTATCAGTTGAATAAGGCAAGCAGTAAAGATGAGCAGTATTTTGGAGAATAACAAACTACCGGTATCTTAAAAAAAAAACATTGTTTTTAGTCATTGTGGACTTATATAGCTTAAAATCTTGAATAGTAAACATAAGAATGGTACAAGAAATTGGGACTGCATCCAGTAACTTGGTAACATCTATTCTAGGTGAAGTAGGAAAACAACTAAGTAGGTATAGAACCAAACTAGAACAAATTGTATCATTTACAAAATTAAGAAAGTTAAATTTAAAAAAAAACTCAGAATTATGAGGTTTGTCTATTATATAACAAGGCTATGAATCTACCTATTAGAGAAATCTGTGAGAACTGATTATGAGCACTTTGTTGGAGACCTTGGACATGTCTGAACCTACATGACAAACATCCACTTATTTGGCTCTTGATTGTGAGTCATTGTTTAATGCAGTTGTGTTTTTGTTATGTGTTGGAATAATGCTATATTTAAAACCAAAGAATATATAGAAAAAATTAGCCACATTGTTCAAGGCGACCATTGACTGAGTGTCTTAATGATAGCTGAAGCCATGCATATTGACAAAGACACTACATGGAAAATTCTGTAAGAGGATCTGAACATGAAAAAGTTTGTGCTAAGATGGTCCCTCAGGTTCTCACAGAAAGCCAAAAGACCACCACAAGGAAATTTGTGTTGAGATGCTGCAGCAACTTGATGCTGACTGTAACCTTTTCAAAAAAAAAATCATGAAATCTGATCTTCTAGGATGATCTTAAGATGAATCAACAGCAAATTCACTGGAAAACACCATCATCGCCAAGAATGAATAAGCTTGTCAAAGCAAGTCCAAATTCCAAGCCGTGCTCATTGTGCTTTTTGATGTCAAGGGTGTAATTTTGGAAGAATGGGTTCCAGAAGCCACTACAGTGAACCAGCATTATTATATGGACATTTTGACAAATCTGAGAGAAAGAGTCAGAAAAACTACCAGAACTGTGGAAATATAGTTTCATTCTTCATCACAACAATGCCTGTCCTCATGCAGAACTTTCTATGAAGCAGTTTTTGACTGACAAATGCATTATTACATTTTAACATCCTCTATATTCACCACTTTTCCTAAACTGAAATCTGTGCTTAAAGGAATATGTTTTGAGTCATTTAATGCAGTAAAGAAGAAAATGGCAGATGTGTTGAAACTGATCTGCTCCATGTCTTCAACCAGCAGAAAACAAGCCTGTATCAACAACAACTGTATTGAACAATTCGAATAAGAACTGTATTGAAGGGCACAAGCATTAGAATTGTAATACATATAAATAAAGGTGTGTTATTATGTCAGTCTCATTATTTAATAAACGCATCTTGTACTGGAAAATCTATCAGCTAGACAAAAAGATGACAGAGTGTCACAAAGGTTGCTAGATTTGAATAGCAAGAGAAAGCAACCATAAAATTGCTTTTTGGAAGATGGAAAGAAGATCTGTTTTAGTAGTGTAGTACAGAGAACTAGATTAAAAATGGTCAAGAAGAAAACTGTGGAAAATACTTGCTCAGAAGTGGACAGACAGCTGTCAATAATGATGATAATATTAATGAAGATGTTCAGAATTTTGTATGCGTCTGAACCTAACTTGTGTGTGCACATGTAATCTGTTCTTCTTTTGGGTCTAGAGATTTTATCATTCTTATTATTTGATTAACAAGTTCTTAAAATGGTGTTTCAGTCATATGGTGATCCTACTGCAAAACGTATTTTGTTAAATATACTTATTTCACTACTGACTCGGAACAAAGTTTTTTATGGGTAAACACATAAAAGTTTTATCTTATAGCCTTAAACGGTTTTCACTTTTAAAAAGCTTCAGATGCTGCCGCTGGGAGCACTGTCCGTCTTGTTGTTGGCAACGATATCGAGTTTTGAAAGACTGATATTGTGTGTGTGTGGGGTGTGATATGTTCGAATAATGCATGTGATTTGAATTGTGTCTGTTTGTTTAGGATGGCGTTTTTGTGTGTTTGTATATTTCCAATTGTTCTAGAGTGTCTAATTTTCGGCCTTTTGTGTGTACATGTAGAATGTCCATGTTATTTTTGATGTTTTTGTATGTGTGGTTTGGTGGTTTGCAAACGTGGACTCTGTAGTAGAGTGCAGTGGCGTAAATAGGATTAGCTTTTGGGGGGGGGGACCGTCTAGTTTGTAGGAGACTCTACCGGGGGGTTAGACTAACGGTTAAGTTAACTACTAATGATCCTAAAATGTTAAATACAGTGTAAGTATAAGTATACATATTTTAGAGAAGATGATGTTTAAAATGAATATAAACCACTGACCTTTGTATTTAAACATGTTTATCGACATACATTAATAATAATTAATACTTTGAGTAGCAGCTAGATTACAGGACAAAATCTAACTTCCTGGGTTTCTTAGCAAAATCTTCTATGATCTCATCAACTGTTATTTTTATCTCTCTATAATCGAAAGCATCACAGTCTTGCCTGTAATTAAATAAAAAGGTTCAGTTTTTGAGATAGGTAACTTTTAAGAATAAGCTGATGTTGACAGCTTTTTCTAGTTCTTAAATGGTTTAGCTTATATTTATGTAAGTTTACTAGCTACATTTTTGTAGCTACAAAAATGTAGCTAGTAAACTTACATAACGTATAACAATTACTTACTCATCAATTGTTTATTGTTATTATCTTGTTACTTGCAATAATTTAAGGTTTTTTGGAACTTTATTTCAGTGAAACAACTCTTCAAAACTAATCAATTTTACAACAAGTTACTTCTCTTGCAAGAAATGTAGCAAAAAACAATTATTTTACTTTGCAACATTCCTTTTTCCCTTAAAAGTAGCATGAATAAATGAATAAAATAGAAATTCATATAATAATTAAGAGATAAAATCTCCACACTTACTTGTCCAGTAGAGTTCCTGAGATAAGTCTTTATTCTCTTCAATGTCGAAAAGGACCTCTCTGGAGTACAAGTCGTCACAGGCAGCGTGCACAGAATTTTCAACAGATGGTAGATAGAAGGATACAATACAATGTAGGATCACATGAATCGAGACTGGTTATAGCAGACTTCAAAACTTCCTTGTTTCCAGTTCTTTCAACCTCTTTCCTCCATAGTTTCAGTTCAACAAAAATGTCATCACTAATAGAATACACGTCAGTAGCATAAAACTGGACCAAAGCCTCCAATTTGATTTTGCAATTATTTGTTAGTTCAGAACTAAACAAACACTGGAATCCTTCAAAAATTGATTTATGTTTCTTGAATCGCTCTTCCAACTGTGAAATGAAAAATTCAAGAAATGGCACAAATAAGTTTATTCTGAAATGCTGCTCAATTCTGTCCAGTAGGCCTACTACACTCACGTCAGCATTATCCTGGGATGTGCATGGTGCATTACTTCTGTTCTTTTGTATTTTGCACGTCCTAGGAATTTTTAAGTCAATACCATTATCAGTTGCTATAGCCTTGACTTGGGTAAACATTTCATGGAACTCTTTTTCAGCGTTTTTACGCATGAGCTGCAACTCTGATTGGCAAATATCGGCCAACGAAACAGCTTCTTTTAAGTCCAAATTTTCTTTTTGAAGTTCCTTACACAATGGGATCCCAAAAGCAAACACGTTTGCAATAACGTGTACAGCAACACAAAACTCAGTGTTTAACAGTGCCCATTTCAAGTTGATGGATTCACAACCGTCCTTGTCCTTCCAAGAGGAAATTGTGTAAAGGACCTCTACCACAAAATCAAATATGTGCATAAAATCCCGAACTGCATTAAACTTTGCAACCCAACGTGTAGCACACAGTCTTTTTAAAGTTTTGATTCTTGGGTCAAGTTCTGATTTTTCAATTGAGTCATTAAGAACTTCCTGCCTCTTGGGTGTATTGAAAAATGTATAGCATTTTTCAATTGTACCAAGACAGTTCCGGACTTCTTGAACTTCGCAGGCTCTTGATACAGCTAAGTTCAATGAATGGGCTGCACAGTGGACATAAACAGCTAAAGGGTGCTGGTCTTGCACAATTTTGCTAACACCATTTTATTTACCAGACATATTAGCAGCTCCGTCATATCCCTGTCCTCTTAAACCATTTAAATTGATACCATAACTTTCCAAACTACTTAATATAGTGGAAGCTAGACCTTTGCCTGTTAAGTCAGAAACTGGTTCCAACTGTAAAAAGTGCTCTTTTACACAGTGGCTACCATTTTCAAATACCACGTACCGAACGCACAGTGACATTTGTTCTACATTTGAAATGTCACGTCTCATCTACAAGAATTGAGAAATATTGAGCGTCATTTATTTCTTTTACAAGTTTACTCTTCATAATGGAGTTACAAGATGAAATTATTTCATTTTGTAAAAGGGGCGAAAGATACTTAATTTTCCCACTTCCATCCAACATTTCTTGCAACTCTTTGTCCCCTCGGCTCCTATATCTTAAGAGAGCTCTGAAGTTCCCCGCATTTTTATCCGCGCACTTGAAAGTTGTTTCAATATTTCCAGAGCCTCTGTGGCCTCTTAGGGCAAGTTCTTGCCGCCCACATAACACAATAGTTTCAATAACAGGTTTCAAATTGTGCCTATTTTTCATTACTGCAGCATGACGTGCACTATCCAGTTGATTGACAATCATAACAGACTTATTTTCTAGGGTCTTCTTCAAATTTTTGAAGTCAATCACACTGTTGTTATGATAATCTGTACAAGAGTGATTCCTAAAAATCTCTTTAGCTTTTTTCCAATTTGTGTTTAACTAAAGAACCAAGCTCCTGGCTGTTTACACCTGCCCCATGTTTAGCAAACAAGAAACAATATTTACAGAAAGCTCCCTCTTCTTTTTCCGAGTACACTAGCCAAGGGAACTCGTTAAACCATAAAAACTGAAATTTCAAATTACGTTTTTGGAACTTTTCCAAAACAGGAAACTGGTACGGGATTGAGGGCTGCCAAAAGTTCTGAAGGACGGTTATTTTTTCTTCATCTGGCACTGGTTTATGTAAAAGCAGCCCTATGTCATAAGGACTAAACGACTTTCCGTGATTCACAGGCGTTACTTCAATCGGCTTAACCTCACTCACAGTAGGCCTACTTACGAGACCCGACGGAGGTAAACTTTCTGATTGAAGACTAGAAACACTTGGTTTACTTAGTACATTTGAAGAATCGTCTTCTTTTGTCTTTTTCTTAAAAAGATCAGATATTAAACACTTGCCTTTTCGTTTACCTGACATAGTTCTAGAGCGAAATAGTTAGACCACAGTGTTATAATTCCACAAAGCAAAAACGAACTTCTGAAAAAAAATAAAATAAATAAAAACTACACTTGCACAAACACAAATCAGTACGGTATCAACGCAGACGCTGAACTTCTCAATGTCAACCACTGCACTGGACTAAAGAGGTTAGGTTTGCCTAGTATTCGCTGGCCGAATATCACGTGACAAGTACAATGACCGAATGGCACTGCAGGCTTAGAGTGCTTTCACATGTGTGGTTCCTCTGCGGCTGCGACCCTGCGGCTGTGGCTCGAAGGAGGGTATTTTCAAAAACACAAAGTTCGGTGTTATTGTTTTGGACTTGTAAACAAGGTCGTTTATTAGTTGTTTATGCTGCGATTTATTTCTTATCGAAGAATTATGTAACTTTTGGGTAAAAAAGGTAATTGTAAGTATTTTTATTTAAGGAGGGATTTTTATGTAAGGCGGGTGTTTTGAAAACATTAATTTCGATTTTATTGTTTTGGACTTGTACACTAATAATTTTGATAAAAATAAAGTTAAGACGTTTGTTTGGGAAAAACAACACTTTATTCAAACGTCTTAAGTTTATTTTTACCAAAATTATTTCTTTACCTAGGATTCTGTCAATCATAATTAATAATTTTTATTTATTTATTTCCTTTTGGGGGGGATTGATCCCCTCTATCCCCCTCCCGTATTTACGCCACTGGTGGAGTGTAGTGCCTTTGTGTGTTCAATGTATCTTTGTTTGAAGCTATGTCCTGTCTGGCCTATGTGGAATTTGTTGCAGTCTGAGCAATTTAGTTTGTAAACACCAGGTAGATCGAATTTGTTTTGTGCTTTGTGTGTGTGTTTTGATAGTGTGTGTTCTGTTTTGTTTGTAGTTTTGTATGCGATTCTGTATCCTGCTTTTCTGAATTTGTGGGCTATTTTTTCAGTGTGGTTATTGATGTATGTTAGTGTTATGAACTAGTTGTTTTCTGTCTTTGTCTGTTGTTTGTTTTGTGTAGGAGTTTATTGACTATTGTTCTGTTGTATCAGGTGGATTCTGCTAGATATTTTTTCGTGTTTAGTTCGTCTTTGTAGTCTTTGTTGACACAGTGTTTCGTTTAATTTTAAAAGGTTTTCTGATCGGCAAGTGTAAAATAAACTGCAATATTGTTTAAAGTATGCTTTGTGAATGTTAATCTTTTTTTAGAACATATTTATGGACTGATAAAACATGGTCAAATGTCATTTCAAGAGATACTAAATGTGCAGTCTATAAAACACCTTTTATGCCAATTTTAACATATGGCTCATAAGCATGGGCATTAATACAAAGTAATGAACAATTATTTGAGAGAAGTGTCTTGAGACACACCTATAAGGGTGGTGGATGAGGTGCAGACACTATTATGGAGAACTATACAATTTCTACAGACACCCTGATATACAAGATCCATTAAAATAAATACTCTCAAGTGGATTGGGCAGATACAAAGAATTAAAATAACATAGCTGAAAAGGCAAATATTTTACCAGAGACTCATCAGTAGTAGGACAAGAGGAAGACCAAGTATCAGATGGAGGAAGACTCGGAAAGGCTGAATATTAGAAACCAGAAGGCTAGAACAAAAAAAGGATGATATGGGATGAACCAATATGATAATGAATCTTTTTTAGTTTGCCAGCAGTGAACAGATGTTAAATAGATCATAATCATTTTGAAAAAAGGCTATATGTCAGGCAAACAAAACAGGCACTATACAACAGGTGCAATTCCATTTAAAAGATTGTAAGTATAATCAGTTATTTTAGATTTTTACAAATCATATTAAGTAATACATGCCATAAACACCGGTTACAAGTTTAAATAGCTGTCAACTTACCACACAAAGAATAAGTGAAAAATAAGTGTACTTATGTATAAGTGAAGGATCCAATTATAAGGTAACTTCCAGTTTTTGAATAATGTTCCATTTTTTGTTTTAAATAGGATTCTTCATATTCTGAATAACATTACAGTATATTTAAATTACTCAAAAACTGAGAAGATATATGTTCTGGGTAACTTTCACTTTTCATGAATACTACAAAATTCATCAAACTGAATTTAAGGTATTTATGTATGAATAGAAGATGCAGGTACATATGTTATGATAATAAGGAAGAAGATAATTGAAGTATATGTTGCAATTACTTTCTACACTTTATTTATAAACTACATGATATATTTAAAAAATGTGTTAATTAATTAGGGTGCACAGCTCTGTGGTACTTGTATTGTTTTCGTTTGTTGTGGCTGTTTCTGGCTAAAGTTAGGATTTTCTCCTTTATCGACAGCTGACATCCAGTGTTGTGCTGCATCATTTTCTTGAATACAGTGGACGGTTACCTACAAATTTTTAAAGCGTCAGACATTTTCATATTTTTTAAGAATTATAAATAAATATTTTTCTTATTTTTTTATTATAATCTTAAAAACCTTAGTTTACCTGCAACTGTTAAGATTATACAGTAAAGAAATACAATATAAATTAACAGGACTTAGAATAAGTGATATACAATATAAATAATAAACAATACAAATTATATAAACTAAACATTTGTGCATAAATATTATATTTTTATACATAACCTACCTCTTTGTTAGTAGTTCCTACTTCTCTGCAGGTTTGTCGGCAAGCAATATGAGGCTTTGTTGTGAAGCAAATTTTTCCACTGTTTCTCTCCCTAATGTACTGGACTCGTTTTGTCATACATGCATATTGATTTGTATGTTTTGGATTTCTGTTGTCTTGTTTATTAGAGATGACATTTCCATAAATCACATCGTCGCGTGCGAATGCAGCATGTTTAGCATGGCCTTGCTGTGATCTCACGCTGCTGTCACAGTTTTCATCAGCAACTGCGTAGCTAGCAGCAAAGTCGTAAGGATTCTCTACAATATAGTTACTTGGTGCAGTGAAGTCATTGGAAGGTTCTGAATCAAAGGTACCACAGAGACCACGGATTTCTTTTCGATAGACATTTGATGCCTGCAACATAACATTTTTAACTGTGTTATACTGGAATTTAATTCCTATATCAATTTGTATATGCATATTTGAAATTGGTTATGCGTTATTAAAATTCAGCGATAATTTCATTTTATATAAAATTAAATTTATCTTGACTGTTATGACAGAGTTTGCAGTTTGACAATAGATAAAGGTTTACCACAAACTTGATGAAATAATGGAGATAGTAAAATCATTTTAAAGTTTTGTTTAAATAATGTAGATAAAAATAGACAAATAAATGAACGTGAAAGATTCTGATCCAGCTTCCAATTATTGACTTACACATTATATATTGTTCAGTGTGGCATTAATATATTTTACTTCTAATTAGTAAGTTATAATTGTAATATTAGCTTACCACAAGTTTAACTGATTTAGGGCTATAAATCAGTTCAATTTTGTGTTTTGGAGCCTTCAGCTTGATACTTCCAGTTGGAGTAGAATAATACTCTATTATTGTTTCACCAGTACTATCTCTATATTGAGCAATATTCTTTTTAGAAGGTGACTCCAGTTGTTTATTATTAACTTGTATAGATGCATCAGAGGAACTGCCAGGACGGAGGTGAATGGTATTGCCAGAAAGGACAATCATTACTTCCTGTTTTGAAAACAAAAGATGTTTTGTTATTGAAAAACAAAATGAACCCAAGTAAACAAAATTGAGACTTGAATTAATTAATAAATATTACTTTTTTGGCTGATCCACGAACAAGAACTGCCACATCACGTTCATCATCTATATTGGCATTATGGGATGACGATGATCCTTGATCATAGTTTTGCTTTGGTGTAGATGCCATTATTACGTACCAACATTTTCCCAGTTGAATAGGATATGATTTGTTGTCAAATGTGTTTGCATTGTTACTGTCAATGGCACATGTTGCTGGAAGACACAAATTAGATACTTATTTACTTCATATTATACTGTCTCTCTCTCTCTCTCTCTCTCTCTCTCTCTCTCTCTCTCTCTCTCTCTCTCTCTCTCTCTCTCTCTCTCTCTCTCTCTCTCTCTCTCTCTCTCTCTCTCTCTCTCTCTCTCAAGGATTTTTTGGATATAGCATGCCCATCGATAGATATTCTGACTAGTACCGGTATATTACAAATAACAATAATGATTTAATTCGTCAAGAAAATGAATTGTAAGAAGTTAACATGTTTAAAAATATGTAACACCACACAGAAATGTGTCAGTTAATATAATGTTATGTTATTAAACAGTTATTTAAGAGTTTCTACAAATTATAAAATTCTGCACATGTGAAAACAAACAAATGTTTGTACTAATTCTGCATATATAATATGACTTAAAAATCGTTGTAATTTCAGGAATAATGTACTCTACTTTAAATTTTGTATTAATATAATTTGTGTCAGAGACAAGAAGATCACTATACAGTTTGTCCTATACTTACGGTACAGTTGTCCTTGGAAAACCTGTTGAGCCACTCGTTCTAGTTTAGAGTATTGTGGATGTTCGACAATTGCTCTTCCTATATATTTGTTTAGACGGATCTGTGAGAACTTAGCAGACAACATGGGTGTATCGATTGATACATTTACTGTGTGAAGATCTGGTGCAAAGTTAACATTCATTTCCAGTTTGTTGTTAGGATTATTTGGACTAATGACATCTTCACTGACATGTGGATTGGCAAGATAGCGAGCTACACTGTATGCCTTATAAGTAATCGGGTAAATGTAATCGGGTACCTATAAGAAGATAAAATGAACATTTTCACTTAAAAAGTAATGAAGAAAGCAACAGTGATGCAAAGTTTGTTGTAGAATTCATAAAATGAATTTTGTTTTAGAGAATTATATAGCATTACTTTCATACTAACATAACGAATGCATGTTAGTGGAAATAAGTTTACTTATATTCAATATGAAGGTTTGTGCATATGTATTGTACATGAAATTGCTTCTCTGTAGTGTAATCTTACCTTATCATAGGTAACCTGTACGTTGTACTGGTCAAAGAGATTAGCTTCAATTATTGCATTTCGGCAAGCATATTGTACGTAATTGCCATCCTTCATTTCCTGCTTGCATTGCTGAGTCAGTGGCAGTTGTTCAACATAGTGTTGTCGTTCACTGCTTTGTTTAAGTTTTTTCTAACAAACAAAAGTCATTTTAAAATTAACAAAATAGAGACATACAGATCAGCTAAATAAAATAAACATGTGTGCAGATTTATGTTGACAAAAGTGAAACATACTTGAATGATAATTTCAGCGACTTCTAATTTTTTTAATTTACTTATGAAAGTGATGGTATATTAGCATTAAAGTTGTGAACCACTGTTTCTTTTGTAGAAATTAGAAGTATAAAATAACACTTCTACAGAGTTATTTATAGATATTTGTATGAAAGCAAATATTGTGTCAAATTTTTATGTCAAGTTTACTTATATTATTGTGCTTACATCTGACCATACTTTAACAAAACCGTGTTATATATTTTTTTAAGATGACTTATTATTTTGCTTATTTACCCTCAATGTAACTTGTGCTGCAGAACTTGAAGAACACTTTTCACCAAATCGAAGCTGAGCATTGACATATGATGTGGGATTCGTGTTTAGGGCTCTTTCGTAATTCATTTCAGGGACATTTGGCATTGAGGCAGATGCAGAAAGACACGCCTGTAAAATGAGTAAAAATATATAATTTTGAGGGCATTCTGGTTTTTATTTCTCCTTTTATAAGTTTATATGCCTGTTACCTGGAATGGTTTACTGTTAGCATTATTTTGAGCTGGCGATTTTCCAACAAACAATAACATGCGTGACAGAGGAGAAACGTAGCTTGAGGCAACTGCCACAGTAGCAACATATTCAGTATCAGTTTTACCTCTGAACGCAGCTGACACATCAACTACAGCTGCTGTGCTATCTGAAAGAAGACACAACCTTTTCACGATGTGGCTAAAATTTGTGAAGTTAAACAAAATATGGAATGCCTTAAACTTTTAAAATTTACTAACAATATAAACGTAAATGTAAAGACAATAAATCACTTACTTTGGATACCAGTTGAAACTTTACGAAGGAATTCTTTCTGTCGGTTGTGAGAATCTGGAGATGATGAGGAAGGTTCTGCCATACTAGCTGTTGGAGTGTCTTCAGTTGCTTGTGAGTTGTCATGTTGTCCACTGCTTTCTCTACTTTCAGCTAAAACAACACAAATAAATATGTGTAAAAATAAACTTAAAACACAAATATGTGTTATGTGTGTGTGCATTGATATGTATGTTTGCATGTATATATCTGTGTGTGTGTATGTGTGTGTGATATTATTTTATACATGTTTACAGGTACAACATTTGTTTTTGCTTTCTTAGGTAGTACTCTACATCTGAGTTGCTCATTGGACCTGAAAAGTGGAATTTCTACTGGAATACTTAGCACAACCCCATGTGGCTTCTTCTGACTATGACCTGTTTGGGAATCTCTGATGGTCTGTAATGACCACTGTTTTGTGATGAAACAATCACCTATTAGATGTGTTATTACATGACAGAGCTGAATTGTTCAATTAATTCACTGGACACTGAGGTGAATTAAAACTAAATAAACAAATAAAAACATATCAGCCCTGTTTAAAATCCCTGTAATTAGGTTTTATTTCACCACAACTTCAAACAAATATTATAAGAGAAAAAGTGCTTTCAAAACCAATGAACAACCCAAGAACCAATGCATCTACAACCCAAGACCTCAACAGTGCATGAGTGAATGTATGTTTTCATACCATAAGCAACAGTGAATGTTGCATAACTGGCTGTTGTTTTCTGTGGAACATATTTAACAGTCATGTTGAAATTGTTGATAGACTCTTCAGCCCACAGGAAATTAGCTGCTGAAATTAAGTCATGTTTTCTGGCTTCTGCAATAATTTCTTGGAGACCTATAGCCTGCTGTTGACTTTCATAATTAAATTGAAATGCAAAACCAGTACTGTCTTGACCCACAGTCTTTTGAATCTGCAACAAAAATTTTGTATTGTAGTATTATATTAGAATCTTTAATGTTACCACTTCATAGTCTGTAACTGACGGAATAGTTGTACCTTGTTAGGTTGTCTGACATTGATTTCTTCGTAGTTTTCCCCTCGTGGTTCATTCAAGAGATCTTTAATGTTATATTTGCTTGTGTAAGGTGTAGCACTGAATTCAAATAGATTTTGCTCATTGTGTGATTCAAGTGGTTGAACCTTTATTTGTGCCTTCTTGTTGTCCATATCAAGATCTAATCTGATATGTACTGGCACATTAATTTGAATGTTCTTGTCTACACCTGCGATGTAATGCATATGACTAAATGGTGTGACGAATCCCAGCTTGGCTTGTGCTTGAGTTGAGTACCTGTTACAGAAATGTATCTACTAAAACACAGTTTACTTACATGTTTATAAAATTATGCATTATTTGTTTATTAGTAAAATATTATTACAATAATAATAATAATTATTACTAGAATTTCTTTAGCATGAACTAGATAGAAATAGTAGACAGATTTATGTATGCACCAAATTACTACAGACATTAATAGTTGTTTATTGCAGTGCCTTATTCTACATTCTACTGTCTAAAACAACTATTCAACTGTTGGCATATGCTGATGACATATAGATATTATGAGAAGGTCAGAGAATGATGTAAAGAAGGCATTCACAGCATTGTACCATTCAGCTGAGGAAATGGAGCTTTAGGGTAAATGAGGAGAAAACTAAATATATATGATAGTAAAAAATAGAACTTCTAACCCATCAGCATCACATTTAAAAATTATGTATTTTTACTTTGAAAGGGTCTCCAGTTTTTCATATTTGGGCTCTCTGGTAAATGAAAACAATGATACAAATGAAGAGATAAGTAAAAGATTCAGAATGCTAATAGATGCTACTATGTCTTGAAGAAATACTTTAAATCATAACTTCTACACTGTGAAACCAAAGCTAGACTATATAGAACATTAGTAAAACCAGTCCTGATGAAACATGGATACTGACACTGGGCGACCTGTTTCGATTTGCATTTTTGAAAGGAAAATACTTAGTAAAATTTTTGGACCCATTAGGGAAGGTGGAGAGTGGAGAATAAGGTACACAGATAGCTCTATGAGCTATATATAGTAGATCGCCTGATATTGTGACATTAATTAGGATAGCTAGGTTGAGATGGGCAGAACATGTACAGAGAACAAATGAGGAGGATGTTCTTAAGAGGATTATGAAATGCACACCAGAAAGAAAGAGAGGACATGGAAGACCTAGACTATGATGGGTTGATGGAATCCTGGAAGATGTGAAAGTACTTGGAGTGAAAAATTGGTGGACATTGGCTAAGGACAGGGAAGTCTGGAGGAAAATCCTGAGGGAAGCTGAGGCACCCGGTAGGCTCTGGAGCTACTGATGATGACTCCAATGTGGAAACAAGCACTTGTAATTGAAGATAAAGATATTTCAAAATATACTGGAAACTGTCAGCCCATTGATATTAAAACACCTCCCCATCATGTGATTACATTTTTATTTTACTGACACACTCATTAGATACTATGCTCTATATAACTTAAGATAAGCAGAATATGGGCACAAATGCGTGTATATATGTGTGTGTGTATGGGGGGGGGAAGTAACAGTTTTTACCAGCCAATATGCTTGGTGTCATTATATTGTTATGGAAAGTGGAATTAAATTCACAAACCCTAGCACAAATGTCACTGGCATGCGATTCAATGAACTGATCATTATTATTACATACTATAATACTACAGACATTCACCATCATTTCTGAAAGACATAATTTCTGTAAGAATGCTAAATATGTTTCGACAAAACAAAATTTTTATTATAATTAAGTAATAGAAACAAAATATTTTTTACTTATCAAGAAAGGTGTCTTACTGAGTACAAGGGATTTCATCTCTGGTAACAAAAGAAATCCCTTTTTTGTGATGATGTCTATTTAGTATTGATAGAGATGTACAAATTTATTTATACCTGAGGTCGAGCTCTAGCTTTAAGATTCATATGAATGAACTGATCGCTAAACGTTGGCCTCTTCTCTATGTGTTTATAAACGCTTATGTTAAAATAATTTTCTGTTTCATGGTATTTATAAAAATATCATACATCTGTGAAAAATGCTCAAAACTGCAATTAATGAAATCTTAGTGAACTTTTGAAATGTTTTAAATTAATTTCAATATTATTTGTTAGAACAAACTTAAAACATGTTTTATAATATCTTTGTACTTACACTACATGAAGTGCAGCAGAACCACATATAGTGGCTGGAATTTGAATTTGATCTTTATTTCCAGTAACAGGGTTTGGATTGAATTTGGCTTTAACCTCACCTCCGATAGACACAATTGTTGGGTTATTTAAATCATAGACAGCTGGAAGACCCATGGCTGTAGGGAATCCCAAAACTATAGAGTACTGGTTATAAATTTTTGTGTAGTTCAAACTCTGTCCGTTGCTTAAAGCATTGGTAGCAATCCTGGCAACTGAAACATTATACCGGTATGTACATATAATATCATCTGTTTTAAATATGCAGTTACTTGTGTCTATAGTGCATGGATTTTTTAATCTACTTATCGGATCACTGCAACATTACTGGTCATTAGTGGTTATAGCTACAAAAATATCACACATTTTGTATAGAGATTCAAATCATTAAACAATGAAACAATGCAAATAGGAAACAATAATATACTAAATACTTGATTGAGTAATAGATTAAACATTAACATGAAAGATGAATATTGTATAGTATAATATAATATATTAGAAGTAGTGATTAAAGGACTTAAAAGTGGGAGATCACCTGGGACAGATAAAATTACAGCAGAAATGATAAAGAATATGGGGAAAAAGGGGAAAGAAATACTTTTAGAAATTATCAATAAAGCGTGGACAAGTGTAGACATACCAAGAGAATGGGAGGAAGCATTGATAGTTCCTATTTTTAAGAAAGGTAACGCAAGAGATTGTAATAATTATAGGGGTATCAATCTGTTAAATACAATTATTAAGGTTTATGAGCAGATAATTAATAATAAATTGGTCCCAATTTTAGAAAATAGTTTGGAGGAATCGCAGAGTGGCTTTAGATCAGGGAGAAGTGTGCAGGATCACATTTTTACTCTGCAACAGATAGCTGAGAAGTCGATACAACAAGATAAATTGGTATGTTTGGCTTTTATTGATCTTGAGAAGGCTTTCGATAGTGTGCCTAGAGAAAAAATATGGGAAAGTTTAAAAAATAGAGGAATAAGGAGTAAAATAATTAAGGTAGTACAGAGGTTATACAAAAATAATGTTAATTATGTAATTGGTAAAAATATGAGGTCGTTAGGATTTACAACAAACTATGGAATAAGACAAGGAGGTGGACTGAGTCCGACATTATTCAACTTGTATATGGACGACATTATTAAGAAGTGTTCACTGAAGGTTAAGAAAATGCATGTTGGATACAGGAACTTGCGAAGTATAGAAATAGCAGAAGGGGTTTTGCGGATGATGTAGTGCTAATGGCTACAAGTGAAAGGGCGTTACAGGGTAATTTGAATATATGGAATGAAGTTCTCCAGGAAAAAGGGGTGAAAATAAATAAGACCAAAACAAAGGTAATGGTATTGGGGGAGAAAATAATAAATATAGAGATTGGAGGAGTGAAGATAGAACAAGTCAAACAATTCAAATATCTAGGGGTTATAATAGACAGTAATGGGAAACAAGAAGCTGCATTAAATGAAAGAATTGAAAAGTCAATAAAAGTATACTATGCATTAAACAATAGATTTATAAATAAGAAGGAGATATCAAGAAAAACGAAAATGAGTGTGTATAAAACAGTATATAGACCGGTTTTAACATACGGCTGTGAGACGTGGGTGCTATCCAAAAGCCAAAAAAGTAAAATCCAGGTGGCAGAAATGAAATATCTTAGGAGAGTAGTAGGAGTAACAAGGAAGAACAGAGTTAGGAATACACAAATAAGAGAGGATCTGGAAGTGATATCGATTCTGGATTTTATTGAACAGAGACAACTATGCTGGTGGGGACACATGCAGAGAATGGATAGTGATAGAATGGTAAAACAAGTTTGGGAGGCAAAATCAGGGGGGAGAAAGAAGAGAGGAAGACCGCGACTGACTTGGGATGGAATGATGGGAAACATTTTGAGAGAAAGAGGCTTGGGCTGGAGGGAAGCGAAGACATTGTCAATGGATAGAGTAAGATGAAAAAAATTTGTATATAGAGTGTAGTTGATGTACTTATCGTATATTGATGTAACCCGACACCAATATGGTATAAGGGTATTTTGATAATAAAAAATAAATAAATAATATAATATAATAATAAATAAATAAATTTGTACGCGCGCGCGCGCGCGTGTGTGTGTGTGTGTGTGTGAAAATAATAAAACTAAAAAACATGTCTTGTCAATGTCTTGACAACACCTAGTGAGTTTAATGTTTAAAAATTATATGCACTTGATAATAGTGTGGTAGTTATATTTTTGAATATAAATGTAGCTACTTTATGAGAAGAAGTACTCCATCTGCCAGTCTTATAATTTAAGCTTCTTCTGACATCTGTAGGAATGTTATATTTAGTGCATAGATAGTGGAGAACAGGGCACTCTGAAATGGTAAAGTGCTATAATGGCAGTGTCACAGGGACTGTATCTTGCAGGACGGTTATTTGTAAAGATCTATTTGTGTGATTAATACAGTCTCGTTATAACCATTTTATTTTTTCTGGACCTTGCAGTAAAAAAGGCTGTTCATAAATGGTATTCCCACTAAGTGAATGCTGACATCAGCTATTCTTTGTTCCAGTATTCTAGACGCTTAAGATGAAGAGATTTTTAAAGTCAACGTGTGAAATGTTATTGAATGGTGGTTGCTTTTTTGAAGCTTTGTCAGCCAGTTCATTACCTCTGATTCTGATCTGGGATGATGTCCACATAAGAATAAATTCTTTGCACTCTCTAGTTGGGCATTATGTCTTGAACAATAGTTCGATGACGTTATCTTCCTGCAACTATATAAAACTCTTCTGGAATCTGAGAATATATAATGTATCTCGAGTTACTGGAATTTTTATTACCTCCAATGCTGAACAGATCGCATATGTGTATGCAGTTGATATGATTAACATTCATTCTACCTAAGCATTCTCTTTATGGTTATTATGTGTGGACACCAAGTGATTGATTTTGATTAGTTTTTTCTGTTAATATTTTAGATCCAAATGATAACCTTATATTATTTGTTATTTATTCTATTGATGTGAGAAAAAAGTATGTGTTTGGAGTTTGATTCTGAAAATTTAAAACCAATATTTTGGCCCAATATATTCATTTGTTAAATGATTCTTGGATATAGCTCCAAGATGATATGATGTTTGTTCCTTTCCACAACAGCATTAAATCATCGCCAAAGAGACATTTTGGATACAATAGAAGTGATTTTATTAATGGGCACTAAGAAGAGATTGGCACAAAGTGGAGAGTCTTGTGGCACACACCATTTTCAATTTTAAATTTGTCTGATAATATTCCATTCACTGTTATCCAGATCACTTTGTGCTGCAAGAAGTTTATTAAAAATTGAGGAATTATCCAGTAATTTCAACACTTTTTAAAAATATGTACAACTTGGTCCTTTCAGACAATTTTTTTTTAAGTTTTTAAGTGTAAGCAGTGTAAGTGTAATCTTCGATTTGTGAATGAAATGGTTTCTTTTTTTTAATGAAGTTGAAATGGAAAAACATTATGAATAATTCAGTTTTGCGAAAGAGAAAAGGTTGTTCTAGCAATGAATGCAGAAAAGACAAATATAAATACATAATGTTTAATAAGACTGCATCAGGTGATGAGATGACTATTAACGGTAAGGACCTGACAGTTGTGAGTGAAGTGAAACATTTTTACAAAATAACAATTTTGCTTTGATTGCTTTGGAAAGTTAATCAATATTATGAAGAATAACAGACTAGCAAGATGTTTAAAAAGATAAAGGGTTTTAATTAACATGTGATTACTGCAGTGACTTAGAAACTTGGACAACAAACATGAGAGTGACACAAAACAGCAAAGTGCACAAAGTATTGTGGTATGTGAAATAAAGAGACAACTACAATAAATGATTTCATTTACAGATTTAAGACAGGTGGTGTACAAGTGGGCAGAAAATTTGGCTAGGCAAGACTGGAAGCCAAAAGACAAAAAATGCTGTAATCATGGCTTCTTACAAGATGTACAATTAGTCTGCTTAAGTATTATGGCTAGTGAACTGGATAAGAACTGCTTAGGAGTGACATCACTACAGAACAACAAGGAGAGTCATTCACTCAGCAATGAGAACTGCTGATGACAATTATTATTATTATGGTAATGTTTATTTGTGTGTGTTTATGTGTAAAAGTAAAAATACTAAGGTCTCTTAAGAAACAGACAACAAATAAAATAGAAATTCTTCATTTAAACTATTTCATGTGATGACAGTTATAACAAAATGGGTAGTTTTAATGGTTATGATAAGTATTTCCCTCATGTAATAATTTTATAGGAAGTAATTAGTGTTTTAAAATTTTAAACAATAATGTTTTTGTAGTGCTTAAGAAGATATTATCAATTAACCTTAGCGTTTTTAATATTATGAAAAGTCATAGAGATTTGTTGTACTTACTTTGAGGAAGTTGTTCAATTGTGTTGTTGTCAATTGCAAAGAATCTCCTTCCTCCAAGAGCAGAAACTAATAAACTTGCTTCAACCTGGGCTCTTTCATTATGTTCAATGTTGAGTATATTAGCTAGGTTTTGAGCCGAATATTTAGCCTGTGAGGAACCAGCTGAATTCTTATTCCAAGATGAACTACTATCAGTTACCTGATCTTCAAACACATCTAGCAGATCATCTACACTCGATGAGATGAAAGCAAACTGCAAAAGTTTTATAAGATATTAATAGATATTTATTTATTATATTGCAAAAACTTCACAATTTTCAACCAATTTCTTGACTTACTCCAAGTGATTCACGGTTGTATCCACCCAAGTTACGCTTAAGAGAGTAGTAAATGGAGTTAGGTATTAAGGTGTCTTCACTTCCTATATAACCAGCCGCTTGATCATATGACAAGGAAAGTTCTTGGACCAAGAAAGATTTCAGAGCTTTCTTTGAATAATGTTTTCCATAATCTTTATCAGTCAAGAGTCCCACGGCAGCCTGAGCATTTTGTCTCCTATTTAACATTGATTAAAAAAATTACTTTTACAAAAACCAGTTAAACATTTGAATATTATTATTATAAATTAAAAACAAATAACAGAATATTTCTTGTTAACATACATAAAAGTACCAGTAACTCATATTATGCTATGACAAAATCTATGAGATATAAAGAAATATTTAAGTATTAAAATTAAATAATCATATTACACAGGTCAAATTTAGAGCAATCAAGTATTATAAACCATTTATTTTTACTTACAGTTCTTTCTTGTCAGGATTCTGTAAATTGGCAGCACTTTTGATAATAGACTGAACAGCGGAATTCACTTGTTCATTGATATCTTCGTTTGTAAACTGGGCCATGCGTTGTAGTATCTCTGCAGGTGGATTTGTTTTCATAATGAGGTAAGCAGCAACAATTCTCAGTTTGGGCGATTCACCAACATTTTGATATATTCTGAATAATACTGGACGTACAGTGTTAGGATGTACTTTAACCAAATCATTTAAAGCGGCTACCATGACCAAACGCTGGTATTCAGATACAATTTTCTTTCCTTCCAAGTATGGTTCAAAAACATTTAGTACATTAGGATGTGCAGTTCTTCCAAGTGCCACAGTGTACGCTTGTACACGAGGACTATCTCCATCCTCAATAGCTTGATTCAGTTCACGTTGTAAATGTGGAATATATCGATTAGTAATTTCTTGTAACTTTTTAGGTAGTGGCCGTCCAAATGTGTATACAGGGTAATTACTGCGTACAGAAGCAGAATCTACATGAGCTTTTCTAAGTATGTCTGAGAAGCTGTGAATTGCAGATACATTCAAAAACCTCTGCTGAGTAACTCTTTGACTTGTAGTTAATTCCTGTAACAAAGTGAATTTATTAGTGTATTTATGTCATTGCCATCTATTCAATAATTATGTGACTACATATTAAATGTTTCAATACATACAAATAACGTGCTAAGATATTCAGCAGTAGGAAACTGTGCAGAATTTGAAAGGACTGCTAGTAACTGTGCAGCCTCTTCTCCATTGACTTTACCACTTTCTATCATATCCTTGATAGCAAGTAATGCTGGGCCAGTGCCAGCTTCAGCAACAGCATCACGGTATGTAACCCTAAAACAAAAAAATATATTGTCATCTATAAGCATATTCAAATGCATGCATGTATGTACATATAAATTTATGTATGTATATATTTATATATAAATGAACGCAGAATTCCTATAACTTTGTGTTGGGTTGCATTGTCTCTTGGTTAATGTGATTCAAGAATATGGATATTCATTTTACACAGCTTTCAACAACAATTAAGTGAAAATGTAATTTGTGTAATTTATTGTAGGGTGTGTAAAAACAAATGTCTTTGTGTGAATACAATGTTCATAATGATCTATAATAAATGATGTATTAGACTATGACATTATATTTACCATGTTCTGTAATTTCTTGCACTGTTTGAGCTTGAGCTTGATGCCTTAGAAGGTTGATAATAAAGTTCTTTGTTAAGCTGTTGCAATTTATCAGCATTCATTGCACGGATTACTTGAACCAGTACTGAAAATTTGGTTGGTGTATTCTGACCAGGGATTGCAGTTGGATTTTCTAAGTCATCAGCAATTTGGAGAGCTATTTTGCGTACCACAGAAACAGTGTTTATTTCATTTAATGACTCAATAGATTGTCCTCCAATACCACTGAATATAGGAAGGAACGGTATCTTTGGAGCTTGTGACAGTTTTGGTTTTGGGAGCCTTTCTTCTTCGGAACTGTTGCTTTCACTTGAACTTGAACTTGATCCATAACTGGAATCTGAACTTGAACTGGAGTCAGTAGAGTTGGATTCTGAGCTGCTGCTGCTATAATTAGGAATGTTTAACTGAAGGCTTCTACGGATTCTAGATTTTGCATTCCACCTGCTTTCTTCATTATTCCTATGTGAATATGGTGTGACCACAGAATCTGAAATATCTTCACTAGCCTCCAAACTGTTACTGCTGCTGCTGCTGCTGCTGGTGCTGCTGCTACTACTGCTACCACTACTGCTACTGCTGCTGCTACTACTAGAGTCTGATTCAGATGAATCTGAGTCTGAAGAGTTTCTATTTTGAGAATCATATTCATAAACCAAATTGTGAATTGTTTGTGGATTGAGAACAGGTGATGGACTAGACTGAGATGGTTCAATAGATACTAGCGATATATTCATATGACTTGCTACCATTCCCTTTTGAGGATTGTATAAGAGGGGACTAATTGTTAAGACGTCTGCTGTATCTGATGACTGTACTGTGTAGCTGTTCAAACGTCCAGACAGAATTATTCGGCTCTGAGAGGCGACCTGAAAAAAGCAAAAAATAACTGTGAATTTTAAGAATTTGTTACAATCATGCTAAAGTATTTAATATTAGTTAGCATATTATTTTTACATTATGCTAGAAACATTAGTTTTTAAAACAATAGTGATTTTAATGACTTACACTTATGAAGTCTCCCATTGAACTGCTAGCTGGGTCCCACTTAGAACTCCCTGTTATTCCAAAGTGATATACTGGACGGTTATCACAGTTACTGAAGTTCCTAGTTTTGACAATGTCAATAAGCTGATTTCCTGCTTTTGGTAATGGAGCTAACTGAGGTTTCATCTGGAGTACTTGCGATGGAAGATCAGAAATGTCATACAATGTTTCACATTCTCCAGTCACTGAATCCTAAAAATTATATAGGTGCAATACAAAATTAATATAAGTTAGTAATTTAACTTGCATGTATTATGATTATTGCAACTTTTAAGTTCAAAATTGTCAAGGTGCCAAGCATTAAATATATTCTTGTTTTTTGACACATAACATTTGTGTTATTGTCTATGGTCTTTCTGTCTGTACATGTATCTACTGGGCATTTTGAGTACTGATGAAAACTAAGTCACAGCAATCGTAGCCATAGGTAATTCAGGGTTCAGAAAGTAATTTTACCAGAAAACTGAAAATATATTAAGCTAATACTCTTGTTTGCAGGTATAAGTAGGCCTGCCAACATTATCTAATGAGAGAACTTGTGACACAGGAAAAGAGAAGTTTTGAATTCAATCTCTGTTCATAACATCAAATGCAATAACAGGATGCATATGTTCAGTATCCTGAAAACTGAATTTGTAAGTTTTTCAAGCCCTTGATAATAACAATGGTTCCAAAAATGGTTATTTATTGTTTATTTAAAACACACACACAAAATACAATGCATTCAATCATGTGTTACAATTTGTCCTTGTATGTGTCCCTATAATCTGATTGAGACTACTGTTTGCCTTTCAAAATGGGAAAGAACTCATGCATGTATTGTATGTTACATATACTTTTTTGTTTAAGAAAATTAAAATAGATAACCTGCTAATATTTTTAATAATAATAATACTTTCCAAGTTCCAGAAACCCCTTACATTTCTTATCATCTGATAACCCTGTTACAATGTACTTTAGGATGGTCTGTAATAAGAAGTAATACATTTACATAAATGTAAGAGACCTGAGATAATAAAAATTATTATACATTTGGCATCTGTATGAAATATCTTGAAAAACGTTCACGAGATCAAGTGAAAATATTTCTGCCTGAAAGTGATTTTGTTTATGACCATGTTTTGTGTAACTGTCTGCTGCTATATCAGTAGACACTCAGTGTGTACACCTTAAATAAATGATATGTCAAACATTCAACTAAACATTGTGTGATAAGTTCAATGATGCTTGGATAGTTTAAGAAAAAATTAAGTTTTGTTTTTATTTTCTTGTAGTTCTTTGTGGGTTACACTAGATCTTGAGAAAAGAAATTTTCACTTACTCTACAAAAATGTTAATTATTAAACATGCAACGGATATCCGGCTACTATCCGGTATCCGGCCATTTTTTTAGTATCCGGTATCCGGCCAGATACCGGATACCTAATTATGCAACAAAAAATGTGTTTCAATCACAAATGTATTTATTTTAAAAAGAATGCGTTACAAATTTAATACTTAAAGTCTATTAGTGGCAAATTATGATGTATAAAAACAAGTTTTTCAGCATTTGCTGGTAGTAAACGATTGCGCTTTTCTTCGTAGACAAGACCTGCTTCGGAAAATAGCCTCTCACTGTATACGCTGCTACAAGGAGACGAAAGATAAATCTTAACAAATTTTGTTAGGATTGGATACTGTTTTGCGTTTGCTGACCACCACTTGTAAGGGTCTGCCTTCCGATCTAGGCGAACAGTTTTTAAATAATTATCTAGCTCATTTGCAATAGCACTTATCTCCGTACCCTCAGTTTGCATGTTGTCTGTAGCGACTTCCTCAAAGCAGTTCCAGAAAGTGTCGTGTATTTCAATGGTTATATCATTTTCATTTGTATTTCTTTTCTTAGTAGGTGGAGAAGAGTCATCATCACTAGGTTCATCACAACCACAACTCATTTTCAGAGCTTGTAATAGAATAGTTCCCACTGAGATGGTGTCAAATTGTTCAAGGAATCGTGATCTGTTGTGTACAAGGACACAGCTCGTTTCTGTTCTAGTAATCGCTCCATCAAATAATAAGTAGAATTCCAGCGTGTGCTGACATCTTGTACTAGTTGGTGATCTGGCAAATTAAGTTCTTGACGAATGGCTTTAAGCTTTTGTTGCGCAACACCAGAGTGATTAAAATGGGTGACAATCCGTCTCGCAGCAGCTACCGTCTCCAGTACCTCCGATTGGGATTTCAGCGATTCATTGACAGCTCGTTGCAGGGAATGGATAAAACACTTCGCCGAATCATATTCTGCGACTCGTACGCCTTTTATCATATTGGCTCCACTGTCATGGACAAGCAAATGAATCTTGCTTTGAGGAATGTCCCATCTTTCTGCAATGACATTGAGCTCTTTTCCAATATTTTCGCCAGTATTTGAGCCAGAAAACGGCTTCATTGCCAAAACACCATGCTCAAGAATAAACTCTGGAGACAACCAATGGGCAGTGAAACTCAAGAAACTCGTATTATTGTGTAGACATGTCCACACATCAGATGTCACAGATATTGCTATAGCTTGTGAAATATTAGCTTCAATTTTTGCATGAATTCTGTCATATATATCAGGAATAATTTTTTCGGTTATATAGGTGCGACTAGGCATTTCGTACTGTGGCACTGCCTTTTCCATAAGCTTTGTGAAGCCAACTCGTTCAACAATTGAAAACGGTTCATTGTCTATTGCAATCATTTCACCGATCAAATAATGATATTTTTTTTATTTAGGATCATTTACATCCCACAATAGTTTCCTTTCAGTTGTTTCCTTTAGAGTTAACTGTTTTTGTTTTGCGATGGACCTGATACAATATCGGAATCGACAGATGCACTTGTTGCGAGAGTAACAACATTTTTACTTCCACTTGTCGAGGGAGCTGCAGTTAAAGTAGCGTACTGCTCAGCATGTTTGTTTTTAAGATGGTTTTTCATAGCAGTTGTACCTGCAACATGAATTGATCCGATCAATCTTCAACTCTTTTAGTAAAGTAAGAAATCTTTTTGGTATTTGTTTGATATCTCCGAACTACGCTTTTTACATAAATTACTGTTCAGAACGTTGGAGATAGACATGTGGTACATAGTGAAAGTGAAAAACCCTTGCGGAAAACACTGGGTTATAATTTATTTCGATTTTAAAAGTAGCTTGTTTTATCCGCTATTGACGTACACATACGGGCCATATTGAAAGTGTACAGGAGCTTCTGCTACGTGACGTCACGGTTATAACTCCCACTCATTTCTCAAACACTTTCTTGACATTTGTAGATTTGTAACCATGTTTGAAATGCTGTTATATATATTATATATTATATAATATATAATATACCGTCACGTCACGTAGCAGAAGCTCCTGTACACTTTCAATATGGCCCGTATGTCAATAGCGGAAAAAAACAAGCTAATTTTAAAATCGAAATAAATTATAACCCAGTGTTTTCTGCAAGGGTTTTTCACTTTCACTATGTACCACATGTGTATCTCCAACGTTCTGAACAGTAATTTATGCAAAAACCATAGTTCGGAGATATCAAACATTTACCATATTTTTAATAAGGAAGGTGTTTTCTTAAACTATTTACGTGAATTCTTAAACTATTTACATAGAAGTATTGTTTAATTTTTAAAAGAATTAAATTGTGACACACAAGCCTACATTTTCAAATCAATATTAAAACCTAAACTAAATCTAAAAAGCAGCCAAAGGTTAGTAAAGGTATGGTAACATCTACTTTTTAAAAAAAGGCCTATTACATTAACCTGAGGGAAAATATTTTTTTATGAAAACACTAAAATTAAGACATAAAACCTAACACAAGTAAATACATTTTATAACTTGTCTTTTATAACTAGCCTGGAAGCTTCTAACAAGTCACAATCATACTGTCTGTAGTTACAAGGTTTTATGTTGTAGTTACGAGGTTAAAAACTGATAGTTCTTTCCTTCCAAACGTAAGGTAATTAGAAACAAAACAAAACAATACACACAAAACCACAATACACAGTCAATTCTCTCGTGTTTGCTGCACAGTTCTATGTAAAAATATCTTGATCTAACACAAATAGAAGCAAAATTAATTAGAAGTTGCACAAGACCATTCAAAAAGTGGACAAAAAAGTGAGGCTATGGAAGAAACATATTTTAGCGGGAGATTGGTAAACTATGTCCAGCTGTTTGTCGTATCTTTGGCTAGCTGACATATAGTGCTATCTACCGGGCAACTCAGTAAACATTCACTATGTTAGGTTATTAGGATTTTACTGAATTTTTTTACAAACCTGCTTTCTTTCCTTCTCCACCGCGCGAGATCTTATTGTTACACAACAAACACACAGCCAACTTATCATCATTAAAAATGTCAAAATATTCCCACATTGGCGATCTTTTCTTCACTAATGCCATCTTCAAAGGTTGGAGAATAATGAATAAAAAAAAAAAAAATATCTATAGCTAACGAAATCACAATGCGCGATCAGTTAAACGTAAACAATGTGTGTCGTGACACTATCAACTAACTAATGAACCAAGTACTCCTGCTCCGTCGCTCCTGCACGCACCACGGTGAGACAAGTTGTGACTGCGCATGCGTAAGGTCCGTAGATGCACAGATCTTTCGCCGGATATTCGGCGCTCCGGCCGAGAGCATTGCCGGGTATCCGGTATCCGGCCAAATCATTATTCGTTTCATCTCTATTAATTATCTACATTTAATTTATTATAAACCACATGTATAAGATTTTCTATAAACGAATAATGTTTAGCTATATGGTACACACCTCCATAGTTTTGTAGACACCAGTAACATCATCTTTTTCTGGAAGCTGATTCATTGATGACTTTTTCAGGTTTACACCAGTTGTATCCACTTGCATCAAACTGGCAATTGCCTTAAGCATGTTCAATTCCCAAGTGGGTGTATCCTGATTAACTGTCATATTTCTTATCTAAATAAAAAGTATTAATACATTATCATAATTAAATTAGTTAAAATGTAATAATTATATTTAACTGTATATAAATATTACCGATCAGTTACCAAACATTGAAAACGTGTTGTAAATTGGTAGGTTATTTTTATTTGTATCATAGTGTATAATTTTTGTTTTTTATTCGGAATATCAGTAAGGTGTACGTTTACTACAGTTTCTGGTATAACACTTTTTATCACATTATAAATATGTTGCACTCTCATGAATCTGATATCATGTAAATTCATAATGGTACAGCTAACAGAGAATGAAACTGCACTCGGCCTTGTGTGCGCGGTGACAAATTTTTGTTAGAGCTAGAGTGGGGGAAACATGAACCGCACTTGAGTTGTGTTGCCGTGGTGTGTGTTTCACTGGATGTATAGTTGTATCAAAATTTAAGTGGGCGTTAGAAATATAATTTGCATAGTTTTCTTCCTTATTATGTTATATATATTTACTTACTTACACTTACTCGTAAGTGTTTAGATACTGTATATGCTTGAGATACTGTATATCTGAATTATATCATTATTTACTTCATAGATAACGTATAAAATGGACGCTAACGTGGAATGCAGAAGTAAAGTGAAACACAAAACGTTGAGTGGACAAAGCTAGGAAATTATTAGTTGTGTATTGCAGTTTATGCAAAACGATGCAAAAAAAGGTGTGCCAGTTATACCTTTGGCTAAAGTGCAGGAACGCGTTGCAGCAGCTACTGTTGTAAGTTTACGGACTGTGAAAACGATTGCCAGTGAGTCGCGAAAAATTGAGTGCGGTGGGTTGACATCTTTTTCAACACCTAAAAAGAAATTGAAAAATAGAAATAAAAAAATTGTGCTGGATGACTTCGATCGATGTGTTTTATGTAGACTAGTTTTAAATTTTCATATAAATGAAAAGAGGGTGCCAACGATGAAGGCAATCCGCAAAACATTTTGCAGTGATACGGAATATAGAGGTTGTGTAGACACATTACGAAAAGAATTACACACAATGGGATTTAAGTGGGTGAAAACAAAATCAGACCGGAAACTTCTCATGGAACGACATGACATAAGACGATGAGACTGAACTATTTACGCACAATACTGAGGTACAGAGAGGAACAGAAACATTGTTTATATGGACGAGACATATTTACATTCTACGTATACACAAGTAAAGAGCTGGACCGACGATTCAAATGAAGGACTAAAGATGAAAGTTACAAAAGGCCAGAAACTAATAATAATCCATGCTGGCAGAGAAAATGGTTTTGTTATTGGTGCTAATTTAACTTGGAAGTCGACATTATCAACAGGAGATTATCATGATGAGATGAATTACTCTAATTTCAGGAAGTGGGTAGAACAAAATGAACTGCCACTAAAGCTACTAAATGGACTGCCACCAAACAGTGTTCTTGTCATGGATAACGCTTCCTACCACAACAAACAAACTGAAAAATATCCGACTTCTAATTCCAGGAAAGACGACATGAAAGACTGGCTTACAAAGAAAAACATACAATTTGAAAATGGAATGTTGAAACCCGATTTGTACACATTAATCAAATTATATAAACCAAAATATAAAACGTATGAAATCGACGAGTTATTACACAATCATGGACATTCTGTTCTATGTTTGCCTCCTTACCATCCAGATCTAAACCCCATTGAACTCGTATGGGCTTCTTTAAAAGAATATGTTGCAAAGAGAAATGTTACTTTCAATTTTAATGATGTTAATAATTACTGTAATGATTTTTTCGAAAGTTTTTCAAAAGACGATTGGCTATCTAGGTGCAGGCATGTAATTAAAATAGAAAGAGAATACTGGGAAAAAGAACAACTCTTCGATACTGTAGTGGACGATATTATAATAAATCTAGGTGAAGACAGTGAAGAAGAATTGGAAGAAGAGAATTCAGATACTGACAGTGATATTTCGGGAGTTCATTTTAACACTTAAAATTGGTGTATTAATTGATTATTAATTATTAATATTATTATTAATGAAAGAGTGAATTAAACTATAACTTCTTTTTTTATTTAGTAATGTGGACATATGAAACGGTTTATAGTGTTTAAAATTTTTAATTGTTTGATATGGCGAAAGAAAAACAATACACTTCAGCTGGAGGTAAGAACATTTTTATTTTCTTCATGTTGAGTAAAATTTACTTGTGTTTCACTTCCTAAATTAGAAATTGTATTTCGCTGTATAATTTCCTAAAACTTTACAAGCTCTTACACTATAAAGACATTACGTTCAGCACGGGATAAATAAACTCTGAACACAGTAAATTTTGTACATTGTCAACATGAAACGAGTGTACGTAGATGATGTAGTTCGTAAACTTCGTCCGCCTCACTCACATACTACTACCGTCTCACTCACTCCCATCTACGCAGCTCACGGGCAATTTCGATTCAGTTTAGCTGTAATCTTAGATAAGTCATGTGCATGTCCCCCCCACAATCAATGAGGTGTATGTGTGCATGAATGTGTGTATGTGTGTGTGTGTGTGTTTTATGATTCATAATAATGTAATGCAAGCATTATGTAATGTAATGTAATATAATGCCTAAAATGAAGCCTATGTAATACATGGATTATGTGGAAACAAATTTATGTCTCGTAATACTATATATTTTGTTTTAGTGTTCCTGATACTTTCAAGTACAACTGTGGTAATCAATACAGTAAGTGTTCAATTATAGTATTTCTAATTTAATACAGTCCATAAACATAAAAAATAATTGAATATATTTATTACTTTTCAGTAAAATAACAAACAAAGGCATACCACTAATGGTACAGTAAACAAATTACCTTATTCAGAATAACTCATTCACTGGTATTACATCTATACCTGACACTTATTATGCACTCTCATTATAACAATTGCAGTTTCATTAAGATACTAAACTGTACTGTTAGGTTATTTTTAACATACATTCTGTAATGAGTAAATGTTATTTACATAACTGTGCCCCAGAGGCATAGACACCTTCTCCACTTTTTATAAAATAGAGCTTTTTATATAGTGTTAATGTACAGACTGCCATATACTCTTTCTAGTAGTATATGACACTGTCTCCTAGTTATTTTTATGCAGCCAATGTGCATGTTTAAAATAACACTATCTCACATTGCTTCTTGAAACAAACAAAATGTTTTTTAGTTGTCCTGTAAAGTAATGTGTATGTGACATGGTGTCTTATGCCTCTGGTGGACAGATAATAAAAGAAGTGATACTTACAACTCCATTCTTAAGCTTAAGTTCGAACTTGTTGCTGTTTATTGGCAATTGTTTATAATTAAGCTTGCTTTCAGGAATGTGAGTCTTCCATCCATTGCTGAGATTTGCATGGATCTCAGCATATTCTGGTTGTCGCACCTGTATATTAACAAAATGATTTAATATACATGCCAAAAAGTAATACAATATTGTAATTGTAACAGTTACCTCAGGTGTAAACTGAATGATAATTTTTATTAATACATGCAAATTGCATAAGACAAAACTATTTTTAATGTTTACAACAATAAAATTTAATAAAAGAATGAGTTGTTTGCAGTATCAGTTAATTTTGTATGATCATGCATATTTGTAAGTGCCATCATTCTGCCATTATTTATGAGTAGGTACACATGCTGATTATTTTAAGACATGTGCATACAATATTAACTCAATAGTCACTGCAATTTACCCAGAGAATAAGAACATAATTGTACGGGAAACATAATAATTAAAGTCAATATAATCTTACCTCCATACAATCCAAATGAAGACACATAATGGGCACGGGAAAACGTTTAATAGACACAGAGCAGAATATGTAAAGAGAGTGTATAAAGGTGAATTACAATTCTAAGTGTATGACAACTAAAACAGAAACTACAACTAATGATAACACAAGAACTAAAATATGATTCAGATTGTCAATGAAACAGTCTAACCATATATCATCAGAATGTACACCTTCAACATATTCTTTCTTGTACAGACAATTCGTACAGACAATCAACATGGCACTATTCTGTGAGACAAGATATAAAGTGAAACATTAGATAATAAGGAAAGATAATAAGGGATATAACTACAGTACCAAATTTGATTATTAATGAAATAATGATATTTATAAAATTCTCTTCATCTCTGGAGTTGGAAGTGTGGCAATAAGAAATCTTAACAAACAATGGCTTTGAGAATGGAAAAGAGAGAGGGGGGGAGAGAAAGCGCATTTATTTTGAAATCAACAACTTTGTCTTACTAAAGCTTTGTATATTTTTTTATAGATAAATTATATTTTGTATCAGTATTGCATGTGCACGCACGCACGCACGCACGCGCGCGCGCACACACACACACACACACACACACACAATAATTGATAGAATTGTAAGTAATTCCTAAACACCATACACCTAAACATTAAAATAGCATGTATGTGTGGAAATAAAATATCAGAATTCATATTAAAATCTTTATAGTATTTAATTTAAACTAGCTTACTATGTTTAAGGTACATAAATGACTATTCAATTTATACATCCTATACAATTTATGTTGTAATTTTAATTATAAATTTTTACAGTGTATTAAATCCACTCATGGCATATGTATGATTATAAATTTAATACTTACTTCAACAATCAAGTGGTCCTTCATTTTAGGAACTACATGAAGATTAGCTTTCAAAAGTAATCCAGCATACTGATTGGCAACTTGGTGAAGGGATGACAGAGTACGACCTTGAAGTTGATATTTGTAAGACGTTTGTTCTTTCCAACCACCTGAAAAATATAAGGTTTAGAAGTTATTTATCCCATATTCCACATATTTTAAATCTTATTTCCATCTGACGGTTCGTTAACTCGAATTACTAGTTTGAGCACTATCTGTGGCTTTCAGAACTTTTGCAAAAATTTGGTAAAATGTTACATTTGATGGCTTATATACAGCTGCAGAGTACAGCTATATACAATATATGCTACGCATACATAGCATAGCATATAAAATAAATTTGTTCCTTACATAAAGTGGCATATTTTAACACAATAAAGTTCAAACATTATGACAATATTATAGAAATATATTTTGCAAATCTTATCAACTCAACAGCAGGAAAATTGAACAGGGTAGCAGCAAGAAAACGGATACCAAAGAAAGTGAAAGTGACATCTATATGTGAGGAATGTATAAAAAGTAGTTAAGCACATCGAAGCAAAAAAGAAATTGGTCCAGTTCAGTCCAGTTTACTATGATCTGATTAAATAAGGCAGAAAGAAGTTATTTAAAAATATTCAAGTTAACCGTAGAAACCTGGAAAGCAGAATGGATGCTAACAGTGTATAACACTGTACTATTAAGTCCAGTTTTTACAAATGCAGGCTTTATGGAGAACAGTAACTGTAGAACTGCAGAGGGCTTATTATGGTCTTGAACACTGTTAGGAGCTGGCCAAGAGGAAGACTCAAATTATGGTGGAAGGTGGAAGGCGTGATCAGATCCATCCATTCTCTCCTCCTGGAGAGGTCTGATAAAGAACATAGATGAGTGGAATGTTATGGCAAATTTAACAATGAGCGTAAAACCCTGAATAAAACACCAAATCAGATGGCTCACAGAATCACTCTTCCAATACAGGAAGAGTTCATTATTCATGAGAACATATTACCTAGTAGTAATTAATCATATTATTTCTATGCTTTAATACAAAGAAGGCTGTTGGACCAGACAGCATTCACACTGAGCTTCCCAAAATCATTGAAGAGGAGAACATACAGCTGCTAGTTAATCCTTTTAATAAGATATACTCTACCAGAGTTATCCTCGACCATTGGTTAGAATCTATCTTTGTAACTCTGTCCAAAAAATAAAAAGCCAAAACATTGCGGTGATTAATACGAATCAGCTTTATGAGTCACACATTGAACATATTTCTGCTTATCATTCAGGGCAGGATCAGAAGGAAATATGAATAAAGTCTCAACAATGCACTGTTCGGTTTTAGAAACAATCAGGGAACACGGGTTGCACTTTTTGCTCTAAATATATTAATTTAGAAATTATTTGATTCAGAAATGAAAGGATGTATTTGTATGTTATACAGACTATGAGAAGGCAACTGACAAAGTAAAAAACATAAAATTAATGTAAATACTACAGTTCACAGTAAAGATATACAGATTATCAAGAACTTGTACTGGCAGCTAACAGCAAAAGTAAAACTTATTGATAAAACAAGTCCAGAATGTATTATACAAAGTGGTGTGAGACCACCACTCCTCACACCACTTTGAAAGTGGTATTCTTACACCACTCCTCTTTAATCTTTATTTAGGGAGAGTGGTTCAAGGTAGCTCTCCATGAACAATGGTTTAGTGTATAAGTGAATGGAAAAATTATTAATGTGATTAGATATGCCAACGACAGTTATCTTGAGTGACAATATTGGTGCTCTCCAGCACATATTGATCACAGTAAATCAGTAGTAATGGAGATGAGTTTGAACATTGATTCATCGGAATCAAAATTTATGATTTTTATGGTATGAAGTGGTGTGATAGCGTGAACATTGAGCTATAACAACTACAACTGTTACATTTTACTGTTCGTGTGTATTAATTTTTACGGAAGGCTCTGCATTCTTAGCCACATTAAAACCGAGTTTTATCATCAGCTACTCACACATTTTTAAACATTCCTTGAATGGACATGACTTCTCATGTTAATTGGTTTCCATGATACAAGGAATATTAAGAGATCTATTTATTTATTTACAAGTAATGTACATTATGTGGTGACATTACATTATAATATATTGTAGTTGATACACTGTTTTGTATGTTTTGGTACGTTATGTAATTATTGTACACTGTCATTCCTGCAAATTATTTTGCTACTCACAATGCAACTCTAAAAATTCAGCTTACTTAATAGTAAAATATTTGTATACATTTACTTACTACAATAATCTGCCTTAGCAGCAGCTGCCACTGGAACACAAAAACAGAAAGTTTTCAATTACAGACACAAACTATTAAATCACTCATTTGTATTGTTTAGTTTAGTTACAAACCCTTGGACACAACATTTACAAAATGTAAACAGTAAATTATAAAGATGTGAGTAACGATGTACACTTCAAAAATCAGAAACAAAACTGTTTCCTCATTCTCTTTAAAATGAACGAGGTTTGTACATGTTTGCTGCTAATAAGCAAAAATGATTTGGAGTTTCTTTCCAAAAAAATGGTATTCATTAACGAGATATAGTCAATACTTTACACCTACTTATTTGAGTATATTAACTTTTTGATATAATATTTAAGATTGTACAGTAGTATACCCAGTATTATGTAAAAAGATGCCAAGAGTGATTTACTACAGGGACAGTTTGTGCAACTTGGAACTTTGGAACTTTTGTTGCACACACACACACACACACACACACACACACACACACACACACACACACACACACACACACACACACACACACACACACACACACACACACACACACACACACACACACACACACACACACACACACACACACACACACACACACACACACACACACACACACAAAATCTGTTGCATGTAACATTGTTGCACAGTGGGTGTAGTATGACTTAAAGTTACTCGATTCATTAAGTGACAGTTTTGAATATACGAAAATAGGGAAAAAGGTATCTTACCTTTAAATAGCACAAAAATTTTATATAGCTAAGAAACATATTTTATCTGGATTTCTAATAATATTTACATTGAACACAAAAAATTCAATATATGGAATGTTTTAAATTAATAATTGCCACTCTTCAATAAAAAACATTAATAATTAATACCGGGTCAGAGATATCAATAATTAGTAACAATTAACTGTGGAACAGAAGTTATCACTCTTATCAGAGCACATAATGCATAAAAACATGCTCCAATAGGGTCACGATTACAAATGTGTACACTTTGTTAACCAGAGAAAGGAGAGATTCAACTAACTCAGCTGGATAGAATACCAATGTAATAAACATCTTATTCGTTTGTTTACTAAACTGATTACATCTATAACTTTGTATTCATAAATTGTACATCATTCATATTCATTTGTTAATAATCTAATTTATACAATTCTAAAGTGAATCCTATGATTCTCATTTGCCCTACTAACAGTATTATTCTGGCTTATGATATGTGTAGTGTAATGTTAACTATCATATACAAAATATAAACTTATTATATAAATATTGTGTTCGATAAAAATGATTGCAGATACTTGCATCTTTCATACTTTGAAAGATTCTGCTCTGCGTATATGTTTGAATGAAATTATTATGACAACTGAGTTTAGTTAATTGTACATTAAACAAAATAACAGTGTCACTATTGTCCATACATGTACGTCTGTGTAAGGTATGCAGAATGCTATTGGTAGATCATTTTATCCCACATTGTTACAATGTATAATGTAATTTGTATATTCGTATTGGATTTTGTAATGTTTAAACAATTTTCAGCCGTTTGAAGAAGAAAATAATTTATTAGCTCAGATACTATTATGGTGATTCATGGTGGAACTTTGTTCAATACCAGGAAAAATAAACGTAATATCACTGACTGCTTGATTAAAACAGTGTGCATGTCACTTACAGTGCAAGGGATCCACACTGCGCAAAGTAAACACTGTGGATTAATCACCATACAAAATGAAATTCAACTGTCTTTGTTGAAATTCTGACTAATTGCCGGGCTATTAGGCCGTGGTCTAATGCTGTCGATTGAGGGACACGTTTCGGCCCCACCATTGGAGGCCATCTTCGGTGTTATGATTTATCAGGTAACTGGTACGCTGTTCACCAGTTTCTACAGTACCGTGGCAAAAGAACAGCGTACCACAAAGGATCTTTTGACACATTACTGTGGAAACCGGTGAAAAGCGTATCAGTTACCTGATAAATCGTAACACTGAAGATGGCCTTCATTGGTGGGGCCGAAACGTCTGTTTCAATCGACAGCACTAGGCCACGGAATAATAGCCCGGCAATTAGTCAGAATTTCAACAGAGTTGACTTCGGCCGTGAAAGTCTAAGATATCAGTTACAAGTGCCTTTTTTGTTAATAAAATATTCAGCAGTGCATGCGCGTGCAAGGGCTATATAAGTTTATACGAAAGGTCTGGCAGCAGACTTTCGTGATATTCACAAATCAATTGTGTTTCCGGTTTAGTAGGTGTTTAATTATTCTCGGCAGGATTGTTTCTACAGGGTATAAAAATCAACCGTTTTTTAAATCTAAAATACTTTTTATTCAAAATAAGAAATATGTTACCTACTATTTTCATAATTTCACTTGCAACGTAATTATAAAGGCACATTCTTGGATTTCGTTGTCCATGACGTGTCCGTTGATTAACTAATATAATTAATTTATATAAGCTCTGACGATGCTTATAATTAGCGAAAACTGGTTCAGGCTATAAGGTAAAACTTTTACTTTTTTACCCATAAAAAACTTTGTGTTCCGAGTCGGTAGTGATTTAATTATATTTGTAAAGGCAAAATACGTGGTTCTACTAAACGAAGAGAAAACATTATATACGGTACCACAATTTTGCGCTGAAAAGTACAACTTTCATTTACTTAAAATATGTTTATTTGAATTTTTCGCGTTGCAAGCGTGAGGCGGATCTGTTTATTTTAAACAATATTGTTGCGCTTGACTTAACCTTTATCATTTATTTAAAATTTTTTAAAATATTACAGTTTATTAAATAATTATTCCAGACTTTATAAAAATGTCTTATACTCTTCTTTACGATCACAGCTGTTCGCGTCGAATACCGACTAACTCTTTTTCACTCTTATTATAATTCTGTAACGTAACACACGTTTTTGTGTGCCCATGAAATAAAGTTAAGGACAAAAAGGCGGAAGAATTGTAGTACACTACGATTTCGATTTAGTTCATTATGCTGTAGAGTACGTCTGTAATACGTATGCCTGTGTGGGTTTGTTATATATGTAATATTATATAATATATGTGCGTTACCTCACAAATTTTGTCACGATAAGTTATGATATTGGCAAAAAGTCAATACATTAATTGATTGTCTTTCTATACAATCGAATCGTAGTTTATACTAATGTATTGTGATGTGCAAAAATTATGTTTCCAAATTTGAGAATTACTATAGACTACATTTTTTTATTGAACACTGAAATAAAATTGGAAATATATAAGTAGGCTGTAAATATATTAATTAGCCTATATAGCGTCTGTAATATAATAACTTTAATTCCTCCTGTACATCCCGGATTTAAAAGAGAACTTTCATTACGTCGGCGAGTACAAAAGTATTTTAGACGTAATATTGAGAATTATACTTACAGAACAGGCAAAGAAGAAGTGGAGACCACATGATGATCAGAAATCATATGACGGCGTATTCTATTGCGCCCCCCAAGTATATATATAACGCTACCACCACCATACGAACAGTCGAGAGTCAGCAAAATTTGCAAGAACAAGAGATTACTGCCACACGCTCTCAATTTTTGTTTGTTTAGAAAATTTCTTTGATGACGACTGCGTTTTAATTAGAGGTTCCATTCTTGTTGAAGGGTTATCTGTAAATTATTACAAAAATAAATATTATTTGAACTCGCTTTGAGAACAGCGACTTTTCTGGGCGAAACAGTGAAAACGTATTTTGCAGTTTCTTTCCTTCTGCGGTTTTCCTAAAGCGTAAACAAACTTTCTCTCGACTTACCATAGTCATAGGCATTTATCCTCTCCTCCTATTCATTCATTTTCCTACCTGACCACATTTGGACAATTTCTTTTACGTTTCAAAATCGGCGAAATTAATTTACACGCCTTTTCATTTTTTCTGTTTGAAGATTACTTCTAACTAAAATCATGATAAGGAACGCAATTTTTGAGCCTCTGTTTAAACTGGTAACGAGCGACAACTGGTTCGGTCAGTACGAAAATTTGTATCTAAAATAATTGTGTCCCGTGTCGCAATAATACATTTGTGAACACTCGGACACGTCATGGACAAAAAAAAAATAGAAGAATTGAACCTTGCTAGTTGAAACTACCTTATTATATTAGGCGTAGGCCTATATACAATGGCTAACTTTTTTTTTAAAGTAACTATTGATGGTTTGAGTGTCTTGCAGTAATTGTAATGAGTCAGTGACAAAATACTTCTGTAAATATACCTGACGATCCATATACATATAAAATAAATTTTTGTTGTGGCCTCTGAAGATACAGATTAAAACTGTGAAACTTCATCAGGTGTGAATACAGCGATAAAAAAATACACTTGCGAAGTAATTTATTATTTACCAATATAATATATAACTTTTGCTAGTAGGCCTATACAAAAATTCTTAATTCTTGTAATTGTAAATCTGCTCCCGTACACTGACCTACAAAATAAATTAAGTTGGCTTTCATGTATTTAATTAATACATAATGTTTCAACTGTATTTCTAAGGATTCCCAAAGATTTCTTCCCTTAAAATTCGTAATTTCCTCTTAAATATGTGGTGCGTTTTATAGTTCTATATATTTGTGTGTGTGCCTGTAAGGCCGAACTCCAGTTTAATCACGCACCCTTTTATCAGTGTAAACCCATTGAGCTTACAACTACTGGAGAAAAAAAATATTGAGATATCAGTTTTTTTATTTTTTACATAATAAATTTATTAAAGAACATATACGCACATAATTAGTTAGCAGACAATTTATAGAAGGTACATTACCATCTTTCAGTATAGGTAATACATACGTTCATTAAATACTGGCTATACCAAAATATGTTTTAAGTTCCAAATCATTTTTATGCTTTTTCATTTTCATTTATTTGTTATGACTTTATCACTTAGACTAACACTCTTAACTTATATATTTTAAACAAATATTAATATTTTATAAATGTCCATATAGGAGAAAAGCAATCACTAATTATAAACATAAAATTAGAATAAGCCTATTTCTAAACATATTACCTTCAACTTTGTCAAATTTTGTTGCTTCCCTGCTATATACACTTTTTCCTCGAATGAGGCCTTTCGGTTTCGCAACCATTATCAAGTTCTTCCTACAACAATAGGAAATGGTTGTGAAACCGAAATGCCTCGTTCGAGGAAAAAGTGTATATAGCAGGGAAGCAACAAAATTTGACAAAGTTGTTATGAAGACTGCTAACATAGAGAAAATAACTGATATTACCTTCAAATATGTAGCTTTATGTAATAACTAAAAGAAAGTATTATTTTCTTTGAATGTGAAACGTAATAGATTATTCTTGTTCCATATCCAATGTTAAAAAAAATACATGCTTGTTAATGACAATCATATTAATTGCTACTAACAATGATTCTGAAGGATGTGAATAAATTTAATATTCAGAAATAAATGATGTGGAATTTAATAAGAATTTAAGTGAAAGTAAAGTAGAAGTAAATTTAGGTCTAAGTACATTTTAATTTACAGTTGAAGCAAAATGTTTAGTGGGGATATTGAAAAAGACACTTGTTTTACAGTCACATAAGCAAAAAGGCTTTTAAAGTACCACAAAATGTAATAAGATGCCTCATTAGTTTTTACATAATTCTCCCTAGCTTCACTAGTTGGACTTCATTGACAAATTTTTGTTCCCTCTCATCCAAAAATAATATGTTTTTTTAGGCAATTACTAGCTAAACTGCTCGTTAATGTGACTACTACATTAATTCCTGAGATCATTTTGGCTGTATATTTACATATTTAAATTAGGAATTTTATAAGTTAATTACAAAGCCTACAGTTACCCAGAAGCAGAAGAACTTGTTTAATGTTTAAGTCTGTTGTTAACCTCTGTCATGAAAGAAAATTAATTTAGACATAATGCTATAATGATTTTTACAATAAATTTTAATAGTACTTTTGAGTCTTGTTTGAACTTCACAGAGCTTAGATTTTTGACTGGATATTTTTGCGTTTCTAAACACACACACACACACACACACACACACACACACACACACACACACACACACACACACACACACACACACACACACACACACACACACACACACACACACACACACACACACACACACACACACACACACACACACACACACACACACACACACACACACACACACACACACACACACACACACACACACACACACACACACACACACACACACACACACACACACACACACACACACACACACACACACACACACACACACACACACACACACACACACACACACACACACAATTTGACTGCTTCGATTATAGTAAAAATCCCAAAGCAATATGGAGTATGCCTGGTGTCACCCTACAGCCTCATTTTGACTTTAATTTTGTGAACACAAGTCAGAATTTGCCGTTTGTTTCTTCAAAGAGAATGAGAATAGAGGGGGAAGTTGATTTTGATTTTGTCAGTAATTATTTCAAAAACTACCACGAATCATACAAATACTTTGTAAATGATTAAATCTTTAATAAATCAAACTAGTTTACAGATATGATCAATATACATCAAAATAATGTCTTTTGATGAAAACAAAGCAGCATTCGTTTCTACATAAGAGATATAACAAATGATGAAATACTTGGACATTGTTCTATGTCTGAACATGGGCATTGGGGAATACAATTTACTCTTTTCATATGAATAGACATTTTTTGAATATAGTAAACATTCTGCTAAATTGCAAGCCTATTCTGAAATAATATTTAACTATTGGCAGGAACAATTGTTTATATCTGTATAATTCTAATTCGGAATAACCTTACCTTGTCAGTGAAAAATGGCCTGTTAAGAAACATTAATGGAATAAGTAACTACAGAACCATGTTCAATAACTATAGAGCTTAACAATGAATGCCTGTCATAGAAAATGCCGTAAACGACTGTCAGGTATTATAATTTATTAAATCGGTATTAGTGACATTAAATAACAGTTGCCTCACAATTCTCCTATCTTGGATAGCAATCAACATAATTGTAATATTATCTGATGGTTCAGCCTTACAGTTGAAAGACACTCAAACACAATATACTGTCTCCCACTGAACTTTGTTGTATACATTGTATATCTGATAATGGCATCATACAAAATTATAGTAGTGATGGTGGATGGCCACCAATTAGTGAGGCCACCAGTAGTTTTATCTTGACTAGTGACTTGCATTCATTACAACATTGAAACTTTCATGGCCAATGTCAAGGGAGGACATCCCGCTGAAGATTTCTCCCCAGTTTAGAATTGAAATGTCTGGAATCTTAAGAAATGGACTGCAGCTTGATACTGATTGCATTGTCCTTCATAGAAAAACATATACATGTGCAAAACATTTTTAATTATGAGTATCACTAAAAATCAAGACGTTTTTCCCTTATTTGGAACATGTTTACAATAAGTGTCCCGAAACATGTTCCAAATAAGGGAAAAACATCTTGAGGTAAAGAAATTATAAATATATATAGATAGATTGTTTATGCTTTGAATGAACAGATTTAGCAATTCGTTACAAGGAAAATATAAAACACATTTTATTTCATTAGCCTTGATAACATTCTTTAAAAATATTTTTATCTATAACAGGAAATACTTTATATATTAATATTGTCTGTTACTACTATTTGACAAAAGACAGATGTTTTCTTTTTTTTTTTCTAATTCAAGTATTAAAAATCACACATATTTTCAGTTATATAACCATAACCATCACCATTTAGGTCTAGTGGAATTCCAGTTGTTCTTTTGAGGTCTTATCATGCTAAACTTCAGAGTTGATAGTGATAAGTCACTTTATCCCAAACATAACTGTTACAGAATTAATTTACCTTTTGATTCAAACAAGTTTTGAATCACTGTTGCAGGACACACTGGTAATGTTTGTACCTCTAACAAGAATTTTAGTATTATTTATGGTTATCATGTTGAAATTTTGATTTAAAAAATGCCAGAAAATTATTTGTTTTATGTACAAATATTTTTTTTTCCATGGGTTATGTAGACAGTGCTGAAACTGTTTAAGTTACAAGCTGATATCTGTCAAGAACACTTACTTTTGAGACAGAAAATGCATTATGTCTTTGCAAGAGATATTTGTAAAATTCATCATGTGTCATGTGTTTCAAATTAATTATTTAGCAAAATGATTTGTTTAACTGACTATGTTAACAAGCAATTTTTTCTTTTCTCCACAGTGCACTGAGTAGAGAGAACAGTTGTTATATCAGCTGTTATATTGGTGCTCGGAATTACAAAATAAAAATGATAAATTTTAAACAGTTCACTAAACTGTTTCAAGAAATTGTTAGTGTTCACCACTGCTTGTCAAGAATTAAATGTTTATCTAGATCAAAAGTCCTAAAACATGCCAAAATTGCCAAGTAGAACCCCCTATCAACAGTTTCCCATGCATAACTCAGAGTGAGTTTTGTGATACAACCCATAAAAGGGGTTTCTTTTACTTTTTAACAAAAATGGAGAATAAGAATGGATATTATTAAATGTCTGTTCATCATGCAGCTTCAAAGACTACTGCTGTACACAGCATGAGACATTGGTGTTACCAAAGTGGATTCCATTGCGGAAGGTCAACTACAGACCAAATATTGTTTTCTCAGAACAGTATTAGAAAGAGGCAGAGAATACCAGATTAAGACGCATACCTATTCATCAATTTAAAAGCAACTTATGATAGTGATGGGCTAGAACAGCCTTATAAGATCATGTTAGAAATTAATATATTTGGAAAACTGGTCTGGTTGATCAAGCTGACAATGAAAATGTTTCACTGCACAGTGCAAATCCAGAGTTATACTCTCACCTATTCCAGGATAAGTGTTGCACTAGCATGCCTCTTATTTAACCTAGTCCTACAGAAGTTAGTGACGGAGTTGGAAATTCAGACACAACCAACATTATTTACTAGAATAGTTCAAGTACTAGCTTATGCTAGTGAGATTGACACTATGGGTAGATTTGAGCCCATTGCTTTGAAAGAGGCTTAAGCTGCACTAGAGTCACTTGACAAGAATATGTGACTCTGATAAGTGAGTATAAAACTGAGTATACCTGAACTGGAGAACCTGTGGCTGGACTCAAGGGCAAACCTATGATCTCATTTTGGGGGGGATTTTTTCAACCACATATTGTTTTTCTCATATTATAAGGAAACTTGTACTAACAAATTAAAACTAATGGGCAAATAATAGCTGTAATTCACTAATTTAATTCAAATCAATTAAAAACATACATCAGATAAGCTTCCAATTTGCCTTGGAAGCCTAATAATACCTTTCTGTGGAATATAAATACTTTAAAGAGAATGTTAAAATTAAGAAAGTGAGGGTTAACAGCATGTATGTAAATGCTGAGGATATAAATGTATATAACAGGGTTGTGAATATAAATTTGACATGTAAAATAGTGTTAAATAATTTTGTTAAAAAATATGATTGTCAGTCTTTTTCAAAAGGAAAAATAGAAAAAAAGGAAAGGTAAAAAACCAAAGAAATAAATATTACCATATACTTTGTTAAATAAGTGTTTTATTTATCCTTCTTGATATTTTAAAAAATATATGGATTATATATGTTTCATATGTTTATTGTATGTTTTATTAAAAAAAAATACAAAATATTTAAGTAAATTTGTCAAATAACACACGCGCATTAATTATGCGACTACATAGGATAACACTGGAACTCTTCGACTCCTAATGTCACGTGACTTAATAATCGTCGTACTGTCTTTTTTGTAGGCCACAGTTTACAGCCAACTAGTGGGTAAAACCAAACAGTTCCTTCATTGCGGAATTAGATAAATCAGCTGACTTGGCTCAAGCATAGTGTAAAGCATGTCGTCACATGAATCATATATTTCAAGCTGCTTGTAACCAGCAGAAAATCGTCTCTTTCCTTCTTGCAAAATCATCTTGTAACCTCCTAGTCTCTTTCAAATCGACTTGTTTTCATTTTCCACCATTTCTTTCAACATTTGTTATATTTATTTTTGAGTATAAGGCCTATTATTTTAGATTCTTTAAACTTGTCATTGATCTAAATTGTAATTTTTTATAATACTTAGAAGTCAATTAATTATATTCCAAAAAACACAACCAGTTAAAAATCTTTGGCTCCATTTTTTATTTTTTCGGATTTTGGGCAGATATATCCCCCCTAGGTTTGCCCCTGGCTGGACCTGCCCTTTTTGCCTGAACAGGTGATTTGTCTAGTCCCTGATAGAAGAAGAAGACTGTTAAAAATTTGAATGGGTGAATGAGTTTGTGTATATAAGCTGACTGGCGAACATGGACCATGTTAAATCTTCAGAAGACCAGTGCAGTGCTTGAACAATATGCTGATTCTGAGTACTAAGATGAAGGTTTACAGAGCTCTGACTCAGCTAGTAGTAATGTTGACTCTGAAACCTGCACAGTCTCAGGATCGGATGAACATTATCTTCAATCATTTGAAAAGAAGGTCTACAGGAGGATCTCCATCCCAGTCCTTGAACACCAGACTTGGAAGGAGAAAACATAATCAGGAAATATATCACCTATTCCAAAAGGCAATATCATAAACATTACTAAATTTTGATTATATTAATAATTTTTACTGGGCCAGATGTATCACCCAAATGAATCGAAATAATATCCCCAAGATGCTAATGTGTAGCAACTATATAGGACCAGGTGAGCCAAAGCTCTATTGGATAGATAATGTGAGGAAGGATTAGAATACAGAAATGGAGAGCAGCAGTACAGCATTGTCTAAACTGATGGAGGTCAGAACTCGCTGATGGGTTATAGTGCCGTTAAATGGATATTATTAAGCACCCTGAAATTCATAAAGATCTTAAATACCACACTAAAAAAAAAAAAAAAACATGACATGACCAGCAAAAAGCAGAGATAGATGGAAACACTACAATTATTTAATAGTGTTTATCCTAAAACTTTTTTTAATAAAAAAACTGAATTCACCTTTGATACCTTTGACCAAAAGATACATTTTTGTCATATTTCAGCAATAGTTCTGTAATTGTCTTATGCCTGAGTTTTAACTTATAATTACGTTTATTCTACAAGTAATCAGACTGAGTTCTTATTTAGGGAACTAAAATCTGTGTTACAAAAGGGGACACTTGCTTTTGCAGGCTTATAAAATTAATGTAACTTGGTAGAAAATTTTGAATTTTATACCAATTTAAAGTGTTTTCTTTTGTATATTTTGAGATGGAGTCATAATGTACTTGAAGTAAAGATAATGTAAAAAACTTTTTTATAGTCCTTTTAGCTGTTTATCTGTTAAAAAACAAGAACAATACCATTATGTGTCGGGCATGTTTTTAGCTTGTGTGTCCGCAGATTCAACATTCCATAACTTCTGCATGCGAGCAGATGAAAAATTGGCATTAAAGAATATTTTCAAATTGAACTTCCTGTATTATTTAAGCTTTAAAAATATTCAGATGGTCAGTTTCAAAATGGCAACCACTTGATAGATTTTTGTTTATCACGCTTACAATAATTTTTTCACCATAATATGTATTTAATAAGACTATAGCGAAACAGAGTTTAACAACTTGAGCTAACAATGTAATGAAAACAGGATGATTGTTGAAATATAATTTTCAACTAAAGTGGACATAATACCTGTGGCACATTCTGTGGAGTTACAGTTAGTTCGCGATGATGAGCAGCTTACTCAACATTTCCTAAAGGTTGAATTTTTAGTAGTCCTTAGATTTACTAAAGGAGGTTTTTCATCTCTTTCAGTCATTTTATAAAAATGCTATTAGCATGTGTAACAAGTAAAATACTGCCAGTAATCCCTAAGAAATTACCGATAAATAGGATTAATTATCAGAAGTTTAAATACTTACCACATACACCCACATTTTACAGTACACCTAACAAACAATGTAAAACTATTGATAGCTTTAAAACATATGAGTATACTAATTATAATGACAATGTTAATTAAGACATGATATTTATCAACATGGACATGGAACGTTCTGCAGGTATGGTATGTTTAAAACAACTGTTTGTTTTTATGTTATTATTATTAGCTTGCAGAGTTGCTGTTTGTTAAATGTAGATTATTTAATAGGTATTTTTAACAGCTGCAGAATTAGATAATCACAAGTGGCATAACAATACACAAAAAACTAACAAGCAAAATAAAATATACCATATCGTAGTAATTCATATCTTGTTTATATAGTATGTGAAGTGACAGTAATGGCCGCTTAACTACTGTACCTGAAATGACCATCATAACATGTACCGGTACTGTATTCTAAATTATGTACCCATCATTTCAGATGGCTGAGATTACTCATCACTTTTTCAGTACAACCATATTTCCACTCCATTATTTTTTTTTAAATTGTAAAATTCTGTACATTTTGAAAAAGTGTTATTAAAAGATTATGGTGTTATTATGGTATAAATATTATTGTCCTATAATTAATGAAAGCTGAAATAGCAAACATTTTTCTATTACAGCAAAATGGCTGAGATTTTAAAACTGGGAATTTAAATTTCATCTTTTAAAGCTTGAATGATATAGAAAGCTTAGTTTTGAAATATAGTTTAATGCTGATTTTTTAATATATCACTGTACAGAAGTTACAGAATGCTGACTTTGCTGCAACAGATAAACAAGTTAATAAAAGGAATTGGTTTTATACATAATGTTTCATAATTCCTGCAGACTTATTTCAAATATATTTTAACTAAACCTAAAAATAATTAAAAGAAGAATTTTAATTTGAAATAAAACTTCGTTTTTCCATCAAGTGGTTACAATTTCTTTAATATGCAAAAGCTGTTTACTTTTGTGGTACAAACTTAAAATTTTTAAAGCCAAATCTCATTTGGGCTAAATTATTTTTTGTTTACTCTTGAAGACATATCAAATATACATTTGTGAGTTTTTTAAAATTATATAATTTATATTTTACAAACATGTACGCATCTACATAACGCATGCATCAGTCCAACTAGTCATATAGGTAGCCTTCATACCTATGACAAAGACAAAGGCATAATATATTCCTCAGCCACATCCACACAAACTACATATTTCAGGAATTTTTATGTAGATAACAAATTGCTTATATAATTCCTAATTCAAGCATATGAAACAGCTAGTTAAGTAACAATTAAAAATTTATCAACTGAAAATTAATTACTTCAGTACAGAATGTAATCTCCGAGTCCACAGAGTACTAACTGACATGCAGTATAATTTATCAGCAGTTTGAAGGGAACAAGCAGCATGTGCTGGTGATAATTGCAACACTGCAGTTTTACATATCGTTATTTATGTGTATGTATACACACTCATACACCTTTTGCAACTTACATTCTCTTCGAGTTAGTATACTTAATAGTCAATAATTCTCTCTGATAATTTATAGATGATGAAGGCATCTATAATTAACTGCACGTGTGCACTTATACCAGTGGTAGTACAAATTCAGGGACAAAGACACTTTCTCATTTTCAAAAACATCCCAATAATTATGGTCAGTAAATTACAGCCCCCAACAATAATTACAGTCAATTAATAATTTTTAATTAAATGGCTACAAACTACATGGTGCTATATTATGTGAACAATGAAAATGCCAGTTTGTCTTTGTACTGATAAGTACACATGTATTATTTAACTGTAAAATGGAAATGAAGCTACATGTTGAAGTGGTATCCATTACATCCACACTGATTAGAGTACGATATCTTAACACTGTCAGTAAAATTACATTTACAGTATGTCACTCTTGCTGGCCCACAAAAATATTTTAAGTTGGTACCACTACTATTCACAAGTTTCATTAATGAATAAGCTAATCACTTTTTTATTTATAATTTATCCTTTCACACACCCAAGTGCATGGCATAAGTAACTGTACTGTATTCTTTATAGTTCATGGTAACTTTTATTTAAAAACTAGAAACAATATTGTACGAATACATTCTATTCTTATCAAAATCTTCAGTGTTATGTTTGGCTGTAAGATGCCATACTATACATTTACAGGAACATTTATCTTGTTAAAAAAAATCATACATTTATTAAAATATGATATAACACTGCAGTTGCAGTTAAATCTTTTATGAATGGACATCCCAGTCTGACTTATAACTGGGCCATATTGTAAGTATACATTAAATGTGCTACTAGAATTAAATGTGATGTACACATTTTGGCAACAAGAAGCTGCAGTAGACAACGAAATGCTCTCTCTCACACACACACACACACACACACACACACACACACACACACACACACACACACACACACACACACACACACACACACACACACACACACACACACACACACACACACACACACACACACACACACACACACACACACACACACACACACACACACACACACACACACACACACACACACACACACACACACACACACACACACACACACACACACACACACACACACACACACACACACACACACAGATAATAGACACGTGTAATGATTAATATAGATTTTTACGTGAGACAAAATTTAGCAAATATTTTGAGCAATTTGAGCACACAGTAAGTAAAATAATATCATGATCATGATTTAGATAGAAAAATCACTGTGCCTATCAAAGACTTAAAAAGCTTACAATTAACAACTAATATACGTTTTGTACAAAAACAGCATGTCTTAATGTTATTAGGGGTAAATATTTTGGTATAATAACAGTAAGTGAAAGATACATATCAGCTGTTAAGTTATTTAATATTTAGAGGTGTCTGTTCCTCAGTCTTTCTATATTCACATTCAGTTATAAAATTTCTTCTTTGTAATTGAATCTTAACTGTTTCTATGTCTTAGCAGTTTATCAGGGTTTCAGCATCCAAGTTTTCTCAAACATATAATTAATGTAATACCTTCCCAGATAATCTGTTCTACCAATAGTTAACCATACATCAACAGCTTATTAGCTTTTAAGTCACAAATTTTCAGTCTGTTACCAGAAAAATCTAAGCTTAAAATCTTTTTCGCAAAGTGTTTACCAGAATTATAAAGCATTTTGTGTTCAACGTGAAATAAGTTTTTTATTTACACTATACTGTACATGATAAAATCTATTTAAATACAAACGTATTTTTTGAGCCTACCAAAATATACATATCACTTTTAAGTTCATTATGCTTGGTCAAATGTTACAGTTAAATGCTGTTCCCTATTTGTTCAGTTAAGATATATAATTTTTGCTGCTTTTGGGTAATAAAGTGTTTGAAGGTAAATCAAAAAAATATTAAGTGCGTTTCCTGCAGTTCTCTATAGTATTATTGGTTATATTGTTATATGCATCTAAACATACCAGTAGTATAGTTTTGACTATTGCATTAGTTATAGTGTTGTGTTATATATTATGACAGCCTCAGGGGCGCCATTAGAGAGTGTGCAGGGCATACATAGTACGTGGGTGGCACAGACGGGGGGGGGGGAATCACATTGACATTTATTATTATTAAGTTAAATGTCTGTAGCTTGCTCCTCGAATACATAAACTTAATACTTGTGACTGTGAGCTGTGTTAACAATTAAAAAATCTCTGAAATTGATAAGCAGTCTGGAATCCCCCATGCAATGTCATTGTCAATGCACACAGTGTAACCAAAATTAAGAGGTATGGTTTTTAATTTTTAGTTGATTTCAAGTCCAGATTTGTTTCGATATTTTCTGTGTTCAGTGTTTTTTTAATTTTTCATTCTTTATTTATGTGTTCTGAAAGAAGATCAATCCTATTGAGACTGAATAACATAAATAATATTCAGATTTATCAGGCTGAAGACTATGCAAAAATAACTAGATCTTACATGCTATTTGGTACATTTTTGAAAAATATATAATCACCACCAAGTGCAGTACACAGAACATAATTTCTTGAAAAGGGGGATTCCCTGCATGCAATTACAAAATAAATTAGCCTTTTGGTATTGTTGGGTGTTCCATTGGAAAAAATATTCCTATACTACTGCACTAATCGTTCAATTTCTTTCTATTAGTGAATATTTTTGTTTTAATATGGCACACCTCCAAAGTGAAATCATTGGCATTGGGCATTCAGGCTTTTAAATGCATTATTCTGTTATAATTTGGTTGGATATTTTAAATGAAATTAACTCTTTAAGGAAAATGATGCAAAATCATACAATTATTGTTAAAACGTCCATAGATTTCCTCAATAAACTGATTGGCTATTTTTAAAAAATATCGCTGAGATGAAAGTTTTTCTAAAGTATTGAAGAAGCTGGTAAAATCTGTAAGAAATTAAATATTGAACCAAACTTTCCCCACACTGCTACCAGTTGTCCATGAAAAAACTGAGGTTGTTTGAATATGACCAGTGTGACAAAGTTTTAGTGGATCCTAAAATTAATTATAAAGTGGCATATTATTACAAAATCCTGGATCAGACAGTATCTTCTTTAAATAGCAGGTTTAAAGAATTAAAAACATTTGCTGATGTATTTGAGTTTTTCAATAGTAACATGCTTAGTTTAACCACCCAAAGAATAATGAATGAAACACTGTAAAAATTTACATCTCAAAATTAAAGATGGGTCTTGAAGGGATGCAGACATTGATGGGATTGAATTGTATATTGATCTTAATGCTTTACATTTTCTGGATCGACAGCTGAATGAACCCTATGGCACTCTGCAGTATCTGATTTCAAACGATCTGATCTCAACATTCCTAAATACAGGAATAGCATTATGGATATTACATTATCGTTACCAGTTGCATCTGGGGAAAGTTTATTTTCTAAATTTAAAATAATAAAAAATTATTTAAGCTCAACCATGGTTCAGAAAAGATTAAATGATTGTTGTAATTGAACACGAAATTCCGGATAATTTAGATCGAAGTCAATTAACTCTTGACACGAGGGCAAGAAAAGTACATTTTGTACAAAATTCATATTATGTAATTCATCAGTTGTACTAGATAAATGTAATTATTGTTACCTGTTTAGTATTATTTTCACAAATTTTGATTATACACAAAAACTGGTGTAAACATTTTTCATGCAACTCTATAAGTAATGGAAATATAAGCAGAAAAAAAGAAGTGGATGAAAAAAGAGTCATGCATGAGTTGGCAAATTCATTCAAGATTGCTCGCAGGCTAGTAGTGGGGCTTGGACAGTCTTTGTTACCTGAAAGAGTTAACTTGCAGGCAGACATGTGCATGCATACACACAATGTACATGCAATATAATGCAACTGCATGATACACATATGATTGAGTTTGTGCTCCATATGATGGAGATGATTTTTTTTTCAATTGGTAAAATTATATAATATATAAGGATATAATATGAATACTATATGAGTACCTATGTTTCTGTAAGTTAGAGAATCATTATATGTTCGTCAGCATATTATCATGTTTCTCATTTACAATAGTAGTAAAGAATTCATTTCTAATAAAAGAGCTTAAAATTGTGTACATATTAGTTACATTTTCAAACACACTAATTCATTATCAAGCTGACTAAGGCTTTATAAACAGTCAATTCATTTAACCCAACAACCCATGGCAAGCTGTTTGGTACTCATTCTTCTATATACTTGTGTTTATCTCTGTTGGTTAAAGGTCTCTCAGTAGCAAACTGATTACACAATAGCACTTCAAACAAGCAGAAATTCATGAATTTTCCAAATTGATGAATCATTATAAAACTTTGACAATTTTTTTCAAATATTCAATAATTCAATACACTTTCTTTTATACATTTGTATATCTGAAATTTGCAGGTCTTTACATAAGCCATTACAGCTACCAAAATTTATGGTTTGTGTGTAACAAATGCATTACTTTAATAGATTATTTTTGGATTTTGTTGTCCATGATGTGTTGCACACACTGCTACCATAGCACAATGTCACAGCCAGATAAATTAACATTTGATTGCTCCCTGCTAATTCAGGATCATTTATTATGCCCTAACTGGCAGCTGGTTAGGTAGAGCTTTTAGTCTAAATACCTATCAAATTGGATCACACACACCGAGTCCACTCTTATAGAATTTGGCTCTCTATCATGCAGTATGGTCTTGGCTGGAGAGAAGGTATAAACTCTTACAGAAAAACTAGTTTTTCTTGAATTTCATTGTCCATGATGTGTCCGTTACTTAACTAAATATAATTATTTCACTAACGACTCAGAACACAAAAAGTTTTTTATGGGTAAAAACGTAAAGTTTTATCTTATAACCTGAACCAGTTTTCGCCTTTTAAAAAGCTTCTTCAGAGGCTGCCCCCCTGGTAGCACTGTTCGTCTTGTTGTTGGCGATGGTATTGAGTTTCAAAAGATCGATATTGTGTAGGGGGGGGGGTGTGATATGTTCAAATAATGTATGTGATTTGAATTGTGTCTGTTCATTTAGGATGTTGTTTTTATTTGTTTTCGTGTGTTTGTATATTTCCAATTGTTCTAGAGTGTCTAGTTTTCGGCCTTTTGTGTGTACGTGTAGAATGTCCATGTTATTGTCGATGTTTTTGTATGTGTGAAGGTGGATTCTGTAGTGGAGTAGAGTGACTTTGTGTGTTCAATGTATCTTTGTTTGAAGCTACGTCCTGTCTGGCCCATGTAGAATTTGTTGCAATCTGAGCAATTTAGTTTGTAAACACCAGGTAGATCGAATTTGTTTTGTGCTTTGTGTATGTGTTTTGATAGTGTGTGTTCTGTTTTGTTAGTAGTTTTGTAAGCAATTCTGTATCCTACTTTTTTGAATTTGTGGGCTATTTTTTCAGTTTGTTTGTTGATGTATGTTAGTGTTATGAATTTGTTGTTTTCTGTCTTCATCTGTTGCTTGTTTTGTGTAGGAGTTTATTGACTATTGTTCTGTCGTATCTGTTGGATTCTGCTAGATATTTTATCATGTTTAGTTTGTCTTTGTAGTCATTTTCATCTAGGGGGATGTTGTTAAGTCTATGTATCATAGTTCTGAAGGCAGCCAGTTTGTGTTGTATTGGATGATTGGCGGAGTTGTGTATTAGTGTGTCAGTTGTAGTCGGTTTTCTGTATATACTGAATTTGTGCCTGTGTTCAAGTTTTGTGATGGATAGGTCTAAGAAGTTTATGCTATTGTTGTGTTCGTATTCTGCAGTAAAGGTTATGTTTTTATGGATTTTGTTTATGTGTGTTAGTAACTGTTCAGATTGTCTTTTGTTTCCCCTGTATAGTATTAGAATGTCATCAACGTATCTGTGCCATAATAGTATTTTATGTGAGTGTCTGTCATTGTTTGTGAGGATTCTTGTTTTTTCCAAGTGTTGGAGGAAGACATCTGCTAGAATGCTGGATATGGGTGAGCCCATGGGTAGACTGTCATTCTGTGTGCTAGGTGGTCTAGCACGACGACCTTGAATTTCCTTTGTCATTTTCATTGTGCCCAATAAATAACATTGATTCACAGATTAAGGCATTTACAGTTACCCTGTAGTTTCAGGGAGCGACAATTCTGGTGCTTTGGGTTGTACTACCAAACCTAGTCTCCTTCTTCAAAACCCACACTATTGCTGCGAATGTCATAGTGTGTTTTCGTACTGTCACTGGCTATCTTCAGCCATTCTGTTATCAAACAATTCATTTCTCATAGTTGGTTTTCTAATTGCGAAGAATAATTTTGTGGGTCTAGGAACTGAGTCTCAGATGATCTGAACATAAAGTCGCCAGGAAGACAAATCTCCCGCCCAAACAATAGTTTTGCTCAAGTCACGCTGGTTGTGTCATGAACTGATGACATAAGGACCTATATGCCATTAGCAATATGCTGGCCACAGTCTCTTTGGTTCTCATAAACAACCTTTGATAGATGTTGCTCCAGTGTCCTATTAAACCTCTTAACCATTCCACTGAACTGAGGATGGAGAGGCATTGTTCATGTCTTTAAAATATTTGAATACAAATGAAAAAAGTAGACAACAGGATTCATACAAAAATCTCACCTTGAAATTTCTGTCTTAATTGGTATGAATTTTCATAGGGATGCTAGAAGAGTAATAGAAGTTGTGCTTAACGCCTATTCCACAGTGGTGATTCTCTCGAATGGGAGAAGCCTCTTTTTTATCGGCTTCTGGTTTGTGGGCCCTTGCTAGCAACATATTGTTACGACGGTCTACTCTAACGTCGTAGGTACAGTGGAAACAAAATAAGTACAAGACACCAATTAAGTCACTAATCACCAGCTTTAATTTTTACAGTTAAACAGTTCGTAATTAACAACACAGTCTACTACAACAAATCAAATATAAATTGTTCACATGCAATAAAAAGGTCACTAATATTAAACACAATTGTATTACAATTTTACCGCCCGATTATAAAACACAACACTTAACTAATAACCACTTGAACGCGCACAGTAATATCGCTACTATAACTCTCGAACCGCACTATCCAATATATCGCACTGAACTGAACTGAACGTCGTTGAGTAATGGTTTATATACCGCCCAAATTACCAGAATATTCGATAGCGCCAGTATGGTTACGACGTAATTACTTGCGGCCTTGACACAGTCCGCACGGCTGGCGGCATCGAGAACTCTCTCGTAAATGCGTCTACAAGCACGTACGCCACACGCTTACATTCTGGATCTCTCTGGAACGTTCGATAAAGACGTAGATTTGTTCTGTGACGTCGTAACACTGCCTCCTCCTTAAGCCTGTTCGTCCCGAACTGGAAAACCGTTTCTAAAGTTGTACTTAGCCAGGCGATCTAGGTGGACGACCTTGAACTTTCGCTGTCCTTCCTTTTGAATCCGATAAACAACATCGTTAATTCTTTTTTTCACAATGTAGGGTCCTTCCCAGTTAGACTGAAGCTTAGGTGAGCGACCACGACGGCGCTTTGGATTGAACAACCAGACCTGATCTCCTTCTTGGAAACCCACACTATTGCTGCGAATGTCATACTGAGTTTTCATTTTATCACTGGCAATCTTCAGCCGTCCTCTTACCAAACGATTCATTTCTCGCAGTTGGTTTTCTAATTGCGAGGAATAGTTCTGCGGCTCTTGGGACTGAGTCTCAGGTGATCCGAACATCAAGTCCCCAGGAAGACGAATCTCCCGCCCAAACACCAATTTTGCTGGAGTCATGCCGGTTGTGTCATGTACTGATGATCTATACGCCATGAGGAATAGTAGTATACGTTGGTCCCAGTCTGTTTGGTTCTCGTCAACAACCTTCGAAAGATGTTGCTTAAGTGTCCTATTGAATCTTTCAACCATCCCGTCCGACTGAGGATGCAGCGGCGTTGTCCTGGTCTTTCGAATTCCGAGTAGACGGCATAATTCTTTAAACACTCCTGATTCGAAATTTCTCCCTTGATCCGTATGGATTTCCTTAGGGGCTCCATAACGGCAACAGAAGTTGTGAACTAACTGCTTTGCCACAGTGGTAATCTCCTGATTTGGAATTGCGTAGGCTTCCACCCACTTAGTAAAGTAGTCACCTACAACCATGATGTACCGGTTTCCATCGTCAGTAACTGGGAGTGGTCCAGCAATGTCTATGGCAATTCTCTCGAAAGGCAGTCCAACGTTATACTGTCTCATTTTTCCCCTGCTTCTGGTTTGTGGGCTCTTGCTTGCAGCACATATTTCACACGTCCGAACCCATTCCTCTACGTCGTGGCGAAGATGAAACCAATAGAATCGCTTCCGTATTTTGTCAAGGGTTTTGTTAACGCCAAGATGGCCTCCAGATGCGATGGCTTTACTTCGGGGAACTATCAACTGCATGACCACGTCTCGTCCATCTGCACTTTCCCAAGCCCTTTTCAGCAATCCGTTTTCTAAGGTGAGAGATTCCCATTGTGCCCAGTAGCCCTTCAGCACTTCGGAACCATGGCAGATATCTTGCCAATACGGGCGGCGACCTTCATCTTTTGCTGTCAAGATTGTTCCAATGTCTTCATCAGTCATCTGTTCTTGTCGACATTCTCTTGTGTTGTCCAGCCGTAAGCCAGGAAATCTTCAGTGATGGCTTGAACATGTTTGCTTGAGTTTTGTTCTTCCTTTCTGTGGCAATGTCGGCAGTCTTCCGGGCACGGTCTTCGTGATAAGCCATCTGCATTACCATGCAGGCGCCCCCGTCGATGTTGTACCTTGAAGTTGTACTCTTGCAGACGTTCGAGCCACCTTGCCAACTGTCCTTCCGGATTTTTAAATCTCAAGAGCCGGGAGCATGGTCGGTACGTAGTGAAAACTCTCTCCCATAGAGGTACTTATGGAAGTGCTCCAAAGCTCTGACAATTGCCAACTCTCTCCTCGTAACACAATAATTTCTCTCTGGTTTAGAAAGCGTCTTGCTGTAATACGCTATTACTCGTTCTTCACCGTTCTGCACTTGAGACAAAACTGCTCCTAGACCAGTATTGCTTGCGTTTGAGTCTACGATGTACTTCCCTTCGGAAGCTGGAAAAGCGAGAATTGGCTGCGAACATAATGCAATCTTCAACATTCTAAATGCTTGGTCACTCTCTCTCGACCACTGGAAGTTTCGTTTATTTTCCGTTACCTCATGAAGTGGTTTAGCAATAGTAGCGAAGCCTTTCACAAAACGTCGGTAATATGAGCATAACCTCAGGAAACTCCGAACTTCGTATTTACTCTTCGGAACTGGCCAGTCTCTTTCGGTGTCTACTTTATTAGGATCCATGCTAACACCCGCTGCCGAAACCAGATGGCCCAGATACTGTACTTCCTTTTGGAATAGAGAACACTTCTTCGGGCTCAGCTTCAGTTGTGCAACGTGAATTCTAGTTAGAACTTCCTTAAGGTTTTCCAAATGGTCTTCGAAAGTCTTCCCGATCACTATGACTTCGTCTAAGTAAACAAGGCAAGGTTTCCCCATCAGGCCTCGGAGTATCAGGTCCATCAATCTCTCAAATGTTGCCGGTGCATTAAGGAGTCCAAATGGCATGACGTTAAATTGGAATAAGCCACTTGGGATCGAGAAAGCGGTCTTTTCCTTGTCTTCTTGATGAAGACCCACTTGCCAATATCCACTCTTCAGGTCCAATGGGGAAAACCACTGTGCTCCGGACAACGTGTCGAGTGTATCATCAACGCGAGGTAATGGATAGCAGTCTTTCTTTGTAACGTCATTTAACCTCCGGTAGTCTACGCAGAAACGCAATCCACCATCCTTCTTCGCTACCAGCACTACAGGAGAAGACCAAGCCTTGACGAAGGTTCGATTACTCCTTCTGTCAACATGTCCTGTACTAACCGAGACATTTCCTCTTGTTTAGATAATGGAGGCCTTCGAGGAGGTTGGCGTATCGGTGTTGTGTCCCCGGTATTGATGCGATGTTGCACAAGAGAGGTTCTTCCCACTGACTGTCCCCGAACTGCAAACCAATCTTTGAATTCGTGTAAAAACTGTCTGAGTTCTTTTACCTCACCACTTGAGATGTCGTTAGAAGATCTGTTCAATAATTCTTGCAGTTCCTCTGGTAATTTGGAAGTATCCGAATAACTGGATCTTCGTTGCGTTATTCCGGCTACCCAGGCCACAGGAGTCAATTTGCCTAGGAGCGTATTGCTTTGTAAAGTGATAGCTTGATTCAAAATATTCGCCACTCTAATAGGTACATTGAGCCTCCAGGTGGTCTAGTGGCTAACGCGGGCGATTGATGCGCTCGAGGTCCCGGGTTCATTAAATTCCCGGCGGAGGTTCCGTACGGCGTGCATTCAGCGTCGTGAGGCAAACTGAGTAGGCGCTGAGATTATAGCGCCGCCTCCTGGCTGTGAATACCGCAACTAGCGGCTGGTGGCGCGTAGTACTAGCCATACACCGTCACACTAACACAAAAAGCCGCGCGGTACGCCTTGGTCCTCAACGGACTGTTGAGCGGAGGATATATATATATATATATATATAATTGGTACATTTCCGGTTTCGTCAGGTTTTACTAAACTTCTGGCAATTAGTATGCCCGGTGTGCTGACTACCTGGGGTTCGAATATAGAGCACTGGTTGCCCCTAGTATCTACATCGGTTTTAACCATGATGATCTTTTCGGAGTTTGGCGGAACAGTTACGGCCACTTGGTTTATGACGTCCATCGATTTTTCTGCTGTCGTCATTGTTGATAGCATAACCTCTTCGCCTCCGATTCTCAAGACATTGTTTTTGAAGTCGACTATAAATCCGTATGCGTTCATAACGTCCACACCAAGAATTGCTTCACCCACAATGTCTGCAACAAGTACTTGATGATTAAACTCAAGTCGACCGAGGCGTAGGTGTATCTCCACTTTTCCAAACACTTCTACAGGCTGTCCAGTAGCTGTTCGCAAGCTGCAAGAGCACCAGATTGGCTCGAGATCTTTCACTACGTCGGGGCGCACAATAGAAACTGTTGCGCCTGTGTCAACTGTAATCAGGTTGGCCTTTCTTGAACAAATCCGGTAACTACCAAGTTCCCGCTGTTTTTCTGAAGTGTAGAAATTGCGTATTGTCTAGAGGCTTCGTTTCTCCAGTTAGTCAGCACACGCCCCGTTGTACCGACTATTGCTCGTTTCCCTGCTGCTGAATTCTAACCCGACAATCTCGTAGATGTACAGGTTTCCCACATCTATAACACTTCGGTCTTCCATCCTTTCTTATTTTATTCTGTGGCGCCGACCGTCGAGTCTCTGTTGCTTGTTCTTCTTCCTCATCGTCTGTGCCGTCGCGATCTTTTAGCGCGCGCACTTTATGACTTGTCCAACCAGATGCTGATTTGGCGGCCTCAAATTGCAAAGCATGTACCAGGGCTTCCGCACTGTTCTGGTGTCTTGCCATTCGTAACACTTGCTGCAGTTCGTTATCTCGGACACCGGCAGTAAATGTCTGCATCGCAAAACTCATTTGGAAATCTTCTGGCGCTTCAGGATAGGCCAGTTTAATTAGACTGTCGATACTGGCTTCAAACTCTTGAAGACTCTCCCCAGAATGCTGTCGCCTTGCTCTCAACTGGGTGCAGTACACATCTCGCAAATGTTTATCACCATACCGTAATTCCAGAGCTTTTATCAACTCGGCATAGGTGTTCTGGCTGTCAGGTGGCACTTTCTGTAGTAGTTCTGCCGCGGGTCCTTTTAATGAGAGAACGAGTGAAGCAGCCTTGTCTTTCTCTGTCCAATTACTTGCGCATGCAGCAGCTCCAAATTGGCATAAATACGTCGCCCAGTGCGTGCTTCCATCAAAGGTTGGGACCTTGACATGAACTGTCCCAACCGCAGGCGAGGTGACTGTTAGGTGTAGTGTTTAGTTAATTTTCAGTTGTATTTTGTGTTCATTGTGTAAGTCTCATGTGTTTGTCTTTCCTCGTAACCTCAATTTCACGTACGATTTGGTAAGTTCAAATAGTGCGCGAGTGCGTGATCGTTCTTCTCGGTCTGTCGGTCAGTTTCGCAGGACCAACCACAAATCGATCTCTCGCGCGTGCGCTGAACTCTGTTCTGTTGTTCGCATCGCATGTTAGTAACACACGTTTTCGCTTCGCCATTGCAGGCCTGCCCTTTTTTCGTATGTAATTTTTTCGCAAATACGGCAAACGGTTCAAACCTCACCAATAAGTTCGGAAAATCGCGAATGTGCGAACTGTTCGTCAAAATCGCAGTTTCTTTACAACAACAAGCAGATTCAGCTACCTGCGGTCTTACAGCCTACAAGAGTACTTTCCATCAAACCACAGGTACTGTATGTAATTTATCTTTCATCAGTGTAAATGGCAATTGCTGGGAGGGAATTTACAACTCCCACAACAATTCCAGCAATTGACCAAGTTCAGTTGGGGTTAAGAACCTGAATTCTACCTTCCTAATGAACCAGCTTTTATCAGAGCCTATAATTAATCCCGACAATTGGTCCTCCGGGCCGGATTGTTCAAATAGTGGATGGTTCAAATTTGCAGTGTCGTTTTTTTTTCTCTAATCATAAACACTTGTGAAACGTGGTCGAGCGAACTGTTACTACCGCTCATTTCGTCAGTTACCGGTAACGGTTATTTTTTGCAACTACTCTCGTATGTCTCCATGTAAATAGTGTACAGTAATTGTTATTAGTGTCAAGTAACTGTTATTTCATAAGGTACATTTCATAACTGTTCTTTTTCCTTGTTTTGTTGGCGGAAAACTATTGCGACATTCCCACTACGTCACCAGACACTGTGACTCCGTATCCCCCGCCTGTCTTTCCAGTCCTGTTGTGGGATCCTCGCTCTCTCTCACTCTGTGCCTCCCTACCGTAGCCATCAGTAACCCCCTTCTGTATCCATCGCTGTATTTACGTATCACTCACAATACCGCGTTCACCCGCCTTTTCACCCGGGAGCCAGTCCACACGCAAAAATACATTCAGCCGTCTGTACTACTGTATACGCACATTATACATCGCATACTTCAAATGCATCGTGCACATTATACGAAATAAATTCATCTCGTCTATTATTCGTCTTCTCCGCAAAAAATTGTTCAACAATCATTCAATATGACCCGTAAAAAAGACGCATTACTAAATGCAGTTTATTTTGCCAAATGCAAACGTGCTCTAAATACGCTACAGAGCTTTGCAACTTCAAAGGGGAATAATTTAGATGGGAAAACGTACGAAATCGCACTTAAATTATACAACGACTTTTCAGATGAAATCGAAAAAATTGAAATAAATAATATTTCCTTATAAGAAAATGATTCAACCGATGTACTTGACATTTCAAAAGAATTCAGTCCCATTACAGTTGGACAATTCAGCTGAATAAAAGCCTGTCATACAGGCACATGCTTCCTTTAAAGTGCCCAAAATTTTGTGACGATTTAAATTGTGACATTTACAAAAAAAAAAAAAAAAAAAAATTTAATTAATTAAGGTTGCGTACAATTAACCATTTAAATCTCACAATAATAATAATAAAAACATGTAGGTACTAAGTGTGAATGGAAGAAGTAATTAATAAGGGCAAAGTATCCATAAAGAAAAGGCATATTGTAAATAATTATTATGTTCGTATTTAACCCTTTGCTTGCTATCAAGCGCCTGCCTGTTGATACCGGACTCGACCTGTTTTCCGAGTCTACTGTAATTAAAAATAATAGAGTAAACTAATGTTAATAATTAAAGTATCTGTAGACACAGATAGTAACTAAAACAATTAATTTAAATGATGTATTTTTATCTAGCGATAGTTTGTATAAATAAAAAGTTTATTTAAAGAGAAAACAGGAACTATATATGCTCGCGGAATAAACACCCCACTCTCTCTCGTCATGTACAAGGGTAGCGGACGAAAAATCGCTCTCTTGCGATGACGACGCCCAGCTGTGCAGACGCACGAGCAAAATGCTCTGTTCAAAAGTTATACAATTTGTTGTTAGTGTGGATTAATTAATTATTATTTTGTATTTTACTAACCGTTACAAAAAGTGTAACATGTAACGTTAACAAAAAGAACATTCCAAAAACTTTGTAACAAGAAGAAAGATGTAACTACAAACGACGAGTGTTAATAAAGAAAAAACGATGACTGCAAGCTTCACCGATGGACGAATCTTTTCAACATCTGACCTGTGGTCATGGACCATCTAAATGAGAACTCTAGTATACCCTACCGATGATGCAGTTCGAGACATCTGAGAATCAACGAGTATCTGTGTAGAAGACTCTACCTATCCTGCAGACGTATTAAGCCATGAACAACAGAGACCAGACCAAGACGAGGACGACGTTTTAGTACTCCCAAGACGGAACCACATGGAGGCGATTACTACATCCAAAAAAATAGAGGTGACTCGATAGCACGTCTATCGAGGAATAATGATAATATTTTTTGTAACACAATACTCTATTTAAGAGACTTACAGAGACGATTGATTTTATAAGAATATAAAAACTTAAATTTGAGAATTTAATTGTAACTATTCAATATCATTCAATTATAACAGTTTAGATATTAATGTAACGTAGTGTTATTAATACCATTCTTCTAATGGAAGATATATGAAGCAAAAAGGTAAAAGTCTTGCAAGATAAAATTTTGAATTAAATATAATTAAAAGATTAGAGACTAAATACCAATGGTTACCCGGATCCGGGGGTATAGCTAGATAAATTTGTTGTGATCCCATATTCTAAATAAAGCATTTCACTTAATTTTACTAATTTAATTAATAACGTCATGGGATCTGTTCTTTGGAGTAAATGTTATATTTCAAATGTTTAATAAAGCAAGTCTTCTTGTTACACACATCTACTGAGTATATAAATCAACAGTTTCACCTTCCCTGATTCCTTGTATGTCTTACTGTGTGTTGTTCTGATTTAAATTTCAGCTCGTCTCGAATAAGGCAGCCTGAAATAATTGGCAGAACCAATTATTTTGGGTTCCCTCCGTTATAACTCTAAAGAAGAGGTTATAAGATGCGCCACCCGGCTAATTTGTTTAAATTTTGCTACTAATAACACAAAAAAATTTTGTGACTTGTGTTGCTAAACAGTAATTGTGTCCCTATTCATAAGCTGTTGATTTATTTACTCGTGTATTTTAATATGTGTCAGAAATTTAAATAAGGTAAAAATAATAATTAATATTATAGTAATATAGTATAGATAATTTTATTACAACTATGATATGTGTAAGGTAAGAGTAACATATAATCCAATGTAAACAAAACAGGTAGGTACTTGTTAAAAGTCCCATTCATAAACGTACCCCATTCACGACAATCTCGGACATGTAAATTTCCTGTTGACGATTGTTTAATATTATCGTAGTCGGTCTCCCCAGTTAGAGTGAGAACAATCGGTCACCCTCTTGTGTGGTGTATTGTTACAAGAAGCGTGCCCTTTCCTGTGTGTCGTCTTGTGCCTAGTAAACATGTATCTCCCCTTTGTTGAAAATTAAATCGAATTAAATAAAACAAGTGTACTAATTAATTTAATGGAATGATGTTTCCCTAAGTAAATAAACTAGTTCGAAATAAAAAGAAACTGTCCTTTAAATCAGACCAAAGTACTAATAATAAATAATAAGTCATTTAAAATAAAAAGTTTAATAATATCGTAAATTTATTATAACGCGTTAGTAGAATTAGAATTATAAAAGTGTATTAGTGAAATAAGTAAGAAGAAATGAATAATATGGATGAATAATAATAAATAAGTTGTGTCCTGCTTGAAAATAATTCCCTAGTCGCCAGCTATTGTTAAATGGAACAATAGAGAAATATCCACCCTCGAGTTGACTTCTGCCCTTTGTGCTCATAAACCAGGCCATTGTTTAAAACTAGTTTGACCCACATTCCAGCGTAACAGCTGATCGTTGAAAGTAAAGTGTTTGTCCCCTCTTGTTTAGTGTGTTACAATTGATTGTTTAGAAGTGAATAAAGATTCCCCTTCGTGACATTCCGCTTATCTCAGTAAAGTAAGCAACTAGAATTAGAAATAATCTAAGGTTGAGTATGGGATCAACTTTAGATTATCTTAAGTATAAATAAGCGAAATAGATATAAGGAACGTAACACAGTCACAATGGCGCCGCACTGAAAAATTCTGTACAAGAGTTAAAGAAAGTAGCAGAAAACTAACTACTAGAGTTAGAGTATACAAGATTTAATCAGTCGGGCCATGATGTTGTGAGGTTACGTAAATTAGTAGTAGAAATAAAATTAAGTTAGATTTTAAGAAACAAGATAAAGGGAAGGTCACAGAAGAAAAGAAAATGAGTACCAAGAGCTGATCGTTTAAATAGAATTTAATGCCAAAGGTTTAATAATAATCTCTGTTAATAAATGTTTACAATGTATTAAAGTGTGTAGGAAATAATTCGAAGTAAGTGTTTTTAAAACCCCAAAGTAATAATAAGTGATTAATAATTGCTTAAATAGTCATAATTGCTAAATAAATCTTAAGTTAAACAAATTTGTGTAACGTGTAAATAAGTAGTAGTAAATCGTATCGCAGTAAATAAGAGAAAAGTGAATAATAATAATAAAAGTTACGTTGCGTAGTGTAAACACCCCAGTTGTGGCAAGGTAGAGAAAAGGAAGCGTGTTCAGTATTGTATTAAGCAGCCACCGTCTCAATTGTATTAAAGGTTGCTCTCCCTAAACAATGAATGCCACCGCGAGTGGATTACAATGCATTGTGTAAAGTGTCTCCCCTTCCGCATATTTTGTCTAGTAATTGTTAAAGAGTTAAAGGAGAAGTATCTTCGTGAAATTCCGCTTCTCTCAACACAATGATCTAAAGTGGAGTATGGGATCCTCTTTAGATTACATTAGAAATAAGTTTATGATATATAATCCAGAAGTGATTATACATGTTAAGTAACGAGTCACAACGGCGCCGACTGAAAAGGATAATGATGAGCCAAGAGAGCCAAGAGATCATTTTTTTTGAATGCTGAAAGCTAACGTGTAGAGTTAGAGTAAGCTGATGTCAGTCGGGCCACGATATTGTGAGTTGCTGAAATTAGGGAAATTAGTATTATGAGTAAGTACTGTATTTAGTGAGAAAAAGGGAATTTCACGGAGGAGGAACATTTAATTGAGAATTAAGATCATTTAAAGAGAATTTAAAACAAATAAACCGTGCAATAATAATAAAAGATAATAATAATAAGAAATTTCATACGGAACTCCCCAAGCTTACTCTCGGTACATAGCTGACCAAAATTTTAGGAGTCTGTGTTGGTAAGGAGGCGGAGTATGTGACGATTTAAATTGTGACATTTACAAAAAAAAAAAAAAAAAAATTTAATTAATTAAGGTTGCGTACAATTAACCATTTAAATCTCACAATAATAATAATAAAAACATGTAGGTACTAAGTGTGAATGGAAGAAGTAATTAATAAGGGCAAAGTATCCATAAAGAAAAGGCATATTGTAAATAATTATTATGTTCGTATTTAACCCTTTGCTTGCTATCAAGCGCCTGCCTGTTGATACCGGACTCGACCTGTTTTCCGAGTCTACTGTAATTAAAAATAATAGAGTAAACTAATGTTAATAATTAAAGTATCTGTAGACACAGATAGTAACTAAAACAATTAATTTAAATGATGTATTTTTATCTAGCGATAGTTTGTATAAATAAAAAGTTTATTTAAAGAGAAAACAGGAACTATATATGCTCGCGGAATAAACACCCCACTCTCTCTCGTCATGTACAAGGGTAGCGGACGAAAAATCGCTCTCTTGCGATGACGACGCCCAGCTGTGCAGACGCACGAGCAAAATGCTCTGTTCAAAAGTTATACAATTTGTTGTTAGTGTGGATTAATTAATTATTATTTTGTATTTTACTAACCGTTACAAAAAGTGTAACATGTAACGTTAACAAAAAGAACATTCCAAAAACTTTGTAACAAGAAGAAAGATGTAACTACAAACGACGAGTGTTAATAAAGAAAAAACGATGACTGCAAGCTTCACCGATGGACGAATCTTTTCAACATCTGACCTGTGGTCATGGACCATCTAAATGAGAACTCTAGTATACCCTACCGATGATGCAGTTCGAGACATCTGAGAATCAACGAGTATCTGTGTAGAAGACTCTACCTATCCTGCAGACGTATTAAGCCATGAACAACAGAGACCAGACCAAGACGAGGACGACGTTTTAGGACTCCCAAGACGGAACCACATGGAGGCGATTACTACATCCAAAAAAATAGAGGTGACTCGATAGCACGTCTATCGAGGAATAATGATAATATTTTTTGTAACATAATACTCTATTTAAGAGACTTACAGAGACGATTGATTTTATAAGAATATAAAAACTTAAATTTGAGAATTTAATTGTAACTATTCAATATCATTCAATTATAACAGTTTAGATATTAACGTAACGTAGTGTTATTAATACCATTCTTCTAATGGAAGATATATGAAGCAAAAAGGTAAAAGTCTTGCAAGATAAAATTTTGAATTAAATATAATTAAAAGATTAGAGACTAAATACCAATGGTTACCCGGATCCGGGGGTATAGCTAGATAAATTTGTTGTGATCCCATATTCTAAATAAAGCATTTCACTTAATTTTACTAATTTAATTAATAACGTCATGGGATCTGTTCTTTGGAGTAAATGTTATATTTCAAATGTTTAATAAAGCAAGTCTTCTTGTTACACACATCTACTGAGTATATAAATCAACAGTTTCACCTTCCCTGATTCCTTGTATGTCTTACTGTGTGTTGTTCTGATTTAAATTTCAGCTCGTCTCGAATAAGGCAGCCTGAAATAATTGGCAGAACCAATTATTTTGGGTTCCCTCCGTTATAACTCTAAAGAAGAGGTTATAATTTCACTGCCTGTTTTCTCTGGTGAACCTAATCAATGGATTAATTTTAAAAATTTGTTTGATTCGTCTGTTCACAATTCATCTGTCTTCACACCATGTCAAAAACTTCAATGTCTGCGTACGCACTTGTCAGGTCATGCATTGTCCTTAGTTGAAACATTACCAATTACTGATGTAAATTACCAAACAACGTATGACATTTTATGTAACAGATACAGTAATAAGAGGTCTGCTGCAAATGATTATTATGCTTTGATGAAAAATTATCAAATAAAAGAAAATAGCCATGACAACTTAAAATATTACCTGTCAACCTTTCAGTCATCCGTCAATGCCTTGGTCAGCCTTGACATAAACATTCAAGATTTTCTCCTGTTGCAGCTTGCTTTACACAAATTGCCTTCTGACGTCCGTATGCTGTACGAACAAAAACAAACGGAGGATGATAATCAAATTCCTACCTTTCAGGATTTGATAAAATTTATCACCAACTTAGAAAGGTCATATGAAATCATTCAGGCTGAATCTCCTCCTAGTTTGCCTCCCAGTACACCACCTGTCAATAGGCGATCGTTTCCCGGCACAAGTGGTTTCAAAGGCACACCTAACCAGGCAAAATTTGTAAATAAATCTGTAAAGACTCTGTTAGTTCAAACCTCTCAGGAAGTTCGACCCAACACTACCTGTTTCCACTGCAATGGCAATCACAAAATATTCAATTGTGAAAAGTTTCAACAACTGCTTGTTGACTCTCGTTACAATGTACTTCGTCAGCACAAACGATGCTTTGCTTGTTTTTCCACTCATCTTTGTGCAAATTGTACTTCAAACAAAAGTTGTCGAACATGTCATAGTAAAAGCCACAACACTATGCTTTGTCAGGCAAATGTTCAAAGCTTGTCTGTCAATTCAACGCCGAGTAGTGTGCAAACGGGCGCCCCCGGACCTATTTTGTCACCATCATGCTCTGCCAACAGTCAGAATGCAACTTTCTCTTGTCACGCCTCAACCGTCGATACTGTTTCGAAAATTGTGTTACTCGGCACAGCAAAAGTATTAGTAAAGGATGCATATGGTCAGTGCCAGGAAATTCGAGCTGTTCTCGATTCTGGCAGTCAACGCAGCAACTTCACACTCACTGGTATAAATTCTCAAGTGAACAAGGCTACTTTCACTGTAGATCTCAGTCTTCGGTCTCGAGACGCTCGTCAACGTCCAATTCATGTACAGTCTGTAGTCATGGATCTCATCAGTAGTGAATTGCCTTCCATTAATCTCCACAAGGATGTAGCTGCCTAATTCTCAGCCCTGCAACTTGCTGACCCTGATTTTTATCGCCCTGCCAAGGTCGACCTACTCATTGGAAGCGACGTGTATCCATATTGCCTGTCAGACGGCCCACGCTCCGTAATCAAAGGCAATCTTCTGCTATATCTACCATGTTCGGATATGTCCTAGTCGGCACTGTAGTCAATCGCCAATCATTCTCATCACGTCAAGCGTCGTCCACCACCTTGTTCTCAACTCTGAACGATAGGGTTGATCTCCAACTTAAACGGTTTTGGGAAATAGAGGAAGTTGAAACACCCAAATCTATATCTCCTCAAGACCAATACTGTGAAGACTTGTTTGTTCAAACCACGACGAGAGTACAGGGCGGGCGGTACATGGTTTCACTGCCAGTTACCCCTGAAGCTACTGAAATTGGATCGAATCGTCCAGCCGCTGTTGGTTCCTTTCTTAACTTGGAACATCGCCTTTCAAAAAACCCCGAAGTGCAGGACAAGAATAACAATTTCATGCAGGAATACTTGGACCTGGGCCACATGTCTGTTGCGCACACTCCGTCTTCGTACATAATTCCAAACCATTGTGTATTCAAAAGGCAGCACGATCCTCACGCAAAAATCCGGATCGTGTTTAATGCCAGTTCTCCAGATCACACTGGTGTGTCACGCAACAAACGTCTTCTTGCAGGTCCCAAGCTTCAAAGTGTCCTTCAACACATATTGATATCATTCATTACTCACAAATTTGTCATCACCGCAGACTGTCGTCAGATGTATCGTCAAATTATACTTCGTCCGGAAGATCGACATCTCCAACATATCTTTTGGCGCAGCGATTCATCTCAACCTCTCCAAGAATATGAGTTAGCCACTGTAACATATTGACTAAAACCGTCAGCGTATTTAGCTCAACGTTCTTTAAAATTACTGATTTCAGATAAAGGATCATCTTTCCCACGCGGCGCGTATGCACTCGAACATCATACCTTTGTAGACGACCTAGTCACTGGTACTGACACCTTTGAGGAAGCTGTTCATCTCATAAAGGAGCTGAATTCAATGTTGTCACTTTCGGGATTTGAGCTAAGAAAGTGGACGTCAAAGAACCCAAAACTGATAGCCCAGTTTCCTCCAGAACACCTGGAAAATCCTTTCATTTTTTCTGATGAAAACCAAACAGTAAAAATTCTTGGTATTCGTTGGTGTCCATCTCCTGATACCTTTTCGTATAACTATATTCCGTTCAAAGGGAAAATCACCAAACGCACTATCTTGTCCTACATTTCCCAATTTTTCGATCCTCTTGGTTGGCTTTCGCCTGTCGTTTTTTTGGGCCAAATGTTTCATGCAACGTCTTTGGACTGCTTCATTGGATTAGGATGACCCGCTACGCTCTGAATCCGAAGAGGATTGGAAAAAATTCATTGTTGGATTATCAGCTGTAAGTGAAATATCATTTCCACATCGCGCCAATATTGACAACGCTCATTATCGTCTCATCGGTTTTTGCGATGCGTCACAGCATGGCTTTGCCGCCGCCGTTTATCTGCATTCAGAAAGTAATGACAACCGAGTCAACATGCAACTGGTTGTAGCCAAAAGTCGTGTCGCCCCGCTAAACACTGTCTCCATCCCTCGACTAGAGCTCAATGCCGCAGTGCTATTGTCACGATTGATAGCATCAACTCAACAGGTCCTATCCACTCTTCCTATAGGTTACAGGAAATTCGACTGTACACTGATGCGAATACTGTATTGGATTGGCTTAAGACGCCATCCTACAAACTCAAAACGTATGTTGCTAATCGAGTGGTGACCATCCTGGAACTCACCGCACTTAAATGTTGGGATCACATTCCTACGCACAGTAATCCAGCTGATGTGGGTTCCCGTGGATGCACTGCGGCCACGCTTCACTAACTTCTACCAACGAATGTCTAGTTTTTAAAAACTCATACGCGAATTTGCTTACATTCATCGGTTCGTAAATCACTCTCGTAAGCATATGGCGTCAAAATCTACTGTTTTGTCTGTCAAAGAACTTAAAGTCGCTGAAATCACCGTAGTAAGTCTAACGCAACAAGACTACTTTGATCAGGAGATTGCCTGTATGAAGAAGGGAAAGACTCCGTTTATCTCCAACGATGGTATTCTTCGTGCTGGTGGTAGACTATGTCACTCCTTGTTGCCGGACAGATCCAAGTTTCCTATGCTTTTGCCAAAGAAATCACATCTAACTGATCTCGCCATTGATCACTTTCATACGTTAGGTTTGCATTCTGGACCACGTACTACTCAAGGATTGATCAACCAAACCTTTTGGATTCCTTGCCTTCGCTCCACCTTGAGAGCTCGGCTGCGTAAATGAGTCAAGTGCTTTAAAATGTCTGCAAGGCCCTCGCAACCTATCATGGCTTCGTTGCCTATGTCTCGAGTAACACCACAACCTGCATTCTTGTCCACCGGCATTGATTATGCTGGTCCGTTCTCAACTAAAGACTCTCGCCTTCGTAAACCACGCATCTATAAAAGTTATCTTTGCGTATTTGTGTGTATGGTTACCCGTGCAGTACACCTAGAAGTTGTCTCAGATTTATCTACTGAGGCTTTCCTCGCCACGCTGGATCGTTTCATCGCTCGTCGTGGACTTCCTTCCGATCTTTATTCTGACAATTGTCACAACTTTGTCGACGCCTCACGCCACCTTCGTGATCTATGTTCTATGTTGGAAACTCATAGCGATGAAATAGCCGCTCAATTAGCGAAACTCAAAATTCAATGGCACTTCAATCCGCCGTATGCGCCGAATTTCGGTGGAATTTGGGAAGCCGCCGTCAAATCCGCGAAAGGTCATTTGTACCGCACTCTTGGTGATGTAATATTTATATTTGAAGAATATTGTACCATATTCACTCGCATTGAAGCGATATTGAACAGTCTCCCTCTATGCGACATGTCACCAGATCCATCTGAGGAACTTGATTTTCTTACCCCTGGACATTTCCTCGTTGGAAGATCCTTGTTGTCAGCTCCAGAAGAGTTTCAAGATAATGTCGCCCATCCACGTCAGCGATGGACTCATCTACGTCAAATAGTTCAATCGTTTTGGAAACGGTGGAGTAAAAGTCAACTTCAACGCTCCAAGTGGAACAAGAATTCGGCGTCACTCCATGAAGTGCAACTTGTACTATTACAACCTGTCGGACGAATCCTCTCCCTTCATTCCGCTCCTGATTCCGTTACCCGAGTTTTGACCATACTTACCGCAAATGGTACTGTAATGCGATCCGTCAATAAGGTTGCACCCTTTCCAGTTTTGTAAATGCACGTGGTCACCCTATTTGAAAAACCACAGGTTTTTGGCAGGCGGTGTGTTAGATGTAGTGTTTAGTTAATTTTCAGTTGTAATTTATGTTCATTGTGTAAGTCTCATGTGTTTGTCTTTCCTCGTAACTTTAATTTCACGTACGATTTTGTAAGTTCAAATAGTGTGCGAGTGCGTGATCGTTCTACTCGGTCTGTCGGTCAGTTTCGCAGGACCAACCACAAATCGATCTCTCGCCCATGCGCTGAACTCTGTTCTGTTGTTCGCATCTCATGTTAGTAACACACGTTTTCGCTTCACCATTGCAGGCCTGCCCTTTTTTCGTATGTAATTTTTTCGCAAATACGGCAAACGGTTCAAACCTCACGCATAAGTTCGGAAAATCGCGAATGTGCAAACTGTTCGTCAAAATCGCAGTTTCTTTACATCAACTACAACAACAAGCAGATTCAGCTACCTGCGGTCTTACAGCCTACAAGAGTACTTTCCATCAAACCACAGGTACTGTACGTAATTTATCTTTCATCAGTGTAAATGGCAATTGCTGGGAGGGAATTTACAACTCCCACAACAATTCCAGCAATTGATCAAGTTCAGTTGGGGTTAACAACCTGAATTCTACCTTTCTAATGAACCAGCTTTTATCAGAGCCTATAATTAATCCCGACAGTGACCTTCTCTATTAACTTATTTTCTGTGTCTTTTTCTGTCTTTATCACTGGTACAGTCTGTTCAGAAATTTGTTTTGGTTGAATCTTCATGCACTGTTCAACTTCAATTTTAATTTGTTCTCTTATGTTTGCCATTGAGTTTTCTACTGCAGATATTTTTGTTGACATAACTTCTTCCACAGTCAAGACAGATTTTTCTACTTCAGGTATTTTATTTGACATGGATTCTTCTACGTCAGATATTCTGGTAATCTGATTATTGAGCTTACCTCGTAATTCACCTACGTCACCACGTAGGAGACCCAATTCTGCGGTAGTATGTTCTTGCATCTGCTTTTGTTCATGAATTAAGGCTTTGATGTCATCTGCTTCCTGCTTACGTTTTTCATCATGTCGTTTTTCCGCTTCTTCCGTCTTTGTCTGCGTTTTTCTTCCTGTCGTTTTTCTGCTTCTTCCTGTGTCTGCCGCAGCAGTGTTTGTAAAGCTTCCATCATCTGACTGGAATCCATGTTTACCGATTAATTACGAATCACACTCGTCTTGTACAAAGTGTCCACTGTTTACACTATCCCACTTCTGACACCACTGTTACGACGGTCTACTCTATCGTCGTAGGTACAGTAGAAACAAAATAAGTACAAGACAGCAATTAAGTCACTAATCACCAGCTATAATTTTTACAGTTAAACAGTTCGTAATTAACAACACAGTCTACTACAACAACAAATCAAATATAAATTGTTCACACGCAATAAAAAGGTCACTAATATTAAACACAATTGTATTACAATTATACCGCCCGATTATAAAACACAACACTTAACTAATAACCATTTGAACGCGCACAGTAATATCGCTACTATAACTCTCGAACCGCACTATCCAATATCTCGCACTGAATTGAACTGAACGTCGTTGAGTACTAGTTTATATACCGCCCAAAATCACCAGAATATTCGATAGCGCTAGTATGGTTACGACGTAATTACTTGCGGCCTTGACACAGTCCGCACGGCTGGCGGCATCGAGAACTCTCTCGTAAATGCGTCTACAAGCACGTACGCCACACGCTTACATTCTGGATATCTCTGGAACGTTCGATAAAGACGTAGATTGTTCTGTGACGTCGTAACACTATATTTCACAGGACCAACACCATTCCTCTACATCATGGTGAAAGTGAAACTAATAGAATTGTTTCTGTCAGGGTCTGCACTGTGTAATATCTCTAAGCAAAGTGACCTGGCACAGGTACTTCGAGCAGCCAAGCTGATTGTGTGGGATGAGAGCACCATGGACCACAAGGGAGGTGTGGAGACTCTGAATGGGATGCTCCAGGAGATCAGAGCATTGGAGCTACAGCCATGTGATGGGTGGGGTGATGGTGCTGCTGTCCGGTCACTTCAGACAGACCTTGCTTGTGGTGTCGTAGGGGACACATGCCGATGAGGTCAAGGCCTACCTCAAATCACCCTTCTTGTGGCCTACAGTTAAAGCCCTGTCAATAGGACAGGTCTTTAAGAGTGCACGTAAAAGGCAACTTGAAGGCAGAAGAGTTTTCTGCATTAATATTGAAAACTGGTGACGGTAATTATTGTTCCTGGGAGAATAAATATCCCTGACAACCTCTGTGATGTCATACAAGACCTGAACACCTTGACTGACAGTATTTACCTGGACCTAAGTGAGAATGGAGGTAACAGTGCATATTGGCTGAAGGAAAGGGTCATTCTCACTCGAATAAATGACTTGGCTGTGAACATAAACAACGAAACTGTTCAACAATGAGTTAATGAATTGGCTGTTGGAGAAACTGCCTATTGACATGATGAGGTACGATTCAGATGACTCTGTGATAGAGGTTGAAGACATGATACATTACCTCTTAGAGTTCTTGCATACACTCAACCAACTAGGAGTACCGCCTCACGTTCTCTGCCTTAAGGTTGGTGCTCCCATAATGCTTTTGCACGACCTTAATCCATAAAAGTTGTGCAATGGTATCAGGCTGCAGGTGAAGCCTCTGTACAAACACACAATTCAAGACTTGTGCCAGGAGTGGCAGTGGGACCACTGAGCTTCGGCCCAACACCAGTATGTAAACTTACATGCAGGTTATAATTTTCTCTAAATTTATTATGACTTGACATCGCCTGTATTATTTTTTGTTTATTTCCTTCAATATATATATATATATATATATATATTGCAACAATACAAATTATAAATGCATAGATAGGTTAATTAAAATTATTACAACAGAGTCTATATCTGTAGGTAGGAAAAAATTTATTAATTAACACATTAAAATTTACTATTGTCTTATTGCGTTATAACATAAAATTGTTTATTATTGAATTGTCTTTAAATAAATGAGTCTATTGTTTCGTTTTACATATAAAGTTACTTGTCCGTAGAATTCCAAATGTTATGTAGACACCAGGCGCCCTGCTCGCTACTACTCTGCGTGTCGTTCGAAGATCACTACATCGACTAACCACGCCTTTTCACACGCGCACTGCGACATCAAACTATCGTCGTTTATACTTTAATCTCAGGGATCAAACTGGGTATAAATAGATCATGTGTACTGGGCTTACACAATTCCTGGTTCTTCAACTGTTCTTGTGTTAATTCAGAATACCAAAATAGATATTCTGCCCCTAGACCGGAAATTTTAGACCTTGTGATTGGTGGAAAATCTATCAACATCATAGATATTCTTAGTGATAACCAGACATCAGATTAAAACTCTGTCCGATTCTGCAAAGGCGTGTCTAGATTTAATCTACAAATTTTATTACTCTCTAAGAGATAACAAAATAAAAATAGAACTGATTTCATTAAAAAACCGATATAAAAATTATAGTTGTGGAGAATTGGGTATATGGAAAATGTTGCTTACAGCAATAAGAACACCCTGTCCAAGTTTAAAAATGAAATGTCAATTATCAGCGAAGTTATTAAATAAAACGTGAATCACACGCGCACCCCCATGCACTTACACACAAATATTTCACTTGACATAAAAGAGTACAGAATTATGCACATTTTGACATAACATACGTTTTCAAACATACCTTGATTCAAAAATTATGACTAAGTTACAAAGAAAAGAACAGTTGTTTTGATGGTTCATCACGCACTTAATATTAGTGATAAATTGTAACTTTCACTTGTGAACACTTCAGTTTCTTAATGTCCTCGTACATTTCGGTGTGCTGTTCACCTTCATAAGCGAGGTTTAAATACAGAACACAGCACACCAAAACGTACGAGGACATTAAGAAACGTAAGTGTTTGCAATTGAAAGTTACAATTTATCACTAATAAAAGAAAAGAACAAAATCAATTTATAACATGGTCGTCAGAAAATGTGTTACAGCATTAGTATCTCTATTATATGAAACTTACATCTTGTTCTGTTACTCTCTCTCTCTCTCTCTCTCTCTCTCTCTCTCTATATATATATATATATATTATAACGATACCAGGTATTTAAACAGTTATAACAATACCAGGTGTAAACAGTTATAAAGATACCAGGTGTTTAAACGGTTATAACGATACCAGACGTAACTATAATAAGAGTAGTAAATTTATGAGTAGTTAAAATTTCATATTTATTGTTTAAAAAGCATTATAAGTAATAAAACGTTGTTAATAATCTCCGTTCAAGATATCACTCTGAAACGTTATTGTGAACCACAGTATTAATTTAATATGTATATAAACACATATAATAATAAATCAACTATTAATGGTAATTATAATAATATAAAGCATTGTAATGTACATAGATGTAAGTAATATATAAATGAAAATTTGAATCAAAAGAGGCTTGACTATGCGACAGTCAGGTGCCGACAAAATAAGTTACAATAGACCCAAAACACCCTTACTTGTCATAAAAGCATAACATGTTTTGTAGAGTAAATACAGCAAAAAACGCCTATGTACCGTTAGGTTAACGGTACTGTGTCTGGACAGTAGTGTGGTAATTTTCGTATTTGTAGGTTGGCTAATCTGTACGCTTTCTGAATCGTTCTTATCTCGTTTTTATAACGTTACAGTGCTACGAGCCTTGGCCGGCAGCGGACGTTCTTACGTTTGCTGCCTGACTGTCATTCTCATTTCTTGTTGTCGCGACAATTATTTAGGCCTAAGGCCTCCACGTTTTAGATGTAAATAAGTGCACACATTTGTGCCGCATCAAAATGTAGTTTCATTTCCGAATCAGTTTCTTAAAATTTAATCTTCAGCATTAGCCAACCTTACTACTATGAGTTGAGTGTAAGAAACGGAGAAACTTAATAAATCTATTAATACAGTCCACTATCTTTATCATTTTGCATCCTGGCGATAAACACACCAAGTTTCATTCTTTCTGATGGAAAAAGGCATACGTGCCGACATACAACACATTTTTACGCGGTCCACTCGGCCGCAGCTCAACATAACATTTTATTTGGTCCCAACGTGACGGATCAACATTCTTCTTACTAACCATTGTTTTGGTCGCTCCGTGCCTGGATTCGTTATTCACCTTTTCATTATTCTTCTGCCCCAATTTCTGGCCATCACGGGCGACTCAGCATATTCGCTGATCCGACCGTGTCGTGACTTAACCAGCATTTCTTTCGTCGCCTTTGAGCCTCCTGACGATATCACTGCAAGATCATCCATGTGCTAGCGTTAGTACTCCAGTGTAAGCAGTCATCTCTCCGGTCTGTGTGTTCGCCATCTTCTCCACGGCCTCGACGCTTCGGGACATCGCATAACAGGTACCACATCATTAACATCATTATCAGGTGCGTACAATGGCTGAAGAAGGCCTCAAAGTGTTGGTCAGAAAGAGAGGCGACTTAAAGTCTGCCATAGTGCGTATTAATTCGGCTATCAGTAACTTTGACAAGAACACTAATACCAAACATTTCTTAACAGTCAGACTTGAAAGTCTAAAAAGCTTGGCAACAAAATACGATGAGGTACAGTCCGAAATTGAGCTTATTTCTAAAGACATAAACGCTGCTCAAGAAGACCGAGTTGAGGTCAAAGAGCTGTTATATTCAACAGAAGCTAATATCTTACAATTGATAGAAACCTTTAACGTTCAGACTGTATCTCCCGTATTAGCAAACAATACGCAACTAAAACCGATAAGTTTGCCCTGCTTCACAGGCAATATCTTAGAATGGCAGCATTTCTACTCAATATTTTTGGACTTGGTGCATGCCAGATCTTATCTAACGTCAGTGCAGAAATTACACTATTTGTATTCGTCTCTGAAAAATGAGCCGCTAGATTTAATTAAGTCATTACCTATTTGTAACGAAAACTATTCGATAGCGTTGAGTTTGCTGTCCGCTAGATATGACAACAAATTCATACTAGCGAAGTATTATATTCAAAATTTGCTTGAAGTAAAGTCAACAATTAAGGACTCTGTCCAAAGTTTGGCAGAATTCATAAATACAATAACGTCTTCAGTTAATTCGCTGGCGGCCATGCAACTGTCAGTGGATTCATTTGAGCTTATTACTGTACAATTATTGTCAGCAAAACTGGACCATACCACGTTTAAATTATGGAAGGAGTCTATAGACCCCGATAATCTTCCTAACTTTCAAAGCTTCACTCAGTTTTTAAACGCACGTAGACAGTTGTTAGAAAATACATTACCTATCGATGCCGGACAGCAGCTCAACAAGCTAACTTTAAGGTTCAATAATAAATCTGACAAACATAAATCACGAAACTCTGCTGGCAGCACTGCATTTAAAAGTTATCACTCAGCTTCAAATAATTATTTATGCCCATGCTGCAAATCTAGTCATCCAATTTACATGTGTGACAAATTTCGTGCATTAAGCACATCAGAACGAGGGCAATTTATATTAAATCATAAATGCTGTACTAATTGTCTAAGACCAGATCATTTCTCATCTAATTGTAAGATTAAACAATCATGTAAGATCTGCTCAAAACGACACCATACATTGTTGCACATAAACAATGTGTCGAAGCCAGTCTCTGCCAGCAGCAGTAATTATTGTTCACTCAAATTACAATCCACAAATAATATTCTTTTTTTTTTTTTTTTTTTTTTTCTTTTATAAAATTGCTAAACTGCTATAATTGTTTTTATTATTTAGACAAAGCTTTTCGTCATTACTGACATCTTCAGGTCTTAAACAAACGGTCGTTGTTTAAGACCTGAAGATGTCAGTAATGACGAAAAGCTTTGTCTAAATAATAAAAACAATTATAGCAGTTTAGCAATTTTATAAAAGAAAAGTAAGGATGGCTGCTAATTTAAACAATACGAAGAATAATATTCTTTTATCAACAGCAATTGTGTTTGTCATTGACCAGGCTGGCAACAGACAACCCGCAAGTGTTCTTTTGGATGCGGGTTCACAAATAAACTTTTGTACGGAATCATTTGCCAAGAAATTACGGCTTAACTTGACTAAATCTAACATACCGATTACAGGTATAAATAATACCGCGTGTTATGGCACTAATCTTGCGTCTATACGCATTATTTCCCGTTATCAAAGGTTTAGCTTCGAGGCAAAGTGTGCTGTCTTATCTGCATTAACCCATAAACTGCCAGCACAATCTTTTGACATAAATCAATTTAACATTCCAGATAACATTTTTCTTGCTGATCCAAATTTCAACATATCATCTGACATCGACATACTGTTAGGAGCGCAATTCTACCTAGATTTAATCTTAGCTAACAAATACGTACGCGGTTCTCATTTTCCTATTATACAGGAAACAAAGTTAGGCTACATTCTTGCAGGCAATCTGCCCAAACACTGCCGCTATAAGGGTCCTGCTGTTTCGTTCCTAGCTAGGAACAACGACGGTCAAATTCTGGAGTCTCTCGAAAAATTCTGGGAGACCGAAACTATCCCTGATAATGCACCTATTAATAACGAGTCAGCTTGTGAGGAGCATTTCGTTAAGTCTACTCATCGCAATCAAGAGGGTAGGTTCGTTGTTGCGCTACCATTTAAGTCAGACAATACCCAGTTGGGTGAGTCCTATGCTACCGCTGAAGCAAGATTCTTGAGTTTAGAACGCCGGTTCATGCGCGATTCTAAGCTTGCGCGCGAATACGCAACCTTTATTCAGGAGTATAAGGATCTTGGCCACATGACGCTTATCAACAATTGCTCTATCAATTCTGGGGTTTCAAATAGCTACTATCTGCCACACCATGCCGTCTTTAAGCATTCTAGTTCTACGACAAAACTTCGCGTCGTTTTTGATGGTTCGTCCAAAACTACCAATGGTCTGTCTCTCAATGACATCTTGTTGGTAGGCCCGAACGTCCAACAAGACCTTTTTTCTATTCTTTTGCGATTTCGTATGCATAACTATGTTCTCATCGCCGACATCGAGAAGATGTATCGACAAATTCTGGTAGCTGAGAAGGATTGTCATTGTCAACGTATTCTGTGGCGTGACTCTCCCCTCGAACAGTTTAAACACTTTGTATTACGAACTGTAACATACGGGACTGCTAGTGCTTCGTTTTTGGCTACTCACTGTCTTAATCAAATTGGTAAGGATCATGAAGCTTCTTTTCCTGACGCAGCGTCAGCTATAACCAATGATTTCTATGTCGACGATTTGTTAACTGGCGCAGACACCATTTCTGATCTGACCAAGTTGAAATCTGACTTAGGTACGTTGTTGAGTCAATACGGTCTCACGCTGCATAAATGGGCATCAAATGAACCCCAGGTGGTTGCAAATCATGACAATTTATCACTCCCTTTAAACAAACAGGGTAATGTGCGTACCTTGGGCATTCTCTGGAATAACACTACCGATTCATTTTTGTTTGACATCAAATCATTCCCCGTTGAATCAAGCATCTCCAAGAGGAAAATCCTATCGATTATCGCAGGCATTTATGATCCGCTCGGACTTGTCGGTCCCATTGTTTTTCTGTACAAACAGTTTATGCAGCAACTCTGGCTGTGCAATCTTGGTTGGGATGAGCCAATCTCCGGGCAATTACGCTTGCATTGGCATTCATTATGCGATAAGTTGTGTCTGATCAGTAAAATTATTGTCCCACGTTCTATTCGTTGCAAGTCTAAGGCAAGGATAGTTGAATTACATGGGTTTTCGGATGCTTCTGAAAAGGGTTATGGGTGTTGTGTTTATATTAGAGTCATTTATCAAGATTCATCGGCATCTTGTCATCTTCTGTGTTCTAAGTCTCGCGTGGCCCCACTACGACAGGAGTCATTACCTCGCATTGAACTCTGCGCTTGCTTATTGTTATCACGTCTCGTATTCAAGGTCGTCCCTGCTCTTCATTTCTTTATTAATAGTGTTCATCTATATTCCGACTCTATGGTGTCCCTTTACTGGATTCATGCCCAGTCTTCGAGGTGGAAAACCTACGTCGCTAATCGTGTTGCCGAGATTCAGCGTCTTACGCAAGCCTACACATGGCATCACATCAACTCTCGACATAATCCTGCTGATATTATTTCTAGGGGATGTCACCCCGACGTGTTGCGCGATTGTTCGCTTTGGTGGCATGGTCCCGCCTGTTTGTCTCAATAATCTTCCGAGTCCAATCCTTTTCCACCCTTTTTACCTTCTAATCTGTCGTCTGCTGAATTCACTGCGGAGGAGAAACAAACCCCCAAACTTTCTCTAATGTCTACCCTGGCTATTGATCTTTCAAACGACTTTTCTTCGTTGCACCGTCTGACACGCGTGTACGCTTACTGCTTTCGATTCATCAAAAATATTAGACTCTCCGGTGCTGAGAAAATATCGGGCGCTCTTACCCCCGTTGAAATTCATTCCACTCTTAATTTTTTCGTAAAACAATCTCAGTCGATCCACTTTGCTGCCGAGATTGTCTTCGTAATGGGTCTTCTGTCTCTATTAGGAGTAAGTTGTCTTCTCTGGACCCGTTTCTTGATGAGTCTGGCGTAATACGCGTCGGCGGGCGCTTACAGCAGTCGCAATTACCTTATGACAATAAGCATCCTATTGTCTTGCATCCATCGGCTCATATTACTCGCCTTATTATTGAACGCGAACACATTCGTCTACTTCACGCTGGTTCTCAACTCGTGCATCACTCGCTTCGTCAACGTTGGTGGATTATTAACGCCAAGATAGTCATTCGCTCCATCATTCGTAGATGTGTCAAGTGCCTCAGGTTTAGTGCCAAACAACAGGTTCAGAGGCTTGGTATTCTACCATCTCCTAGAGTCACTCTTTCGCGGCCGTTTCTATTCTGCGCAGATGATTATGGTGGTCCCTTCATGATTCGTCATGGCGGGCAGAAATCTAGGACTCTGTCAAAATCGTACGTGTCTTTGTTCATCTGCTTAGCTACCAGGGCCATTCATTTGGAATTGGTTTCCGACCTTACAGCCAACGCGTTTATAGCTGCCTTACGTCGGTTTATGTCCCGTAGGGGCATACCCAGCTAGTTATATTCTGATAATGGCACGAACTTTAGGAAGGCCCGCAATGTTTTGCATGAACTTTACAATCTTTGGCATAATAAGGATGCCACATCATCAATCAAATCCTTTACGACCTCTCAGGGTATTTCATGGTCATTTATTCCGCCCTCGTCACCCCATTTTGGTGGTCTTTGGGAGAGCGGTATAAAGAGTTTAAAGCATCATTTGCGCCGCGTGGTAGGCAAGTCTATACTCACCTTCGAGGAGTTTACGACAGTTTTGTCTCAGATAGAGGCATGTCTAAACTCTCGCCCATTATTTGCCATTTCATCGGATGTAAATGATCCGGTGCCACTTACACCTGGCCATTTTTTGATTTGCGCGCCATTAACGGCGATACCTGACCCAGACTTATCTCACGTTCCCATCTCTCGTCTTGGACGTTGGCAACTTCTCCAGAGGTTTGTCCAAGTCATTTGGAAGGCTTGGTCTCGCGATTATTTACATCAATTACAACAACGTTACAAGTGGAAATTCGCCAAGGATAATGTTTCCATTGGTGACCTGGTTTTATTGATGGAGGATAACTTACCTCCATTATCATGGAAATTTGGGGTAATTACCGCCAAATTTCCCGGCCCAGACAACTTAATTAGAGTTGTAGACATTCCCACGCCTACTGGTATTTTACGGAGACCCGTTCATAAGCTATGCTTGTTGCCAGCCCGGGACAAGGCTTAGACACAAGGTTACTATAATTATTTAGCACAATGCTAGTTTATTTGGCCACTGGCTTTCATTACTTCATTGTATGACCATTTGGTCAACTTAATTGTGATATGTATCATCACAACATTTTAGTGTTAATTTGCATCATTGCGTGTTTTTATACTAAATTTGCATGTGACTTGTAATTTTACAACCATGCACTGTGCTATTATAGCTATACTTATCATGTTTAATGGTGGTATACTCTGCTATTTTTGTATTTATATGTTAATAATTTGTGAGGTATATTATGTCCTACACATTTACATTTTGATATTGGTATTGGGTATGTGTCAAGTTATTGGTGGTATTGCTTTATATAAAATTTTTTACATAATATTCGCATGGTATGCAGTTATACAAACCATGTATGCATTTTCTAGCACATTTGTCAATATGTGTGATTTTATTATTCTATGAATTTATTTCTCACAATTGTTCAACTCATGTGTTACATTTGTATAACCACATTGTTGTACTTGTCACTTATGCTATTGTGCCTTATTCATATTTGTAATTAACTAAACTGATTTCTATCGTATTTATTATATAACTTGTATTTATGTAAAACACATTGTTTTTCGCATCTACTGTCTATAACCACGCCACGCCTATATTTTTATTTTTATATTGTATTTTGCATTTTGTGATCACGCATTGCACAATTATTATTCATGCTAATTATGACATACATGTCATTACAATTTGTGCTTGCAATCAGCCAACTATGTATAACTTGTTCTCACATAACAATTTATTGTATATTCCTGAAACATCAGGATAGCATGCATCGTTCAAACTATATGGCGTCATGCTAAATTTATGTCTGTACATGTATAATTTTATAATAATTTTGTTTGCTCATTGTATTCAATTCTACTTGTATAGGTCTACTGGCCTTAACTGGTTCAAGCTAACCACTATGACTTGCATAAATGTTACAATTTATCGGGCCCATCATGTGATGAGTCACCGATTATTCATCATTAAACATTGTTAAATTATGTATTTTTATGTCTTATATCGTTCAATATTGTATACATACAATATGTATTGGCAATACATTGCTAACTTTGCATTTTACTCATGTTTGATTCAAGCTGCACGCCAACCTTGGCCTGCTTAACTCTTATCATCTCTCAAGCTTATCGCTAAGCAGTTAATGTCATAACTGTTATCTAAGACTACAACTCAAGGTTCAATGCAGCCTACTGAGATTAACCTTTATTATTAAGAACTCTGTATTTTTCTACAATAAGTTATTAAAATGTATTAAAAAATCTTTTGATTTTTTAGCGGGCAGTTATGGACAGTAGTGTGGTAATTTTCGTATTTGTAGGTTGGCTAATCTGTACGCTTTCTGAATCGTTCTTATCTCGTTTTTATAACGTTACAGTGCTACGAGCCTTGGCCAGCAGCGGACGTTCTTACGTTTGCTGCCTGACTCTGTCATTCTCATTTCTTGTTGTCGCGACAATTATTTAGGCCTAAGGCCTCCACGTTTTAGATGTAAATAAGTGCACACATTTGTGCCGCATCAAAATGTAGTTTCATTTCCGAATCAGTTTCTTAAAATTTAATCTTCAGCATTAGCCAACCTTACTACTATGAGTTGAGTGTAAGAAACGGAGAAACTTAATAAATCTATTAATACAGTCCACTATCTTTATCATTTTCATCCTGGCAATAAACACACCAAGTTTCATTCTTTCTGATGGAAAAAGGCATACATGCCGACATACAACACATTTTTACGCGGTCCAATCGGCCGCAGCTCAACATAACATTTTATTCGGTCCCAACGTGACGGATCAACATTCTTCTTACTAACCAGTGTTCTTCAACAGACAATAGATGACACGCCAATAATTATAACTATTTTAGAAAGTAGCGTCACTTTTTAGGAGTCTAACGAACATCCGCGTAAGTCTATCACCCGCTCTCTGGCAACCAATCACGGATAGCGTCGGTAGTGAGCGCGAAAAAGATACAGCACCGGTATGGGTACATTCGAATTTACCGGCAAATATTTCAAATTCAGACCAATGGAAGTATGATCAACAAGAGCTGTAGTGAGGGAAGGACTCGAAAAATATAAAAAAAAAGTGAAGCAAACAAAAAAGAGGAAGTCTAAGTTTAATTTTCACGCAACACGGGAAACCTGCGTTACTCGATGGGAGCATTTCAATACTATAATTCTAAGTTCAAGTCAATAGATTAACTCGGTTAAATAGTTGAGAAAGAATTACAGTCATCAAGAAGTTTATTTTATATGTGTGCGCGATAGTACGTACTGACCAGAAGATGTTTAACTTGTGCGCATAGATTGCAGCAAGAAGTATACTTGTGTATTTATATGTGCGCGACGTTTAGTACTAACGCGAGCGAGTGAAGTAAATAAAAAAGGTTTAATCAAGCGTGATTAGTGCAAAGTGTAGTGCGATGTTCAACGCAGGATTACAGTTCATCATTATTTTACTTGGAATCCAGCAACAAGTAACAGTATATCATTTATGATTCACAACTCAATAACTTAACATAGAATTTGCATCTAAAAAATAACTCATCTCATTCTCAAAAGACCCACGAGTTCAGATACTAACTATTACAATTTATGCTATATGACATGTTAGGAGAGTTATTTTATAGTAAAGTAAGGAAACAAATTATCATAATTATAGAAATGGTAACGAAATTGAATAATTGACTCTATTGAAGGTTATTAAAGTTCATAGTAGTTAAGAATTTATGATACATATATGTTTTAATTAATATATTGAAGATTTAAATGTGTTAAGGGAGTAAATTTGAATCTACTTATTGCTCATTTGAGTAATACTTGATTAATATGATTTTGAAGAATCCGTAAGGTAGAGATATTAATAATTCTGTTATTAGTTATAAAGAATATTAATGAGTGTAGATCAGGCCCGCGCCCAGCACTGTTGGCGCCCTTGTGCAATTTTGTATATGTCGCCTACAATTTTTATAACGCTAATATATGGGTAAAGGTACATGTTAAGTACCTTTAAGTAAAATAATTTTAAAAAGTATTTTCATGAATTTATTTTCATTTTTATATTTTACAACAGGCACTTACTAAACTGGTACCGAACAAGCCGAACAAGTATTTTCTCCTTGAGGTATGTAATTATACATTTATACACAGAAATAAAAATATATCTGAAACATTAGATATATTTGGTTACATACAATGCATCATATAGAACAAAACTGATCAACAAATAAAAACAATCTGTTATATTAACAATGCAATACTTCATCTTTTAAAGATAAAAGTTAATGTCTAGTTATAACCATCGATGTATACTATATGGATCGCGTGCTACCAGGCAAAGTGAACGGCAGAAAACGGTCCAAAGCACGTATAGCTTCCCACACAATGGTGGGCAATAAGGCGTTTGGCGCTAAGTTAACAAGTGTATTAAACGAGTCATTCAGTCAGTAATGCACTTGTTTTAACAGTTTACAATTATTACGTTTGGGACAGTTCTACTGAAAATTTGTGCTTATGAAGATTTTATTATTATAACAATTTGTTTTTACTTTTACCTAACTGATAACAGATGAAAATAACTTAAGCGTTTACACTCATTTTAATGATTTTGTATAAAGCGGAAAATTAATTAGAGACGTTTTAAAGATTGTAAAATATGTGTATAATTTATTGATTATATCTGATAGTAAACTTAATACCAAAAAATGATTAGGCCTATATCAGCTTGCAAAAACTTTGCCGGCACAGTGTTTAGAAAACATATTTCAAACAATGATTTTTCTGAAGACAGCCATGAAGTGAAACTTATCAAATTAATAGTGACATTATTTTATATAATCTTGTGCTATAATACTGCTAAGGAAAGAACCACTGCAGCTACCTTCTCTAAGCTTGGTGTCTGCCAAAAGTTAAATAAATTTGTATTATTTAGTAATGTTTAATGTAAACAATTTTTATACAGTTAATACGTAGCTAATTAAAAAAAATGTAAATTAGCATTGCTTATTGACACTTTAACGACCATGGCGAGTGTATACGCCAGCTTCTTTTACGCAATAACATTTTAAAGTTTACGGCTCACGTCTTTTATTCTTTGTTTCCCTTATTCATATCTTTATTCGTTTGGCTTCAATAATAAATGTTCATAAATAAGAACGCAACAAAACTGTTTATGAACGCAACAGAACTTAGCGATAAACTTAAATAGTGTGTCAGAATACTGAAATCTTACAGTGAAACAAATGAGTTTATTTTGGAAAAGAACTTATTAAAAACCTCCCACTTTGGAGTCATTAATTGTTAAAATGACACAGCTATACCATTTAACGCAAAATACTGTATAATCCGCTAAAACAACAAAAGCTATAACAAAGCAGAAATGTCAGACTTTGTACATGTACAGTATAGGCTATAGCATACGCAGTGTTCTTGCCAACCACTGATGCAGCGGTCGGACCGAATTCAGTGAATGCAGTGCGCGATCCATATAGTATACATCGATGGTTATAACATGTATTATTATTTTAACTAAGTGAATTGAGCTTTTCGTGCTTTGGTTTTTGCAAATTGTTTAATTAAATCTTGGGTGTCTCGGTTTTGCCCCATGGTCGATCTTAAATAATTTTTTATTATTTTGAGTTTTGAAAAAGAACGTTCTGCAGTAGCAACAGAAACCGGCATTGTTAATAAAATAGGAAGTATTATGCTCGTATTAGGGAAAGAACCCACTAAGTTGTTAATTGTTATATAATTTAAAAATTTTTGTGGAGACGTAATAACTTTTTCATCAAAATTTTGTAAATATTGCAATTCTTTAACAAGTTCTACAGCAATTATATCTCGTTCATTGCGAGTTTCGTCGTTTAATACATTTTCAACTTTTTGACATAATTCTAGTTGTTCTTTTTCAGAATAATTTTTAAATTTATCAATATTCCATAAAAACGCGAAATTATTAGAATATGAAGAAAGAATTCGGAATCATTCATCCACTGATGTGATGATTACGTCTAGAGCATTAAAAAAACAATCAACTTTGAAATTTAAAGTTTCGTCGTACATCGGTTCATCGTCACATTCATTGTCAAACTGTTTTTTTACTTTGCGCGGTTTTAAGCCTCTTTGTTTTATGAATTTGTGTTCTATGTCTAAGCTGGATGCTATTTCTTTAGCATCAATCAATAGATCATTAAAACCTTCATTGGAGCGATAAAAATTTCTTCAGATTATTTAAATGAGTACAACACTGAGCAACATCAAAGTTCGGTTTTTGAATAATTTTACTAACAATGTCAATTTTACTTAAAATAATTATTATACCACAAAATAAGCACGCAAATGAACTCAAAATTTTGCAATTTTTTGGCCAACGATGCAGCCAAATTCTTTACTTTATTTTCAAAACTTCCTTCGCTTATTTCAAACAGAGCAGCGTATACCTTTCCAAGTTCATACTTTAAAGGAGTTATTGCATCTATTCTACTAGACCATCGAGTATCCGATGAAGGTTTTAAAGTTAAATTTGTAACATTAGATTTCCGAATTGACCATCGTTTAGTAGAAGCTGAAAAAAATACAAAGAGTTCTTCAACTAAAGAAAAAAAATTGATGCTCAAAGTATTTGATTTTGCGGCATCATTAACGACTAAATGTAGGCTATGATTGCAGCAAGGAACAAAGAAAGCTCGCGGATTCAAATCCAAAATTTTTTTTTGTAGGCCATTATGCCTACCACGCATATTTGCCCCATTGTCGTAACCCTGACCCCGCAAATCGTTGATATTTAAGCCTTCTTTCTCTAACGCCGATAAAAGAAATTTAGTCAAACCCTCGCCCAACGGATCATCTATAGGACAAAATAATAAAAAATGTTCTTCTATACTAATTCCTGTGCTTCTTAAGTTAACAGATCTTATACAAACTGAAATTTGTTCTTGATGACTAGAGTCAGGAGTACAGTCTAATAATATTGAAAAATATTTTGCCTTCTTAGTTAGTTCTAAAAATTTGGATTTGATGTTTTCGCCCATCAAATTGATTACTTCATTTTGTATTTTATCCCCGAGATAATTTTTGTAATCTTTTCTTTGAGACCGTTTTGTATGTTCTGACATAATCGGGTCGAATTTAGAAATCATTTCTATGCATTTTAAAAAGTTACCATTACTTTTCTCAAACAACTTTTTACTACTTCCACGAAAAGCTAAATTCTGCTCACCTAAAAACTGAATTACGTAGAAAATTCTTTCTATAACAGATTGCCAGTATTTAGTTTCTCTGTTTATTACATTTTGAGTTTCAGAATCAATTATTTGATTTTTATTAAAACGGTTGGAAAGATCTATCAATTTTAGAACATTTTCGATGTGTAACTTGCTCTTTTCATGAATATTTAAATGTTCACATAAATGCTGCCAGTCGTAACCAGATTCATCACTAAGGCGAACAGATTTCAAATCGCTATCATTAAAAACTTTGCAACAGAAGCAGTAAAGCGAATTTTTTGTTTCGGAATACAACAGCCAAAAACGCTCAATTTTTTCTTTGTTCGGTAGAATTCTAAAGAAATAGTTATTGGAAAACTTACGCCCCGAACTATCTCTCGGATAAAGATCCTTTTTGTTTTGATAATAAGTAGGGCCACGCTATACTAATTCTTGAATATTATTCGGACGTAATTTTTTTGGCCACATTGCAGCATCTTTGGAAAGTTCACTTATATTTTCTGTTGTGGTAATTTTTGAAGGTGTGTTGATTCCTCATTATCAGCGGGACTTGAAGAAGTTGATAGTATGCCTTCCAGAAGATGTACAGGTTCAGAATGTTGTGGTTCAGCTGTATCATTTTTGTCATTAATGTTTGGCAAAGTAGATTCGGGTTTTGAAAAAACTGCGTAATTTTGACGTGTTTTTCTAGTTCTTCTTCTCTTCTTATTTTCTTCAACAAATTTTGGTGTCCTGACAATTTCTTCTTTTTTTCTGACATCCTATAGACTGTAAAAAATTAATACATAAGTAAACAAAATGATAAATTGAGGGGTGTTTTTGCAAATCTACAATTTTTCCAAAAATGAATTTTTCATATAGTCTTGTAATAAATTTAGTGATACATCGAAAAACGTTAAGAAAACTTAACAAAAGTTAAAGTTAGTTAATATTTAAAATTATAAAGGTTACAACTATTGACAAAATATTTGTTTTGACATACGTTTATGTGTTTTAAACATAATTTGGAGCTAATATACGCAAAGTCTACTTAACATGATCGTGGAATTATTTGTTTCTATTAAGTACGTATATAAAAAATGTACGTAAAACGCCTCTCAATTGTTTATGGAAATGTTTCAACGTCTCAAACTCGGAAAGTATTGTATCAACTTATTATACTTATTTCAAAATTTATAAAAATTAAAACTTATGAAAATTGTTAAAAATATTGTTATTAGTGCTTATCGATTAATGAACTTGCGTCAATCAACAATGATGTTTACATAATCAAACAAAAAATGTCAATAATAAATGACTTTTGAGATGAAAGTTTTTGGCTTTTAATACTTAAATCTAAAATAAAAAATAAATTGTAGCTGAACTCACCTTAATGAATAAAAGATTTTCAGAACACAAAACACACCACTATAAAGTCTGTAAAACTACAAAAAAATAAGGTTTCAAAAAAAATATCTTTCCACTCATGCACCTTTTCACGTTTGACGTTAAGTTTATTATTGGGCATTGGGCAACCAATAAAGTCGCGACCGATGTAGCGCTCAGGGTACGTTCATACTGGACGCGATTTGCTTATAGGTTAGAGAGTAGAGACTGGCTTAGCAGGCTACGGTCGCAAACGTAAACAGAATTCAATTCATTCTGAGAATTGTATTCATTACGGCATTCTCCACACATAAACACGTACTTCTTTATCTTGAATTTCTCCTTATTCCCCCGGTAATATCGCCTCGGTTCGCGCGCTGCGCGTTGATAGGTGGGTGCGCGACACAAACAATAGCTTTGCATTTGTAGGTGCGTTTCGCTGAGGTTTGGCGAATAAGTGTATGTCATAAGTAATAAATAACAAATAACTAACTAAATAAAGAACAATGTAATAGCTTGCAATTCTTTTTGTTTTTATCATTCTAAATTTTGTTTTGACGAATGATTTTTTGTTTGTTAGGTAGGTATATTACTTTTTTTTACTTTTGGGTTTTGAGGCCTTTTGGCGCCCCCGGCACCTCGGCGCAGTCGTGCACCGCACGACTTTGCACTTATGTACGGCGCGGGCCTGGTGTAGATTTGAAAGATGATATTAATGAAAAATTCTCAGATGTCTTATGTAATAAGAAGGTAATAATATAAATCTTAGTATCTGACGAAGTGTTATTATTTCATAACAATCCTGAGATACTCTGCTCTGGTGCCCAAGCAAATTTATCAATAATACAAAAATGAGTGGAAGTATTTAGTAATAAATATATCTAAATATAATTTGTGACACAATAAATCAAGGTAATTACCGATTACATGCAATAAAATAAATTATTTATACAACATTCGAAAATTATGCGCGCTTCACGAGTAGTTATAGGCCTATTTGGCGCCTTAACGTAGAAAAGTAAGTAATATTTGACACAACCAACGTGTGGCATAATAACCATACTTAAGAATCTTCATATTTGACGCCCAACGACGCGGAGCTTAAAATCGAAATTTAAATAAGCTCGGCAGAATGAGATGAGTTAGATAATAAGAAATATAATATAAACTTTAAAATTAATGTTACTCGAAGTAAGACTAGAAAGTTAAGGAATTTTAATAAAATTAAAAGTAGTGAAATTACAATGGCAAGTAACGGCGATATAAATGGTAGTGATGAAGTAGAATTTGACATTAATAATCAGATGGGGGAAACAGAAAGATTTGAAGAAGTAACGGAGAACGAAGTCGTAGTGGCTCCTTTAGAGGCAAGGGGACGAACTGAAGAAAACACAACAAGTACAATACAACACACAAACGCAAATATAGACATGGCCACAATGCTACAACTATTAGCAGAGAATAATAAACAATTAATAACGGAAAACACAAAAGTACCACAACAAATATCGGAACAATTAACACAACAAATAACGCGACTGGAGGAGAGCACAAAACAACAAATAGCGGAACAAATATCACAAGTAACACAAAAACTAGAAGAAAACCATAAACAAACAAAACAACTGACAGAAAGCACCTGGAAGCTGGAAAAAAGAATTGATGAGGTTAAGGAGAGTATACAAGAAAACAACATCCAGATAAGGAAGGAAGTGGAACAATACGTAACACGACAAGTAAACGAACACAGGAACGGGTAGATCAACAAATCGAAGAGATTAAACGAGAAAACCAAGAAATATCAACGAAGTTAAGGTCAGAAGCGAAAGAGGTGGTACATGAAGAAATAGAGACACTCCAAACGCAGGTGCGGGAACACCTAGAAAGAGGTGAACAAGCGATCAAACAAACCCAGGATGCAGTCGCACAAGAGATAAAAATAATAAATAAGAAGCTAGTTATCAACAACAAGAAACACGAAGAACACTGAGTCTACACCGAGCGGAAGTTAGCCGCGAGTTAAATGAGGTAGGTGGGCAGTTAACAATGGTGAAAGAAGATATGAAGATGCAGTTAACACAAATAGGCGCAACACCAATACAACGAGGAATCACAGTAGAACACTTAAAAAGCGTGTCGTTCAACGGGGAAGGTGAGTACATGATGGAATTTATCAAAGAAATGGAGGAGATCAGAAAGGAATACTATATGAATGAGGGTATCAACTGGATTGCGAGGCATCTAGAGGGAGAGGCGGCGATCTGGTGGAAGTTGACACGACATGAAGTAGATACGTTCCAGGAATTCCAAGAAGCTTTCATAGCAAAGTATTGGAATCAGATGATTCAAGAGGAGGTATGGGACCGCCTAGAGTTCGGAAAATATAGGTACGAGAGTGGTCTCAGCATGGTCCAATATATGGAAAGGTGCATCCTACAGAATCGTCAATTGATACCACCTATATCGGACCAACACTTAATTAGAAAGCTTGCACGCCATTATCACCACGACATAGCAGTAGCTACAGTGACGAGAGGGGTAAAGAACATCGCCGAATTCCAAGTATTGTTAACGGAGTTTTCAGCTATGCGAAAGGCAAACAACGGACATGCGTATAACCCAGTTGAACAAAACCAGGTAAAGACAGAACATAAAGAACGCCCCAACTGCCCGTGGCATAATCGGAGAGTTGACAGACCGGCTGACTACCCTAATGACACCGGACGTAACTACGGGCAAAACAAATTTGAGCAGGGTAGAAGAGAAGTGAATAGGGGACAGCAAATTCAGGTCAACGCTCTCGCAAGTACAAGCGGAACTCAAGGACAGTCATCGACCCCAAATGTGCAAAGTACGAATTCAAAAAACTAAATAACTATTACCGTAGAAATAAGATAGATGTAGCAATTAGTTGTAAGGAAATCAGCACCACATTTTTGAATATACGTGATGATTTATTAGAAATAGATAAAGAAATGGAACGGACACAAAAATTTAAATGTCCAGAATTAGAAATCAATTTGAATAATGTACCCGTCGTAGCGTTAATTGACACAGGCAGTCAGATCAATGCGATTTCTGCCGAGTGGTTCAATAAAAATAAACACCGAATGGGAAAACTGGATGTATTAAGACTAACGAATACAGTCGTAAAGGGAGCCGTGGGTAAGAAGTCAAAGCAAATTACACAACAAGTGTTATTAGAAGTAAATTTTGGGGAATTCGTAGTGGATAGTGTGTTTATCATCGTGCCTGAATTAATACGTGACTGTATCATGGGAATCGAGATACTACAAGAAGGGGGGTGCGTTATTAATTTACAAAAGAATTGAATTGCATTTAATAATCAAATTACAACAGGTGATATACCCAAGAGTTGGGAGATGCTAGCGATGGCAATACACCACGAAACGGAGCCTACTACAGCCATAATCCGGGAGAAACTGGAGAAAGTTACTGAAATTAGTAATCAAACTAAAAAGAAGTTGGAAGAGGTGCTATTACGAAACCGTCAGATATTTAGAGAGGAAGCAGGCAGGGCAATCGGATATGAGCATAGGTTCGTCGTAACAGATAAAACACCGTACTGTATAAGAGGATGGCCTATTCCTTTGAAGTATCAGGAAGCCGTCGACAAGGAGGTGAAGAAAATGGAGGTGTGCGGGGTAATTGAACGTGAGGCCAGCCCATATATAAATCCTTTGGTAACGGTTATTAAGAAGGATCAATCGATACGGCTATGTCTCGACGCGCGGCGGATTAATTCAGTTACCGTCCCAGACTATGAGGGGGCGGTGCCGATTAATGAAGTGTTGGCGAGCTGCGGGGACATAAGAGTGATGAGTAGCATTGATTTAACAAGCAGTTTTTGGCAAATGCCACTAGCTGAGGAGTGTCAAAATTTAACAGGGTTTCTATATAAAGGGCGATGTTACCGATACACCGTAACCCCATTTGGCCTCAAGACCAGCCTGGCGAGCCTGACCAGAGGATTGGACCAGGTATTAACGGAAGAGGTAAAACGGTTCACAATAATATACATCGACGACTGCCTATGCGTATCCAGGAGCTAAGAGGAACATATCAGACATCTAAGTTTGCTATTGGAGAATCTGAGACAGGCTAACCTCACTGTGAACATAAAAAAATCCCAGTTTTTCCGGCAAAAGATTGACTACTTAGGCTACGATCTTTCAACAAAGGGTATTAGTGCATCACAAGACAAGGTTGCAGCAATAATGAAGTTTCCTCGACCGAAGAATCCAAAACAGCTGAAGGGATTTTTAGGTCTGACTAATTTCTATAACAAGTTTACCAGCCGATACGCCGAAGCGACTCAACCATTGCTACAGTTGTTGAAAAAGAGACCGAAATTTAAATGGACAGAGGAATTGGACCAACAGTTTGATAGGGTGAAACAGCTGTTTGTGGACACCGTCATGCTCAGGCATCCCAACCCCAACAAAAGGTTTTACTTACAAACAGATGCAAGCAAGTATGCGTTAGGGGGGCAATTATACCAGATCGACGAGGACAACCAAATCGGGGTGATTGCTTTCACTAGTCGTGTCTTCAGAGGAGCGGAACTAAATTACTTTACTACTGAATTAGAACTGTTAAGCTTGGTCCACTGTTTAAAAAAATTTAGGACGTATGTGTTGGGACGTCCATTGACGATAATAACAGATAATAAGGCAGTAACTTTTATGCAAAAATGCTAGCTAACCAATTCACGCATTACCCGATGGATCTTGGCCATGCAGGAGTACGATTTTGACGTGATACACTGTAAGGGCAATGACAACATAGTGGCTGACTTACTCAGCAGATATCCTGAAGACTCACCGGTCGAAATGCCAATGTATCAGGAGGAAGAATTAGAAATTAGCGCAATGGAGATTAAGATCAACCCGAAGTTGCGAAAACAGCTACAGAAATTTCACAATTACAGAAAGATGATGAGAAGCTGAACAAAGTCTTAATTCAAATACAAAACGATCCACACAGTAAATTGCATAGAATATATAGATGGGACAACCAGAAACTATACCGACAGGAGAGGCGAAGATGGAGACTAGTATTAACCAAGGAATTGGGTGAAGAGATACATACAGTATACGGCCATATTGGCATAAAGAGAATTTATGAATTAATCAAAGAGGATTTCACGGGGGACCACTTGTATAAATTCACAAAGCGATTGGTTCGAACCTGTGAAGTCTGCCAAAAGTGTAAGGATCACCACAGAATTGGTGAGACCAGGCCAATACTACCAAAATCTAAAGGCGAGTTGATCAGTATGGATTTTTACGGGCCGCTACCAACATCAACGGGAGGAGTAAGATGTCTATTGATAATTGTACATAATTTTACAAAATATGTGAAATTATATCCGATGAAAAGGGCAACCACCGCCACAACAGTTAATAAATTGAAAACATATATACGAGAATTGGGTAAACCAGAAGCCATATTGACGGATAATGGAGTCCAATTCACCAGCAGGTCATGGGTGAAGAACTTAGCTAACCTGGAAATCAAACCGAAGTTCACCGCCATCCGGAACCCATGCACAAATTTGGCAGAAAGGGTAAATCGACAGCTGGGAAATGTGTTTCGTGTTTAGTGGGCGGACACCACACGAAGTGGGCAAAATACATTAAATTGGTGGAGAAGACCATAAATGAAACGTACCACGATACAATTGAAATGATGCCACACCAAGCTCAGTGGGGTCAGAGACGAAGAAGAGTGTGGGAAAAATACATAGACAGAGAATTAATGAAAGAAGAAAGAAAGATAAATCCTAGAGACATATACCAAAAGATAAAAAGGAAAGGGGAGAAAAGAGCACAGAAACATAATGCCGAAGGACATCAGATGAAAATTAACGTCGGAGATTTAGTATTAATTCGGACTAACCCGATCTCTGACATAGCAAATAAGATTACGGCCAAGTTTAGTGAACTCTTTGAAGGCCCTTACCAAGTCAAAGAATTAAAAGGCAGTGCAACATATGTGGTAGCCGAGGTCAACAACCTTGAATCTGTGCGTGGAATCTTCAACAGATGAAGCCATACTACCATGAATGATTCACTACGATAATGGGGAATTTAAAAGATAAAAGTATATTAAAATTCCTTGACATGAAATATGTATGTAATTAATTTAACTTGACATGAATTATGTATGTAATGAACTTGACTTGATAAAAAAAAGATGTATGTATATAACTACTTTAACACGAAAGAATATGTATAGGCTATAAATAATTTAATATGGATAAAGTTTGTATGTAATTAACATAACGTGAATATTGTGTATGTAAAGAACATACAAAGAAAATTTTGTATGTGTAACTAAATGGACAAGAAAACAAAATGTGTAATCTAATATAATGTGATAAGAATATAAAGTAATGTAAATTTAAAAGGGACAGTGATTGTTTAAATATTATGTTTATATTGTTGACAAGTGATGTTTGTATTATGTTAATTTAGAATAGAGGGTGCGAGTTGTATAGTGTAACGGACCTAGAGGGAGAAAGTGAAAGTGGCAACTAAAGAAACTAGTTTTGACCGCATTGTACTAAAGTAGGTCACACAAAATGTAAACAAACCTTTTGATAAACGTTTGATAGAGGCATACAAAATGATTTCACAAATTCTATAAAACAATTCTGGAAATCATTTTGGGGGACAAATGAAACGTTACTGTGAACCTGTGTATTAATTTAATATGTATCTAAACACATATAATAATAAATCAACTATTAATGGTAACGATAATAATATATAATAATATAAAGCATTGTAATGTACATAGATGTAAGTAATATATAAATGAAAATTTGAATCAAAAGAGGCTCGACTATGCGACAGTCAGGCGCCGACAAAATAAGTTACAATAATAGACCCAAAACACCCTTACATGTCGTAAAAGCATAACATGTTTTGTAGAGTAAATACAGCAAAAAACGCCCATGTACCGTTAGGTTAACGGTACTGTGTCCTTCAACAGACAATAGATGACACGCCAATAATTATAACTATTTTAGAAAGTAGCGTCAGTTTTTAGGAGTCTAACGAACGTCCGCGTAAGTCTATCGCCCGCTCTCTGGCAACCAATCACGGATAGCGTCGGTAGTGAGCGCGAAAAAGATACAGCACCGGAATGGGTACATTCGAATTTACCGGCAAATATTTCAAATTCAGACCAATGGAAGTATGATCAACAAGAGCTGTAGTGAGGGAAGGACTCGGAAAAATATAAAAAACAAGTGAAGCAAACAAAAAAGAGGAAGTCTAAGTTTAACTTTCACGCAACACGGGAAACCTGCGTTACTCGATGGGAGCATTTCAATACTATAATTCTAAGTTCAAATCAATAGATTAACTCGGTTAAATAGTTGAGAAAGAATTACAGTCATCAAGAAGTTTATTTTATATGTGTGCGCGATAGTACGTACGGACCAGAAGATGTTTAACTTGTGCGCATAGATTGCAGCAAGAAGTATACTTATTTATATGTGCACGACGTTTAGTACTAACGCGAGCGAGTGAAGTAAATAAAGAAGGTTTAATCAAGCGTGATTAGTGCAAAGTGTAGTGCGATGTTCAACGCAGGATTACAGTTCATCATTCTTTTACTTGGAATCCAACAACAAGTAACAGTATATCATTTATGATTCACAACTCAATAACTTAACATAGAATTTGCATCTAAAAAATAACTCATCTCATTCTCAAAAGACCTATGAGTTCAGATACTAATTATTACAATTTATGATATATGACATGTTAGGAGAGTTATTGTATAGTAAAGTAAGGAAACAAATTATCATAATTATAGAAATGGTAACGAAATTGAATAATTGAATCTATTGAAGGTTATTAAAGTTCATAGTAGTTAAGAATTTATGATACATATATGTTTTAAATAATATATTGAAGATTTAAATGTGTTAAGGGAGTAAATTTGAATCTACTTATTGCTCATTTGAGTAATACTTGATTAATATGATTTTGAAGAATCCGTAAGGTAGAGATATTAATAATTCTGTTATTAGTTATAAAGAATATTAATGAGTATAGATTTGAAAGATGATATTAATGATTAATTCTCAGATGTCTTATGTAATAAGAAGGTAATAATATAAATCTTATTATCTGACGAAGTGTTATTATTTCATAACAATCCTGAGATACTCTGCTCTGGCGGCCAAGCAAATTTATCAATAATACAAAAATGAGTGGAAGTATTCAGTAATAAATATATCTAAATATAATTTGTGACACAATAAATCAAGGTAATTACCGATTACATGCAATAAATTATTTATACAACATTCGAAAATTACGCGCGCTTCACGAGTAGTTATATTTGGCGCCTTAACGTAGAAACGTAAGTAATATTTGACACAACCAACGTGTGGCATAACAACCATACTTAAGAATCTTTATAACTCATTATTAAGTGTTTATCTCTTAAGCTATACGGTGTTACACACATTTAAAACACTCTTACATCTAGACATGTTAATAATCTTAATCTAGATATTTATTCAAATTGATTTAATAAAAGAAATAAAATTTAAATATAATTAAGTTTTATTTTAATTGAATTTATTAAAATCATATCTGACCTCAGCTTGTTCAGTGTTATACCAATGTTTTTTAAAAATAAATTTAAAATTATATTAATTACTCTTAGACTCTCATTTGTTTCGTATTCAAAATTTAAATTATTCTTTTCTACAAAATGCAAAAAATATCAAATCATTTCAATTATTTTCTTTGATAAAAAAAAATACTATCTCAAAATTAAACTCTTTTTTTCTATATTTATCTATATGGGATCTCTCATTCTTACGACTACAACATTTACATAAGACTCTATTACATTATTTACCTAATTATAAACTTTTTTTTTAAATTCATTGTCTCTTTATATAGTCTTTATGAGCTCTTAAAAAAAAATCATTTATAAATTCATTATGCATGTCACCTCGAGTTTTTATGACCTTACGACTTATTGACGGGGTCCAGCGTTGTCCAGAGTTGGGTTACCGTTACTCCTGGCTTGACGTGGTCCTGGATATGTCCAGAGTCCAGCGTCGTTCTCCAGCAGTGTGTGGTCCGTCCCAGAGAATTAATATCGGCTGCGAGGTGGATCTCGTTCGGCTGTTAGGGGTCTAAAAAGCATCTCCCAACGTCCAGCATCTCGCGTTGCTCTTTGTAGCTTCTCTGTAGATACTCTTGCTGACTTAAACGGTCCCGGTACTCTACGTTTCCCGTAACAGTGTAAACATAATTACTGAAAACGTCTTTATTCGTTCGTAGATGAGACTTATAACAAAATAAAACTGTTCTGCCGACGGACAGCGTGTCCGACTGCAATTGTGAAAAAACAGAAGGGCTTCCAGTCAAACCCTTAATTTATACCCTCTCGAGATTCCGCACCTGTTGGTTCCGAAATTGTCCTGTCGAGACCTGCAGATCACATGATACGTACTCCTGAACCTTTTCATATATTTGCAATTTTCTGCAAATGGCAATGTTTTGTAAGGAATTGAGATAGCACAAATCATAGATAATTTGATTAAGCAGTCACTGTATTAATTTGAGCGTGTTAGTGTAATTTGCGTATTTTTGGCACACTTTATTTCGCACTGACTTCGCGTAGTGTGTCCTACTAATGTCATTTTCTTACTGTGGATAACTATAAAATTTACACACCTTTGGTGCCTTTTGTTTGTTTATACACTAATTAGTTTTCACACAGTGAATTAAAATGATTATTTTAGTAATTAATTGGGGAGGGTTGCTGGGATTCCTGTCTGTACATGCATCACTAACACACACAAGATACACGCGTAACACACATACAATCGAGCAGGTGTTCCTTGCCTGTTGGAACAGGTTAATTTCTCCCCTAGTGTAACAATGAAACATTTTTACAATCCCAGACATGTCCATTTACCCCAAACTTATAATAATTTTACAAATTTTACATTTATTCAAATCAATGCCTAATACAGCATATGGCTGTATCGTTGCATTATTCCTCTGCTTGGAAAAAACAATTTAATAAATATTTATTTATTAAATTTTTGTCTATTTTTTCTAGACAAATAAAAATAATATTATACTAGCTTAACCTTAGTTTACATCAGTTAAATGACACATAATAATGAGTAGGTCAGTGTAATGCTCGCCTGTGGTTGTATGCAATATATTCACCCCCCCCATTATAACAGCTGAGCGGTGCGTTGACCTTGGACGGGCGCAGTAGCATTGTTCTTCTCTCTCTCTCTCTCTCTCTCTCTTCTCGTTATTCATACGTAGAATTTCTTGAATGACGTCGCATGATATTTGCCGATGTCCTTTTCGTTCTCAGGGGTGTAGCTACCATTGGACGAAGCGGGGCAGTGCCCCATTATCTGTACTGGGGCCAATTTATGCAAAGGCCCCAACGTTTGATGGATTGGGGAACTTATGTTCGCCAAGCTGCCCCTCGTTTAAATAAATGGACTGAAGAAGAAAGAGGGGTTTCACTAATTCTTCCTTTAAATGACCTGCTGCAGAACTAATACAGAAAGTGCCACCTGACAGCCAGAACATCTATGCCGAATTAAAAAACGCTCTGGAATTATAGTACGGTGACCGTACATTTGTACGAAGTGTACCGTGTTCAACTTAAAATGAGGCGACAGCATTCAGGAGACAGCCTTCAAGTGTTTGAAGCGAATGTCGACCAACTGACGAGATTGGCTTATCCCGAAGAATCGGAGGACTTTCAGAAGTGGATTTCTCTCATTACGTTTAATGATGGTAACAGAGACAGTAAATTACAACAAGTGTTACGAATGGCATGGCATGATAAATAAATCAGATGGTCTTGTTCATGCTCTCCGTTTTGAAGCTGCCAAGTCGGCGACCTATAATAATCAAAGTATGCCATCATGTTGTAGCCAAATGGATCCAATACCACAGTATCGTCATAGCAGCCAGCATAAAGAGACGATTCAAGAACAATAGTTTAAGAAGTCAGCAGCGCCACACCGATGTTTCGAACCAAAGGATACAGACAGAATACCGAAGTGTTACAAGTGTGGGAAACGTGGTCATCTATAGGTAGACTGTTGGAAGAATAAAATACCAAGAGAAGGGAGTGATTGCACCAATTGGAGAAATAAAGCTCCAGAACAGCACACAGTTTCCATGCTACATAGGACCAGTGGAAACTTGATCATTAATGGGTTTGTAGAAGGTAAATCAACATCATTTACTGTTGACACGGGCGCAACAGTGTCCATTGTGCACCCATGAGTTAGTCAGCAACTGCCAGCCTCAAATTAGCTCTTGTACAATACAGACTATGACTGTAAGCCCCGTCAAAGTGTTAGGACAGGTAGACGTACGTATACGCCTGGGTCTCCTCGCGTTTAGACACCAAATGCTCATTGCAGACATTGTCGATGAAGTGATTCTTGGCACGGACATTATGAATGCCTATGAATTCGTTGTGGACTTAAAAGAGAATGTCCTGAGCATTGGCCAAGAAAAGATAAAGCTTTGCACAGGTAAAATGACAGGGTCTGCCAACCATTCAATCAAGCAAGTGGCATTGGCCGAAGAAGAAGTCAACAGGTCTGGTCAACAGGAACCGTTCCTATTCCAGGTGGAAATGGAAGAAAAACTAGCAGAGGAAGTACAAATAAGTGTAACGACAAAAGAAGTGACTGGAAAGCCAACTATGGGTGTCAAGGAAAACCCCTTGTTCGTTCCTGAGTTATTAGAAGCGCCCGGGGTAAAAGTTCCTGAAGATGAAGTTACGCAAGAGGTTTTTGATGAGAACCAAACAGACTTGGACCAGCTAATGGCATACAGATCATCAGTACATGAACCAATGCGAGTGATTCTAGCAAAACTAGCGGTTGAGCAGAAAACTCGTATTCATGGGAACTTGATGTTCGGATTACACAAGACTGAATTCAAAGAACTGGAGAATTATACTTTGCAAGGTCATCCACCTAGATTCCTTAGCCAAGTATTACTTCAGAGACGGTTTGCCAGTTCAGGGCGAACAGGCTTAAGGAGGGGGAAGTGTTACATAATGCGGAAAGAGTGTTACACCATTATGGAACATTCTGGTACATTGGAGAACATTGTTATACTCTTTCTCGGCTATTCCTGCAGCTGTAATGCATACGTGATGCTTGACATGCAAGGCATTATTATGTAATGCGGAACGTCTCGTGTGTTCAATGATGTCGTTCTAGAACCTTCTTGACTAGCCAAATGGTGTGTGTTTCTGCCATGGCTGTGCTGAAGTGTTCTCTAGAATTTTCATGTGTTTGTTACAGACGCATATTATGGAACCCTGGGCTTATAAATAGCCCATACCTCCCGCTTAGAGTTCAATGTTATATCAGGTGATTTACACAGTGCGTCACAAGTGGTGTATTAGTGAAAAATGATTATAGCGCAGAATTCTTTACATTTGACATTATTATTGTGTGTGGACAAATCTAACTGGAATTATTGTATGAGTTGATTATAAACTGTTATTTGTGATAATTAAACTTGGTTTTTAGTGACTTCATTGGTGTCTTGTATTTTGTTTTCCACTGTACCATACGACGATCAGTGAAACCATTGTAACAATATGTAGTTAGAGAGCATCATTTACATGGTAACTACTTTTAAGCTTGCACAGAAATGGATGTGAAGATGGGCCATACATTTGTAAACTTATGTGTTTGTCAACAGAAGCTTAAAGGCATAAACCAATGTGAAAGTTCGGATATGGTATACTGGGATGATGTAGTATATGATTCAGGATTATACTCCTCTGCAATGACAGCTGATGATAACTTTGCATTAAAGAAACAAGAAGCATAATCTTTTTTTATATAATGGTTACATTGTTAAAATGAATAAACTTGCTGCCAGCCAGTATAAAAACATAATGATTGCAAATAAAATTTACATTTCACTTTAATGGAAATTGAATTTGGTGTAATAAATATTACAACCATTTATGCCACAAGAATTTATGATAAAAAAAGGAAAAGGAAATTTGTATCTGCATATATTGGCATTTGTCAAATTAGCTCACCAGTGAGAATATGTCCTCCAGTTGCTCAGTGAGTTAAGAAGCAAATTGATGGCTAAGTTACTCATCACTTTTTTACTGCTGCTTGAAAAGATTGAATGTAAGTACCCAAGTTTTCTTGTTAAAATATTTAATATAGCGTGTTTAAATTCACATTTAAAATTTAACCCAGAACACTTTTAAATTATCATTATTAAATGTTAATTTCAGAAATTAATGTAATTCAATAAATTATATGAGGAGTATGGTCAAAACTTACCAAGTATTTATAAGCAGTGAGCTCGTTTGCACATATTATTTCTCTATAAAGGGCAGGATTTATCAGAGCCTGAAAATTTTCAGGTAAAGGTAAAGTATTTGTTTAAATGTGTAACATACTAATCAAAAGTTTATAAACATTCATAATAAAATATATGAATATATAAAATAATATATCTTCCAGTTATTACCACAAATATAATTATTTCACTACGACTCGGAACACAAAACTTTTTATGGGTAAAAACGTAAAAGTTTCACCTTATAACCTGAACTGGTTTTCACTTTTAAAAAGCTTCTTCAGAGGTTGCCACTGGTAGCACTGTTCGTCTTGTTGTTGGCGACGAAATCGATTTTTGAAAGATCGATGTTGTGTGTGTGGGGTGTGATATGTTCGAATAATATGTGTGATTTGAATTGCGTCTGTTCGTTTAAGATGTCGTTTTTATTTGTTTTCGTGTGTTTGTATATTTCAAATTGTTCTAGAGTGTCTAGTTTTCGGCCTTATGTGTGTACGTGTAGAATGTTCATGTTATTGTTGATGTTTTTGTATGTGTGGTTTGCAAAGGTGGATTCTACAGTGGAGTGGAGTGCCTTTGTGTGTGCAAGGTATCTTTGTTTGAAGCTACGTCCTGTCTGGCCTATGTAGAATTTGTTGCAATCTGAGCAATTTAGTTTGTGAACACCAGGTAGATTGAATTTTTTATGTGCTTTGTGTGTGTGTTCTGTTTTGTTAGTAGTTTTGTAAGCGATTCTGTATCCTGCTTTTTTGAATTTGTGGGCTATTTTTTCAGTTTGTTTGTTGATGTATGTTAGTGTTATGAATTTGTTGTTTTCTGTCTTTGTCTGTTGTTTGTTTTGTGTAGGAGTTTATTGACTATTGTTCTGTCGTATTCGTTGGATTCTGCTGGATATTTTATCGTGTTTAGTTAGTCTTTGTAGTCTTTTTCATCTAGAAGGATGTTGTTAAGTCTATGTATCATGGTTCTGAAGGCAGCTAGTTTGTGTTGTATTGGGTGATTGGAGGAGTTGTGTATTAGTGTGTCAGTTTTCTGTATATACTGAATTTGTGCCTGTGTTTAAGTTTTGTGATGAAGAGGTCTAAGAAGTTTATGTTATTGTTGTGTTCATATTCGGCATTAAAGGTTATGTTTTTATGTATTTTGTTTATGTGCATTAGTAATTGTTCATATTGTCTTTTGTTTCCCTGTATAGTATTAGAATGTCATCAACGTATCTGTGCCATTATAGTATTTTATGTGATACAAAACTCACATAAAATACGTTCTAAACTGAAAAGGATAATCAGGTGAATTAAGAGGGATGTGAGGAATGAACAATTTGTGTCCAGAGCCTATAAACATTGTTTCATCCATTATATTCGTACCATTACAATGTTTGGGAGGAATTTCCATAGTAACATGATTGGTGCTCCTAATTTGAGTCTAAGCATGTGAAGAGGGTCTCCTGGAGTGTTAAGTGTATGGTGGAAATCAACCAGGTAGTTTAATGAGTCATCAACATCCACCATGGAATCAATTGAGTCATGTTACCATCTCAGATGCCGATTTTGCCAATATAATGCTTTTAATTTCTGCAGTCATTTCAATTTTGGGTGTCAATATTGTCACCTCTTTAAGTAAAAATACACTTTTTTACAGCAAAACAATTGAGAGAACTGTTCAGTTGTTGAGTTCAGTTGAGAGAACTGTTCAGAAGGATTCTCATAGTAGTTTTAAATAAGATAACATTTTTATTTCCAGCCAGATGTAAGAAGACTTCCAGATAATCCTTTGCTAAATCAGCCCTTGTTCCCTCAGTATAGCAGGAAGTGTTTGACTAAAGTCTCACCTGTGGACTGTTGCTTTGGATGTCTTTTAATATATTGTCAAGACATTCATTACCTCTCTTGTGGGCCACAGTTAACTCATTTCAGACAATTACCATGCAGTCTTTGAGAACAGAGTTGTGTTACTTTGCTTAGAGATGTTACACAGATGTGTTTCAGGCCATATGCTTGGTTACTGCTTTTATTGACACACTTGTACTTTATTGACATATTTATCAGTTTCATATTTCTATGTTGATGTGGCATTGAAAGTGTGGGTAAGGATAGGGTTGTACAGAACCACCCATTGATTGTCTAAACCAGTTCCATTAATATTGACCATAATAGCACCATTGCGGGAGACCATCTGTAGTATTCTGGGTACCTGTCATTGGTAGTCCAAGTGTCTTTGATGACAGTTTGAGAGCGAGAATATTGCTTGCTACATGAACCATTTACCAAGCAGGGAGAGTTTTTGTCAAAGCTGTCACAAGGATCATGGACCATAGTTGTCTGAACTATGTCATGCAAATCAGGATCCAAGCCAGGGTTGGGTATCATCAAATCCATTTAGGTAGGATTTATTTGATCTTGAAACCACAGAAGGTGTGAAAAAGATGAAAGTAGGGAAACCCTATTGTCCCTCATTGTACTGTATGATGAGGGACTGGAACACTTTCAACAATAATATCCTCAACGTCCATGATTCAACAAAAACTGAATGAAAGTAATAAATTGATCAAAGTAATAATAAAATGTTGTTCTCTTAAAACAGAATGAAATAAAATAAATTTCTTGGTCTGTAGCAAAAATATTAGAAAATATACAGACCAGAGAGGAATTGATGTAAGAGGTGGAGGTGAAGAAAGTGTGAGGCAGAGAGACAGGTTGTTAGGGGAACAATCTGAATGGAAGGTGTAGTCAGGGGTGCTGATCCTATGATAATCCCCCCCCAACTCCTATGATGCTTCCCCAATTTTATTAAAAAATCCCCCCCTTTTTCTGACAAGAGCTTTTCTCTCTTTTACAGTAAACTTTCTTACCTAATCGAGCAAAGGCCGGGGCTTTCTAACTTAAAACTACTACAAAATATTACCTTTTATCGAAACAATATATTGATTGTAGGTAGTTATAAACTAAAAAAAATAAGGATTTCTAATAATAAATCACAAGTTAATATTTTTAGTAAAACATGATTTTTTTTACAATACCAGTACTCTATGACTTTATTGAAAAGATACTTAGTTAAACAGGTTACAGATCGAGTTTAAGGTTTCCCTGTGTGGCAGCGCGTTGACACTTTGCTGTTTGATGCTCGACAAGAACACGTTGTAAGTTCGTATCTCTCTGGATACTTGCCTATGAATCAGGGATCACTTCCATGCTGGGCATTGGTTGTGTCGATAAACGGCATTGACTGTAACAAAGTACATCTGTTATCCCTAACTAGATTCGGCGGCACAATTCTCTTATATGTTCCTCAGCTTCCTTATCGACATTCACCATCCTCAGTGCTTGCCATAAGCCACCACATGGTGACACCTTGAACTCGATCTGTAGCCTCTTTGAAGCATCAAGTAGAATACTAGATCCTTTTTCCGTGCACACCTCGCCTACAGCCCGCTCGAAAGTCAACTGGGTAGATTTATTGTGCGTCTGATATGTCTACGTTATAAGTTTTTCACAGTTTTGTAAATTTAGGGAAGATTTTTCATACAATAGTAAAACAAATCCCCCCAAAAGTTTTCTAAATGTCGGCGACACAACCCCCCTCTCTAGGCACCCCTAGGTGTAGTAAGGAACTGAAGATTGGGAGGAAAATAATGCAAAACTTGGTTTAATTCATGGTATATGTAGCTGATAATGCTATAGTGACACATTTATCAACATTTTATAGTGAGGGACAAAAGAAAGCTGAAAGGAAGAAAAGAAATATAACTATTGAAGTTCAGCTGAGGGGTTTTGACAATGAGCAGGAGAAAACCAATTATATAAGAACTGGGAGGAAAGAAAAAGAAAAAACCAGAAGAGAATTTATAGACTAAAAATTTCAAAAGGGGTCTAGTTTTAAAAATTTAGAAAAAATTGTTAACAATAAAAATATGGAGTACTTTAAAACTAAGCATAGAATGACTGTTTACAGACATGAAAATTTGATTAGGTTTAAGCATCGATGTATACTATATGGATCGCGTGCTGCCAGGCAAAGTGAACGGCAGAAAACGGTCTGAAGCACGTATAGCTTCCCACACAATGGTTGGCAATAAGGCGTTTGGCGCTAAGTTAACACGTGTATTAAACGAGTCATTCAGTCAGTAATGCACTTGTTTTAACAGTTTACAATTATTACATTTGGGACAGTTCTACTGAAAATTTGTGCTTATGAAGATTTTATTATTATAACAGTTTGTTTTTACTTTTGCCTAACTGATAACAGATGACAATAACTTAAGCATTTACACTCATTTTACTGATTTTGTATCAAGCAGAATATTAATTAGGAGCGTCATTAGATGTTTTAAAGATTGTAAAATATATGTATAATTTATTGATTATATCTGAGAGTAAACTTAATACCAAAAAATGATTATATCAGCTTGCAAAAACTTTGCCGGCACAGTGTTTAGAAAACATATTTCAAACAATGATTTTTCTGAAGACAGCCATGAAGTGAAACTTATCAAATTAATAGTGACATTATTTTATCAAATCTTGTGCTATAATACTGCTAAGGAAAGAACCGCTGGAGCTATCTTCTCTAAGCTTGGTGTCTGCCAAAAGTTAAATAAATTTGTATTATTTAGTAATGTTTAATGTAAACAATTTTTATACAGTTACTACATAGCTAATTAAATAAAATAAAAAAATTAATGTAAATTAGCATTCCTTATTGAACACTTTAACGACCATGGTGAGCGTATATGCCAGCTTCTTTTATGCAATAAACATTTTAAAGTTTACGGCTCATGTCTTTTATTCTTTGTTTCCCTTATTCTTATCTTTATTCCTCTGGCTTCAATAATAAATGTTCATAAATAAGAATGCAACAGAACTGTTTATGAACGCAACAGAACTTAACGATAAACTTAAATAATGTGTCAGAATACTGAAATCTTACAGTGAAACAAATGAGTTTATTTTGGAAAAGAACTTATTAAAAACCTCCCACTTTGGAGTCATTAATTGTTAAAATGACACAGCTATACCATTTAACGCAAAATATAATCCGCTAAAGCAACAAAAGCTATAACAAAGCAGAAATGTCAGACTTTGTACAGGTACAGTATATAGTATACGCAGTGTTCTTGCCAACCACTGATGCAGCAGTCGGACCGAATTCAGTGAATACAGCACGCGATCCATATAGTATACATCGATGGGTTTAAGAGATGGGATAGGATTACAAGCAGTAATTAGTCCAGTAAATGGTGGTATATAATATAGGGACTACATAGATCAGATCCAGAAATGAAGAGAAGCTTAAAATCTTTGAGAGAAGGATAGTAAGGGTGGTTTTTGGGTAACAAAGATAGGGGAAGGAGTGTACCTAAGGCTCGCAAATCTGAAGAAAAAAAAAAGAAAAAATGACAAAGGTATAGTATGCTGTTGTGATGAGACAAATCAAGGGGAACAAATATTTTTTGGTAATTTGTAGCAAACCATTTTGAGGGAACCTTTTTTGACTACCCAGTGTGTAACTTTTGGGAACGGCCTGTAGCGCCGAGCTAGGTACAACTTGGTACAGGAATGTCGGTTATCAGCAGAGTGCATGTTGGAAATACTGAGAATCGACCACGTGGCGAGTTAAAAGAATTTCCATTGCTCAGCTTCTGGAACATTCGATGCAACCAGCCAATAAGAAAGGGCGTTATAAAATCTACGTCTGTTTTGAAAGCCATGCAGTCAACACCCAAAGTCGATTATAGTATACACTGCGAGCGCCGCTCGCACAGTTCATCACCACTAGTAAGACAGTACGGTCGATAGTCCAGCAACCGTCTCAGTAAAAAAGCGTCGGGAGACCGTGTTACGTTCTATTCTTTTCACTTACCAATTTCCACACCGTTGCTTTTACTTACCTCACACTTACACGCCACCCTGACTTACCGAGCACAGAAGATTCCAAATTATTTATAGGTCGCCACCGATATCTTTAAAGGGTAGATATGGAGATCTTGAAACACTTTTACTTATTTACCAAGTTCGTTAGGTGAAATTTGCCATACGGGATAGGTGATGTTAGTTTGGCGTAATAATTGACTTAACACATGGTTACGCTACTAATCCATTTTATTAATACTCATTTGAAATTTACTTTTCTATTTGTAATTCTTTCACCATTCATCACATTTTTTAGATAATCTCAGACGTTAAACATTGTAACAAATATTTAATTTTGAAAATACAAAGTATTGGTTATTGTCTCCTTTGTTGGAGAAAATGCATACAAAAGGACAAAGCAAAAGAACAACTTAATCTATAGTAACGCTACTGAAATTTTAAAGCAACCCAGCTCGCTCATTCTCAACATTCATACTTGCCCCCCTATTACATTTTATCTTCCCACTCCCATTATAATTGACTAATTTTTTCCAGTTTTAAAAGAAATGGATTCTAGTTGTTGGCCAAATATTAATCTTAATTACTCTTACTGCATGTGCTCACTGGTTCCGCCGCATATCGTCCGCCACAGTTTTACGTAAATGTTCCGAAAGTCATTACTAAATTTTGCATTTGCTGAAGGCTCACTGGTGATGTTACATATTTCACATTATTTTAGACATTTTGAATACACACTTTACTGGTCGGCCGACCCTAATTCGCTCGAGCAATGTTTTTATTGACCACGCGTGCTCTAGAGTTCTATGTCGACTGTCTAACGCCACGCTAAGCGTCGGTAAAAACCACATCCGCCAGCCTGCGCACTGATTGGTTGATTCGCTCACGTGGCAGGTTAATTAGCCACGTGGTGGTCACTTCCTTCAACGACTTTGGTTTTGAGATTATAAACAGCGGCACATGAGCGCGTACACCCCCGCATTCCAATGTTTTTATCTCTTCCGTACCTAGTGCCTCCTGGCACGACATTGATTACAGAATGTTACACAAATCAGGGTTTAGTGACCATAAAGGACGCCCAAATAATTATTAAATTAAAATAAAAAATATTCCTTCAAATTAACATTAAACTGACAAATAGCTATTCCCCTTCAATTGCCCCGTTACAACCGGCGTGTGTAAATACGCACGGCCTGCCCCAAAAATTATGTAAAAGAAGAAGAGATAGTTGAAAAAGTGTTAGTGACATCTAAAGAATGTAAAAGTGAAACATTGTAACAGTGTTCAGCGGTAACGAAAGTGAAAGTGAATGGCAAGATGGCGGAGCTATTGGGATAGCGTGGACAGTTAAGTACCATACATAAGACTACCAAAAGGTTTTTAATCAAATAAATTAAAGAGCTCATAAATAATTTAGTGAGGTAAAAAAGTATGAGAGAGAGAGAGAGAGAGAGAGAGAGAGAGAGAGAGAGAGAGAGAGAGTGAGACAAGTACTGGTTTGTTAAGTAATTATTCCTTTGTAGATCACAGTAATTATTCATTGGTAGTTTTATTGTAATTATTCATCTGTAATTTCATATAGATAATTTGAGTGTCATAACATGGAATAGTTTGTGAAGTGGAGAGAGAGAGGGAGAATTGGAGTTTTGATATATAATAAAAGAAAGAGATTTGTTTAGCATAACATGTGTTAAACTTAGTCATTGCGCCTCATTACCATTTCCTATACTCTGTGCTGAAAAAACTCGTCTAACGAATCTGGGTGAATTTTCTGAGATAAAGGAAGTCAGATTGCAAAATTATAGCAATGTATTAGCCTGAATTAATGTATTGGCTGCCCTGAAGTTTTCTGGTGTTTGAAGGTAAGTGCATAAAGATCGCAAAAGACAGGTAAGATTCTGCCAGTTAGGAATTTATTCAATTTGTTTATTACATTACAATTGGCGCCGCTGCCAGGATTTTGATATAAATTTTATATTAAATAGACCTGTTTTGAGCACAGAGTAGGTGGTGGTAAACGGCGTTGTTTTTTTTGTATTGATAGAAATCATGAAAGGTGTGATTAAAGGTTAAGACAAAACATTGTGTATAAAATTATTACGAGATTTTGTTTATATAATAAGTGATAATTAACTATTATCCATTTAATTAAAAAAATAATTAAAAAGTCGGAGAATGAAAAGGAAATCAATTTGACTGACCCAGCTCAAGTGAGTGAGTCTGGAATTCAGTCAATGACCGAGTCAGCTGTTATGAGCGGCATGGAAGTTCATTCAACTCCCATTGCAAGTAGAGACAGCGGTTTAACCGAATCAACTGTTGTAGACGAGTCAATAGTGCATTCCACACCAATTCCAATTAAAAAATATGATAATCATGATATAATGAAATATGATGCATTTACTTTTAGAGCAACAGAATAAAATGTCTCATGATATCAATAGTCGTTTTGATATTAATAATGAGAAGTTTAATAAGTTAAAGGGTGATATGAATGAAATAAAAGAACAGCAAAATGTAAAATTTAATGAAATAAATACTAGTATAGTAAAGCAGTTTAATAAGCATTGTGATGAGTTCATAGAGTCACAAAAACAAAGTATTGAGAAAATGAAAGTGTGGAAAATAGATACAGGTAAGTGTAATGAGAATATAAATAATGAAGTGATAGATGACAAGACAAGTCATGGGGAGGTAATTACAAATAATAATAAGGGTAGAATTGACAAGGTAAGTAATGTGGTTAATAAAAGTGAAAATAATAGTGATATAATAAGTAATCAGGATGATATAGATGAAAATGGGGTATCTAAGAAGGGTACATTAAATAATAGTAGTGGTAATGTAAGTATAAAGTTAGTAGAGGTTAGTAATGTGGTATTAGTAAGTGTTATTGATTTAGAAACAGAGTACAAAGAGAGTTGTAATGGATATCGGGGGCAGAGGGCAAATTTTCCCCGTTTTGAATGTGGAGTAAAGGCTCCACGTGTGTTTAAGGAGCATGTAAGTTCCTTCAGAGTATATTTGGGAGACAATTGGTCTACAAATAGTCCCTTAAGTTTTTGTGTACCTGGTAAAGCCCGATGGTGTTTAAATAATGTTGTATTGCCCTCTGCATGGAATGTAAATGTGAAATGGGGTTGGGAAAGTGATTTTGTGTGTGTGTGTGAGAGAGAGAGAGAGAGAGAGAGAGAGTTGTTCAAGGTTAATAGGGGTTATGAAGAGTTAGTGAAGAGGTTAAATAGTGAGGGAATTATTACTAATAATAAAGACTTACATTATGAAGTAAATAGCACAGTAGCAAATGATGATTATTTTGAGAATAAGCACTTACCTGGATATAAAATGGGTATACTAGTAGTAGATGACTATAATGATGAATTGATAACGGATTTAATGGGGACGATTAATACTAAGGGACTTAACCACACCTAATGTAGACAGGTTTTATGATAAAATAATATGTAATAATCCTGGGGTGTATTACTATGGTATAATGGATAAAGCAGATGTAAATGGACATTATATTAAAAAAGAGAATATAATGTATGTAAACAAAACCGAAATGTGTAATCTGGGTATCAGATTAATATTTGATGATGGAGGTTAGACAGTTATTGTTAATGAACATTTAATTATGTGAAAGTAGTGGGTATAAATACTGGACTGAATAATGTAATGATTTTTGGTTAACAAGGACATTTGAGACGTAAATTGTGTATAAAATTGTATTGGTGTTACATTTATAGGCCTATGTATTGTATACTAGGTTATGTTGTTGGTATGTACATTGTATTTTGTGTGATCAATGTTTACAATTATGATTGAATTGATAACAACAATAATATTTTATTTTGATGGAATAATTGATATTATTGAAATTTTATAATGAAATTACATGAATTTAAATGGGTTAAATAATGGAATTAAATTAATTTGAGATGATTTAATTAATTTAAAATGTTTTAAAAAATGGAACGTTTGGTAATAAATTAAATTTTTTTTTTTAGATTTGAATTGTAGAATAAATGGTAACTGATTAAAATGTAATGGATAGAAAATCAAAGTTGAAATGATAATCAAAGATAAGCGTTTAAAAGGTTCAATAGAAAATGAATATTAAAGTTGTAATGCTAATAATGTTTATTTAAATGCAAGGGTGAAATGTTTGTTAATGTAATGTTAGTAATGTCTATTTTGAGCTGAAGTATTTGTGAAATATAAAGTGTTTATTTGAGTATAATTGTGTGTAGGTATAAGACATACATTAAATGTTTTAACTGTAGATTTCCCAGCTTTCGGGCGGTCACGGCTTCACTGAACCCTGACCGTGGATTTGGATTTTCAGTAACAAGTTATGGGCAGACTTATTGTACCCTGACCATAGTTTGTTATTTTCTAAATTGGTGAATATATCCGTGCGACGTTAGAAATGAGTTATTAGACACTGACAGGAATGTGACACCAAATCAACAAGAAATAAATTGTCCTATAATTAATGTACGAATTAACGGATGTAGAATCAAAATGTTAATCGATACAGGTAGCCAATTAACTGTACTAAACAATAAGTGGGTACAACAAAATAAAAAATATTTTAAAAAAACGGCTATTTTACCTGTCAATAATATAAATGTTATTACAGCCATGAATAAGAGAGAAAAGGTTAGACAGCAAGCTTACGTAACTTTAAATTGTAAGGACTTAGAAATAACATATCCTATGATCATAATGAATAAACTTATATATGATGGAATTATTGGAATAGATTTATTAAATACTTTAAGTGCAAGGATTGATATTAATAACAATAAGATTTTTTGTAATTATAAGGATGTTCTATATGAATTAATTATGAATGAAAATGAAGAAAATTGTGAGGTAAGTGGAAAACCTATTGTCATATCCAACCCACGTATACGATATGCACCTACTCAGCATGCTAATACAGCCGAAGAAGGAATGTCATCTCAGGAAGAAGCGAAGTTATTTAAATTAATAGAAGAGTATAACGATGTATTCAGTGATGTACAGACGCAGACCACAGTCTACGAACACGCTATTATGGTAGGCTATCAGACCCTACAAAATTTGTCAGACGAACGTATCCAATACCCATGACGTACGAGGGAGAAGTTGAACTGGAAATACGATGGATGATAGAAAATAACATCATTGAGTGGTCGAACAGCAACTTTCTTAATCCTCTAGTTGTAGTAAAGAAGAAGAGTGGAGAAGTACGTTTATGCCTGGACATGAGGAGTTTGAATAGCGTCGTTCTACGTGAATTCGATTGTGCACCACCTGCGGACGAGTTATTTGCAAAGTGTGAAGGAGCACGTTATTTGACTAAGTTGGATTTACGGTCGAGTTTTTGGCAAATTCCAATTAGAAGAGAAGATAGAAAATACACCGCCTTCCTATACAAAAATAAATGCTACCAACACAAGGTAGTTCCCTTTGGTTTGAGCACGAGTTTGGCTGCGATTGTAAAATGTCTGGAGAAAGCATTAGGACCAGAAGTGGAGCCTTACACCATAGTGTTCGTGGATGATATCTTGGTAGTATTAAAAACACTTGACGAACACATTGAACATCTTAACACTATATTCCACAAGGTTAGGGAAGCCCATATATCCCTTAACCTAGACAAGTGCGAATTCATAAAATCCTCAATCCAATTCATAGGCCATATTATTTCATCCTCAGGTATTCAACACGATCCCATAAAGATATCCAGTATTACCGATTTCCCTACACCTAAGAACATTAAAGGGTTACGAGCATTTTTGGGACTCACAGGATACTATAGAAGAATCTCACAACAATATGCAAAAAGAACATAATCGTTGCTGGAGTTAACAAAGAAAATCACAAATGGAAGTGGGAGAAGAAACATCAAGATGCCTTCGACCAAGTCAAGAAGTTATTCATTGAAAACATAATGCTTCATCATCCACAGTGAGATGGAAGATTCGTTATCTACGCAGACGCTAGCGACTACGCGTGTGGAAGTGTGCTGTATCAACAAGATGCTACAGGAGAACACCGTGTCATTGCATATGCCTGTAGAGTATTCAAAGGGGCAGAGAAGCAGTACTCTACATCTGAGAAGGAGATACTTGCTATAGTATACGCTCTGAAAGAGTTTCGATATTATATTTACGGAACGCATTTTGAAATACATATGGACCATCAAGCGTTATCATTTCTATTAAAATGTACTATAAAAGATTGTAAAGGGAAAGGTAATTTTATAGCCGATACATTGAGTAGATACGTCACAGAAAAGTGTGAAGAGGTCTACGAAAATAACCATAATGAGTTACAACTGTTACCTATTAAATTTACTGCTGATAATGATGTTAAACACATGCTGAAGAATCTAGCTCAACAAGAAGACTTAGATGATGCTACGAGATCACCTACCAGGCCATTACAAGGTACAAAATGGAGTCTTATATAAACTAATGAGGCAAGATTGGAAGGTAGTATTAACAAATGATATGTTGCATAAATTGATTCGACCAACACACGAAAGTTTAGCACATGCTGTTGCACTTCAATGTTACTTAAGCCTATGTGAAGATTTCACCATCAATAATATGTTCAGGAAGATTAAAAAACGAAAGTAAGAAGTGTTATGAGTGTCAAACAGCAAAAGGGCAGAATCTACATACCTATGTGGAATGCTGAGTATCCAGAAGGACCAGAAAGGAAAGCTAATTGCAGTGGATTTTTTGGGACCACTTCCAAGATCAAGTCGTGCAGTGAAACACATACTTGTTTGTATTGATGTATTTTCCAAAGCCGTCCATCTGTATCCAATTATGCGACCCACAACTAAAGTTGTTTTGAAAATACTCTTTCAGAAATACATTCCTGCATATGGTAAAATGAAGAAGGTACTTAGCGACCAAGGAGTGCATTTCCAGAGCGATGTATGGGAGAAGACTCTTCGTGAAAATGGAATACAACCTGTACTCACATCAGTATGACACCCACAGGGAAATCTCGCGGAAAGAGTAAATAAAGAGTTAGGTAAATATCTTTGAATCTACTGACACGACCAACACAACAAATGGGCAGAGTATTTACCTTTCTTTGAAAAAGCAATAAATGAAAATTATAGCGAAGCAACAAGTCATACGCCAATCGAGCTAGATGAAGACAAAAAACCTATTAGATTCTGGACCAAATATGTAAGCAAGCCAGAGAATCAAAATGTACCTATTCCATTAAGTGTAAAGGTTGAGTACGCTAAACAACGCATCATAGAACAAGGTAACAAAAGGAGAGAAAAGTTCAATTGAACACATAAATTACAACGATTTGATGTAGGAGAACAAATTCTGTTGAAAGCTAATCCCGTCGGAAAATGCATCGACAACACAGCGAAGAAATTCTTTCAGCTGTACAATGGACCTTATACGTTGAAACAGCGTGTGGGAAGACACACATTCGTCGTAAACGACAAGGGGAAGGAACAGTGGCGTAGCTAGACTCTCGGGGGCCCCGGGGCAGATAGATGGATTGGGGCCCCCTCCATTATTGAAACGAGTACTAAAAAAAAATCATTTCCACAATTATATAACCCCCTCTCCATAAGTATATGTAGATGTTAGTCAAATTTTATAAAATTTAAACTATAAATAATCATCATTGTCAAATAAAAACATATCTTCTTAGGCCACAAGGCTTTACCCAAAAAGAGTAGATACAATAGGGAGAAATACAAAAATTAAATGCAGATTAAATTGATATAAAATATATTTTATACTTTTACAGTACTGAGTGAAAGAAGATTATTACTTACAACTTAAAGCAAGTAAAACATAACAAACAAACTAATTCAAACTTTGACAAATAAAAAACAATTCAATACAAGAAAGCTTGGTCAAGCAAGCTTAGAACTCATTAACTCACTGAAATATTCTGAAAGTTTTCATTTAAAGGTTTCTTTCTCGACTTAATATCGGCAAAAACATCAATTATTTGTGAAAAGTTCAGTTTTCGTGCTCTATCATTTTCAATGGATAGAAGGGTCAAACCACTTAGGCGCTCCTGACTCATCGTGCTTCTAAGAAAGGGGTTAATTAGTTTGGGAAACGACCTTTCTGCTTTAGCTACTGTGATAGGCACTGTCAGGTACATAAAACATGAAGTACAGACATCAGGATAGGTTGAAACTAAAGTACTGTTTTCAATAAAGAGAAAATCCACAAGCTCCTTCACATTAGACATTTTCTTGATTTTACTTAGAAAAGCCTTACGCACGCTGGAAATCTGTGCAGGAAACGTTTGAGATACATCTTCAGGAAACTTCTGTGCGAATTCTTTTGCCCCTTTAATAAGATTTTCATCAGAAGCACTATTTAGGAAATAAGGTTGTATCACTTTGTAGGTGTTGATAACAGATTTCATTCCTTCAAATCTCTTTTCCATCTGCACGCAAAGTATATCTAACATTGGACAAAATACTAATACTTTAAATCTGCTCTCTGGATCATGAAAGCGATGGTCTTCACTCAGTTCGTCAAAATGCCTTTTTACTATACTCTTTCTTTTTTCAGAGAAGGTGCATGGAATTGCCCATTTGGAGCAAATGCTTGAAGCTTCTTTTACAAAATCTTTGAACGAATTCCGAATTTCTTTTATTCCCGAGAGAGTTTCTTCTAGTAGATCATACGCTGTAACAATATCCATACTTTCAGATTGCAGACATTTTGATACTACTGTATATTGATTTGCTGCAAAACCTTCATTTGTACAACCAAAAGCAAAACAAAGTCAAATGATTCGAGTTTTTTCTTCAGTCCGATCGCATCATTTCTCTCTTTTGCCTTATCACTTGTAACAATCAATTTAGAAAGCCCTTTCATTACATCGCCGAACCTCTCTTTTAGGGCAAAAACTGCTTCGTATCTTCCTGCCCATCTTGTTGGGTTAAGAGTTTTTAATGTTACGTTTGAGCTACTCTCGGATACGTTTTTCAACCCGAGCCAATGGTTTATGCTGTGGCCGAAAAAATTATAAATACTTTGAATATCGTCAAAGAATTGTGATATTTCAAGGTTTGCATCTACAGCGTCTTTCAATACTAGATTTAAATTGTGACTAGCACAATGCACAAAGTATGCGTGAGGTGCAATTTGTTGTATTTTTTTCTGAACTCCATTGTACATGCCGCTCATCACACTAGCTCCATCATAGCTCTGACCTCAACATTTCTTTATATCAAGACCTTTTTCTTCAATAGACTGGATTATTTTACTTTTCAAACCACATGCACTTTGATCTTTAACTTCAGTGAAAGAAATGAATGTTTCGCAAATCTTCAATTTTATAGGTTTATTGTTTTCGTCGCTCAGGACTTTAACGTAACGATACACCTCACTTAATTGATCAATTTTAGCGATGTCCTGGGTTGTATCCATTATAATAGAGAAAAAAGGAGCACTGCGAATTTCTGAAATAATTTCTTTCAATACCTCATCAGCCATTAAAGAAATAATTTCATTTTGTATAGTAGGGCTCAAGTAATTAACAATACCAATACCAGTCGGCTTTTGTAAAAGATTTTTTAATACAGAATCATAGTTAGACAGGAGTTCCATGATAGATAAGAAATTTCCCTTGTCAGAGTCTTCAATTTTACTACTTCTGCCACAGAAAGGTAGGTTGCACGTGGCTAAAGTCAATGAAACATTTATAACTCTTTCTAGCACATTTCTCCAAAAATTCCTTCCTTGTCTTAAACTTTTATCCAATGCTTCATCTATTATTTCGTATTTTCTCCACTGTTCATAAGCTATGCAAGAGTCTGTGTGATGCTGCGATTGTTCGTGGTATCGGATACGTTCTGTAATATGTTTCCAGTCTCGTACTCCACTGTCACGCCACGGGTTTGAGAATACAAACTCCACTTGTTGAGGGAACAGCCAACAATGTTGGCAGTAAACACAATCCAATTTTTGTGAATAGCAAAGCCAGCTTCTGTTTAACTTAATACCAGACTTTGTGATGAAACAAAAAAAACGATTTGAAAATGATCTTCCAGATTGTTTAACATCTTTTGGAAAGGGGCCACAAGGTTGACAAGGGCCTGACGCTATGATCTGCTTCCTTGTTTGTAGGTCGTTTATAACATTTGGAAATTCAATAACATTTGGTACAAGGTGACTGTTATCATCAGATTGAGTAATTTCTGTCAAAGAAGCCTAAAAACAAAAACACTTAATCAGCTATATTATTTAGAAGACCAAATACAGATCTCCATAGGATCTGTTAAAATGTTTTAGGGCGTAAAAAAAATTGAATGAAATTCTTAATAACAGCCCAACTTTAAAAAATCAACATTGTAAACTACATTTTAAACTATCTTTATTTTTTAAATAAAATCATTGTAGGCCTAGTTAATAAAACGACGTAGTTTACAATCTTGTTATTTCATATTTTTGCCAGAAAGTGAGAAAATAATAATATAATATGTATTTAAGATTTGTATACTTTAAAACCTTAAAATTTTTAAAGTTTATAATGAGAGCCTTACACAAAAACTATGGCTGTACATTGTCATAGTAAGTTTATCTTCAATTTACAAAAAAGGCCTTATTATTGAATTTTGCTCTTATTGCCAATATCTCTAAGGATAAATTGTTAAAAACTGTATTATAATCTTATTTTTATATTAAAAATTTTATATACTTTTTTTATATTTTTATATACATTAATAAACTGTATTACAATTAATATATTTATAATACATTAAAAGTAGCCCTATTCATTCTCAATCACAAACAAGATGCCGGAATTTTCTACCGCCACTTAACTGTGTTAGTTCAAACGAAAAAGTTACCTTCTAAACTATTAGCTGACAGATAATTTGGATATCAGTTTTGCTGGCTTTTAAAAATAAATTATAAGCTTACAGCTTATTTGATCAAGACTTAATATTGATCAGAATCCGATATATATATCCCGAAAAATAATTTTTTATGCATATTTGTAATTGATGCATATAGGCTATATGTTACTGTGAAAGTTGATAATACGATTATTGATAATCACTAGTGATTATCAATAATCGTCGAATTATCAACTTTTACATTAACATATACAAATACGCGTATATGTGCTATACGCTGAAAAAAATTTAAGCAAAAATGTCTAGGATGTTTTACAATCGAAGTACACGAAATCAAACCTTACGATAATTAAAAGGCCTTAGTATAAATTTTACTTGGTTAACTGAATAAAAATTACGTATGTACCAAGTAAAATTTTGAGAATTTGGGACGATTTGAGTATAAGTATGTATTTTTATGAGACGCGTTTGCATATATTTGCATAAATATGATGCATATATATGTACATGTGCATCAATTGTGAATATGCATAAAAAACTTTTTCACGGGATATATGTACTCACGATGTTTCTATCAGATAGCCGGCCAAGATCCTGAGATGGAGTTACTTCAGCATTGTCTATTTCTTGTTCCTTCTTAGAACAATTCTCTTGAGATAATTTTTCGTTTAATGAATCTGCAGAGAAAGTATATTGTTATTAAACTTGAACAAATATAAACATTCACAATGTAGCTGCATTATAGGTAAAAAAAATGTGCGAGCATCATAACTCTTAAATAAAATAAGTTACGTTTATACATATACATTCATTAATATATATAAACTTTCACGTATGAACTTACTATTCGTTATCACTTCCCCAAACGTTTCAAGGTGATGTGCCTCTTCCTCAGTGGGAGGAAATACTGGATGTCATTTTACAGAATAACCGTTATGGACTATAGGTGTGTGGGGTGGGGGTTGATGGTGGGAAGGGAATGGCGCTGAGGTTCAAATTGTGTGTTTGGATCAGTGTATTGAATAGTGTATGCTGTTTATAATGTAATTGTTCATTTAATATGTTGTTTGGTTGTAGTGTGTGATATCTGTATATTTCCAATTGTTCAGCTGTGTTTAGTTTTCTACTTTTAGGTAAGTAGTGTAATATTTCCATGTTGTGTTCTATGTTTGTGTAACTGTGGTTTTCGTTATGTAAATGTGTGGCAAATGTGGAATGTATGTAGTTTGTGGTGAGGGCTTTTAAATGTTCTGAAAATCTGGAGGAAAAAGATCTTCCCGTCTGGCCGATGTAGAATTGGTGACAATCATTACAATTTAATTTATAAACCCCTGTTTTGCTGTACGTGTCTGTGTCTTTGTTAGTATTATTTATGTGCTTCCTAATGGTGTTGTTGGTTCTGTAGGCTACTTTATAATTGTGTTTCCTAAATGTATTTGCAATTTTGTGTGTATTGGAATTGTAGTATGTAAGTGTTATGTACTTGCTGGGTTGTGTGCTATTGGTCTGCTGTGTTTTACTTTTTGTGTTTAGGATTCGTTTGTGTAGTTTATTTATTAATTCGGGGGTTATTCTGTAAAACGACATCCAGTATTTACTCCCACTGAGGAAGAGGCACATCACCTTGAAACGTTTGGGGAAGTGATAAAGAATAGTAAGTTCATACGTGAAAGTTTATATATATTAATAAATTTAATAAAGTGAACAAAGAGGATGAATCAACAAGATAATTATATATACATTCAAATTCATAAATTTTGAGAGAAGTTTATTAGTGAGTATAAGGTACGGTATCTAATTGGTTTCAAAAATGTCCTTACTTTCGTTTTCTTCAGTATTTAAGTTGTCTGGTAATGTTGAGGTTAAAGGTTGGTTTAACCAAGCTGATATTAACTCAGAGCATGAACGAGACGTCTCTTCCTTTCGTATTTTCTCTTTTCTGCACCACTTTTATAACTACGCTTCATTTTCAATTAATCATAAGTTAATGTCTGACTAATGAATAACTAAGAAAATCGGATAAGATATGAAAAAATGTTAAATATTTGCATGAAAACCCCTCGCTTTGTTTTGTTTACTAGAGACAACAGACAACGAATGTATAGAAGTAGATCAGCTGTGGGTTATTGAAAGCGTAGTACCAGTGCCGCTGTCAGATGTCGCTACTGTCGCTACTTTTTTTTTTTTTTAGGTAAATATGAGTGCATATCAGAAATATTTTTATTCTTTCTTATTGGAATTATTACTCTCTCTCTCTCCTATGGCGCTACAGCCCAAGTCAGGCCCTGGCCTCCACCAATCTCCGCCTCCAATCCACTCTATCCACTGCAACCCTCCTCCAGTTTCTTATCCCCATGTCTCTCGCGTCCTCTGCAACGCCATCTTCCCACCTCTTCCTTGGTCTACCTGGAATTATTACTACCGGAAAGAATTATTACTATTAATTTTTTTCTTGGATTTCGTTGTCCATGACGTGTCCGTTACTTAACTAAATATCACTATTACTTTAACGACGCGGAACACTAGGTTTTTTATAAGTAAAATCAAAAAGTTTTACCTTACAGCCTTAAAGGTAAAGTGAAAACCGGTTAAGGCTGTAAGATAAAACTTTTTGATTTTACTTATAAAAAACCTAGTGTTCCGAGTCGTTAAATTAATAGTGATATATATTTTTTTTCGTTTTGGGGGCCCTCTAACCTTGGGGCACTCAGTAATGAGTACTGTACACTCAGTTTACACTGAAACAATCACACCTAGCAGTTTGCCAGGAAATGGTCAAGGAATAGAAAGGTTAGGAGCCTATGTTGAGAAGATTTTTTATATATTTTTAAAAAAATTGGTCCTCCTTAGTAATTTAATGACTTGTCATTAGCGCAAAGGCTTAAGACTCCGACCAGCTACAATTCTGAAAGTGATATGATGATGGTGATCTTATATAGTAGTAATCAAGAGTTTAATTTTTCATCTTATCATAAAGAGGACACACACTCACACACACACACATTATAGCCTACATTTATCAAGATCTGAATAGCTTGCTAGAGTGCATAGTCGACTGTATAAACATTTTAAAGAAACTTTAGCATGATTAGCTTATGCTGACACAACATAGCAAATTAATAACTAATAATTTAGAGCTGGAGAATCATAGATTTTAGTAAAAAAAAAATTTATTTTTTAGTTGGAACTTAAAACTAATAGATAGATCTTAAGTTGAACTCTTGGAATAATGATCCTACCAGTCAATAACTTTAGTTTGACTGCTACTTTTAGTTTTGTTAATATATAAATATAGAATACATTTGTTCAATTTCCAATAATTATTAACATGTTTAAATTGTTTGTCTTGTAATTCAAAGTAGTACACTGCTGTAACAATGCCTCTTGCTATTGTATGACTTAAAAGTACACCATATTTCTGTATTCCATGTATCCAAGTCATCTCACCCCACAACTGTTGGGTTTCTCTCATCAGCCACTTACAAGGTATCCTTTCTGTTGTTCTGCAAGAAAAGTTATGTCTCAACTTGTTTAATGAGAACATATCTGATTTCAGGGCAATTTGTACTATCACCTTACTAATGAAAGGCATGGAAGACAGTAGGAATTAGATTTTGAGGTGTGGTGTAAAAAACGAAAATACTATGACTGTCAGCAGAACACACCAAAATTCTTCTTCACATAACTAACTCATTAATCAAATTATTACAGAAAATTTACAATATGACACTATTTTTAAAACAACAGAAAGAAAGAATGTTTCATGAAAGACAGTTTCATACACTAAGAAAACGTGTAAATATATGCTCAATCACCATTATAATATAGTCCAGTTATATTTAAAATCCTGTCAGCATATTGGGGTGTCACTTATTTGTTCCACTAATTTGTTTATAATTTGTATCCTGCAACTCTTTATATACATGTAAGGTATACAAAGTATCCTACTCATTTAAGATATTCGTATTAAGGATATTTTGGTTTCTCTAGGACTGTTGTTAGCTGTGATAAATTTTGTGAAATAATATCTGATTAATTTTAGACACAAAAATATGTTTATTGTATGTGTTAATTAAAAATTATTATGGTGTATGTATATACATATCTCATTGCATTTCTGTTGGCTTTATTTTCTGTTTTCTTTGATTACAATAGAATGTCATTCTGTTCCTCTTAGTAAATTGTTTATTAGTTGCCCTTTACCCCATACAAACATACACACCACTCGGTCTGCCTGTTTCTTAATCATAAAATCTGAATATTTGAAAATCTCCCTCTTCCAATAAATTCTTCAGGTTCAATGCATTATTGGATCTTTATTTTTGACTGTCCTAAGGTATGCTGTAGTTTATCTTTTAGCTCCATATTTTTTCATTTTGTTTGGCAAGTGGTGTAAAATAGTTTCCATTAAATACACATTGGAATTTGGGGGAAATAAAAAGTCACAAGTAAGAGACTGTTCTACCAAAGCAACCCTTTTCTCAGCTAAAGTTGGATTAGCCACTCAGCCACAAGTTTGGCATCTTCTCACCCTTTCTCTCAAGTTTGAATATATTTGTTTGTAATGACAACAGTTGACTATAGCATCATTTCGGACCCTTGCTTCCGAAGCCATATCCTTCACATAGAAGCAGGGCTGGATTAAGGTATATTGGTGCCCTAGGTTAATTATAATTTAGCGCCCCCTCACCTCTCATAGGCTACCCTTATGTTTATTCCCAAGGGGTTGAATGAAGCTTTAAACACTCTACAATATATTTCTTAGTTAGGAATATTTCAAATATCTTACTGTTATTGGAAATAGTCTCAAGAGTTGAAAACTGAGGCTATTTTTCAGAGATTGTTTTAGAGTTACACCTTCAACCATTTGTAGTTTGCATGGCTTTTATAAGGACAAAATTAACTAAGTAGTTACAGAATTATAACAGTTTTATTAAGGGTATGTTTAACATCATTTACACAAAGAAGACAATCAGTTGTGGATTTGTTAAGACTCGTGTAAAGTTCCAGCTAGATTCGTTTTTTCTCGCTTTAGATTGAGCAAACGTTTTAATGACCTTACTGAAATCAAGTCTTTGCAGAAAGTCACTTTCAATGATCAAGAGGGCTACACTGGTCAGTTTATCCTGGCGCAAATTTGAGCGTAAATAATTCTTCACCCTCTTCAAAGCTGAAAAAGATCTTTTGCCATGGCAGTTAGTGACGGGCATAGTAAGGAAAATGCGCAAAGCTATCTCAACATTAGGTAACATTGATTCTAAGTTAAATGTTTTTAAAAAATTCAATAGCAGTTTTGCTTCAGATCGCTTTTTATTCTCCTTCTGGTTCTGGGTTGACAGGACCATAGTCTTTTAAAAACTGAGTTAAATGGACACACTCATCAGGAAACGTCTGGTCCTGATCCGGCATAGTTCTAAGTGCCGGCCGCCAATGACTCATAACCGGAGAAAACAGTTTGGAAAGCACTTCTATTATTTATGTACAGTTTTACCATAATTTCTCAGTTTTACACCTGTGTTCAAAATGAACTCAAATTTTTATCCTTGTAATTTATTACCAATTTTACATTTAGCTGTAAAATTTTGTTATTTTTTGCTAAAATTTTGTGCCCCCTAAAGTGCTGCGCCCTAGGCTACAGTCTAGTCAGCCTAATGGTTAATCCGCCCCTGCATAGAAGGAAACATTAAATATGGTATTGAATTTTGACTTGCTTTGACATATTTCTTCAGTTTTGAAGAAATTAGTAATTTCAATTGCATTAACTGACATTTTATCTGTGTAATAAATTGTAATAATTTTTATCTGCCCTAGTTTGTCTCATATGTCTGTAAAAGTTTACTTTTCTTTCTGATTCGGGTTGAGAAATATTTAAGCGTGTACAAGCTTAAGATAAACTAAGATCATTTTTCAGAATTTTTGTAAATATTTCTATTTTTTTATTGTAATCCATTTCTATCATCATTTGGGTACTGTGTCTGTTGTTACTATGATGAATATATATGTTGAATATATAATTTTTCTCATGTCTGTAGTTGATAACTAAAAAAGGATTTAGTTATCAACTTGTTCAGTTTCACTAAAAATTTTTAGTTAGCACAACGCTTCATGTACCAACTAACCATTCTGATGGCACAACTAAAAAACTTTTGTTTCAGATAACCTGTAGTAGAGAACTAAGTCAGAGGTGGATAAAACATGTAGGACAGATTTGAGGGAGTTAAAGCTAAATGTTGACCATACTATTTCAACTACAATGGTGCTCTTGTGTTCTAAAAAGTACAGTCACATTCTATAATAAACAGATTGCATATTCATTCATTAAAATTATGTGTGTCAGTAGTATTTGTTTTACTATAAGTGTTATTTTAATAATTTCAGTAAAATACTACTTGGTTAATATTAGATGTAAATATGTTTATTACAGTTACTAAATATATTGTATTACTCGAGTGTGTGTGTGTGTTTATTACATTAAGTATTATTGTGTTATTGTGAATATATGTGTATATATTACAACATGACAAATTGCACTTAAATATTTATTTAAATTTGTGGAGCCCCACGATTTTTGGAGCACCAATTACAACAATACAAATACTGTACATCGATTCAAGTTAATTTAACTTGTGCAGCCTCATGCTTTTGGGAGACAATTATTTATACAATGCAAGTTAACCAATTTAAATGCATTTACATATTGTGTATTGAATTCATGGGTGAATTAAAAAATTTTTAATAGTCAAATGGTCGGGATCATGCCACACGTTCTTTGGCGACAATTACAACATTACAAATTTATTACAATTTATTTTAATTTGTGGAGCCCCACAATTTTTGGAGCACCTATTACAATAATACAAATACAGTAAAGCCCCAATTATCCGCGGAATTGGGTGGCAAGGGCACCGCGGATAGTGAAAATCGCGGATAACCCGAAAAAAGACTAAAAATGAGGTGTAAACACGAAAAAAATATTTCAGCATAAAAACAATGTTTGATTGTACAAAAAACATAATATGTAAAACTTTTAAAATATGTACAGTACTGCAGAAACCTTTGCTCTACGTCTAAATCACTAAAATAAAGAACAGTAAACAAAAAACAATACTGTACTGTTAACAAAAAGTGTTCAGTTACGCCTTTTTAAAAAAAATCAGTCACTCGTTTTTGCTTCTTGCTTTGGAAACACCTTTTCTTTATTCTAGATTGTACTTTCCTTAACATGAGTTTTTCTGCCAGATGTGCGTCGTCGTCTTGTTCCTCTAAATATTGAAGCAATCCGTCTACGTGCTGCAAAGCAGTTTCGTGTGTCATCTGCGCAGGCGCCTCGTCTTCTTCACTTTCACTTTGTTCTTCTTCGTTCTCGTTCACTCCCATTGCTTTGTTCGTTGTCTCTACGTCAGTCAGTTGTTCAAACCCCGGCTCACTTGCATCGCATTCCAGCCACTCTTCTATGTTCTCTTCGTCAACATTCTCACCTCCCGGAACGGATGTCACTAGGTCAACAAGTGTAGCGGTCGGCATGACTTCATTCTCTTCTTCACAGATGTTTTGGTTGACATTGTTTCGATACTCGGAAAGAGTTTTCTCCATGATTTAACAAGGGTTGAGGGTTTGATGTAATCCCATGCAGACGCAATATCGTAAATGCTATCCAAAATTGTATAATTCTTCCAAAATTCTTTGAGATCGCAGCCTTCTTCGATTTTTGACAGTAACAACTTTGTTCTGTATGTTCTCTTCATGGTTGCCATGCCTCCCTGGTCCATAGGTTGTATCAGCGCAGTAACATTTGGGGGCAAAAACTGTGCGAAGATTTGCCCGTCAGAAGATTTAAGCACACATGTAGCTGGGTGTGAAGGCGCGTTGTCAATTAACAAAAAGCCTTCTTTGGCAAATTTTTTGAGTCAAGATGTTTACGTACTTGAGGCACAAAAATGTTTTCAAACCATTCTTGAAAAATCTGCTGGTTCATCCAACCTTTTTTTTGGTTGAAATAATCAACTGGTAAATTTTCTGCTCTTGTCCCCTTAAAAGACCTCGGTTTCTTAGATTTACCGATTACAAGAAGCCTAAGTTTGTGACTACCCGCAGCGTTGCTGCATGGCAAGATTGTAATTCTTTCCTTGCTACTTTTGTGACCTGCCGCTTGATGTTCACTTTCAAATGCTAAAGTACGAGTGGGAAGACACATCCAAAAAAGCCCTAATTCATCGGCGTTATAAATTTGTTCATATGATAGATCTTCAGACAACACAAACTCTTCAAAATCACGTTGAAAATCATCAGCTGCTTGTTGATCACCACTCAGCTTCTCTCCGTGTAGACCAATCTCTCTAATTCCATGACGTTTCTTAAAACGATGTAACCAACCGGACGACGCATCAAAATTTCCTTCCAGGCCTAACAAATCAAAAAAGATTTTTGCTTTAGCTGCAATGGTAGGACCAGACACGGGGGTGCCCTCACTTTGCACCTGAGCTAACCATTCGCTAATGCCGAGTCAAGTTCATTATAGGTGGATTTCTTCATTGTTTTTCGTTTCTTCATCCCAGAAGCACTGTCCGACACTGATGCAAAGGCTAACAGTTTGTCTTTTTGCTTTAAAACGTCTCGCACTGTTGTTTCCCCGATCCCGTAATTCAAACACATCTGCTTCCTTGAAGCGCCATTTTCTATTTTAGAAATCATTTCAAGTTTTTGTGCAATCGTTAACACAACCTTCTTTCGTTTTTCAGCCATTATTAATTTCAGGAACTAACGAACTGATCACGACTGATCACTAAGCACGCTTACTGACAACTGACACCACTGGCAGACCGAGAGAATATGTACGTAGAGGGGGAAGGTTAGTGAACTTGACCAAAACAAAAGAGCAAGAGCCAAAACAAAATTCTGAGAAGGCCTATAGGATTACGATGCACAATAAACCTGTCAGAAATTTTCGACCTTCGCACTGTAGGGCCTATTGTATTTTTCCTGTTGTTGGCTTGGATTAAAATTGGGTTTTTTGAGGTTCGTAATTAAAAAAAGTTTTCGCGGCCGCGGATAATAGGGGCTTTACTGTACATCGATTCAAGTTAATTTAACTTGTGTAGCCTCATGCTTTTGGGAGACAAGTATTTATACAACGCAAGTTAACCAATTTAAATGCATTTACATATTGTGTATTGAATTCATGGGTGTAATCGTAATAAGAAGATGATACGTTATTTCAGTTTAAAATCGTTCCATTATTTATTTATTTAAACAACATCTCTCATATCGGATATTAAATAATATCTCATTATTAAATCGTTTGTACGAAGTTTTTGTACATAACTTATTGCTAACAAATTACATACATAAGTTATATACAACTCTTATTATCTAATTTTAATTACTTTAAAATGTTTATTTTGCTCTTGGCTTACTCATGGTGTGTTCATATTTTTGCAATTGCTGATTCATTAGCTTCAAAAAATGAATTTACTTCTATTCAAACTTCTTTTCTGTTACTTTGTTTTACTTTCTACTGCATATGCTTTTTTTTTCTTTATCATCAAAGACTTTACTAATTACGTTAATTCAAAAATTACTTATTTCTCTTATCATTTACGTTACTAATTTCTAAATTTGATACAAGAAATATTATTCTAATTTTTACTGTTTTTTACATTTATGTATCATTTATTATTTTTAATATTGGTTGAATGTTTTCCATTCAAACTTTAATTAATGTCTTTAAACTGTCTGTAATTAAATGTTTTTTTTATCACCTCGTTTGACGTGGTTATTCATCTGTACGTCCTCCGTGTCCTTCTGGTCGTGTCCTCTGCATGTGCTTCTGGTCCTCTGATCATGTCCTCCATGTGTGCTGATTAATAGTCGTCTCGTCTCACGTCATAATCTGCCGGTGTGTCCATAGACCTCATCGTATGTATTTTGCAGCTCTGGCTGTATAGCTAGTTGATCCTGTGACTCTTACGATAATTGTGAATTTGTGTTGTCGAATGACAGCCTCCTGCGGCAATGGTTGAATCGAGAAGAAGAATCTTTATTAGCGCGACCTGGTATTTATAGTCAGGTCGTGCAAAAATTCCTGTCTGAACACTTTTCAACTTGTCAGATTCTGTTGAGGCGTTACTACCCCTACTCTGGTTCAATTCACTATTTTCGCCTATTTTCACGAATTACGAAGTTTGTTTCGCCTCACTCGATGCTCAATCGATCACTAATTTTTATGTGATTACTATACATAAATTGCACTTCTTTCTGGTATTCACAAAAAGAGTTATTCATTTTTTACGTATAGTAATTGCACTTTTCGTCACCTCTGAATGGTTTTTTAACATTTCATTTATCTATAATTTCTACACACTTTGGTGTCTTTTGTTTTATCCTATCGTACATAGTTTTCTTATAATTAACAATAAACATATAACTATTCTACTTGAAAAGCTTTGGTTACATTTCAGGAACGGACAAGTTTCACACACACTAACAAAATATGCGCGTACACAATGCTAGCGACAGGTGTGTCAAAACTGCATGTCGATGCATGAATTCTGTACTCCCTATTTTTACTACAATTCAGCTTATGCCATCTGAATCATGTTTATTAATTTATATTTATTGATTTTTATTATTTGTTTTATTTATTTGGGCAATGCACAGTATCATTACTGTTTGTACTGTTGCACTATATACATGGTATATATCGTATATGTTTCCATTTTATTACTGTATTTTATGTTTAATTTGAATTACATTAAAATAATTTCATACAAAATGTAGTTTTTTATTATTTTTCTTAATGTCTAGTAGCAATCCAGGTGATACTGATCATTAGTGCCATAAAGTGGGGGTAAACAGGAGTACCAAAATAATTTTTGTAATTACATATTTTGGTATCAGTACTAGCTCTATTTGATTATGGTATGATATTTTGTAATTTAGTGTTAAATTTTGTTCCATCATGTCATCAGCTCCTTGGCCCCTCCAAGGATCCACCCCCTGCACTGTCGCATTTGCAGCCCCTAGATGACCACCTCTCTGTAACTATATTTTATAAAAAATATGTTATGGTAAAAAAAAGCTTCTATCATGCCATATTTTTTTCTTGAACTTAAAAACAAATTAATATATTTTAAGCGCTTAAGATATACCTTTTAGTAACAAAAATATAATTTTTAACAAGTTCATAATCCTTTAAATCCCTTTTTCTTCTCTTCTTCATTTGTGCATAATGGCTTTGGGTTTTCGATCCACTTTTTGAACCTGTTCTTACTATCTACCAAGTATCCCATTACTTTCCCTTTGACATTTAACTCCCCATAGATCTTTACCTTTCCTTGCTTCTGTTCTCATTTCAAAAATATTTTTGGGAAAGCTTGTTGGATTCATCTACACCAGGTAACTGTTCACAATATTTCTTCTGGTTTATTCCAGGTTCCTCTCTTAAGTTTCTGTTTCTCATCATATCTCTTCTTGCCATCCCCACTAAATTCTTCACATATTTTATTTCTATGGAAGTCATTTTAGATCTAAGACTTTCCAAAATTCTACCTTCCATGAATGTTGGGTACATATTTCGCTCTGATACTTAGCTCTCTCTTTACTTAGATATTAATTTCGTTATCTATTCTTCTGATCCTGTGTATTGTTACCAGATAATCATAATTATCTGTGTATTCTATCAGGTTTCCGTCTGTAATGATTTGTTCATTCATTGTTCTTGACTAAATACCATTTGCTCACCTTTGTTCATATACAAGGATCGATCAAATATAAAGAAGACTTGTGAGATTGGCATGAGATACTCTAATGCTAATTAATGATGGCAACAGTGAGCAGTGGGTAGTGCTTAGATGTGCACAGCACTATGCACTTGTTTCTAAAGCCAATTGTTTAACTGTTGTTATAATGAATGATCAGGAGGTGGATGTGTCCACTGTGTAGTATGCAATTAAGAAACTTTTAATATCCAAATGTGTTAAGTCAGCTAAAATTTCATGGTGATTGGATACTCAACACAGAAATTATGCACTTTTGAAGGCTCAAGCGTACAAATGGAATAGGTTTTTTGTGTAGGTCAAAAGATGTTTCTAACCTTACTAGCGCACATCATCCCAGAAGCAGCATTATGCTGCAAAACATTTTCCAAGTTCAACACCTTATCCACAACATTCAAGAAATAACTGTTTGTGAAATTAGCGTAATAATTTCAGTAAGTCTTGGAAGTATGCACCATAGTTAAACCTCCATTAAAAAACAGTTACAGTTACACAAAATCTCTGCAAGATAGATGCCAAAAACTCTTAATACTCATCACAAGGCTGTAAGAGGAGAAATTTCTCAAACACTTTGGAGAAGAGTGAGACTCACTATTGATGCATACTCCCACCAATGAATCATCGTGCTCCAAATTTGGAGTGGTAGTGAAAATATGAAGCAACCCTAGTGAAGGCAAAAACGCATTTTTCTGCTGACAGTGTTCTCAGGACTGTCTTGTGTCATGCTAAATGCGTTATGTACGTCATATTATTACTTAAACAAAGAATAGTGAATGCTGCATACTACTCTGAACTCTTAGCCAAGTTAGAGAGGCCTATTGGTCTAATTTCTATCCACAGTATCTTGCCTTTTCACAACAATGCCCAGCTTCATTTGCAAGCAAAGTTGGAAGAATTTCACTGGGCAAATTTGGATTATCCCCCTATAGTCCAAGTTTATCACCATGTGATTTTCATTTGTTTGTACCCTTCATACAAGACTTAACCAGGTTTTCCTACTGCAAAGAGGTGAAAGTCTTTGTTCACAATTGGCTATGAACATGTCTAACATATTTTTATGAAAAAGGAATTAAAAATAGCCAATGTGATGGAAAAATTGTGTAGATTTATAGGAGAAGCAATGTAGAAAAATTGTTTTGCATTTATTTTCACATAATAATCCAATAAAGAGTTTCTCAAAAAGTTTCATTTATATTTGATCAATCCTTGTATATTAGTTTACTTTTGTATTTATTTGATAACGTGCCCTTTTTTTTCTATGTTGGTTTTCCAAATATTAATGCTGTTTTGAAGATGGTCTAAGCTAGTATTTATAAGAATGTTCAGCCACATACAGTATGTCTGGATGTGAGGTGTGGAATCCCAAACAGTATTTAGGTCAAGTCTTTACATTTCTTTAAAATCATGTTCATATACAGGGTCCGTCACGGGAATCGCATGGTTTTCAAATAAGATGTACTTAGTCAGTTTGGCTTAAAAAATATTTTTATTTATGACAATACATAGTGTATGTTGGGAATTTCATTGTTCATTTATGTTTTGAAGATCACGTCGCTCAGATGTTGGCCATTTATGTATATGCATGATTGTAGCCGGTCCCGAAAACTCCGAGTAGCGTTAATTAACATCTGACGTGGAATACGAACGATTTCCTCCTGGATTGTCGTCTTCAGATCTTCAAGGCAGCGTGGCTTGTTAAGATATACTCGGGACTTGAGATATCCCCACAAAAAGAAGTCACATAAGCTTAGATCGGGGGAGCGAGGAGGCCAGCGAAGATTGCCATATCTGGAGATAAGGTGGCCTGGAAACTGATTCCGTAAGACAGCCATTGTATTACGAGCTGTGTGTGCAGTTGCACCATCCTGTTGAAACCATACTCTCCTCATTGCCCATCTGCGACGTCGAAGTTCTGGGAAGAAGAAGGTTTGGAGCAACGTAATGTAGCGCTCTGAATTAACAGTCACAGTAATGTTGTTTTCCTCAAAAAAGTACGGGCCAATAATGCCCTTCTCCCCAACTGCACACCATACTGTTACTTTTGGGCTGTGAAGAGGGGACTCAAGTAACATCTGAGGATTTTCATTACACCAATATCTACAGTTTTGTTTGTTAACGAACCAATTTAAATGAAAATGGGCTTCATCACTCATGAGAAAAATGATGTTTTCATTATTGACCATGGTTTCAAGCATGGTTTCACAAAAGACACGACGCTGTTCATAATCACCTACACTAAGTTGCTGACATACCTGAATTTTGTATGGGTGATAATGAAGATCTTTGTGCAGAATCCTTTGCACTGTTGACTTGTTAACCCCTAAACTCGCAGCACACTTGCGAACCGACCGTTTAGGGCTCTGTATCGCAGACGACCTAACTCGCTCGATGTTTTCGGGCATACGGGCTGTGTTGACAGGCCCAGGTGGTTTTATCTTCATTACAGAGCCAGTTGTGTTGAAGTTTTCAAACCATCTCAAAATGGTGTTGCGGTCTGGAACAGGTCGGCGGACCGGAATATTAAAATGGGTGCGAAAGTCACGTTGTGTCTGCGTCACTGACTCATTGTTTACGAAAAACAGCCGGAGAGCGAACGTACGATGCTCCACGTTCCACGACATGGCGGCAACTAAACTTCCCACTCTAACGAACAAATCAAGGCTAACCCACACTCACTGATGCCAACCGCTCGGCCGTACTACCCAATACAAAAACATGCGGTTCCCGTGACGGACCCTGTACAACAAAATGTAATGATCTGAGGCTGCCACCTTGTTATTTTATTTTCTGTTTCAGAATTATGAGAACTTTTCTCTGTTTAGTCTTACTACTTGCCTTGTACTTCTATTTACCTATTTACAATTCACAACTTTTTATTCACTTGTAGTTCTTTCAGTGCTTTCTATATATATATATATTACATTTAATATTTATAATTAAATTTACCTCAAGATGTTATTTTTTTTCCTTTTTTGGAACATGTTTTGGGTACTATCTTGTACCCATCCTCAGCCTTCCGGTTTTTTTGTCTGGTGAAGTACATATGCGTTGTTGGTTGACTATTATTATTGTGGCTTCCTGTTGGCTTCTGGTATTTCAAATTGGTTTTATTGCGTGTGATTGTGGTGTATGTATTAGTTTTTTGTGCATTTTCAATGTTGAGTGCTTTGAATATTGTGTCATGTTTTGTATTGATTTGTATTTGTTGAGGTATTAGTTTGTTTTGTGTTTTATGTTTGTATATTTGTAAATTTTCCCAAATGTTCATTATAGTGCCTTTGTGTGGTATATGTTTTATTAGTGTTACATTGGTTATGTCTGGGAATTCATGTCCTGTGTTTATTGCATGTGTGGCTAAATTGGATTTATATATTTCTGGTTTTTTGTATGCATTTAGGTGTTCAAAATAACGTTTTTTCAGCTGTTTTTTTGTTTGTCCTATGTAACATTTATTGCAATTTTGGCATTCAATATTGTATATGCCGTTAGTTGTTGTATTATCTTTGTTGTGTGAGCTATTTAGATTTTGTAATTTATTTTTATTAGTTTTGTATGCTATTTTTATATCTGTGTTTTTAAATAGTTTTGTTAGTTTTGTCATTTTATTATTTATGTATGTGAATGTGGCCCATTTTTTGTTGTTGTTATTATTTATGTGTTGTTCAGTTTGATTAATTCTTAAATTTTCTATTTATACTGTGATCTATTTTCTATTATATTTTCATATAATACTGTGCTCAAAATAGAAAATAAAATCAAATATAAAATAAAAACTGAACAATTAAGAATTAATCAAATTGAACAACACATAAATAATAACAACAACAAAAAATGGGCCACATTCACATACATAAATAATAAAATGACAAAACTAACAAAACTATTTAAAAACACAGATATAAAAATAGCATACAGAACTAATAAAAATAAATTACAAAATCTAAATAGCTCACACAACAAAGATAATACAACAACTAATGGCATATACAAAATTGAATGCTAAGATTGCAATAAATGTTACATAGGACAAACAAAAAAACATCTGAAAAAACGTTATTTTGAACACCTAAATGCATACAAAAAAAAAGAAATATATAAATCCAATTTAGCCACACATGCAATAAACACAGGACATGAATTCCCAGACATAACCAATGTAACGCTAATAAAACATATACCACACAAAGGCACCATAATGCACATTTGGGAAAATTTACAAATATACAAACATAAAACAGAAAACAAACTAATACCTGAACAAATACAAATCAATACAAAACATGACACAATATTCAAAGCACTCAACATTGAAAATGCACAAAAAACCAACACATACACCACAATCACACACAATAAAACCAATTTGAAATACCAGAAGCCAACAGGAAGCCACAATAATAATAGTCAACCAACAACACATATGTACTTCACCAGACAAAAAAACCGGAAGGCTGAGGATGGGTACAAGATAGTACCCGAAACATGTTCCAAAAAAGGAAAAAAAATAACATCTTGAGGTAAATTTAAGTATAAATATTAAATGTATTATATACAACAAGAAACGGACTGTAGCAGAAAGTGACTAAATATATATTACAACGTAATAAATTGCAAATTTAATTTAATTTAAATTTGTGGAGCCCCACGATTTTGGAGCACCAAATTTATGCAACGTTACATACACATAAATAGGCGTGAACGATCTCACATTCAAGATTGACAAATTCTTTAAACAATATAACATTTAAATTGGGTGTCAGGTGTATCTGCAATAAGAACTCTATGTAACTTGAAACGGTAATTAAAATTTATTTGATACTATAAAAAAATATGTGCACATGGCACTGACTTCGATTTTAAAACATTAGTTATTATTTGTTATTATGCCGTAAGGCTTAAGATATATACATCCTTACTGACTAAATATTCTATGCTACTAATTATTATATAAAAGAAAAATCTCATTTTCAGACTACTCAGTCTATTAATATATTTCAAAATATCTATGGTTTTAAATCCTTTTTTCTATATTGTAACGTACTCAAAATATTAATAGTTATTGTTTCTCAGTACTGTTTTCTCAAATACTAATTGTTTTCATTTAAATGCTTTGTAATCATTTTATATCATATTAATTTGAGCTCTTGTTACGTTAATCGTATTTCTAAAACATCTATGATTTTAACTCTACTATACAAGAAACATTTCTCTTATTTTTAAATAACATATTAATGTCTTTAACTGTCTTTGAATTCTTTGTATGATTAAGATATGAATAAGTTGTCTATCACCTTATTGTCGTCAATCATACTCGATCATTTTTGTTCCATCGGTATTCGTCCTCATCTCGCCTCCAGCGTCGGCTGTCTCTCTTCTCCTCTTGTCCAGCGTCGGCTGTCTCTCTTCTCCTCTTGTCCAGCGTCGGCTGTCTCTCTCTCTGGAACTCTGCTGTTGTCCAGCGTCGTATCTCTCTCTGGAACTCTTCTCTTGTCTAGTGTCGAATCATTAATGGATCTTCTTAAGTAGTGCTGTTATTAATTAAAATGATTGTCTTTACAGCTTAGTTACGTATTTGTACGTAACTGGCAAATTTAAACTGTTTATAAAAAAAATAAATACGCCGTGCTGACGGGCATAAGCTCCCGCTGCACCGTGGATGATTCAAGAAAGAGAACCACTGTAGCTTGCGTGTTCTATTTATACCCATGTCTTGGTCGACACCCTGCAGTGATACGAAATTGACATGTTAGAAACTGTCTCTGGCTTCAGATCTCCCACTCTTTGTCAAATTCGCTATTTTTTATATTTCTGCGAATTGCAGAGTCCTGTAAGTATACTCTTATACTTATCTTATAACTAATTTTACAACACATGTTCACTGCAATTTTGGACATTGCAACTTAACCCTTTCGATTTGTACACAGTTATTTCACTATTACACTCTTACGGTGTGTCACTTTCGCGTGGTTTTCGTACACAGTATTTAGTAAATTTATTTACATTTTATGGTGCTTTTGGATTTTAATTCTTAATTCTAGTTTATGAATAATTACGGAAAAACAGTAATTGTGCAATTATTCATCTTGGGGTGGCAAACTCGCCTGCAGAGACCTGCGTTCACACACACACTAGCAAAATACTGGTGTACACACTTTCAGTTACATTTGTGTGTGTGTGCACGTTGATTCAGGTCGAAACACCTGTTCATATTTTTGTCTGAGCCAATCTTGCAATCCCTAACATGCTTATTTCTAATATATTATTAATTATTTGCAGTTTATTAAGTAAATTTAAATTTTTATATTTCATGCTCAGTACATCACTTATTTGTACTGTCGCATTGTTCCTCTGCTTGGTAAAAAAAAAATTTTTAATAAATTTATTTATTATAAATTTTTTTTTTTATTTATTTATTATTATTATTTGCAAAAAAATGTAACAAATAATAAAGAATAGTATTCGTCATTTCACCCTTAATTGGAGTGTAAACAAATGTCTTACCTCCCCTCTTTGTACGCTCACTGCTCGCGACCTTGTAGTAGGGTGGCTTTACAAACAGCTGATTTAACTGGTTTCATTGACCTCTGTTTTCATGTGTAGAACTTCCTAAATGACGTTGCGTGGAATTTACCAATTTCTTTCTTCTGTATCTCATCATATATGGTGAAAGTGTTCTGTCCTACTTGCTGTCTTAATGTATACGGTCCATTATAAAGTCTGAAGAATTTCTTCGCCGTATTATCACTCCGTTTTCCCACTGGATTTGCTTTGAGTAGTATACTTTCTCCCATGTTGAATTGTTGTAGCTTGTGAGTTAGATTAAATCTCTCTACTCTTTTGTTACCCCTTTCTGTTATCCGTTGTCTTGCGTATCCAATTTTCACACTTATTGGTACAGGTACATTTTGGTTATTAGGTTTGTTTATATATTTAGTCCAAAATCTGGTTGGCTTCTTATCTTCTTCTAATTCCATTGGAGTGTATCCTGTTGCTTCACTATAATTTTCATTAATGGCTTTTTCAAGAAATGGTAAATATTCTGCCGATTTATTGTGTTGATTATGGCAATATATTCGTAAATATTTACCTAATTCTTTGTTAACTCTCTCAGCAAGGTTTCCTTGAGGATGTCTTATGGATGTGAGTACTGGTTGTATTCCATTTTCCCTTAACGTCCTCTCCCATTTTTCACTTTGGAATTGTACACCTTGATCACTGAGTATCTTCTTCATTTTTCCATATAACGGAATATATTTCTGCAGTAGTATCTTTAGAACAACTTTGGTTGTGGGTCGCATAATTGGGTACAGTCGGACTGCCTTGGAAAACACATCAATACATACCGATATGTGCTTCACACCTCGACTTGATCGTGGTAATGGTCCCAGAAAATCCACTGCAATTAGCTCTCCTTTGTTCTCCTTCTGTATACTTTGCATTCCTACATATGTGTGTAAATTCTGCCCTTTCGCCGTTTGACACTCATAACACTTCTTTACCTCTTTCTTTATCTTTCGATACATATTATTTATCGTAAAATCTTCTCGTAGACTCAAATAACATTTCAGAGCGGCAGCATGTGCTAAACTCTCATGTGCTGGTCGAATTAATTTTTGTAGCATGTCATTCGTTAGTACTATCTTCCAGTCTTGTCTTACTAACCTGAAAAGAATTCCATTTAGTACCTTATAATGATTTGGTAGCTGTTCTTGGTTCTTCATCTCCCTTATCGTCACGTCCAAATCTTGTTGATGTGCTAAGTTTTTCAGCAATTGTTTTACTTCATCATTCTCTTTGAATTTAATTGATAACAATCGTACTTCTTTCTTTTCGCTCTCATAAACTTCTTCACATTCTTCTTTGATGTATCGGCTTAGTGTGTCTGCTACAATATTGTCTTTACCTTTACAGTATTTAATGGTAAATGAGTATTCGCTAATGGCTAAAATCCATCTTAATAATCGGGCATTTGTTACTTTGCATTTTAATAAAAATGATAATGCTTGGTGGTCAGTATGTATCTCAAAATGAGTACCATAAACATAATATCTGAATTGCTTAAGAGCGTATATTATAGCAATTAGCAAGTATTTCTTTTTCTGATGTGGAGTAGTGTTTTTCAGCTCCTTTGAAGACTCTACTGGCGTAGGCAATAACTCGGTGCTCTCCCAGCGTATCTTGTTGATATAGTACACTTCCTACTGCGTAGTCACTAGCATCGGAGTATATTACGAATTTTCCTTCTCGTTGAGGATGATGTAACATAATATTTTTGATGAACAACTCTTTCACTTGGTTAAAGGCATCTTGTTGTTTCTTCTCCCACTTCCATTTTTTTTCTTTCTTCGTCAGCTCTAGAAGCGGTTGCGTATATCTTGCATATAATGGTGAGAATCTTCTGTAGTATCCTGTGAGTCCTAAGAATGCTCTTAACTCTTTGAGATTTCCGGGTATAGGGAAATTAGTTATGCTGGAAATTTTGATAGGATCGGGTTGAATACCAGAGGATGAAATAATGTGACCTAGGAATTGGATAGAGGTTTTGATAAATTCACATTTGTCTAGGTTAAGGGATATGTTCGCTTGCCTAAACTTTTGGAATATCGTGCTTAGATGTTTTATATGTTCATTTAATGTTTTAGATACAACTAAGATATCATCTACAAATATCATGGTGTAGGGTTCCACTTCAGGTCCTAGGGCTCTTTCTAGACACTATACGATGGCTGCTAAACTCGTGCTTAATCCGAAGGGTACTACCCTGTGTTGGTAGCATTTATTTTTATACAGGAAAGCAGTGTACTTTCTATTCTCTTCACGAATTGGAATCTGCCAGAAACTCGAGCGTAAATCTAGCTTCGTCAGATACCTTGCTCCTTCACACTTAGTAAATAGTTCGTCCGCAGTTGGTGCACAGTCATACTCCTTTAATACAATGCTGTTCAGCTCCCTCATGTCAAGGCATAGATGTATCTCTCCATTTTTCTTCTTCACTACCACTAGAGGATTCAGGAAGTTGCTGTTCGATCGCTCTGTGACTCCACTTTCGATCATACGCCGAATTTCGAGTTCAACCTCTTCCTCATATCGCATTGGGATAGGGTATGTCTTCCTAATGACTTTTGTAGGGTCTGACACAACTATAGAATGTTCGTATACTGTCGTCTGCATCGGTACTTCACTAAATACATCACTATATTCTTCTATTAATTCGTGCAGTTTCTCTTCTTCCTGTGTCGTCATCCCTTCATCTACCGCATTCACATGTCGAGTTGGACCATATTGTATTTGTGGCTTGTACAAAGTAATAGGTGTTTCACTTACCTTGCACTCTTCTTCCTCGCTGTTCATGTTTACTTCATATTGAACATTTTTATAATTACACATAATTATATTATCATTAATATTAATCTTAGCATTTATTGTATTTAGTATATCGATACCTAAAATTCCATCATAAATCAATTTATGCATAATTATCATAGGGTGTTCTAACTCTAGATTTTTATATGTTAGAGTTACATAGGCTTGTTGTTTAACTCTTTCTTTTTTATTGGTAGCTGTTGTAATATTTAAATTATTTACGGGCAAAATTGCAGTATTTTTAAAATATGTCTTGTTGCGTTGAACCCATGTAGCGTTAAGAACAGACAGCTGGCTGCCGGTATCAACTAGCATTCGTATTTTACACCTGTTTATGTTCACAGTCACAATAGGGCATTGTGTTTGCTGCGCGTCTCGCTTTATATCCTGTTCGGTGCTTAATAAGTCTTCCCTAATATCGCAGGGGTATATGTTGTTTATTTTATAATTTTGCTTCCGTTTATTCAGTCATTGTGACGCCTTTGATGTAGACGGTGGCTGTGGAATGTTACTGTCTTTTTCATTCCTTGGCTTTCTCTCTTCAATTTCTTTTCGTCGTCCCCTCGTACTGCGGCAACGCGTTTGTCAGCTGGTTTTGAAAACTGTTTACGATTGGATGACCATGTAACGTCTCCTTGTCGTCTAGCTGTATTATTTTGTTCAGTTTCTTTAGCTGTGCGTGTTGTAGTGTTGTACATTGGTGGCGAATAATTTATTTTATAATTATCACGGTGTGGTATAGTGTTTTGTATTGCTTTCTTGTCATCTCTGTGATAATTATGGTGATGATTTGCGTGTTTTTGTTCCCAGTATTGTGTGTTCTTACCTTTATTGATATTCTCCGACTGTGTTACAAGGATTAAAAATTCTTCTATGGTTTTGATCCCTTGTGTATAAACTGCTAACTGGATATCTCGCTGAAAATGGTAAGATAATTTTGAAACAATTTCATATTCTGAGAATTTAGGTTTGAGATGCTTTACACGTCCTATTTGTGTAATTGTGTATTGTTCAATACTCTGCTGTCCTTGTGCATTGAACTTTCCATATTTGAGTTGATCCCGTACTTGTCGTTGGGTATGTAGATTCCAGTATCGGTTCTCGAATGCTTCACGAAACTGTTGATATGTACTAACGTTATCTCTAATAATAGAGTGCCATTGGCTGGCTGAATCTCTAAGATATCGCGTGACGAAGTCTATCTTCTCGTCGTCATTTATTGCACTCCCAATTTTTTCTATTTCCTTCTCTACTCTTGCTAGGAATTCCATACTGTTCTCCCCTTTACCACCTGAGAACTTAAGTCTGCTCCTTTCTTCCGTTGGTGTAGGAAATATGGTCATTTGGTTCTGTCGTCTTCTTAACTCACTTCGTAGCTGGTTCATTTCCTCTTGAATCTCTTCTTTCATATGTGATACGTCTCCCAAACGGTCTTTCGTAGTTTCTTCAATTTTATTCTCAATAACTACAGTACGTGTTTCTATTTCTCTAAGTTTACTGGTATTTACTTGGGATACATTATTAATAGTTTGGATTTTATCATCCTGCTCTCGTGTTATAGTAGTTAAAGTATCATTTATTTGTTTATGCGTTTCTTTTAAATCTTTTCTCCACTCAAGACGTAATTTTTTTTGTTTATTTTCAATCCGTACAACTTGTTCATGTAAGGCTTGTTTAAAATTATTCTCTAGAGTATCAATACGTATGTTGGTGTCACCAATTTTTTTGGTTAACTGCGCATTACTGTCAATTATACTTTGTTTTATTTCAAGATTATCAATTTTTAACTCTTCTAGACTCTCTGTAATTTTTATGGTGTCCTGTCTAAAATTTTCGGACTGTAGCTCTAATTTATTTTCTAAACTTTCTGTTTGTTTTGCTAATTTATTCTCTAAACTTTCTGTTTGTTTCTTATTAGATTCTTTTAATTCGTCTATTCTAGCATTTAAATTTTCTGTCTGTTTATTTAAATTTTCTGTCTGTTTTGTGCTTAATTCATCATCGACCCAGGCACGCATCATCATCTGGAATGCTTCGACGTCTAAATTTCCTGGAGTCGTCATGTTGAAGTATTATTAAAATATTTATTTAGTAGTAATTCTTTAAAAATTATTATTGATAACCGTTCCCTACTTATTTATTTATTTCTGTATTTTTATTCTGTATTTTTATTACTAGTTATTATTAATACTCATTACAGTTACACCTGTTACATAGACAAATAATATTATTCGTGGGCGCCAGCTGTGTGATTACACAACAATTTAACATTACATTCAGTTACTGTTTAATAAAAATAATAATTACATATTATACATTTTTCATTTAACACATTCTTTATATTTTTTTTAGAGCAACCATTTAGCTACATAAAAAATTTTAATAGCTAAATGATGGTGATCGGGTCATACATTCATGAGCTACAATTTATGTCACAAATTTTTGTACATAAATTTAGGCATGTCGTGCCCCACGTCCAGAGCGACATTTTATAATCCCGATACAAATTTTGTTAATATTTAATTTCAAATACAAATACACTCCTATTTGTTTTTGAATAGCCCCACGTTCTTTGGGAGCCATTCCATGGAACGCAATAAATTGGAAATTAAATTTAATTTAAATTTTTGGAGCCCCACGATTTTGGAGCACCAAATTTATGCAACGTTACATACACATAAATAGGCGTGAACGATCTCATGTTCAAGATTGACAAATTCTTTAAACAATATAACATTTAAATTGGGTGTCAGGTGTATCTGCAATAAGAACTCTATGTAACTTGAAACGGTAATTAAAATTTATTTGATACTATAAAAAAATATGTGCACATGGCACTGACTTCGATTTTAAAACATTAGTTATTATTTGTTATTATGCTGCCGTAAGGCTTAAGATATATACATCCTTACTGACTAAATATTCTATGCTACTAATTATTATATAAAAGAAAAATCTCATTTTCAGACTACTCAGTCTATTAATATATTTCAAAATATCTATGATTTTAAATCCTTTTTTCTATATTGTAACGTACTCAAAATATTAATAGTTATTGTTTCTCAGTACTGTTTTCTCAAATACTAATTGTTTTCATTTAAATGCTTTGTAATCATTTTATATCATATTAATTTGAGCTCTTGTTATGTTAATCGTATTTCTAAAACATCTATGATTTTAACTCTACTATACAAGAAACATTTCTCTTATTTTTAAATAACATATTAATGTCTTTAACTGTCTTTGAATTCTTTGTATGATTAAGATATGAATAAGTTGTCTATCACCTTATTGTCGTCAATCATACTCGATCATTTTTGTTCCATCGGTATTCGTCCTCATCTCGCCTCCAGCGTCGGCTGTCTCTCTTCTCCTCTTGTCCAGCATCGGCTGTCTCTCTCTCTCTCTCTCTCTCTCTCTGGAACTCTCCTCTTGTCCAGCGTCGTATCTCTCTATGGAACTCTCCTCTTGTCCAGCGTCGTATCGCTCTCTGGAACTCTCCTCTTGTCCAGCGTCGTATCGCTCTCTGGAACTCTCCTCTTGTCCAGCGTCGTATCTCTCTCTGGAACTCTTCTCTTGTCTAGTGTCGAATCATTAATGGATCTTCTTAAGTAGTGCTGTTATTAATTAAAATGATTGTCTTTACAGCTTAGTTATGTATTTGTACGTAACTGGCAAATTTAAACTGTTTATAAAAAAAATAAATACGCCGTGCTGACGGGCATAAGCTCCCGCTGCACCGTGGATGATTCAAGAAAGAGAACCACTGTAGCTTGCGTGTTCTATTTATACCCATGTCTTGGTCGACACCCTGCAGTGATACGAAATTGACATGTTAGAAACTGTCTCTGGCTTCAGATCCCCCACTCTTTGTCAAATTCGCTATTTTTTATATTTCTGCGAATTGCAGAGTCCTGTAAGTATACTCTTATACTTATCTTATAACTAATTTTACAACACATGTTCACTGCAATTTTGGACATTGCAACTTAACCCTTTCGATTTGTACACAGTTATTTCACTATTACACTCTTACGGTGTGTCACTTTCGCGTGGTTTTCGTACACAGTATTTAGTAAATTTATTTACATTTTATGGTGCTTTTGGATTTTAATTCTTAATTCTAGTTTATGAATAATTACGGAAAACAGTAATTGTGCAATTATTCATCTTGGGGTGGCAAACTCGCCTGCAGAGACCTGCGTTCACACACACTAGCAAAATACTGGTGTACACACTTTCAGTTACATTTGTGTGTGTGTGCACGTTGATTCAGGTCGAAACACCTGTTCATATTTTTGTCTGAGCCAATCTTGCAATCCCTAACATGCTTATTTCTAATATATTATTAATTATTTACAGTTTATTAAGTAAATTTAAATTTTTATATTTCATGCTCAGTACATCACTTATTTGTACTGTCGCTATATATATATATATATATATATATATATTGCAACAATACGTTTAGCATAAGTATATGTATCAACCCCTGACTGAGGTATGATAGCATATGAAAGCACGTATGGAATATATAAAATGTAAATAAGAAAAATAATGTAAGAAATAAACGTAGTATTTAATTTTAAATAAATCAAATATTGTAAGTAAGCATGCATATGGAATCACATAGCTTAGTTGGTTTTTAAATGTAACGAAGGGGAGAAATTGACACGCGCTGACCGGCAGAGGTGATGTCATAACGACATGCGGCCGCCTGTGTATCAGTCTGCATGGTGTGTATGTGTACATGTGTAAACGACAGACAGGTTGAATTATGCAAACGAGGGTGGAAGATTTTACATAGTTTTTTTAAGTACTGAATGTGAACCAGAAGTCACACGAATCAGCGACATATGTAAAAGCACAACACCAATAGAACAAAGGAACTCACTGTGAGGACCAAGACTGTAGAAATAGCTGTGGAGGAGGTCACAAAAAAAACTACACACCACTCCATGGAAATTAACAACATGAAAGATGGACTACAAGAGGAGGTAGAAAAACTACGAGCGGAAGTCAAGAGACGACCCAGTGCTATAATGATGTGTGCTGCAAAGGTAGACGATCGAGAGAAGATCAGTTTCAAAGATAATAAATGGGAGAACCCCATAGAATTTTTACATAAGTGTGAACAAGAAATGGCAACAATAGGGAGCAACATAAACGACAGAGATAGTATAGAATTTGTAACTCGAGATTTCCAGGAAACAGCATCCAAATGGTATATGATTGTTCGGGACCAAACAGAATCTTATGAACAGTTCAAGGCATCCTTCAAAAATCGATACTGGAATATACATACCCAGAGAGAGGTACGAGACCAGCTGGAGTATGAGCGGTATTACGTCAACAGCAAACGTTCCATGGAAGACTACATCATACAACTCGTCGAACGGTGTAAGCATCTTAGACCAAGTTTCACGGAGCACGAATTAGTATTAAAATTAAGCTACCATTTTGACAGACACATTAGACTTGCCGTATATACCCAAGGAATTAAAACCATTGAGGAGCTTCTCATTCTTGTAACGCAATCATCACAATTTGTTAATAAAGAATACGAAAGAAGAGATAACCAGCCGCAGCATCAGCAGTACTCTACACAAAATCCAGTACAACACAAATCGACGCAGTTCGTGAAGAAAGAAGATAGTTGGAAAGAATATAAACAATCCTTTGAAAAAGGTAATTCAACTCCAAATAAAGGAGCGTACTCACATCCAGGTACGTCAAAAAAACAATTAAAACCATACAATGCAAATGTACATAATATTAATACAACTAATAATCATAATAATAATAAAAATAATTATGAAAATAAAGTTGTGCAACAATCGACACGCCCGTCAACTTTCAAAGAGAGAGGGGGTGAGCGTAACACGACAATTGAGAAGAGAAATGAATGACTGCAGAAGAGTAGCCAAACGCCAGCTCAGACAGGTTTTAAAAATGACCCGTACACAAAAAAAATACCGGTATGGACAGGCTTGTTAAACGACCTGCACACGCAGGAGCTGCGTGACACCCTAAACTATACAACCAATCCACAACAGGAAATAATGGTATCCAAAACCTATTGTCCTATGTTAGGGGGGACAATAAACAATTTAAATATGAAGATTCTTGTTGACACTGGAAGTGAGGTATTCATAATCAGCCGGACCTGCATCAACAGGAACAAAAACCATTTCAAACATGCACCAGTGTTACGGATTAACAATTATTACATAACAACGGCGACAAAAATTAAACAGATTGCCACACAACAAATATATGTTAATTTTAAGTGTAATGAACTTGAATGCGATATTCCTATGATAGTAGTAGATAAGCTTACATATGATTGTATCATAGGTATCGACGTATTAAATAAATTAGGAGCAGTTATTAATTTAGAAAATAATTCAATGACATGCAAAGTTGAGGGAGGACTCTACGAAATTAAATTTGAAGAAAGTCAGAACAACATGGAAGAAGAACAGGAACCAATCGTCATCTCCAGACCAGCTGTAAAACACGCTGCAAGTAACATCAATATGCAAGAGGACAATCAACATGAAGGAATAGAAATAATAGAAGAGTTGATACAGGAATATCAAGATATATTTAGCGACGTTCCTACAATTACGAATGCTTATGAACACAAGATTCAGGTCACCGATCCTACTAAGTTCGTACGGATGACATATCCAATTCCCATTAAATATGCGGAACCAGTCGACATGGAAATCAAAAGAATGTTGGATAACGGCGTAATAGAGCGGTCCAACAGTAGCTTCATCAATCCTCTCGTTGTCGTCAAAAAGAAGACAGACGAAATAAGGCTGTGTTTAGACATGCGGAATCTAAATAGTGTTGTCAAAAAGGATTTTGATTATGCACCGAATATAGAAGAATTATTTAACAAGTGTCAAGGAGCAAAGTATCTAACCAAGTTAGACTTGACTTTGTCGTTTTGGCAAATTCCCATTCGTAAACAAGATCGCAAATACTTGTACATTCCTGTACAAGAACAAAAGCTACCAACGTCGAGTAGTACCCTTTGGATTGAGTACAAGCCTCGCAGCAATTGTTAAGTGTTTGGAAAATGCACTAGGACCAGAGGTGGAACCATACACCACGATCTTTGTGGACGACATCCTTGTAATCTCAACAACGTTGGAAGAACACTTTCAGCATCTGAACACTATATTTCAAAAGTTCAGAGACGCTAATCTCTCTTTGAAGTTAGAGAAGTGCGACTTTATTAAAACTTAAATAAAATTCTTAGGCCATATAATATCTGACAAGGGAATACAAACAGACCCTTGCAAGCTAAAGAGTATAACGGAGTTCCCAAAACCCAAGAACATAAAAGGGTTAAGAGCATTCCTAGGACTCACGGGATACTACCAACGTTTTTCATCGTTATATGCAGAGAAAATCCAACCACTTCTAGAACTCACTAGAAAAGAAAGTAAATGGAAATGGGAGGTACATCATGAAGAAGCGTTCCGTGAAGTGAAAAATCTATTTCTACATAACATTATGCTGCATCATCCACAATGGGAAGGACGATATATATAATCTACGCAGATGCCAGTCACTATGCAGTAGGGAGTGTCCTGTATCAAGAAGATAAACATGGAGAGCTACGAGTCATCGCATACGCCAGTCGAGTCTTCAAGGGAGCAGAAAAACACTACTGTACGTCAGAAAAGGAAATCTTAGCAATAGTATATGCCTTGAAGCAGTTTCGTTATTATGTGTATGGAACACACTTTGAGATACACATGGATCATCAAGCGCTTTCATTTTTATTAAGCTGTAAAGCAACAAATGCACGACTAATGAGATGGATACTGGCCATACAAGAGTATTCATTCACAATAAAATATTGTAAAGGCTCGGATAATATAATTGCCGACACACTAAGTTGTTATCCACCACAAGAGACACAAGAAACTCATGAAGCTAAGTGGAACGATGTTAAAATATTAAATATTACATATCAAACAGATGATAGAGTTAAGTATTTGCTAAATAACATAGCAAGTGAACAAAATAAAGATCCGCAGATAAGTCACTTGAAGTTATCAACACTATCTAGTAGATATACGATAAAAAATAGTATATTGTATAAACTTGTAAATTATGATTGGAAAATAGTCCTATCACCAGAGATGCTAAAAACACTAACTATACCATGTCATCAAAGTTTAGCACATGCGTCTGGTTTAAAATGTCATTTAGCTTTGAAGGAAGACTTCATATTGAATAATATGTTTAGAAGAATAAAAGGAGTCTTAAAAGGATGCTACGAATGTCAAACAGCACGACATCCGAATCTTCACACATACGTAGATATGCAAAATATCAAGACACAGGAAAAGGGAGAATTAGTAGCAGTAGACTTCCTGGGCCCATTTCCGAGAGCTATTCACGGGGGTACAAAGCACATACTTGTATGTATAGATGTGTTCACCAAGGCAGTTCGACTCTGCGCTATTCGAAGACCCACCACAAAAAGTGTACTGAATGTCATACTACGCAAATATGTACCGAAGTATGGTCAAATCAAAAAGATATTGAGTGACCAAGGTAAACAATTTCAAAATAAAGCATGGACAGAAACGCTAACTCAGCATGGCATACAACCAGTGTTAACGTCAATACGACATCCACAAGGAAACCTTGCTGAAAGGGTAAGTAAAGAGTTAGGAAAACATTTACGCATCTACTGTAATGAACAACATAACCGATGGGCAGAGTACATATCATTTTTTGAACAAGCTATAAATGCTACATACAGTGAAGCTACGGGATATACACCGGTGGAACTGGAAACAAATAAAAAACCTAATAGATTCTGGTCAAGAAACATTGACAAACCTCCAAACCAAAATCTACAAATTCCATTGAGTCACAAATACAACAATGCGAAGAAGAGGATGGAAAAACTTGGAGAAAAGAGGATCGAGAGGTTCAACAGAACACACAAACTCATCACATTACATGAAGGAGAGAGAGAGTGCTACTAAGAAGTAATCCAGTGGGAAAACGAATCGACAATACAGCAAAGAAACTATTCAGACTGTACGAGGGACCCTACTTATTACAAAGGAGGAAAGGATGACACACATTTATCGTCTACGATCCGACAAGAAGCAAGATTATTGGAAAGTACCATGCATCAGCATTCCATAAATTCTATGGATGAATAAATAAAAAGTCAACTTATAAATCCATGGGAGGGACGTAATCTACCCAGGGAAAGAGAAAAAAATTTAAGAACCCTTATAACCACTAATTGTAAGTTGTAATAAATAATAAAATAAATAATTTCTGAGTAAAGAAATAAAATTTGAATGAAATTCAAATTTTAAATTACCCAGCAGGGGAATTTATGCAACAATACGTTTAGCATAAGTATATGTATCAACCCCTGACTGAGGTATGATAGCATACAAAAGCACGTATGGAATATATAAAATGTAAATAGGAAAAATAATTCTTTCCTATTTTTTCCAGGAAAAATAATGTAAGAAATAAACGTAGTATTTAATTTTAAATAAATCAAATATTGTAAGTAAGCATGCATATGGAATCAGATAGCTTAGTTGGTTTTTAAACGTAACGAAGGGGAGAAATTGACACGCGCTAACCAGCAGAGGTGACGTCATAACGACATGCGGCCGCCTGTGTATCAGTCTGCATGTGTGTGTGTGTGTATGTGTACATGTGTAAACAAAAGACAGGTTGAATTATGCAAACGAGGGTGGAAGATTTTACACAGTTTTTTAAGTACTGAACGTGAACCAGAAGTCACACGAATCAGCGACATATGTAAACGCATAGCTGACGTCTGGCGCTTCAGTTTGGAGTTAAGTGGTCATTAATTTTGGGAACCGTTCAGATACCGTGTGAAATTTTGCCATAACTGCCATAATTTACACAGCGTAACATTCATAATTTGCATAAACAAAGTTTAATATTATACCGAACGATTGGTGAAATAATATTTATAAAAAAGTGTGCGCTTCATAGAAAGACGCGTAGGTTGAAAGTAACGATTAAACTGACGCGCCGACCTGTTAAATGTTGTCAAAACAGTTTCCAACAGGAATTTCAATGATGGCAGCAGTATAAAACGAGCGACACACTCTTTCTCAGATGATACTCAGATAAAGCTCAGATAGTACGCGACATCCACGCATCTCGATACCATAAATTTTACAAAGTTTTAATAATGTTTTAAACCGTATTCAATAACGTGAAGTGCGATGGAACTGGCAGTATGTTGGTGCAAGTATTAATGAACACGAGTGATTTTAAAAAGACTATATTAACGAATCTATGAGAGTTGTAACTACGATGAAATTCGAGAAGTCTACATAGAACTTCTAGACATCTACGAGGGACAAGAAAAGAAGAGGAGAGGAACTAGAACAAGAAGACGAGAGGACACAGGGACAGCCACATGCAGCTACATCCAGCCGTACATCATCACGACTAGAGTTCCACGTCAGAACTCAGCATCCAGGAGACAGAGCGAGGAATTTCAATGACGCAGAGACAGAGAAGGTGATACCGAAGACGATCAACAAACTCGAGAGTCCAGATGACGGTAACAACAAAGTTGAATGGTTGCAGAAAACTGCAGGTGAAGTCAGACATTTATTTAATATTATAAATGACCCTGAGGTCTATCGAGAAAAGCTCTAGTTTCCATATACAAGTTTACAAAAAACATTAGTATATTTTTAAATTTGCATAATGAATAAATAATTGTTCAAAATATAATTGAGAATAGAGAATATAACTGTAGTAATCTCATAAATAAATGGTCAAGGAAGAAGCATATTTTTATTGTATTTTGTAATTGATTAGATGAGTAATTTCAAATATGAGAGTTACGTAATGAGAAGATTGTTAATTAATTGACATTAAATAATAGAATCAATTAAAGTAATAAATGTTCTCTATTAATGTTTTAATAAATGTTTAAGTAATTAAAAGTTTTTATTAAGTGGTATATATTGAAAACCACACTTGCGAAGACAAGATGAATATGGAATTTTATACGTATTAATCACGTTTTTATAATAATTATATGTGTTATATGTTACATGTCTGTGTAATATTTCAGGTCATATATGATTTATGTATGTGTATACTATGTCTTAGAAATATAAGAAATAAGATTTAAACACGTGATAATTGCATTATATTCAGATTGAATATAAGGGTTCAAATAATAATTAACCCACACTAAACAATTAATAACATGATAATTTGAAGTTTTAAAGAATAAATCAAATGAATATGATTTTACTAAAACAGTCGTACTAATTTCACAACCAGTACTAAATCCTCTGTACTCTTTACTTGTATTAAAACTTATAACGTTATTCACGTGCTTATCCACACTCAATCAATGACCAAAGCCTGCGACCCAGGAATGTATTTGTTTTATCCAGCAATTTTCTTATTATTTTTCAAACTGTGTATTAATATTTCTATGTCTGTCTGTCAATTCAAAAGCCTGTTTGTTTGTTTTCTAGCCTATCTTTCACTTCCTTTCTTAAATAGTTTTTGATTATATTAGAGTACATATTTAGTGCCACTAATAAGAAGTATATTGCTCAGTAGTCATTGACAGTAGTTTCACCTTTTTTGTAATTGAGGATTACTTTGTTTCTGTTCCAGTCCATTGGTACCACTTCTTACTATTATTACAATAAAAACGTAAATATCATTATTATAGCTACATGTATACCTCCTCATCCATGAAATCCATTGTTAATAACACAGGTTCCTTAGGTATAATTATGATTGTAGTAGGCTTTATATTACAGTCAACTCTTGATTTAGCAGGGGTCCATTTACCAGGTTGTGGATTTACCATGGCCAGATTTAAAACATTAAAAATGGAAATATTAAAATTGTATAACTGCATTGCCCACTGTACTGCATAGCCTTTATCTGCCAGTCTATTATAAAAGTTACTGAATGTGCGTCTACCCCTATAAAGTAGACTCATCCACTTATAGGAAAAACACAGTGGGCTCTTTTGCTGCATTTCTCTACAAAATCACATGTACAATAATTATATATTTAAGAGCTTTCTTTATACAGTAGTACTGTTTTGCTAAGCGTATCGTATTTTGTCAAAGCAATTTTTTTTTTGCTGCTTGTCATGCTTTAGGGTACAGTAAGCGTATTTGGCATTACATCTGCAAATATTGTAGGAATCATAAAATGCCTAAAAATACAGGAAAAATTAACAGTCATTGAGTAGTTGGAAAAGGAGGAATTTTCAATAACTGCTGGTGGATTATGGAATCAGGGAGCAAACTCTGTGCGATATGAAGAAAAAACCAATAACATTTTATCTTATGTTGCACGTCAGATTTATCATATGAGTTTAAAAAATCGGCATACGACGATTTGGACTAGGCAATGTTTCAACCAACAAAGAGGTTAAAGAACATCTAACTGGATCTGTTTCTGCTGACCAAGCAATTTTTTTGTTTAAAAAAGCTGGAGCTGGAAGGCAAATTTAATGCTTCATTGGTCTGGTTAGTGCATTTTAAGAACTAATACTGTGAGAGAATAGTAGTTTCAGGTGTTGAAAAATTACTTCACTTGGCTTTAAAGAGGATTTCGTTTAATTATAAATTAAATCTAAACTTAATGGTAAATACTAATCTTTTTTATTTAGAAAGAGAAATAGAATTTTATGAATAATCACAAATTTTTGCAAATAGTATAAACTTCCTAATCCTAATTTCTACCATTATCTTTTTTTACTTAATAATTTTGATTAACATTACTTTTTTGTTTACTTAACATTCTATTACTTCTATATAATTTAGCATTTAAATTTTACCCATTTTATGTTGAATATTTTTTCTGTTGTAGTTTGTTGTTTTAGCAGTCCATTTTGATCACACTTCTAAACTGAATGCACACCTCTTTTTAGTCTTGAAATTTTCCCAGGAACTCTCCTCTTAATTCTTTTGTAACCTATATTATAACTCTTTCCTACACCTTTTACCCTTTCCCTCCATCTTGTCCCTGTTGATTGGTTATTAGGATGGAAAGAAGGGATAGGTGTTTTGAAGAAGACTTCACAAATGTAATACCAAAGCTGCTGACAGGTAGGTTCCCAATAGAAATTCTCTGACTATCCTATTCCACTTTTTAAATTATCATTTGTCTATTAATGTTACTTCCCTTAGTTTAGCAGATCAATGGTACTAGCACATGTGCTTGGTTTTCTTTGTTCTGGAATTTTCACACAGTCTTAAAATACGAATGTAAGGATCCTAAAGGAAAAATTAAGTGCTTCTCCTAATGATGTGGAGGACTTTAAAATAATTCAAGAATTTATTGTAACCCAGGGACTGCAGCAGGAACAAATATAAAAATTCAGATGAATCAGAAATTATATTGGAAATGCTTGTCAACATGGACATACTAGCTTTTAAATCTGAAAGACAAATCACAAGCCACACACCTAGTAAAGAGTATGTAACAATTCTGTTTTACGAAAGTGGCAGGAAATCACAGGTTAAAATTGGTCATAATTATGAATATCACTATTGTATTAACGACTCGGAACACTTAAGTTTTTTATAAGTAAAATCATAAAGATTTACTTTAAAGCCTAAACCGGTTTTCTCCTTTAAAAGGCTTCTTCAGAGGCTGCCGTAGGTAGCGCTGTCCGTCTTGTTGGCTCTGAAGAAGCCTTTTAAAGGAGAAAACCGGTTTAGGCTTTAAGGTAAAGCTTTATGATTTTACTTATAAAAAACTTAGTGTTCCAAGTCGTTAATACAATAGTGATATTTAGTTAAGTAACGGACACGTCATGGACAACGAAATCCAAGAAATAATTATGAAATAACAAAAAATTCAGATTTTTTACATAGATTGTGGCTTTTGTAGAAAACTTATCAGTCTACAACCATTACTACAACCAGTGATCTGCTTGGATGGATTGTGAAAGTTTTTACAAATTGGATTCACAACACTTTTGTACTTCAAGTTTGAAATTGTTCTGTATTTACTTTTTTATTGTCACATGTCATCTTATTCAGTCACCAGATAAATCTTTCTCCTGCCCTCTAAAAAACTTTGTAATGTTTTTCAGTATCTTGAGAATATAGAAGATCAGGAGGGGAAAGAAATCCGAAATTGGGCATCTTTGCAAAAAAAGCTGGTTTTGTCGATTTTTAAAGGATGTTATGGAGACCATTTCAAATCAAGTCCATAGCAAAATCCAAGCAGGTTTAAAAATCTGGTGTTGTGTCACTGTATAAGAATCTATTTGGAAACTATTTCCTGCACTGTTCTGTACCTCAAATGAGCAAAATGGTAGCTTGACAGTGGACAAAAGTTTGAAGGATTAGATATGAGATTTGAAAGCACAACTAGTTCTTGAAAAAAAAAAGGAAACAGGAGAAAAGTTGCTGGTGTTTCTGCAAAACGTATTCTTGATACAATTCTGATTGCTCAGAATGATCAGATCATATGAGATTATACAATTCAAATACTAATTAAGATCTACTTTGAGAATTCGGTACCAGTAATCAATCAGCTCACTCTGATGACTTTGAGAAAAACATATCTATCAGATTTAGAATGTAGGTTCACTTCAACAAGAAGTCTGTAAATATACAACTTTAACAAAACTAACTTCAACAATCATTTCATCGTCTTGCCCATTGCCTATTAAAAAAGAACATGTAAGAGAAGGCACTTAATTTCTTGTACTTTTTTCTCTCTCTCTCTCTTCAAGTAAAGCTGCAATATTAATTGAAAATATCAAATCCTTTATTTAAAATGTGAAACTAGTCTTAGAACTGTTGTACCCTTTCCTAAGCTTAGTTATAGATGAATTTAACATAACTGAAGTGACTAAAAACAACGTAATTAAATCACTACCAACTCGGAACACAAAGTTTTTTATGGGTAAAAATGTGAAAGTTTTACCTTATAGCCTGAACCAGTTTTCGCTTTTAAAAAGCTTCTTCAGACATTCTTCAATCCTTTGAAAAGAAAAAACTTTATAAAACTTTATATAAAACTTTATATTTTTACCCATAAAAAACTTTGTGTTCCGAGTCGGTAGTGATTTAATTATATTTAGTTAATTAACGAACAATGAAATCCAAGAATAAAAACAATGTGGTATGAATGTTTCATGTGTCAGTGACTTCAATGACATGTTTTTCCTACCATTTTTTCTTAATTCATTCCTGACTCTAATCCATGCTGTAGCCTACATTAAAATGTGGGAATGTTCACTTGCAATTTTTATTGGTTTATATAACTTTTGTATGTGTATACTACATAGGTAGTAACTTCAGAAATACTCAGTGCAGATGATACAATGATGATACATGTAAGACAGTTTATCAGTTATGTTTGTGGAAGTAACCTCTTTCTTCCAATATTTTTGTTAGGTTAGGTTGATTCCTCCTAGTTCATATTCGTTAAGCTGATGTCCTTTTAGTTTGGTTCTTCCACCTGCAAGTAAGACTGAGGTTTATGAAATTAATGTACAATGAGAAAATAGTTGTAATATATATGTTACAATGAGTGGTAGATATGTGTATGAAACAGCCTATCACTTATTGAGTTATGTAGTTAGTAATGGTGTGCAAAAGGCATTAATGTTTGTATTGGTGACTATAAGTTTTGTTATGAGGTGGGTACATGTGTAATATCTTCGAAACTGCAAGTGGAGCAAACAGAAATGGCTTGTTAAAGGGCCAAGCATTGTAATCTAATGTGCTTTGATGTCTATCGCCCATAAATGATGTTTTTAGTGACCTGGAAATCAATAGGTGGCTGAAGGCCACTATTTTGATGCCTACGTAGGGCAAGCAAAGCAAGCACAGAGGTTTGTCACATATGAGTTTAGTATGTAAATGTAAATATGCTGAAATGTGCACAGAGAAAGTTGATTGATCACAACTGTATTGTGATCAAAATAGAAAATAAAATCAAATACAAAATAAAAACTGAACAATTAAGAATTAATTAAAATGAACAACACAAAAATAATAACAACAACAAAAATGGGCCACATTCACATACATAAATAATAAAATGACAAAACTAACAAAACTATTTAAAAACACAGATATAAAAATAGCATACAAAACTAATAAAAATAAATTACAAATTCTAAATAGCTCACACAACAAAGATAATACAACAACTAATGGTATATACAAAATTGTATGCCAAGATTGCAATAAATGTTACATAGGACAAACAAAAAAACAGCTGAAAAAACGTTATTTTGAACACCTAAACGCATACAAAAAACCAGAAATATATAAATCCAATTCAGCCACACATGCAATAAACACAGGACATGAATTCCCAAACATAACCAATGTATCACTAATAAAACATATACCACACAAAGGCACCATAATGAACATTTGGGAAAATTTACAAATATACAAACATAAAACACAAAACAAACTAATACCAGAACAAATACAAATCAATACAAAACATGACACAATATTCAAAGCACTCAACATCGAAAATACACAAAATAAAAAAACATATACCACAACCACACACAATAATACAACTTTAAAATACCTGTCACCGGACAAAAGGCTTGCCGCATGACAAATGGCGCCAATCGTACACTCTAGTTATTTTGATGGCCCTAAAAAAGGACCGAGTGGCGAGAACGGTGATGTTGGTGTTGCCGCGCTGAGATGTTCGGCGGCTGCGCCCGCTTTCGTGGCGTACTGCAGTCCTCCTCTTCTTTCGGCACCTTTGTAGAGTCGGCTGCCGGCCCAGCGAAATCCATCGCTGGCGCGGAACTGGAGGGCGAAGACGCAAGAACGCCGGTTCTATTCTTCGGCCGTTCCTTCCGGCTGACTCCGCGCCGATGTCGTCCGAGAGAGGAGAGGAGATGAAGTGCGTCCGTTGGCGTGGCGATGAAGAGTGCGTAAAATTTTCTGCCGGCCCGGGTTTTATTGACTAACCGGGATCGCTGATTCGCTAGCTCCGAACACGCAGTTGGTCACCTCTCGGCGGCTGCTGATGCCGGATTGGCTCGCTCCGAGCACGTAGTTGATCACGTCTCGGCCGCTGGTAACGGAGAGCAGATGTTCGCATACCGCTGCCGTCACAACTCCCCCGGGTCTTGAATGCTCTCCGGTACCCAGCCTACTGCTCTTCTCTGGATGTTGTAGACTTGTCTGTTGGGCGCCATTTTGATTGGTGTGCCGGCTGGTAGCTCGCTGGCGTGGCTGGATCTTGCATCCGCAAGATGATCGCTGCCCCACGTTGGGCGCCACTTGTCACCGGACAAAAGGCTTGCCGCTTGACAAATGGCGCCAATCGTACACTCTAGTTATTTTGGTGGCCCTAAAAAAGGACCGAGTGGCGAGAACGGTGATGTTGGTGTTGCCGCGCTGAGATGTTCGGCGGCTGCGCCCACTTTCGTGGCGTACTGCAGTCCTCCTCTTCTTTCGGCACCGGTTGTAGAGTCGGCTGCCGGCCCAGCGAAATCCATCGCTGGCGCGGAACTGGAGGGCGAAGACGCAAGAACGCCGGTTCTATTCTTCGGCCGTTCCTTCCGGCTGACTCCGCGCCGATGTCGTCCGAGAGAGGAGAGGAGATGAAGTGCGTCCGTTGGCGTGGCGATGAAGAGTGCGTAAAATTTTCTGCCGGCCCGGGTTTTATTGACTAACTGGGATCGCTGATTCGCTAGCTCCGAACACGCAGTTGGTCACCTCTCGGCGGCTGCTGATGCCGGGTTGGCTCGCTCCGAGCACGTAGTTGATCACGTCTCGGCCGCTGGTAACGGAGAGCAGATGTTCGCATACCGCTGCCGTCACAGACCAAAGGCCAACAAACAACCTTAATAACATCCAGCAGCCAACACACAAATACTTCACCAGAAACAAGATGGCGAAGGCTGAAGATGAGAGAACAGGAACTCTCGAAACATGTTCCAAATAGAAAAAACATCTTGAGGTAAATTTAGTATAAATATTAAATGTAATATATATATATATATATATATATATATATATATATATATATTCAATCACTTTCAGCTACAGTCCATTTCTTGATGTATATAATACATTTAATATTTATAACTACATTTACCTCAAGATGTTATTTTTCCTTATTTGGAACATGTTTCGATAGTTCCCGTGCTCTCATCTTCAGCTTTCGCGATCTTGTGTCTGGTGAAATATTTGTGTGTTGGCGGCTGGAAGCTATTAAGGTTGTTTGTTGGTCTCTGGTATTTAAAGTTGTATTATTGTGTGTGATTGTGGTATATGTATTTGTATTTTGTGTATTCTCGATGTTGAGTGCTTTGAATATTGTGTCATGTTTTGTATTGATTTGTATTTGTCAGTGGCGAAGCTAGTAGTTAATGAATGGGTAGGCAAAAATCTTATCTTAAATTTTTTTTAAGGAATCACTAAAAGGACGGTGGTTCAAATCGGACGCTGAGGTAGAGTTTGCTGTAACCGAATGGTTCCACAAACAGCCGTATGAATTTTACTAGTAGAGAATCTACAGGTTAGCGCAACAGTGGAACTCATGTCTTAATGTTAATGGAGACTTCTTTTAAAATCGTTGAATAAAAAATGCTTTACTGCTCTATACGTGTTTCTATTGAACAATCCTTGTATTAGTCATACACAATAATACAACTGATTGAACTTCAAAATTTTAAACTTGATTAGTTTCTATATATATGTTTAATGTTACAAATAAATCAAATAACAATCTTGGTCATCTGTTAGTTCAGCGGAATAACAGGGACACTTTTAATAACCGCATAAAATAAACACACTTATAAACAACACAGGCGCTTTAACTTAACTGTTTGGACTCACAGAAGTGAGGCATGCCTCAACGCTCTATGTGTACAGCGCGGGACAATCCCCCTCCCTTCACTTCGCTATCACCACCCTACATTGCTTACATACGATGTATACAAAAAACTCTGAGGCAAGTTCAGGTTGCCTCATTCGCTTTAAAAGAGCTATGCCGAATCTCACCTGTCACCATCTAGCGGTCGCTCAGTAAAGCACGTTTCGGTTTAATAAATTTGACAGTCGCGGTAACAATGTGTATAATCTTTACGTTATGTAGTTCATACATATTTATAATTTTTATTCTACAGAATTTTTTAGGGTAGGCATTGCCTCAATTGCCTCCATGTAACTTCGCCACTGGTATTTGTTCTGGTATAGTTTGTTTTGTGTTTTATGTTTGTATATTTGTAAATTTTCCCAAATGTTCATTATGGTGCCTTTGTGTGGTATATGTTTTATTAGTGACACATTGGTTATGTCTGGGAATTCATGTCCTGTGTTTATTGCATGTGTGGCTAAATTGGATTTATATATTTCTGTTTTTTTTTGTATGCGTTTAGGTGTTCAAAATAACGTTTTTCAGCTGTTTTTGTTTGTCCTATGTAACATTTATTGCAATCTTGGCATTCAATTTTGTATATTCCGTTAGTTGTTGTATTATCTTTGTTGTGTGAGCTGTTTAGATTTTGTAATTTATTTTTATTAGTTTTGTATGCTATTTTTATATCTGCGTTTTTAAATAGTTTTGTTAGTTTTGTCATTTTATTATTTATGTATGTGAATGTAGCCCATTTTTTGTTGTTGTTATTATTATTATGTGTTGTTCATTTTGATTAATTCTTAATTGTTCAGTTTTTATTTTATATTTGATTTTATTTTCTATTTTGTTCACAGTATTTTTATTGTACCCATTTCCATAACCAATTTGGTATATTATATTTCTTTCTTTGTCAGTTTCTTGTTTGTTTAGGGGAATTTTGTACATTCTGTTAAATAGCGAATAGAACGCTGCCATTTTATGTTGTGGTGGGTGGTCAGAATGGTTAGGTATAATGATGTTAGTAGAAGTTGGTTTTCTATATATTGCATATTGTATGTGGTTGTTGTATCTTGTGATAGTTATGTCTAAATAGTTGATTTTGTTGTTTTTCTTTTTCCTTTTCTTTTCATAAACAAATAATAACAACAACAAAAAATGGGCTACATTCACATACATAAATAATAAAATGACAAAACTAACAAAACTATTTAAAAACACAGATATAAAAATAGCATGCAAACCTAATAAAAATAAATTACAAAATCTGAACAGCTCACATAATAAAGATAATACAACAACTAACGGTATATACAAAATTGAATGCCAAGATTGCAATAAATGTTACATAGGACAAACAAAAAAACAGCTGAAAAAACGTTATTTTGAACTCCTAAACGTATACAAAAAAACAGAAATGGGTCTTTCACTAAATCCTGCGGCCAAAGGCAACTTCCGTCTCCACGTTTGTATTTTTTTCCGTGTTCGATGTGTACTAGAACTGTTTTCTTCACAAGTAACTAATGCCAGGTTATGGAGGTTATGTAGACAATGTAACTTAAATAAAATTTACTTTGTTAGTGTACAATAAAAGGGTGTATTTACTGGAAGTACAGAAATAATTTTCCATTTATTGCACATAATTACGGTACACAGACGATTTTTGGAGGTTGTGTCTACGTTTAACAATGCAACTTAACCTTTTAGATTTTTAAAATTAATTAGATTTAACAAAAATTTCCTTTGTTAGTGTACATTAAATTATTGTATGGATACAAGGCTGCTGTACATAACATTAAAGGCTGTATTTATTCGAAGTACCGGAATTAAAACCTAGTTCCAATTTAGAACGTAGACCTATAACCTATTTGCATATTTTATTGGGGTTTATTGGCACATATTTTATTAAAAGGGTGTATTTATTGGAAGTACAGAAATTAGTTTCCATTTATCGCACATAATTACGGTACACAGACGATTTTTGGAGGTTGTGTCTACGTTTAACAATGCAACTTAACCTTTTAGATTTTTAAAATTAATTAGATTTAACAAAAATTTCCTTTGTTAGTGTAGATTCAAAGGCTGTATTTATTGTATGGATAAAAGGCTGTATATACATTAAAGGCTGTATTTATTCGAATTAAAACCTATCGGTACTTCCAATTTAGAACGTATAACCTAGTAGGCTACGTTATTCGTACATACAGTATTTTATTGGAGTTTATTGGTACATATTTTATTAAAAGGGTGTATTTATTGGAAGTACAGAAATTAGTTTCCATTTATCGCACATAATTACGGTACAGAGACGATTTTGGGAGGTTGTGTCTACATTTAATTATCTAACTTAACCTTTTAGATTTTTAAAAATTAATTAGACTTGTAGGGGTGTGCATGGCAGAACTACTTGTAGGGGTGTGCACCCACTTTATAATCATATTTTTGGTAACACTGAGAACTTTAAGCCTTCTTTTATGCTTAAACAAATTATATATACACTTAATTATAGAAAAGCAAAAAGCAAATATGTAATTCAAAAGACTAATTTGCTCTAATAAACACATGCTGAAGTTAAAAACAAAAGAGTTTTTACTTGCCTAACTAATCATTAGTTACTAATGTGACAGTTGGAGCTGCTTTTTCTGCAAAAGCTGGGGTATGTTGGATTCAAGAGTGGTTAAATTAAATTCTTGGATTTCGTTGTCCATGACGTGTCCGTTACTTAACTAAATATCACTATAATATTGACGACTCGGAACACAAAGTTTTTTATAAGTGAAAACGTAAAGTTTTACCTTACAGCCTAAACCGGCTTTCACCTATAGAAGGCTTCATCAGAGGCTGTCGTTAGTAGCGCTGCTCGTCTTGTTGTTGGCGACGAGAAAGTGTTTCGAAAGATTGAAGCTGTGGGTGTGTGTGGTGAGATCAAGCCCGTATTTTGGATAAATAACGCCCCTGTGCAGTCATTAATTTTACGCCCCCTATTCCCTGAGCTAAACTTCAGTGTCGCTATTCGTTTACAGACTATGGACAATAAATTGTTTAATTACTTACTTCAATTTTAAACTCTATTATAGACAGTATTTAAACTTAACTGAATACACAATATATGAAACAAAGGTGCAAGTTAAACATTTATACATTATTCTGAAGACGATATATGGTAAACACATAGAAAATAATCAGTACAGATTAATAACCTCAGTTAAAAATATCACTGAAACATCCAATTTGGTCAGTCAAACGTATATGGTAGAAACACTGCAATTTGATACTAACCATTTTGTGAAACTTACCGAACTTAGAGAAATGACTTTCTTCTGACTTTTGCATTTGCAAATGCATTTATCACTTCCTCAAAATCCAGACTGACAGTGATGTCTGATTCTATGGCGAGCACTCCAAGACTGACCAGTCGTTCTTGATTCTGTGCTGTCCGTAGATAGTTCTTGGTTCGTTTTAAAACTGAAAATGACCTTTCAGCAGAACAGTTTGTTGTTGGAGTACAGTTGTAGATCTTGAGTGCAGTGTACACATTTGGGTAGACATCACTAATTTTCTTCGAAGCCAACATTCTGCAGAGAAATGGAAGAGACGATAATTAGTTACCATCTTCTGTCTTCATAGATAACAGATAGCTTTTCAAATGGATGCATTCTTCACCGAAGCTGCTTTCTATGTCGGAATCATAAATGGCTCGAAGTTTCTCTGCAGCATCATAAATTTGAGGAGCTTCTAGTTTGGTGATATTTGAGAGAAATGAAAATATTAAATTATATTCTTTGTAGACATTAACTCTCTTTTGTAACTCAGTCTGGAGAGTTTGTATGATCTTGGAATATGAAATTTCCATTCGTCTCCAGATCTTGTCATGTTCCAAGTCATCTGATCCTAGTTCTTCTTCAGGACTTCCTGGTTCCACTTCTGATTCAGATGATTCATCAAAAAATCGCCTACATTTAATTTGACGTTTTGGTCTTGAAATCTCAACAGCTTGAAGAAGAAGGAACTGATTCCGGACTCCTGATCTGATTAAGTTTCTTTTCAGCTGAATCTCTATGATTGGGGAAACAGGTCTGAAGCTCAGTTAAATACACTGTAAGAGAGTCGTACATTTTAATAACAGTCGAAATGTCCATTTCCTGAGCTTGCAATTTTTTCATGACTTTGCCAAATTGTTGAAGAATAGAACCCCACACTGATGTCATGAATGCTACCTCAATGCTATTTAATTTCCTAAGAAGACCCTCAGCTTGACATCTACCTTTACCCGTTTCATTTTCTGAAATAGTTCTTAATGCAGAAACCACTGCTTTCCAATCTGCATCCAAGCTCTTGCAAGCAACCTCATGTGCACACCATCGAGTTGTTGAGAGTGATTTCAATGTCATGGTTACAGAATCAAAAAATGTTTCCAAGATATTCCATCTCCCTGTAGAATCTGCGAAGTAATTATATAAACTTTGCAATAACTCAAAAAACCGTACTGCAGCAATACAGCATTTCCCTGCTTGTGAACCAACTAGATTCAGTGAGTGAGGTGCACATGGAATGAAGAAAACAAGGGGATTTCTTTCCTTGAGTCTTGCGTGGAAGCCAGAATATATTACAGACATGTTGGCCGCATTGTCATATGATTGACCTCTACAGTTATCAACTTTCAGACCATGTTGTTCTAAAGAATTCATTAGTGCTTCAAAAAGCTTTCCTCCAGTATGGCCTGTATTTTTCATAAAACACAGAAATCTTTCAACTGAGAGCCCACAATTAATTACATATCTAACAACTACACTTAACTGGTCATTATGAGATAAATCTGGCGTAGAATCTACTATGACTGAAAAATATTTAGAAGAAATAACTTCATTGCCTATTTTTTCACTCGCTGACTTTCCCATAAGATATATTAATTCTTCATAAGTTGCTGGTGACAAGTATGATGTGGATCCTTTTCCAGGATTACCGAACCGTGCAATATGGTCAGCCAGAAAAGTACTCTGCAAAAAATTCCAAACACATCATGAAATTTCCATTTTTCACAGAGCCAAACTTCTCTTCGTCTCCACGAAATGCTAAACCCCTAGAAGCTAGTTTTTTAACTACAGAAACAACTCTTTTTAGTACATTTCTCCAATATGTAACTTCATGTTCATGCTGGCTGAGCAATCTTTTGTCAATTCTGTTCATCTCATTTCCTCTACTTTTAACAAGCAGTCTCTGTGAGAAGCAGAAATTTCATGTTCGGCTATTCTTATGCCAGCATGGCTCCAATCATTGAAACCAGATGTTGCAAACTGAGGTGTACCACCGAATAATTTGCGTGGGGCACAGAACAGTGATCCTTGGATGGGAGAATAAACAAGATATTCATGGTTCATAATTTCCCCATTTACTAAAATCCTATGGAATAGTTTCTTGCTGCAAAACCGTTGTGTTCCATCAGCATGTCGCCGCGAGGACTGTAAAAATTCAGCGTCTTTGTTTTGATTAATACCATTTTTTATCAAATAATCCCGAGTGTGGTCAGTGTTTTCCCAATAGAATGGATCATTACTAGGAATAGACACTGCAAAATCCACTTCTGTAGAGAGCGTAGCTTGTTCCTATACTTCGAGATTTTCGACTTCCACATTGTCTTTACTGTTTTCTACTATAATTTCACCCAAATTTTCAGGCCTACACTGTTCACTTTTGTTTCCACCACTGGAATATGAGTCCAGTCGAGGTATTTTCTGCAAAATTTTACTCTCCCTCTGTCTTTTTTCCTCAGCTTTCTTGCGATATGCAGCACCACTTAACCTAGATCGCCCATCCATACCGTCCCTAAGCTATTATATCTTAACGGAAAAACCTATAGAAATACTGTTTTGTAGAACATTTAAAACTGAATAATTCTCTGTCAACAGTTAAAATACTCGGTGTATCGTATAAAATGCCTTGATTTTGAAAGTTAATAACAAGTTGGAACCACGTGGAACGATGAAACGCCAACTTAACTCTGAACTAATAACAACATACACACCAAAGAATATGCACACTACTGCATCCGCGTAGGTGTACGAGCCACGAGCGTCTAGCCAGAGTAATTTCAATATTGGTGCTGCCATCTCGAAGAGAAGTGGTGCACTAATTGTACCATACTACTTTAATGCCAGAGCCAGAACGCTAATCTACTTCGGGCTTTATAATGATATTAAGCGATGTTTTTTTTAACCAGCTATATTTTGCCGCCCTCAAAATTTTGCCGCCCTGTGCACCTGCACATGTTGCACATGCCTAAATACGGCCCTGGGTGAGATGTGTTCGAATAATGCGTGCGATTTGAATTGTGTCTGTTCGTTTAGGATGTCGTTTTTATTTGTTTTTGTGTGTTTGTATATTTATTATTGTTCTAGAGTGTCTAGTTTTCAGCCTTTTGTGTGTACGTGTAGTATGTTCATGTTATTGTCGATGTTTTTATATGTGTGGTTTGCTTCAATGAGGTGGTTTGCGAAGGTAGATTCTGTAGTGGTGTGGAGTGCTTTTGTGTGTTCAATGTATCTCTGTTTGAAGCTACGTCCTGTCTGGCCTATGTAGAATTTACTGCAATTTGAACAATTTAGTTTATATACACCGGGTAGATCGAATTTGTTTTGTGCTTTGGGCATGCGTTTTGATAGTGTGTGTTCTGTTTTGTTAGTAGTTTTGTAAGCGATTCTGTATCCTGCTTTTTGAATTTGTGGGCAATTTTTTCTGTTTGTTTGTTGATGTATGTTAGTGTTATGAATTTGTTGTTTGTTTTGTGTTTTGTGTAGGAGTTTACTGACTATTGTTCTGTCATAACCGTTAGATTCTGCTAGATATTTTATCGTGTTTAGTTCGTCTTTGTAGTCTATTTCATCTAAGGGGATGTTGTTAAGTCTATGTATCATGGTTCTAAAAGCAGCTAGTTTGTGTTGTATTGGGTGATTGGAGGTGTTGTGTATTAGTGTGTCAGTTGTAGTTGGTTTTCTGTATATACTGAATTTGTGCCTGTGTTCTAGTTTTGTGATGGAGAGGTCTAAGAAGTTTATGGTATTGTTGTGTTCGTATTCGGCAGTGAAGGTTATGTTTTTATGTATTTTGTTTATGTGCGTTAGTAACTGTTCACATTGTCTTTTGTTTCCCCTGTATAGTATTAGAATGTCATCAACGTATCTGTGTCAATATAGTATTTTATGTGAGTGTCTGTCATTGTTTGTGAGTATTTTTGTTTTTTCTAAGTGTTGGCGGAAGACTTCTGCTAGAATGCTGGATATGGGGGAGCCCATGGGTAGGCCATCGTTCTGTGTGTAGTATTTATTGTTATAAGTAAAGTAGTTTTGTTTTGTGATAATGTTCAGAGTTTCTGTTATTTCATTGATAAGTTCGTCTGGTGTGTTGTTCTGTTTGAGTTTGTTTTGTAGGATGGTGATTGTTTCAGAGATGGGGATGTTTGTGTACAGGTTTTTAATGTCAAAGGAGGCTAATGTGGCGTTATGGGGGATGTGTATGTCTTTTATTTTTGTTACTAGGTCAGTGTTGTTTTTTACTGCAATGTTGTTGTCTATTTGTGTGTGTTGTCTAATAATTTTGTCTAGATATTTTGCCAGTTTGTGTGCAGGGGCATTACGGTAGTTGATAATGGGGCGGATCGGAATGTCTTCTTTATGGATTTTGGGAAGCGCTTGGAGTGTAGGTGCTGATGGTCGGATTTGTTTCATGTAGGGCTTTTGTTTATGTGTCATAATGTGTTTGGCTTTGTTGACTATTTGTTTTACTGAGTTTTGGTATCTGTCGGTGGGGTCGTGTTTTAGTTCTGTGATGTTGTTCTGTTCTATGAAGTCTTGTACTTTTTTGTGTAGGTTGTCTGTGGGGATAATTACAGTCGTGTTGCCTTTGTCAGCTTTTACAAATGTGATGTTGTGTTTGTGTGCCTTTTCCCTCAGTTTGATGGCTGTGTGTATTTCTGAGTTGTGGTTGTTGTTGTCTGGTGTCTTATGTACTCCTATTGTGTTGTTTATATTATGTCTTAATGTGTCTTGATGTACTGGTGCTGTGTTTTGTATATTTGTTTCTGTGTCAATTATGAGCTTTGTTAGTGTTTGGTTGTTATGTTTGTAATGTATGTTATGTTTTAGGCCTTTATCAAGGAGTGTTTGTTCGTTTTTTGTGAGTGTGACGTTCGTGAGGTTTACTGTACGTGGGTAGAATTTGTGCGAGGGAATTATATCTGTTTTGATTGGTGTCAGGTTTTTTATTTTTCTGTCGTGTTTTGTCTGTATGATATGTATTTGTTTTTTTGTCCATTCATTTGTGTGATGTATTAGTTCAGTCATGTAATTGTGTCCGTATGTGTTGGCGATATGTAGGTGTAGTGTTAATGCTTTGCGGTTAAGAGCGTCTTTTTTCTTATATAGTTGTTTAATTGATTCTTTTATGTATGTTCTTTGTGCGATGTTTTGTGTTATTCGGGCGGCCTGGTTGTTATGTTTAATTTTGATTTGGGCATATTTAGGTGTTAGTGAATTGTTTATGCATGTTTTGTTGAAATTTATGTGAGCTACAATCTTTCTAACCTTCAAAGTTGTGAACTTGTACGCTTGGACGTTGGCTCGTCTTGCTGAGTTAAATTCTTGGATTTCGTTGTCCATGACGTGTCCGTTACTTAACTAAATATCACTATAATATTGACGACTCGGAACACAAAGTTTTTTATAAGTAAAAACGTAAAGTTTTACCTTACAGCCTAAACCGGCTTTCAACAAACAAACAGAAAAAATTGCCCACAAATTCAAAAAAGCAGGATACAGAATCGCTTACAAAACTACTAACAAAACAGAACACACACTATCAAAACGCATGCCCAAAGCACAAAACAACTTCGATCTACCCGGTGTATATAAACTAAAATGTTCAAATTGCAGTAAATTCTACATAGGCCAGACAGGACGTAGCTTCAAACAGAGATACATTGAACACACAAAAGCACTCCACACCACTACAGAATCTACCTTCGCAAACCACCTCATTGAAGCAAACCACACATATAAAAACATCGACAATAACATGAACATACTACACGTACACACAAAAGGCCGAAAACTAGACACTCTAGAACAATAATAAATATACAAACACACAAAAACAAATAAAAACGACATCCTAAACGAACAGACACAATTCAAATCGCACGCATTATTCGAACACATCTCACCACACACACACAGCTTCAATCTTTCGAAACACTTTCTCGTCGCCAACAACAAGACGAGCAGCGCTACTAACGACAGCCTCTGATGAAGCCTTCTATAGGTGAAAGCCGGTTTAGGCTGTAAGGTAAAACTTTACGTTTTTACTTATAAAAAACTTTGTGTTCCGAGTCGTCAATATTATAGTGATATTTGGTTAAATTAAGTCATAAATCTGAGTGTGCGTCAAGTCTATTTCTGTGCTTGCTTTTCACTTGAGATGAAAATCCCATTTCACTCAAGAATGAGGTGATGAATGGGATGAGCAACTCCGAAAGTTCAGGATATTCATCTCTTAAAGATATCCAGAACTTTGTTAAGTCAGAATCTAAAAGTTTATGGATTTTGTTGTCCATGACATGTCTCATGTTATCACTAACTATACAAAATAATTTACTAAAAATTTAGTTTTAATCCCAGCATCACAGATAATATCACACAATTGCTCATTTAGTTTTACTGACAACATGTTAGAACTTTCAAAATACAAGAATGGGTCTTGAATCCAATTGAATTCACTGTATCCCTCTGGGAAGCAACTTTCAATCTGGTTATAGAGAGTTAAACATCAGAGCTGGTAAAAAGCAATGGTAGAGCATGAATAACAAAAATGTACAGTTTAGACTATGTACAAAACAGGTTGAATTTAAATTGTTAAAATGATATATCTTAGTTATTTACATGTAGTAGCTTTTTAAGACACAGTAAATAAATTTCCGAACCTGACTTTGCAACCCTCCAAATGCCCTCTCGGGACCCTGCAGTGGCTCATGCCCAATAGGTTAAGAAATGCTGAACTAAAGGCATGTTTGTGGAGTGAAACATAAAAGATAACCCAGACTTCTAAAATGCTCTTAGTGAAATGGGATTTTCAGGAGTAACAACACACTATTTGGTTAACAAGCACATTTTACTAATATTCTAATACCAAGTCAATTAGATAGCTTAAATGTGTAGTACTCTATGTGATGCTGATCACATACTGTTAATCAGCAGCACTGCAGAACATTCTAGAGCCACACTCTTGGCATTCATCTGGAACTTTATCACATTAGCCTGATAATTAGGATGTTGCCACCAGCTGAGTTTTAGAAAGTTGGTGTAGTAGGTTGTGCATTCATATAGGATGATATTAGACAGCAGTTTTTAATGAAAGTGACAAATGATCAATTGTTTACTTGTGTTGTAAACTATTGTGATTTTTTTATTACTGTTTGTAGGCTATACAGTGTGTCCTGGATAATTATATAAAGAGAACTGTTGTAATATAAGTGTGTTTGTTTTAGCAATTGAGAGTATCTGGTATTCAATAATTCATTCCACTGTTTTAAGTTCATAATTCTTGTCACTGGTTGTAAGAGTATTATTTTCATTAATTTTCCAATTCTATGAAGTCTTCAGTAGTTTTACCACGATGAGACTCAACTTTATCACTGAAGATGCCACATCACTGAATGAGCAAAACTTTTCTTTAATAATCTCAACAAAGCATGGTTATCAGCTGAAAAAAAGTTTTAGGATTAAAAATTTTAATCACGCAAATCTATAAGGGATACTAAAAAGAAATAACATAATAATTGTATTGGACATAAAGTTATGTCCACAAAACAGATTTTGTTTGAAATAAATAAAACACAATTTGACACAAATATTAATTTTATGAATACTTGTTTGGCACATATTACAGAAGGTTACACCATTAAATGAGTTTGCCTAAGTATAAAATTCTTGTCAGATGAAAAACGTGTACAGTCAGAATACTATTTGTTATGTACAATACAAATGATTCACTATGGGTAGCAGTGACACATAAACACTAGACATTGACACTGAATTGTACTTGTTTTGAATGATTCATTGTGTGCTACCTGACCAGAGTACAGGTATTAACCAAGAGATGTTTAGTATACTGCTGTGTAACTGCTACAATGATGAATTATAAGTAGTACTTTTTGTTTTGGTCATCAACCTTGAAAAGGATAATAGAAATTTTGTATACCATGCTTCCAGCAGTTTTACATGATACATTCCTAGCACAAATAAGAAAAGTTTAAATCTGCTGATGATCTAAAGGAGTGATAGTTATTTGCAGACTGACAGGGTTATAAAATAATTCTGAAAGAATTGTTGCTTTTACAATACCATCCTTTATCAAGTGGCTACTCAAATCTGCCAGCTTTTCACAGAAACTGAAGTTTGATTATTAGATCCATCATGATGACCTAGTGATGCTCCAAACATTTCAAGGATTCTCCTAGCCTTAAAAAACTGGACTGGCCTCATTGATTGACATGATTAATGTTAAATTTACTTTGGGATACTTCCAAACATAATACAGTTTAAAATAAACAAAAAAATTGTATTTCTAATTTTTCCAGAACTGTATACACATAATTTGATCTGGATAGAACGTGTATTAAACAATAATACTATTTGATGCAAATAATGAAAATATCCGTGTGTAGAACTATAAAGGTTGTATTTATTCGAAGTACCGGAATTTACTTTCACTTTATAACCTAGTACAATCTAACGTATAACCAAACAAGTACATTAAAATCTGGGTACCCTAAAATCTTTTTTCAATTTCAAGAGGAGTGCCAGTTTTTTAGTTTCAAAGGATAAAGAAAACACTTGTTTACAATTACTTCTAAGATGTCAAGGGTAATTGTAAATTGGGGTACCCGTAAATTGAATTTTAGAGCTGTATTTATTATTTATATTTAAACAATTTTTTGTACGCAACATAATAACAAAAGGTTGAAATATTTGCAGTTATTTCAATTTTAAAACGTATACACAATTTTTAATCAATCAAAATGTTTCAATCCATTTTCCGTTTACAATTACCCCACCTAACCGCAAATGTATGGTGTGTCGCTATCTTCAGTTAGCACTTTTAATTTTAATTGCTATGAAAATAAATTGAAATAACATGTATGAAAAAGAAACGTTAATTTTAGTAGACTTTAAAAGACTTAATACAGGGAGTCTTTAAATTTGTTTTAAAGTTTTTTCCTAAAGCTCTTTAATTTTGCTTAGAATAGCCAAAGACACCACATGGTCTTTTATTTTACATTACACTTTACAGCAGGTGGTAAAATTGTGTTGTTACAATGGCTGACGCGCGAATAGGTATGACGCTTGTTCGCTTGTTTCATTACATTTTTAATCAGTGTTGTGTTGTGAGTTTGACATTCATTTAATTAAAAAATGATTAGCTACGATGAACTGTTGAGTGTTATTGGTACAGAAGAGGATGCAATTTCTTTTCTTCAAGAAAAAGGTTTGATTCACAATCCTCGTCGATGTGAACAAGGACACGACATGGTATTAGCTCTTGGGCAGCAACAGCGTTGGTGCTGTAATAAGAGGACTTGCCGTGAGTATAAAGTAGTTCTCAAGGGCACATTTTTAAAGGGGTCCAAATTACCGCTGAGAACAAAAATAAAATTTATTTATTTGTGGTGTGAAGGCGTAGTAGTGTGAAAAACAGTAAAAACCAACTGGAAATCAGTGTCAACACACACACAGAGTGGACGGCTTACTTAAGATATATCTGTATCCATGGATTATTTTATCCATGCATTTATTAAACAAATTATATAGGTAAGTTAGTTTTGAGTATATAATTGCATTTTAATTTATAGAAATATTTTTTAGGTTAGGTAGGCCTAATAAACCCCAATAAAATATGCACCAATAACGAAGCCTACTATCTAACTTATCTAAGTTAGATAATTAAACGTTGACACAACCTCCCAAAATCGTCTCTGTACCGTAATTATGTGCGATAAATGGAAACTAATTTCTGTACTTCCAATAAATACACCCTTTTAATAAAATATGTGCCAATAAACCCCAATAAAATATGCAAATAGGTTATAGGTCTACGTTCTAAATTGGAACTAGGTTTTAATTCCGGTACTTCGAATAAATACAGCCTTTAATATTATGTACAGCAGCCTTGTATCCAATCCATACAATAATTTAATGTACACTAACAAAGGAAATTTTTGTTAAATCTAATTAATTTTAAAAATCTAAAAGGTTAAGTTGGATTGTTAAACGTAGACACAACCTCCAAAAATCGTCTGTGTACCGTAATTATGTGCGATAAATGGAAAATAATTTCTGTACTTCCAGTAAATACACCCTTTTATTGTACACTAACAAAGTAAATTTTATTTAAGTTACATTGTCGTACATAACCTCCATAACCTGGCATTAGTTACTTGTGAAGAAAACAGTTCTAGTACACATCGAACACGGAAAAAAAGTACAAACGTGGAGACGGAAGTTATCTTTTGCCGCAGGCTATAGTGAAAGACCCCACAATATTCAAAGCACTCAACATCGAGAATACACAAAATACAAATACATATACCACAATCACACCCAATAATACAATTTAAAATACCAGAGACCAACATACAACCTTAATAGCTTCCAGCCGCCAACACACAAATACTTCACCAGACGCAAGATCGCGAAGGCTGAAGATGAGAGCACGGGAACTCTCGAAACATGTTCCAAATAAGGAAAAATAACATCTTGAGGTAAATTTAGTTATAAATAATAAATGTATTATATACATCAAGAAACGGACTGTAGCTGAAAGTGATTGAATTAATAAAACCATACAAGGTAAATAAGCCTACAGTGAAAGAAAAAAACGAAAAGTGAGGTTATCAAACAAATTCAAAAACAAAAGTGTATTGTGAAAAAATAGTGAAGTGAACATCAATATTAAGTGAATTCAACAACCAAATAACGGAAAATAAATATATAACAAATTATCTCTCACATAAATATATGTTAACATGTACACAAACAACATAACCACCACTCCATATAACCACATTACCAAATTATTAAACAAATTTCAAACACGAAAAAAACAACTAATGAACACAAACATGAATATATACTTCAATAGACAATGCCAAAAACATAAATGAACACCTAAATATATCAACATATACACAAACAACAAAAATATGACTGCACAAAAAACAATAATACAAGCACAAAGATTATAGATACAAAACGAAATTAATCAATTATACAGTAAGAAAAATAGCATAACACTAGACATATAAAACTACACTTAGAGCTAACAAGTTTATTACATCCAATCACTTGGAATAATAAATACAATAACATAGAAAATAAAATAAGATTTGAAAAAAAAACAAAAAACTATTACAATCAACAATAAACTCAACACATTAAAACAACAAAACAAAAATCAAGAACAAAAAAACAAAAATAAACACATTTTACCCTCGAAACATTAACCTTAGCAATACAGAATTTAACAAAAAAGAAACAGAATATTTAAACAATATGTCAAAAACTAACATAACTCAAAATGCAAGCAAAAATCTAGAAAATTTAGTAGTAGAAACAGAATTTGCCATTAACCTAATAAAAGACAATATACAAGAAGAGAAAATAACAGAAGCAACACATATAATTAAAAAAAATAATCACTAGCGAAATGAAAAACAAAGATAAACAAAGAAAGACAATTAAACAATAAAATAAATTGAAGAACAATAATTTAATAATAACTGAAGCAGACAAAACTCAAGCAACAGTAATCATTGATAAAGCAGACTGCATAAAAAAACCGAAGACTTCATCAACAATAATAAATGCATACAACTAAATAAAGACCCAATTGAAAACTATCTTAAACAAACAATAAAACTAATAAAAACAACTAAAAACATTTTCAACAATAAAAACACAGACATATATATATATAAAAATAATAATCCAGAACCACCTAAAATGAATAGCCTAATAAAAATACACAAATTAAACAACCATACGTCCATTAATCAACTTCAAAAAAGCTCCTACATACAAAATAGCAAAAATAATAGCACAAAAACTAAAAAATAACCATCTAACAAATAACCATCATAACATAAAAAATACATACGAATTAACAGACAAACTAAAAATAATAAATATAAATGAAAAAACATTTTTCACATCATATGACATCACAAACATGTACACCAACATCCCAGTAGAAGAAACAATAGACATAATAATAAACAAACTAAAAGAACAAAATGAAAACAAACAATATATAACCGAAATAAAAAATAGCCTCCAACTAATACTAAAACAAAATTACTTTGAATTTAATAGTAAAATTTATCAACAGCAAGAAGGTTTAGCAATGGGATCACCATTATCAAGCATAATAGCAGAAATATTCGTACAACACATAGACACCAAAATACAAAATATTATAAAATCACATGACCCAAATGGCATATGGATAAGATATGTAGATGATGGGCTATATGTATCAAATAACAAAAACACAAATGCAGACAACATATTGAAACAAATCAATAACATACATCCTAAAATTCAATTCAAAGAGGAAAAATAAAAACATAACAAAATCAACTATTTAGACATAACCATCACAAGATACAACAACCACATACAATATGCAATATATAGAAAACCAACTTCTACTAACATCATTATACCTAACCATTCTGACCACCCACCACAACATAAAATGGCAGCATTCTATTCGCTATTTAACAGAATGTACAAAATTCCCCTAAACAAACAAGAAACTGACAAAGAAAGAAATATAATATACCAAATTGGTTATGAAAATGGATACAATAAAAATACTGTGAACAAAATAGAAAATAAAATCAAATATAAAATAAAAACTGAACAATTAAGAATTAATCAAAATGAACAACACATAATAATAATAACAACAACAAAAAATGGGCTACATTCACATACATAAATAATAAAATGACAAAACTAACAAAACTATTTAAAAACGCAGATATAAAAATAGCATGCAAAACTAATAAAAATAAATTACAAAATCTAAACAGCTCACACAACAAAGATAATACAACAACTAATGGTATATACAAAATTGAATGCCAAGATTGCAATAAATGTTACATAGGACAAACAAAAAAACAGCTGAAAAAACGTTATTTTGAACACCTAAACGCATACAATAATAAAACATATACCACACAAAGGCACCATAATGAACATTTGGGAAAATTTACAAATATACAAACATAAAACACAAAACAAACTAGTACCAGAACAAATACAAATCAATACAAAACATGACACAATATTCAAAGCACTCAACATCGAGAATACACAAAATACAAATACATATACCACAATCACACACAATAATACAACTTTAAAATACCAGAGACCAACAAACAACCTTAATAGCTTCCAGCCGTCACACACAAATACTTCACCAGACGCAAGATCGCGAAGGCTGAAGATGAGAGCACGGGAACTCTCGAAACATGTTCCAAATAAGGAAAAATAACACCTTGAGGTAAATGTAGTTATAAATATTAAATGTTCTATTAATAATATTAATATATATATTACAGCGATTTTGTTGTATACAAATTTAATTTGTATAGCCCCACACTTTGTTGGAGCGCCAAAATTGTACAACGACACAAGTTGCAAATATAAATGTATTCGTGTTTGAGGAGCCCCACGTTCTTTGGGACGCCAAGGTTATGCAACTTTACAAATGACTATTTAAGATACTGTAATTTATGGAGGTTGTATAACGATATCAGGTGTAATTATAATAAGAGTATTAGATGTATGAGTATTTAAAAATTCATATTTATTGTTTACTCAATTTTATAAATAATAAACATCGTTAATAATCTTCGGTCACGATATCACTCATTATTAAATGTTTATCTCTTATACTATACGGTGTTACACACATTTAAAACACTCTTACATCTAGACATATTAATAATCTTAATCTAGATATTTATTCAATTTGATTTACTAAAACAAATAAAATTAAAATGTAATTTGAATTGAATTCTTTTAATTCAGATCTGACCTCAACTCGCTCAGTCTATACCAATGTTTAAAAATTAAATTTAAATTTATATTAATTACTTTTAGACTGGCATTTGTTTTATATTCAAAATTTAAATTATTCTTTTCTATAATGCAAATATCAAATCAATTTAACTATTTACTTTGATAAACAAATCTACTCTCCAGCCATTCTTTTGTAACGGACACGACACTTACACAACTTAAAAGTATTCAAAAATACACTAATTAAGATTGTTATCCATTTTAATTATTTAGAAAGGTTGTACTCACTTAAATGTACAGTCACAAAAATTGTCATGCCAAATACTTAACTGTATTTGATTTTATTTGATATGAAAGAGGTGTAACGGACGTGACGTGTAAAACACCCTGTAATGAATATAGGTTTGGGTTTTCCATAGTTTCTGTTAATTTTACAGACAAATTAACTGGTAAATATTTGTTATAGTAATTTTAATATATGCTCTTTTAAGACTATAAATTATGACCTGTTAAAATTATTGATATGTTATTGAAAAATGTTTAACTTTGTAACGGACGTGACAAAGGATTTGTAACGGATGTGACAAAAAAGTGCATCATTTATAATTACAGTTTTTATTGGAAAAAACACTTTGATATTATGTAATACAACCTTGTACTTAATAATAATATAGTTATACATAGTTGCAAAAGTTTAATACTACAATTCTAGTGAATTAAAATTAATTAACATAAAATAAATAGGTCTAGGAAAGAGATTAGGCTACATTCTGCCAGTTATGGACTAATTCTGATTTAATAAGCAGGTTGAGTAAAAAAAAAAAAAAAAAAACATTAAACTTTTGTGGACACTAGGTCTATAGACTATTTATGTTTTTCTCAGCACAGGTCTTTAACTTATCACTTTTCTAAAACGTTAATTCTGCTTGAAAATTGGTACAGAATTCTGTCTCCAACTTTCTTTATTTGTGGCTCAGGGAGTATTTTGATTATATCCTTAAAAAGGATAATTTTTCACATTCATCACTGATTTTGAAAACTTTGCCTCAATTGTCATATGTTTTTAAGAAAGTTACATTAACATCACCATCTTTCACATTGCTTTGGCAAACGGCCACATAGCGACATTCATTTTTTTTATGACTAGTGAGTTTGACCAGCACATAAACTCCTGGAAAGATTTTATCATGAGAAAAAGAATCACTGTATTGTAAAATACTTAGATTAGTTTCATTGTCATACTCCATTTCATTGTCCAAGTCATTATTTCCAAAGCTTTCTTCACTGTCAGATTTGTCACTGTATACATCACTGTATCTTAACGGTTTGGCAGTTTTTTTACTACTTTTTTCACACTCATCAGGCTTAAAAATATACACTTTTGTCATCAGGTCACCACTAGTTTTACCAATGAGGATGTTTTTGTTGTCATATGCCTGGAAATGGTGCATTGAATTGATACCAGTTATTTCTTCAAGAATCAGCCATCTTTGGTCCAAGTGATTTTTGTAAGAATCCACTTCTGACTGAGGAACATAGAGAAGATGTATGCCTTTGCATTTTCCATCCGCTAACTTGAAAAAATCATAGGGTGAATAAACATAGCTTCTTCTTCCTTGAACTTCTCTCCATACACTTCTCCTTATTGAGCCTCCGACACCATCAACAGCCCCCTTCCTATGTCCAGAGGCAAAAAAATTCCAGTGGATCGGAACTCCAAAATCTGCTTCTGAAAAACACACACTAGACACTGTGTATCGACTTTTAAATTGCCCTGCGCAGTTATCGGAAAAAACAATGATGTGATCCACTGATGGAGCTATCTTTTTCATTTCACTTATTATTGCCTTCATAAAAACCCAAACAGAATTCTTGGAAAGGTTCAGGTCATCACTTATAACACCAAAGCTGTACAGTTTGTCAGAGTGCCATATACAGCAAGTAAATATTGGCACTTGAGAGTGGCTCCAATGAGCGCTTTGAATCTCATCTTGCTGGATTAAAGAATAATTCTCTGCAAAGTCAACTTGCATTACCGCTTCGTTCTTTAAACTTTTCACATTTTCTTTGCAGGATTCAAAATAAGCAGATTGGACCCGTTTTATGTAAGTATGAGTTTTGAAGCCACGCAACTGTGAATTTAATGATATTATTAACCTGTGCAGTGATGTGAAATTCTCAACTAGTTGTGGCCGGTTGTCTACATTCTTCCACTCCTTCCATTTAATTTTTTTCTTTAAATCCTCTGCTTCAGGCAAGAGGGTTCTGATATCTTATGTACATTCATTACACACATTAAGCATGCATTTTTTATCGTCTGTGTCACAACATACTTCATTCAACACTTCCTTGTTAGTTTTTGGAAAACAGGCTGCTACCTTAGACAGTGTTTCAGTCATAAATGTAAAATTTGCATGCTTAATGCAAACACACACTGTGTGAGGCATATCACTAACCGGGAGCACATGTTTTGGACGTAAGCTATAAAACTTACTTTTTGAAATTTGGTCATGTGGATACAGCAGTTTATATTCTTCATAGGTCTCGCCAGTACCCATTACCATGTGTCTCAGTTGGTATAAACTGCGTTTACCAGTGACAGGGTCTTTCACTGATTTTACGTCTCTTTTCGCAGGTGCTTGACGACTTATTTCATTGCACTGGAGAAACTCATTCACCCTTTTAAGACAGTCTGATTGAATCTTTCTTGGTCCTGTTTTCTTAGCATTAAAAATATCCTTTTTTAATTTTGAACTTAAAGTTTTCTCTTACCAGTTTTCTAATTATTGCTACCTTCTTAGTAGGACTGTTAGGTAATGAGTTTTTTATTCTCTTTACTGCTTTGCCAAGTGTTCTTGGACTTTTGTATGAACCAAGCTCACTCTGATCACCATTTTGAATCACCTTCTTTTTTTCTCTATACAACCGCTGTCGTTCTTTATCTTTCTGCCTTTTTTCAGCTAACAGTTTTTTATCTTTGGTCAATTCATTTTTTCCTTCTCTCTTACTTTCCTCTTCCTCAATTTATCTTTCTCCAAATAAGCCTTCCATTGCTCTTGATTCTTTTTTCTCTCTTCTCTACATTTAGCCATTCTTGTCTTGTTGGGAGTGGGAGCCATAATCTGAAACAAAACAATACATTTAGAGCCAAATAACCTAAAAGTAACATTTAACATAAACATTTGTTGCAATGTTAAACATTTATATTATTGTAATGCCTTTGCTAATAAGTTTCTGTTAGAATTGTTAAAAAACATGGTGAAGTTGGTCAGCTCCAGCTGGTTTTGTTTAAAAAAATATAGGTAATTTTCAAATAGATTTTAAACCTAATAAAAGGTTTATTATCAAAACATATTAAAAATAGGTACTATCGCTTTTCAGTAACAGTTTAATACCATTTTGAAGTATGTGGAAAGTTTTATTTCTTTGTAGCATAATGGAATCTGAAGCTCTGCTATTAGTTGTAGCCTATAATGGGCTTTGTCACATGGTGTTTATATTTGAGTATTGTTAATTCAGCCTAATTAGTTATTTTATCCATGCATTTATTAAACAAATTATATAGGTAAGTTAGTTTTGAGTATATAATTGCATTTTAATTTATAGAAATATTTTTTAGGTTAGGTAGGCCTAATAAACCCCAATAAAATATGCACCAATAACGAAGCCTACTATCTAACTTATCTAAGTTAGATAATTAAACGTTGACACAACCTCCCAAAATCGTCTCTGTACCGTAATTATGTGCGATAAATGGAAACTAATTTCTGTACTTCCAATAAATACACCCTTTTAATAAAATATGTGCCAATAAACCCCAATAAAATATGCAAATAGGTTATAGGTCTACGTTCTAAATTGGAACTAGGTTTTAATTCCGGTACTTCGAATAAATACAGCCTTTAATATTATGTACAGCAGCCTTGTATCCAATCCATACAATAATTTAATGTACACTAACAAAGGAAATTTTTGTTAAATCTAATTAATTTTAAAAATCTAAAAGGTTAAGTTGCATTGTTAAACGTAGACACAACCTCCAAAAATCGTCTGTGTACCGTAATTATGTGCGATAAATGGAAAATAATTTCTGTACTTCCAGTAAATACACCCTTTTATTGTACACTAACAAAGTAAATTTTATTTAAGTTACATTGTCGTACATAACCTCCATAACCTGGCATTAGTTACTTGTGAAGAAAACAGTTCTAGTACACATCGAACACGGAAAAAAAGTACAAACGTGGAGACGGAAGTTATCTTTTGCCGCAGGCTATAGTGAAAGACCCCACAATATTCAAAGCACTCAACATCGAGAATACACAAAATACAAATACATATACCACAATCACACCCAATAATACAATTTAAAATACCAGAGACCAACAAACAACCTTAATAGCTTCCAGCCGCCAACACACAAATACTTCACCAGACGCAAGATCGCGAAGGCTGAAGATGAGAGCACGGGAACTCTCGAAACATGTTCCAAATAAGGAAAAATAACATCTTGAGGTAAATTTAGTTATAAATAATAAATGTATTATATACATCAAGAAACGGACTGTAGCTGAAAGTGATTGAATTAATAAAACCATACAAGGTAAATAAGCCTACAGTGAAAGAAAAAAACGAAAAGTGAGGTTATCAAACAAATTCAAAAACAAAAGTGTATTGTGAAAAAATAGTGAAGTGAACATCAATATTAAGTGAATTCAACAACCAAATAACGGAAAATAAATATATAACAAATTATCTCTCACATAAATATATGTTAACATGTACACAAACAACATAACCACCACTCCATATAACCACATTACCAAATTATTAAACAAATTTCAAACACGAAAAAAACAACTAATGAACACAAACATGAATATATACTTCAATAGACAATGCCAAAAACATAAATGAACACCTAAATATATCAACATATACACAAACAACAAAAATATGACTGCACAAAAAACAATAATACAAGCACAAAGATTATAGATACAAAACGAAATTAATCAATTATACAGTAAGAAAAATAGCATAACACTAGACATATAAAACTACACTTAGAGCTAACAAGTTTATTACATCCAATCACTTGGAATAATAAATACAATAACATAGAAAATAAAATAAGATTTGAAAAAAAAACAAAAAACTATTACAATCAACAATAAACTCAACACATTAAAACAACAAAACAAAAATCAAGAACAAAAAAACAAAAATAAACACATTTTACCCTCGAAACATTAACCTTAGCAATACAGAATTTAACAAAAAAGAAACAGAATATTTAAACAATATGTCAAAAACTAACATAACTCAAAATGCAAGCAAAAATCTAGAAAATTTAGTAGTAGAAACAGAATTTGCCATTAACCTAATAAAAGACAATATACAAGAAGAGAAAATAACAGAAGCAACACATATAATTAAAAAAAATAATCACTAGCGAAATGAAAAACAAAGATAAACAAAGAAAGACAATTAAACAATAAAATAAATTGAAGAACAATAATTTAATAATAACTGAAGCAGACAAAACTCAAGCAACAGTAATCATTGATAAAGCAGACTGCATAAAAAAACCGAAGACTTCATCAACAATAATAAATGCATACAACTAAATAAAGACCCAATTGAAAACTATCTTAAACAAACAATAAAACTAATAAAAACAACTAAAAACATTTTCAACAATAAAAACACAGACATATATATATATATATATATAAAAATAATAATCCAGAACCACCTAAAATGAATAGCCTAATAAAAATACACAAATTAAACAACCATACGTCCATTAATCAACTTCAAAAAAGCTCCTACATACAAAATAGCAAAAATAATAGCACAAAAACTAAAAAATAACCATCTAACAAATAACCATCATAACATAAAAAATACATACGAATTAATAGACAAACTAAAAATAATAAATATAAATGAAAAAACATTTTTCACATCATATGACATCACAAACATGTACACCAACATCCCAGTAGAAGAAACAATAGACATAATAATAAACAAACTAAAAGAACAAAATGAAAACAAACAATATATAACCGAAATAAAAAATAGCCTCCAACTAATACTAAAACAAAATTACTTTGAATTTAATAGTAAAATTTATCAACAGCAAGAAGGTTTAGCAATGGGATCACCATTATCAAGCATAATAGCAGAAATATTCGTACAACACATAGACACCAAAATACAAAATATTATAAAATCACATGACCCAAATGGCATATGGATAAGATATGTAGATGATGGGCTATATGTATCAAATAACAAAAACACAAATGCAGACAACATATTGAAACAAATCAATAACATACATCCTAAAATTCAATTCAAAGAGGAAAAATAAAAACATAACAAAATCAACTATTTAGACATAACCATCACAAGATACAACAACCACATACAATATGCAATATATAGAAAACCAACTTCTACTAACATCATTATACCTAACCATTCTGACCACCCACCACAACATAAAATGGCAGCATTCTATTCGCTATTTAACAGAATGTACAAAATTCCCCTAAACAAACAAGAAACTGACAAAGAAAGAAATATAATATACCAAATTGGTTATGAAAATGGATACAATAAAAATACTGTGAACAAAATAGAAAATAAAATCAAATATAAAATAAAAACTGAACAATTAAGAATTAATCAAAATGAACAACACATAATAATAATAACAACAACAAAAAATGGGCTACATTCACATACATAAATAATAAAATGACAAAACTAACAAAACTATTTAAAAACGCAGATATAAAAATAGCATGCAAAACTAATAAAAATAAATTACAAAATCTAAACAGCTCACACAACAAAGATAATACAACAACTAATGGTATATACAAAATTGAATGCCAAGATTGCAATAAATGTTACATAGGACAAACAAAAAAACAGCTGAAAAAACGTTATTTTGAACACCTAAACGCATACAATAATAAAACATATACCACACAAAGGCACCATAATGAACATTTGGGAAAATTTACAAATATACAAACATAAAACACAAAACAAACTAGTACCAGAACAAATACAAATCAATACAAAACATGCACAATATTCAAAGCACTCAACATCGAGAATACACAAAATACAAATACATATACCACAATCACACACAATAATACAACTTTAAAATACCAGAGACCAACAAACAACCTTAATAGCTTCCAGCCGTCACACACAAATACTTCACCAGACGCAAGATCGCGAAGGCTGAAGATGAGAGCACGGGAACTCTCGAAACATGTTCCAAATAAGGAAAAATAACACCTTGAGGTAAATGTAGTTATAAATATTAAATGTTCTATTAATAATATTAATATATATATTACAGCGATTTTGTTGTATACAAATTTAATTTGTATAGCCCCACACTTTGTTGGAGCGCCAAAATTGTACAACGACACAAGTTGCAAATATAAATGTATTCGTGTTTGAGGAGCCCCACGTTCTTTGGGACGCCAAGGTTATGCAACTTTACAAATGACTGTTTAAGATACTGTAATTTATGGAGGTTGTATAACGATATCAGGTGTAATTATAATAAGAGTATTAGATGTATGAGTATTTAAAAATTCATATTTATTGTGTACTCAATTTTATAAATAATAAACATCGTTAATAATCTTCGGTCACGATATCATTCATTATTAAATGTTTATCTCTTATACTATACGGTGTTACACACATTTAAAACACTCTTACATCTAGACATATTAATAATCTTAATCTAGATATTTATTCAATTTGATTTACTAAAACAAATAAAATTAAAATGTAATTTGAATTGAATTCTTTTAATTCAGATCTGACCTCAACTCGCTCAGTCTATACCAATGTTTAAAAATTAAATTTAAATTTATATTAATTACTTTTAGACTGGCATTTGTTTTATATTCAAAATTTAAATTATTCTTTTCTATAATGCAAATATCAAATCAATTTAACTATTTACTTTGATAAACAAATCTACTCTCCAGCCATTCTTTTGTAACGGACACGACACTTACACAACTTAAAAGTATTCAAAAATACACTAATTAAGATTGTTATCCATTTTAATTATTTAGAAAGGTTGTACTCACTTAAATGTACAGTCACAAAAATTGTCATGCCAAATACTTAACTGTATTTGATTTTATTTGATATGAAAGAGGTGTAACGGACGTGACGTGTAAAACACCCTGTAATGAATATAGGTTTGGGTTTTCCATAGTTTCTGTTAATTTTACAGACAAATTAACTGGTAAATATTTGTTATAGTAATTTTAATATATGCTCTTTTAAGACTATAAATTATGACCTGTTAAAATTATTGATATGTTATTGAAAAATGTTTAACTTTGTAACGGACGTGACAAAGGATTTGTAACGGATGTGACAAAAAAGTGCATCATTTATAATTACAGTTTTTATTGGAAAAAACACTTTGATATTATGTAATACAACCTTGTACTTAATAATAATATAGTTATACATAGTTGCAAAAGTTTAATACTACAATTCTAGTGAATTAAAATTAATTAACATAAAATAAATAGGTCTAGGAAAGAGATTAGGCTACATTCTGCCAGTTATGGACTAATTCTGATTTAATAAGCAGGTTGAGTAAAAAAAAAAAAAAAAAAACATTAAACTTTTGTGGACACTAGGTCTATAGACTATTTATGTTTTTCTCAGCACAGGTCTTTAACTTATCACTTTTCTAAAACGTTAATTCTGCTTGAAAATTGGTACAGAATTCTGTCTCCAACTTTCTTTATTTGTGGCTCAGGGAGTATTTTGATTATATCCTTAAAAAGGATAATTTTTCACATTCATCACTGATTTTGAAAACTTTGCCTCAATTGTCATATGTTTTTAAGAAAGTTACATTAACATCACCATCTTTCACATTGCTTTGGCAAACGGCCACATAGCGACATTCATTTTTTTTATGACTAGTGAGTTTGACCAGCACATAAACTCCTGGAAAGATTTTATCATGAGAAAAAGAATCACTGTATTGTAAAATACTTAGATTAGTTTCATTGTCATACTCCATTTCATTGTCCAAGTCATTATTTCCAAAGCTTTCTTCACTGTCAGATTTGTCACTGTATACATCACTGTATCTTAACGGTTTGGCAGTTTTTTTACTACTTTTTTCACACTCATCAGGCTTAAAAATATACACTTTTGTCATCAGGTCACCACTAGTTTTACCAATGAGGATGTTTTTGTTGTCATATGCCTGGAAATGGTGCATTGAATTGATACCAGTTATTTCTTCAAGAATCAGCCATCTTTGGTCCAAGTGATTTTTGTAAGAATCCACTTCTGACTGAGGAACATAGAGAAGATGTATGCCTTTGCATTTTCCATCCGCTAACTTGAAAAAATCATAGGGTGAATAAACATAGCTTCTTCTTCCTTGAACTTCTCTCCATACACTTCTCTTTATTGAGCCTCCGACACCATCAACAGCCCCCTTCCTATGTCCAGAGGCAAAAAAATTCCAGTGGATCGGAACTCCAAAATCTGCTTCTGAAAAACACACACTAGACACTGTGTATCGACTTTTAAATTGCCCTGCGCAGTTATCGGAAAAAACAATGATGTGATCCACTGATGGAGCTATCTTTTTCATTTCACTTATTATTGCCTTCATAAAAACCCAAACAGAATTCTTGGAAAGGTTCAGGTCATCACTTATAACACCAAAGCTGTACAGTTTGTCAGAGTGCCATATACAGCAAGTAAATATTGGCACTTGAGAGTGGCTCCAATGAGCGCTTTGAATCTCATCTTGCTGGATTAAAGAATAATTCTCTGCAAAGTCAACTTGCATTACCGCTTCGTTCTTTAAACTTTTCACATTTTCTTTGCAGGATTCAAAATAAGCAGATTGGACCCGTTTTATGTAAGTATGAGTTTTGAAGCCACGCAACTGTGAATTTAATGATATTATTAACCTGTGCAGTGATGTGAAATTCTCAACTAGTTGTGGCCGGTTGTCTACATTCTTCCACTCCTTCCATTTAATTTTTTTCTTTAAATCCTCTGCTTCAGGCAAGAGGGTTCTGATATCTTATGTACATTCATTACACACATTAAGCATGCATTTTTTATCGTCTGTGTCACAACATACTTCATTCAACACTTCCTTGTTAGTTTTTGGAAAACAGGCTGCTACCTTAGACAGTGTTTCAGTCATAAATGTAAAATTTGCATGCTTAATGCAAACACACACTGTGTGAGGCATATCACTAACCGGGAGCACATGTTTTGGACGTAAGCTATAAAACTTACTTTTTGAAATTTGGTCATGTGGATACAGCAGTTTATATTCTTCATAGGTCTCGCCAGTACCCATTACCATGTGTCTCAGTTGGTATAAACTGCGTTTACCAGTGACAGGGTCTTTCACTGATTTTACGTCTCTTTTCGCAGGTGCTTGACGACTTATTTCATTGCACTGGAGAAACTCATTCACCCTTTTAAGACAGTCTGATTGAATCTTTCTTGGTCCTGTTTTCTTAGCATTAAAAATATCCTTTTTTAATTTTGAACTTAAAGTTTTCTCTTACCAGTTTTCTAATTATTGCTACCTTCTTAGTAGGACTGTTAGGTAATGAGTTTTTTATTCTCTTTACTGCTTTGCCAAGTGTTCTTGGACTTTTGTATGAACCAAGCTCACTCTGATCACCATTTTGAATCACCTTCTTTTTTTCTCTATACAACCGCTGTCGTTCTTTATCTTTCTGCCTTTTTTCAGCTAACAGTTTTTTATCTTTGGTCAATTCATTTTTTCCTTCTCTCTTACTTTCCTCTTCCTCAATTTATCTTTCTCCAAATAAGCCTTCCATTGCTCTTGATTCTTTTTTCTCTCTTCTCTACATTTAGCCATTCTTGTCTTGTTGGGAGTGGGAGCCATAATCTGAAACAAAACAATACATTTAGAGCCAAATAACCTAAAAGTAACATTTAACATAAACATTTGTTGCAATGTTAAACATTTATATTATTGTAATGCCTTTGCTAATAAGTTTCTGTTAGAATTGTTAAAAAACATGGTGAAGTTGGTCAGCTCCAGCTGGTTTTGTTTAAAAAAATATAGGTAATTTTCAAATAGATTTTAAACCTAATAAAAGGTTTATTATCAAAACATATTAAAAATAGGTACTATCGCTTTTCAGTAACAGTTTAATACCATTTTGAAGTATGTGGAAAGTTTTATTTCTTTGTAGCATAATGGAATCTGAAGCTCTGCTATTAGTTGTAGCCTATAATGGGCTTTGTCACATGGTGTTTATATTTGAGTATTGTTAATTCAGCCTAATTAGTTATTTTATCCATGCATTTATTAAACAAATTATATAGGTAAGTTAGTTTTGAGTATATAATTGCATTTTAATTTATAGAAATATTTTTTAGGTTAGGTAGGCCTAATAAACCCCAATAAAATATGCACCAATAACGAAGCCTACTATCTAACTTATCTAAGTTAGATAATTAAACGTTGACACAACCTCCCAAAATCGTCTCTGTACCGTAATTATGTGCGATAAATGGAAACTAATTTCTGTACTTCCAATAAATACACCCTTTTAATAAAATATGTGCCAATAAACCCCAATAAAATATGCAAATAGGTTATAGGTCTACGTTCTAAATTGGAACTAGGTTTTAATTCCGGTACTTCGAATAAATACAGCCTTTAATATTATGTACAGCAGCCTTGTATCCAATCCATACAATAATTTAATGTACACTAACAAAGGAAATTTTTGTTAAATCTAATTAATTTTAAAAATCTAAAAGGTTAAGTTGCATTGTTAAACGTAGACACAACCTCCAAAAATCGTCTGTGTACCGTAATTATGTGCGATAAATGGAAAATAATTTCTGTACTTCCAGTAAATACACCCTTTTATTGTACACTAACAAAGTAAATTTTATTTAAGTTACATTGTCGTACATAACCTCCATAACCTGGCATTAGTTACTTGTGAAGAAAACAGTTCTAGTACACATCGAACACGGAAAAAAAGTACAAACGTGGAGACGGAAGTTATCTTTTGCCGCAGGCTATAGTGAAAGACCCCACAATATTCAAAGCACTCAACATCGAGAATACACAAAATACAAATACATATACCACAATCACACCCAATAATACAATTTAAAATACCAGAGACCAACAAACAACCTTAATAGCTTCCAGCCGCCAACACACAAATACTTCACCAGACGCAAGATCGCGAAGGCTGAAGATGAGAGCACGGGAACTCTCGAAACATGTTCCAAATAAGGAAAAATAACATCTTGAGGTAAATTTAGTTATAAATAATAAATGTATTATATACATCAAGAAACGGACTGTAGCTGAAAGTGATTGAATTAATAAAACCATACAAGGTAAATAAGCCTACAGTGAAAGAAAAAAACGAAAAGTGAGGTTATCAAACAAATTCAAAAACAAAAGTGTATTGTGAAAAAATAGTGAAGTGAACATCAATATTAAGTGAATTCAACAACCAAATAACGGAAAATAAATATATAACAAATTATCTCTCACATAAATATATGTTAACATGTACACAAACAACATAACCACCACTCCATATAACCACATTACCAAATTATTAAACAAATTTCAAACACGAAAAAAACAACTAATGAACACAAACATGAATATATACTTCAATAGACAATGCCAAAAACATAAATGAACACCTAAATATATCAACATATACACAAACAACAAAAATATGACTGCACAAAAAACAATAATACAAGCACAAAGATTATAGATACAAAACGAAATTAATCAATTATACAGTAAGAAAAATAGCATAACACTAGACATATAAAACTACACTTAGAGCTAACAAGTTTATTACATCCAATCACTTGGAATAATAAATACAATAACATAGAAAATAAAATAAGATTTGAAAAAAAAACAAAAAACTATTACAATCAACAATAAACTCAACACATTAAAACAACAAAACAAAAATCAAGAACAAAAAAACAAAAATAAACACATTTTACCCTCGAAACATTAACCTTAGCAATACAGAATTTAACAAAAAAGAAACAGAATATTTAAACAATATGTCAAAAACTAACATAACTCAAAATGCAAGCAAAAATCTAGAAAATTTAGTAGTAGAAACAGAATTTGCCATTAACCTAATAAAAGACAATATACAAGAAGAGAAAATAACAGAAGCAACACATATAATTAAAAAAAATAATCACTAGCGAAATGAAAAACAAAGATAAACAAAGAAAGACAATTAAACAATAAAATAAATTGAAGAACAATAATTTAATAATAACTGAAGCAGACAAAACTCAAGCAACAGTAATCATTGATAAAGCAGACTGCATAAAAAAACCGAAGACTTCATCAACAATAATAAATGCATACAACTAAATAAAGACCCAATTGAAAACTATCTTAAACAAACAATAAAACTAATAAAAACAACTAAAAACATTTTCAACAATAAAAACACAGACATATATATATATATATATATAAAAATAATAATCCAGAACCACCTAAAATGAATAGCCTAATAAAAATACACAAATTAAACAACCATACGTCCATTAATCAACTTCAAAAAAGCTCCTACATACAAAATAGCAAAAATAATAGCACAAAAACTAAAAAATAACCATCTAACAAATAACCATCATAACATAAAAAATACATACGAATTAATAGACAAACTAAAAATAATAAATATAAATGAAAAAACATTTTTCACATCATATGACATCACAAACATGTACACCAACATCCCAGTAGAAGAAACAATAGACATAATAATAAACAAACTAAAAGAACAAAATGAAAACAAACAATATATAACCGAAATAAAAAATAGCCTCCAACTAATACTAAAACAAAATTACTTTGAATTTAATAGTAAAATTTATCAACAGCAAGAAGGTTTAGCAATGGGATCACCATTATCAAGCATAATAGCAGAAATATTCGTACAACACATAGACACCAAAATACAAAATATTATAAAATCACATGACCCAAATGGCATATGGATAAGATATGTAGATGATGGGCTATATGTATCAAATAACAAAAACACAAATGCAGACAACATATTGAAACAAATCAATAACATACATCCTAAAATTCAATTCAAAGAGGAAAAATAAAAACATAACAAAATCAACTATTTAGACATAACCATCACAAGATACAACAACCACATACAATATGCAATATATAGAAAACCAACTTCTACTAACATCATTATACCTAACCATTCTGACCACCCACCACAACATAAAATGGCAGCATTCTATTCGCTATTTAACAGAATGTACAAAATTCCCCTAAACAAACAAGAAACTGACAAAGAAAGAAATATAATATACCAAATTGGTTATGAAAATGGATACAATAAAAATACTGTGAACAAAATAGAAAATAAAATCAAATATAAAATAAAAACTGAACAATTAAGAATTAATCAAAATGAACAACACATAATAATAATAACAACAACAAAAAATGGGCTACATTCACATACATAAATAATAAAATGACAAAACTAACAAAACTATTTAAAAACGCAGATATAAAAATAGCATGCAAAACTAATAAAAATAAATTACAAAATCTAAACAGCTCACACAACAAAGATAATACAACAACTAATGGTATATACAAAATTGAATGCCAAGATTGCAATAAATGTTACATAGGACAAACAAAAAAACAGCTGAAAAAACGTTATTTTGAACACCTAAACGCATACAATAATAAAACATATACCACACAAAGGCACCATAATGAACATTTGGGAAAATTTACAAATATACAAACATAAAACACAAAACAAACTAGTACCAGAACAAATACAAATCAATACAAAACATGCACAATATTCAAAGCACTCAACATCGAGAATACACAAAATACAAATACATATACCACAATCACACACAATAATACAACTTTAAAATACCAGAGACCAACAAACAACCTTAATAGCTTCCAGCCGTCACACACAAATACTTCACCAGACGCAAGATCGCGAAGGCTGAAGATGAGAGCACGGGAACTCTCGAAACATGTTCCAAATAAGGAAAAATAACACCTTGAGGTAAATGTAGTTATAAATATTAAATGTTCTATTAATAATATTAATATATATATTACAGCGATTTTGTTGTATACAAATTTAATTTGTATAGCCCCACACTTTGTTGGAGCGCCAAAATTGTACAACGACACAAGTTGCAAATATAAATGTATTCGTGTTTGAGGAGCCCCACGTTCTTTGGGACGCCAAGGTTATGCAACTTTACAAATGACTGTTTAAGATACTGTAATTTATGGAGGTTGTATAACGATATCAGGTGTAATTATAATAAGAGTATTAGATGTATGAGTATTTAAAAATTCATATTTATTGTGTACTCAATTTTATAAATAATAAACATCGTTAATAATCTTCGGTCACGATATCATTCATTATTAAATGTTTATCTCTTATACTATACGGTGTTACACACATTTAAAACACTCTTACATCTAGACATATTAATAATCTTAATCTAGATATTTATTCAATTTGATTTACTAAAACAAATAAAATTAAAATGTAATTTGAATTGAATTCTTTTAATTCAGATCTGACCTCAACTCGCTCAGTCTATACCAATGTTTAAAAATTAAATTTAAATTTATATTAATTACTTTTAGACTGGCATTTGTTTTATATTCAAAATTTAAATTATTCTTTTCTATAATGCAAATATCAAATCAATTTAACTATTTACTTTGATAAACAAATCTACTCTCCAGCCATTCTTTTGTAACGGACACGACACTTACACAACTTAAAAGTATTCAAAAATACACTAATTAAGATTGTTATCCATTTTAATTATTTAGAAAGGTTGTACTCACTTAAATGTACAGTCACAAAAATTGTCATGCCAAATACTTAACTGTATTTGATTTTATTTGATATGAAAGAGGTGTAACGGACGTGACGTGTAAAACACCCTGTAATGAATATAGGTTTGGGTTTTCCATAGTTTCTGTTAATTTTACAGACAAATTAACTGGTAAATATTTGTTATAGTAATTTTAATATATGCTCTTTTAAGACTATAAATTATGACCTGTTAAAATTATTGATATGTTATTGAAAAATGTTTAACTTTGTAACGGACGTGACAAAGGATTTGTAACGGATGTGACAAAAAAGTGCATCATTTATAATTACAGTTTTTATTGGAAAAAACACTTTGATATTATGTAATACAACCTTGTACTTAATAATAATATAGTTATACATAGTTGCAAAAGTTTAATACTACAATTCTAGTGAATTAAAATTAATTAACATAAAATAAATAGGTCTAGGAAAGAGATTAGGCTACATTCTGCCAGTTATGGACTAATTCTGATTTAATAAGCAGGTTGAGTAAAAAAAAAAAAAAAAAAACATTAAACTTTTGTGGACACTAGGTCTATAGACTATTTATGTTTTTCTCAGCACAGGTCTTTAACTTATCACTTTTCTAAAACGTTAATTCTGCTTGAAAATTGGTACAGAATTCTGTCTCCAACTTTCTTTATTTGTGGCTCAGGGAGTATTTTGATTATATCCTTAAAAAGGATAATTTTTCACATTCATCACTGATTTTGAAAACTTTGCCTCAATTGTCATATGTTTTTAAGAAAGTTACATTAACATCACCATCTTTCACATTGCTTTGGCAAACGGCCACATAGCGACATTCATTTTTTTTATGACTAGTGAGTTTGACCAGCACATAAACTCCTGGAAAGATTTTATCATGAGAAAAAGAATCACTGTATTGTAAAATACTTAGATTAGTTTCATTGTCATACTCCATTTCATTGTCCAAGTCATTATTTCCAAAGCTTTCTTCACTGTCAGATTTGTCACTGTATACATCACTGTATCTTAACGGTTTGGCAGTTTTTTTACTACTTTTTTCACACTCATCAGGCTTAAAAATATACACTTTTGTCATCAGGTCACCACTAGTTTTACCAATGAGGATGTTTTTGTTGTCATATGCCTGGAAATGGTGCATTGAATTGATACCAGTTATTTCTTCAAGAATCAGCCATCTTTGGTCCAAGTGATTTTTGTAAGAATCCACTTCTGACTGAGGAACATAGAGAAGATGTATGCCTTTGCATTTTCCATCCGCTAACTTGAAAAAATCATAGGGTGAATAAACATAGCTTCTTCTTCCTTGAACTTCTCTCCATACACTTCTCTTTATTGAGCCTCCGACACCATCAACAGCCCCCTTCCTATGTCCAGAGGCAAAAAAATTCCAGTGGATCGGAACTCCAAAATCTGCTTCTGAAAAACACACACTAGACACTGTGTATCGACTTTTAAATTGCCCTGCGCAGTTATCGGAAAAAACAATGATGTGATCCACTGATGGAGCTATCTTTTTCATTTCACTTATTATTGCCTTCATAAAAACCCAAACAGAATTCTTGGAAAGGTTCAGGTCATCACTTATAACACCAAAGCTGTACAGTTTGTCAGAGTGCCATATACAGCAAGTAAATATTGGCACTTGAGAGTGGCTCCAATGAGCGCTTTGAATCTCATCTTGCTGGATTAAAGAATAATTCTCTGCAAAGTCAACTTGCATTACCGCTTCGTTCTTTAAACTTTTCACATTTTCTTTGCAGGATTCAAAATAAGCAGATTGGACCCGTTTTATGTAAGTATGAGTTTTGAAGCCACGCAACTGTGAATTTAATGATATTATTAACCTGTGCAGTGATGTGAAATTCTCAACTAGTTGTGGCCGGTTGTCTACATTCTTCCACTCCTTCCATTTAATTTTTTTCTTTAAATCCTCTGCTTCAGGCAAGAGGGTTCTGATATCTTATGTACATTCATTACACACATTAAGCATGCATTTTTTATCGTCTGTGTCACAACATACTTCAATCCACAAATTAAGCTTTAAAAAAAATTAATATTTCTTTTGCAGAAAAAATGACTTAAAATATTTAGCATTAAAAAATTCAAATCATTAATAATTTTATAATTAAAAATCATAGATGATTTTATTTTAATCATTTAATTATATTAACATTATTTTAAATTGCAGCAGGAAATTAAATATTGTTTGCCTATTGCATTTTTCAGTTCCAGTACTGACTACTGATATTGTACTGTGCCTCCAGGGCAATGTAGTATTAAATGACTTGACAGAACAGACAATAATTAGGCTACTCTATTGATTACTTTTATAATCTATTAATCTGCTTACCTTTATGTGTGTCCTCAAATTAGACACTAAAGTCAGTGAAGTTTCAATATATTTGACCTTGGGCACACACATCAAGCACTTAAAAAGTTAAATTAAGACCGTCTGCTATCTCAGTATGTTCATAAAATCTAGAAATTTGCAGTCAAGGTGACAATGTCATATTAATATAAAAATAATAAATGATATGGATAATAAATTTGTGAAAAAAAAAACAAAAAAACGGGTACATAACAAAAAACTACTCTATTTACAAAACAATCAACACAAAACTCTAGAACCACAACAATAACAATTGCCACTATGCTGACTGCACTAATATAAAAATGACAAGCACATGAGAACGGACAGTGAACGATAAATTGGTGGAATTGAAAATCTGTTTAAATTAACCCCCTTTGTGATGTCTGGGTAGCAGGAGGATTGAAATTTGTCATTCTTTGGCCTAACCAATCATTGCTAAACCTTCATGACAAGGTCGCCCAGCAGCTGATAAATTTTGCTGCTCCATGTCATCATATAAACACTTAGCACTTGCAAAGCAATTTTGTTTCAGATCTCAGCATGTTATTAAAACATATGTTAGCAAACACTGTATTCCCACTATTTCAGATGTCAAAACAGAAGTTGCTTGTAGTCTACTTTTCTGGGGTAGTCATGCGAATAATTCAACAAAAGACAGAAAACCGTCCTTGCCACCCGGACGTTGACAACAAAGAGACAAAAGAGACCTAACGGTGCCATGGAGGAAAACCAGTCCATTGTGCCAACAGATTAGGAATACTTAGAATAAACGTTCTAAAACATTGACTTCAACAACTATTTTGGCTATTGTACCTCGTGGCCAGCAAAACAAAATTAACCCATTAATTCTTTAATAGTTAACAAAAAAATTTAACGATTAATGATTCAAGTTAAACATTTTAAAATTTAATGATTATGTTAAAAAGTTAAAAACATTTTTAATGATTAATTTAATCGTTAATTTTTTTAATCGTTAATCCCAAGTCTGACAACAGGGGAGGATTGTGTGTGTGTGTGTGTGTGTGTGTGTGTATGATTTTTATGAGAAAACTGCCAAAAATCCCAGCTATGACAATTTGTTTACGTCATATTACAGTCACTGTTCTAAGTCTAATAGATTTGATGAGGCATCCAAAATTCTATAAAAGAAGAAAACCCTACTTTTCTATATTTGTGGGGGATAATATGTAAAGTAATATTTAAATGTGTGGGTGTATATTTATTTAATATTAATTTTCCACGCATTCGTGCGCGTATGTGTATGTGTTGTGTGGTTAGGGGAGGGGTTGTTGTATGGATGATGTTTCTTAAAGTTTTACTTGCAAGTAACATCAGTTTTTAATGTCACTAAATGTGTACTTTGCTGCTTTGGTGCCAATTGTCATTAATATCTGCCACTTTTGTTGTCTTCAAAATATCAGTGAAAGCAGCAGTAGCTAAGGACACCTGCCACAAAGAAAATATACAGAATAACAAAAACGTTAATTGGAAGTGAAACATTAAAACAGTGTTTTCCACATAAACACAGGCAAGATACTCATCATTAACATTCTCTGCCCACTGTTGAGCAAATTGCCTCCCCCAATCCCAATAATTTTCCAGCAAATGTCCCGTTCATGATTACTTCACCATTGTCATTCTTCTGTCCTCCAAAGGCTCTGGAATGGTATACGTATTTCATCCTGGATGTAAAGTAGATTATGACCTATTTCCTTCCAGTGCCTCCATCTCATTTTCTTAATTCTATGAACTAATCTACTGGAAATTATACCATTGCATCACCATTTTTTCACAAATGTGTCATTTCAATTCTATCTGTCTGAGGTGACCTTTCACTTCATTTTCATTTTACAGCACACCACCTGCAGATCTGATTTGAAAGATATGTATATTCCAACATTACAGTTTGCAGGGATATAGTTTGTTACTTGTATTCGATCCAGTTAAGCAAAAGTATATTTGTTGGCCTCACTGAAACAGTTAGTATGCACTCCATTCTTTTCTTTATGTTCACTTTTAAAATCTAGAAGATATTGTTGATGCCCACCTCTCTTTACAGTTTGAAACTTATTCTCATATAGACGCTGACCAAATGGTGTCTTTGTCAATAGTTCATTAACTAAACAACTCATCATAACGTGCACTTAAACCCTACAGCATAAAATATCATTAAAAAAATTGCAAATAATTTTTAATTATATACAGTAACCATTACTTTCCTAACTACAAACAACACATGGCATACTAAATCCCATACTGTTCCAGTTCCCAAGACTTAACTGAGGCTTATGCTTGCCCTTCATCCAGCAAAGCAATGCCTGAGGTACATTGCCCAGTGTGTGCTTCCGTCAAATGTTGGAGCCTTGACATGAACTATACCAACTGCAGGCAAGGTGACTTCCTGTATTGTCTTTTCTGTCTTTATCATTGGTAGAGTCTGTTCAGAAATTCGTGTTGGTTGCATCTTCATGAACTGCTCAACTTCACTTTTAATTTGTTCTCTTATGTTTGCCATTGAGTTTTCTACTGCAGATATTTTATTTGACACGGATGCTTCTATGACAGATATTTTTGTAGACATCGATTCTTCTATGACAGATATTTTTGTAGACATTGATTCTTCAACACTCGAGACATATTTTTCTACTTTACCTATTTTTAATGTCATTGATTCTTGTACCTCTGATATTTTAGTAACTTGCTTATTAAGGTCACCTTGTAGGAGACCAAATTCTGCGGTACTGTGTTCTTGCAACTCTTTTTGCATAGCTTCAAAAAGAGCTTATGTTTTATCTGCCTCCTGCTTACGTTCTTCTTTTTGTCATCCTTTAGATTCCAAAATTAGTGCTTTCTGCTGTTCTTGTGTTTCCAGCATTAGTGCTTTCTGTCATTTTTCTGGTTCTTCTCTTTCTTGTCTTTGTTCTTCTTTTTGTCGTCTTTCTGCTTCTTCTGCCTTATGTCTTCATCGTTCCTCTGTCTGCAACAGCAGCACCTGGAAATTTGTCATCATCTGACTGGCATCCATTTTTTACCGATTAATTACAAATTACACTAGTCTTGCACAGAGTGTCCACTGTTAATGGTTCTGTCGCACTTCTGACCCACTGTTACTAAGGTCTACTGATTGTCATATGGTACAGTGGAAAACAAAGTACAAGACACCAATTAAGTCACTAATCACCAGCTTTAATGATCACAATTAACAGTTTGTAATTAACAAGACAGTCTCTTACAACAAATCAAATAAAAACTGTTCACACGCAATAAAAATGTCAACTAATATAAAACACTATTGTATTACAATTGTCCCACACAATTATAAAAAAAAAAACACAACACTTTGCCACAATACTTCAAACCGCACTAGAATAAATCACCACTAAAACTGAACTAAGCGTCACTGAAGTCTTGTATTTATATCCCCGCTGAGTTGTAGCGTGTCAATTTTTGGGTATTTTTATTTTTCACAGTATGTAATGATTATATTTTTATTTATTTCATTTTTGGGGCGGGTTTGTCTAAAAGTTGTGAAAATTATTGTGCAACCAGATTCATTCCATTATAACAGAACGCATGGCAACGTTATTTACAGTGTTAAGCAACAATTTGAAACAAAAGCATAGACGCAGTTTGTTGTTGAGCAATGCGGCTGAAGAATTTGCCCCCTTCAAAATTCTAAGAACTTTGCAAGTGTGTCGACGCACAGGCGCGAATACCCACGCACGCGCGCTCAAAAGGACGCTCTGACTAAAAACTCAAGATGGCCAGAGAGTGAAATTTTCATCGTTCATTTGGATTCACTACGGAAGTGTTGCTTAGACCAAGCCCACTTAAATGACGTCAGCAGAGCCAAAGCCAAGATCGTACTTTGGTACACGGAATACAACTTCCATATTCCATATATAAAATGGTTAGCTCACAACAACTGAGCTTGAACGACGACGCAAAGCGGGTGGCAGTGAACGGCAGCTTCCTACCGCCTAAGCCAGTCGACATTGGTAAGAGACGCGAGACAGTCAACTAGAAACCAAGTTCGCTAACAGACGCTGATCACGTTGTGCGGGCCCGGTCGGGTCGAACTTTTAAGTATGAATTATAAAATATAATAACGCCTTCATACCGACCGGGACCCGAGTAATTAACGGATGTAACAATATCATAATTGGTGCAGTAGAATTGTGAAGTGACGACAGTGAAATAACGGACCGTGGACTCGGGCAACAAAACACGTGTTCGGTCGGCCGTGAACAGTTAATCAGCTTACCACGAATAAAACCATAATTTCGTCAAACAAAATATTAAAGGGGAGTATATTAAATTGTATGGATGTGTGTATGGCAAAGCTGGGCGGCTTTCGATAGTGTAAAAAATATATGAGGGTAAGGCCTATTTAACCATTTAAAATGTTTTGTATTATTTTTTGTGCGTTTTGTATTAAGGAGTTCCGTCTTATGTAAGTAAAAATATTCATTTCAGAACATAATCATGTGTTAGACTTCAGTTATTTCGTCATACCCCTTCCTCATTTCTGTGTTGAAAAAATTCGTCTAACGGATCGGAATCTTTCTGAATTATTAATTGGGTGGGTCAGATTGCTAAATTGTCCGTTTTTATTAAGGTAACGTGTAAAGGTCTCCATATCTGTCCTCCAAAGATATAGGTGGCGACTCTGGGCTTCTGATGAAATTTCTGCAACAGGTAAGTCCTGGTAGTGGTTTTATTTATTTTATATTTTGGCATAAATTTTTTAACGTTACATTTGGCTCTCGCTGCCAGGATTTTCGTTTAATTGTAATTTTATACGAGATAGACCTATTTTAATACACAGAAAATGGGATGTGGTAATGACGAATGTATAAAAATTGTATCGCTCATATTTACGTAGGTTATGTTTGTGTTATAATTCACAGTGTGTTAGGTGTTTGAGTGTAGAAAAAGAGTAATTTTATATATAAAAGTGTTATACAAACGAACTTTAAAAATGTCTATAATACAGAGTAATGTAACTGAAGATTCGGGTGTGCAACTGACCCCGACTTCAACAAAATGGAACGCCCAATTTAACAGTAATGTAATGAGCATGTTACAATTACTTCTAGAACAAAATAAAGAAATGAAGAGTGATTCTGTCGTTAAATTCAATATTCAGAATAACAAATTTAACGAATTAAATAGTCGTTTAGACAATAATGACATAAAACTAGACAGACGAAGTAGCGAATTAAATAATCGCTTTGATGAAATTAAGACCGAATTCAATTGCAAATTTGATGCACTCAAATTTGATATTGATGAGGTAAAAATAAAATGCGAAAATGGTTGTAATGAGTTGAAACGAGATATTGAGAGAGTAGTAGAGTCAGTAGGAGAACAGAGTAAAAGTAAAAATAATAATGACAGTAAGAAATTAATAAGTGATGACAATAATGTCGAAAATGAGAATATAATTAAAAACGTGGTAGTAGAGAGTAAGATAAATAGTAACAATAATGTTGAAAATGGTAATGTAATTGAAAGGGTGGTATCAGAAAGCGATACGTTGAAAATAGATAGTGAAACAGTAAGTGAGAGTGAGAAAATGATAAGTTGTAATGAAGTAATAATTAGTGTTGTTGAATTAGAAAAAGAATGGAAAGAAAGAGTAGATGAATGTGTAGGGCAGAAGGTAAAATTTCCCCTTATTTGTGATGAACCAGAGTGTTCAAAAGTGTTATTTTTGGGCAAGAGACCCTTATTAATGAAAGATTTGAATTGTTTAATTTTGCTGAATAATTTTGTACCCTCTGCGTGGAATGGTAAAAGTGTGATATGGTGTTATGATGATGAAAGATGTTTTGAGAGAGAGTTGTGCGTTGATAAAGAAATAGAATTATATAAACTAATGAGAGATTATAATGAGTTGAAAGAGATGTTAAACTTACCTGTTAAAATAGAGAGTGAAGATTATTTTGATAATACATGGTTAAATAATAATAATTTACTTTATGAAGAAAAAATAACTGACTTGATAACGAATATTACTGATGGAGACTTAACCAAGGTACTTAATGTTGACTTGTTTAATGATTATGTGGATAAAATAAATGAGTTTAGTTTGTATGGTCACAACACACAAAACAGTCATTTGTGTGGTAATAAAATTGAACGATGTTATGTGAAACCCCGTTTAATTTTTGACGATGGAGGTTGAGCCTTAAATTCACAATTGGACAATTTCAAATATGTTAATATATGGTAATGACCTAGCTGATTTTAGATATTGAAGTGTGATATAACTGAATAATTATCGATGAAGAATTGTAAATATATGTTGTACACAAGTAATTGTGTATATTGTAAAATGTTAGGTATAGGTGTATGTAGTAGAAATTGGTGAGATATTAATATTTTGCAGCTTAAATAAATAACAAAAATAATTTGGAAGAAGATAATGAATGAGTTGTAACTATTATACTTAATGAAAGTAATTAAAAATGTTGTTTTCAATAATGGAATTAATTAAAATAATATATTAAATCCTGTAATTAAATACAACTAAATAACTATAATAAACCTATAGTTAAATAATTGTTTTGGGTGGAGACTGTTAAAGAATTTTCAAGTTAAACAAACAATTTAAAAGGGCCACTTTTATTAATGAATCAAAAATATATCTGATCTGAATTGGAATAAAAAATGTTAAGAGACAAATATGTTATCTAAAAGAATTATAAAATCTGAAAAGTGTAATAAGCAGATATGGCAGTATATGATGTAACCAGAATGTTTAGACTATGAATGCTGAAACTGAGAATGTTTATAACTGTGTTTATGTAAACAGTAAAAGGGTGTGTTGTAGTGGTATGTTGTGACTAATGCCTACAGACATACTTGATGACCATAACAAGAAATGTTGTAGTCTGCTGAATCAGTATCTTGAGTAAAACCTTATTGTGACAGAAAAGAATTGAAATTAAATTTTTTGCAGACCAAATAAATAATGAGGTAATTATTGTAACTTAGAGGTTGAGACATTAAACCATTAAATTAATCAAACTAATAGAAACAATGATTTTAACCATGAACTTAAATTGTTTGAATTTTAAAAGTCTTGAAAAAAAAAAATGGGATGTATATAATTTCAAATTTCAATAAATCTTAGAATTAAGTGACCAAATATAATTGGCAAGTTTTAGCACCAGTGAGTATGGGAACGTTGTGAAGAATGTGTAACCAAATAAAAACTTGTTGTCCATACAAGAAGTGGGGATGATTTTGGGGGGTAGATTGGTGCTCAATGAAGTGGTAGAACAATGGAATGTGGAACTGCAATGGTAGAAAAGTTTTAATTTTATTTGTTAATTAATTAGTTAGTTATTAAGTGGCTATTGAGGGGGTGGCCTGTGCTCTCTTAGATAGCGAAATGGGTTGGGGGTAACAGTGAGTGTTACCTCCATCGGAGGGCAAAAGGGCGATAAATGTGCGGCACACCTTATCAGTGTAAATTAAAGTGTACACACTGCCAAACTACCGTGTTGCACATAACTAGATTGATGAAACAGGCAATTAAATTAAAGTTTGGATTTCCTCGACTTTTCGGGCGGTTACTGTCTTACCAGCACTAACCGTGGTTTTGGCTAGCGGCCAGCTATGGTCATATCAAGTCCCTTGACCATAGCTGACTTTAAATTGGTACATATTTGAAATTCATTGGGGGGTGACAATTAGAGGAAATCCTCCCGGAACTATGGAACAGCGGCTGCCACTCTGCCCGCCTTGGGGTAGCAAGACAGGTGGTAGAACCGTTTTAAGGGTGTATGATTATGTACGAGAACATGATGATGTTCAATACTTTAAAACTTAATAGCGGAAGCAGAGACACGGAGAGGCAAAACCTGCTCCAAAATATACAGTCTCTGCCGAAGCGAATGGGCGCCACAGTCCACCATAATCTGAAATAGTGTGTGTGGCTGGGAGGTGACGCAAAGGAGTCACGAATGTAAATTTTATAACATAACATTTTTTTATTCAAAGTTTGATCAAATAAAACTGCTTGTGCTCTGTTCAGGTAACTAGCTTCTTAGATATTGAAAAATAAGGTGTTAATGCTATAATTTTAAGTGGATTATTTTATTGTTGTCTGTTAGATAAGCATTGATAAGAATATGTATTTTCATTATTATGTGTGTATTTTTTTTAAAAGCCAATAATTAAATCGTCTGGCAGGTTAACATAAATGACCAAAATCAGAGAAAGGGGAAACAAGGAGGTGAGGAATAATGATAAATAAATATGTATATTTCATGTAAGTGGTTCAAGTAAAAGATGTATTTTCATTGTGTTAGGGTATCAGCTGACCAGCAATAACACGTCACTGGTATATTAGTTATAAATGTTTTAAGTAATTAATGTTCACTAATGTTTTTAATGTATTACAGATGTTTTGAAGTAATAATAAAAATAAATTGATAAAATGAGAAATAAAGTAACAATTTGTGAAAGTTAATAAGAGATAGTTTTTTTGGGTGATGCATAATTTTATGGGACACATATATCTGTCCAAGTGAAAATCAAAGTTGAATTTGAAATAGTAGAGATGAATGATGTAATGTTGTTTTGAAGTAAGGTATGTTGTAGAATTTTAAGTAGTATTGAGGTTGACCCAGGAGTAATGGAGAATAATTGGAGAGTTTTGAATGATATATTTGTGTTTATAATTAATGAGGTTATTTCGTGTATTTGTAGTGAGGTAATGAGATTGAGATTTTTGGGGATGGCAATTTTGTATTAGGGGGTAGTGTATTTGGGGAGTCCGCAACAAGGGTTGGGACGGGATTAGGACCGATTGGCGCCGGAAAGGGTTACCTAGGGAGGGTCCAGGAACCAACATAAGGGAATGAGTTTTGGGGATGGAAACACGTATCCTATGTACAAAGGGTTAGAGAGTATTTTTTTATATATGTAGAGAAGGTAGCGATTTGTGTTAAATGGTAAGTTGGGTTTAGAGTGTTTTGGGATTAGTAGATATTTTGGTAGAGATGGGTGTCATGATAATTGAAGTTGATTAATATTAGAGTCAAAGGGAGAAAGATTATAGATGTATACAGATCTAATACAGTGAATGAGAATAAATAATTTAAATCACCCATAGTAGAATAAAGTGAAATTGTTAAATAAAGAGAGAGATTTATGATAAAGATATAAAATTTTCATTTTTTCAAAGCCAGTGACAAACTTTTGGTAGAATTGAAAATAATGTAAAGTAAGAAGTGTTTATTTTAAATAATGTGAATATCAAGTTGATGATTATTTATATTAATATTTTGTTTGTTTTAAATATTTTGTTTTATTACGTTTTGTATTTCAAGTTAGGATATTACAGATGTTCAATGTGTTTTCAGAACTTATATATAACATATGTAGGTCAAGGATTTTGGACTTGACCTAGTTTCAATCAGCTGATGAGGTCATACACCTACTAAGCCTGTATAGTAGGAAGTTAATTTTAATTTGTTTATTTAATTGATTTAAACCAATTTTTAAATAATTTTGCATATGAAGGAAACATTTGAATAAATTTAAATTTTTTTGAATTGTAAAATTTTTTGAAAAATTTTAATTTTTTGAGAAGAAAAAAAAAACTTGATTTTCGCCTGCCAGCGAATGAATATTTTAGGTAGTGATTGTTTTATTATGTGTGCATTAACCATGTTTATTTTATTGTATCGCATTGTATTGGTAGACTATAAGTGGTTCTCATGTTAGAGTAAGGATGTGTTTATATTAGTAGAAATGTCTAGGTTGTCATTTGAAACAAAAATTAGCAAAACAAGGAAGAGAATTTTTTGATAAAATATTATTTTTTTTGAATTTTGAATTTTTTAAATTTTTAATAAATTTTAAAAGAAATTTTTTATTTTTAATGTGTAAGTCAACATGTAATGTGAGTGTGTGAGCCCAGTATTTGCTAAAGGCAGCCCAGCTTTCATAAAAGGGGATCCATATCGGCTGAGGATCTGGCATAATCAGAGCCAGGGATTGAGGATTTTGCGGGGGTAGCATGTTAGAAGGTGAGGTGCTCTGTGGTGCGAGTCTGTTCGATTTCTCGGTGTTGGGATCTCTTACGGAGAAGTCCAGTGATCTCGTTCAGATGAGTCCATGGTCGCTGAGCCAGGGGGGTCGTGTACCCCTGAGATTAAGAACCAGGGGGTTGTTGGCACCAGTTCCTCACCGGTCCTCTTCGGGGTTTGTCGATGAGATTTCTTCTGTTGTGAACAGCAGAATTCTCATCGAGGGGGTATTGTAGCGTGTCAATTTTTGGGTATTTTTATTTTTCACAGTATGTAATGATTATATTTTTATTTATTTCATTTTTGGGGCGGGTTTGTCTAAAAGTTGTGAAAATTATTGTGCAACCAGATTCATTCCATTATAACAGAACGCATGGCAACGTTATTTACAGTGTTAAGCAACAATTTGAAACAAAAGCATAGACGCAGTTTGTTGTTGAGCAATGCGGCTGAAGAATTTGCCCCCTTCAAAATTCTAAGAACTTTGCAAGTGTGTCGACGCACAGGCGCGAATACCCACGCACGCGCGCTCAAAAGGACGCTCTGACTAAAAACTCAAGATGGCCAGAGAGTGAAATTTTCATCGTTCATTTGGATTCACTACGGAAGTGTTGCTTAGACCAAGCCCACTTAAATGACGTCAGCAGAGCCAAAGCCAAGATCGTACTTTGGTACACGGAATACAACTTCCATATTCCATATATAAAATGGTTAGCTCACAACAACTGAGCTTGAACGACGACGCAAAGCGGGTGGCAGTGAACGGCAGCTTCCTACCGCCTAAGCCAGTCGACATTGGTAAGAGACGCGAGACAGTCAACTAGAAACCAAGTTCGCTAACAGACGCTGATCACGTTGTGCGGGCCCGGTCGGGTCGAACTTTTAAGTATGAATTATAAAATATAATAACGCCTTCATACCGACCGGGACCCGAGTAATTAACGGATGTAACAATATCATAATTGGTGCAGTAGAATTGTGAAGTGACGACAGTGAAATAACGGACCGTGGACTCGGGCAACAAAACACGTGTTCGGTCGGCCGTGAACAGTTAATCAGCTTACCACGAATAAAACCATAATTTCATCAAACAAAATATTAAAGGGGAGTATATTAAATTGTATGGATGTGTGTATGGCAAAGCTGGGCGGCTTTCGATAGTGTAAAAAATATATGAGGGTAAGGCCTATTTAACCATTTAAAATGTTTTGTATTATTTTTTGTGCGTTTTGTATTAAGGAGTTCCGTCTTAAGTAAGTAAAAATATTCATTTCAGAACATAATCATGTGTTAGACTTAAGTTATTTCGTCATACCCCTTCCTCATTTCTGTGTTGAAAAAATTCGTCTAACGGATCGGAATCTTTCTGAATTATTAATTGGGTGGGTCAGATTGCTAAATTGTCCGTTTTTATTAAGGTAACATGTAAAGGTCTCCATATCTGTCCTCCAAAGATATAGGTGGCGACTCTGGGCTTCTGATGAAATTTCTGCAACAGGTAAGTCCTGGTAGTGGTTTTATTTATTTTATATTTTGGCATAAATTTTTTAACGTTACATTTGGCTCTCGCTGCCAGGATTTTCGTTTAATTGTAATTTTATACGAGATAGACCTATTTTAATACACAGAAAATGGGATGTGGTAATGACGAATGTATAAAAATTGTATCGCTCATATTTACGTAGGTTATGTTTGTGTTATAATTCACAGTGTGTTAGGTGTTTGAGTGTACAAAAAGAGTAATTTTATATATAAAAGTGTTATACAAACGAACTTTAAAAATGTCTATAATACAGAGTAATGTAACTGAAGATTCGGGTGTGCAACTGACCCCGACTTCAACAAAATGGAACGCCCAATTTAACAGTAATGTAATGAGCATGTTACAATTACTTCTAGAACAAAATAAAGAAATGAAGAGTGATTCTGTCGTTAAATTCAATATTCAGAATAACAAATTTAACGAATTAAATAGTCTTTTGAATTATGGAAAATATCCGGGCTGTTTGGCCGTGGTCCATGGTTAAAAACAAAACCAAACGTTTCGGCAGCACCACTGGCTGCCATCATCAATGTGATGATGGCAGCCAGTGGTGCTGCTGAAACGTTTGGTTTTGTTTTTTACCATGGACCACGGCCAAACAGCCCGGATATTTTCCATAATTCAAGTGACACCGGCCGTGAAAGCCTAAGGAAGAATTAAATAGTCGTTTAGACAATAATGACATAAAACTAGACAGACGAAGTAGCGAATTAAATAATCGCTTTGATGAAATTAAGACCGAATTCAATTGCAAATTTGATGCACTCAAATTTGATATTGATGAGGTAAAAATAAAATGCGAAAATGGTTGTAATGAGTTGAAACGAGATATTGAGAGAGTAGTAGAGTCAGTAGGAGAACAGAGTAAAAGTAAAAATAATAATGACAGTAAGAAATTAATAAGTGATGACAATAATGTCGAAAATGAGAATATAATTAAAAACGTGGTAGTAGAGAGTAAGATAAATAGTAACAATAATGTTGAAAATGGTAATGTAATTGAAAGGGTGGTATCAGAAAGCGATACGTTGAAAATAGATAGTGAAACAGTAAGTGAGAGTGAGAAAATGATAAGTTGTAATGAAGTAATAATTAGTGTTGTTGAATTAGAAAAAGAATGGAAAGAAAGAGTAGATGAATGTGTAGGGCAGAAGGTAAAATTTCCCCTTATTTGTGATGAACCAGAGTGTTCAAAAGTGTTATTTTTGGGCAAGAGACCCTTATTAATGAAAGATTTGAATTGTTTAATTTTGCTGAATAATTTTGTACCCTCTGCGTGGAATGGTAAAAGTGTGATATGGTGTTATGATGATGAAAGATGTTTTGAGAGAGAGTTGTGCGTTGATAAAGAAATAGAATTATATAAACTAATGAGAGATTATAATGAGTTGAAAGAGATGTTAAACTTACCTGTTAAAATAGAGAGTGAAGATTATTTTGATAATACATGGTTAAATAATAATAATTTACTTTATGAAGAAAAAATAACTGACTTGATAACGAATATTACTGATGGAGACTTAACCAAGGTACTTAATGTTGACTTGTTTAATGATTATGTGGATAAAATAAATGAGTTTAGTTTGTATGGTCACAACACACAAAACAGTCATTTGTGTGGTAATAAAATTGAACGATGTTATGTGAAACCCCGTTTAATTTTTGACGATGGAGGTTGAGCCTTAAATTCACAATTGGACAATTTCAAATATGTTAATATATGGTAATGACCTAGCTGATTTTAGATATTGAAGTGTGATATAACTGAATAATTATCGATGAAGAATTGTAAATATATGTTGTACACAAGTAATTGTGTATATTGTAAAATGTTAGGTATAGGTGTATGTAGTAGAAATTGGTGAGATATTAATATTTTGCAGCTTAAATAAATAACAAAAATAATTTGGAAGAAGATAATGAATGAGTTGTAACTATTATACTTAATGAAAGTAATTAAAAATGTTGTTTTCAATAATGGAATTAATTAAAATAATATATTAAATCCTGTAATTAAATACAACTAAATAACTATAATAAACCTATAGTTAAATAATTGTTTTGGGTGGAGACTGTTAAAGAATTTTCAAGTTAAACAAACAATTTAAAAGGGCCACTTTTATTAATGAATCAAAAATATATCTGATCTGAATTGGAATAAAAAATGTTAAGAGACAAATATGTTATCTAAAAGAATTATAAAATCTGAAAAGTGTAATAAGCAGATATGGCAGTATATGATGTAACCAGAATGTTTAGACTATGAATGCTGAAACTGAGAATGTTTATAACTGTGTTTATGTAAACAGTAAAAGGGTGTGTTGTAGTGGTATGTTGTGACTAATGCCTACAGACATACTTGATGACCATAACAAGAAATGTTGTAGTCTGCTGAATCAGTATCTTGAGTAAAACCTTATTGTGACAGAAAAGAATTGAAATTAAATTTTTTGCAGACCAAATAAATAATGAGGTAATTATTGTAACTTAGAGGTTGAGACATTAAACCATTAAATTAATCAAACTAATAGAAACAATGATTTTAACCATGAACTTAAATTGTTTGAATTTTAAAAGTCTTGAAAACAAAAAAAAATGGGATGTATATAATTTCAAATTTCAATAAATCTTAGAATTAAGTGACCAAATATAATTGGCAAGTTTTAGCACCAGTGAGTATGGGAACGTTGTGAAGAATGTGTAACCAAATAAAAACTTGTTGTCCATACAAGAAGTGGGGATGATTTTGGGGGGTAGATTGGTGCTCAATGAAGTGGTAGAACAATGGAATGTGGAACTGCAATGGTAGAAAAGTTTTAATTTTATTTGTTAATTAATTAGTTAGTTATTAAGTGGCTATTGAGGGGGTGGCCTGTGCTCTCTTAGATAGCGAAATGGGTTGGGGGTAACAGTGAGTGTTACCTCCATCGGAGGGCAAAAGGGCGATAAATGTGCGGCACACCTTATCAGTGTAAATTAAAGTGTACACACTGCCAAACTACCGTGTTGCACATAACTAGATTGATGAAACAGGCAATTAAATTAAAGTTTGGATTTCCTCGACTTTTCGGGCGGTTACTGTCTTACCAGCACTAACCGTGGTTTTGGCTAGCGGCCAGCTATGGTCATATCAAGTCCCTTGACCATAGCTGACTTTAAATTGGTACATATTTGAAATTCATTGGGGGGTGACAATTAGAGGAAATCCTCCCGGAACTATGGAACAGCGGCTGCCACTCTGCCCGCCTTGGGGTAGCAAGACAGGTGGTAGAACCATTTTAAGGGTGTATGATTATGTACGAGAACATGATGATGTTCAATACTTTAAAACTTAATAGCGGAAGCAGAGACACGGAGAGGCAAAACCTGCTCCAAAATATACAGTCTCTGCCGAAGCGAATGGGCGCCACAGTCCACCATAATCTGAAATAGTGTGTGTGGCTGGGAGGTGACGCAAAGGAGTCACGAATGTAAATTTTATAACATAACATTTTTTTATTCAAAGTTTGATCAAATAAAACTGCTTGTGCTCTGTTCAGGTAACTAGCTTCTTAGATATTGAAAAATAAGGTGTTAATGCTATAATTTTAAGTGGATTATTTTATTGTTGTCTGTTAGATAAGCATTGATAAGAATATGTATTTTCATTATTATGTGTGTATTTTTTTTAAAAGCCAATAATTAAATCGTCTGGCAGGTTAACATAAATGACCAAAATCAGAGAAAGGGGAAACAAGGAGGTGAGGAATAATGATAAATAAATATGTATATTTCATGTAAGTGGTTCAAGTAAAAGATGTATTTTCATTGTGTTAGGGTATCAGCTGACCAGCAATAACACGTCACTGGTATATTAGTTATAAATGTTTTAAGTAATTAATGTTCACTAATGTTTTTAATGTATTACAGATGTTTTGAAGTAATAATAAAAATAAATTGATAAAATGAGAAATAAAGTAACAATTTGTGAAAGTTAATAAGAGATAGTTTTTTTGGGTGATGCATAATTTTATGGGACACATATATCTGTCCAAGTGAAAATCAAAGTTGAATTTGAAATAGTAGAGATGAATGATGTAATGTTGTTTTGAAGTAAGGTATGTTGTAGAATTTTAAGTAGTATTGAGGTTGACCCAGGAGTAATGGAGAATAATTGGAGAGTTTTGAATGATATATTTGTGTTTATAATTAATGAGGTTATTTCGTGTATTTGTAGTGAGGTAATGAGATTGAGATTTTTGGGGATGGCAATTTTGTATTAGGGGGTAGTGTATTTGGGGAGTCCGCAACAAGGGTTGGGACGGGATTAGGACCGATTGGCGCCGGAAAGGGTTACCTAGGGAGGGTCCAGGAACCAACATAAGGGAATGAGTTTTGGGGATGGAAACACGTATCCTATGTACAAAGGGTTAGAGAGTATTTTTTTATATATGTAGAGAAGGTAGCGATTTGTGTTAAATGGTAAGTTGGGTTTAGAGTGTTTTGGGATTAGTAGATATTTTGGTAGAGATGGGTGTCATGATAATTGAAGTTGATTAATATTAGAGTCAAAGGGAGAAAGATTATAGATGTATACAGATCTAATACAGTGAATGAGAATAAATAATTTAAATCACCCATAGTAGAATAAAGTGAAATTGTTAAATAAAGAGAGAGATTTATGATAAAGATATAAAATTTTCATTTTTTCAAAGCCAGTGACAAACTTTTGGTAGAATTGAAAATAATGTAAAGTAAGAAGTGTTTATTTTAAATAATGTGAATATCAAGTTGATGATTATTTATATTAATATTTTGTTTGTTTTAAATATTTTGTTTTATTATGTTTTGTATTTCAAGTTAGGATATTACAGATGTTCAATGTGTTTTCAGAACTTATATATAACATATGTAGGTCAAGGATTTTGGACTTGACCTAGTTTCAATCAGCTGATGAGGTCATACACCTACTAAGCCTGTATAGTAGGAAGTTAATTTTAATTTGTTTATTTAATTGATTTAAACCAATTTTTAAATAATTTTGCATATGAAGGAAACATTTGAATAAATTTAAATTTTTTTGAATTGTAAAATTTTTTGAAAAATTTTAATTTTTTGAGAAGAAAAAAAAAACTTGATTTTCGCCTGCCAGCGAATGAATATTTTAGGTAGTGATTGTTTTATTATGTGTGCATTAACCATGTTTATTTTATTGTATCGCATTGTATTGGTAGACTATAAGTGGTTCTCATGTTAGAGTAAGGATGTGTTTATATTAGTAGAAATGTCTAGGTTGTCATTTGAAACAAAAATTAGCAAAACAAGGAAGAGAATTTTTTGATAAAATATTATTTTTTTTGAATTTTGAATTTTTTAAATTTTTAATAAATTTTAAAAGAAATTTTTTATTTTTAATGTGTAAGTCAACATGTAATGTGAGTGTGTGAGCCCAGTATTTGCTAAAGGCAGCCCAGCTTTCATAAAAGGGGATCCATATCGGCTGAGGATCTGGCATAATCAGAGCCAGGGATTGAGGATTTTGCGGGGGTAGCATGTTAGAAGGTGAGGTGCTCTGTGGTGCGAGTCTGTTCGATTTCTCGGTGTTGGGATCTCTTACGGAGAAGTCCAGTGATCTCGTTCAGATGAGTCCATGGTCGCTGAGCCAGGGGGGTCGTGTACCCCTGAGATTAAGAACCAGGGGGTTGTTGGCACCAGTTCCTCACCGGTCCTCTTCGGGGTTTGTCGATGAGATTTCTTCTGTTGTGAACAGCAGAATTCTCATCGAGGGGGTATTGTAGCGTGTCAATTTTTGGGTATTTTTATTTTTCACAGTATGTAATGATTATATTTTTATTTATTTCATTTTTGGGGCGGGTTTGTCTAAAAGTTGTGAAAATTATTGTGCAACCAGATTCATTCCATTATAACAGAACGCATGGCAACGTTATTTACAGTGTTAAGCAACAATTTGAAACAAAAGCATAGACGCAGTTTGTTGTTGAGCAATGCGGCTGAAGAATTTGCCCCCTTCAAAATTCTAAGAACTTTGCAAGTGTGTCGACGCACAGGCGCGAATACCCACGCACGCGCGCTCAAAAGGACGCTCTGACTAAAAACTCAAGATGGCCAGAGAGTGAAATTTTCATCGTTCATTTGGATTCACTACGGAAGTGTTGCTTAGACCAAGCCCACTTAAATGACGTCAGCAGAGCCAAAGCCAAGATCGTACTTTGGTACACGGAATACAACTTCCATATTCCATATATAAAATGGTTAGCTCACAACAACTGAGCTTGAACGACGACGCAAAGCGGGTGGCAGTGAACGGCAGCTTCCTACCGCCTAAGCCAGTCGACATTGGTAAGAGACGCGAGACAGTCAACTAGAAACCAAGTTCGCTAACAGACGCTGATCACGTTGTGCGGGCCCGGTCGGGTCGAACTTTTAAGTATGAATTATAAAATATAATAACGCCTTCATACCGACCGGGACCCGAGTAATTAACGGATGTAACAATATCATAATTGGTGCAGTAGAATTGTGAAGTGACGACAGTGAAATAACGGACCGTGGACTCGGGCAACAAAACACGTGTTCGGTCGGCCGTGAACAGTTAATCAGCTTACCACGAATAAAACCATAATTTCATCAAACAAAATATTAAAGGGGAGTATATTAAATTGTATGGATGTGTGTATGGCAAAGCTGGGCGGCTTTCGATAGTGTAAAAAATATATGAGGGTAAGGCCTATTTAACCATTTAAAATGTTTTGTATTATTTTTTGTGCGTTTTGTATTAAGGAGTTCCGTCTTAAGTAAGTAAAAATATTCATTTCAGAACATAATCATGTGTTAGACTTAAGTTATTTCGTCATACCCCTTCCTCATTTCTGTGTTGAAAAAATTCGTCTAACGGATCGGAATCTTTCTGAATTATTAATTGGGTGGGTCAGATTGCTAAATTGTCCGTTTTTATTAAGGTAACATGTAAAGGTCTCCATATCTGTCCTACAAAGATATAGGTGGCGACTCTGGGCTTCTGATGAAATTTCTGCAACAGGTAAGTCCTGGTAGTGGTTTTATTTATTTTATATTTTGGCATACATTTTTTAACGTTACAGAGTTTCCAGAACATTCCATAATAGGTGTCTACTAGAAAACACTAGAGCGTAATTGATTGCGGCATTGAACACAGCACCCGGTGATCGGTATGGTCTGCAAAAGTCTCGTTGCGGATGTGTGACAAGTGTAACGTAATTGTCCTTCATCTCAAAGTAGCACCGAATGTATGCACACACACATTACAACTCCGCTGGAATAGCCGAGAAACACGTAGCATGTTCTGTAATGTCGTAACAATATGTTAACATCATGGCCACATCCATTGTAATGTCGTAACAATATGTTAACATCATGGCCACATCCATTGTAATGTCGTAACAATATGTTAACATCATGGCCACATCCATTGTAATGTCGTAACAATATGTTAACATCATGGCCACATCCATTGTAATGTCGTAACAATATGTTAACATCATGGCCACATCCATTGTAATGTCGTAACAATATGTTAACATCATGGCCACATCCATTGTAATGTCGTAACAATATGTTAACATCATGGCCACATCCATTGTAATGTCGTAACAATATGTTAACATCATGGCCACATCCATTTGCATAAAAAATATTTCATAATTTTACGTTCTTTGGAGGTTTCACTAGAATATTATATATACTTAATAAATTACTGAATATTTTTGATTGAATAATTACAGGAAGAAGCTACAATCAGCTGAGGACAGTTTTGTTTCTCTCTCTACTTTCATATAAAATCCAAGAGACATAACCAAAACAATTAGAGACATAACCAAAACAAACTCTCTTAGTCAAAATGTGAAGCCCACAAAATAAAAAATACACTGCATTTAATCATTTAACAAGTTTGTTATATAAATGTAGTTATTTAATATTTGGAAGTACAGAATTTTTTCTAAAGCTTTCAATAGACTGATTCAAAAGGGTGTTTGTAATTAACACATAGGTACTCAATGTTTTTCTGTACAAATCAACCCATTCTTGAAATTCATTTGTTGATTGTAGATTCTCTATTGTGCAGTATTCAGTTATACTTCAACTGGTGACTGCTGAGTGTATAGTTCTTTATTAAGCCACTAGTTGAATGCTACAGAAAACCTGTATTGAGATGACATCAATAAAATAGATCTATGGCATTTCAAAAAAGGCATGTTGCATGTTTGTGTATTTTAGGATCACTGTACAAAGATGTGCATGCTGTTTTATTCTAATGCATGTATTATAAAGTCCCTTTTGTCATATTAAAGAAAACGGATATAAAATGTGTGTGTGTAATAGAGAGAGAGAGCGAGAGAGGGGGAGGGGATACTTGTATATCATAACATTTTCTTACATTTTGCTATCATACTTTTGCCATTTTGTATTTACATTTTGATTTTTAATTACCACTGTCATTTATTATGCCTTTCAACATACCTCTATTCACAGTTTTTATTGTCATTCCCAAATGAAATTTTATACTTTCCTTATATTACAATTTTGAATTGTTTGTATTCTTCTTGGAAAGTACTATGTAAAATAACGTGCGAGCACACGCGCGCACACACACAAGACATAATATTTTTAATGATTTATAAAAGTAAAAAACTATAATGATTTCGCATAAATTCTACATTTTATTAGGAAAATGAAATTTTACATATGGCACCCAAATAACTTCAACTTACTTTTCTTCAGGCATTGCAGACAACTAGTGAAGTCTTGCCTTGTTACAATTCCTGGTGCCACTGTGACAATGATGTGGACAATAATGCTGTATAGCGGGTTAAGGCTTTGCTGGGTGAAGGGCAAGCATAAGCCTCAGTTAAGTCTTGGGAACTAGAACAGTATGTGACTTGCCGCAGACCTACTGGTACCACAGAAAGTGCCACCTGACAGCCAGAATGTCTATGACGAATTGGTTAAAGCTCTAGAATTACTGTACGGTGATAAATATTTGCGATATGTGTACTACGCTCAATTAAGAACAAGATGACAACATTCCAGGGAGAGTCTTCAAGAGTTTCAGGCAAGTATCGACAGACTGATTAGATTGGCCTATCCTGATCACCAGAAGATTTTCGAATGAGGTTTGTAGTGCAGACATTTATTGATGGCATCAGAGATTGTGAACTTCAGCAAGTGTTATTAGATGTTTTCAGATCCTAAAGGTGTGTTGTACATCGATTACCTTGAAAAGGGAATCTTATTATTATTAGGGAATATTATTCTAACCTTTTATCAAAAATAGATGAAAAATTTGAGAAAAAATAATTTTTCACCAAGACAATGCACCTGCCTACAAAAGTGGTTTGGCAATCGAAAAATTAAGAGATCTCTATTATTACTTTTTGGAACATTCTCCCTATTCCTCAGATTTGGCTTCCTCAGACTTCTAACATTTCCCAAAACTCAAACTCTTTCTCACTGGTCCGTGTTTTTCATCGGATCATGATGTGATTTCAGCTGTAGAGGGGTATTTTACAGACATTACAGAAATCCACTTCAAGGATGGGATAATGGCATTGGAACATTGCTGGAATAAATATGTTATGCTAATAGGATTATGTTGAAAAATAACAATATTTTTTAAAATTATAAATTTGTTTTTCACTGTTAAGCCAAGAACTTATCAGACTGCCCTTGTATACAAAATTATGAAACCATTTTGGCTTTGAACTGCTTGAAATAAAGTCGCTTTAAAACTGCTTGAGCTGTGTGTGCCTTTAAAGTGCTTTGAATGGCAAGATAGTAATAACATTCTTAAACTGTGTGTTAACAAACAAACAAACAAAAATTTTCTTAAAAAACTTATTTTCCTCATGACAACTTTTTCAAATAGAAAGAAAAATGCAGCATCATTACTGAAAAAAAAAAAAAACTTATAAGAAGACAGGTTTTTTGTACAATGCCATAAGGACAGTAATGGTGTCATTAATGAATCACATAAAAGATTTACTGAATTATTCAAAATTTCATGTTGAATGTCTGCATAAACATGATGAACAGACCACACAAACACTCAAATCCTGAAGGGAAAAGAGAATCTACACACATATGAAGGCACTACAGGAAGAAAGACAAAGATTGCTATATCATTTATAAAGATATAACGTGTTTGTAATAAATGCCGTAGAAGGAAAAAATGAAAATAAAACCTGAAAATGGAAGACCAAATCTTAAGTAGATTAAACAAATGAACAATTAGCCTAACTTATAACTAATATGATATGAAAACAATAGCCAGGGGTAGAGATAGAAGGATCACTGCAAACCAACTTAAGGATTAAACAGACAATTCTAGACAATATACTCTTAGTTACTGAGTTGCTTTTAATTTCATCACTATTCACAAGTTTCTGTCACCATAATATAATTTTGCAATTTTATTGTAGCATCACAACCCAGTGTAGGTTTTAGCCTGCTCAATAATTTTCCTCCATTCTGTTTTCTCACCACACATCCTTCTCCATCCTCCCACATTTGTGCATCTCAAATCATCCTCTGTGTCATCTGTCCATCTTTTCCTACATACTCCTCTAATTCTTCTACCCATTGGTTTCCAGTATGTGTTTGTTTTAGTTGTTCTGCTATCTTCCACTCATCTTACATCACCCAGCCATATTAATCTTCTACTACTGATGAAAAGAACTATGTCAGAACCATGTATTAATTGATCCAGTTCATAATTTGTTCATATCCTCCAGGATGCACCTTCAGTTTTCCAAGGCCCAAAGATCTTTCACAAGATTATACGCTCAAATACTCTAACCTGCTGTTCATTGGTATCAGTTAATGTCCAGGCCTCATATCCACATGCTGCTAGAATAAGACTTTTTTCCTCTGCTCAACAGTCCGTAAAGGACCAAGGCATACCGCGTGGCTTTTGTGTTTAGTGTGACGGTTGCATGGCTACATGTGGCACCAGCGCTATTTGCGTTATTCACACCCAGGTAGTTGTTTGCTTAGTATTTTGGATTTGAGCAACTTTTCATATGAATAATAACACCTATTTCCACTTACAACCAGTGGCGAAGCTAGTAGTTAATGAATGGGTAGGCAAAAATCATATCTTAAATTTTTTTTAAGGAATCATTAAAAGGACGATGGTTCAAATCGGACGCTGAGGCAGAGTTTGCTGTAACCGAATGGTTCCACAAACAGCCGTAAGAATTTTACTAGCATGGAATCTACAGGTTAGTGCAACAGTGGAACTCATGTCTTAATGTGAATGGAGACTTCTTTTTAAATCGTTGAATAAAAAATGCTTTATAGCTCTATACGTGTTTCTATTGAACAATCCTTGTATTAGTCATACACAATAATACAACTGATTGAACTTCAAATTTTTAAACTTGATTAGTTTCTATATATATGTTTAATGTTACAAATAATTCAAATAACACTCTTGATCATCTGTTAGTTCAGGAGAATAACAAGGGCATTTTTAATAACAGCATAAAATAAACACACTTATAAACAACACAGCGCGCTTTAACTTAACTGTTTGGACCACAGAAGTGAGACATGCCTCAACGCTCTATGTGTACAGTGCGGGACAATCAGGGGGAGGGGGCCCTTCACTTCCGTATCAGTCCTGCACATTGCTTACATACGATGTATACAAAAAATGCTGAGGCAAGTTCAGGTTGCCTCATTCGCTTTAAACGAGCTATGCCGAATCTCACCTGTCACCATCTAGCGGTCGCTCAGTAAAGCACGTTTCGGCTTAATAAATTCGACAGTCGCGGTAACAATGTATATAATCTTTACGTTATGTAGTTCATACGTATTTATAATTTTTATTCTACAGAATTTTTTAGGGTAGGCATTGCCTCAATTGCCTCGATGTAACTTCGCCACTGCTTACAACATGGGACTTCATTTCATTAGTTGTTGAGAACATTTCTTGTTATATCTTTTCATTTTTTTATTTTGTTTATTACAGTCACTTGGTAAATATTGTGTTCTGTAATGTTTTATGACAAGATCTCTAAAGAATGGTAGTGATGAATCTTGTATATTAGAATTCAATGGACAGACCTTTGTCATCATTAACCTATTTAAAAAGTGGCATTTCTGCTACCCAAACAGGCATTTGGCAGCAACAGTCATTTTGGCAGCTGTCCTCAGTCTAAATACTAATTAAAAGGTTACAACTGAAATATAATAATAAATATTCTATCAATCGAGTGATTGTCAGTTTTTTAAAAAGTATTCACATAATGTATTTTAAGTTACTAATGTACTATAGGGTGCAATAGTATCTATTTTGTTATAATAAATCCGAAAAATACCATTCCTTGATGTATTCGTTAGTCAGGGACACACACACATTAGCAGTATTCTGGAAAGCAACTCATATGGGACCAATACATTATTGAACTTTCCACACAGATAATGTAAAAAGGGGTATCATACAAGTTAACCTTCACTCCTCTACATTAAATTTCAATGCTCAGGTTAACAACATTTTCAATTACTTCCAGACTAATGGTTATTCAAAAAGGTTCACTAAAAAGTGTGTCAGTGACATTACAAGTGTAATAAGCATGAGGTGGAAATGAGGTATCATAATCATCCCTTGTGTTCACTGTGCGTTTGAAACAATGAGGAAAACAGCCTTTGTGTTTGGGGTGTGTATATTTGGTGGATTGGTTTCATTGATACCAAATGTTAGGTAAATTATTATCTATTAGAAAAACTTCTGGTTCTGTGTTTGGTACAAAAAAAATGTTATTTATAGTACCCCTGTGAATGTGGGTGTGAATACACTGGTAAATTTTGTCAATCTTTGCAGGTTTCTGTGAATGAACATAGAATAAATGTTCAGAGAGGTAATACTTTGTAATCAAGGTTGGCTGAGCATGGAATTAAGTGAAAATTATTGCTAAATAAAGGAATTGGTTTGAACAAAGATTTAAGGAACGTGCTTTTATAACTACTACTAGCAATTGTATTAGTCTTCAGCTGGCAAGTCTTTGTTTATTTAAAAGTCCTTAAATTTGTAGTGACCATCAATCAATGAATTTTTTATGAAGGGTTGTGTATTTGGCAAAGGGTTGTGTATTATACACAGTTGTGTATTTGGCATCAGCAACAATTGTCCTGATGATGACAATAAACATTGTCGAAACATCGACACAAATAAGTTAAAATTTGTGTTATATTTTGGACCGATCCTCATAAAATCTTCACTGAAAAATTTATTTAAAAGGTTTAGTTATAGTTACTTATAGTACATTACAGTACAGTCAGGGGCAACTTGTTCTTAGGGCACTAAGGCCGGTGCCCCCCAGTTCAAATCATATCATTAAACAATCCATTATCACTACTCGTGGAAACTCATTATATCTTTCTCTAATACTTCAGACAAGAAAATGTTTTCATGTTAGGTAATAGTAGAAATGTTTTCGGAACAGCATGCATCATGGTGCTATGATAATCCCATTCCCCATTTCTCCATTCCCCCTCTCTGTCCAAAGTTGAATGAACTTGTAAGTTTATAGGCGGCATTTACACTGTCAACCGGAGCGACTGCTGCTGCACCACATTGAGCAGAAAGTGGCATGATTCACCCAGTACAACTAATCGCCAGCTATTGATAATATGAAGTTGCTCTTTTTAGTACCGTATTTAGAGTTTCTCTGGCGGGGTTAATTCAGTGCAGGCATTTGTTTAGTGTTTAGGTTTTGAGTTTGCATTTTTTTTTAATAGCTTCACAAATAATTTAGGGAAATATTGTTGTGTTGAATTATTAGTTTTGTTTTAACATTTTTACCCAACATGGATAATTCAGTGCAGGTGCTTGAAGCAATAACTTTTTCAAGATTAACTCTTGATCAAAAGTTGAACTAAAATCATTAGGTAGCCCAACTCTTGAATTCTGCATGATGAAATAGAAAATAAAAAAGTGAGAATCGTGTTTTCAGAAGGCAACTGCTTTTGAAATTTGCGTAGCAAGAAAAATGACTGCATCTGTGGCTGTACATTCAGAAATCTTTGTTCGGTTCTCCATGTATTTTATTTTCTCCCAGAAACAGTGGTGATTGCTTGTGGACTGTAAAAGGGGTTAATGATATAAAACATCTTACAGAAAAATTAATAAGCATGAAATATCCGTCAATCGATGAATAGTGTTGTTGATTTTTCTTTGTTAGGTGAAGTAAACATAGTGACACAACATAAACATAGTCTGGACTCACAATTTAGACAGAACATTGAAAAGCACAATATTCAAATTAGCAAAAACAGACATATTTTAAAATGGCTGATTTTGTGTGTCAAATTCTGTAGTGTTTTTGAGTTGTCTCTAAGAGGTCATGACAAATCAGAATTGTCTACAAATCCGGTGGTTTAATTATTTTTACTCCGGATTAGGAATCTCAATGAAAGACCATTTAGAATCGGCCACTGTATCAAAGGTATATTGAATTATAACAATACAGAATTATATATTGGACTGTATGCTTAGTGTCTGCAGGGAAGAAATAAAAAAGGAGAAGGAGATACAAGCTTCTGAATTTGTGGCAATCGAATGTGATGAGACAACTGATGTGTCAAACCACTGTCAAATGGTATTAGGTCTTAGGTACATGTTTAAGGGGTCGGTGTACGAAAGGTTTTGGGGATTTCTCGGTTATGAAGGTAAATAGGCACAAACCTTAGCAAAGTGCATAATGGAAAACATCAATCCTCTTCTGGACACATCAAAGGACAAATTAATATCTCAGACTATTGATGGTGCTAATGTTATGTGTGGTTCTGTTGGAGGTGTACAGGCAAAAGTGTACAGTGTAGTATACTGTACACAGTGATACTCAGTGAAGTGTATCCATCAGTGGCGGCTGGTGACTTTTCACCCGGAGGGGCGCAATCATAAAAAATATTAACAATGTAAAATATTACCTGAAATGGAAAGTGGATTGAATGAAGCCAATTATCTCTTAAAAGTAAATTCCGCCCTTCTATTTTTCATTGATATGAAATTTTCCAACACTTTGTCACCGAAACTGTCAATATCTTGCACTAAATTTTTATTTATGGACATCATCGCCAACGCATTTAAATGATCATTACTCATAGTATTTCGCAAAAATGTCTTGACTCTTGAAAAATAACGCTCTGATTCTGCAGTTGTCATTGGCATTGTTAAAATTATTTTTAGTATTTTTATAGTTTCTGGGAAAATATCAGTAAGATTATGTTGCAGCAGTAATGTAAGGAAGTTTGTGGCTCCAATTATTTGACTAAAGTCCTGTCGTGAGTAAATAACTTCTAATTCTGTTTTTAAATGAGTCTGGTCTAGAAATGGATATGAAGAACACACTGTATCCAAAATGCCCACTACAAATTCTTTTGAATATTTTGCTATTGATTCTGAATTAAACAACTGAGCTGCTTGCAGATGGCCACGATATGAGAATCTGTCTTTCATCTGTAAAATAATTACATCACACACTTCTTTGGCAAATGCACTTCTTGGTAAATTATCTTCTTTTCTTCTCCTCTTTATTGAATGAAAATTTTCTTCAATATTGCTTTGAATAGTGTCAGTCTCGTTTCTATGTTTTTAACACAAATCTTGAATATCACTTTGAAGTTGGATACTATCCTTATTTCTTGACTGGATTTGATTATAAAGAATGTCAACATGAGGCAAACGTTTATGAAAAAATGTGAGCTAAAACAAAAATTCTGGGTCTTCTAGAGCTCGTCTGAGACCAGAAGCTTCATTAGAAGTAGCGCTTCTTAGGCATTTATCTTCAATCTCTTCAAACACTTCTATGAGGTTCTCTCGATTCTCGAACACAGTATTGACTGTCCTAATGTTATAGTTCCATCTGGTTGTTGCTACTTTTGGTAAACTGTGCTGACTATTTCTTCTAACATATCGCACCTATTTGAAGAATTTGAAAAAAAAGATGGGAATTGCTGATGAATTATTAAAAAACACTCGTGCTTTAGCATGCTGTGATGCTGCATTTTGGATCAAGAGATTAAGCTGGTGAGCATAACAATGTATGTAATGAGCGTAAGGATATTTCTTCTTAATAAATCTTTGAACACCACCTGTAGCACCACTCATTACATTTGCCCCATCGTATGTTTGAGCGATTAACTTTTATGGTGTTACCATAATTATAGGATCAATTTCATCTTCTATACATTTTTGTATCCCTTCTGCTGATTTATCCTCGACTCTTCTAAAGCACCAAAAACTCTCACGAACAGTTCTATCAAAAACGTATCTAAATATTAGTACCATTTGGCACCAATTCGTAACATCTGTAGTTTCGTCACATTGAATAGCCAAGAAATCGGAATTTTTAATTTGATTATAAATTTCTTCTTTGCACACAGCCAACATGCTATCTAAAATATCGTTCTGTGTACTTTTAGAAGTCCCCTTAAACACTGTAGCGTTCTGCAATGTTCTCGTAACACAACATCAAGTTCTGCAGAAAAATCAACTAATTCTCTAAAGATTCCACAATTTACCATTTCTTCATTCTTGCGGTGACCTCTAAGTGCCAACTCAAAAGCACTGCAAAATTCTATGCAACAAATAATACGTTTCAAAATATAACGGTTCTTTCTAACCTGTTCATTATGTTCAAGAACATGTGTCCGATAAGCTGAATTAAGCTGTGTCAAAATATTTACTTCGCCAAGTAAAGCCAGTTGTGTGCATGCATCAGTGGCGTAGCCAAGGGGGGGCTATTGGGCTGCAGCCCCCCTTGGAATAATTGTAATAATAATAATAATAACAATAATAATAAAAAATATATAGTGTAGTACGAAATATAGTGGACTGTATAGTATAATACAAAGTTACTGCATGGTGTCTGATAAAGTGCGGAAAGCAAAATGTGCGTGTTCAACGAATCCCTTTGGGGTGCCCCCCACTGCGATTATTCATCTTGTCGTGTATGGCTGCCCCTACTTAGCCCCCCCCTAGAGAAAATCCTGGCTACGCCTCTGATGTATACTTTATTTAATGTCACTTAAAAATTCTCAGATGGTCTTTATGAAAGGTTTCGGCATCAGTCAGTTCTAGGTTAATCATTAGAAACTGAAAACCCAATGCGGCATCAGTAACCCTGCAATGATCCCCTTTTGCATAACAGTCTCCCACATAAATAAATGTAGCTCACAGAAAGGTTACATAAAAAACTGACCAGTGGACAGAAAAAGTTTCACCAGTACATTTACTACCTCCCACACTTGATTCTCCTATGGCTGGAATGTCTCAGAGGTGTGTTAATTGCCGATATGGTGCAGAGACCAATACGGACCTCCACCAAGACCCAAACTAGTTGCATTTGTCTCTAATCCAGGGAGCATCTGGAGCCTTACCTTGCACACTAGCCAAGAGAAAAGTTTTTAAGTGGTTATCCTTCCTCCACTATTTGTTATGTATATAAATATAATTTAATAATAATAGAATCTTCTGTACATAGATAACAAATGGGTCTGTCACTGAGAGTCCGCCAGAACGAATCGCTTTGGGGTGCCCCCCTCCCCACTGTGTGATTATTCATCTTGTCGTGTACAGCTGCCCCTACTTAGCCCCCCTAGAGAAAATCCTGGCTACGCCTGTGGCATGCATTAATATGGCTTTGAGATGTTTTTTTATTTTAGTAGGAAGATGATGCAAATCTTTTATGCCCTTTCTGGCCCAATTTTCATCCGTTTCTATTCCTGCCGAGTTGAAAAATAATACACACGGAAAACAGTGCAACAAATTCGAAACTTCGCACCCACATATCCAATTATTTTGATTATAAATGTCTCTTGAGAAACGCCGAGTAAATGTCCTGTTTTGGGCTTTCCTTTCACTGGTCTGTGTTAAATTTAGATCAGGTAATGGCTAGCCTAATTTTTTAATATTTATTTTATCCTCTAAAGAAAGTCCGGTAAAATTTGTTTTTATTAAGACACTGACTCTATTCATGTTTTTAGGTGACACGTGACACAAAACGCAAAAACACGTATGATAAATGTAAACTGACGATCAACGAACGGTACACCGACACCTCTGTTAAAAACTGGCACAGGCCGCTCAGAACTAGCGGCCCAAACACATGGTTTATTAAACGGTGATATTTGCTATGACGTCACACGGCACGTCACGTAGTCATGGCAACCAGGCCGCAAGTCTCTTCGCGGCCCTACCTACTACGCGCAAGACAGATAAATACTTCCATTCTAATCTAAATCAACGCTTAAAAAACATTGCTCATCCTTTATCTTTAAAATAAACAAGAGACAAAGGACAGACAGTTATCTATGGTAATGTGATTTAATTTTTTTATGTTCTCTGTCAAGGGGGGCGCGCGGCCATGTGGCCACAATAAGAAACCGCTACTGGTATCCATTTGCATATTTTGTACACTCTTATGGTCATCAACTTAATTCGCTATTAGAAAAAGCAACAAGTGTATACAACATAGTTAGAAACTTCTTTTTCTCAAATCTTTCTGCCATTCCAGCACTTTTTCACACTCATCTCTACGAACGGACGTTTTCGAGGAAGTAGTGCAAGCCAAGTTACCTCGAGTTTCTGTAACAAGATGGAATTACAACATTTGTATAGTCAATGTTGAGTACGAAAACCTATATAAATTGGAAGAATGTTTCAAAGTTATTGAAGAAAAGTGTAAAAACCAACTCACAGTTACGGATGCAAGTGGTCACAGAAGGGCTCTTCAGGCCCAAAATTTCATGTTCTGGCTAACTTTTTTTATAGAATTCTACAAATACAATGTAAAGTAGCAAAATGACATAGAAATTTTTGAAAATGAGATGCAGAAAGAGAAGCAGAAAGTAAATGAAATAGAGTTGCCTGAGCAACCAAGAAAAAGGAACAATAATGTTGGATGCAGCACTAGAATAGGGGATGCAAAAGAAGTATGTGACATCATTATAACTTATGTAAAATATAGATTTACTTATACAAGCCACCTAGAACCAGCTTCATTGATGTCCAATGACTTATTTTCATTTTTATAAACTTTCCGGAAGAAATATCAAGGGAGTGATTCAGCACTACCCTTTCTTACAAGAAAACAAACTTTGGAATGTATTGGAACTATTATACAGACAGCATAATTTTAATATTAAAGGCGTAATAAAACTTCTTAACTTTATAGAAGAAAACAATCTTACATCAGATTTCAAAAAAGTGTTGAATCTTTTAAAAATTATCATAAGTACCCCTACGACAACTGCTGAACCTGAGACTAAGAACCCTTTTTGACTCTGAAAAGACTAAAGACTTTCTTGAGAAATACAATGAAAAACGATAGACTGAATGCCTTGCGATGTTATCTATCAACAAGGAGCTTGCTAAAGAAATGAAGGACTTTGATGATAGAGTGATAGAAAAGTTTGTTAATTTAAAGGAAAAGCAACTCCAGCCTCTTAAGTCACGAGCTGCCACTGAGTACAGTCTCAGTTATCTGACACGTTATCCAACACCATTACAAAATAATGACAAAAATTTAATTTTCCAAACAATGTAAAATTTGTATCTTTCTGAGTATGTGGAGGATACAGAACAGGCCTGACTTGAGGGTAGAACTTGCACTGAGGATGGCACTTGCGTTATTCCTCCCATAACTGAGTGCCATTTTAGTGCATGCAAGAGAAGTCAACTCTGCATATGTACAGCATAGCCAGTCAGTCACTGTGTAACTTGTTGTTGTGTAGATGTATTTGATTGTGCAATAGCCTATATTTTTGTAGTGTCATTAATAGCTTGTTTGCTTGTTGGTGAGTGAAAGTGAGTATGCTTTAGAATTATGGCCAATAAAGGCATTGAGAAAAAAATAAAGAACTTGGTTTAATTAATGGAACACAAACTGGGGGCTTTAAGAAAACTGGATAAAGGTTCAACTTTAACTGAACTTGGGAAGGACTAATTCATAATTATAAGTAAAATACTACTGACTCAGAACACAAAGCTTTTATTGGTTAAAATATAAAATTGGTTTACCTTGTAGTCTGAATCAGTTTTTGCTTATTATAAGCTTTGCCACTAGGAGTGCTGTCCATCATGTTCTTGGTGATGGCGCCGTCATTTGAAAGATCAATGTTTTGTACTGTATTTGCGGTGTGATATGTTCGAACAGTAAGTGTGACTTGAATTGTGTCTGTTCATTTAGGATGTTGTTTTTATGTGTTTTTGTGTGACTAGTTGTTCAAGAGTGTCTAGTTTTCAGCCTTTTGTGTATACGTGTAGAATATCCATGTTCCTATTGGTGTTTGTGTATGTGTTGTTTGCTTCAATGAGGTGGTTTGCAAAGGTGGATTCAGTGGTGGAGTGTAGTGCCTTTGTGTGTTCAATGTACCTCTGTTTGAAGCAATGTCCTGTCTGGCCTGTGTAGAATTTGTTGCGTCCTGAGCAGTTTAGTTTGTAAACACCAGGTAGATCAAATTTGTTTTGTTCTTTGTGTTTGTTTTTGGATAGTGTGTGTTCTACTTTGCTTGTAGGTTTGTATGTGATTCTGTATTTTATGCGAGTGTCTGTCATTGTGAGGATTTTGTTTTTTCTAAGTGTTGGAGAAAGACTTCTGCTAATATGCTGGATATGGTCCGTCATTCTGTGTGTAAAATTTTCTGTTATATGTAAAGTCGTTTTGTTTTGTGATTATGTTAATAGTTTCTGTTATTTCTGTGATTAGTTCTTCTGGTGTGTTGTCTTGTTTGAGTTTGTTTTGTAGGATGGTGATTGTTTCGGAGATAGGGATGTTTGTGTAGGTACAGGTTTTTAATGTCGCAAACCACCTCACTGAAGCAAACCACAAATACACAAACACCAACAGCAACATGAATATTCTACACTACATGAATACACAAAAGCCAAAAACTAGCCACTCTTGAACAACTAGAAATATACAGACACACAAAAACACATAAAAACGACATCCTAAACAAACAGACACAATTCAAATCTTTTTTCCGAATTTTGTCCAGGGGTCCTCTCCTCCAAACAATAAACATGGAAAAGAAAATAAAGAATTTCCGTCGTCACAACCACACAACTAGTCAGTATTTTCATTATATTCTAGTTTAAATGATCGATTAAATTGTTGACCGCCTGATTTTACAATTTGATTTATTGTGAAGGAAGGCACTTGGCATCCTAGTCTACTTAACGGTTAACGCTATTCATTCTAAACTAAAAAAAAAAAACATGTTTAAAAGCAGGCAGAACCACTAATCCTATCCATAAAGTACACAGTGCCATTAAACAAAGAAAAAAATAATACTTAACAGCAGTTTAATTAATATAAAGTCGATTGACACTTTATTATCACAATCGCAGTTATACAAAATTATTACTATAATTTTATAAATTCAAACATTGGGTAACGTTTATTGGTGTCTCTGATACGCATGTGCTGTACTGCACAGCAGCGCATGCGTTGGCGGTTTGCAGTACTACCATGCACCAGCTGAACCAATTTCCAGCCGTCGTTTATTTACTTGCGTCTGTGTGTGTGCCATGGGTGTTGCGGAGCCTGTAATCTGGCGGCATGATGGGGCGATAACCGAGCCGCATGGTGGGGCGGAGAGCGCGAGAGAATGCGATGTTTCATTGCTCGACATAACATCAGTAACAGCTTATCTGATTTTTAAAATTCTCTCACCACCGTGTTCCTTAAAGTTTGAAGATGGTTTTAGGCATAAATTTTAACCGATAGTTTTAACAATGTTCAAAAACAGAGTCTTCAGACGGTTCCACGTCATGAAGTTTCTTTTTTAATTTTCATGTAGTGAAATTTTCGGCATGCGACAAACATTCGTTTTATGAGAGATAGCTATATGGTGTCAGCGAGTGAAATTATAGAAAATTCCAAATTTTATTTTGCTTTTGTTTCAATAAAATCGGCTTTTTCGTTTTCGAGATGTTGGCGGTTTTATAAGAAATTTAGTTGGTTGGCACTTGCAGCGATTTTTCTTGTAACGATTTTTCTTAATAATAAATATTACCTTAACATAATCATATTTTAACATTTATTATATTATTCTATTTAATAATAAAAATTTCAATATCATGTAGTAGGCTACCTTAATGTAATTTGAATTCCTGGATTTTGTTGTCCACTGATTATAAACATATCACTACTGACTAGGAATACTAATTTTTTATAAATGCTCCATGAAGTTTTAAAAAGACTGTTTAATGATGAAGAAACACATTCATTTTATGAATATTTTATAAAACAATATATTAATAAGAAACAATACAGATCATGGGCCTACTGTTATCGGATTCATTTAGGCATAAACACTAACATGTCAATAGAAAATTTTAATAAAATATTGTTATCTAAAAGGAAAACGGATTAAAAGACTGGATAAAACAATCTGTGCCTACATTAGGCCTACATTTGCTCAGAGATAAAATTTTTGATCTGATAATTAAATTGAAAAAAGGAAAACTTGTGAAAAAATTGCAAGTATTAAGAAATCGTCACAAAGCTAGTATGTTGTTGGATGCAGAGAAAGTTTTGACAACTTTAGATGACAAGTGGCAAGTCCTGTCATCCACACAAACAGAATTTTATACTGTTAAACGGATTAAACACTGCAAATCATGCCATTTACAGTGCATACACTGTAACTCTTGCTTTCATGAGTTTGTGTGTTCGTGTATGGACAGTGCCATCGTGCCATACGAAACATTCGTTAAAATTCGTACCTTAATCAGCTAAGGTCCCCACCATGCCAGATTCGCGGCTCGGTCAGCGCCCCACCATGCCGCCAGATTTCAGGTTCCGCAACACCTATGGCACATACACAGGCGCAAGTCGTTTATTTTATCCCTACCGCCGTTTTTGTCACTGTGTTATGTTCAAGTCATATCACAACGATCGCGTTTACTGGTTTGCAGAGCTCAAACAACCAGCCGAGTGCAAACCAACTACCGGCAGCACGCTTAACTTAGTCGTCTGTGATGTGCTGCGTTAAACATTATATTTCGACATTTTCCCAGCTGTAGCAAAATAAGTTCTTTTGATTGTTCATCTTCTTTTTTCACAGTACTAAATAATATAGAATATAGAACTTTCACTTGTGAAACTTACTTGTTTTTTCTTCCCGTACGCGTTTCGGCGTGGTGTGCGCCTTCGTCAGCAGTTTGAGACAGACTGGCCCAGGGGTAGGACAGTTAAATAGGAGTTTTGGTCATAAGTTTTGTCGTCTGCTAAAAACTGCGCCACACAGTCACAACGAGCGCTAGTGCGGCAGCTGGTAGCGCTGAAACGAGAAATTGGTGAGTTAGCGAATGGTTGGCGCTTCTTTTGGGCTTTGGACGTGGAAGACGCCATTTTGGTCATTTTTTGCGTTGCATTATATTCACAGGCCTATTTTGTGTTTGTAAAAATGAAGAAGAAGAATTGTACAGTGAAAGGGTGTTATAATATTGATGATGGGAGAAGACAATTTTTTATTTTCCACAACGGAAACAAGAAGCACGGTAAGTACCTTATAAGAAACTTAATTTTTAAGTAGCTTTGATAATTACTATACATAATGATAGGTTAATGAAGTGTGAGTCATAATTATTTAGTTTTCGTAATTAGATAGGTTGTGAATATTTTCGGATCACAATAGTAGGCCTATATGTTGAATATAATTGTTGATACCAAGAGTATAAACGAAATCGAAGAGTATATATTGTTTACCTGTTGTTGATACATTCAGTTATATCTGTAACGAAGCCTTAAAATTGAAAGACCAGGTATTCACTTTCTGCATTGAACTAGACATTTCAACAGGCTTTACTATATTAAATATTAAATTAGTGCCAGTATGACTAAGTACGAATAGTAGCTGCCATGTAATCTGTTGCTGATGTGTTTACAGAAAGTTGGAAAAGAAATTTAATCTATATGAAATGTGTATAGATTTATTGTAGTATAGTCAGGGACCGCTCTACCATATAGGCGACCTAGGCGGTCGCCTAGGGCGCCACAAGTCGAGGGGCGCCAAATTGCGAAGGAGAAAAAAAAATTTTTTGGGAAATATTTTTTAAAAATTAACTTTGGGAATGTCAAATGGCACCAAGCCTCGGCGAAGAAAAATTTTGTTTAAAATTATTTTTCTGACTTCAAGTGTTGATGATAACTTATTTGAAAATACATAGATAATTTATATCATATTTATACTTTCTTAGTTGTATTATGACAATACATTAATTAGTTGGGAAAAATTTACAAATATTTAGAAGAATTATGCCAAAAAGAAACTAATACATCATTTTATTTTGTATTGCGCGCTAAAAGTAGTACTTTAATAAATGATACTCTGCCTTATCGACATGTGATGGCTAACTGACTCATTTAAACGCCGACGAAATAGAATGGTGACTCATGCAAACATCTGTAATCGTGATTCCTAATTTACTTAATGGTAATATGTGTAACATGACAGATATAAGCATAATATTGAATGGCAATTGATCATTAGAATAATGAAGTTATAATATTTAAATTTGGAAGAAAGCACTAAGTTTAATATAAATAAATTAATTCATAGCAACTGTGGAAAGAAATCATTATTATAAAGAAAATCCAAGTTCAAGTAAAAGGAGTTACTAGTGATGAGTCATCCAAGACCAGTATCATAACCAAAGGTTTTCAAGGTATAACCCAGGAAGGTAAAATAGTAAATAACAAAGCAGTACACAATATGACCAAACCCACAAGGAGGGAGAATAAATAGAATAGAAACCCTAAAATAAGCCAAGATCAACCAATACAGGTTGTGTATTTCTGAAATAAAGAAGAAGATAGAGAAGATCCCAAGAAACCTGATGGCAACAAGAAGAAGATGGAGAAGATACCAGTCCCAGAAGGCAGGAGAAAAGAAGACTGAAGAAAGAAGAAGAGGGCAGCATCCTGAAGAAGACGTCATGCTCTTATAAAAGACACCCAAATCCCTATATCCCCAAAATAAATATCTAAAAACAAAAGTATAACGAAATAAAAACCACATGTGTATAAATTTAAGAGAGAGAAGTGAACAAAGTAAAAGTTTCCGGTGAACTAAGATGAAACAATAATATAGTACCCATGGAACAAATCTCCATTGAAAAACGCTAACCAATTTATTATGTTGATAAGACTATACGACCATTTAGCATTAACATAATATATAAGTGAAAGTGAACCAGTGATAGTTTTGGGTATTATAAAAAATGAACCTTGTGTTTCATTCTTGGCAATCACAAACATTGGATGCAATGAAATATGCATTTTTCAATGACTTAAAATGTGTACTGTGACAATATATTGTTCATAAGTCATGAATCTGTTTAAAATAACATTTTGTTTTACATGAAAAAAGAAAAACAGATTTCATTATACTTTTTGAACAATTCATACTATTTATTTGTTAATGACAGGGTACAATTCCCCAAAGACAATGTATAAAAGACGGTATAAAAACTGTAGAATCCTACTTATAATAATAGTTAGAAATAAGAATATAAATATAAGGTTTTTATGTATATAGTAGAAGAATGTTTAAAAATGTTTTAGATATAAGGCCATTTGTTTGGGTCTGAAACAACTAACATCAGAACTATAAAAATAGTTACCACTTGTAAATAGTAGAGAGTAATTAAGATGTTAGTTAGTACAAAACCTTTGTTGTAAACCATATTTCCATGTTGGAAATGGGAATTTTGTTGCAAAATGTCTGATTTGAAGACAACCATTTATTTAAAAAAATATTCTTTATTCTGTTTAACTATTATTTGTATTGTAACCAATACTAATTGTTTTTGTGTAATTTGAAAACATGTTTAATTTATAATACTATTTGTAAAAGTCAGAGAGGGTATCACACATCATATATTGTTTGTAAATTATTTTGTAAGAAAAATTGTTAAAAAATCATAGGCCAAAAGAATGGAAACCAAACTTCATCAAAACAGAGAAATTACTCATTTAAAAGCAAATAAACAAAAGGGGTTTAGACAAAATAAACTTGAGATCATGCCATATAATTGCACATACCATTTAGAGAGATTTTAATAAATTATATTCAGAATTATAAATAAAAATGACTAAACTCAGAAATTTAGACATGGGAGTCATATATTCCAGAATAATGTTTCAGAATACAACTAATTCAATTAACTACCAGAAAATAAGGGAATATGAACCTTTTAATATAATATAGGATTATTAATATTAAATATAACTGATAAAATGGCTGAATTTACATTATAACAGGAAGTAAATTTTGGAAATGTTGTGACTTATCAGAGTATAACAAACTGAAAGAAAATTACTATTTTTTGGACAGAAAACACTATAAAATGGCATTATTTAATCTGAAAATAACCAGAATGAACTGAAAGATTAATTTAAATCAAATCTAGTGAATAAAATTGACAAATAACCAAAGTTTAGGCATTCATATAGTGAAAATGTAAAAGTGCACACAGGATGTGAAAAATATTTGAACAGTGTTAATGATAATATTATATGGGCTAAGAGTTTAATTGAAACTAAAGGAAACAGTTAGTTGATTATTGGTATTTGAACGGATAACATAAACGAGAGTTTTGTGACGATCTAACCTATCTTACAAAGGTGAAGTTTAGTGGCGAACAGTACGTTACTGTAAAGTCGGGAGTGAATTATAAAATCTTTCCAGAACCTATACATTGTGACAAAAACGATCAAGAAACACTAATTAACACTAAACAATACATTTCTACTCTGAAAAACACCACAAAACACCAGAAAACTGTATAACACATTAACCAAATTAGTGTCGGAATTGGGAAAAGTGTTTTGACTTATAATTACACAGACATACTAAATACAACCCAGAATCACTACACCAGTCACTACACAACATTTAACAAGAGATTTGCAGAGACAAGAACAGGAATTTTGCCAGAAAATACATTATTTGGAACACTGCAGGAACGAGCAACATTTTGATCAACTTGACAGCGGCCATTTGCTTTGACGATTCCAGTGCCTTCTTCTTAGTACAACTCAGCTGTTTGGTGAAAACAATTATTATATTTACAAATTATTATTCAATGTCTGTGTTTATTAATAACTATTAATTTGATTGTAACGTTATACTTTTTAAATATTAGCCCGATTTCTCTGACTTTGGTAATAACTGGCTGTTTAAAGAACCCTATATAATTTTTATATCATATACTTGTAACTTTTTTCGATATCCTGAGAATCGATACTAATCGATAAGAGTCAATATTGCTATTACTTAATAAAAAACATTAATACTTTTCAATACTTAATAGTTCTTTATTTCTTCAATAATACTAATTACCAATAATATAATTCTAATTGATAATCTACAAGGACTTTACCACCCGTATGTGAAGATAACCTAAAAAATAAAAAGGTAAACAAGTATCGATTGGTTTACAGACAGTCTTATGAGTGGTGATAGATTATTTAAATTATACTAAAACTTTAATAAAAATTTTCAGAAGAGCATTACACTGTTTAAAACTTTTCAGCCCCATATTAATTAATTGATCCTAATTAATTAATTAATAAAATTAAAAAAATTTTTTTTTAATTATTTTTTTTTATATAAACATAATTTTTTTTTAAATTTCCTTCAAAACAATAAATTTTTGTTTTGAAGCTTTCTGTGAAGCTGAACATACATATATATTTCTTCATCAACTTTACGCTACTCGACCAGTCTTGCTACCATCGGGACTCGACCAGCTGGGAAACTTAAGGAAGTGTTTCAGACCAGTAAGACGTCGAGAGCCACACCAATTACACACCAATTAAACATTACAACTTACAGTATCACATATCAATTATTTATTTTATTACAAATTGGCTAGCCCAAAGAGAGGGGCTTGTTTACATCGGAGTCACATACTCCACAATAGATATTATCATCAACACACATCTATATATTTATTTAATTAGTATTATTACAAATTGGCGCACAACTTTAGGGGCTTTAATTAGCGATTGGAAGGACAATAAATTATGCACAATCACTAGTTGGAGCTAGGCAACAGCTACAAAGCCAGAGAATTTCAAGGGAAAATGCAACGACGTGCGACATCTAAGAAACGGGCGGCGGAGGCCGAGAAAGAAATAGAAGTTGACATGGACAACAAGGAGGCGACGCCAGTAGAGGTGGAAGAGTCGTTACCGCCGGTGTTGTCCAAACGACCGGTACAACCAGAGGAACAACCCGAAATGCCTACTCAGACAGGGGAAATCAATGTTCGGGAGGAACAGTTAGAAAAACCTCCACAAGCAGAAAACACAACCATGCAAGAGATGTTTAGAGTGATAATGGAAATGAAAAAGGACAACCAAACAACAAAAGAAGAAAATCGTAAGGAAAGGAAGGAAGACAATCTAACATTAAATAAAAAGTTGGAAGAATGGAAGGAAGACTTGAGTAAGAAATTGGGAAAGGATAACCAGTCTTTGAAAGAAGATTTAGGAAATAAAATCGAAACAACAAACAAGAAGATGGAAGAGAAGATGGAAGAAAACAGCAAGAAGATGGAAGAGAGGATGGGAGGAAAGTTAGAAGAATTGAAGAAGGATAATCAATCCACAAAAGAAGAGTTGACTGGGATGAACAAGAACATGGAAGAATTGAAGCAAGACAACCAATCGTTCAAGGAAGAATTCAAGGCGACTAAAGAAGAGTTGATTAATAAAATTGAAAATACCAATCAGAAAATAGATGAAACCAGGAAGAAGATAGAGAAGAACAACCGGCAATTGAAGGAAGAGTTGAAAGAAGATAACAAGAAGTTGGAAGAGAAGATGGGGGAGAAATTGGAAGAATTGAGAGAGGATAATCAAATTTTAAGAGAAGAATTAAGGGAGGTAAATCAGGAGAATTTGGACAAACTGGACGAAAGAATGGAATTGTTGCGAGAAGAAATGAATAAGGAAATTAAGGTTAACAAAAAAGCGATGGATAAGAAGATGGAAGAAGAAAATATAATGGTCAATCGACAGATTCGAGAGATTGATGGAAAGTGCAACCAGACCGAAAAGGAGGTGAATGAGTTTAAAGAAGTGGTGAACATCAAGTTCACAAATATCGAAGAACATAGTCGTAGGAAGGTAGAAGAACAGAGGAAGGAAAGTCAAGAAGAATTCGGAAAAGTACGCAACCAGGTTACAGAACGATGTAATGATATACAAGAGACCATGGCCAATATCACCGGTCAGGTGCGACAAAGCCGAGAGGAGATGGAAGCGATTAGAAACAGACCGACTCATTTCACCGGATTGCCCGTCAACGAAAGCCGAGAGTGGCTCAACTTCCGGCAATACAAACGCAAGCCGATGGAGTTCCTGGCCAGGGTAGAAGAATATTTGACCAAGCAAAAAATTACCCAATGGAACCATAGCAGGGAGATATTCGACGAATCTTTCCGAGACATAACAGATAATTGGTGGATGGCCAACCGGAGTGAAATTTCCGACTACCAACAGTTCCGGAAAATGTTTAAGACAAAATACTGGTCTGAGACCACCCAGAACTTGATCCGTGACAATATTTGTAATGGAAGATACAGGTCACAATTAGGTAGCAGTATGACGGCATATTTCTTGGGGAAGGTGTGTATGGCAAAACATCTTGAGCCAGCAATCCCAGAAGAATGTTTAGTGAATAAGATATCTTATCACTATGATGAGGACATTATCAGGGCCCGGAGAGGTAGCCAGATCAAGACGATCCAGGGAATGACCGAGTTATTGGAGGGATACGAGAACGAAGAGTATTATCGGCAGAGCAGAAAGAGAAATGAGAGACCAGAAGCAAGGCCGACTACCTACCCCAATAACGGCAATAACCATACAAATAACCGGAACCAGCCCAGTAATTACGACGGCCCTAACAACCAGCCGCGTAATAACCAGTTTAATGGAAATTTTAACGGCGTGAGGAATAACAACCCCTATCCAAATAATAGAAACCACTTTTATCAACAAAATAATAATGTTCCATACAGTCAGAGAAATCCATATCCCAACAATAATGGTGACAGACCTTACCCACCTAACCGAAATTACTATAATAATAATATTAGTAATAATAATAATAGCAATAGTAATAACCGAGTGTCGCGCCCTAGGGTAAATTTTATAAGAGCAGAAGATCGCGGACCCAGGAGATATTATCAACCGAGGAGGAGCAGCTTCCACGGCGCCGACCGAAGATGGAGGAGTGCGGAACGAGACGGCCCAAGATACGAACAGGAAAGACGAAGTACCAGCCTGGAAGATCTTGGCAGACAACAGAACAGGGCGTTAAACATCAACCAGAGTACAGAACGTCAGGAAACAAACCAGAGTTTCCCGAACGATGCCTCGGTCAATAATAATATAAACAATGACCAGAATACTTTAAACGAGAGGAGGCAGTAATCAACAACGATGACCCGTTACTGCTTATACTTCCTGGGTTAGAAAAGGATGATTTGCGACAAGAAAACCAGCATAAAAACATCACTATTATATGTAACCATTATCTGAAAGACATACGAACTGAACTTTTGGAAGAGAACGAGAAGAGTCTCAGCAACAGTAATAATGAGATAATTTATATAACAGCGGAGGTGGAAGGAGTTCCCGCTAAAATAATGATAGACACAGGAGCTAATATTTCAATAATAAACTCCAATGAGTTGGAGAGAATACAATGTACATGTGGAAAAACTTTGCCAATGTTACCAGTCAACAACATTGTGTTGGTAGGTGCAACTGGGCGCCAGAACAAAACCATTAGGAAGCAAGTTTCCTTAAGTGTCGTTAGCCGTGATATAGCTTTAGACATGGAATTTTTAATCGCCACCGGATTACCATTTGACATCTTAGTCGGTTGCGATATTCTTCGTAGATATTCGGCAGTAATCGATCTTAATTTAAATAAAGTATCACTTTTCCCAGATGGAGTAACATGGACCGCAGATCTGGTAGGAAGCACAACTATACTTCCCAGCCCTATACATCAACAACTTCGTAAAATAAATGTTATTAGAAACAGCCCTCTGTCTAAACCCACAATATACAATAATGGAGGAGAGGATTTATGGTCAGTTAAGATCCAAGAAATACGGAATTTCCAGTGCGGAAGCGATGACAAGAAAATACCAACACATCTGGCTGATCGTCTAATCGCTATATATGAGAAATACAAGGCGGTGTTTTCTGATGAACCAGGGAAGGTAAAAAACTACCAGTGCCAACTTCGTTTTAAAGAAAACGTAGAGTTTAACCGGAGGTCATATCCAATAGCGCAGTCGCTCAAAGAAGCCGTGAGAACAGAGATAAACAAGATGATAGATAATGACATAATTGAGATTAGTCAATCACCTTACACTAGTCCAATTATTGCTGTTCCGAAGAAAGACGGACAAGTCCGGCTCTGTTTAGATGCGCATGAGTTGAATAAGACAATTGTGAATGACAGAACTTCTCCTGGTGAAATAGAAGAAATCTTAAAACGTTTTCATGGTACTAGATTTATTAGCACCTGGGATACGGTCTGTGGTTATTGGCAGGTAGAGCTGCATCCACAAAGCCGCCAATACGTAGCGTTCATTTTCGAAGGGCGCAATTACCAGTTCAAGAGACTGCCCTTCGGACTTGTCAATTCTGTCGCCATATTTGTGGCATGTATGGACCAGATTTTGGGACCAGAAGCGCTCCAATTTACCACCGTCTATGTTGACGATTTACTAATCACATCCGGAACCTGGGAGGAGCACTGTTACAGAGTGGAATTTGTACTAAACAAACTAGCGCAGAACAACATAACACTGAAGTTGGAGAAATCCAAATTCATAGCGCGCGAGGTACAATTTTTAGGCTTCAACCTAGACGACCGAGGTATTACCCCATCAGCAGAGAAAGTGGAGGCAATTCAGAGGTTCCCGCAACCAAAAAACAGGAAACAATTGCAATCTTTCCTCGGACTCTGTAACTATTACAGGAAGTTTCAGAGCCGATATTCCGAGTTGACAGCCAAGTTTCAACCACAGTTATCTGCCAAAAACAAATGGACTTGGGGTGAAGATCAAGATATTACCTTCCGATTGATAAAAGAGAAGTTTCTGGAGAGTGTGATACTTCGTCACCCAGATTTTAAGAAACCGTTCTTTCTAAACTGTGACGCTAGCGATCTAAGCTTAGGAACGACATTATACCAGGAAGATGAGGAGGGACAACATCTGGTAATAAGCTTCGCTAGTCGCACATTGAACCAGTGCGAAAAGAACTACAGTGTGACAGAAAAGGAATTGTTGAGCGTGGTGTTCGCATGCAGCAAGTTCCGGACGTACATTCTCGGATATCAAGTCACGGTACGAACTGATCATAAATCCATCTCGTTCCTTCGTAGGTGCAAATTGAGTCACGGCCGATTGGCTAGGTGGGTACTCGCCCTACAAGAATATGACCTGAAATGGGAATACATTCCAGGAAAGAAGAACGTGGTAGCGGATGTGTTGTCACGTATAAATCTGGAAGATCAGACTTTCGAGGGAGAGAAGGAGAGCTTAGTAAAAATTTATAACATATTCACGACCAGAGCCGATTTACAAGCTTTGTTAATAAATATCCGAATCCATCAGCAGTCTGATCCTAAGCTGAAAAACATTGTGAGTCGTTTGGAAGCCAATGATGAAACCATTTCTAAATATTACCACCTCAACAAGGGAATTTTATTCATAAAAACCGCATTGGACGATGAGACATGGAAGGTGATAATCCCACACCAAATCGAAAAGGAGGTCATCATCGATTACCATGTCAGGTATGGTCACATGGGAGCGTTAAAAGTGATACAAGCTCTAGAGGAAAATTGTAAGATCAAGAATATCAACCGCAAGGTGAGAACATACATCAAGTCCTGTAAGATCTGCCAATGTGCAAAAGTAAACAGTGAAAAGACAGAGGGTATCATGATACCGATAACTTCCAACGCAAAACTGGAAAAAGTGTTTTTGGATATCTGCGGGCCATTTCCCCGTAGTGGTGGTCGACACAGATATAAATACTTGGTAATCATAATGGATCACTACACCAAGTATATAAAGCTATATCCGGTTAATCGGGCAACAACAGCAAAGGTTTTGGCGGTGGTTATTGATTTGTATATCCCAGAGATCGGTAGACCATCTTCTATTATTACCGACCATGGTACACAGTTTAAGGGGAGGAGATGGCGAGACACTTTATTAGCACTTGGGGTCAAAACGTATAAGACATCAGTCTACCACCCAAGTAGCAATCCGGCTGAGAGAGTACTAAGAGAAGTGGGTAGGATATTGCGCACGTACTGTCACAACCAACAGAAAAAGTGGCAAGAGTACCTAGCAGCGACAGAAACATTCCTAAATTACGCCCACCATCCAGCTATAGGAATTCCACCGTACTCAGCCATGTATGAGAAGCCGACTCCCCGAGACATTGAACAAATCATTGAATTTCCAACGAACAACAATAGGAAATTCAACCAGTTGAAGTTTTACAATAAGGTAGCAGAAAATCAGGAAAAACGGCAAGCCAAATACCAGAAGGCAATAGGGCGAATTGTAACATATAAAGAGGGTGAAAAAGTCCTCCTAAAAAATAGAGAGCTGCCTAGCACCTTAGAAGGCATAACCAAAAAACTACTATTACTATATACTGGCCCATATGTTGTGGTAAATGATAAGCATAACAATACATATGAGTTGAAGGAAATCGTTTCAGGAAAAATCAAAGGAGTGTACAATCAAGCTTCTATGAAGAAATATTATGAAGAATGAGTTGTGAGTTATAGAATTTTGAATTTAATATTTGAAAAAATCCTAAAATAATGTAAGTACATCTTACAACCTATTATTTTGACAAGAACATTTTGGAGAATTATAAAAAGAAGGAATTTAGAATTTTTATTTTAAAAAATTCGGAAATAATGTAAGTACATCTTACAACCTAATATTTTGAAAAGAACATTCTGGAGAATTATAAGAAGAAGGAATTTAGAATTTTTATTAAAAAAATTCAAAAATAATTAAGATGTAGTAAGTACATCTTACTACAACCTAATAATTTTGGAACAAACTTTATGGAAGAAAGAAAAAGAAAGAATTTTGAATATAACTTATTCTAAAATATGTAAGTACATCTTACTACAACCTGATAATTTAGAACAAAACTTTATGGAAGAAAGAGAAAGAGAGAGAATTTTGAACTTAATATTAAAAATTTAAAATTAAGTAAGCACAACTTACTATAACTAAGTTTATGAGAAAAACTTTATGGTAAATAATTAAGAAGAATTTGAATTTGGAGAAATACCAAAACCTTCAGAAATAATAGTAAAATCACAGTACTATAAACAATTCTGAATGAAACAATTCTGGGAGTAAATGAATTAAACAGAATTTGAATGTTGATAGAACGTCAGAACTTTGAAACAAGATAAGATCAACATATTACAAGGATTTATGAGAAATATTTTTCAATTAAATAAAAAGAATAGTTTGAATTTTACATTAAAACTAACCAAGTTCCAAAAAATAATTATGTGTCAATTATAATTGAATTGAGAAGAAAATAAAGTGATTAATTCAGAAAAGAGAATTAACGTTAATCCAGAATAAATGCTAGACATTCACAATAGCATTTGAAGGAGTAGAGAAGACTAACAAAAAAGAGTGTAATATGCCAGAGAAAGAAAAAATTTGGAAGCAAAGAGACTAATTACCTATGAAACGATAATGAAAACAGTTAATTTAGAGCAAAGAAGAACAACTCATACCAAACATATGGAGAAGATGATTTTGAACAAATGATAATAATAAGACCTATATGAAATGCAAAGAGAAGAAATACCACATGAAATATAATATAAATGAATTAATGTTAATGAATGCGAAGACAGATTAATAACTTTCTAAGAGAAAGGAAAGAACCAAAATGTTTAAATAAAATGATCAATATAACAACCTGTATATCTAATGTAAAGATACAATGTCAAAAAATTAAATATAATATATTAAGACCATTCAAATAATGAATACGAAAGACTATTTATAAAGACCATGCTAATACTATGAATAACCAGAAGAAAGTATAAAGAGAATTCAGATGGAGAAGAAAGAGAGTTACACTGTAAACAGTAACCAGAATTATTAAAAGAAAGGTTTTCAACCATAATTAAATTAAATATATCAGACAAGTTAAGAGTTTTGAAAAAATATATATATAATGAGTATAATAATGATTATGAAGATTTATTAAGATAGAAAATGTGAGATAATCTGAGAGACTACGAAGTGGAGAATCCAAAGATATTTTTATTAGTCGAAAATGAGACTACCTTTTATTTATTTATTCGATGACTGACTGAAGATAATTCCAGCAGCATTATGTTTTTTTGAGCAGGGATGGATATGCCCCTGTACTCAATTTATAGAAGTGGTGTATGGCCAGCAGAGAAGTAGCGTACAGTGCCCCTCTGATCTGCCCCAGCCCACGTGATAGGGAATGTTAGGGAATTAATATCCCAAGGATACAACACGAAGTTGATATAGAAAGAAAATGTATTACAATAATAATATATCTCAGAAGACACTAACTATCCGAAAAGGATCAGTAGTAAAACAAATAATTATATATATAAAATTAATTAAACTCTAATTATAAAAAAGTCGATATAAAGATGGAGAAGAAAATGAATTATAAGAAATGATGAAATTATCATAAGAAATTATTTCATCCATAAACATGTCTGAAATAATTACTTCTGGAGGGGAGCAATCTGTAACATGACAGATATAAGCATAATATTGAATGGCAATTGATCATTAGAATAATGAAGTTATAATATTTAAATTTGGAAGAAAGCACTAAGTTTAATATAAATAAATTAATTCATAGCAACTGTGGAAAGAAATCATTATTATAAAGAAAATCCAAGTTCAAGTAAAAGGAGTTACTAGTGATGAGTCATCCAAGACCAGTATCATAACCAAAGGTTTTCAAGGTATAACCCAGGAAGGTAAAATAGTAAATAACAAAGCAGTACACAATATGACCAAACCCACAAGGAGGGAGAATAAATAGAATAGAAACCCTAAAATAAGCCAAGATCAACCAATACAGGTTGTGTATTTCTGAAATAAAGAAGAAGATAGAGAAGATCCCAAGAAACCTGATGGCAACAAGAAGAAGATGGAGAAGATACCAGTCCCAGAAGGCAGGAGAAAAGAAGACTGAAGAAAGAAGAAGAGGGCAGCATCCTGAAGAAGACGTCATGCTCTTATAAAAGACACCCAAATCCCTATATCCCCAAAATAAATATCTAAAAACAAAAGTATAACGAAATAAAAACCACATGTGTATAAATTTAAGAGAGAGAAGTGAACAAAGTAAAAGTTTCCGGTGAACTAAGATGAAACAATAATATAGTACCCATGGAACAAATCTCCATTGAAAAACGCTAACCAATTTATTATGTTGATAAGACTATACGACCATTTAGCATTAACATAATATATAAGTGAAAGTGAACCAGTGATAGTTTTGGGTATTATAAAAAATGAACCTTGTGTTTCATTCTTGGCAATCACAAACATTGGATGCAATGAAATATGCATTTTTCAATGACTTAAAATGTGTACTGTGACAATATATTGTTCATAAGTCATGAATCTGTTTAAAATAACATTTTGTTTTACATGAAAAAAGAAAAACAGATTTCATTATACTTTTTGAACAATTCATACTATTTATTTGTTAATGACAGGGTACAATTCCCCAAAGACAATGTATAAAAGACGGTATAAAAACTGTAGAATCCTACTTATAATAATAGTTAGAAATAAGAATATAAATATAAGGTTTTTATGTATATAGTAGAAGAATGTTTAAAAATGTTTTAGATATAAGGCCATTTGTTTGGGTCTGAAACAACTAACATCAGAACTATAAAAATAGTTACCACTTGTAAATAGTAGAGAGTAATTAAGATGTAAGTTAGTACAAAACCTTTGTTGTAAACCATATTTCCATGTTGGAAATGGGAATTTTGTTGCAAAATGTCTGATTTGAAGACAACCATTTATTTAAAAAAATATTCTTTATTCTGTTTAACTATTATTTGTATTGTAACCAATACTAATTGTTTTTGTGTAATTTGAAAACATGTTTAATTTATAATACTATTTGTAAAAGTCAGAGAGGGCATCACACATCATATATTGTTTGTAAATTATTTTGTAAGAAAAATTGTTAAAAAATCATAGGCCAAAAGAATGGAAACCAAACTTCATCAAAACAGAGAAATTACTCATTTAAAAGCAAATAAACAAAAGGGGTTTAGACAAAATAAACTTGAGATCATGCCATATAATTGCACATACCATTTAGAGAGATTTTAATAAATTATATTCAGAATTATAAATAAAAATGACTAAACTCAGAAATTTAGACATGGGAGTCATATATTCCAGAATAATGTTTCAGAATACAACTAATTCAATTAACTACCAGAAAATAAGGGAATATGAACCTTTTAATACAATATAGGATTATTAATATTAAATATAACTGATAAAATGGCTGAATTTACATTATAACAGGAAGTAAATTTTGGAAATGTTTTGACTTATCAGAGTATAACAAACTGAAAGAAAATTACTATTTTTTGGACAGAAAACACTATAAAATGGCATTATTTAATCTGAAAATAACCAGAATGAACTGAAAGATTAATTTAAATCAAATCTAGTGAATAAAATTGACAAATAACCAAAGTTTAGGCATTCATATAGTGAAAATGTAAAAGTGCACACAGGATGTGAAAAATATTTGAACAGTGTTAATGATAATATTATATGGGCTAAGAGTTTAATTGAAACTAAAGGAAACAGTTAGTTGATTATTGGTATTTGAACGGATAACATAAACGAGAGTTTTGTGACGATCTAACCTATCTTACAAAGGTGAAGTTTAGTGGCGAACAGTACGTTACTGTAAAGTCGGGAGTGAATTATAAAATCTTTCCAGAACCTATACATTGTGACAAAAACGATCAAGAAACACTAATTAACACTAAACAATACATTTCTACTCTGAAAAACACCACAAAACACCAGAAAACTGTATAACACATTAACCAAATTAGTGTCGGAATTGGGAAAAGTGTTTTGACTTATAATTACACAGACATACTAAATACAACCCAGAATCACTACACCAGTCACTACACAACATTTAACAAGAGATTTGCAGAGACAAGAACAGGAATTTTGCCAGAAAATACATTATTTGGAACACTGCAGGAACGAGCAACATTTTGATCAACTTGACGGCGGCCATTTGCTTTGACGATTCCAGTGCCTTCTTCTTAGTACAACTCAGCTGTTTGGTGAAAACAATTATTATATTTACAAATTATTATTCAATGTCTGTGTTTATTAATAACTATTAATTTGATTGTAACGTTATACTTTTTAAATATTAGCCCGATTTCTCTGACTTTGGTAATAACTGGCTGTTTAAAGAACCCTATATAATTTTTATATCATATACTTGTAACTTTTTTCGATATCCTGAGAATCGATACTAATCGATAAGAGTCAATATTGCTATTACTTAATAAAAAACATTAATACTTTTCAATACTTAATAGTTCTTTATTTCTTCAATAATACTAATTACCAATAATATAATTCTAATTGATAATCTACAAGGACTTTACCACCCGTATGTGAAGATAACCTAAAAAATAAAAAGGTAAACAAGTATCGATTGGTTTACAGACAGTCTTATGAGTGGTGATAGATTATTTAAATTATACTAAAACTTTAATAAAAATTTTCAGAAGAGCATTACACTGTTTAAAACTTTTCAGCCCCATATTAATTAATTGATCCTAATTAATTAATTAATAAAATTAAAAAAAATTTTTTAATTATTTTTTTTTTATATAAACATAATTTTTTTTTTAATTTCCTTCAAAACAATAAATTTTTGTTTTGAAGCTTTCTGTGAAGCTGAACATACATATATATTTCTTCATCAACTTTACGCTACTCGACCAGTCTTGCTACCATCGGGACTCGACCAGCTGGGAAACTTAAGGAAGTGTTTCAGACCAGTAAGACGTCGAGAGCCACACCAATTACACACCAATTAAACATTACAACTTACAGTATCACATATCAATTATTTATTTTATTACAAATTGGCTAGCCCAAAGAGAGGGGCTTGTTTACATCGGAGTCACATACTCCACAATAGATATTATCATCAACACACATCTATATATTTATTTAATTAGTATTATTACATATGTTATTGATAATCGACAGAACATTAAGAAAACTAACCAAATTGTATTGATTTATATTATTTCAAACTTACGGTTACAAGCTCTTAAATGAAAAGTGCTTCTACTATAAGTGTTTGAAAATTACATATTATGTTCATGAACTGAATAGTGTCACTTGTAGTTATAAATGTTCAATACACACTAATAGAAGATATAAACAAAGCAGTAAGTACCATTTTTTTTAAATTTTGTACTAATCAAATAAATGCAAGTAATAAGTATGCTGTGATAAATAATAATAAATAACTTAGATATGTGTGCACTTGAAGTAATATTTTGCAAACAAGGAAAGCATTTTTCACAAAAAAAAGTGTATTATCCCAAGCAAAATGATGTTTTTTTCTCGGGATGTAATGGCAAATGTCTTGGTTTTAGCATGGGTGAAATATCACAAATATCAGTTTGCCATTTTTTTAATTACCTCCTTTTGATTCATAAAAAAACCGATCAGTTTTTTTCAAATAGCTAGTAAAATATATCAGATGTTTAAAGGCATTCAAACAATTATTTCTTAAGGTGGAACCTCCGAATTATTATAAAAATCAAAAAATTTGAGCACTGAAAATAAATTATGAATCGTGTAGTTTAAGTTACCAGCTTTCGATTAATCTCAAAAAATTATGAGGTAAACATTAAAAATCAAAAGAAAACAGATTTTCAGAACTCTGAAAAATTGATCAAAATATCATACTTTCTTATAAGAGTAGTCGATAGTTTCGATAATTAACTTAACCCTTATCGAAAACTAGGGAGATATAGATTCCGTTATGAGGAATCAAATGATGGAAAAAAATATATAGGTAAACATAAAAACTGTTGAGAAAATCCTTTATAAGTATCATGGAGTCTTGAAAAATAATACTATCACTTGATTTCATGTCATGTGATTTTTTTTAGGAAATAGAATTTATTTATATTTTGAATCTCTTTCTACGTTTTATGCCTTCTAACGACATAATCAGGAACCTTTACTTGATACGACCCATCGTGGAGGTTCCACCTTAAATTGAATAAAATATTTAATTAATTTCATCTTTTTCGTTCGTATTTATTTTTTAAAATGTACTTTTGTCACATTTAATATAATTTGATAAAATTTTTATTAATTCCATATGCAGACAATGTCAAAAAAATTATCTGGAGCAGCTTATAAAAAAAGAAAAGTTGAAAGGATAGAAGAAGATAAACGATTAAGAGCTGCTTTCGCCAGATTTCTTCGCCCTGAGCTTACATCTGTTCGTAATAATGAAGAGACTGAAAAAGAACCTGAAACAGTACTACTACAAGCTGATTCTTCCAAACGTTTCACACAAGATTCTGTCAATTCTGCGATTGATAAACCTAATGAAGACATTCCTGCTGTCCCTACTGACAATATAACTAAAAATTCAATAAAATCCACCATTTCAATTGAATTAAGTAATGGAAATGAACCTGAAGCTCCCAATAATACTGACAATGATTTAACACTGAAAAATAGCACTGACAATTTAAATATTAATTTTTCGGATCCATTTACTTGGACTAATTTGAACTTAAATTTTAATCAATTAAAACCAATTTTAATAGAGCATGGCCCCAAACAAGTTAAAACTTATGAATTTCCAACAGATAAAGAAAAAAGGTCATTTTCAATTGTACATTATTATCAAAAACTAATAAATGGAGAACACATTCATCGTGACTGGCTACAATATTCTACATCGTCTGATAAAGTTTATTGTTTTTGCTGTTTGTTATTTTCCACCCAAAATAGATTACCAGCTCTGGCAAACAATGGTTCGAAAGATTGGCACAATATGACAAAAATTTTACGAGAGCATCAAAACAGTCCGGAACATAAGTTAAACTACAACCAGTGAAAAGAGTACGAAGAAAGATTGAAAAAAGGACGATTATTGAATTCCAAATTAGCACAGCAAATCAAAGAAGAGGAGAAATATTGGCTACAAATTCTAAAAAGATTAATAGCTTTGGTTAAGGTTCTTGGTTCTCAAAATCTTGAGTTTCAAGGAAGTAATGAAAAATTACATACAATTGGTAATGGTAATTTTCTTAAATTCGTCGAGTTACTTTCTTTATTTGATCCAATTATGCAAGAACACATCCGAAGAATAAAGAATGATGAAATTCATGTGCATTATTTAGGAAAAAATATCCAAAATGAATTAATTCAAATATTGTCAAATGCAGCTAAACAAAAGATTATAGAATATGTTCAAAAAGCTAAATATTTTTTAATAATTCTAGATTGTACTCCAGACTTTACTCACGTCGAGCAAATGACGTTCATTATTAAATTTGTTCATGTTGCTTCTCTTGATTTAAACGAAGATTCAGCTTCAACATCAAGCGAAGAACCACTTGTTTCAGTAAGAGAACATTTTCTTGGCTTTATTCCACTCGAAGAAACAACTGGTGCAAATATGAGCGAAGTTGTCTTAAAATTTATGGAAAATTTGGAATTACCTATACAAAATTTACAAGGACAAGGATACGATAATGGGAGTAACATGGCAGGGAAAAATATAGGTGTGCAAAAAGGAATATTAGATATTAATTCGAGAGCTTTCTTTATGCCATGTGGTGCTCATTCCTTAAATTTAGTTGTGAATGATGCTGTTACATCTTGCACTGAAGCTACAATTTTTTTCGATCTTGTCCAAAATATTGATGTATTTTTCTCTGCATCTCCTCGTCGATGGAGTTTCCTAAAGAAGCATATATCTAGCTTAACTGTAAAAACCTCTAAGTGCGACAAGATGGTCAAGCCGAATAGATGCAATTATGCCACTTAGATTTCAAATAGAAGAGATATACGATGCTCTAATAGAAATATCAGAAGATACTTCGTTCACTGGAACTTCGGGTAATTTCACTCGCGTCGAAGCCCAAAGTATTGCCACTAGTATTTGTAAATATAAATTCTTAGTTGCTTTAGTAGTATGGCATAAAATACTTTTCGAAATTAATACTACTAGCAAACTTTTACAAACTATTAACTTCAGTATTCATGAAGCTGTAAAAAATGTAGAGAGAACTAAACAATTTTTAGTAGAATGCAGAAGTGATATTGAGTTTGAAAGGGTACTAGTTGATGCCAACGAGCTTGCTGAAACGTTACATGTGGAGCCTATTTTTGAGACTGAAAGGGTAAGAAGAACGCGCAGGCAGTTCAATTATGAAGGAATAGATGAGCCAGTTTCTGATCCAAAAGAAAAATTCAAAATTAATTTTTATTTTGAGGTACTGGATACAGCGATTAACTCTGTTGCAGAGCGATTTACTCAGCTGGGCAAAATCAGTGCTACATTTGGATTCTTATAAGATATTACTAAATTGAATCGAAGTTCAACTCAAGAGATTCTAAATGTATGCTTAAATTTAGAAAGAATCTTAACAGGGCCAGATGATTTGAAAAATATCGACGCTTATGAATTGTGCTCTGAGTTAAAAATAATTTCTCAGATTGTATCACCGAATTTACCACCATTAAAATGAATGGAATATATTTGTGAAAAAGGCTTACAAAATAATTATCCGAATCTGTTTATCGCTCTTAGAATATTACAGATGCTCCCAGTAGATGTAGCTTCTGGGGAACGTAGCTTTTCGAAGCTAAAATTAATAAAAACTTATATCAGAAACAAGATGACACAAGAGAGATTGTCAGGCTTAGCAATGCTGTCCATTGAGCAGCAATTAGTTAGTACGTTACCATTGAAAGATTTGATTTCTACTTTCGCACAAATAAAAGCTCAAAAATTCAAATTTTAGTTTAAATTAACTAAATTAATTATTTAATATAAGTTCTACATTTTACTATATTGTTCAGTATTTTATGTAAAAAATCAGTATTTTTCTAGTTAGAATAGTTAGTAATATTTGAATTTTGTTAAATAAAGCATTTATAAAATTAATTTTGAATCTTGTATTAATTTAAAACCTTACTCAGTAAAATATTTCCAACGTGCAGAGATATCATACAGATTAAAGATAAATAATGTGAAAAATTATTTAGGGCGCCTTTCTCGGTTTTCGCCTAGGGCGCCAATTTTCCTTGAGTATAGTTGTACTAAATTATTTTGAAAGTAGAGTAAGATATTTTTGGTGTATAGATTTATTTATTTATTGTACTTAAACAAAACAAGTAAGACGATTGAAAACAGAATATTATTGTATGTCAACAATACACCCTATAGTATATGAGGAGAACTTATTTTCTGGTCAGTTGTAAATTAACAGTAGGCTAGATATTGGTGAGCCTATTTCTTTGTAAGGCTCAGAGTATAAAACTGTTACATAATTTTAATATTTATCACAGTATAATCATTATTATCAGAGTTAGTAGAACCAAGAGTAGTTCATATCAAACATGAGCATCTCACAGCTGAATAAAGGAAAATATATATTAAAGTATTTGTACTTTATTCTTATTAAAATATATATTATTCTCTATATGCTGTTGATTAAGGAAAGTAGATTATTTTTATTTATTTGTATATTGATTTTATAAATTTACATATTTCTGATTTTACTGATTAACTTATTTAAGTTATATTAAACTTTTATTTACTGTGACAATTTTATTTGTAACTTTGTAAATGTAGTATATTTTACTTAGCGTGCATTTGGATTGACACGGTTCACACTAATCACATTACGCTGTATGTTTTCAGAATGTTTATATATCTTTCATAACAATATATACTTATATTTTTTTCTGTACACATATTTTATTAATATTTACTTTTTTTGACTTGTAAAGCTCATGAGACACTTACCTTGCTATGATTTTTTTCAAGTGTATAAAAGTATAATCAAAATAAGCCTCATAATTTTACCAGTTTAGTATAATACACTTGTGTGTTGCAGGTTTCAGCAGTGGGTGGACTTTTGTTAGGACAAAAGTTTTGAAAATATAGTAGGCCGCGTATACAGGGTAGTCTGTGAGGACCATTTTACGCCAGAGGATTTCATTGGAAACAGACTGCGGCCTACTGCAATACCAAAACTTCGTGGTCCTCCACCCATTGCTGAAGAAGTAATTTGGATCCCTGCGCCAATCCCCCTCCTCTACACATCACCCCCACTAAACCTTCCAAATAAAAACCGTTACGAGTTACTGGCCAGTCTGTCTCAAACTGCTGACGAAGGCGCACACCACACCGAAACGCGTACAGGAAGAAAAAACAAGTAAGTTTCACAAGTGAAAGTTCTATATTCTATATTATAAAATAAGTTCGTTTGAAAAATAACTGGAAAAATAAATTATTTCTGAATAGTTAAAACAACACACACAAAAAACAACGTATTAATAAACGAAAACAAGATTTGTTATTCGTTAGGTCGTCAATATTCTTTCATGTTATTCAGTAAAATCCTGAAAACTTCACTGGAAGCAAACTTTGTGTGAAACACACACAAAAAATTAGACATGTAGAGGATCACGCCTTCCTTCAAATTTGTTGCGTTTTCAGTGATCGGCACAAAAACCGAATTCTGCCACAAAAAAGGAGACGTGTAGTCAACGTAAATGATGGCCTTTAGGCCACCCCGCCTTACTTCGAATTGTTTTTTAACGTAGATTTCACACATTAGTATTATTTTAAAGGCACATTGGTTTCAATGTGTAATTTTAGTTTGCACATTAACCTAACATGGCCAACTTTGGAGTTATATTATTACTAGAAACATTTTTCTTACAAAATATGACAATGAAACACGATTAAAATTGTCACAGAACTTTTTTATAACATACATAAATAAAATTTCATTGATTTCTTTTATCTAACTAAAATAATATAGGCTTACGACATTCTCTACGTATCGACGACAATAATTGCATAATCAAAAATGTGTACGGGTGCAGTTATTGGGACAGTTTATATTTGCAAACAACAAATTAGAAGATTTAACACATGCCATAGGTGGCACATAATGTTATAGAATATGAACAACTGTACAGTTTATTTAACATTTAGTTGTAATTAGAGAACGGTACCTAATATGACGTAAGAATTCATTAATAATATACGACATTTGGGGCAATTTGTCTTTTATTATGCATGATATAGGTATTTGTAACTTGAAATTGCTATAGCACAACTGTCAGTGATACTGAAAGCAAAAAACGTATACACAATAAAGAAGGCAGTCATAATCTCTATGTCAAACATCGATACACTACATACTAGGGATGAGCATTGCCAGAAAACCATCGATGTTAACATCGTGAAGAGTACATCAATGTTAAAACAACATCGGTATGAAAACATCGATGTTTTTATGCCAATGTTGCAATTCATATAAAAATCTATGCTTTTTACATGTTTGTAATAGTACAAATAATTGGGGATGAATAATAAATAAAAATAATTAATGAGAAGAATAATATACCCCGATACTTTACTCACTTATGGTACCTTATCAGAAAATTCTGAAAAACCAAAAGCCCTTGGGTCACCACCATATTTTGACAGCACAGTACAGAAATCAACACTGTACCCAAGAAAACAATTTAAATACATCTAACTTCCTCGTATCAGAATTTCCAGGGCCGTTGACGAACTCGTTGAGAACAGGTTAGGTAAAGGGGAGGTGACGTTAAAATAATTTAACTCACATTCATAATTAACTAAATCTGTTCATTATTATTTATTATTATAATGATTATAAAGTGTTTTGAACAAACATACATAAAACCACCTCCTTTAACAAAAACTGAAACCTCTTTAAATCTATGTCAGGTTTGTTTACTCCTAGTGAAAGTTTAAATTAATATTCCCAAAGAGAGATAGGCCTATAAATTCTCTTATTTTCTTTTAAACAGTAAAAGCTTAATAAAATCACAGTATAAAGTAACACTGTTAATACTTTTAGTTTCAATTTATTTATTATAACAAATTATACAGGTATACGGTCTGTATAATAAGTGTATAATAACAGGTAGTCATAATTCGTACCTGTTATTTTTTTGGAACGGTTACGTTGGTACCTGTAACTTTCGAATACTAGTTTAGCCCACCTCTATAAGGGTGCCTTCACACGAGGCCACCAAGGTGGCGCCACCATGGCCGCGCCACCACGTGAACACGTAAGTTCAAATGAGCTCTTTCACACGAGGCCGCGCCACCAGTTTTGGCAGCGCCACCAGCCGACTGTGAGTCGACATGCTGCGATTTTTCAAGCCACCAAGTTGGTGGCGCCACCAGGTCGTTCCCTTCTATCTTACCAGCTCCTTCACACGAGGCACGACCAGACGGCGCCACCAAGTCAACAGAGGATGAGCATCGCCAAAAAACCATCGATGTTTAACATCGATATTAATATCGAGCAGACTACTTCGATGTTTTCAAGCCGATATTGGAAACTGCACTTTTATTGTCACTATTTTTGACAAAATGTTTCCATAATTTACTTTTCGGTGGCATAATTAACAGGTGGATAATTATGAACGATGACGATGATATTAAAAATGCAAATATAAACTGTTTGAATTATATTGTAACACTAACACAATTAAAAGCGAAACTAGAATGAAAAATAACTGTAAAAGACAAAACTAAATCTGAATGAAAACCAAATACTACTAACGTAAAGGGTAAACCGTTATTCCTTAAGTTTGTAAGCTAACTTTGAAACTGTTAAAACATGTAACGGTCTCCTATGAAACGGTTTTGTTCTATTTTTAGTTTTACCACGTAGCTCCATGTACATGGTACTTACTATTTACCAACTAGCCAACTACCTAGGATCTACCATTAATATCTAAAATAAAAATTTGTCGATGTAAAATAAACAAAATTTAACAATAAATCTAAGTTTTTGTTACAAATTTGTTAAAAATGTTCAAAGGAAAAATATAGAAACGAAACCATCGATTGTAAAAACATCAAACAACGAATGTTAATCATTGATGTTTTTCGACCATCGGCTATCGATGCTCATCCCTAGTCAACAGTTAATTGCCGTTCACAGTTCCTTGAGGAGCATTTTTTGTCACTCTCGCCTGTTGTGTTTTATTTTTGTTTGTATTTTGTTTTATTATTATTCTTTTGTTATTTTGTTTGTATTTTTGTAACCCGTCTCAAATATTTTACAAGGCGAAAACGTTGTTCCGATTCTGAAAAGGTCTTACACGTTTGATACTGAAAAATTTATATGTGAAATACAATCGAGATTGTATGCGCTGTGGGATCTGACGTAAAACGAATATGATATGACACCATGTTGGTGTCCATACCAGTCAGACCATCCTTTAAATGTAAAACCAGTTCGTCAAAAGATGCTATAGATATTTTTGTATAGTTAAAAAATTGTTCTCGTGCTTTTGAAGATCATTGAACAAAAGGCAAAATATCCCTTTGGAAGATTGGTCCTGTAAGAGTGGGTGAATCCAAAAATATCTTATTCTTTTGCGCTGTTTTCGCGACTTTATGTAAGTGTACACAAAAAATTGAGGCTGCTATTTCTTCCAACTCCATTTCAAGACTTGATCGCTTTCTTGGTGGCAGGAACAAAAAGATCACGCCACCAGTGGTGGTGCCACCAGCATCTGTGGTGGCGCCACCATGGTGGCCTCGTGTGAAGGCGCCCTAAAGAACAGAATATGAGATAAAGTAATACAAGTAGGGTACATGGAAAGAAGTGTAATTCATTTTAAAAATACCTGTAACGTTGCAATATATCTTTTGGGTGGCATAATTAACGGGTAGATAATTATGAACGATGCCGATAATATTAAAAATTCAAATGTAAACTATTTAAATTATGTTCAACACTATCACAATTAAAAGAGAAAAACGCTATACTCAGTATGAAAAATAACTAAAAAATCTAAAACTAAATCTGAATGAAAACAAAATATGACTAACGTAAAGGTAAACCGGTATTTCGTACGTATGTCAGTGACATAATGTCACATATGTAAGCTAAAGCTAACTTTGAAACTGTTGAAACCTATGTAACGGTCTCCTATAAAATGGTTTTGTTTAGTTTTACCATATTATTACGTCACTATGCTAGTACGTAGCTCATATACATGGTACTTATCATTTACCTAGGTTAGGGAGCAAACTACGTAGCCATTAATATCTAAAATAAAAATTTGTTATTTAAAATAAACTAAATTTAACAATCAGCTTAAAAAAAGTCTTCATTACAAATTTAAAAAAAAAAAGTGTTCAAAGGAAAACATCGAAACGAAACCATCGGTAGTATGAAAACATCGCAACTGAACCATCGATGGTAAAAATATCGAACATTGAACGTTAACCATCGATGTTTTTGGAACATCGGCCATCGATGCTCATCCCTACTACATACCACAGAGTACGAAATTCCCTGGGAGAGAATTGTTCTGTTTTGTGCACGTATTCGTTGGGTTCCGAGATTTTGTTGTAATCCGTTTGTTACAAGTTGCACGTCCATCAGTTGTGAATTGTCCATTCTACTTGTGTTTGTGGTTTTCTTAGTTTTATCTTGCTAATAGTTTACTTTGTAAGTATAATTTTCAACATACATGTACTGTTATGTCATCTTAGATTAGTAGATTTTTATCTTTTCAAATTTTGATTAATTGATTTATGCGGTTTGAGAAATTACACATTACTTTGGGGACGTTTTGCCTTAGAAATTTTAGCCTTAACATGCAATGAATCATCTCTTGTCAACTTAACCTAAGAACTTAGTTAAATCCATAAACACTGCGAAACCACTTTATAAAGTTTAAAACGTTACTGATTAAAACCATACATACGAAATAATATACTCAACACATAAGGGCACGTAAGTAAACACATGAACCGCGAAGGTGGACCACCTAGGGTTGATTCGATTCAAGTAAATACGAGTACTTACTCAATACTTTTGATTCCATATGAGTAAAATTGGTATTCTAATGTTTTCATGTGCAAGGTTATAAAAGATTGTTTTAGCTTTTAGTGCATTTTGTTAAGAAAAACAGTAATCATTTCATGAAGAATGCGAAAGACTCAATAATTAAATTTATTGATTGTATCATAATAAACTTAACAGTAAAAAAATGTAAAAGATAACAGTTTTAACACATACAAACTGAAATATGCAATAGAAAATGTAAAACTTGCCTGTTATCTAGTAAAACTTTTGACGTTCTATATACTAGTATAACAGTACAGTGTAAAAAGATACTTTATTTTAACCACAAAGATACTTTTATTTTACAAACCACAAACAACTGTTCATAAAAATATATAAGTAAGCCTAACATACAACTACATACGCGCCAACTATAGGTTATATAACTGATGTGTAGCGTTGTGAATGCCATAATGATCGATACCGAACGATGTTGGAGTATAATTAATGCACAAGTATCATATTTTTAATTATCTTAAATATGAATTATTTAATGTGAATTGGGTTTATTTTTGCACAATTTGTTTCATCAAAACTATTATTGTGGTCCTATGGTTTACTGCGGATTGTATTTAACACTCTAAATATTAGTCTTTGTACCTTTGGTTTCATTGGTTCTCAGAAGTCAAAGTGGAGTGGAGAGAATTGTCTGCTTTGAGTGCATGTTGGTTAGGTTCTTCTGATTTTTTTTTGCGTGTGATCTGTTAGTTACAAGTTTTCACATGTGTTTATTCAGTTAGGAATTATCATTTTATTAGTGTTTGTGGTTTACTTAGTTTCATCTTGCTTACATTTATTCTGTGAGTATAATTTTTTTCAACTTGCATGTAGTGTCCTCATGTCATCTTAGAGTAGTAGATGTGTCTGTTTTAAAATTTTGATTAATTTATTTATGCTGTTTGAGAAATTACATATTACTTTTGGTACCTTTTGTCACAGAAATAAAGTCTAATTTGCACTGAATCATCAGTTGTGAACATAACCAAAAAACTCATTTAATTAAGAATGCAAAAGGCTCAGTAATCAAATGTATTGATTGTAAGCATAATAACAGTAAAAACTCATAAATGGTACCTATTTTACCATATAAAACTGAAATATGTGACAGGAAATATAAAACTTGGCTCTTATCCAGTAAACCGTTATCGTTTTATAGGCTATACTAGTATAACGGTATAGTGAAAACTCTGTTGTTTAAGTAATACATTCTCTTTTATTTTACTAAAACCTCGAACAATACAGAACTTATAGCTAGACAACCAAATATGATTTTAGGTAAACACGCAAAAAATGAAACGTATTTGTATTATACAATACACAACTCCAAGCTTTGGTTACCAACACTGGACTCCCACTGCATTACATACAGTTCATTTTTCTTACCATTTTCTGTCACAAACCAAGCTGTTCTACTAAAAATTATGTTTTGAGACAAGATTAAAGACACAATTTTGAAAACTAAATTGTTTATGGAGAACAATAAAAGTTAGTAAAAATTTAAAAACCGAAGGCGAGTTTTGTTACACAGTGGGAGTCCAGCATATTAACCAACCTTAGTTTGAATTGTGCATTGCTTCCTTAGAGGGTGTAAAATAAAAATTTGTAAAACTTTTGTGTATCCTATGTGCGCATGCATGAGTGTGTGTAGGATTTGTTGAGTGTGTGCAAGCATGTATATGTGGTCTGCATAAAACCTAAGGTTCGTCACTGGGAGAGGCTCTCTCTGTCACTCTCTGTTCGCTCTGCGAAAGGCTCATCACTCGTTGTAAAGTCATAGTAGTTAACTTTGGTAACTTACCTTAATTTCTCAGATCTCTTTAATTATGAGATTGAGAGACCAGTGGTATGTTGTGGTAAAGATGAATTTGTTTTTGCTGGAAGTAAAATTAATTAAAAGTAAAGATTTTTAGAGATAAATTGAATTAAGAGAAAGAAACGTTTTTGATTTTAACTGATGATAATGAAATACTGAGATAATCAATCTTATTACTGCAATATTTTATAATTATTAAGTCTTTGTTTTTTTTTTATTTTAGCGCATGTAATTTTATTTACTCTTTAATGATTGTTTAATAATTTTTGTGGAGACAATAATTTTAAGAAGTTCGTGCATGGGAAATAGTCATAGAAAGAGATGTAACGTAGAACATTTTATGAAAAATTGTAGAAATTTTGGGGTACCACCAGATCAAATTGTTAGTAGAGACCTTGTAACACCTGACCTTCTCATGAAAGAAGGTACGCGTGTCGGTGCAATCACAGCATACTCTCAGCACATTGCACAGAATACAGTACTAGCTTTACGCAATCTACAAATTCCAGTTTGGCAAATAACAGTTTTGCCTGTGGCCCAGACTCCTACTGTTAATAAAATTCCAGAACTCGAAAGTACAACTCCTTTTTCAGATCCTGTTATATATGATGTTCCTAAAAGAATTCAATGACTGCTAGATCTATTTACTATTTACCAATAACAGACCCTGACGTGTTATTGGAAGGGTGTGAGAGGCTTTTAAAAACATTAGTACAGAGAATCATCGAACGTCACATTAACGGGCATTTGAACTATACCAACAAAGCCAACATTGTACAGGTCAAAATAATAAAATTAGAAATCAAGTTTTACAATCAGGAAATAGATAGTTTTATCTATGCAGATAACACTGAGGATGATTCCATACATTTTTGTGGGTATTGTGTTTGCTTAGCTAACAGAGATAATTTGTATCTGGCACAACAAGAGCTGTACCTTTTCCTTGGTTTGGTGTTTAACTGGATACTCTCCAGATAACAATACTGTATTACATAAAATTTGTTAAGTTATATTTGTATAAAATGACAACCACTTCAGAAGTACAAGAGCACAGGCTAGCTCAGCAGAAAGCAGAGGAGCAGCTTATGGTACAAGCCCAAGTGGGTGCAGCTGCTGCTACAAGTAAAGTTAAAGATTTAATTACCGCTAACCTCATTGATGTATGGCATGGTGATGAACCGGTTTCTCTTACTGAAATCTTTTATAATGTCAATAGAGCCGCTAAGATCAGAACACAGGCTGACAAAGTATCAGTTTTAAAGTTAAAGTTGAAGGTGTCAGTTGCTCTCTTTCTAAACAGTAATCCATAGATTAAGCATGAAACTATTACCCTTAAAGAATTGAGACACATTTTTATTGAACGATTCAGGGTAAAGCAACTGAATCAATTCCACTATGTAGCCTTACAAAACACTGATGTTTGCCGATCGTTGCAGACAATTAAGTGCAAAAACAGTCAGACAAGTTGGTGACTTGGAACAACAGAAAATATTAAACAAAGAGGTAGAGCGTCGAATGTTGGCCACGTACACCAATGGGTTGTTAGGTAATGTTGGGCAAAAATTACGTTACAAAATGCCTACTACTATGACTGAAGCTATTCAACTGGCTGTCACAGTGTCAGCTGCTGAAGCGTGGAAAGTCCAAGCCTATCCTAGTTGTGACATTCTTCTAAACTCAAGTAACTTGTTTCAATTTTAACCAGATTGGTCATAAGGCTAAAGACTGTCGGAACAGAAATACTAAGAAAATTCGTCCCACTTGAAGTTTAAATTAAATAGTAATGTCTAAACGAACAAGGGTAATAAAAATAATATTGAATGCTATTCATGTCACAAACTAGGGCATATGGCGAAAGATTGTTGGAAGCGATTGTTTGGTCACCCAAATGCCAAAGGTTCGCCAGGTGCCAGCACCGACCTGTTGAAGTAAACCAAAAACACATCAGACTAAAACTGAAACATTTACATCAGAATCGTCATTGTCAAGTTCACATACAAATTCATCATCTAAGTCACTATCACCAATTTCAGGACCAGATTTGTTTGCTATCTGTTCAAGTCCCTGAATGGACAGATGTTGGTCTCGTGAAGCCATGACAGTAATAAAAACTAATACTAATAAAATTAAAATAGAACACAACACAAAAAACAGCCAAAAATTGTCTAAAAAGTTGAGATAACAATGATAAACATGCCACAAAACTACAGAGGTTAGCCGGAAGCATATGACCTAATTATAGCTGAGAAGGGCAAAAACAGCTGTCTCGTAACACTGGTATAATTCACGTTTCATAATGTTCATGGAATCTATCAAATTTTTTGGTGAACTAAGAGAGTTATTCGGTCCTGTTACAGCTGTTGATGGGTGATTATATTTTGTCGTTTAAGAAATACAAGGATTGAAACATGAAAACTTGTTAACTTATCTATTGTCAAGTAAGGCATTTTTTCGATGGACAAGTTAATATGTCTGTCGTCTTGAAAGTGTTAATCAATAGGAAAACTACATTGAACACCTCTATTGGAGAATTTATCTTAAATTGCACATATATAAATATTTTTCTGTATTAGTTTTAGAAAGTTTTCAAATGGAAGTGTAAAACACTCTAAATAAAACAAAATATACCTTATATTATGAATGTAATGCAAGAAACATTCATTATAGTAATTCAGGATATGTAGAGTATATAGTAATTGTAAAATTTGTTGAAAATAATAAATTTGTTATTTATTAGAAAATAAATTAAAATTTATTGGTACTCTGAATACTGCCAATAACAACAGTACAGATATTCTAGGATTGGATTGTTTTACATTGTGTATGTTCTGATCTCCCCAATATGGCAGATTTTTGCACTGACTTACTCATATAGTTACTTTGCACTATACAATATTTGAACTGTACTGCCTGTATAGTTGAAATCAAACATAAGAGTACAATAATTGGTTATGAAACTTGTAACGATATAAACTTAAAAACTTATTACATTATAAGATTGTTTAGTAAACTTATGACAAAAAATGGATATTTAACTGTGATGTAAGCCAGTGCTACCTGCCAGATGTGTCTTATTGGATCAATTTTTTTTCTTTTGTGCTTTAAAAACCCCTATTGTTTTTGCATCAGTTATTCGAACATAATTTTAATTTATTGCCCAAACTTTTCTTCATATAAACTATATTTACCTCGTGGGCCTTTGTTTCAGAACAATGGTGAAAAGGCGTAGCAGACTAGATACTATTGGGAACAGGAAAATAAAAATTGAGGTAAGTGACAATATTGTAGCATTTAAAAATAAATTTGTATTATATAATATGCTCTTGAGATTGTTAGGCCTACAGCTTTACATTGTTATTACTAGGCTTAGATATGAGTAGCGAGTTATGCCCTGGTGAGAGATCAGATTACTCAGCAGAATAAGTGTAGTTGCTAAGAAGAAAGTCGCCATAATGTTACAATGGTCTCAAAGATCGTCATAATTGTACAGTGGAAACAAAATACACACAAATGAAGTCTAATTATCAGCTTTAATTGTTCACAAATAACAATTTGTAATCAACAAGATACACTAATACAATAACTCAAGTTAAATTTGTCCATACATAATAATAACGTCAACTAATAGAGTTGTGCACCAATTATAACACAATAATCACTTTCCATTAATCCATAACACTCACTTGATCTCTACTCTACAATACTGCCAGGTGTAACTAACTTCTAAACCGGCCGCTGTTGCATATACTGGTCCCACAGATGTTCAGAATAATTTTCCATGCTGCTTGGTGGCATCCCAACATAATTTGTGTAGGTAAGAGTACTCGAACAGTCTCAAAGCTACTTGAGTGGACGGCCTCAACACAGATGCCACATGCTGGGTTAGTTGAGAAATGTCTAGAACTTTTATGTAACTGCACCTGCAGGCTTTTAGAGAGTGTTGTGTAATTGGCACAGCAATAATATAAAGTGTTGTGAAAATTTACATGTAAATTGTACTTAATTAAATACAGTTGGTTGTTGATGTTTGTAATTTCAATTTAATAGGTAATCCTTTGAATGAGTTTAGTTCTTAAATGTAACGTGTTTTGTATAGCTTATCTTTAAAATAATTAATGATGGGAAGTTGTATTGATTATAGGTTCCAAGTTTAGTTGGAACAAAATGGCCATGAAATTTTGTACTCTGTGTGCATGTTTCTTTCGACAGTTGTTAAAGGGGTGATTAGCAAGAAGTGAGTTAAAATGTTTGTTTGAATTAGAAATGCCATGAGTATTTATTAACAGTTGATTTATGAAATTTTCACAATTGTACAGGGCAGTGACTAGTTTATTTATGTGTTTATTATATTTTTACACAGTTGTAAACCAAGTATCTATCCAAATTCTTCTTGAGTCATTACACATGAACTCGTACAGTTAGATTTTTGAAGAAGTTGCTTTGTTGACTTTTTTAGCAAAATAGCTGGGTACAGAAACTCAGATAATGAAATATGCCTTGAACTATTACAGATAGAGATGTATAATTGAGAAAACAATTTACAGGAATTGAAATACTCTGGCCTTTGTTTTATATAAATTTTCAGGTAACTTACTGAAGGAAGCTAAATTATAGCTTAAATGTGAGGTTTCAAACTACGTTAGCTTTGCATGTGTAAAGCGAGTTTTACGCCCATAATTTGTTTAGCCTGCCAAAGTCTAACCATGTTGTTTCTCTGCTCAGGTGATAGAAAAATATGAAACTTTCAGAAAATCAAGTTTCCAATATTGAAGGAAAGGAAAATATGTGAATGGGGTTTGGGCTTTACCTTATAGCATTTTATTTTAGAAATTAAAAAGCTGCCAGTATTCTGTAAAACCAGTTGCACTGTAATACATCTCAGTCAGTAAAATTAGTCATCTCTCATTGTAAACACATACGTTATTTTCCTTTATGTCAGATTGATGCAGGGATTTCACTATTTTATTACAGAAATTCCAGTTGAAAACTGATTATTTAGATTAATATTTGTTTATGTGTTTTTTGTTATACTCATCTCCGCTGACACACATTAATACTGTGATTAAGGAGGAGTTTGATGAATATGCACACATTAATACTGTCATTAAGGAGGAGTTTGATGTAGATGATAATCACAGCCTTTCTGTAGAAGAGGTAAGGAAAATAATCAACAGTTTTGAATTGTATTTTCACTTACATTTAAATTAGTAATCGGTATTTTTTATTGTTAAGTAAAATTACAATTTTACATGTTTTTGTAATTTCATTTTTAATGTTACATTTTGTAGTCACTTTTTCCCTAAACTGATAGTTATAGTATCTGCGTTAACTTCAGCAATTATGAAACCAAAAAGTTTTATTGTGGCATTCAAAATATTTGTTTCCGTTTTTTAGGTACCTCCAACATCTTATTTGAATTATATAATTAAGAATGAATTGTCTTTGGGTGGAGAGGATGACGACTTTCTTGGTTGTTATACAGAGGAGGTATGTGGTTTTATGACTAGTAATGCCTAATTTTGTATTGCAGTGTGGACTTCTTATAAAGTAAATAATATTATAGATAAGTTAACGCAGTAAGTATTGTCTTCCAAAGCTGGCAGTGTAAATATTTGTATATAGAGTGTGTTAGGCAGGGGCATATCTAGAATTTGGCTTTGAGGGGTTGGTAATCAGGTCGGCTTCATACAAAAAAAAGAAACGAATTTAAGACTAATCACCATTACTATCTTTAAAGTGGCTGAAAATCCCGAAGTAACATTTAGAAATCAGTCCCATTAAAGTAAATGGTAATAACACAATAAAAATACACGTTATTGAAACACTTAAAAGATATTATTGACTGAATTGATTTTACTATATTTCATATTTCAAATGTATACACTAATGATGTTAATAAACCTGTTTGTATAGTTCAAAAAGAGCTACTACGGTACCATATTAGCATACACACCTGAAAAAAATAAAACAGCCTAAAAATTAAGAGATAAATAAAATTTGTCAACTTTTTCACCCTCTGGGGCTCCAGTCCTGATCACCCCTCCCCCAAATAAATACACCCACCAGTATATGGAACTAACATGATTAAATAAACAAAACAATTAATATGTGTAAACATGAATTATTATTATTATTATTATTCAGGCAGTAGAAGAGAGGAACATCTAGAAGGAGCCCGATAAGGGCGCAATATGCTCCATCCTGAAGTAATGTGCTAAGTAGTTCCAGGATGGATATGAATGCCTGAAACATTTATTTCACACCATGACTCAATCTCTGATCTCTTCTCCCAGCTGAATACCATACTTCACCTGACATTTAAATAAGTTGCCATTACATTTTTCTTCATTACCACATTTCTTGGAATCCATTTTCAATAAATAGAAAAGTATAACAACACACAACTGTCTCATATACAATCAGGAGGTAAACAACAAAAACGTGTATGTAGTATGAAGACAAATATTTTTCCCCAGGATTGTTACTAACTGATTGTGACCTCTATAGTTTAAACAGAGAACTAATATATGCCTTTAAACAAAACTAAAAGCCTGTGGACTTATTTGAGCCATCTTGTGTAATTTAAACTACGGAGAATTTTGTCAAATTCACAGAGGTACCTAGTCCGTCCTTAGGATTCTGACTAGGATTCAATGTGTAAAAATTTATGGACTCTTACGAATTATTAATCTCAAAGACTATTTCTTGTCCTTTCCAGCAACCCAATACAGAACACTCATACAAAACCTATATAAACAAGTATATTCCTAACATTCTGTTTAACTAGTCTGTTTCTCAGCTTGTTAATTGTATTAAAAAGTTAATAATAATGTGTGGTGAGTGGTGTTTTCAATTATATATTATGTAAGCTTTTTCCTTTAAGTATTCATTTTCTTAATGTAATCTTTTGCAATTTTTTCAGTTGTCTTCAGTTATAAGCAGCACTGAAGCTGAAGACACTATTGAAGATATTTGTTACACACCATGTGTAGAAAAAGAACAAGAGCCACGTTTACTGACACTGATATGTAATTCTTCAGAAATGTACAAATGTGGTAATTGCAACAAAAACTTAGAACACTCAAAAATGTCCAGTCATAACCTAAACTGTAATGGTGTAAACAAATATCAATGTGATACTTGTAAGAAAACTTTCATCAATAAGAAGAGATTATCTAATATATCAATTCACATTCAAGAAACAAATATCAGTGTGAAATCTGTAACAGAGCCTTTAATTACAAGAAAACATTAACAGCTCATAATTCAAATTACAGCCTAATAAAAAAATATCAGTGCAAAATCTGTAACAAAGACTTTTCTCAAAAGGGTAATTTGTCAAGGCATAACTTGATTCACAGTGTAATTAAGAAACATCAATGTAAAATCTGTAACAAAGTCTTCACACAAGAGAGTGATTTATCAGCACATGAGAATTCACAGTGGAATAAAGAACTATAAGTGCGAAAGCTGTAACAAAGTCTTTTTACAAAAAGGTAATTTGTCAATGCATAAATTGATTCTCAGTGGAATTAAGAAGCATCGATGTAAAATCTGTAACAAAACCTTCACTGTAAAGAGTAATTTGTTAAAACATACAGTAATTCACAGCGAAATAAAAAATATCAGTGTGTAATCTATAACAAATGCTCCACTCACAAGAGGAGTTTGTCACAACATGTGATAATTCACAATGGAAAAAATAAATAACTGCGAAATCTGTAACAAAGCCTTTACCTATAAGTACACTTTATCAGCTCATATGATAATTCACAACAGCATGAAGTAGTTTCACTGAGAAATGTGTAACAAAGCCTTCGCGTACAAGATATATTTATTGGCTCACAAATTAATTCACAGTCAAATAAAGAAATACATTTGTAATGTTTGTAATAGGAGTTTTTGTTATAAGACAAATTTGAAAGAACATGTATTAACTCACATGGATGAAAGAATGCCCATGTAAGGAACTGCTTGTATAAGGCATATAATCATAAAACTTATTACTACCTGAAATAATTTACTTTTTTTTGCCTAACAATGTTTTCAAATTTAAGAGTATATTTCTATGATTTAAAGTGACTTCCTGTATGTAAATTGCCTATCCAAAAGCAAATTTCTTCTGACTCAGAAGAAACGTTTACGTTATCTGTATAATCAACTTTCTTTAACATACATACTATGTGTGTACATACAGTTATATACATTGTTAAGTTACATTTTAATTGACTGCATATACTTTCATGTAGTGACTACTTTTAATCTGAAGAGTAGGTTGTTAGTAAATAGTGCAACACACAATTTTTATAATAAAAGTCAGTGTTTTCATGTTTTTGCTTAGTTATCTAGTTCAAAATGATTAAGAATGGAACTGAACATTTAATCAATTGAGAAATTCTAGTGAGAATGAATTAATTTGAAATTAATATCATGTATTATTATAGTGTATGTGTTTATATATTATTATGATTATTATTATTATTTATTTATATGTGTTTTAAATACAACATTGTTAGAGGTAATTATAAATAACATTTTCCGTTGTCATTTTAAAACCCCTAATAGTATTTGTTTAGAAGTGCAGTACCTGTATCTTTCGTATACAAAAGTTTGTTTGAATGTAAAATTGTTGTTTTGATTGTGAAACGTTTCCTCACAAATGTTTCTGTCTTGAAAATAATATTTCAAACTGTATGGAACAGATTTGTTTTATCAGAGGATTGAAAATTAAGTCCCTATATTGAACTGATAGTCATATCCACTGAATTAAGAAATTAATATGATATTCCACAGATACAATTTTGAAAATATATGATTACAATGACATCATCTGAACTTTGTATATGCAGTTTTTTATTTTCTCCATGGAAAATATTTTTAATAATCCCTTACGTTATATTAATCCTAGATTATACTTAAAGCCGTTTGCACTAGGTATAGACTTAGAGTTTACACCAGTCAAAAAAATTATTAATTTATATTTTTCATGAATTACAAATACATAAAACTCTAAACGTTTCTGTTTTGTGGGTTGCGACAGTCTTCAACAAGTAGCCACAGAAAATACACGAGTCTACAGACCAGGGAATTGCATATTTTTCCATTTATAATTTTTTCATTACATAGCATAGGGTAGCTGTTGCCTGTTCTCCTTCAAAAATCCTCCAACTATCTCTTCCTGGGACTACTCACACAGCTGTGTCATATTTTTGTATTTTCAGGACTAGTTTGGCCAGTCTGGAATCGGACATTCTTTCTAAATGTTCTTTGTAATATTTTAATTTTTTATTTAAGTTAAAATCTTGTAACTCTTCTGGCCTCATTTTTTATATGGTTAAGTTTAGAATGCCTTCTAAGTCATCTTAAGAACACCACTTCTGAGGCCTGTATTTTACTGTCTTGTTTCTTGGTTGTTGGCCATAATTCACACCCAGGAACAATACAGAGACTACCTAACTTTGTAGGACTTTAGTTTTGTATTTCAGTGTACCTTGTTTCTAATAATACAGTTGAAAGTCTAGAAATTATATAAATTAATACATAATTCCTATCATAGCCAATATCAGTTCCCAAATAATTAAAGTGGTTTACCTGTTCTATAATTTGATCACTAATCATTATTTTTGTTCCTATTGGTTCCTTGCCTTGAAATGCCAATACCTTTGTTTTTACAGTGGAGGTTTTCATATTGTATTGTTTCAAATCTGATGAAGCTTAAAAACAGAATTTTACAAATCTGATTCTGTATTTTGCAGTACAAGCAAGTCGGCAAACAACAGTACATTCAAATATCTGTCTCATGATAACTTAATACGAGGGTTCACCAGGTGTTCCAGTTCCTTACTACAGCGCCCGCTCTAGGGGTGGGCAACCCGGACATTTGTCCCGGATGGCATTTTGGCTGTAAGTGTGAGAAAAATATTGATGTGTTAAATACCCAATTAATAGAAAATTTCACATATCGATTTTTTGTTCGCTAAAAATTTACAGTGCGTAGCGTATTTATATTGTTTATGTCTAAAAGCTAAAAATATTTACAATTCTTGATTCTAAAGAAAACAATCATAAAAGAGCGGTATATTTAATTAAATAACCATTTTTCCATTTCAGGGGAGAACGGAAAATCCCAGCATTAATTTTATTTTGTGAGATTGTGATACATATCACAATATTTAAAGATTTCAGAGATATGAAAGATTGGACGGTGATTCATTTTTTTAAAACATTTATTACGGCAATCTATGTTAAACACATTAAACAATAAAAGTTGACCATAAACTTACAAAAATCTAGTAAATTTTTATAATTCCGAAAAGGAAACATTTTATAAACTAATAATTTATTTTATTAATAAATTAACGCAGAATTTGTAAAGGACGCTGCTTGAACTTGTTGAACATGCAATGCATATAGTTCTCTGAACAGAATAGCACGCGAGCAGAGCGCTGCTTCAACTTGTGTTTGAACATGCATAGACTTGCTTATTACATCTAACCTCGAGCTGTTTCATTACACAATAGCATTATTCTTGCTATTATGTCGGTAGTGATAACAAGTGGAAGTTCATAAAATTTACTTCAGTGCGATTTCTTAATTTTGAAAGGTAAGTACATCTATAATTAAGCTGTTGTTTAGTTTGATAGATACTAGTTTATCGTAAACCGATTATCGAATTGAAACAATGAAAGCGTTTTAAATAAAATAAATATTTTATTTATCCAAAAAGGCTGTTTATTGTATCAATAAAATATTGTATCAAATTTGAATTTATTCTATAGGTATAATTATTTATATTTTTGTTTTATGAAAATAATTATTTGAATCAATAATATAAGACATTTATTAAGTTCATTGCTTCAATAAAACCTGTTTTATAATAATATATTTGAATAATTGAACAGAATAAAATCTCAAAATCAAGAATTATAAAATTGTTTTTAATGACTATTTATGATTTGCTGAAATATTTGTTATTATAAAATACATATATAATTACACTAGACTTTCTTTATGTTCACAGGATATGAAAAATATTTTGTGTAGTGTAGCACATAAATATTTTTTGTCGGTTGACGGAATATAATTTTGAAGTTATGTTAATTATGGTTTTAGCTTATTTAGAACAAGGATAAATCTTTATTTTTAATTATTATTTTATAGTTTACATTGTTTAATTTGAGTTATGTGCGTGCCTCTTCCAGAATGTCTGACGTTCTAAGAAAACTGTCTGGTTACCAGTACAAAAAAAGAAGGCTGGAAAAGGAAGCCGAAAGGCAAAAACAAGCTGGCGTGTTAAAAAACTATATCAAGAGTTGTACCATAACAAATGACGACTCTGAGAATCCAACATCAAGTCCGGTTATAAAAGAAAATACGGAATCGTCAGAGAATAATGATGACAAACAAATGGACGAAGTTTCTAAATCAATTGGAACTGATGACACTCTGACTCTACCATCACCAGATGAAAGCATTGAAAAAATTGACAGCAACGTGACACCCACAGAAAGCGTTCTACAAACTTTGAGTACAGATCCAGCATTGTGGCCAAGAATTTTAGGAGATGCCGAAAGAAGTTTTTTAGTAAGACAAGGTCCACCTAAACCATTGCATAATTACAAATTTCCTTCCAATGACACTGGTCGACATTTTAGTGCAAATTATTATACACGAATTTTAAGCAATGGAGAGCAAGTTTTACAAGACTGGCTAGTGTACTCTCTTTCACAAAACAGCGTTTACTGCTTCTGTTGCAAAATTTTCGGCTGTATAGTTAGTTCTCTTTCAAAGGAGGGTTTTAAAAGTTGGAAGCACCTTGGCGAAACTTTAAAAGAGCATGAAATTTCCAAAAATCATATTCAGGCCCAAAAATCATGGCTAGAAATGAACCAAAGGTTAAAGTGTTGTAAAACTATATATGCGGCTGCTCAAAGAAATATTAATGCTGAAACAAACCATTGGAACGAGGTGCTTCTAAGAATCGTAGCAATTACTAAAATGCTTGGTAAAAGTTGTCTGGCTTTTCAAGGTACAAGCGACAAGTTGTTTGAGTATAATAACGGTAATTTCTTAAAAATAGTTGAGTTGCTATCTGAATTTGATCTCATTATGGAAGAACACATCCGTAGAGTGCTCAAAAAAGAAGAGGCTAAAGCTCACTATCTCGGAAAAAATTTACAAAACGATATAATAGATCTGCTGCATCAAAGTGTAAAGTCTCATATTATTGATGAAATAAAAAATCCAAATACTTTTCCATAATTTTAGACTGTACTCCTGACATTAGTAAGTTAGAGCAAATGACTCTTGTAATCAGATATGTTTCAATCAATAAATTTGACACTGATGTTGAAATTAAAATTAATGAAAGTTTTTAGGCTTCTTACCAGTCGAAAGATCCACAGGAAAACAAATGACTGATATTATAATTGGAGAACTTATTGACTTGGGTTTAAATTTGCATGATATCAGATGGCAGGGGTACGACAACGGGTCCAATATGAGGGGTGATAAAGCAGGAGTGCAATCTAAAATTAAACAATATAATTCGTGAGCATTCTATGTTCCATGTAGTAGCCATTCTCTCAATCTTGTTGTTAATGATATGGCAAAAGCATCTTTGGAAGCCGCTAATTTCTTCAACATGGTCCAAAAAATATATTTATTTTTTTCGGGATCTACTTTTTGATGGGCAATACTTTTAAAACATGTTCAAGTTTTAACTTTGAAACCATTGAGTGACACTAGATGGGAGAGTAGGATAGAGGCCTTAAAGCCTTTGAGATCCCATTTGGGAGATGTTTATGATGCCTTGCTAAGCATTTAAGAAAACCAAGAAATTGATAATTTAATAAGAGATGAGGCCTCGGGTTTATTAAATTGTATTAAACAATTTAAGTTTTTGTGTTCATTAGTTATTTGGCATAAAATACTAAATTGCATTAATCCAATAAGCAAGTTGATGCAAACAAAAGATTTTGATCTAGCCTCTGCACTTGATCTTTTACAGAACTGCAAAATATTTTTCAAGAATCTTCGATCGGATTCGTCCTTCGATGAAACTATTATTGATGCAAAAGAACTTGCTACCGAAATTGACGTGGAGGCTAATTTTGGATCAACAATAACACGACACCGCGTAAGAAGAATAAAAAGGAACTTCTCATACGAAGCACGAGATGAACCGATCGAAGATCCAAAAGAAAAATATAAAATAGATTTTTTTTATTTTACAATCGATCAAGCACTAAATGCACTAGATGCTAGATTTGAACAACTTAGTAATCATAATAACTATTTTCAATTCTTATATAATATATACGATTTAAATACCATGTCCAAAGAAATGCTACTAAAACACTGTAAGAATTTAGAATGTATTTTAACTGATGGTGATTCTGTTGACATAAATGGGGTAGAATTAGCAGAGGAAATTTCAGCAGTATCTGCGCTTTTGGGAAAAAAAGAAAGCCTAAGCAATGTACTGAGCTTAATTACAAAGTTAAATTTTGCCCCAGACCTTACTATTGCTTTAAGAATATTGCTAACGATACCAATAACTGTAGCAAGTGGCGAAAGGAGTTTCTCTAAGTTAAAATTAATTAAGAACTTTTTATGTTCGACTACTACACAAAATCGTCTTAATGGTTTGGCCATTTTGGCAATTGAGCATGAAATTGCTGATCAAGTAAATTTAAAAGATGTAATAAAAAAGTTTGCAGAACTGAAAGTGAGAAAAAAAAGTTTTTTGTGATTTTAGTGTAGTTGATGTTACCTTGCTTTATTTTCAAAATAATGGCGTTTTGATTGATTGTGCAATAATACACATTTTTAATAGCATTTAAAAATGTAAAAAGTATATGGTTAACAATTTGTGGCTAGGTACAGATATTTCTTAATTAATTTCTACTGTTTTGTACTGCTAGATTATCAATTTTATGTTATGTTAACATGTTTCTTTCTAAATATGTATATATGTATGTGTTGATTATAATTTAAAATGATTTGACTTTTATTTAACATAAAAAGTAGAATCTACTGTTTTGTACTACTTGATTGTCAATATTATGTTATGTTACATGTTTCTTTCTAAATATATGCTTTTATTAAAATTTAAATAAAATGATTTGATTTTTATTGAAAATAAAAAATATGTACCTTTATTTAAAAAATATATATATATTCTTAAGGGGCGGCAATTTGTCTTTTTGTCCGGGGCGATGTAACCGCTAGAGCGGGCCCTGCTTACCAGATCATCAATGTAAATATTTACAAGAGTAGGTAATATACTCCACCCTTGTCTAACACCTTGATTGACAGATATTTGTTCAGATATCCTACAATTATTTTTAACAGCTATTCATGCTTGTTCCTATATAGGCCTGGTATAGTTGTTATAAGTTGTTGAGAGTATCCCTGTTATATTATTTGCCACAAAAAATGTTTATCTAACCTATGAAAGGCCTTCTCAAAGTCAACAAAAGCTACATGCATATTTTTTAACTCACAATGCTTTTCAGTGATGTATATAATAATAAAAGGATTGCCTGTGCAAGATCTGCTCTTCCTGAAACCATTTGTTCTTCCAAAATAAGATGCTTGGAAATAATCTGCAGACAGTGGTTTATGATCCTTGCATATATATTGTATTTTGTGTCAACTAAACATACTACATACCATAGAGTTATTAGTCTTTCCGACAGTTATAGTTATTACAGTCTTTCCAACACCGACATCAAGTAATATTAAATTTGAGGGTACAAAGCAAGTAAAATTGATATGACTAGCCATTAAAACAAATTTAGCAAAAATATAATGAACCTTTAAAAAAAAGAAATGTTTCAAAGAAAAATCTGTTGTGTGTGTGTTAGAGAGAGTGGAGAAAATAAAGGGTCTTCAATTATAATTAATGTGTTGGTGTAACTCTGGGGTTTGGGGGGTTAAAGATATTAATTTTTGTATTTTGTAAAATAATGTAATTAGAGAAGTTGAGAGTTTATCTTAACGTAAGAGAAGTTATCTTAATATAATTAAGATTACAGTGTTGAGAGTTTTGTAAATTCAAAGACAGATTAAAAATGAAGTAGGCAGAATAAGTTTGTTATTGTGAATTGTAATGAATTCATTTTGTCATTTGTGTATTATAAAACAATGTCAATAATGCTAGCTTAACACTCTCCAGTCTTAGTGTGTATAGTTATTCCAGTCTGACCGATTTTATTTACTTTCCTGGTACTGTATTTCATAACACTTTTTTACATGTATACATATGTATTATATATGAAATACAAATTCAAACATTACTTTATTAAAATACCACATTGACGTATACATAAAGTTACAAATAAAATAAAACTATTTTTTCAAATTATCAAATTTTTTATAAAAGAAAAAATTTGGAACGCCAAGGTTCTAGAAACAATTGGCAACTCTGTGGCACAACTAGAAACATTCTGGCATACATGAAGGCTTTACATTAATTGCATTTAATACTTTGCTCACTGTATTTATAAAAACAACATTGAACAGCGCTAATGATAATTGCAAAATGAAACAGGTTAGAATCCATGCTGCAAACAAATTATATCAACTGTTTAAAAGTTGATTATGTTTATTAAAAATTAAAAACAGAGTACATTGTACACAATTATATACCGATACAAAAGCATTTTGTGACAACTAACCCCAAGACGTACCCGTAATGTGATAGTAAAGTGTGCAAATACATGGCCCGAGGTATACGCAAGCTGTGACCACTAGGTAAAAGTATACTTCCTGACATATACTCAGTTTTAGACTGAAAATTGTAAAGTGTTAAATAAAAACACCAGGTAAAGTGTCACCTGACCCCAGCCTAACCTGTACTCGGAGACTTGCTTAAATGGCCTTGGGGTTTTCCATCTTCTGCTGAGTAGTTAATTTTTTTTTTTTTTGCATTTCCATTATTAGTTAAGATTATGATATGTCTCACTTGCCATCTGCCAAATATGAGTGGTGATCCGGGATTTCTGTTCTTTTGGAATCTTGAATTGGCTGGTTAATCTTATTCTTTGCCAGTATATAATCAATTATACTCCTACTCCCTTCGGCGCTCCAGGTATTCTTTTTATCTTTTTTTCCTAAAAAAATATTAGTGACTTTCAGATCTACGTGGTCACAGGACAGGAGGCTAGAGAAGGAGAGCGCATCCAAATTGGCATCTATTCCTTCGAAAAAGTCAACAACTGTGTTTATTTAGATGCCAAATTAACTCTGATGGGGAAACAACAGAAGAAATAAAGCAAAGAATCACCTCAGCTAGTAGGTCTCAGACCCCTGTTCCAAAGCAGAACAATTGTCCAAGCTGCTTCAGTATAAAACATTGATCTGCCCAGTTCTCACCAATGGTTCTGAGGCCATTTCTAGAAAGTCTGAGTCAAGCCTGCTGGTTCATGAATGCAAAATCCTCCGCAGTATTTTTGGAGGTGAATGGAGGAAAAGGACTAACCAAGAACTGAACACTTCTGAATGAACCAGATATTGTGAAAATTATAAAACTTGGTAGACTCAGGTGGGCTAGATGTGTGATCAGAATGAGGGAGAATGAAATACCCAGAAAGGCACCACAGAACAGATCTATGGCACCAGGAGAGTTGGTAGACCCAAACTACGTTGGGAAGACAGTGTGAACTATGATGCATGCCTTATCCTTGGGACCTGGAACTGAAGAGCAGCTGCACTTGACCAGAACAACTGGCAGAGGCTGTTAAAGGAGGCCTTGACTCAGTAATAGGTTTTCGCGGTGCTGAAGATGAAGATTTTAAGATTATTGCTGGTAGCAAATCTTAAGAGGGAGTCTCCATAACTATTTCTATGTTGTTCTCCAAATACTCCTACTGCCCCTGACACTACATTATTTCCAACTTAAACATTAAAATCACCACTTACAATGAGGTAGTCTGTTGTGTTCCACGTAATAAATTTCTTAATGAAATTTTCATAGAATTTCTCAGTTTCTTCTTCCCATCCCTCTTCTGTAGCATAAACTCCTACCACTGTTAGATAGTTGTGACAGGTCTTGAATTGTACAGTTAGTTTTCTCTCACTGACATGTATAGCTTTCAAACTCAACTTCCATTTTTGATTTATCAATATTGCGACTCCACTGCTTGCTCGTTTTTGTTGGTCAACTCTACTATAGATCATTGTGAATTCATTGGTGTCTGTAGTTCTTCTTAGTTTCTGAAGTTATGGCAATGTTAATATTTCTTTTAATTCTATGTTGCCAGTTTCAGTTTTTAATTTATTCCAAATTACTTGTCCTTTTTGGGTTGCAGTCATTTACCATTATCTCTGTCGGACTGTGTTTTTTCAAACTAGTCAGTAAAATAGGGAGCTTGTGAGGACCAATGCCCAGTCAACCCAGTACAAAGGTACTGCCTCTCCAAATTCCCTCAACCCCACTTATTAATTTATAAAAACTTCTGTATGAATTTGATATGTATGTGCTTATAAGCAATTGAAGACTGAACAATCATTAAAAAGTAATAATTTTTAAAGAAGGGTTTTGAAAATATAATTTATTAAAAGACGAGACATTTAGGTAGCTTTTGTTGTGGTCAGCAGACAAATATTTTTGTTACGAGAACACTATAAAGAACTTGATTGTTTCAACATTTATCTATGCTAACCTGTAACAACACATAAGTTTTAAGTCCTTAGGGTGTTTGGGTTTGATTGAGTGACAAATTAAATAAATTAATAATAGTATTTTAAAAACTAAATAATATTGTTGAGGATAATATTGTCTGCTGATTCAGCATTAATGATATTTGGAATGATAGTTTGTTGTCTAGATAATAGCTAACTGTATTATCCATTAAAAGGTGTGTGATAAACATTTTAAAAGTAGGAATCCTGGTAGTGTGATACAATGTCAACAATTTTGATCTGTCACTAAAACGTATTTTTCCACTTATTTCCAGCAGCCAGTGGATTATAATCTGTCTGAAAAAATTAAAACTTTTGAGGCAACAGATACAAGTACAAGTAACATCGTACAAGCCATACATTTATTCTATGTGTGTGTGTTATAGTTACAGCATGTTGTACATAGTACAAGTAACATCGTACAAGCCGTACATTTATTCTGTGTGTGTGTGTGTGTGTGTGTGTGTGTGTGTGTGTGTGTGTGTGTTACAGTTACAGCGTGTTGTACATAGTACAAGTAAACAATGACTTCACGCTAAAGTATATAGACTATATGTTGTAAGTTTCCTATAACACATTCATAGTAAATAATCAAATTACTCAAAACATATAGAATGTATTGACAAAGACAAGAAGAAGTGAATAAACAAATAATAGACAAGAAAATATAAAATATGGACCTAGTAGCTAAAATACTTATCCTGCAGCGTTGAACTATGTACGTATCCTACAATCTACGTATTTTAATGTGTTGATGTATTTAATCTGTAATAAATGTATTTAATTAGCTCTTATAAATGGCTCCTAATTGTGTAACAGCTACACTTTAGGAAGTAATATTTGCAACTTGATAAGTTCATTTGTACACATATATTACGCTTTTATTACTTCAATTATTGATTAATTTAGTTAATTATTATTGCGATCTTAGTAATTATAACTGTTGTTTTTCGTCTCTTTAATACACACATATGTTACAGCTAACTGTGCATGAGAGAGATTCATATTGACACATTTTACAAACAAATGAGTTTTGTTTGTTTTCAGATGTTGTATTCATATGTTGGCTCTACTCAAGCTATCAACATGAACTCCCTTCTCCCCTGGACACCTTCCACATCCACATTCTCTTCATGCATAAGTACCAAACAGTCATAAACATTCTGCCTTTTTCAGTGATGCTTGAAAAAATTATCTAAATTATATAATAGTGTCAGTTATTACTAAGTAAGCTTTTACTGTTACACTGTAAACTACAAGACAAGAATATTATTACAATAATAGGACATCATGTGGTGGACTGTGGGAAAGTATTTTTACTCTTATATTTTAAGCAAGCAGGTGTAAAACACAGCTTGTTCTGTTCATATACTGTTTTTAAGTGACAGTATTTGTCTTTCAACGCAGTTCAGAAATATTTATGTTTTTAAAAAGCCTTACACAGAGTTGAAATAAAAATTTTTTTAACCTAAATTTAGTGTGTGAGAAATATGAAAATAAATTTAAAGGGGAACTGGTTATTTGCCTTTCAGATGTGGGAGAAACAGTTGTAATTGTAGTATGAGGGAACAGTATTGACCCTCTAATCACTGCAAGTTTACCTAGAAAGGTTTTAGAAATGTGAATGTTATAGTACACTGTGTCACTTATAGTGAATGAACTGGGAATCTGTTGCCATATGACCTCAAAAATATTTTTGGACATTCTATCCCACTGGCTGCTAGTAGTAAATGAAAAAATAGGAGGTTTTAGTGACAGATCAAAGTTGATAAAAATTGCATTCACTAAACAAAGTACAATATTAGCGTCATAAAAAAGTACTTCAGGTTGTTGGATGAATTGACCATAAAAGCAAAAAGAGCTTTTGAAAATGTCCAATTAAGGTGCTGCCTCAGATAGCATACTAGAAAACTAACCAATATGGGCAGTGATGAGCAGACTGCTTAACATTTTTGAGACCAAGCCTCCCCTGGCATTGATATACCTAGAAGACCGCACTTTTTGGCTTATTTCTAATGTTTACTGTTATAAACTGTTCAACATACATTTATCACTGTATTGAGAATTTCTTATTTAATTTGGTATGTTACATAACGTAGCCAATGTTGTTATAGATTTAAAATTTTTGGTTTTATGTGTCAATTTTTTAAAAAATTGTTTCCCTTTTTGCACACATGCCACTGTTCTTATTGGACTGGTAAAATATGCCCTAAAATCCATGTACTTTCTTGTTTAAATTACTAACTAATAACACACAGTTGTTATTGAGTAATAAGTACTTTGGGTTGTTGGATGAATTGACCATAAAAGCAAACAGAGCTTTCCAAAATGTCCAAATAAGGTGGATAGCATACTAGACAACAAACCAATTTGGGTAATGATGAGCATATGGGAAAAAAGTCTAATATTAGAGAAATGTCTTTTTACAACTTTAATATAGTTTACATAAACAAAACAAAAGTTAACACTTGTATGCCAACAATTCTCCAAGCTTACGATATACAACATGCACTAATATAATGTAGGCTACAGTAAATATGACCTGCTTAACATTTTGCAGTAATTGATACAAATAGCTTACTATAGATGTCTGCACACTATAATTCACTATAAACGCTTGACACTAAACCTGTATAAAACATCACACTGAAATCGCAATTTCAAACCGCTTACTTCCAAACCCTGCGTTTATACCTCACCGAGACTCCAAGATTATTCTAATGCTTCTGGGTGACACGTTGGGAATACGCATGTAGTTGAAGGCACCTAGAAAACACTGGCAAATTCCATCTGTGTCAATACCGACCTTGTGCACATTGCAGTAGAGTGAATGACACACAAGTTATGTAGATGTAATAATGTGTTTACAATGTATCATGTTAAGAATGGGATATGGAGTATCCAAATGAAAAGGACTCTGAAATCAGAAATGTGTGTTTGCAGCAACAAGGAGTAACCTTTGAATCAGTTTTGATGGCTTTGGAAATACTGCATATACAAAATTCGTTGAAAAATGTATTTAATAATATAGAATATAGAACTTTCACTTGTGAAACTTACTTGTTTTTTCTTCCCGTACGCGTTTCGGCGTGAAGGCGCACATCACGACGAAACGCGTACGGGAAGAAAAAACAAGTAAGTTTCACAATTGAAAGTTCTATATTCTATATTATTTAGTACTGTGAAAAAAGAAGATGAACAATCAAAACAATTTATTTAATTTTATAATTTCAAATTAACCCTTTGAGTGTGGGCGTCGTGGTATTATGACACAAAGGTTTTGATATTTTAGGGAACGTCATAATATTATGACATGAAATTTACATTGTGTAAAATGTTCACTGACTTATTTTGTTCACATTCCTTCCAATAGATTGCAGATCTATGAAGTATAATGGATTTGATTGAAGCAGAAATTCAATCAATAAGTTGTCACCACTGGCGATAGTGTTGAACACGTGGCTTACAGTTGCATTGTTTACATTGCGTTGGGCTACAACTAACTCACAAACATGTATTTTTGGTTATTTTTTTATTGCTTTATTTAAAACTGTGTTTGGTTCAACGTGTTCTGTGTTGTGGTTAGTGTTAACAATTTTTAATGTGGCATATTTGAGTGAAGAACAAATTAGGGAACTTGCGGAAATTAGTAGCCAGAGTGAGGATTATACTGATTCAGACCCTAGATTTAATCTGTAGTGATGTGGGTGGTTGATTGGTATTTTCGTGCACAATAGATTTATATAGCGTACAGTAAGTAATTTTGGTTATTATGTGTGTTTTTCGTAATAATAATTTCAAGCTCTTTAATCTGTTTGTTCCATTTTGCTAACCTCTCGAGCTAAGTGGTTGTCACTCACATTCGATTTGTTTACATATATCAGTTTACTATGCAGATTTACATACTGCTGTAATCGGGGGTGTATTTATGGGGAGGGGGACAGACCCTCAGAGGGTCGAAAAAATTGACAAATGTGGTTAATCTCTTAATTTTTATGCTGTTTTATGTTACTTTTTCAGCTGTATACACTAATATGGTATATTATGCTATATTAGTAATATGGTATAATATGTACTATTATGGTATAGCTCTTTTTTAAATATACAAACAGGTTTATTACACAGCGCTAGGTTATACATTTTTTATATATGAAATACAGGAAACTCAATTCAGTCAGTATCTTGTAAAGTTTACCGTTTACTTTAATGGGACGGATTTTAGGATGTTATCATGCGTTTTTCAGATAGTAATGTAGACTTAACTTGTTTTTTCTTTTGTATGAAGCAGACCAGACTCCAGACTCCTCCCCCAACACCAAATTCTAGATAGGCGACTATGGTAATTTTAAACATCAGTAGGTAAACTATTTTATCCTTTAGTTAATTTTTTATTCTAATTGATTTAGTTTTACGTCAAATCACCTTTCTTTTTCTCTTTTATATGATGGTTAAGTGGCTAAAATAAAATAAAAAATACATTTTTTTAACAAAAACTGTTTCTAAACTAACAAACATAACACATAAACACAACTTATTGAAAAGCAACATACGCTATTTTAAAGATAAAATAAACAATCATAATTTAGAAGATATGCTGAACACGTTAGTACAGGTAATGATGTGCATGACAGTACACTAAATATATGCAAATTTCGTAGAAAATGGCCTACTATAGGGGAAGTAGTCAAGAATTAGCTGCCCAAACCCAAAGGGTTAGTTTCAAACTTGGCAGCTCTGTGTGTGTGTGTGTGTGTGTGTGTTACATTGTTAACGTGTATGTTAATACATTTGAATGTATATATTTAGTATTAAATCTGTCAATTTGATTGTTTAATTCTGATGAGTTTTGATGTACTCTTATGTAAAACATTGAATCAATAATTTTTTAATAGAAAACAAGGACATCTTAAGTTAAGTCAACACCCACTGCATATTGTTACAACTATCTACTCGATCGTCGTAGGTACAGTGAAAACAAAATAAGTACAAGACACCAATTAAGTCACTAATCACACCTTTAATTTTTACAGTTAAACAGTTCGTAATTAACAACACAGTCTCTACAACAAATCAAATGAAAATTGTTCACATCCAATAAAATGTCCACTAAAATTAAACACAATTGTATTACAATTATACTGTCCGATTAGTTGGTTTTCTAATTGCGAGGAATAGTTCTGTGGCTCTTGGGACTGAGTCTCAGGTGATCCGAACATTAAGTCCCCAGGAAGACGAATCTCCCGCCCAAACACCAATTTTGCTGGAGTCATGCCGGTTGTGTCGTGTACTGATGATCTATACGACATGAGGAATAGTGGTATACGTTGGTCCCAGTCTGTTTGGTTCTCGTCAACAACCTTCGAAAGATGTCGCTCAAGTGTCCTATTGAATCTCTCAACCATCTCGTCCGACTGAGGATGCAGAGGCATTGTCCTGGCCTTTTGAAATCCAAGTAGACGGCATAATTCTCTAAACACTCCTGATTCGAAATTTCTCCCTTGATCCGTATGGATTTCCATAGGGGCTCCATAACGGCAACAGAAGTTGTGAACTAACTGCTTTGTCAACAGTGGTAACCTCCTGATTTGGAATTGGGTAGGCTTCCACCCACTTAGTAAAGTAGTAGTCACCTACAACCACGATGTACCGGTTTCCATCGTCAGTAACTGAGAATGGGAATAGCAATTCTCTCGAATGGCAGTCCAACGTTATACTGTCTCATTTTTCCCCTGCTTCTGGTTTGTGGGCCCTTGCTTGCCTTGCAGCACATATTTCACACGTCCGAACCCATTCCTCTACGTCGTGGCGAAGATGAAGCCAATAGAATCGCTTCTGTATTTTGTCAAGGGTTTTGTTAACGCCAAGATGGCCTCCAGATGTTCCAGCATGGATCTCCTTCAAAACAGACTGCACTTTACTTCGGGGAACTATCAACTGGATGACCACGTCTCGTCCATCTGCACTTTCCCAAGCCCTTTTCAGCAATGCGTTTTCTAAGGTGAGAGATTCCCATTGTGCCCAGTAGCCCTTCAGCACTTCGGAACCATGGCAGATATCTTGCCAATCAGGGTGGCTACCTTCCTCTTTTGCTGTCAAGATCGCTCCAATACCTTCATCAGTCATCTGTTCTTGTCGACAGTCTTGTGTTGTCCAGCCGTCAGCCAGGAAATCTACAGTGATGGCTTGAACATGTTCGCTTGAGTTTTGTTCTTCTTTCAGTGGCAATCTCAGCAGTCTTCCGGGCACGGTCTTCATGATAAGCCATCTGCATTACCATGCAGGCGCCCCCGTCGATGTTGTACCTTGAAGTTGTACTCTTGCAGACGTTTAAGCCACCTTTCCAACTGTCCTTCCGGATTTTTAAATCTCAAGAGCCATGCAAGCGCGTCATGGTCGGTACGTAGTGAAAACTCTCTTCCATAGAGGTATTTATGAAGTCCTCCAACGCTCGGACGATTGCCAGCAACTCTCTCCTTGTAACACAATAATTTCTCTCCGGCTTAGAAAGTGTCTTGCTGTAATACGCTATTACTCGTTCTTCACAGTTTTGAACTTGAGACAAAACTGCTCCTAGACCAGTATTGCTTGCGTCTGTGTCCACAATGTACTTTCCTTCGGAATCTGGGAAAGCGAGAATTGGCTGCGAACATAATACAATTTTCAAAGTCCTAAATGGTTGATCACACTCCCTCGACCACTGGAAGTTTCGTTTATTTTCCGTTAGCTCATGTAGTGGTTTAGCAATAGTAACGAAGCCTTTCACAAAACGTCGGTAATATGAGCATAACCCCAGGAAACTCCGAACTTCATGTTTACTCTTTGGAATTGGCCAGTCTCTTACGGTGTCTACTTTATTAGGATCCATGCTAACACCCATTGTCGAAACCAGATGGCCCAGATACTGTACTTCCTTCTGGAATAGAGACCACTTCTTCGGGCTCAGCTTTAGTTGGGCACCGTGAATTCTAGTTAGAACCTACTTAAGGTTTTCCAAATGGTCTTTGAAAGTCTTCCCGATGACTATGAAAGTCTGTTCAATCTTTCAAATGTTGCCGGTGCATTACAGAGTCCAAATGGCATGACGTTAAATTGGAATAAGCCACTTGGGGTCGAGAAAGCGGTCTTTTCCTTGTCTTCTTGATGAAGACCCACTTGCCAATATCCACTCTTCAGGTCCAATGTTGAAAACCACTGTGCTCCGGACAACGTCCCGAGTGTATCGTCAACACGAGGTAATGGATAGCAGTCTTTCTTTGTAACGTCATTCAACCTCCGGTAGTCTATGTAGAAACGCAATCCACCATCCTACTTCGCTACAGGAGAAGACCAAGCACTTGACGAAGGTTCGATTACTCCCTCCGTCAACATGTCCTGTACTAACCGAGATATTTCCTCTTGTTTAGATAATTGAGGCCTTTGAGGAGGTTGGCGTATCGGTGTTGTGTTCCCGGTATTGATGCGATGTTGCACAAGAGAGGTTCTTCCCAGTGACTGTACCCGAACTGCAAAACAATCTTTGAATTCATGTAAAAACTGTCTGAGTTCTTTTACCTTACCACTTGAGAGGTCGTTAGAAGATCTGTTCAATAACTCTTGCAGTTCCTCTGGTAATTTGGAATTATCCGAACACTGGATCTTCGTTGCGTCATTCCGGCTACCCAGGCTACAGGAGTCAATTTGCCTAGGAGCATATTGCTTTGTAAAGTGATAGCTTGATCCAAAATATTCGCCACTCTAATAGGTACATTTCCGGTTTCGTCAGGTTTTACTAAATTTCTGGCAATTAGTATGCCTGGTGTGATGACTACCTGGGGTTCTAATATAGAGCACTGGTTGCCCCTAGTATCTACCTCGGTTCTAACAATGATGGTCTTATCAGAGTTTAGCGGAACAGTTACGGTCACTTGATTTATGACGTCCATCGATTTTTCTGCCGTCGTCATTGTTGATAGCATTACCTCTTCGCCTCCGATTCTCAAGACATTGTTTTTGAAGTTGACTATAAATCCGTATGCGTTCATAACGTCCACACCAAGAATTGCTTCATCCACAATGTCAGCAACAAGTACTTGATGATTAAACTCAAGTCGACCGAGGCGTAGATGTATCTCCACTTTTTCATACACATTTACAGGCCGTCCAGTTGCTGTTCGCAAGCTGCAAGTGCACCAGATTGGCTTGAGATCTTTCACCACATCGGGGCCACAATAGAAACTGTTGCGCCTGTGTCAACTGTAATCGAGGTTGGCCTTTCTTGAACAAATCCGGTAACCATGAAGCTTCTGCGATTTTTCTGAAGTGTAGAAATTACGTATTTTCTAGGGGCTTCATTCCTCCAGTTAGTCAGCACACGCCCCGTTGTACTGACTACTGCTCGTTACCCTGCTGCTGAACTCTAACCCGACAATCTCGTTGTAGATGTCCAGGTTTCCCACATCTATAACACTTCGGTCTTCCATTCTTTCTTATTTTATTCTGTGGCGCCGACCGTCGAGTCTCTGTTGCTTGTTCTTCTTCCTCATCATCTGTGCCATCACGGTCTTTTAATGCGCGCACTTTATGACTTATCCAACCAGACGCTGATTTGGTGGCCTCAAATTGCAAAGCATGTACCAGGGCGTCCGCACTGTTCTGGTGTCTTGCCATTAGTAACACTTGCTGTAGTTCATTATCTCGGACACCGGCAGTAAATGTCTGCATCGCAAAACTCGTTCATAAATCTTCTGGCGCTTTAGGATAGGCCAGTCTAATTAGTCCGTTGATACTTGCTTCAAACTCTTGAAGGCTTTCCCCGGAATGCTGTCGCCTTGCTCTCAACTGGGTGCAGTACACATCTCGCAAATGTTTATCACCATACCGTAATTCCAAGCTTTTATCAATTCGGCATAGGTGTTTTGGCTGTCAGATGGCACTTTCTGTAGTAGTTCTGCCACGGGTCCTTTTAATGAGAGAACAAGTGAAACAGCCTTGTCTTTCTCTGTCCAATTATTTGCGCATGCAGCAGCTTCAAATTGGCGGAGGTACGTGCCCAGTGACTGCTTCCTTCAAAGGTTGGAGCTTTGACATGAACTGTCCCTACTGCAGGCAAAGTGACTTTCTCTATTAACTTTTTTTCTGTGTCTTTTTCTGTCTTTATCACTGGTACAGTCTGTTCAGAAATTTGTTTTGGTTGATTCTTCATTAACTGTTCAACTTCAATTTTAATTTGTTCTCTTATGTTTGCCATTGAGTTTTCTACTGCAGATATTTTTGTTGACATAACTTCTTCCATAGTCAAGACAGATTTTTCTACTTCAGCTATTTTATTTGACATGGATTCTTCTACGTCAGATATTATGTTAATCTGATTATTGAGCTCACCTCGTAATTCACCTACGTCACCACGTAGGATACCCAATTCTGCGGTAGTATGTTCTTGCATCTGCTTTTGTTCATGAATTAACGCTTTGATGTCACCTGCTTCACGTTTACGTTCCTCTGCCTCCTGCTTATGTTCTTCTTTTTGTCTTTCTTCTGTTTCTAGCATTAGTGCTTTCTGACATTCCTCAGCCTCTTCTCTTTCCTGTCTCCGTTCTTCTTTTTGTAGTCTTTCTGCTTCTTCCGCCTCCTGCCTGCGTTTTTCATCCTATCGTTTTTCTGCTTCTTCCTGTGTCTGCCGCAGCAGTGTTTGTAAAGCTTCCATCATCTGACTGGGATCCATGTTTACCGATTAATTACGAATCACACTCGTCTTGTACAAAGTGTCCACTGTTAACCGTTTTATCCCAGTTCTGACACCACTGTTACGACGGTGTACTCGATCATCGTAGGTACAGTGGAAACAAAATAAGTACAAAACACCAATTAAGTCACTAATCACACCTTTAATTTTTACAGTTAAGTAGTTCGTAATTAACAACACAGTGTCTACAACAAATCAAATGAAAATTGTTGACACCCAATAAAATGTCCACTAAAATTAAACACAATTGTATTACAATTATACCGTCTGATTATAAAACACCACTCTTAAATAATAACCACTTGTACGCGCACAGTTATATCATTACTATAACTCTCGAACCGCGCTGTCAATATATCACACTAATACTGACATGAGCGTCCCTGAGTAATTGTATTTATAGACGCCGAAAATCTAGACGATTACTAATTGTGTCTTAGCGTCCGTATTAACTACGTAATTAACTGCGGCCTTGACGCAGTCGGCACGGGTGGCGGCATCGAGAAGACTCTCGCAAATGCGTTTACCAGCACGTACGCCACATGCTTACATTCTGGATCTCTCTGGAACGTTCGATAAACACGTAGATTGGTAGATTGTTCTGTGATGTCATAACAATATTAAATATAGACATAAGCAATAAAGACAATTATAGTAAAATATGTATTAAAAATCAAATACCCACATGCAAGGGGGGATAACAGCTAGTATATGTTGAACGTGTAACATGTAAACTTAAGTTCTCATCTACAAGGTCTACTAAAAATTTCAAATTATTTGATCACCAAAAAAAATTGACTACCATGAGTATTAGTTTCCAGGGCCGTTGAGAGGATTTCCGGGCCCCTGGGCAAGTTAGCACTCTGGGCCCCTTTGAACAACAACTACCGGGGGGTCTGGGGGGGTTATGGAATACTCCCCATTATGACGGGGGGTCCGGGGAAAAATTTAAAATTTAGACGCAAAATGATGAGTTTTAACGCATTCTGAGGGCAATTTTGTCCTTATAGGAAAAGGTGTTTAGTGGGGACAAATTTTGAAGTTCAACTAAGATAGGCTAAAAAACAAATAATTGAGTTGTGTGTTAGCTGATAAGTTTCATTAAAAACCCTGCTTTTTACACTTTGTATATGCATAATATAAACCATAATATAAACATAATATAAATTGTTTGCATAGTTAAAATAGTGAGATTAAGAGTAAAAAAAATCAAAATATGTAAGTAACACTTTTTATTTACAAAAGTTGTATTGCAAGTAAAATATAAGAGTTATTAATATCAGTTTGTTAATATGACTTGTCTGTCAGTCTCTCTCCTATGAATTTAACATTGACCATATTGAATAAAATGAAATGATCATAAAAATCTAAGTTACTAAATGAAACACAAGAATTAAAACTTCCGTACTCATAAGACATCAGGAATAATTTTAAGTTCATCACAACATCCTTCTTGCCTTTTTGGTTGTAAAGTCGTTTATTATGTCTTCATAGCTATTTTTTTTGCAATGTCAGACTCTGTTGCTAAAAGAGTTAATGAACTCATTCTTTGCTGCCCCATCGTAGATCTTAGGACGTTTTTTATGAGTTTCATTTTACTAAAACTTCTTTCAGCCTCTGCTACAGCCACAGGTATTGTGCAAAATATTCTTATTGCAATACATACGTTTGGAAATAAGCCTTCAAGTTTGAGTTCTTTTAATTTGTTGAGAAGTTTCAGTAGTTTCAACGTACCTGAACCTAAGTTACACTCATGAATTGACTTTAGGTACTGGACTTCTTGGCTAAGTTCTAAACCTAGATCTCCGGGATAGAATGCTTGAAGTGCTGAACACTGACTGTCAATTTCACATTCATCCAGTTTCTGGTAATTCCATAGGCATTGAAACATGTTGTTCACTGTCTTAGCTACTTCAAATCTTTCTGTTAGCCCGCCTATCATCGAGTCCATTAGTTTATAAAACACATTTATCCTAAACGCACTCTCTTCTCGAGATTCTCCTTCAGTTTCAATCTGAGTATCTTCACTTTCGACATAAGCGAGTTTCATTTTTTTTACTCTTTTCACAGGGAATGTAGTTTCACAAGCAGAATCTGAGTTCATGTTGTCCGCCACTAGTTTAGCTTCAACGAGTAGTTTGTCCCACTGATTCCTCAAAGATTTTAGTTCTTGTACTAGGTTCTCTATGTTTGCAACCTCAACATCAAGAGTTGCATCTCTTGATTGTAACAGTTTATTTCTAAGATCAACCGAAACTAAAACCTTCAGCCAAATAGTAGCCATGAGTACACATTTGAATGAGTTTAAGTACTTCATTATGCCATTCAAATCTGTTTTGCATTCTGCTGACAAGTTAAGAGTTTTACACTCGTTCAGTGCTTTTTTGATCAGTGGTGAATGTTTTGCAAATGGCTTGACACTGTCAACACGAGCAGACCATCTAGTTTGCGATGTGCTGTGTAAAGAGCAGCCAATGTGTTTTTCTAATATCTCCCAGCGCTGTGGACTTCGAACAAAAACTTGTACGTTTTTTGAGCCATTCCAAAAAATGTTATGGCTTCCTCACAGCACTCCGCAGCATTGGCCCCACAAAGGTTTAAACTGTGTGCCCCACAGTTTGAAAACAACGCAAGTGGGTTGATTTCACTAATGATTGCCTGAGCCCCATTATACAACCCGGCCATATTTGCGCCGTTGTCATACCCCTGTCCTCGGCAATCATCTAAGGGTATATTATATTTTATATTTTACTAGTTGCTCAACAATGAGATTGGCGATGCATTTTCCAGTCTTTTTGTTACAATCAACAAAACACAAAAATCTTTCTGCAATTTTAAATTCCGTTTCAGATTCAAGAACATATCTTAGGACAAATGTTGTTTGTTCCGTGTGGGACATGTCTGGAGTTGCGTCGGCAAGGAGACCAAAATACTTGGATCTTTTCCTCTCCTCAAGTATAGCTTGGGTGACCCTGGCACTACATGCTTCTATAAGTCATTTTGAGACTCAGGCGACAGATAATGGGCCTGAAGTCTTTTCCCTTCTTCTTGCGACTGTCTAACTTTGGTGACGTGTTCTCTCAATAGTGGATCGTATTTTGACAGGAGTTCCAAGATTCCTAAAAAGCTGCCATTGTTTGTGTCACCAATTTTACTAGACTCCCCTCTGAATGGGAGCCCCCTCTCAGCTAAGAGCAAAACTACAGAAAGGAGTCTTTGAAGAAGTTCTTTCCAATGTTGAGTTTTTTTATGAGTTCACTATCCAATCGAGATGCAATATCTGTGCTTTTCTTTAAGCTTCTCTCCATTTCACGCCACTTCATGTAACATCTTCTGTGGTTTGTCGATCTTTCATGGTTTGGGAGTTTATCGTACAGCTTCCGCCAGGAATACTCTTTTTTCCAACCATCCCTAGTCATCAAAACAGATTTTTTTGAGTCGGGGATATCAACGCTACCGAACAGTCTACATGGAAAACAATGAAGAGATTGTGTACTTTCACTCCACGAAAGCCAATCTCGAGGTACAGTTTCACCATTAGCCAGTTTAGAATCTAAAACAACACGTGGAAAAGCTCTTTTGTCGTCACGTGGAAGTTCTTTAGGAAAAGATGGAGGGCCAATTTTAACAAGGGATTTGATATATTTAGCACTAATACAGTTGATATTATGAAAATTTCCTAAATCAGAGGATATAACCGGCACTAACGCAACTGTGTCAGGTTTGTCAACGTCTCGCACGAGCGTGGGTAAGTCGTCATTCATTGTCTCGTGAGAAGAACCACTAATTTCACTGCTTAAATTAGCTTTTTCCTTTGAGTTTTCTGTAACACCTTTGAGACCAGAAGTGTCCGCAAAAGCTTCATCGTCAGTTTTTTGTGATGAATCATCTTTAGAAGAGGGACCAGCAACATGAACGTCACTGTTAGTCTCTATGACCGCTGGACCAGCACTATCAGCAGTGCTTGTTTCATCACTGTTGGCGTTCCTGCCCGTTACTTGAAGTCCTAATTCAAATAAGGTTCGAGATTTTTTCATGGGGATCCCTAGCTTCTTTTTTCTTTCTTTGCGCTATTGTGCACCTGACTTGTGTTTGTAGTCCATTTTAACGTACTCGCCTGAAATCCAAACAAATAGATTGAAGCTATAGAATTTTCGTTTAAGATGTTTAAGAGCCAGATCCCTCTACTGAGAAAATTGATTGTTTTGCTGAATAATTATATTCGATGAAAAGAGGACATAAAATAAAAACCTCTCAAGGCATTAAGCACAAACAAACCAATAAACGTCATATAAAAATTGCGATGCGAAGTTCTGTGGAGTATTTAAAAAAAAATATCCTTCTGTCACATTAACCTCAACAACATTTTCCCATTGAGCAGTCACGGCTCTTAACCAACAGACAGCCTGATACAGACATCTTAAAAATAACCAAATGTTAAATTTCTAACTAACACACAAACAGACGAGATGCAAAAAGGTAGACTAAAACAGGACCTCGCTTCACTCTATCACAAAAATAAAAATTAAAAATACTTTTTTCACGCCATGACGACCATAACAGATTTCTGAAAACCGTTTTACACCTAATATGCAATATATTATTTATGCCAATATTTAATACCTTCATCCTGTGTTAATAGTTTACTAATTCAGAGTGTATGCATATGATTGATTATTATTTTGTTGTTGTTACAGAAATAAAAAGTATTAAGCCATATAACATTACCAAATGGAAAATTAGATATTTTAAATAAATAAAGCACAATAAAATAATTACAGTTTTCAAATTAGTAAACCTAATTTTGACAAATAAAAGATGAGGCTATCAGGCTATCTACCACACCTGGTGAAATCTTCCTCTGACGTAGGGGGCACTGGGCCTGGCCATTCATAACACTGTAGTTAGTGAATTGTAAAACTATTTCCATTAATCGGAACCCTCATTAAAATAATTGTAATCTCAAAATCCTTTAAAATAAGCCAGCGCTAATTACTGTACCCTGTACCAGTTAAACCTATAAAAAGAAGTGCAAAATTTGTGCCCGGGCCCGGGCCTTGCATCTATTACTGAGATTCAGATTAAGTAGATCTAATGTGATTTAAAAATGTACTTAATAACTATTAATAGTCTACTTCGAAAACTTAAGTAATAACTTTAACATAATATAAATTCTTACCTTGACATAAAAACTCAGCAGACAAACGTCAACCAATAGGCTGTGAAATAAATTTATTTACAATAAACAAATAAACAATAATCAAATAAAATCGTCCAAATCACTTGATCACAGTAATCACACTCACACAACTCAACTGTCAACACAACTCGACTTGTTATTGTGCGTAAAACCAACAAACAAAGAATGACCTTGGCTAGGAGTGGTGTGGTGCTGCCTTTCACCCATTCCCTCCCCCTCCCTTCTTTCGCTCACGTCGCAACTCGCAAGCCAACACTGCAGTTCTCTGACTCATCAAACAAATCACATCCTCCCCGTAGTTTTATTCTGCTGCGCTCTTCACGGAAAACCCGGAGCATTGTAAACACAAGTGAGCCTCTCGTGGTAAGAAGCAAGAAACGATGTCTGCGACGTTGCTAATGCTATCACCGATTTTTCCGGTGAATTCAAGTGTTGGCACTGAACATAAACATGAAAAATGTGTTTACACCGGGCGCTACGAAATATTTCGTGTTTATGTTCAGTGCCAACAGTTGAATTCACCGAAAAAATCGGTGATAGCGTTAGCAACGTCGCAGACATCGTTTCTTGCCTCTTACCGCGAGAGGCTCACTTGTATTTAAAGTGCTCCGGGTTTTCCGTGTTTAGTCTTGTCGTTAGTGTTACCACTAGTAACTGGTTAGTGTGCCAACAACCGAAAAAATTCTTTCTTATTCAGTGAGTGGTAGAGACTTATGTCAATAAAACAATGCAATACAAAGTTATTTTAGCGGTAAAAAAAAAAAAAAAAACCGGGCCCTCTGGGCCCTCTGGAGATCCGGGCCCCTGGGCAATTGTCCCCCTTGCTCCCCCGTCGACGGCCCTGTTAGTTTCCACCCACTCCTTGGGTGTGCGTTCTGTGATCCCAGCATTTTTCCATGATTCCATGTGTCCCAGACATCCCTCAAGTGTTTAAAATCTCCTGCAGTAGTACCTGTATTTCCTCAGTTATATCAAAGTGATATTCTTTCAGCCATGATTTCATCTTGACAGGGGCAAGGTCTGACAAATAAATGACGAGGGAATTTCTGTTGTCTTTTTAGAAGATGAGCAGGGCAAGTGATATGTGAACAAGTGCACTATCATCATGGAGTAATCTCTAGCCTGGATGTTTGGACTGAGTGCTCTCCCTTACCCATTTCAAAATCCTACAGTAATGCTCACCATTGATGATTTAATCAAGACACATGACTCTCTTGATCATTGCTTTGAATGGTGAAAGATAATCATGGATACCAAATTGCTACATATTTGGTTAATATGCTTTCTTCAGATACGATGATGTGATAATTTCCATTGTACCAACTGTTTCTCTGCTTCTTACAATATTGGAGATGAAGTTATGCTTATTGTTCTTATTGCACCTAGACATAGTAACCCTTCTAGTCATTGTTCGGGAATCTGTCATACAAATTTTGCTGAAATATATCTGATGTTCAAATTATCTGACAGAATGTGTTCCCTATAACATTTCTACTATTTCAACAAAGATCATGGATACTGGTCCCATGGTACCTTTAAGGAGCATGATGTAAATCTTGCTGTTTTCCAGTATGTATTTGATGGACATTCAGAATGATCATCAACTTCATCATCAACAAAGATTTGTGTCCTTGAAGCTTTTGTAACCTGAAAAAGTCTCAGAAGGGATAATGGTATTGTCTTCCTTTATCATCTTGTGGAGTTGTGGAGCAGTTTTTTAAGTTTGAAGTAAAATATGATGCACGCAAATTCTGTGCTACTTAAAATTCACCATATCAGTTGAAAAGAAAATCACTATATGACTAAAACCTGACCTCATAAAAACACATTGCACTTAACATAACCTCTCAGATATTACAAAGCACACTGCTTTTCAGATAAAGTGGTGAAAGGGCTTACTATAACTGGCATTTTCCAAATTCACTGAATTTTTTAGAAGTATTTTATGCATTTGCGAAAAAAATAAACGAATCTGTAAAGGGACGCTAAACAAACTTTGACCACTCAAATCTTGTTCAGAGTTGTCAAAACATGATTTGTGCACCTGACAGTATAAATAAGTGAGGTATCGCGAGCCTCGAGGGGGTCTAGTGAAACATTTGTGCAGCCGAAGGCTATGCCCGACTGCATAGCAAAGTTTTATATATCCGAGGTCGATATCTGAGTACGTATGGAGCAGTAACAGCTTAAGAGTCATCTGAGTTGCTGAACGGACCAGGAGGACTGAATGACGGATTCTAGGAGGACCAGAGGAAAATGGAGGATTGTAATTTATCTGCAAACACGGATGTCTGTCAGATGATAGAAGCTTTCCAAGTGCTGCTGTTGCAGACAGAGGAATGATGACGACAAGAGGAAGGAGAAGCAGAAAAACAACCACGATGAGAAAGCAGAAGAGAGACAGAAAACCCTTCTGCTGGAAACACAAGAGCGGCAGAAAGCACCAATTTTGGAATCTGAAGGACGAGAAAAAGAAGAATGTAAGCGGGAGGCAGAGGAACGTAAGTGCGAAACAGAAGACATCAAGGCATTGATACAGGAACAAAAGCAGATGCAAGAACATACCTCTGCAGAGTTTGGTCTATTACGATGTGAGTTAAATAACCAAATTACTAGAATATCTGACGTAGAAGAATCGATGTCTAATAAAATATCTGAAATAGAAGAGGATGTAGCAACTATAAAAGACTCAATTGCAAACATAAGAGCACAAATTAAAAGTGAAGTCGAGCAATTCATGAAAACACGACCATAACATTCAAAATAAATTGCTAACCTTGTTCACTTCCTGGGTCTTCAATCATTTCTGACTTCATATTATAGTAGGAATAAACCTGTTTTAGTACCAAGCCACGTTTCCGTTAAATATATGAAAAATATATTATACTAACCGTCTGTGACTTCTCGTATTTGATGTCCCTTCTTATTACAACATGTTTCGAGACTCTTGTCCCATTGTCAAGCATAAAAGTTGTAGCACATATCAGATATGTTTGTCAAACGTTAAAAACCATGTCATAATGACCACAAATAACGGATTATTAAAATAACAAACTATACTAATTTGTAACTTGAATACGCGCATCGGGCGAACAGTGTACACTGCACAGCGACCTACTGCGCATTAACCGCAACTGATTCTTGTTATTTCAATATCTCAACGCGGTGTCATACAATACATTATACTTGAATAATAACTGGTCGTTCAAAATGTGTGGCTTGGTATTAGTGTCTCTGAACGCTTTGTACACCTCAAATTCCTCGAGTGTGTTCATATAACGTCCTTTACTGCAAAAATGGAAGGGTTTTAAATTAGTTCTGAAATCAGTATAACTATGATTTTCATTAATAAGATGTTTGGCGAAACTTGATTTGATAGTATCATAGTTACGACAGATAGTGGGTGGTTTGTGTTCATTGAATCTTTTGAGAAAACCACGGCCCGTCTGGCCCACATAGAAAGCGTCACAATCATTGCATGACAATTTATAAATGCCCGTTTTATTCTCAATACAAGTAGATTCGTGGGTACGAAGATTATTTAAGATATTATTTGTAGTCTTGTAAGTGACTATGATATCAGTGTTTTTGTTTATGAGAGATTTTAAAATGTTCGGCATGAAATTGGTATATGTTGCGGCGATATATCTATGTGGCTTTTTCTCCCGTGCAGTCATTGATAATTGGTTATGGTCCTTATTCTATTTTTATGTTTCTTGAGAATATTGTTTACGATGCTGGTATTGTAACCATTTGTGACTGCGATATATTTGATGGTATTTAATTCGGTAAGAAAATCTTTGTTATCAAGGGGTAAAGATAAAAGTCTATGTATCATGCTGTGAAACGCAGCCATTTTTTGCGATATGGGATGAAATGACGTGGCGTGTATCACAGTGTCTGTCGTCGTTGGCTTTCTGTATATATTAAAATGTAAATTATTGTTGGTGTTTTTTGTGATTATCAGATCTAAGAAGTTTAGTTGTCCATTGTCCTCATGTTCCAAGGTGAATTTCATATGTTTGTTAATATTATTTAGATAACCGTGTAAACGATCAATCTGCCGCTGTGTACCTTTATAAATTAAGAACATGTCATCGACATATCTACCATATAATATAATATTGCCATTTCTGACTTCACACTGATCCAATATTGCCAGGGAATCAGTCCTCTTTTCCCCACATGGCTACCCAAAATCCCCCCAGTTTGCTATTTGAAATCGCCACTGCCACAAATTCGTGTACTTTATGCAGAGTGTCTCATTTTATATAGTCTGAGTATATTCTAAATATTTAAATTCTATTACAAGAATAATATAAATATTAAAAACTTGTTTTTTAAGTAAGATAAAAGGAACTGTTCTCACCTGATGAGGTCAGCCTCAGTACTTTTTGAAATACTTTTCATCCACTTAGTTCATTATAGGCTTGAGTCAATATTCACCTTTTCAATAGTTTAACTACGATGTAGTAAAGTAACTAACTATATAAGCCACAAAATTATGTAAAGTTGGAAAATCCTCAGTATCTTTCGAATTCTTTGTATTTTTAGCTTCTCTCTAAAAGTTTAATAAACTTTCATCTGTACCAGTGTTAATATTTGTATTCCTAAGAACTCACTCTCTTCCCTGTCAATGTTTACCATGTTTATTTCAATACTTTTCTCAAAGGCTGCTCCTGCTGCTGAAGCCAGTGACTGAATGTCTTTAATTTCTTTCCCATCTAAAAATTCTAGATGTTTTAAGCTTTGAACATAGTCACTGTTAAAATGAAGCCGGCTGTTTGGTGTGCACATTAAACATAAAAGTTTGTGCAATTTACTCTGAAATATTGTATTCCCTCAAGATTTTTACTTTCCAAAATCACAGTGCTCTTACAGCATTTACATAAATATTTTGTAGTTTTGTAAACTTTGCAGGATTTCTGTACTGCAGTTTGGTCACATCTGCATTATTTGAAATCCCCACCATTTTGCCACATTTATACAAATCCCCACCACTTCCCCACTTACCATTTTGAGGCTTCAAATTTCGCCCATGTGGGGAAAAATCCCCACACCTGTCAACCCTGCACTGACCAACAACGTTAGCTAACACAAAAGTTAAGGCTGAGTTAGTTGAACTATCTGAGAAGTGTGTGAATGAGTTTGGTTGACTTGGGACATACAAGATAATGAGGCTGTTGCTGTTTATATAATCTACAGTTTCTCCTACAAATGTGGAACCGCAACACGTATTTATCGAAGACAATTTATAATATATTTGTAGTTTCCGCGCTTCATAGTGCTAAAACTATGTAACAAATGTAAAATCAATGGGATATGGGCATTTGATGAAAATAAAAATAATCGATGTAGAAAATCAAAGTGGTACACTTAATGGAAAAGATCCATGAATGTAAAACCTGATTTACACAATTCCTTATAAATGTAGCTATATGCTTAAAGTTTGGGATCTTGAGGGTCACAGGATGCAATTTCAATTCCATGTATACCCAGTTGTCTTTGTACCACGCGCATGTGCGCTAACTATTTCTCTCCCACTCTAGATAACATACAAACCAATACAAAGCTAATACCCTGTACTACCTCACAATTCGTGGAGGTTATGTCTAAGATTAAAAATCTAACTTAACTAAAATTTCCTTTGTTAGTGTACATTAAAAAGACTGTATTTATTGGAAGTACAGCAATTAAAGCCTAGTTTTCATTTATCACACATGATTACGGTACAGAGACGATTTTTGGAGGTTGTGTCTATGTTTAACAATCTAACTTAACCTTTTAGATTTTTAAAATTAATTAGACTTAACAAAAATTTCCTTAGTCAGTGTACATTAAAAGGCTGTATTTTTTGTATGGATAAAAGGCTATATTTATTCGAAGTATCGGAATTTTCTTATTGCAGAGATGGACAACCGACAACTAGCGCTTAAACAGACTAGACACGGTAAACAAATGAACTTGCTACCAGAAGTTCCATAGTTTGTTAGTCTATTTGTTGCTATTTCTGATGTTATAAAATCAAAGTTGCTATTTCTGTGTTACCAATAAATTAGTCTACATCTACTTTACAGTGAAATTCCTGTGCATCAATTTGGAAAGGTGTTTCTACGGATTTAAATTATATTGTTCATTTTATTACTATCGTTTTATTACAGGTATCTCTTTTACATAATTTGTCAGTAATTTGGTGAGTATTATTATTATATGTGTCTGTTTAGAAATAAAATAGAAATACTAAATGGGTGTCGGCTTTGAAACCATGTGTTTGTGTAGGTTAATGGTTTTTTTGTTTATTTAATTTACAATGATTTTGAGTGAACTGTAAAAGTCTTTTATGTTAAAAAACCCCCCATTTTGTTTAAAGTAAAAGTATCATGAATTTTAGGATGTATTTCAATTTGTGCTGTCGTGATTGATACCACGCGTTTCTGTTAAGGTTAAAATTCATTGTTCTAGATTAACCCTGTGACATTTCAAATAGTTTTCAAGTATTGAGTAAAGTGTTTAAGTATTTTGTGTTTAAAAAAGACCAAATCTTAATGTAAAATAAAAGCTTCATGAAGTTTGGGGCATGATCGGCTTTGAAAGCACGTGTTCAATTAGGTTACTCATTCTTTGTTCTAGGTTTGTGGCATTTACAATGATTTTGAGTGAACGGTGAAAGTCTTCTATGTTAAAAAAACTCCAATTTAGTTTAAAAGTTTCATGAATTTTGGGATGTATTTCATTTGTGCTATCGGGTTTGAAACCACGTGTTTTTGTTAAGGTTAATGATTATTTGTTCTAGATTAAACCTGTGACATTTACAAAAATTTTCAAGGACTGAGTAAAGTGTAGAAGCATGTTATGTTTAAAAGACTAAAACTTAAATATAAAATAAAAGCTTCATGAAGGTTGGGGCTTGATCGGCTTTGAAACCATGTGTTAATTTAGGTTAATTATTCTTTGTTCTAGGTTTGTGCCATTTACAATTATTTTGAGTAAACTGTGAAAGTATTTTATGTTTAAAATACCAAAATTTAGTTTAAAAAGTTTCATGAGTGTTAAGGAGATGAAACATGAATACCCATTTTGTTCACATGGGGCCGCAATTTCTTTGAGTATTTGTGAGTTTTCTTGACGTTTCTAATACGGTGAAATATTTTTCTTCTTAATACAAACCATAACAAAGTGCTGTTGCATAAAACATGTAACTTGTCAGACATAAAAGTACGTTCAAATCGAGTATTCTGATGCCTAAGAAAGAGGAATATACAAACAAAAGCAAGGTTAAATTTCCATGGGCAGATGTAAATATATGTGTATGTTTTAATAGAGTATTCTTTATTTACAGTCATAATGGTGCATCCAGGCCTCCTCATGATTGGTGACTCCCAGTTAAAATATGTGCATCTGACTGCTCAGTGCCAGAATGATTTTAAAGTAACAGTGTTTTTAATGTTAGGAATGCATGTTGAAGAAGTATCCGCTTCAGTAGCTGAAGCAACCAAGTTCTTTTATTATGTAGTAATTCATTTGGGCACAAATAATTAATAATCTGATTTGTGGTAAGTTACATAGAATTTTATAAATAAAATACAGTCAACTCCCGATTTTCTGGGATCGGGTCAACCGAGTCGCGGATCAACCGGGAAAAATATATGATTTAAGAAAATTGTAGTTTTAGCAAAAATATTGATACATACTATGCTTATATTGACTTTAATTTATTACAGTATTCTTAAACCTATTATTTTCAGTGTAGTAACCTACTCTAGCAAATAAACCACTAGTTGTAATGATTATAAGCAAATGAGAGTCTGTTTAATGTGTTACAATACAATTTAACTCTTAACACTGCGTGCGTGCGCGATTAGAAGCGCAACGCACTGCATCAAATCGCACGGCTCATCTTAGCTTAAACTGGCTTTAGGCGTAGAGTGTAGCGGCGTGTGCCGAGTTTGACCAAATTCTGCGTATTGTTTACCCTCACGTGTTGTTTTTTGTGTTCACATATTTTGTTTGTGATTCGAGTTTTGAAATGGATAAAAACCGTAAAAGGATTGTTTTATCGATTCAGAAAAAACTAGAGATTGTACTAGAAAAATCTGAGAAGGGCCAAACTGTTAATTCGTTAAGGGGACACAGAGGTAGATTTTGCAAATTTTTTCAATTTTTTTGTTTTTAGTATTATAAAATTCTACAGCTTTTACTCCTTAAAATGATATATTACTCGTAGAATTATGATGCTTATAAATATTTTTTATGAATTTTTGAAATTTTTTTGTTATGTTAGGTTAGGTTAGGTTAGACTCATGGTGTGGGTACAGGAAAATGGAATGTGGTGCTGGGCCCAACTACATACATAAAAAGGCAGGTAGGATTCCATATGCTATTTTGAACGCAGTCAAGCCAATTTACCGTGATTTATCAAATCCTGCTCTCCTGGCCAGATGTATTCACGGTAAAACGCAGAATGTAAATGAGTAATTCAATAACCTAATTTGACCCGAATTCCAAAAAATGTGTTTGTGCGACTGCAGACATTATAGTTAGGGGTGTATGATGGTGTAGGTGTATTTAATTGTGGAAATATAATAAAATGTAAGGTGCTTAAAAAACTGGGACTGAATCCGGGTGTCCATACTGTGAGTATGTTGAAACATCTGGATAATGAACGCATCCGAATATTTTGAAAGGAAAGGAAATTCAGTGATTATAAACGGGAAGACAGGAGGAAGAAAAAGGTTAGCTAAAAGGATCAGAGAGGAAGATGAAGAGGGGGACTCTGACTATGAAGCAGGAATGTTTTAGTTGGTAAGTGATATAGTTTTAGGTTTTACCCGTTTCTGAAAATTCTTTTTTTTTTATGCAAAAGGAAGATTTTCTTAAAAACTACTTGATATATCAAGATGAAATTTTCAGGATATTTTGTTCTCAGTATATTACACATTTTGACCTGGAGAAATTGAAAGAAACTGGTTTTAAAGGAATTTATAACCTCATAAGTGTCATTTTTGCCAGCTAGATAAAGGTGTCTCAAATTTATTTTTTTCTAAACAAAATAATAAATTTTCCCCAGGTCACAATTTGTAAAAAGGGCCAATAAATTAATAGAAAAAATTTGAGACTTCTATATAATTTTTTGGCTGAGATAATGTTCCTTATGTTAACATAGCATTAAATGGCATCTCCGGGTCCCCTTAAAGGAAGAATATGGAATTGGTGATCAAACGGTTCATGATTTGGTAAGAAGAAGGTGGAACTCTTAAAATTTGCGTGTTCTTCTGACTCATCATCTGGCATGAAGAAACGGAAAACTATGAAGAAGTCAACGTACGAAGACTTGGACCGAGCTTTACTCGAGTGGTTCAATAATCAACGAGCACAAGGGAATCCTGTAAGTTGGCGAATATGCCCTGAAAAAGCTAAGTTTTTTTTCGAAGCTTTAGGCTTAGAAGGAAATTTTGACGCATCATCTGGCTGTCTGACATGTTTCAAACAACGTCATGGCATAAGTGTGTTGGAAATTCGGGGAGAAAAATTGAGTGGCGATCAAACGGCAGCAGAACAGTTTTGCAAATACTTTAATCAGTTTGTTTTGGATGAATATTTAGTACAACCAGCACAAATGTACAATTCCGACAAGTCGGGATTATTTTGGAAGTGCTTACTGACGAAAACTTTAGCATCTGAAAATGAAAAAAGTGTGCCGAGACACAAAGTTAGTAAGGAACGAATAACTAGTGTGTTGCTCTAACGCGACTGGGACACATGAACTTAAGCTCCTAGTGATAGAAAAAAAAACCACGCTCATTTAAAATAACATGAGCAGTTAACATGCCTATAATTTACTTACAATCAGAAGAAAGGTTGGATGAATAAAGACATTATTTATGATTGGTTCCACAATAAGTTTTGTCCACAAGTTCAAGAGTTTTTAAAATCACAAGGACTTCCCCAAAAAGCAGTGTTAGTATTAGACAATGCTAAATCACATCCAAGTGAAATATTGCTCAGATCTAACGATGGAAAGATCGTTGTTAAATACCTGCCGCCCAATGTTACAGCCTTGATTCAGCCAATTGATCAAGGGGTAATGACTTCTGTAAAACATAACTATCGGTCAAGTATTTTGAGAAAGTTTATAGAGGAAGGGAATGATTTGAAGACCTATTTTAAGGGACTAAGTGTTCTGGACACGATCGACGAGACTGCAGCTGCGTGGGACAAAGTTAAACCCACTACGATGACAAAGTCGTGGAAAAAAATATTTCCTGACATCGGAGGATGAGGATTTGGCTGGGTTTGAGGATGACGTTGCAACCTCAGCTGACTTGGCCCAGTTAGCAAACACTGTCCCAGTTTGCACACATTTTTTGTGTGCAAAAATTGACATTTGTGCATAATAAAAATGATGGTGAATCCATAAATATCGTAATTAACTTATTAAAAAATGAAAGTTACAACCCAGTTTTAGCATATAAACCCCATGGAATGGATACCATAATTGGGCCCTCTAGTTTAAATAATTTACCGCACAGTTCTGAACTTTTTGTTGTAGGCATTCAAACAAAGTATCAAGCAGCAGAAGTGGTTGCGGGTTGTGGTAGAATATTGTGTATAGACGCAACTTATAATACCAACCAGTATAAATTTTATTTTTTAAATTTACTTGTTCCTGATGAATATGCTGTTGCTCATTTTATAATAAATTATTTAGATGAAATGACCCTGGCATGTGTCTTAAAAATTATTGTTGACAAATTTCCAAATAAGGAACTAAACTGCATCATGACGGATGGTGATGAAGCCATTGCCAATGCAGTTAAAACTGCATTTGGGAAAATGCAGTTGTGAGACATCTTCTTTGTTTATGGCATGTGAAATGGAATAGGTTGAATAATCTTAACACAAAAGTTAAATGCAAGTCTCTGACATCAGAAATTTTAGATTCTTTATTAATTTTAACTCGTGAAAAAAATACGAATAATTTAAAAAAAATGTTATAAGTCTTTTTTAATAAATATTCCGAGTCTGCTAGTTGCTTTTTAGATTACTTTAAAGAAAATTATGTGTCTAAAAAAGAGAAATGGGCAATGTGTTTCAGAAATTTTCCACCTGCATGTACTGACACAAACATGTTTTTAGAATCATTTCATAATAAAATTAAAACTCAATACCTCCAAATAAATGTAAATAGGTGATTAGATGACTTGATTAACATCATTTTCAGAGTTAATAAAACTATACACCTAGCTTTAAAATATAGAAGATTGGCCCATTAGGGTATTTCAACTAATACAGTTAACAAAAGGTATAAATATTACAGATTCTGATGTAATTGAAAATGGAAATTGTAGTGTTTGGCAAGTCAGGAGTCAGTCAGACACAACAGTCCTTTATAAAGTCCATTGTTTAGCTAGAAAATGTTATATGCCAGAATTGTGTTTTATAAAATGTAATAAATATGTAACTCAACCGAAATCGTACGGTTTCTTACTCCTCACGCTGACGATGTCTGTCGCCAACGCACGAATAACCAGTACCGAATCTTTCTATTGTTCAATCCTTACCTGTCCTTAATCGATGTATTTATTTCCCGATAGGTGCCAAATTGTTTTATTAAAACAATTAAGTTTCGATCTATGTCGTCTTCTGTGCGGTGATAACAAATTCAAATTACCCACACGGACTGGCAGGAATTCGAATCTAGCTTGCCGTTTGTTGTGTTGCCAACATACAATTCTGGTAAAGAATTTTATTCACAGCTAAAGTATACAAAAGTTATAATATATTTCAAATAAAACAAAGGACGGTTATTAATGATCAGTACTAGTTTATTAGTGTTCAAATGCGCTAATCATTTATCATTCAAATACAAAAGAGATTATTATAAAAAAGTTTTGCTCCAGCTATAAACAAATTATACCTCAGGGGTTGGCTATGTTGACTGAACATTTTGACGAAGCCTACATGGCCGCCGATCTTATTTATTTTATACAATTCATTCAGTCAATGAGTTCTTTTGATTACAAAAAAATTAAAACAAGATATTATTAAAGTACACCACCTTACATTAATGGTACTTAAATACTATGAAGGTTTACATACAATTCGTTTCTTAGTGTTAAAAAGTGTGTGTTAATCTTTTAGACTTCGTACATAGGTTAAGCTATATTTACATACAAGTTTAATAAATATTATTGATCAATCCTTGAAAGAATTTAAGTTACCAAGTTCGGAGTGAGAGTTATTGTTTTGTGAAAAAAGTTAATTAGTTTAGTTCACAATTACTGGTAATTCAATTATACTTAACAAAACCTTGTCGTTTCTTGTGATGAGTCACAGGTATTTCTTCCAGATTGGTTTGTAACGTTCATTCATTTTTCATCATTTGGTTTTCCTTCGTCTTATGGCTTCTATTTCAATTAATCAGAGTTTTTATTTATTTTTAATTATTAAAATTTGGTTTATAGTTTCTCCTTGGTTTAATGGATCTATGTTCCACTTCTTAGGTTCATCTCATTTTAATATTGATTGTATTTCCTCTTTTTTAAACTTTAATTGAGTCGAATTCAGTTTGGCATCTGTCTCTCTTGATCGTTAATAATGGACTCCCTCATTTTATAACGGTTTCAATATAATAACGTTTCGTTGTTATGGTAACCATCTCCAACCTTATTGGTTGTATACATTTGTATCTATTGTTATAAATCCTGGGTTTTTGTTCAAAATGAATAAATATTTTATAATTGCTTTTATTCCCTGGTGTTATTACCAATGTATGAAATATTAACATTTATGTCTCTATTTTCTTTCAAAGATTAATTTGATATCCCACAAAGCTGGGCTTGGTCATGTATTAATGTTTTGACAAAATTGCTAATGTTATGTTATTACATATTTCACTTATTTTTTATGTTTATTATATTTCTGATATACTATTATGTTTAGTTAATTGTCATTCATAAGATACTTGGTCTTAATTTTCAAATACAATAGTTAATTGCTTACAAATAGTTTATTTTGAATTTTGACAGGCATTTTATAGGCCTAAGCTGTAACTGTCTATGACTTCTTATTTTACACAATTTAAAGATTATTTATTATTTCCATATGTTCTGCTTGCTGTCACTTATTATTTATTTACTTTTGAATTACTTTGGGCTGTTTTACAATAAATGAAAGTTATTATAATTTTACAAAATCTTTCCTCGTCTGATATTCTTTTTTTTCTATCTTTACAATGATGATTAATATTATGATTGTTCAATTTATACCATTACTTATACCTACTACTATTTCTTACACACTTTTTAGCACTTAATACTACTATAAAAATATAACATAAAAATTGGTTTATGGTCTGTTCATTATCCAGCCATATTCCTTCTTATAAACACAACCCTTTTAACTAAACAAATAAGAACTTTGGTGAATAGTGTCTTGACACCATCTATTCTACTGTGATAATCATCCTTGTGATTATTTTAGTAATACAGGATGTTTTCTTATTATTGCACTCACAACTACTCTATTTCTTACTTGCTAACACCATGTAATTAGTTGTCTATCAACCTTTTGATTATTGTTCTGGTTTGTTACCATTGTTTATTTCTTTTCTTAATATTATAAATTGTTTATATTAAATTCTTCTTGTCACCTCTATCACTTTTACTGTTTATCATTACCACTTCCTACCTATCTCTCACTCTTGGTTTTTATTGATTTTTAAAACATAATTTTATAATCAGTTTTTTAGCATTTTATGTTTTACTTTTTTATATCACTATAAGGCTATTAATAACACACATAATCTATTAACAATTGTTTCACTTATTTATTATGGTTAGTGTACTTCCTTTTACATAACTTTATATATTGCTCGTTACTACTTTTGATTTACTATTTGTGTTTTTTATCGTTAGTTTACCTTTGATTATTTTATTGTCTTTATCTGGCCAATCTCTGGGGTTGGGTCATAGTCATTTGTTTGTCAGTCTAGTCTATTCACTTATTTATTATTCTTGTCTACAAGTTTTCTTTTATTCTCTCAATACCATTTTATATTTTTGATCATTATTCATTAAATTATTTTACTTTTCTTCATTTATATAATATTTGTGGATCGCGTATAGGGTCTGAGTTCTGCAACGTTATAATATACATGTTTCAGCTTGTGTTCACACATGTATACATGCTCATGTGCTGACAGTAATTCATTGTGCAAACATATACACAAGCTTTATTCTTATCCTGTCCATAAATTAACTTTACTATTGTGTATAAGTTCTGATTGTACAGATGAAACATTGGTAACTACAAATAGTAAGTCAGTTAACCCAGATAATGTAACAGCAAATATAGACATATGAATTCAGTCAGAGTGTCGATTGGCAGATAAATTGAAAAACATTATATATAATAAAAACTCTTAAATCTTTACTGCCATATGTGCAAAACACTTTACAATTATTAGTTCAAAAATGTGAAGTGTTGAACAACGATCAAAACTGTGTACATGGTAAACAGTCCTCCATCCTATATATCTTTCGACTCCACTGTAACTCTGTTCATTCTCAGTTTTTTCCAACAATTATTCATGTAACATGTCTATAATTAATGTAATTATTGTTCATGTATTATTAATGTAATTATTGTTTTGTTACTGTATATATTTTTTTAAATAAACGCTTATTTATTATTATTTATTTATTTATTATTGAACATTGTAAGCATTTTAATAAGACTCACCTTATTAATCATAATGCATATTCCTCATAAGGAAGGAATATGCATAACCCTTTAATCATAATGCATATTCCTTCCTTATATAAAAAATTGTAGACATCAGATTTTGTGTTTTGGGAGAAACACTAGCTAGCCACAAGTAAGCAGTACCGAGTGGTAAGAAGGGGACATTGTATCTTGCTGCCAATTGGAGAAACAGGTTTCATTCAAAAGGGGACTAACTATTTAACATAATCAAGTAACTTTATTAAATGGGAACCAAACTATTTCTATATGGTGTGCGTGTGAGAGAGAGAGAAATTTTAAGTAGATAATCATATATCTACATAAATATCTCATATATTATTTTACAGTGTAAACTTTAACTTTCAGTTTATGTTATTCTTAAATTTCCAAAATTTAAAAACGTTTTCAAAATTTTTTTGTATTTATGTCATGAAGTTTATTCACATACTGATTACCCTCAAACTGTAATATACCTAAATACAACTATGTGTTCTGAGTCGTTAGTGAAATAGTTGTATTTAGTTAAGTAACAGACACGTCATGGACAACGAAATCCAAGAATGTAATATACCAAATTGTGGCTTCTTAGGTCCATCATAATGAGAAGCTAAGATGCTGGCACACAAAAAGTTACATAGCATTATACAGAATAATATATTGACAAGTCACTAGACAGACTTGTTGACGATGAGTACGCATTATATCTGCACTTGTTAAGTGTATGTGGAAAAGTTGGAAATGTTGAACGTAACTTGAAAAAAGATGTTTTAACATATAATCATACTTTAACATGTATACATACATCAATGTAGCTGGAAACCCACAGAGGGGAAATTTCCCCTCCGCTGACAAACTTCCCACTAATACGTGAGTACGCGTGTACTAGTTGGTACAGTCACCACTGCAAGCAGTGTTCGGAACGCTTTGTTTGTGTCAGTGTTTGTTTAAATTTCAATAATTTAAGAGCTGTTTTAAATATAAAAATTGCACACTCGTGCGCTCATAGCCCCCAGGTGGTAGCAAATATGCCTTATATTTTTATGTCTTAAGAAAAATATCCACTGTCCCTTTAAAAATAGAACCAAACAACGAAATGCAAATACTACTGGTAATTATGTGCTACTGTAATTTCTAAATTTTGTAATGCAAATTATTTTCTATTTAATGTTTTTGGATCTAAAGAACAACATTTATAATCGTTAACGTACTACAAATTAAACACAGAACACTAACAAAGCATACCGAAAATTATTGTAAATTATTGTAGGCCTATAAATATGCCGACATTATCAAATTAATCCATTCATCACCTCACCCCACTTGCTTCTATTTATGCAGTAAAATAGATCATTGGAACTACGTATTATAGAAGTAGGCCTACACAAGACAACAAAAATGAAAAATGGAATTATATTTATACAAATTACCTTTAATGATTCCAAGGGTCATCTTCAGGGCTCTTTTTCATTTCATGTCAGTAGACGATCAGTAATATGCAGTCCTATGGTCACAAATAATTGCTAACTGTTCAAATAGAAAATAATAAAATTTTTACTGTGCAAGTCACATAGTAATATGACTTTTTTTTATAGTAATGTACTTTTTTGTAACAAAAAAATTTTCAACTAAGTTAACAGCTATGACAGCAGGTAAACCACACTTCACATTAAGTCTTCACTTCAATTCCTGATAGAGTTTCTTCACTGTCCATGTCCATTTGACTACATCCGCTGGTGTCATCCTCATCTGTGTCGCTGGTTTCCCCTCCAAGTTGAATGATGAAATTTTCCACAGCGTTTTCTATTTGTGGTTGAGATGTAATGTAGTCTTCTTCAACCTTTTTTACATGGTCACATTTTTTTTTGCCAGGATTCTCTGGTGATTTCCCCGAATTTTTGTACTGTTAGCTGCTTCACGTCTTCAATTGTAAACATTGTGTTGTTGGTTGCTACCCAGTTCTTCACCTCAGCCCAAATAAGTTCTATTGGGTTGAGCTCCGGATGGTATGAAGGTAAGCGCAATACAGTGTGGCCGTGTTGTTGAAGGAGCGAATCGATTACATATTCTTTGATCCTTGGTTTATGTAACGAAAGCAACTGCAGTAACTGTACCTTCAGCATCGAATCATCGAAAGGTATTTGGTTACTTCGAAGCCACTCTTGCATATTACTTTTAGTTGAAGCGGAGGTTGGACACTTTTTTGACTGCACATTATGGTATGGTGCATTGTCAATGACAAGTACACTTTTTTCTGGCAGGTTTGGTATTAATTTTTCTGTCAACCACTTTTGGTAGTTTCCAAAGTTCATTGAACTGTGATAGTCTCCTGAACACAGACTTGATTTCCACATGGTGAAGCAGTTTTCAATAAAACCCATCTCTCCTCCCGCATGAATTATTATAAGTCTTGCTCCTTTAGTGAGGGGTATAGCGACACTTCAGTAAGTACATGTCTGTTGTTTCTCGTCTTTTTCCATTTAAAACCCAACTGTTTGATTACTGTCCTTAAACTTGTCTTCCCTCCATTAAACCCTATATCTTTCACTAATTTTGAATGTAATTTTGGTAGTGTAGGTAGACATTTTTCGATGAGGTAAAAGCTGTTGATCATTCGGCGTGTAACAGATTTATCAAAATCGTCCAAATCTGTCACAGGCTTTTCTCTCTTCCTTTTCTTATTTGGCGTTTCAAATAATGGTTGCCCTTCGCTTCTCTGCCTCTTCGCTTCCTGGTTTATTCTCGCTAGTGTCATCTGACTTACACCAACTGCAGCCGACACTCTTTTTCTAACTTTTTTACAGTCTATTAAAAACCCTCCATGATCTGCTTCCTTCTTCATAAACTCCATCAAATTGTTTATAACTTCGCGAGTTTGGCTTTTAAGCACCTTTCCCGACAACTTACTCATTGTTAAGCAATCACTAATAACAAAAATTAAAGATATAAAATGTATCGCGACGAAAAACAATACAAACAAATTAGTTTTAAATAACGTCACAGAAAGGTAAACCTAATCACTAAGATAGCTATTAAAATACAAAACCACAGCACAGATTGCAAAACACAACAGCAACTCAGTAACTTTTGGAATGCTTGCAGACTGTACGTGTAAACAACACCACACTTACAGTCACACTGTATGGTGGGAGACGCTCATTCATTGCGCATGCGCTAACCAGGCAACTTCCTAAATTGATGTGTGTATACAGATTGATGAGATGGCTTGAATCTGATTTAAATATAATTTAAAATATAAAGGAATTGTATCTTGTTTATGTATTTGGTTAGTACTTAAGTAAAGATGAAGGAAAAAGAAATCCTTGAGAATAATTTCACTTTATACAAAAAGAATAACTTTTTTAAAGTGAATGTTTATTCGGAAACTAATTCTTAGGAGGTTGATAATTGCATCACACATGCTCAGTAGCTGAATTGATGAAAAAAATTACTCAAGTAGAACTTTCATTTGCACCAATCATGGGTACAAGTAACCACATGATAATTTATAACCAGTATAATAGGTTTTCTGGCTAAACATCTTACAGAATGTAGCCTACTCCAGAAACCACATATAATCTCAATGCTAAATCAAATTTTAGCTTTTCTTGAGTTATTCTGGTAAGGAAGAGTCCAGTCTGGAAAAGATTATCATCCAGCTCATGGATGCCACGTCATGAACAAGTTCCTTTGGAATTATCTCAGGGCAATACAAGTAAATAAAAATATATGCATCTAATAAGCATTTTATTTCACTAACCTAGTCACCATTGTTCACATTTCCTATTGGCCCCTTATTTTTGGCATATGCAACCTGTTCGTTATAGTTTATTCATATAAATTTTTTTTGTCATTGACAAATAATAGTCATAATTTATGTGTATCATAGTAATCACCAGACTTTTTTAGTCTGTTTATTTCAGTGCTCAAACTTGACACTGGCCTTAATAGAAAATTTAATGTGTACATTATAGGTTATCACTAGAGTTCGGATCGATATGCAAAAATTTGACCTGAAATATGCATGCAAATATACACAAAAAAATCCCAAAATATGCACTAAAAATGGCGAAATATGCAAAAAATGAGTAAAAACAGTTGTAAAAAATTGAATCTTTTTTTATAATTTCATTCTTACAAAAATGGTAGTGAGGAGGATAAAGTGAAAATGAGCCACTCTTTCATTGAATCAATTCACAATTTTATTTTTATAGTACAGATAAAGATAGGTAAAAAATATACAAAGCTTATATTATGTAGTTGAAAAATATATATTAAAATGAAAGCACGAAACGTCCTCCAACTAATTGGAATTAAATAGAATAATCACAGTTTTTTCAAGGTTTTCAATCTTGAAATTTCGCCTTTTGTCACTTAAAACATTTTTCAATGAGGAAAAGGACCTTTCCACGTCACATGAGACTATGGGGAGGAATCGATAAGCTGCTATTTCTTGGGGGTCCGTCAGCTCACATTCTGGCACAACCTCTCCATTCAAAATCTTTGACACCGCCTGAGCAGTCTTCCATCCAGGATTTCTTTGTAGTACCGCATCCAGCTTCTTCCTCATGCGTTCCCCGATGGGCCCTTTCCAATCTTTACTTTTTGTAATCAAGTCATCGATCATAGCCACAGAATTACACAAATCCATTCCTCTACTTTCCAGAGTGGTAATTAAATCAGGCAAATCACCAACATTGGATCGGACGTAAGCAAGATCTTGGACCACAGAAGAGTTGTTCAGTGGAGCTTTTGCTTTCACAATGGCTTGGTTTCCGGTTTCATCAAAACTTTCAATCACTTCCTTCAACTTTTGGTGATGTTCAGCAAAATAATTAGCCGCAGAAATCCACGTACCCCATCTTGTGATTATTGGTTCAGGTGGTAGAGGAGTATCAGGTTTTTGAAAGCCCTTACTCTGCTAGGTGCTTTAACAAATACCTTTTTTGCCGAAGATATTAATTTATTCAAATCAGGTAGGCTATTCCTCAACTCTTCTGCAACACGATGGACGCCATGGGCCATGCACGTCAGGTGAATCATCTTGGGATAAAAAACTTTTAGGCTTTCTCCAGCCTTCATCATGTACGCTGCACTATCCGTAACAAAAGCCAATAATCGTTCTTCCCCATATTGCTGCGCATGAGACCCCCACAAAATATTAATCGCTTCACTCACTGTCCTGGCGATCGTGGAGTGATTTGTTTTTTCCAACTCTTTACATAAAATCAAGTAGCCACGTCCAGCTTCCTCTGAACTGAGTTTCCCAACTATTACATGGGCTAGATATCGCCCACAGGGGTCAGTCGTTTCATCAATTGACATCCAGATGGGGGAATCACCTATCTCATTTTGTATTCTTTGCATCACCTTCTCGTACACTGGAGTAATGTAGTTTTTTCTGAGTGTCGATTCGTGAGGGATTTCTTTACCTGTGTACTTCTTCAAGAAGGCTCTAAAATGTTCATTCTCCAACTTATGAAGAGGAATGTTGGATTTTAACATTGCCTCGCAGAGATCTTGGTACATCTCGTTCTTCTCCGAAGATTGGGACATTGACTCGAGCTTTGACGCGATGAAAGGCTGTTGAAGATTCTTCACTTTTTGCGCCTTTTCCACCTTTTGTTTGTGAGTCCTAGTTGATTTGTGTTGGTCGAACTGAAACTTTTTTTCAGCTTTGACCTGAAATCAAACAACAAGAAATTCTGTTAGTTTTTTCTGGTTTAATTTAGGTAATTAAAAATTATCTACCATAAATTCGAAAATGAATATTTAGGTATTTTTTTGATAATGGTAAACTCGTAGGTAGGCAAAGTAAGAGAAAATAAAGGCCGCCGATTTCAAGGGGCAATGTTGTGATTTCAGTAGAAATAGGTTGGTACCTACCCCCCCCAAAAACTAAAAAAACTGTTAGGAAAATCTTATTTTTTTATAAGCTTACTTCAAAATTTTTTGTTTAGCATCTTGCTAGGAAGATAGATCTTGGCTATGTACGAATTCTTGGTAATAGTTCCGAGTAACGCCCTTGTCTGGAAAAGGCACAAAACCTGCAAAAATCCAGGTTTTTTGTGGTTTTACATAAATTACAGGCCAAGAAATCAGGCCCACTGATTTCAATTTTTTTTGCGGATTATTCGCGTCCGCTCCTAGTCTTGGCCTGTAGTTTACGTAAAACCACAAAAAAAACCGGTTTTTGCAGGTTTGTGCCTTTTCCAGACAAGGGCGTTACTCGGAACTATACCAAATTCTTTGTTCAAAAACCTATTTACGCGTATATACCAATTCTTTGGAAGTGATAGTAAAGGAAAACAAAAAGAGACATTTTTCCACAAAAATATTATTGAAGTTTAAGTGTTTGAAACAAAAAAGCAGCGAAAGGAATAGAAATTGAGTGTAGTGTTACATACCTATCTAAAATGAATTTTCTCCAAAGTATCTTAAATAGGAACACTTACCTCTTTTCCACAAACTTGACAGAAGATTCTTTTCCCGTCAGTAGTGAAGGCTGTGTTACTCCCTATCCACTTTTTGAACAATTTAAAAGACATTTTTTGCTTTCTGCCACTACTGAAGCACTAGTGAAACACCACAAACGCACACGCTGCACAAACGAACTGAACGCCGAGAGAAAGTAACAAGTGTACTTATTTAAAGACGATGGGGGTGAGAAGGAGAGGCGAGGGGTAAATCACAAATGAGCGGTCACTAACCTTCACTAAATACGTAGCACAAAGTGGCCTTCACTTTCAATATCGACCTCATTTTCATTGTGAAGAGTAAATGGTGAAAGGAATTATAGTACATTTTATATTTAATTCACTACATTTTTTTACTAAGTTTATTAAATACTAAACATTTGGTTGTAGATTAGTTTTGATTTCGATTACGACACTACCAGACATTTGTAATACATGGGACATTTTGTAAGACGAATCAAGCGTCAGACACAACAGAAATAGACAATATAAAGATTTCACAGAGTTACAAAACGTTTAATACTGCCATTATTTTATAAACAATGACTTGGCATGTTGTGTCTGTTACGATGTTTCTCCAAAGTCGAGCCTAGACATCAACAATTGTTGTATATTTTGGAATGTGTAACACGTTGTGTACAGTTACTTATACTTACCTGACTCCTTGACTTGTCACTACCTAATTAGGGCTGAGCTGGAAGCGACAGTGAAAGCAATTTTTCTGTTCCTCTATCTTATCTATATCTACATTTTAGACTAAACAAGAAAAGGCCAGGCCAGTTACCCCAAATACGTTTTGCTTCTGAAAATCTTCCTTCCAAACGCACTGAGCAATATTCTAGGAAAAAAAAATTTGTAAAAATGTTTAAAAGTAGTGAAAAATCGTCCAAATATGCACAAAATATGTGAAAAAACCCAAATATGCAAAATGGTCTCAAATATGCACAAATATGCAAAATGAAATCGGTTTTTTTGGTTGCAAATTGCTAAAAAAACACTCAAAACAGATTTCTATCAACATTAGGAGCTAAAAAAAGAGATATGCAAAATATGCGAAATCCGAACTCTAGTTATCACCATCAAGGTTAAGAAACAGAAAATGGTTTCTAAAACTCCATCTACCAACATAACATTGTGTATAAAGAAGGCAACTATCACAATGTCAGAGCATCGGTGTAGTAGAAAATTAAATTGAACAAATAAATAACTTCTTTGCATATACAAATTCATAACTGAAAATAAAATTATACCCAAACACCAACAATAATTATAAAGTAAGCCATACTAAACTGTTGCTGGTGCAGTGCTACAGTAATAAGCTTTTCAATATGTAAAATAAGTATTTAAAAAAATTATTTCAAACTGAAATAGTTACATTAAAAAATGCCAGCAGCAAATTTATATCCAACCATGAGAATGAGGCAGAATTGTCCGTGGGTGTGACTGACAGGTATGGTCACTTTGAGCTCACTCAAAAAAAAGTGAAGAAACAAAATTCTTATATTGTTTTTATTTTATTTCTTCAGCGTTTTTAAATTGGTTGCACAATTTATATTTATTTACTCAAATACAAATAGTAATTAACATGACAAAGGTAAGTATTGAAGATATATATTCCAAAGAGGACTCTTACAAGAGGTGATTAGGCTAGCCAGCAATGCGGAGCATGAAACAAGTGACTGTTTGGCGTGTATTGACAGAGGAAGACGTAAGTATTGAGACATAAATGATAAATAATTACAGAAACTAATTTTTGTTCTTGCTATTCTTTTCCCCATAGTCTTCTGAACTATAAAAAAACTCAGTTAAAATGATTTATGTATGATAAAAAGTTATTTGTCTTGTACCATACAATGAGTTTACAGGAATAGATTATGGTACCAAGTTTGTAATCTGTTGGTAACAAAACTTCATCTGTCAAATGTACTGTGCCAATAATTATGATAAATAACATTAAATATTAAAGAAACGTATTAATTAATTGCACTTTACGAAGTACAATTATGTGCTAATGTTGTGAATTAGTTTTTAATTAGTGTTGCATACTATAAAAGTGCAATGTATACTGTAAAAAGAAAGATATTGTTTTTTAATTTTTTGACTCGACTAGCATTATTATTTCATAAGTGTCCTATCTGGATCAAATTATGTGTTCACAGATTCTCAAAAACTCCTCAAGAGATAGGCATAAAATATATAAGAAAAGGGTAAAACATGAGTCCATGTCAACATTTGGAAGGTCAGTTCTTTTTAAAAAATGTTGGATTTTTTAAAATTTTCAAATCTGCAACATGATTGGTCCTTCACAGGCAACTCAAAAGTAATTTTAACATTAATCCTGCCCATCAACAACCCCAGTTTAGTGTAAAAAGGCTAGGTGAATCTTTGACATTTTTGAAGTGTCACCCAGTCATAATGGAACTTCAGCTTGCTGTTAAAAACAAGCAGATTTTAGTAGTTACTTGATAAAGGATGATGTTTTAAGAGCAATAATTATTCAATTGTTTTAATAGCCCTACCATTCTGCAAATAACTATTGATTCTTTAGACATTCAGCTCATTTGAACTTTTCTTAATCATATTAGAAAAGATTCATGTAAACCTGTTGCTAATCACATAAAACCTCTGGAACTATGAAATACACAAGGACAAGTTGAATTATGGTATGTTGTAGGGTTACATGGGGTAATTGTAAATGGTAGGAAGACTTTAGTTTTTAGACAGTCTATACTGTCATTACATCATCTGTTGAAGTCCCTTCAAAACTGCAGAGTGCTGCTGGGCTTCTAATATAAGGGTACCATATGTGCTAATATTTATAACCAAAGTTTTCATGTTAAAAAATACTGTGAAACGGTTTTGTGTGACTTTGAAACTATACTGATTTTTGCACATAAATTGCACCAAAACAACATAAATGTAAATCTAACACTCTTTGTTAACTTTTTGTAATGTTCTGTAAAGGTTTTTTAAAAGTTTCAAGCTATGTTGCATTTACAATTACCCCACAAAAATTTCCCAATGGAGTATATCTAAAGTGATTTTGGGGTAATTGTAAATGCTGTTATTCAAATACTCTTGTTTGTTTAATACTATTAAATATCAGAATTTACCAAATCTAGATACTATTATGAGTTCACCACTCTTAAAACATGTTCTATGAAAGATAAAATTAATTAAATTATTCAAAAAACTATGAAGAAAAAGATTTCCAAATATTTTGTTAGGCCTATGTTAGTGTAGAACAGATGTGGAAAAAATATTTCTGCATTTGATAAATAGTCAGGTGTATTGTTATGTTAGTGCTTAATTGTCACTATGTCACATAACTGATAAAATTCAACCAGTTGATAATTGTGTTTCTGACTCAGTAAAATATTTCTTGGGAGAAAAAATTGATAAGCTTTGGGGAAAAACAGACTGAAAGGCAAGAAGTTTGTTCACTGACAAAATGTGAATTTTCTACACTATTAGGCCAAGGGTGGAGAGAAGGTATGATTAGTAAAAATGTAATAGTTGGTTTTAACAACAGGAATTTTTCAAGTTGATGCAAAAAAGTTTCCAGAATCTGCTTTCAGTCCAAAAGAACACAATGAGTATAAGAAGAGTAGGGCTATTATACATATTAAATGTTCAGTCTATCTGCTAGCAACTCTACTGATGATGTAGCTGCATTGTCTATACAAGGCATGTCTGCTTCTCAGATAATTACTCCACCAAGTAAGATTATTGATAAGACACCTATTAAAATGGCACAACAAAATTCAACTCCAGAAACACCAACTAGAATCATCAAAATATTTACATCATAAATTAGAAAAACTCAAAAGTCTATGATGTCTACAGATCCCACTATACAAAAAGAAATTATCTTGTTGCTGCATCCTCTTTGTTCACTTATTAATTTAATAATATATATACTTTCACTTTTGAACTTACTATTGTCACTTCCCAAACGTTTCAAGATGTTGTTTCTCTTCTTCAGTGGGTTGAGTACTAACTGTCAATTACAGAATAACCCCCTATTATTCTGTAATCGACAGTTAGTACTCAACCCACTGAAGAAGAGAAACAACATCTTGAAACGTTTGGGAAGTGACAATAGTAAGTTCAAAAGTGAAAGTATATATATATTATTACAAAAAGAAAGAAAGATACCTTGCTTGAAACCTGGAAGATGCAGAGAAGTTTTAACAACTGAAGAGCCCTGACAAAAGTTAAAGAAGCTGAAGACAGTATCGAGTAATAGAGCAAGAAAAAATGTTAACAGAAAAACAAATCTAAGAAGATTGTATTTTGATCACAAAGTAGTAAAAAATCTAAACAAGTTTCTGAACAAGATTCTATTTATTGCAATGAATCTGATGTTAACAAAGATTAATTTGCAATAAGTGTTTTGAAAGGCAATCAAAACTTTGAAAGTGACTATCAAATACCAGAGTGGCAAAAGATTCAACCAGGAAAATTTATTCTCATTGTTCTTGCTGGAGGACCAAGAAATAAAACTCTCCAAGTATGTTTGTTGTGTAGAAAGTATCTGATGATGAGGCAGAAATTTGTCACAGGATATCAATCCAATGGTGGAAATTTCTACAAAGTTATATTAAAAGAAAACTATGAAAATAACAAGCTTTGAACAAATATTGACAGTTTTCCACAATCCAGAAATTAAGGAAATTAACAGACAAATTTTCTATGAGTTCCCTGGAAATGTTTCTGTGTTTGAAAAATTATAAACTATATTCTTTTACTTACTTGTATTATATAACAGAACAACATTTCTTTATGATTTGTAATAAGCTTAGTGGCTGAAGTATCTTGTTTTCATTCACTTTTCACATAGGTGAAGAAGGTGTAATTGTAAACATGCAGTTAGGATTAAAACCACAACACAAAATATTACAATGTCATCTAGTTTATGGTTGTTCCGATATTTCAATGTATAAAGAAAAGATAAAGAAAACACATGTTTACAATTACCCTAAGAGGTCGGAATAATTGGAAATGAATGGTATTATAAATTGAGATTTAGAGGTATTTATTATTGTTATTTAAACAATATTTTTGCATGCAACGTAATAACAAAGATTGAAATAACTATTATTTGCAGTTATTTTATTTTAAAACCTATACATAATTTTTAATCAATAAATGTTCTACAATCCTTCATATTTAATTTCCAATAACCCAACTATGTATTTTTAGGTTAGGTACACTTTTCAAAACTTTTTTATCAAATGCTGAGAAGTGTGAGCTTGTAATTGTTTGTTTTGATAAACCCCTTAATAAGGTTTCTCAGGTACAATAACTGGAAGCTACAGTTTGCTTCTAGGATATATCTCATGAAATAATGGAAACTTGCTACCTGAATTCTGTTTTTCTTTGACTTCCTATTCCAGAGACATACCGTACCGTACTTTTACTTTTTCAAGGGATTGGAAGATAACTCTACAAAGGATAAATCTGCATCTTAATAAAGAGTTGCAGGTAAGTGTATGGGTGGGTATAATCCTAGATGGAAATTTTATGAACAATTCAAAATTGTAATTCTGAGAATGCAAATTGATGAACTGTAAAAAGGGAGAAGTACTTGTGCTTAAAAGCAAAAGCCATGGTATTGTTAAAGGCTTAAGGAAACAAATTCGTACTAATTGCCTCTTTCAATTAGTAGCAGTATGCCTAGAGGCTTGTCAATCTAATGAGTTGGTTTCACCTTTTCTTAGTTCTTAACTTCATCTTATGAGTACAAATGTAATGAGAAAATTTACTAATAAAACGTATCCTTAAATAAAAGCTCTGATTTTCAACAATTATTTTATGATGAGGCCAAAGTGTTAAGGGTGGCAACTGAAAATTCCAGAACAAACAGTGGAGTTGTTAAAGAAATTGTTAGTCCTGTGAAGAGAAGAAATTGTAAGAAATGAACATTTGTGAGATGTATCCATGTTAACAAAAGTGACTCTTACTGGAGATCTAAGAAATTATTACAACTTCAAATATTGCAAATTACAAGTTAAGAGAACTAACATATAGAGAGGGGAAACCGTATGGTATGACATTAGAGAACTGTAAAAAGAACTTATTGGGTCTTTGACTAATCTAAGCAAAATTCAAGAGCTCTAATAAAAACCATGTAAAACAAATGACTTTAGTAGATTAATCATATTAAGTCTCTAAAATATAAAATACAGACATATTAAAATTATATTAAAATTACAGCCTGTTTTATGCACTTGTAATTTCAACTTATTTTCTTAGCAACTGACAATAGTGTTAACGGGATATAGAAACTCACCATACCTTGGTAGTCTTTTCTATAGTCATAGTGTGACATGTTACAATCACAGTGCTGGTTGGTCACTAATCTCATCAGCTATGTTCATCCATTTTCTGGTAGAAAATATTCAAGCAAATGGAAATACTCGAGCAAAACATACATAAATAAAATTATACATACTCTAGCACTTTTCAAAAATAAAGTTAACTGAAGTCTATGGAGTGTTACAGAGTGAATTGCTTTGACAGTTTCTGAAACAAAGCTTTCTAGAGAAGGAGACCTACCTCCAAAATTATAAGACTATAGTGTTTACAGTGCTATAGATGAATAGAATGTAGAATGATAAAATCCAATGGTTTGAAATGAAAACTGACAGCACAAAGATGAAAAACTGATAAGGAATCATTCAATAAACATCAAGAAACAAATTATTAAAAATTATTAATAAAACAAAGGAACTCAGAAATTTAATTGAACCAAATTATTTCTATTTAAGACAAATTAAATATAGATTGATAACCACACATTAGTCATAGAATTGCTAATTTCACAATTCCATGAAATTTTAACTATTGGATATTGAATATTTGATTGAAAATATAGAATACTGGTAAGCCTAGAAGCATTAATGTAAAGCTTGTTTTCATAAAAAGTGAATTGAAGGAAAAGAAATACACAATTAAACATTTGTTTGAACTGTAACGAGAAATTCCTTTGAGACAGTGTAATGTGAGACACAAAGATACTGCTAGTGCACTAACTAAGACATATTTAATGTTTAGATAAAGGTAACTGACACTATTAAGTTATTCTTAGATGTAGTAACTTAGGTTAGGCCAAATTGCTCATTAGACTCTTTCTAAATTTTAGTGATGCAAAGTGCTCATAAAGACGTTTAGGCCTACACTTAAATTATTTGCACATATGAGCCAGGGGGCCATTCCTACTCTAATTACATTGCACATGAGCAGGAAGCAGATGTATTAATCAAATATTATCACTTAACAAAATACAGGAATATTTATAATAAATTAAATAGGCAGTGGACTTAAACCTGCAGTAGAAACTTTAGTTTATTATAAAACAAATAGGAAGAGAATTGAAGATTTCTTGTTTGCAAATGTTATACCAGTTTTCTTTACATACAAGTAATGACAGGTTACAATTTTTAATCATATTTTCTCATAATAAACGTATGGTGCCAGATTTGTTTTTGTTAAGAGTATGAAAACGTTTTTTATTATGATGTGTGAAAATAATCATGGAACTGTTGGGTCGTGAGTGTCTATTTTTAACTAAATATAATTATTTCACTACGACTCGGAACACAAAACTTTTTACGGGTAAAAACGTAAAAGCTTTACCATACAACCTGAACCGGTTTTCACTTTTAAGCATCAGATCTCTATCTTTTGCCTTTAAAAATGTACTAAATTAAAACCTGTTTCATACAGTTATTATTTTATATTACTGGTATTTTCATAATGAAATATATTTTTGGAACTACGCCTCTGCTCACCGCAGACAGCAAGCCTCGGGACAAAATTTATTTTTTTTTTGGCGGAAATTTGTTCAAAAACTAAACTAAAACCACTGTTTCTAACCTTTCATGAATTAGTTCGCTCAAAATAGGTTATCGAATAGATATGTAGCGCCGAAGGCTTGGATAGGAAGGAATAATTTATGATGCACATGTACCGTATTTTATAATTACCTTAAATATGACTTTGTACAATTCATTGTTTTTCATCGAACTACAATCGTGGTCTTTATATTATAGATCACTACTTGTTGTATTTAAAACGTGAGTAATATTCTTTCTTTCAATGGTTGGTATCACTCAAGCGCACCGAACGTGTTGGTGACTTGGTGAAGAGAATTATTAAATAGATTATTACTAAATTTTACTTTGTGCACGCCTTTGCTGAAAGATTGGTTTGAATTTACACTTCAGTTGTGATCTGTTAAGCCATAAGTTTGTAAGTGTCTCTATTGGAAATTACTCATTTTATTAGTGTTTGTGCTTTAACCAGTTTCATCTTGAGTACAGTTTAATAAGTATAATTGTTTTTCAACGTTACACTCTACTGTTCTATCATCTTAAAAAAATATCATCTAGATTTTTATTTTAACGATACTTGTCTGTGATATAATATTCAATATTCTTATGTTATTCGATGTTTAGGCCTACACTAGGCCCTCAAGATTCGTTCGCCAAAAACGTGTACGAAACTCGAATAAAAGTCATATTTTTTACAATATGTAAAGTACGTATTTTTATTAACTGTACTGCAGACGTATATATGTATATTAGCAGTGTCGGTTCTATAAAGTTTATCACAATGTCAGAAAAGTGAAGAAAATCCACAAATACCGAATTTACTTATACAGTTTTGAGATATTTCTACGACATTAGAAACAATTTACAGAAACAGAAAATATCTACAGTTTGAGATATTTGAGACATTATTTCTACGACCTTTTGTCATAAAAATTTAACCTAGCATGCACTACTATTCTGAACATAACCTGAATCCTCAGCGTACATTAAAAGCGTAGAAAAATATTCATTTCATGTAGAACGTTAAAGTGTAATAATTAAATTTGGTAAACGTTCTCTTTTAGTTTACAAACCGTGAACAATTAATAATTCGAAGTAAGGCGACCGTATATGATTTTAGATGAATACGAAAAATAAAACTACCTTTCACTGTACAATTCACAAATAATAGACAGATTAGACAGCTCCATAAAGCAAAATGATGTGGCCCTGGGATTACTATACTGAACTCCCACTGTGTTATAGAACTTGTTTTTTAATATCTTTCATTTTTTATAACATGGCCTCTCAAAAATCAAGATGTTCAATTAAAAATTATATTTCGAAACAAGCTTTAAAGACATAACTTTTGAAAACCAAATTGTTTAGAGAGAAAAGTAAAAAGTAGTGAAAACTTAAAAGCAAAATGTATCTCTTGGACAGTTGGAGTCCAGTATAGTAACCTGCCCAACTCTGAGTTGTGTATTGCTTGTTGTTTTTAAATATATAATTCTCAGTATTATTTTTAGGTGTGTGTGTGTCTAGCAAATAGGTCCATAATTTATTTTCTTAATTTTTTTTCAGGAATCATTACTTCAGTGTCATTGATCTTGTCATTTTATTTATTGTTTCTCAGTGTACCTAAAACTCTTTTGGTTACCTTTTTTCTTTGTTTTTAGCTTATTGACATACTTAGGTATAAAATTGTATGTTTTATATTTTGATTATTATTTCCACATCTTGCACTGTAAGTTTCATAACTGCACTAACATATACAAACATTAATAGCAAATTGTTTACTTTAGGAAAATAAATTTCAGGTACAAATGTTTGTGACTTTTTTATAAGGAAGCTTTATAATAATATTTTAATGGTTTATTGTGTATACTTTTTTCAAAATTTTCATGCAACAACAGAATTCATGATAAAGATATGTATATATAACTCAATTTGTTCTTTCACCTTCCTGTGAACTGACAATAATCACTGATACAGCCACCCAAAGTACCAAATACTAATAAAAGGAATGTATGCAGATGCTTTTGTGTGTGTGTGTGTGTGTGTGTGTATATTACAACAACACTTTTAACGAGTTTAATGTGTTAGCCCCACGTTTTTGGAAGCCATTTATACAACACTTTAACTATTTAATGTGCGAACTCCCAACTTCTTGGGCGACAAATCTTTACAACACTACAACACATTAAATTCGTTTGTGTATATGATGATAGGTGTAATCGTAATAATAATAACACTATGTAATTTGGTTTAAAATTATTTAAATATTTATTAAATAAAAATTCTTACTTTTGTTGCGAATTAAAATCATTATTATTTGCATGTGTGTAGTCTTAACACACATCTAATTATTACATATAATTGATACTCTCATATTACACATAGACATTATACAACCTTATATTCTAATACATCTTTATAATTGTCTAATATTGCTCTCAGCTTGCTCATTAGTATGATACTGATTAGATTATCTAATGTTCTAATCTCTTTTGAATTTACTGCATATGCATTGCTTTCTAATAAAAATTCACTAATTACTTTATCAATTTAAATATCAAAAATTATAGATTCCAAATTATAGCTTCTAAGTTACTGATCAAAATTATAGTTAACCATTCTTAACATTATATTAATTATTATACAAAGAATATTTACATTTGTACAAATTATTAATTTATATTTGAATTGAATTGTATTTCTTTTTACTTCGTTAATTATTGTCTTTGAGTGATTCTCGGTTTACAAGTACATGGTAGTTTGTCACCTTATTGTTGTGGTAAATCGGCAGCGTGTCCTCTTCGGTCCTAGGTCCTTGATACTGGATGCTCATTTGTCGTCCTGGTCCTTCGTCCGTCGGATTCTCGTACGCTGGATTACTGCATGTACTTGGTTGCTCCCTCGTCTCCCGTCATGGCCTCAGGTTGCAAGTGCTCACACCAAATGATGAATAGTCGTGCAGTCCCTGACTGCTGTTGTGGTTGAGATCCAAACGTTGTTGTCTCTAAGCAGAGTCTGTGGCTGCCACAGTATGCGATCAAGAAAGAGTTGTACTAGCCGAGTAGAGCCTCCGGCTGCGACTATGGTTGATCGAGAAAGAGTATGATGTTAGCGCGTCTCCTGTATTTATACCCAGGGCGCTAATTCGACAATATTCTGCATGTCAGAGACTGTCGTGGCATCCAGGGGCGGATTTACAAATGTGCCGCCTATAGGCTGAACTAAATCGCCGCCTATGCTATATTTCTTACAAAACTAAAAATAGGTAATAAAATAAGGAATATGAAAGTTATACAAACGTTTATTTGAATCACATAAAATGCAACAAAAACTTCATTCCAACAGAATATAAAAACTCATATATTATAACATATTTACATATTATAGATATTCAACTAAATAAAAATCACATTTCCTTTCGCTCGCAGTACACTTTTCGTCTGAATTTATTCTCAACGAAAATTTTAATCACATCGTCAAATGAAATCGAATTCGCAGTGTCAGATTCAATTGATAAAACTACTAAATCGTTCAATCTGCTTTCGGACATACTTGAGCATAAGTATGTTTTAATTCGTTTCAAGCATGAGAACGAACGTTCCGAAGAACAATTGCTTACTGCCATTGATTTGTAAATTCTTAAAACTATATCGATATTAGGAAAAATATCAATCAGATTCCGATCTCTAATCCAGTTGCACATATTGTTGGTATTTACATGTTTTTTGTCTTCTAGTGCCAAATACTCTTTGAGGTGCAAGATCTCTTCAACTAGATCGTCTGAAATATCCTGTGAATAAACTTCACATAATTTTAACGCTTCATTCATTATTTCTCCAACAGAGAGTTCGCGAAATTTAAAGAGATCGTAAAAAATTTCGAACACTCTGTCGTACGCACATTTTTGATGGTCCAATTCCGAGATTAATCGATCCACAATTGTAAGGAATACGTTTATTTTGAAATCATCCTTAGCACCGAACAGAACTTCTTCATCATCGTCGCTTTCATCGGTTTCATCGAAATGTCGCTTTCTCTTTCTGGTACGCTTTTCGCTTGCAGTGTAGTTCTGCTTACCAATCAGCGCCTTGGCCTCCTCTTCATAGATTGTGAAGTTCTCACGGGAAGATGAAATAAATGAAATTAAGGATTTGTACAAATCGATGACCAATCCAATATCTGCGTCTTCCTGTTGTAGTTTTTTACTGACTACATTGATGCGATTCACAATACTACTCCAAAAAACAGTCATAAACGCAGTTTCAAATCTGGTCATTCTCTTGATTAATCCTGCTGCTTCTGCCTTCGTAATCGCCTTCTCTGAACTGTCATTTGAGATTGATTTCAGAGTATCGTGAATATCTTTCCAAGACTTCAATAAACCATTGCAGGCATCATCTCTGCATGACCATCTCGTGGACGACAGACTCTTTGGTGTTATTTGTACATCGTTCTTCTTCAGTTTCTCCCAACGCATCGTGGATGCCGAAAAGAAGTTGTAGATTTGTTGCAGAAATGTAAAATAATTTGTAGATTCATTACAGCAACTAGCCGCCGAAGTTCCAACTAGATTCAGAGAATGGGCTGAACAGGGTATAAATTCAGCAAATTTGTTTGCATTCTTAATTCTTGCTTGGAGACCGGTATAGGCTCCTGACATGTTCGCAGCATTATCGTACGACTGGCCTCTACAATCGTCTAAATTAATTTTAAGAGATGCCAAGGTGTTAGTTATAGCAGTGTACAATTCCTCGGTTTATGTCCAGTATTTGGTACGAATGTTAGGAATACCTCTGTTGATGTTCCACATTCTTGGACATATCTCATGACAATCGATAACTGATCTACATGTGAGATGTCAGGTGCTGAATCCACAATTATGGAGAAATATTTAGCTGCCCCTACATTGGCAGATATAACTTCTCTGCACTTCTGAGCCATTATATGTACCACTTCTTCGTACGTCGTAGACGAAAGATAATTTGTTTTACCGCTACCCGGTCTCCCATAATTCTTTAGATGTTCCTTCAAGAATGGATCAAATTCGGCCAATAGTTCCACTGCCATTAAAAAGTTTCCATTGTGACATGATCCAAGAACTTCATCAGAACCTCTCAACGGAAGACCACGACTTGTTAACTTTCTTACGATGACGACAACGCGTTGTAAAACTTCCGTCCAATAATGTTTTTCTTGAGCAATCTCTGCATTTTGTATATTGCTTAAATTCTTATTGGAAACCCTTGCCCTGAGAGCAACCACAGAATTTTTGTGATTTATAGATCGTTCGTGCTGTTCTATGCATTGTTTCAGGTTTTTCCAATCATTGAATCCTTTATCTGTGCAAAATACCCGCTTTGGATAATAAACAAGGCCCACAGTAAATACTACCATTTATTTCAGAATAGATTATCCATTGTCGGTTTGAAACTTCACCATTCTGAAGCTCTCTTTTGAAGATTGTTGAACTCAAAAGACGTGTTTGATCTTTGTAGACTCGTCTTGAATTCTGAAAATCAGAATCTGCATTTTGAGAGTAGCCATTTCGCGCAACAAAATCTATCAGTTCATAATTAACAATCCACTTTGCAGGGTCTTTGTCAAATTTAAAAGATTGAGACGATACTAACGATAATATTGGTTGATCCTTCTTCTCCTCTCGTTCATCATGGTTTTCTGTAGCATCTTCATCTTCACACAAGGCCGAAAGAACACTCGTCTCCTTTGATGTACTGGGTACATTATCTTCGAATTCTTCAATCGGTGGTTGCGGAACACTCTTGGTGAAGAAGGAATCAATTTTTGTAGTTCTCTCCAAGATTTCCTTTTGTTTTCTTTGTTTCTCCTCTGACTTTTTTTTTGTATTCCCATCCGCCTAAACGCTTTCTACCATCTGCCATTTGTACGTATTAGATCTATAAGGTAGGAAAATAAAAGAAAGAATTAAGAAAGAAAACAAACCATAAACAATAAAATTATAGTGTGTTTTGAATGTATTTGGACATTTCTATGATTCTAGTTGAACTCTGATATATGAACATAGGTTGATAAATTATCAATGATAATCACATAGAACTATGTACATAAGAAAACCTATCAACTTTCAACATAGAAAGAATTGCCCCTAATGAAACAGTTTTCCGAAGAAAATACGCTCTTTAAGAGTCTTACAATAACTTGAGATGAATAAAAGAAGTTGATAATAAAAAATACTACAAAAAACTGCGGCAAAACATTACTTCTAATTATTATAATATAATTTTGAAGGGCAATAATTTCATGTATTTTGGTAGAAAAGGATTAATGTATAAATGTGCAAAATATCTTTCGAATCAACACTTTATTCGTTATTATTTAAAATGAAAAATAAGCAAATTAGATGTACTTACAAGTCCGATCTCAAATAATCAATTAAATAATTGGCCTGTATAGCCTGTAGTAGACACTATTTATATTATGGATCACTGTACACTGTACTTTTGAATTGCACATGTAGATTCGAGGGTGTGCGGTGATGTGCACTATGTTGCACTCTAAGTTAATACAATGCAACTGAATTTCGTATAAAAGAAAGAAATTAAAAAATTAAACGTATAACTGTTTTATTCAAACTGATGTATGCTTTAGCTGAGAGTTCAGAGACGTCCGCTCGATCCCGAGTCTCAACCAGAAGTGACGACTCTTTCCAAAATTTAGAAGTCGATCGCATAAAAGTTTTAAGACAAAGGGTCGCATTATACACAAAGGTTCTACGTAATTTACACATACTAATACATATACGTATAGCAAACATAAATGAAAATGAAAACATTCGAGAAAACACTCGAGTCGGTCTCTGAACATGTGATATAATTTTAAGAAAAGTAATAAAATATGTGCGTTTCCGAAAGAGTCATTTACAAGATTTACGAGCGAACTCGCTTCTACAAAATGAAAATATGACTCATTGAGATCATGATCAAATAACACCATGATTGTAGAAAATACAGAATAGAATTTATTCTTAAATATTATAATTAAACACATATCAGTATCAAACAAAAAATACTTTATAAATATGTTTACACGTGCGGCATTTTACGGACATTCTTAAAGGCTCGGCATCTTACGCGCATAATTCTGGTGGCGCAGCACCTTAACCTGTATACCGTGTGCACACTTGTCGGAACAGAGGGTGTTTATTTAAATTTAAAAACTGCGAACGATACTGCAGAAGATGGCGGCCGGCGCTGTCTTTTGCTGCCGTGTGTGCTCCCGCTCTGCGGTGAATCTCGAAACAAGGAGAGAGAGGGGCTGCCGCCGTGCGGCCCATTACCGAGAACCGAGTAGAGAGATAAGAAATTCGGCGAAGTTGATACTCCGTTTTTAGTGGCCACGGAAAAAATTTCCGCCTTCGAAATTTTGCCGCCGTAGGCTATAGCCTAGCTAGCCTATTTAGAAATCCGCCACTGGTGGCATCACTTCTCACACACGATTCTTGTCACACTTAATTTGCCTGTCTTCGCGATTTGCAAAGTCTTTTGCACATTACCCAATATTCATTCTGTCTGTAATTTTTGTGTGTTAACCATGTACAAACCGTTTTTCTTTATCTTAATTAACATAAGTTCTTTTTATTTTGATTTTCCTGTAATTACACTTTTTATCCTTTTTACACTATTTTTTATACACGTATGCGTCTTATTTTTATACACATTTTGGTGTATTTGGTTTTGTGCTATTATGCACACAATCTTTACAAATTAAATAAATTCAAATAATTGATAGTGTTCCTTAAGGGTTGACGCTTTTCAGGGATGGACAGGTCTCACGCACACATCTAACATACGTGTGCACACACAGACAGAGCAGCTGGCGTGATGCACCTGTTCCAACATGAAAGTTTGATCGTTCATATTGCAAGCTAAATTATTATTATTATTAACAACATGAATTACTTATTTATTTTAATTAATTATTTTAATTACTTTGTGCAATGCACAGTACCCTATGCATTTGTACTGTTGCACTATATATACATATATATAGTAATTTAAAATTTATGTTTATATTACCTCAAGATGTTATATTTTTCCTATTCGGAACATGTTTCGAGACCTCCCGTGGTCTCATCTTCAGCCTTCGCGATCTTGCGTCTGGTTTGCGTCTTCAAACCAGACGCAAGATCGCAAAGGCTGAAGATGAGAGCACGGGAGCTCTCGAAACATGTTCCGAATAGGAAAAATATAACATCTTGAGGTAATATAAACATAAATTTTAAATTACTTTATATATATATCAAGAAACGAACTGTAGCAGAAAGTGATTGAATATATATATATATATATCGATGCACTATGCAAGTCTCATGCTTGCAGAATTGTGCCTGTTTATAGAAATTGTGCCCTTGCAAAAGCATGTTTGGTATTCAAAAAGACATTTGATATTAAAATTGGTACTGGTACAGTTTATCAAGAAAAACTACTTTTGTTTTTGTTGCATATACCACACCTTTTATTAAATTTGTATATAAAAAAACATTAATTACGCTGGATATTATGTGAATTATATTTATTTATAAATGTGTTTGTATGTATTACCACAGTAACAGTAATTATTATACAGAAGACAAAACTGGTCAGATTTCAATTGTTCATTTAAAAAATCCCATTGCTTTAAAAATAGTGTGTTTTATAGTTAGTATAGTGTAGCGATTTTCAAATGTTGGTCTACGGGGTGAATCTGGCCTGTGAGATTATCTGGGAAAACCAATTTAATGACCAGTTTAATAAATAAATTAATAGTACAGTATTTTAGCTGGGAATGCTCTTGCAAGAGAAACCTTTGAAAAATTGTTTCACTGTTCATTAACAGTAACATACAGTAATTTCACACCATCTGTTTAATGGAAGGTATGTTTGCTCTAGTCTCTTTTATTTTAATCATATTACAAGATCCAATCAACTTCTGTCCATCTTTCAGCTAGACAGAACAGACTTATTTGTCCTGTGTTTCATCCTGGATTTGTAATTTGTCGAATTTAAATTCAGTTATGTTTAAGTGTTTTTAGCTTGATGTGGGCATTCCTGCTTTAGTGGCTGCAGCCGATTGACCCCAAGTTTTCAATTTGAAGATGAAACAGTGTTTAATATCCTTCTTCTATCTTCTATCCTTGTTTGCTGATAGTGATATTTGAGGTTTCCAATTCCCATATTAGTGGAATGCTGTCTGTCTCTTGGATTTCCAATGACTTTTCTTATGCAGAGGTAGGCCATGTTAGCTGATACTATTGCCAGGCCAGGATTTGTTGTGTTTCCTGAACAATAGATAAAGGTTTTCAATTCATCTGGGTTGTATAATAGAAAGTGGCAGTTACTGCTATATTCCTCAATTATTTTCCCCACGTGGTTCTGGTAGCTATTTATATGTCTGTTTTAAAATTTTGATTAATTTATTTATGCTGTTTGAGAAATCACATACTACTTTTGGTACCTTTTGTCATAGAAATAAAGTCTAGCTTGCACTGACTCATCCGTTGTGAACATAACCTACAAACTCATTTACTTAAGAATGCAAAAGGCTCAGTAATCAAATGTATTGATTGTAAGTATAATAACAGTAAAATCTCATAAAAGGTACCAGTTTTGACATATAAAAACTGAAATATGCGACAGGAAATGTAAAATTTGCTTATTATCGAGTAAACAGTTTGACATTTTATATACTAGTATAATGCTATAATACTTATAACTAATTTACCTCAAGATATATTTTTTCCTTTAGGAACATGTTTTGGGAGATCCTGTTCTCCCATCTTCAGCCTTCGCCATCTTGCTTCTGGTGCAGTATTTGTGTGTTGGCTTCTGGATGTTATTAAGGTGGTTTGTTGGTCTTTGGTCCTTCAATGTTGCATTATTGTGTGTGGTTGTGGTATCTGTTTTTGTATTTTGTGTATTTTCGATGTTGAGTGCTTTGAATATTGTGTCATGTTTTGTATTGATTTGTATTTGTTCTGGTATTAATTTGTTTTGTGTTTTATGTTTGTAAATCTGTAAATTTTCCCAAATGTTCATTATGGTGCCTTTGTGTGGTATATGTTTTATTAGTGTTACATTGGTTATGTCTGGGAGTCATGTCCTGTGTTTATTGCATGTGTGGCTAAATTGGATTTATATATATTTGGTTTTTTGTATGCGTTTAGGTGTTCAAAATAACGTTTTTTCAGCTGTTTTTTTGTTTGTCCTATGTAACATTTATTGCAATCTTGGCATTCAATTTTGTATATACCGTTGGTTGTTGTATTATCTTTGTTGTGTGAGCTATTTAGATTTTGTAATTTATTTTTATTAGTTTTGTATGCTATTTTTATATCTGTGTTTTTAAATAGTTTTGTTAGTTTTGTCATTTTATTATTTATATATGTGAATGTGGCCCATTTGTTGTTGTTGTTATTATTTATGTGTTGTTCAGTTTGATTAATTCTTAATTGTTCAGTTTTTATTTTGTATTTGATTTTATTTTCTATTTTGATCATAGTATTTTTATTGTATCCATTTGCATAACCAATTTGGTATATTATATTTCTTTCTTTGTCAGTTTCTTGTTTGTTTAGGGGTATTTTGTACATTCTGTTAAATAACGAATAAAATGCTGCCATTTTATGTTGTGGTGGGTGGTCAGAATGGTTAGGTATAATGATGTTAGTGGAAGTTGGTTTTCTATATATTGCATATTGTATGTGTTTGTTGTATCTTGTGATGGTTATGTCTAAATAGTTGATTTTGTTATGTTTTTCTTTTTCTTCTGTGAATTGTATTTTGGGATGTATGTTATTGATTTGTTTCAGTATGTTCTCTGCATTTGTGTTTTTGTTATTTGATACATATAGTCCATCATCTACATATCTTATCCATATGCCATCTGGGTCATGTGTTTTTATGATATTTTGTATTTTGGTGTCTATATGTTGTAGGAATATTTCTGCTATTATGCTTGATAATGGTGATCCCATTGCTAAACCTTCTTTCTGTTGATAAATTTTGCTATTAAATTCAAAGTAATTTTGTTTTAGTATTAGTTGGAGACTATTTTTTATTTCGGTTATATATTGTTTGTTTTCATTTTGTTCTATAAGTTTGTTTATTATTATGTCAATTGTTTCTTCTACTGGGATATTAGTGTACATGTTTGTTATGTCATATGATGTGAAAAATGTATTTTCATTTATATTTATTATTTTTAGTTTGTCTATTAATTCGTATGTATTTTTTATGTTATGATGGTTATTTGTTAGATGGTTATTTTTTAGTTTTTGTGCTATTATTCTTGCTATTTTGTATGTAGGAGCTTTTTTGAAATTGATTAATGGACGTATTGGGTTGTTTAATTTGTGTATTTTTATTAGGCTGTTAATTTTAGGTGGTTCTGGATTATTGTTTATATATATGTCTATGTTTTTATTGTTGAAAATGTTTTTATTTGTTTTTATTAGTTTTATTGTTTGTTTAAGATAGTTTTCTGTTGGGTTTTTATCTAGTTGTACGCATTTATTATTGTTGATGAAGTCTTCGGTTTTTTTGATGTAGTCTGTTTTATCAATGATTACTGTTGCTTGACTTTTGTCTGCTTTAGTTATTACTAAATTATTGTCCTTTACTTTATTTTTAATTTCTTTTATTGTTTTATTGTTTTTCTTTTGTTTATCTTTGTTTTTCATTTCGCTAGTGATTATTTTTTTAATTATATGTGTTGCTTCTGTTCTTTTTTCTTCTTGTATATTGTCTTTTATTAGGTTGATGGCAAATTCTGTTTCTACTATTAAATTTTCTAGATTTTTGTTTGCATTTTGGGTTATGTTAGTTTTTGACATATTGTTTAAATATTCTGTTTCTTTTTTGTTAAATTCTGTATTGCTGAGGTTAATGGTTCGAGGGTAAAATGTGTGTTTATTTTTGTTTTTTTGTTCTTGATTTTTGTTTTGTTGTTTTAATGTGTTAAGTTTTTTGTTGATTGTATAATTCTTTTTGTTTTTCTCAAATCTTATTTTATTTTCGATGTTATTTTATTTATTATTCCAAGTGACTGGATGTAATAAACTTGTTAGCTCTAAGTGTAGTTTGTATATGTTTAGTGTTATGCTATTTTTCTTACTGTATAATTGATTAATTTCGTTTTGTATCCATAGCCTTTGTGCTTGTTTTATAGTTTTTTGTGCAGTCATATTTTTGTTGTTTGTGTTTATGTTGATGTATTTAGGTGTTAATTTATGTTTTTGGCATTGTCTATTGAAGTATATGTTTATGTTTGTGTTCATTAGTTGTTTTTTTCGTGTTTGAAATTTGTTTAACAATTTGGTAATGTGGTTATATGGAATTGTGGTTATGTTGTTTGTGTACATGTTAATGTATATTTATGTGAGAGATGATTTGTTATCCGTTATTTGGTAGTTGATTTCACTTATTTGCTATTCACTTCACTATTTTTTTTTTCTTCACTATACACTTTTGTTTTTGCTTTGTTTTATAACCTCACTTTTCGTTATTTTGTTTGTTTTCATTTTGAACACGTTATTTTGAACACCTAAACGCATACAAAAAACCAAATATATATAAATCCAATTTAGCCATACATGCAATAAACACAGGACATGAATTCCCAGACATAACCAATGTAACACTAATAAAACATATACCACACAAAGGCACCATAATGAACATTTGGGAAAATTTACAGATTTACAAACATAAAACACAAAACAAATTAATACCAGAACAAATACAAATCAATACAAAACATGACACAATATTCAAAGCACTCAACATCGAAAATACACAAAATACAAAAACAGATACCACAACCACACACAATAATGCAACATTGAAGGACCAAAGACAAACAAACCACCTTAATAACATCCAGAAGCCAACACACAAATACTGCACCAGAAGCAAGATGGCGAAGGCTGAAGATGGGAGAACAGGATCTCCCGAAACATGTTCCTAAAGGAAAAAATATATCTTGAGGTAAATTAGTTATAAGTATTATAGTATTATATACATCAAGAAAACGGACTGTAGCAGAAAGTGATTTAAACTAGTATAATGGTATAGTGTAAACTCTGTTGTTTAAGTAATACATTCTCTTTTATTTTACTAAAACCCCAAACAATACAGAACTTAAAGTTAGAAGACTAAATATGATTTTAGGTTAACACGCAAAAAATAAAACTTATTTGTATTATACAATACACAACTCCAAGCTTTGGTTACCAACACTGGACTCCCACTACATTACAGAACTACACTGCATTACATACAGTTCATTTTTCTTACCATTTTCTGTCACAAACCAAGCTGTTCTACTAAAAATTATGTTTTGAGACAAGATTAAAGAGACAATTTTGAAAATTAAATTGTTTATGGAGAACAATAAAAGTTAGTAAAAATTTAAAAGCCAAAGGCTGTGACGATTTAATAAGCCTAAATCCCACAAAAATAAAAAAAAATTTTATAATACTAATATTAGCTTTAATTACGAATGAACCCTTCTCCATGCCCCAAACCGGTAGTAACCTGCCGATTTGCCAATGTAGCAGTTAATAAAATTAGATTTGAAAAACTAAATAAATCCGTAACTACCCCTAGTCACATAAAAGAGTAATCAAAGTAAAGAGCGATGTCATTAAGTTGTAAGCGAATTAAAGGAAAATAATTAATAATAAGTGAGAACTACTTTTCGCGCTGAGAAGCTACCCGCGCGCGGACAGCCTCTTCACCCCTATAGTTAGCCAGTTCAGTTGTATCTCAGACTCCGCTGCTGATACAGCGTACAAAAGTATGTAGTCAATATAAAAACCTGTAAACGAGGAGAAGCTTGAGTGAGATAGACGGATGATGTAAAAATGTCGAAAATGACGTGAGCGTATGACAATGACATCTCTGTAACAAACTAACATCACCTAAATGTGATGTTAAACTTCTAACATGTAACTGTTAACCGTAAGTAATATGTGCGGTACAACAATGTGAATACCAGTGAAAGTTACAACCCAAAACCTACCACAAGAATCTACAGACCCAGCAGACGACTCATCTTTAGGAATGACAGCAGATTTCACCAAAACACGATAGCCAGAAGATCTCCAAGACACCCTGCACAACTGATAGAAGCGCCGATTCGCCGACGATGTTACACACAGGTGACACGGAAGTTCAACTTCCGTGGTTCAGAACTTAACTTAAAATAATACATGATAGACACTTAATTAACCAATGAAAGTAAAGTAAAACACGAAACTCTGACTTAATTACCATAAAATTGTAATTTCATGCTTAGTAATAATATGTGTTAAGTTTAATGGTTTTATGAATATAACACGTTAAAGTTAAATAAGCCCATTTTTCAGATGGCACAAAATAAAGATTATAATTTTAATATCATATACTGAAACAAACTACTCGGATCCGAGGGCAGTACAAGCTATGTTAACTCATTAATTATTCTAATTCTATTTGTACAAGAGGTGCAAATGTTTTCATTTTTAATATACTCATTACTAAAAATTTTCGCAGATGTTAAAACATTATGTAATAAAGAGTTGTCATGGTCCAAAAAGGTGAGTGAATAAATCTACAAACCCCTGTCAATATTCCTCAATTCACGGGATCCTATTTAACATTTGTTTACATTCCAGTTATTTATGAGTTTGTTAAGATTATGGCAGCCTGTTTAATTGACCTGAGCCAATTAACCAGGTTCCCGATATTATAACGACGAGACGTTATAAAATGCGCCACTCTGCTTGTTTTTGTTTTAATGCGCCAGTGACAATAGCAAAATAAAATACGTTACTGTGCTGTTGTCATTTAATATTTTGTAGAATTATTCACTCTGTTAGTTTAACTACCGTGTTAATTTAAATTACGCAACTCTCCCTTTTGCGTGTAGTGAAATAAGAAGTCTTTATTGTTAATCCTTAATATTTAATAGTAAGTAAAAAAAAATAAATTAATTTGAATTAATCAAAATACGAACTCGTATTACAATAATAAAATTATAAATTAGGATAGAGAGAAAATTATAATAATTATTACGCAACATAATATAAGTAAGGATATTTAAATATTTAAATGTAGTAAGCCCAGGGTTTTTCCTGTTCGAAAATTCATTCCCCAACTTGTCGGTTTGACGACAATCTCGGACAGGAAGATAACCTGTTACTGCCTGTACGAAACAATCCCATTGTTACAAGCTGCTAAGTCGAGTTAGACAATACACCACCTCCCTCTATTGTCTGATACAAAGTGTTTGACCCCCTTTGCCCAGTAACAACATATTTTAACCATATGTTGAAAAGTAAAATATGGCTGTGTGAGATTTCTCTTCTCTCTCTCTCTGAGGCGAGATTCGATTCTCTCGTATCACCTATTTGTAAATATCTCTCATGTATTTAAATGTTTACAACAAATTAAAGATAGTAAAGTAGAGTGTTTAGTATAAGTAGAATAAGGAGTGTATAAGACTTAGCATCTTAAAAACATGGCTCAATTCAATCCAGATTTGTTGTTAAAAGACGAATTATGCTATAAGGCACTGTTGCGCGGTCTCCCTTACGTGAACGTAACGGTCGCGGAACTACGCAAAACGTAACGCGAAAGTAGGCCAGATACACCCGCACAGTTAGGTCGATTAAGGGAAATAGATCTTGATAGCGAAAGAGAAACATGTTATGCGAAGTATAGGGAATTGACGTCAATATCGCAAACCCTCCACGACGAAAAATCACCCGCTATAATCTTACGTACCGCACACAGAATAGAGCATTTAACCCGCCGGATAAATAATTTACTGAACTGGCCCAAAGTTACTGTAATTCCCCCAGATGTGCAAAAATTTGCTGATGAAGCATTACAGCAATTACCCACAATAATAAGAGAATTACGTAGAAAGTCCGACTCATTTAAAATGGAGGAAATTGAAGAAGCTCTGACGAAATTATATATCTCCCTATTTCAATCACCTACCCCTAGAACAGAGACCCACTACCGTGAATTTCGAATCCCCCCCCCGGTATCAAGCATAGAACCGAGTAATGATCAGTTACTGAATAGGAACGTGAATACCCTACCGATAGCTGAAGCATCACTTCCCAATGCCCTCCACAATCTCACTAATAAGTATGCGTTACCACCCTCAGCGATGACAAATCAAGCATCTGGACCTCCTAGAATAACACCCCACGTAAACTTTAGTGCGGACCTCTACGGAAAGATAGGTCACCCCGTAGAAAAAATTCTATCAGAAATCCCATACACCGATGGATTGAGTATCACCAAACTATTAGCTTTCATAAAATATCTGCTACAAATAAAAGACTTACAGCAACTAAGCGATTGCCAAATATTACAAGTCCTTCTGCCCAAAAGTAGACCACCATTAAAAGATCGTGTACTGGAGTCATTAAGCTCTCAACATCCAGTAGAAGAATTCCATACTACTCAGATAAGACATTTTATTCCAACGGGAATGTACGAAGAGCTGAAACGAAAGACAGTATTTCGAGTACAAGGAGCTCACGAGAGACTCGCCCACTATATCGCTGACATAAGAGAAGCTTCACGATTACTGCAAGTAAACTGGAACGAAAAGCAGTTAGTAGAAACAATCTTGGTAGGATTATCCCCGGAAGAGAGATCTCGCTTAGCACTTATAAATAAGCCCAACACGTTCGCAGAATTAGAACAATGCAGTATCCATTCATCCAACGTATGGTATTCGGATAGGAACCGACGTGCGTTACTCCCCCAGGTACAACGTAGAAATGAAACACAACTCTTGGTATCAGAGACAAGAACACACCGTGATAGGCGACCATTTCGAATTCCTGCAACTTCTCACTACCTAGATGACATAGTAATCTACAGCGAATCTATGGATCAACATCTTCATCATTTACGTGAAGTATTATCACGATTAAAGAAAGCCGGATTAACAGTAAACCCATGTAAAGTAAATTTTGCCGTTAAACAATTTTCATTTTTAGGTCACATAGTAAAGGCCGACGAAAAAGTAAGTATAGACCCAGAACGCACCCGTGCTATCAGAGAATTTTTACCACCACGGGATACGAAAGGAATAGCCCGATTTTTGGGAATGATAAATTACTTACACAAGTATATCCCTCACCTAGCTGATATAGCAGCTCCGTTGAACGCATTAAGAAAAAAAGGAGCGAAATTTGAATGGACTCCACAACACCAATCTGCATTTGAAAAACTGAAAGAAAGCATAATATCACCCCCGGTATTACAATTAGCTGATTTTACTAAACCATTTGTAGTACAGACAGACAGTTCAAGTGTAGCACTAGGAGCAGTAATATATCAGGATGTAGATAATTCTAGATTACCGATCAGTTATGCCTCACGAACTCTAACCGACCAGGAAAAGAAATTCTCCGCATACGAATTAGAATGTTTAGCTGTAGTATTCGCATTTAAGAAATTCAAACCCTTTTTAGAACATAAAGAATTTCTGTTAGAAACGGATAATCAAGCCTTATCTTGATTATTAAATCACCCTAAAGAGTTAGGTCGTATCGGACGATGGGTATTGAGATTAAATTGTTACAAGTTTAAGGTACAACACATTCGTGGCACCCAAAATGTAGTTGCCGATACACTGTCCCGTATGTTCCAGCCGCCTAATAAAATATCCGAAAATAAGGAAAGTGGTGAAACATCGATTATCAATACGCTAATTACTGAATTCCCCCTTGCATTTACTGATATAGCTCAGTATCAACAACAAGACCCGTATTTAAATACAATAGTAGAACAGCTAGATAAAGGAAATAATTCAGAAAAATATATATTGAGTAAGAGAGTATTATGTTATAGAGTAGCTAATGGAAAATCCTTGAGAATAATTGCCCCGGATATTATTAAACCTATGCTTATGGAATACTACCACTCATCCACCATTGGAGCACATATGGGAATAAATAAAAAATACATCGCATTCGAAAAGAATATCATTGGGAAAATATGAACAGCGAGATAGCTAAATTCGTAAAACACTGTAAGTTGTGTGCACTGAGCAAGCCAGCGAGAAACAGCCACATAGGAAAATTAATCTCGGAGACTCCCACGACACCCTTTTCAAAAATTTACTTGGACTTTTCTGGCCCCTACCCACGTTCAAAATCAGGTAATACCATGCTACTCATTTGTGTAGACTCATTTACCAAATTCGTCTGGATGTATCCCATGCGACGAGCGTTAGCATCTACCACTGTGAAGATTTTGCAAGATAGATTATTTAAAGACTTCGGTACACCAGTGCATCTAGTGTCAGATAACGGACCCCAGTTTAAGTCCAAAGAATTCAAGGACATGTGTTTCAGACTAGGCAAAGACCACATTACCGTTACAGAGTATCGTCCACAAGGTAATATAGCTGAGAGGTATTTGCGAAACCTAAAACCTGCTTTAATAGCCTACCATGCAAACGACCATACCTCTTGGGACCAGAACCTCTCCTGGATGCAATTTGCCTTCAACTCAGCATATCATGAAGGACATAAATCGACACCCTTTGATTTGTTGTATAAATATAAACCGAATCACCCATTATCCACAAAGTGGAAAATACATGAATTACTACCCCACGAAATTAGTGGTATAAATATAAAAAAGATATGGAACGAAGCTCGCGCTAACTTAAGAGTGAACTTGAGAAAATCGCGAAAATATCACGAGCGGGATAGTAAAGAAGTAAAGTATCAAGTCGGAGACTTAGTGATGTACAAAACTCACCCTACGAGTAGTGCAGTTGATAAGACCACCTCCAAACTATCTTACCGATGGTGTGGCCTTACAAAATTTACAGGTACTTAACTCCCGTAACCGTAGCACTGTATGAACCCACTACGAATAAATATGTACGTAGAAGTCATGTTTCCCAGATAAAATATTATCACGGAAAGAAAAATGCTAGTGAGCAAGAAAATAAATGAAGTAGAAAAGGAAAGATGTATTAAGACGTATATTTGCTATATTGTAATTGAGTCACTACTTAATTACCAAATCGTATAAATAGGAATGAGGCCTGATCAACCTTAGATCCTGTTCATCGAGATGTTCATCGAGAATAAGAAAAGTAAGAAGTCAGCTGACACAGAATATAAGTAACGTTACTTTACAATTACTTTACAAATACTTTACAATTACTTTACAAGTATTTTAATAAAATGATTCAACGAAATCCTTGAAAGAGGAAAGGAAACACAGTAAGGATGTGAAACCTACTCTGTGAAGAGTAACTCCATAACAAGAGTAAGAAAAAGCTAAAGAAAAACCGGTAGTAGTCTTAAGTAGTAGAATTAAGATGAATTTTGTGTATTTTATATATTTTATGAACTTTGAATTTTATGTATTTTAAGTATTAGTTAATAAGGTATTGTATTTCTTGCTAATAGTAAATAGTGAATTGAGAGTGATTCATGTACCTCATGAGGAAGTTGTTAAAAGAGAGAAAGGAATTTCACACAGAAATTCCGAGCATACTCCCAGTGCAATTCTAAACTATTTCCCCGTTGAAAACACATCGGTCCCTGACCCTGTGTCTTCTGTAAGTGGAGGAGTATGTAAAGATTTAATAAGCCTAAATCCCACAAAAATAAAAAAAAAATTTTATAATACTAATATTAGCTTTAATAAGGTACGAATGAACCCTTCTCCATGCCCCAAACCGGTAGTAACCTGCCGATTTGCCAATGTAGCAGTTAATAAAATTAGATTTGATAAACTAAAAAAAAATCCGTAACTACCCCTAGTCACATAAAAGAGTAATCAAAGTAAAGAGCTATGTCATTAAGTTGTAAGCGAATTAAAGGAAAATAATTTTTCGCGCTGAGAAGCTACCCGCGCGCGGACAGCCTCTTCACCCCTATAGTTAGCCAGTTCAGTTGTATCTCAGACTCCGCTGCTGATACAGCGTACAAAAGTATGTAGTCAACATAAAAACCTGTAAACGAGGAGAAGCTTGTGTGAGATAACCGGATGATGTAAAAATGTCGAAAATGACGTGAGCGTATGACAATGATATCTCTGTAACAAACTAACATCACCTAGATGTGATGTTAAACTTCTAACATGTAACTGTTAACCGTAAGTAATATGTGCGGTACAACAATGTGAATACCAGTGAAAGTTACAACCCAAAACCTACCACAAGAATCTACAGACCCAGCAGACGACTCATCTTTAGGAATGACAGCAGATTTCACCAAAACATGATAGCCAGAAGATCTCCAAGACACCCTGCACAACCGATAGAAGCGCCGATTCGCCGACGATGTTACACACAGGTGACACGGAAGTTCAACTTCCGTGGTTCAGAACTTAACTTAAAATAATACATGATAGACACTTAATTAACCAATGAAAGTAAAGTAAAACACGAAAGACTGACTTAATTACCATGAAATTGTAATTTCATGCTTAGTAATAATATGTGTTAAGTTTAATGGTTTTATGAATATAACACGTTAAAGTTAAATAAGCCCATTCTTCAGATGGCACAAAATAAAGATTATAATTTTAATATCATATACTGAAACAAACTACTCGGATCCAAGGGCAGTACAAGCTATGTTAACTCATTAATTATTCTAATTCTATTTGTACAAGAGGTGCAAATGTTTTTATTTTTAATATACTCATTACTAAAATTCTTCGCAGATGTTAAAACATTATGTAATAAAGAGATGTCGTGGTCCAAAAAGGTGAGTGAATAAATCTACAAATCCCTGTCAATATTCCTCAATTCACGGGATCCTATTTAACATTTGTTTACATTCCAGTTATTTATGAGTTTGTTAAGATTATGGCAGCCTGTTTAATTGACCTGAGCCAATTAACCAGGTTCCCGATATTATAACGGCGAGACGTTATAAGGCGAGTTTTGTTACACAGTGGTATATTAACCAACCTTACTTTGAATTGTGCATTGCTTCCTTCGGGGGTGTAAAATAAAAATCTGTAAAACTTTTTGTGTATACTGTGTGCACATGCATGAGTGTGTGTATGTATGCAAGCATGTATATGTGTGTACTCCTGTTAACTTGACAATGTAATATTTTATCAACAGGGACAACAGTTTAACCAATAAAATTGCTATGCCACTTCACATTTAATAATTGAATGACTGTAAGCTCTAGCATTGCTTTGGCACTGCACAGTGTATTGACTATAAGCGTATCATTTTATTTATTCCATTTCAATCTATGAATCTAAAACAGTTTTGTTTAACTGTTTTCTTTGCTTTTTGGCACATTTACACACTTATTTGGAATACTGCGTGTCTTACATTTTGATTACCATTTCTATATCTTGCATCGTTAATTGCAGAACTACCTAACTATATGAAAAACATTAATGGTAAATGGTTTAGTCTCAAAAAAAAATTCAAATCAAATGTGTCTGTGATTTGCTATATTGTAAGACAGTGTTATAAAAAAGTTTATTATGATGTATACTTTTTTTTAACTTTCTATGCAAGAACATAATTCTTGAAGAAGTTTACATGTAATACCCAGTTTGATATTTTACCTAACCCTGAACCAATACCGATGCAGTCTGACAACACTGTAATAAAAAATGTATGCATGTGCTTTATTTTTTATGTGTATTATAATGATGTTTATTTATGTCTGTAGTTACTCGAGAACATATTTAAATAGCTATGGCTATATTAATGTGGAACATAATGCAATGAATGAATTTATTACATCATTAGGCAAAGTCAGATATCGTTAATTATTTGACAATAATATGAATACAGTAATCTTTCATTTGTACGTTTTTCAAGGGACTTCCAGTTCTCCAATTTAATGGCATGATTCAAGTTTCCCACATGTCAATTATTAGTTCACATATTTCCTTCATTACTGAGTGCCCTCCGTTTTTATTAATTCAGCAACAATACCGTCTTCACTGCCTGGATGATTATTTTTTAATTTTTGAATATCCGCTTAAATCCAGTACCAAACTGTCCAGTTCTTTCCTGCAATTCACTACGTAATAAGGAGTATTCTCTTTTGTTAATCTGTCCTTGTCCATGCCATCTCACTTCCTGTAATCCTACTAAGTCATGTAGTGCCACACCAGGATAATACAGTGTGAATTCCTATCTATTTCTATCTGTTTGGTCCTTTGTCACTTTTCCTCTATAAACCCCGAATTAACCGCTCATCCTTTCTTGACCAAAACTTCCAATTTGAGTTTACCCTGGGACTTTCCCTTCACGTGAACATCGGGTAATTATTAGACAACATGATACCCCGGCATCTGATGGTGGAATAATCTTAGATGTGCATCAGCTAATCAGACAGAGTAATAGACAATATAGATGATGACACCGTGTACTTGGTGGGAGTAGTCAAGGGGTAGAGAGAGGGCCTGCATAAAATCTAAGGTTCGTCACCGAGAGAAACTCTCTGTCACTCTCTGTTCGCTTCGCGAAAGGCTCACCACTCACTGTAAAGTCATAGTAGTTAATTTTGGTAAATTTCCTTAATTTCTCAGATCTCTTTAATTGTGAGATTGAGAGACTGGTGGTATACTGTGGTAAAGATGAATTTGTTTTTGTTGAAAGTAAAATTACTTAAAAGTAAAGATTTTTAGAGATAAATTGAATTAAGAGAAAGAAACGTTTTTGATATTAACTGAAGATATGAAATACGGAGATAATCAATCTTATTACTGGGATATTTTATAATTATTAATTCTTTGTTTTTTTTTATTTTAGTGCGTGTAATTTTATTTACTCTTTAATGATTGTTTAATCATTTTTGTGGAGACAATAATTCCAAGAAATTCGTGCATGGGAAATAGTCATAGAAAGAGATGTAGCGTAGAACGTTTTATGAAAAATTGTAGAAATTTTGGGTTACCACCGGGGCAAATTGTTAGTAGAGTACCACCAGGACAAATTGTTAGTAGAGACCTTGTAACACCTGACCTTCTCATGAAAGAGGGTACGCGTGTCTGTGCAATCACAGCATACTCTCAGCACAATCCACAGAATACTAGCTTTACACAATCTACAAATTCCAGTTTGGCAAATTCATCTGTTTCGCCTGTGGCAGTGCCGGATCTAGAGGGGGGCAAAAGGGGGCAAGCGCCCCGGGCGGCAAAACGAGCTGTAGGTAAAAATTAAAAAACTAAGAAAATTTTAAAATCACCGATTGAAATTAAATAAAAAAATTTAATCGGTCATAACAGGCCACCGAAATTTGTAAAAAAAAATTTGGCAGTCGGGGGACTGGCCGACAGAAGTGAAAACTTCAAAAATTATAAATATAAAAAAAAGTTGGGTGCGTGTACCTATTAACGCGCGTTAGAAGTTATACACGCATTTGAAAAACAAATGCATGTATTTAACTAAGAACCGTTTTATATTCCGATTATTCGGTCATACGGTTAATTTACTTGCACTTATTTAATAAACAAGAAAAGAGAGCTGTCTCTGGTATATTCGGGCCTCGACACCGAGTATACCCGAACGTCGGTCTCGGCTCGAGAGTCGAGTAAACCCGAACGGTAGCGTAACGAAATTGTAAGTTTTCTCTCATGGACTCTCATGCAAACAAAATGTGAGTGAGTCATCCTCTTCCCCTCTTCCGCTCCCCATTTCACCAAAAAAACAAAAATATCACGCCACTGTCAGTCTCCAGTTGCAGTCAGTAGTGATCGGGAAGTGCGTGTAATTGTTTATGCGAGTTAGTGAGTTGAATATTGCAGTCCGTGTTTAGTGACCCAGTGAAAATAAATTTATTTCAGATATATTCTATTCGTTACAATCATTATCATTATCATGTTACCTCGAAAACGGCTGTCGGGGGCTGAGTATAGAAAGATAGCTGAATTACGTGCTAAAAAAGCGAAACAAAGTGCTAAAGCGATGTCTAGTTGGCTAAAAAAGTCTACAGAGGACGCTGACCCTGACGGATTAAAACATGAAAACCAGTCTGATTCAGATTATCAAGGTGAAGATGAAGCTAGCGTAGGCTTCGTAGAGCCTTTAACTGTAACGACTCTTGCAGAACCTATCGATGCGGTCCTATTCGATCCTTCAAAGCCTAGCTGTTCGAATTTGGAAGACAGGCCAGTTGAAAACTACCTCCATATTAATAGTTCAACTGCAGAAGAATCTGTATCAAGCGTGACATTGAAAATTGATCCGTCTGAACCAAGAACTTGGCCTACTCATGACAAAATCAATGACAGTGTTCGTTGTTTTTTAAGCGCTGAGACGACAAAATTGGTAACAAGTTTTCCCAAATGCATCGAGTTTCAGTCAACAGAAAGGGAAGGTCGATACTTAACAAATTCAGCTTGGTACAAAGAGTTGCTCAACAACGAGAAAGTTAAAAGGACTTGGTTAATGTATTCTAAAAAGGACAACGCAATTTTTTGTATTCCATGTAAGCTGTTTAAGAGCCCTGAAACTTTAAAACCGGGAATGTACTCATTACAAACAAGCGGTTTAACGAATTGGAAAAAAGCGTTAGAAAAGCTTTGCCAACATAAAATTTCAAAACTGCACAAGGAAAATTTTGTTAAATGGAAGACCTTGATTAAATCAATGAACAATGAAAATTTCGGCATTAGCAGTCAACTGGGAAATGCTATTGAAAGTGAAAAATTAAAATGGAGGGAAATGTTACGTGTAATTATTGATGCTATCCTCTACCTGGCATGTAACTCTCTTCCACTTAGAGGCACAATAGAAATAGAAACTCAAAGTAAACTGACAATGTCGTTTACTTCTAAAGAGCAGGGCAATTTTTTGAACCTGATTGTTTTTCTCTCGAAACACAACGCAACTTTGAAGGCAGCATTGGAGGAACGAAAAAAAGGGCAAGTGTCTTAACTTTCCAAGACAGTACAAAATGAAGTAATTGAAATGTTGGGTGACTGTGTCCGGAATAAAATACTCAACGATGTTTTGCAAGCTAAGTATTATACAATAACGTTTGACTGCACCCCAGACGTTTCTCATACAGAACAAATGAGCCAGGTCATTCGCTATGTTACGAAAAACAACCAAGATGAATATGAAGTTATAAAAAGCTTTATTGATTTTTTAGATGTTTGTGGGAAAACAGGTGAATATTTGACAGATACTATTATTAGTAAATTAAAAAAAAAGATGGATTAGAAATAAAAAACTGCCGTGGCCAATCGTATGACAACGGTTCAAACATGAGTGGTGTCTACAAGGGTGTACAAGCAAGATTTCAAGAGACTAATCCAAGGGCTGTGTATGTTCCATGCATAGCCCATTCTCTGAATTTGGTTGGACTGAATGCATCGTCAGTTTCTGCTGAAACTTCTAACGTGTTTGGAGTGGTTCAAAGACTTTATACATTTTTTGTATCTTCACCTCAAAGGTGGGAAATAATGAAAACTAATACTAAAACTAACTTAAAAGGAATAAGCCAAACTAGATGGTCCGCTAAGTCTGAAGCTGTTCATGCACTTGTTAAAAACATTGATGGAGTGATTGAGGCTCTAAAAGTGCTGAAAGAAATCCACCTGAAACAAAGTCAGAAGCAGAAAGCCTCTTACATGCTGTTCTCAACTTCCGATTTCTCTTGTATCTGGTAGCATGGGCCGAACTATTGAAAGAAGTTAATAAAGAAATTCAAAAAATGACGTAATTCTTTCGAAGTCACTTGATATGCTAAAAGGCTTGACAAAGACGATGGAACGTTTGAGGAAAGAACCAAATTTGTGGTTACAAACTGCTAAAGAAATTGCAGAACGTATCGGCGTGGAGCCAACTTTGACATCACACAGGAATCCTAAAAAGAAACGCTTGCCAGGGGAAATTATGGAAGATCAGGTGAGGTCATTTTCCCTTGAAGAAAGATTTTTCCATTCTATAAAAGAAGTAATCGATGTAATAACGACTGAGTTGAAAACCAGGATGGGAAGTGTCAAAAACCTCAACGAGAGTTTTTCATTTCTGACTGGGAGAGGTCTACGGGAACTCACTGACAAAGACTTGAAAACTCGATCAAGAAATTTGGCCATTGCATATCCAGAAGACTTAAGTGAAGATGAATTTCCCATTGAGGTATTGGTATTTCGAGACCACGTAACTGAAACAGACTCCAAAGAATTCAATGCACTTGACCTACTTAATTTTATTCAAAAGAGGGATCTTTGCGACGCATTCCCCAATGTTTGTGTCGCATTGAGGATTTATTCTACCCTTCCAACAACATCTGCTGGCTGTGAAAGAAGCTTCAGTAAACTGAAATTGATAAAAAACTATTTAAGATCTTCGATGTGTCAAGAGAGACTATCTAACCTTTCAATATTATCCATAGAAAGTGATATTGCTAATTCAATTAATTACAAAGATGCAATAAATTCATTTGCTGAAAGAAAAGCAAGAAAAGTGCCACTTTAAATTAGTACTAATAAAAGTGTACAGTTTATATTATTAAAACAAATCAAAACTCAAAATTAAATTAAATTTGTTTAATCTGTTCAGTTACATAAACTAAACAAATTTAAAACAACATAGTGAAATTATTTTCAAGAGTGTTTTTATACTGAATTGGTATATTTTATAATGTTTACATCTCACAGAATTTTGAAAATTACCATTTAACGAGGCTATACTAGAGAGGGTAAAGTTGATGAAAATATACAACGTTATGTATTTTTCTTTAAAAAGTATTGGAAAATAATTAAAACTTAATTAATAAACCCAATGTTTTAAATTCTGTAAATAAATTTCTGTACATATTATTTATAAAAAATCATTTTTTCCCTTTTCACTCGAAACGCAAATTTTAGACGTTTAACAGTTCAAAATATGGAGAGGGTGGAAAGGGCGGCAAAATTTATCTTTGCCCCCCAAAGAAAAAACCTAGATCCAGCACTGGCCTGTGGTCCAGTCTCATAGTGTTAATAAAATTCCAGAACTCGAAAGTACAACGCCTTTTTCAGACCCTGTTATATATGACGTTCCTAAAAGAATTAAATTACTGCTAGATATATTTACTATTTACTAATAACAGACCCTGACGTGTTATTGGAAGGGTGGGGGAGGCTTTTAAAAACATTAGTACAGAGACTCATCGAACGTCACATTAACGGGCATTCGAACTATACCAACAAAGCCAATGTTGTACAAGTCAAAATAATAAAATTAGAAATCAAGTTTTCGCAGATAACACTGAGCATACATTTTTGTGGGTATTGTGGATGTTTTGCTAACAGAGATAATTTATATCTGGAACAACAAGAGCTGTAGCTTTTCCTTGTTTTGGTGTTTAACTGGATGCTGTCCAGATAACAATACTGTATTAAATAATATTTGTTAAGTTATATTTGAATAAAATGACGACCACTGCAGAAGTACAAGAGCTCAGGCAGAAGGCAGAGGAGCAGCTTATGGCACAAGCCCAAGTGGCTGCAGCTGCTGCTACAAGAAAAGTTAAAGATTTATTGACCACTAACCTCATTGATGTATGGCACGGCGACTGTCCGGTTTCTGTTACTGAATTCTTTGATAATGTCGATAGAGCCGCCAAGATCAGAAACTAGATGGAGGCTGACAAGGTATCAATTTTAAAGTTAAAGGGGTCAGCTGCTCTCTTTCTAAACAGTAATCCACAGATTAAGAATGAAACTATTACTTTCAAAGAATTGAGAGACTAAATACAACTACTGTATTATATTAACGACTCTGAACACAAAGTTTTTTATAAGTAAAAACATAAACTTTTACCTTAATTTAAATGCCTGGAGAAATCAAACAAAAGGAAAAATTTAATTAAGAAAGTTGTGTTAGTGGATATACAGTAAAACCTCGATCATCCGGCCCTTGTTGATCCGGATCTCCGGATAATCTGGACCAGATTTGTAGACTTTTTTTTATTTAATGTTCACATTAGATAATAATTTTTAACTATGATAGCAAGACCGTAACTATAAGTGTGCCGAGTTTGGGAATAACTCGGCTATTTCCTAGTTAATTATGTGACTGTCATTGCGGGGCTTGTTAATTAATTATCTTAGCCGAGCCGCTGCGTTATCATTACTTTGCTATGCCGATCCACGCGCGCTCTATGGGGACCGCTACGTAACGTTTTTCCTGTCGCTGTGCTGAGCAGTTTTCGTCAGGCAGCCGAACGCAACTCATCTACCATTCTCCCGGCGGCTACCAGTTTGAATTTTGTATGCTGATATCTACTATGCTTAGATAATCTCTACGCGACTCTCCGGTAAGTGTGTTCAAGGTACCTTACTTATTATTTAATAAAAAGAAGTGTAATTTAACTTAAATCAACGCCGATGCAGGGCGATATATATACGTGGAATCGCCACGTGGCAAGCGCGGGTTAAATTCTGATTATTCATGTCTTGAACGTTAACACTGGCTGAGTTAAAGTATTTACAAAGTATTTATAAAGTATTTATGACTGTATATTTTTTCCAATTATATCAGGTGGGGCGTAAGAAAATGTATTATTAACTAAATGTAGATGTATATGAAAATGTATATGTATTATGAACCTGTTTAAGTTTGCAAGTCATCTCGAAATTGTAATAAGGGATTAAGTTGAACAGTCTATGAATAGCTAGTTATTTAATTCTAAATTCTGTACTGAGGGTAATTTCAATGCATTCTTAAATTTCCAAAATTTTCTTTTAATCTGAGCATGTGGTAGTGTGTGAGTTATGCTGGAGTCTAGGGGTATTGTGAATTACGTAACATTTTAGTAATTGCCCATATATATAATTGTCCAGGGTTCCTGATCTAAGCCGATTTCCCGATTCACTCCAGCTGGTGGCCGATCACCTGCCACCAATGGCATTAAACGAGTGATTCTGTGCCATCGGGAGGATGAACTGGACAACACACCACAATTACCTCAGGTTTCGTGCCGGATTATACCAGGTGACATTTAACCCTTTAATAAGTATTCTTGGCCTCTACAATGTAGAACATCTGATACTATTCCTGGAACAGCTCCAGTTAAAGTTTTGTGAGTGCATAAGTCCAGCGGGACAGTTAGTGCTTATAAATTTTGTCAGCTTTATTTTTACAAACGCTTACGCCCCCAGAGTAAGTGTAAACCCAGACGGGGTCATGCGTCACCGTATTTTGCTGCTAAATTTTCTCTTTTTGCAAAAGTATGCGTAACGTAATGTTACTGATTTGTAGGGCTGTTAATTATGCTTGCATGGGTGCCGGGGTACTTGATTGGGCATTTTCTTGATGGTATCCATAGATCTATATGGGTTTTGCTTTTTGAGATTATTTAAAGGTTTGGGGGGGTGTCTTGACCTGTCATCATCACCTGTCGGTGCGGTCATCCACAGGTTTCGGACTTGTTAAATTTTGTTACATCTGGTTAGGCGCATGGCCTTGCCTGAGGTCAACCCAATTCTGTATGAACACCTCAAATGTGTTTTATTAGGGTCTGATGTTATAAATTTTTTTTAATTAAAATTGTTATTAGATATTTTATAAAATTTATGTTAACCATGTAATAATTCAGTAATAAGTGGATTTTCATCATTTTCTTACTGCCATAGCCAGTGTACTAATTGTTGAGTGGTTAATATGAGCACACTACCGAGTCTTACTTTTCAATCATAAATTTTATGATACATTTTATAAGGCCGTGCAGTCATGTTGACCTTGCTATGGCACATTCCTATCTAGGGGAACTTTTCTAAATTTTGCATACTTGTAATAATTTTATTGGGCGTAACTCAGTCATAATCTGACGTGTTAATAGATTTGTTTTTTTAATGAAAAGTTTTTAAAGCAGGCTGGGCACTTTACCTGGTTACAGTAGTTTGGGATGGGGGTCTTGGTCACGGATACTGGGGGTTATATTCTTCTGAGGCATGGTGAAATGTATATATATATATATATATATAGGCTGCCTGCCAGGTGAACATGTGTGTGTGGTATATGTGTATAGATATGTGTGCTATGTGTATTCATGTAACTATATTGATTGATGTTATTTATGTGTATTTATGAAAAATTATTATGATGATGTTTACATATATTATAATTACAGTATATGATGTTACATGTATATATTTTCAGAAGGTTGTAATGCCAGGGAGTAGAAGTTTGTAATGAGATTCTTTTAATTCTATGAAGGTTATATTGAATACTTAGAGTTATACTTATAAAGTTGCTTGAAATTGCTAATAAAAAATTGTTATTGTTGTTTAACAACCGAGTTTAATTGCAAGTCCCGTTACGCTGGACCCAGCGCATTTTTGGCTTCTCTAGGCCCTAGGCCTAGTTTTAAATAACTAGTGGCCCCTCTTTCAAAAAAAAAAGGTGTTTTTTTTATAAAGCGTAAAAGTTGAAAGAGGGGTTACATAAGTACGCCAAATATTCGCTTTTTAGTTTGATTCAATGTACAGTTCCTGCATAGATTGTACAATAAATTATGGTTATACAGGAAAATGTAATTCAAAAAAGCAGGATACAGAATCGCTTACAAAACTACTAACAAAACAGAACACACACTATCAAAACACACACACAAAGCACAAAACAAATTCGATCTACCCGGTGTTTACAAGCTAAATTGCTCAAATTGCAACAAATTCTACATAGGCCAGACAGGACGTAGCTTCAAACAGAGATACATTGAACACACAACGGCACTCCACTCCACTACAGAATCCACCTTTGCAAACCATCTCATTGAAGCAAACCACACATACAAAAACATCGACAATAACATGAACATTCTACACGTACACACAAAAGGCCGAAAACTAGACACTCTAGAACAATTGGAAATATACAAACACACGAAAACAAATAAAAACGACATCCTGAACGAACAGACACAATTAAAATCGCACGCATTATTCGAACATGTCTCACCCCACACACACAACATCGATCTTTCGAACTTCGATTCCGTCGCCCACAACAGGACGGACAGCGCTACCAGCGACAACCTCTGAAGAAGCCTTTTAAAGGTGAAAACCGGTTCAGGTTGTAAGGTAAAACTTTGTTATAAAAATCTTTGTGTTCCGAGTCGTAAATATAATAGTTGTATTTAGTTAAGTAACGGACACGTCATGGACAACAAAATCCAAGAATTGAGAGACATATTTATCAAACGATTCAGGGTAAAGCAACTGAATGAATTCCACTACGTTGCCTTACAAAACGCAACTCAACATAAGAATGAGACTCCAGAGATGTTTGCCGATCATTGCATACAATTTCATGTAAAAACTATCAGACAAGTTGGTGACAACAGAAAATAATAAACAAAGAGGCAGAGTACGGATTGTTGACCGCATACACCAATGGGTTGTTAGGTAATGTTGGGCAACAAGTACATTACAGAATGCCTACTACTATGACTGAAGCCATCCAACTGGCTGTCACAGTGTCAGCTGCTGAAGACTCCAAGCCTATCCTAGTCGTGACATTTTTTTAAACTCAAGTAACTTGTTTCAATTGCAACCGGATTGGTCATAACGGTAAAGACTGTAGGAACAAGAAATATAATGATACTAAGAAAAATTCGTCCCACTCAAAGTTTAAATTAAATAGTAATATCAACAGGAATAAGGGTAATAAAAATAATATTGAATGCTATTCATGTCACAAGCTAGGGCACATGGCGAAAGATTGTTGGAAGTGATCGTCTGATCACCCAAATGCCAAAGGTTCGGTGGGTGCCAGGACCAACCTCTCGAACTAAACGAAAACACATCAGACTAAAACCAAAACATTTACATCAGAATCGTCATCATCAATTTAATATAAAAATTCATCATCTAAGTCACTATCACCTATTTCAGAACCAGATTCATTTGCTATCTCTTCAAGTTCCTGAATGGACAGATATTGATGTCGTGAAGCCATGATAATAATAAAAACTAATAGTAATGATATTAAAAAGAACACAAAACAAACAAACAAACACCCAAAAATTGTCTAAAAAGTTGAGAAAACAATGATAAACACGTCACAAAACTCTACAGAGGTTAACCGGAAGCATATGACCTAATTATGGCTGAGAAGGGCAAACAGCTGTTTCGTAACATGTATAGAGAATGTTCTATAATTCACGTTTCACAATGTTGATGCCATCTATGTATTTTTTGGTGAACTAAGAGAGTTATACGGTACTGTTACAGCTGTTGAGGACCGATTATATTTTGTCGTTTAAGAAATACAAGGATTGAAATGTGAAAACATGTTAACTCGTCTTTCATCAAGTAAGGCATTTTTTTAATGGATACGTTAATATGTCCATCGTCTTGAAAGTGTTAATAGGGAAACTGTACTGAAAAGCAGTATTGGAGAATTTATCTTAAATTGCACATATATAAATATTTGTCTGCATTAGTATTAGAAAGTTTTCAAATAGAAGTGTATAAAATACTCTAAATAAAACATAAAATATACACTATAGTATAAAAATAATGCAAGAAACATTCATTACAGTAATTCAGTATATGAGGTATGTAGAGTACATAGTAATTGAAAAATTTGTTGAAAATAATAATGTTTTATTCATTATAAAATAAATTAAAATTTATTGGTACTGTACTCTCAATACTGCCAATAGCAACAGTACAGATGTTCTAGGAATTGGAGTGTTTTACATTGTGTATGTTCTGATCTCCCCACTATGGCAGATTTTTGCGCTGACTTACTCAACCACTATAAAATATTTGAACTGTACAGTCTGTATAGTTGAAATCGAACATAAGAGTAAAATAATTGCTTGTGAAACTTGTAACGATATAAACTTAAAACTTAATTCATAAGAAGATTGGTTGGTAAACTTATGACAAAAAATGGATATTTAACTGTGATGTAAAACAGTGCTATCTGCCAGATGTGTTTTATTGGATCAGTTTTTTCTTTTAATTTGTGCTTTAAAAACCCCTATTGTTTCTCCATCAGTTATTTGAACATAATTTTAATTTCTTGTCCAAATTTCTCTTTTTATAAAATATATTTACTTCGTGGGCCTTTGTTTCAGAACAATGGTGAAAACGCGTAGCGGACAAGACACAGGAAACAGGAAAATAAAAATTGAGGTTAGTGACAATATTGTAGCATTTAAAAATAAATTTGTATTATATATGATGCTCCTGAGATTGTTAGGCCTACAGCTTTACATTGTTATTACTAGGCTTAGATATGAGTAGCGAGTTATGCCCTGGTGAGAAACTAGATAACTCAGCAGAGTAAATGTAGTTGCTAAGAAGAAAGTCGCCATATGTTACAATGGTCTCACAGATCATCATAATTTGTACAGTGGAAACAAAATACAGACACCAATAAAGTCTACAAATTACCAGCTTTAATTAGTCACAAATAACAGTTTGTAATCAACAAGATACACTAATACAATAACTCAAGTTAAATTTGTCCACACGTAATAATAACGCCAACTAATAGAGTTCTGCACCAATTATAACACAATAATCACTTTCCATTAATCTGTAACAATCACTTGATCTCTACTCTACAATAATCCCAGGTGTAACTAACTTTTAAACCGACCGCTGTTCATATACTGGTCCCACAGATGTTACAGAATAATTTTCCATACTGCTGGCGGCATGCCAACATAATTTGCATAATGAAGAGTACTCGAACAATCTCAGAGGTACCTGTGTGGACGGCCTTGACACAGACGCCACATGCTGGGCTAGTTGAGAAATGTCTAGAACTTTTATGTAACTGCACCTGCAGGCTTTTAGAGAGTGTTATGTAATTGGCATAGCAATAATGTAAATTGTTGTGAAAATTTACGTGTAAATTTTAGTTGATTATGTAAAGTTGATTGTTGATGTTTATAATTTCAATTTCATAGGTAACACTTTGAATGAGTTTAGTTCTGAAATGTAACGTGTTCTGTATAGTTTATCTTTAAAATAATTTGTGGTGGGAAGTTGTATTGATTATAGGTTCCAAGTTTAGTTGGAACAAAATGGCCATGAAATTTTGTACTCTGTGTGCATGTTTCTTTCGACAGTTGTTAAAGGGGTGATTAGCAAGAAGTGAGTTAAAATGTTTGTTTGAATTAGAAATGCCACGAGTATTTATTAACAGTTGATTTATGAAATTTTCACAATTGTACAGGGCAGTAACTAGTTTATTTATGTGTTTATATTTCTTTTTTTTTACACAGTTGTAAACCAAGTATCTATCCAAATTCTTCTTGAGTCATTACACATGAAATCGTACAGTTAGAGTTTTGAAGAAGTTGCTTTGTTGACTTTTTTAGCAAAATGACTGGGTACAGAAACTCAGATAATGAAATATGTCTTGAACTATTACAGATAGAGATATATAATTGAGAAAACGATTTACACGAATTGAAATACTCTGGCCTTTATTTTATGTACATTTTCAGGTACCTTACTGAAGGAAGCTAAATTATAGCTTGAATGTAAGGTTTCAAACAATGTTAACTTTGCATGTGTAATGTGAGTCTTACAGCCCATAATTTTTTTAGACTGTCAAAGTGATAGAAATAGTCTGTTCAGGTGATATAAATAGTCTGAAGCTTTCAAGAAATCAAGTTTCCAATTGAAGAAAAGGAAAATATGTGAATGCTGTTTAGGCTTTATCTTATAGCATTTTAGTTTTAGAAATTAAAAAGCTGCCAGTATTCTGTAAAACCAGTTGCGATGTGATACATCTCAATCAGTAAAATTAGTCATATCTCATCGTAAACGCAAACATTATTTTCCTTTAAGTCAGATTGGTACAAGTATTTCACTATTTTATTACAGAAATGCCAGTTGAAAACTGATTATTTATGTTAATATTTATTTATGGGTTTTCTGTTATAGTCATCTCTGCTGACACACGTTAATACTGTGATTAAGGAGGAGTTTGATGTAGACGATAATCACAGCCTTTCTATAGAAGAGGTACGGAAAATAATCAAGAGTCTTGATTCGTATTTTCACTTATATTTAAATTTATAATCAGTATTTTTTATTGTTACGTAAAATTACAATTTTACTTGTTTTTTGTTATTTCATTTTCAATGTTATGTTTTGTAATAAGTGTTTCCCTAAACTATGATAGTTATAGTATTTCCGTTAACTTAAGCCCTTATGAAACTATGAAGTTTTATTGTGGCTTATAAAGTATTTGTTTCCATGTTTTTTAGGTACCTTCAACATCTTATTTGAATTTTACAATTAAGAATGAATTTTCTTTGGGTGGAGAGGATGCTGACTTTCTTGGCTGTTCTACAGAGGAGGTATGGTTTTATGACTAGTATTGCAGTATGGACATACTTATAAAGTAAATAATATTATAGATAAGTTAAGGAAGTATTGTCTTCCAAAGTTGCCAGTGTAAATATTTGTATATAGAGTGTGTAAGGCAGGGGCATATCTAGAATTTGGCTTTGAGGGGTCGGGGTCAGGTCGGCTTCATAAAAAAAAAAAAAAGAATTTAAGACTTATCACCATTACTATCTTTAAAGTGGCTGAAAAACACGAAGTAACATCCAGACGTCATTCCCATTAAAGTAAATGGTAATGACACAATAGAAATACACGTTATTGAAACACTTAAAAGATATTATTGACTGAATTGATTTTACTATATTTCATATTTCAAATGTATACACTAATCATGTTAAGAAATTTGTTTGTATACTTAAAAACGAGCTACTACCATATTAGCATACACACCTGAAAAAATAAAACAACCTAAAAATTAAGATATTAATAAAATTTGTCAACTTTTTTGACCCTCTGGGGCTCCAGTCCTGTTCACCCCCTCCCCCAATAAATACACCCACCAGTATATGGAACCTACATGATTAAATAAACAAAATAGCTAATATTTGTAAACATGAATTATTTTATTATTATTATTGGTGATTGTTTATTCTTCAGAAATGAATATTAAAGCAGAAAGCCATAGCTTTTAAATAATTTTGTCAATTATAAAGCGAATGTTTTATGTTTATTCTTAATTCTCTTATTTCTCTGTAGTGTGTGACTTCAAATGAAAATGCTGTTTGTATTGAACAAACTGTGGTTGCTGAAGAAGGAGACAAAAAGTATACTGAAGAAGCCATTTGTGATGGAAATAAAAAGAATTCTTGTGCACAGAAGGTATTGTTATATGATTATGATTCTGTATATATTACATTACACTTTAACATTTGTATGTTTATAGTTACACTTGATCAATATAATGTGTACAAGTGAAGATGGAAAGAGAGGGAAACACACAACCTGATGGTGTAGAATTACATTTACGTTTATTGTTTAGAAGAGTAACATAATATTATATTGTTCACATGTTTAAGTGAGTATTCTTTTTTTTTATCATTACAGCCCAACGTGAGGCCAGGATTCCAACACCAGTCTTCCCCAATATCTCTTATCCGTTGTTATTTCTGTGTAACCCCTTATATCCATTCTTCCTAGATCTTCTAGAACATCATCCAACCACCTTATCTTAGGTCAGTCCATATTTCTGCTTTTATAGGCTTGCGCCCTCAAGATTTTTTGGCATATGGTGATCATCCATCCGCTCTAGGTGACCTAGTCATTGTATTCATTGATCCTTTATGAATCTTGCAAAGTCCTCGTGCTTCAGTAGCTCATCTGTCTACTTCTAAGTGTATAATTAGATTGTGTTTAGGAAGATTAATATGTTGATGACAAAACAGATCATAATTGGCAAAACAAAACCCTCACCATTGAAAAGCCTGTGTTATTTAAAATGTGAAGCTTGTACACTATTACAACGGGAATCACGATGATCAACAATTGAATAGCTTTTCTCCAATTTGGATTAACTTGAAAAAATCTGGGGAAGATTCTAAAAAAAACTTGATATATTTTGTTTAAGAATTTAGCACTATGTTCTCTAGCACCTACTACTTGTGTATTTTCTGAAATGTGTACCAAGAGTCCCATGAAATATCAAAATGAACTTTATCATGAACTGTACACCAGTTTTAGACTTACAACGATAATACATATATCTATACTACCAAACCAATAATTGTCCTTTTTGCAAAGCCAGGAATTCACTGCAAATTATCTCAATTAAATGTAGCTAACTTTTATGAATATTTCCTACTACCCAAGTTTAATGGCCAGGTAAAGATGAATCAAGTAATGTTCTCCTAAATGGTTTTAAACATTTTTTTGTGTGTTGCTTCAGTAAAACCTCACAAACTTGACTTAATGTGGACTGAGGGAATGACACCTTAGTGAAAAGTCGAGTTATACAGAATTATTGGAGGGTACGTCAATAAATATAGCCTACTACCTGTAAACTGAAAATAATAAATTTAATACCGTACCAACTAAAAGTAAATTGCAAAAATAATAATTCGAATACTGTACACGAACAATTACATCGTTAAAGTAACATTATGATTATTTTAAAAAAGAAAACTTTATAAAATTTCAGTGTACACAAAACTTTACAATAAAAAATGAATGTATTGTACATGACAACTTTCAGAATTACTGGAGTCTGAAAAGACTGATTTTTTGGATTGTTTTTCACTCTCAGTTCTACATCTTGCTGTTTCATCACAAGTCAATGGATTAAAATAATGTCCATTGCAGACACTCCCTGTTGCTCAAAATAGTATAATGCTCCCTCAACAGCTTTCATACCTTCACTGTGGCTCATCATCTTTTGTTGAAGGCAATTCTCAATGTCTCTTTTGAGTTGTCTTTTTCTATGTCCTCCCACACTTTCATGGTAGCAATAATTTCGTCATCTCCAAGTGGTTCACCAGCGTCATCCTGACCCATCCACTCTTGAACATCATCTTCCAAAGTTTCCTCACATTCTGGGTTTTTTTAACAAATCGACCAGCTCAGAATTGCTGTTGCTCAGAGTTGTTGAGTTGTTGCCTTCTTATTTCCAGAAAATTTATTTCCTGATTGGTCTAAAAGTTTTTTCCAAGACTGCCCAAGAGCCATAGGGTAAACCTCATTTCACAAATCGGTGACCCAGCCAGCAACATCTAGCAAATCAATTTTTTGAAGTTTCCCTGTCAAGTCATTACCTTCATGCATGGCTAAGGCTAAAGGTGACAAAAGCTTGCGTCTATATCATCTCTTCAATGAAACCAAAGCTTCCTGGTCTACAGGTGGCACAATCAAGTGAAGTTTGGAGGAAGAAACATATCTTTAGTTTATCGTTATAGCCTGGGGCAGCATTTTCATTGTCAAAGCCAAGCTTTTAATAGAGAGCATTCAAAAATTAAGGCCATTCCATCAGCGTTGTAAATTTTTTCACCAGTGAGACTCTCTTCTTTGGTATGATTATAAAATTTTACCTTGAATTTATTTACACTACAGGCATGAGTAGATAGTGTTTCACCACAGATACTCAGTTGTTTGGTTCCTTATTGCTGAATCCATCTATCTAGTCAGCCATTACTTGCCAAATCCAGGTCCTCCCTGTTCTTTCAAATATTTATAAAACTTGTGACCTTGTTTTGTAAAATAACTCCCGAGATGGGCGTTCCATTTTCCCTTTTTAGTTTAAACTATTCTAAAAGGACCTCGCTAACTTTTTTGTAATCTGCACTTTTCATTGTTTTCCTTTCTTTCAGCGAGTCCATGCAGACACTTTTTGCAAACCATGACTCAATCTCTGATCTCTTCTTCCAGTTGAATACCATATTTCACCTGACATTTAAATAAGCTGCCATTTCGTTCACAATTTCGCCTGTATCCACTTTTTTTAATGCATCTGATTTCATTTGCATTGTCACATTGACTTGTTTTCGTTTTACACCAGCTGACATTTTCAAAACACTACTACAGCATATACTTTCATAACACCATACTAAAATTACGGCTTTTGGAAGAAACAGCTTGATGTACATGAAAGAGGGCACTCCTAAACACGTCAACTTTATTTGACACGTGCCACCAAAATGAGTCAAGGACGCTAGCAGGGATGAAAGACTAGGAATATGACGAGTCATATGTTACAGCAGGTGTGCAATCAGAGAAAGCGGATGGGTGTACACTTGCTCACACATGAAAGCAAAGGTGCATGTCATTGACCAGCCTGACTAGCGTGTCATGTTACATGAATGTCAAATTACTGGGGGTCAATTTATGAGGTTTTACTGTAGTATAGTGTCGGTTAGCCAACATTTCATTATTAAAGGTTCCATTTGGTCTAAGACACCTGTGTACTAGGAAAACAATTTCTTGAGCAGAACCAGTGCAAAAATGATTAACAACCATAAAAGTTAACAGTTGGCCAACTGATCTGAATCAGGAAAACAACAGTATTAGTTTATCAGTTATTAAGACTACTGAAAAAATTCATTGCTGACACATGTTCTGTGGCTTTTATATGCAAACAAGTCTTGACAAATTAAATGAATTTGTTCAAAACGATATAGTGGAAAATTTGTACTCAAAATAATATAGCAGATTATTTACAAACCTTGCATTATTTTTAAAACATGAATATTAATTAGAGCCACACAAATTACAGTTTAAAAAAGTCCAAATGAAGAAACCAAATTTAAAACAATTTCAGTAATTGTTTTAAAATAATCGTAGATGCAATACGACTTACAAGTACTTGCTACACATTCTTTTTCTCATAAATCAATAGTATGAAATCTGGATATATCCTAAACATTTTTGTATGTCTTTGTTCACTTCTTCAGTCTTTTTTATGTTTTTCATCTGTTTAAGTTCTTATTCTCTTCTTATGTTCAACTTTTAATACTATCAACAAAAAATTGAATGTATTAGGTATGTCACTCTTATCACTTATCTCAAAGTCACAATTGGCATCACAATTAATTATTCTCAATAATTTCCTAATCTGAATCTGATGAATCAATGTCAGAACCAGAATTGTTTGTGACTTCAGTAATTTTTCTTCATTAAGATACTTCCTGGAATCCATTTTAAAAAATAGAAAAATATAACACACACAACTGTCTCATACACAATCAGGAGGTAAACAACAAAAACGTGTATGTAGTATGATGAGAAATATTTTTCCCCGGGCTTGTTACTAACTGATTGTGACCTCTATAGTTTAAACAGAGAACTAAAATATGCCTTTAAAAAAAACTGAAGGCCTGTGGACTTATTTGAGCCATTTTGTGTAATTTAAACTACGGAGGATTGTGTCAAATTCACAATCTGTCCTTAGGATTCTGGCTAGGACTCAATGTGTAAAAATTTAGGACTCTTACAAATTATTAATCTCAAAGACTATTTCTTGTCCTATCCAGCAACCCAATACAGAACACTCATACAAAACCTATATAAACAAGTATATTCCTAACATTCTGTTTAACTAGTCTGTTTCTCAGCTTGTTAATTGTATTAAAAAGCTAATAATAATGTGTGCTGAGTGGTGTTTTCAATTATATATTATGTAAGCTTTTTCCTTTAAGTATTAATTTTCTTAATGTAATCTTTTGCAATTTTTTTCAGTTTTCTTCAGTTACAAGCAGCACTGAAGCTGAAGACACTATTGAAGATATTTGTTACACACCATGTGTAGAAAAAGAACAAGAGCCAAGTTTATTGACACTGACCTGTAATTCTTCAGAAACGTACAGATGTAACAAAAACTTAGAACACTCAAAAATGTGGTCCAGTCATAACCTAAACTGTAATGGTGTAAACAAATATCAATGCGATACTTGTAAGAAAACTTTCATCAACAAGAAGAGATTGTCATCTCATATATCAATTCACATTCAAAAAAGGAAATATCAATGTGAAATCTGTAACAGAGCCTTTAATTACAAGAAGACATTAACAGCTCATAATTCAATTCACAGTCGAATAAACAAATATCAGTGCGATATCTGTAGCAAAGGCTTTTCTCGAAAGGGTGATTTGTCAACACATAAATTGACTCACAGTGGACTTAAAAACCATCAATGTAAAATCTGTAACAAAACCTTCACTCTAAAGACTCATTTGTCACAACATGCAGAAATTCACAGCAGAATAAAAAAATATAAGTGCGATATCTGTAGCAAAGTCTTTTCTCAAAGGAGTAGTTTGTCAAGGCATAAATTGATTCACAATGGAATTAAGAAACATCAATGTAAAATCTGTAATAAATTATTCGCACAAAAGAGTAATTTATCAGTACATGAGACAATTCACAGTGGCATAAAGAAATATAAGTGCAAAAGCTGTAACAAAGTCTTTTCTCAAAATGGTTCTTTGTCAAGGCATAAGTTGATTCACAGTGGAATTAAGAAACATCAATGTACAATCTGTAATAAAGTCTTCACACAAAAGAGTACTTTATCAGCACATGAGACAATTCACAGTGGCATAAAGAAATATAAGTGCAAAAGCTGTAACAAAGTCTTTTCTCAAAATGGTTCTTTGTCAAGGCATAAGTTGACTCACAGTGGCATTAAGAAATATCAGTGTGTAATCTGTAACAAAGGCTTGACTCACAAGAGGGATTTGTCAAAACATCTGATAATTCACAATGGAATAAAGAAATAACAGTGCGAAATCTGTAACAAAGCCTTTACATGTAAGTACACTTTATCAGCTCATAAGTTAGTTCACAGCAGCATGAAGTAGTTTCACTGTGAAATGTGTAACAAAGCCTTCGCGTACAAGATATTTATTGGTTCACAAATTAATTCACAGTCAAATAAAGAAATACATTTGTAATGTTTGTAATAGGAGTTTATCTTATAAGACAGATTTGAAAGAACATGAATTAATTCACCTAGATAAAAGAACGCCCATGTAAGGAACTGGTTGTACAAGGCGTATAATCATAAAACTTATTACTACCTGAAATAATTTACTTTTTTGCCTAACAATGTTTTCAAATTCAAGTGTGTAGTTCTATGATTTAAAGTGACTTCCTGCATGTAAATTGCCTATACAAAAGCAAATTTCTTCTGATTCAGAAGAAACGTTTTTATTATCTGTATAATAAATTTTCTTTAACATTAATACAATGTGTGTACATACAGTTATATACATTGTTAACTTACATTTTAATTGACCACATATACTGTCATGTAGTGACTACAACATTACTTTGAATCTGAAGAGTAGGTTGTCAGTAAATAGTGTAACTCACAATTTCTATAATAAAAGTTAGTGTTTTCATGTTTTTGTTTTTGCTTAGTTATCTAGTTCAAAATGATGTAGAATGGAATTGAACATTTAATCAATTGAGAAATTCTAGTGAGAATGAATTAATTTGAAATTAATATCATGTATTATTATAGTGTATGTTTATGTATTATTATGATTATGATTATTTGTATGCGTTTTAAATACAACATTGTTAGTGGTTTTATTTGTAACGGGACAGAATAGGGTTATAATAATTTTTAATAAATGTCAATTCCGATATGGTACAACCTTTGGGGAACCTCTGTTTAACCAAGAGACATGTAAGTTTATTATGAAACATCAGACTGTTTATGTCTAGACAGCCCGGCTAGACGAGTTACGCAATCGCTGGCAACTCAGTCTCTCTGTGAATTACAGTAAAACGTAATTGCCACAAGCTAGTTTTCATCAGGCGGTCACAGTAGTCAGTCATCGTTGAACCAGCCAAGTAGACAGCAGAGCCGCGCGGGGCAGTAAAGGACCGCGCGGTTCTAGTAATCAGTGTGTGAACAATATAGCAGTCAACTCGTATCTTTCAGACCGCGCGGTCATAAAAAACAAAAAATGCTTGAGCAAAATTAACGTCGGCCGACGAAATGTTATAATGTAATTTCTCAAATCGGGTTGAACTACTAGAGTGACCAAATAATTACAGTGATAAACTTTTAACTGTTTAATCACCGAAGTTCGGAGTGACCAGGGAAATGGCAAACAACACGTGGCGGTGGTGAAACTGTTTGGAACGCCTTCGGATTGGTTAAGTACCACTAATAAACTATCAAATAAATTTTATAAACATATGAAATAAATAGTTTAATATCGAAAAAATACAGATTTAAAGACCACTATAAACGGAGTTTAAATATGAAAATGTAAAAAGGGTGAGAGAGTGAGTGAGTTTTCAGTAAGTTTTATATTTCAGTGTACCTTGTTTTTAATAATAGAGTTTAAAGATTGTCTAGAAATTATGTAAATTAACACATTATAATTCCTGTCATAGCTAATATAATTTTCCAATTAAGTAAAGTGGCGTACCTGTTCTAGAATTTGATCACTAATCATTATTTTTGTTCCTATTGGTTCCTTGCCTTGGAATGCCAATACCTTTGTTTTTACAATGGAGGTTTTCATATTGTATTGTTTCAAATCTGATGAAGCTTAAAAACAGACTTTTACAAATCAGATTCTGTATTTTGCAGTACAAGCAAGTCATCGGCAAACAACAGCACATTCAAATATCTGTCTCATGATAATTTAATATGAGGGTTCACCAGGTGTTCCATTTCCTTACCAGATCATCAATGTAAATATTTACAAGAGTAGGTAATATACTCCACCCTTGTCTAACACCTTGATTGGCAGATATTTGTTCAGATATCCTACAATTATTTTTAACAGCTATTCATACTTGTTCCTATATAGAGCTGGTATAGTTGTTATAAGTTTTTGAGAGTATCCCTGTTATAGTATTTGCCACAAAAAATGTTTATCTAATCTATGAAAGGCCTTCTCAAAGTCAACAAAAGCTACATGCCTTTTTTTGAACTCACAATGCTTCTCAGTGATGTGTGTAATAATAAAAGCATTGTCTGTGCAAGATCTGCTCTTCCTGAAACCATTTGTTCTTCCAAATAAGATGTTTGGAAATAATCTGCAGACAGTGGTTAATGATCCTTGCATATATTTTGTATTCAGTATAAACTAAATATACTACTGTACGTACACGAGCTTTGCTGACGAGACGCCTGAGGAGCGTCTACTGAATGATAGTGCGTACTTGTGTTGGTGCGGTATTACTGTTTCTGAACACATTGTTCACACGTATTTAGTTGTAATGTTGTGTGCATATTAGATTGAACGTTCGTACATTGTATGTATGTAAGTGTAATTTACTGAATATTTTGTTAAAGTTTTTTTTTTATTCGCTACAAGAAATACCTTGTGAGAGACAGTCAAGTAATACCGAAACTTTGTTAAACGTATTTTAAATGTGTAGTATTACAGTGATGCATGCAGTGGAATGGCATACGTCACCACATTCCTTGTTAAGCTGCAAAGGCGAACTGTTGATAGTACATACCCTATTGTTATTACAGTCTTTCCATTTTCCTTTCTTAAATATAGATACTACCAGAGCAGTTAACCAATTTTGTGGGACCTGTTGTATTTTCCAACACACATTATAGAAATGTAATAACCTAAGTTAAAGCACGATTCTTGAACAATTCTCTATTGTCATGTTACTTTTTGATTTTTAGTTCTGCAAAGGCTTCTTTAAGCTAGTCCATTATTAAGTCTCATCTATTAAGTTAAGTCTCCCTCTTAGGTAACAGACTTGTTGGTTTCTCTGTTACTATGCTTGGCTTTCACTTTATCATTAGACCAGAGAGCTTTATAAGGATCTACCCTTTTATGTTCAGGGATGATTTTTAAATTTTCTATATAATTTTCATTTTTACTCATACCTTTTAACATTTGATGGGCTATAAATATGTTCCATGCATACCATTTTCAATGCTCCCTACATAATGACTCCATGATTCATGTACCTGTTTCGCTAAGCCCTTAGCTATATTTCTTTTTTATATAGATTTCCCTAGCTTCATCTGTATTTAGTTGTAGATAAGTGTGGTATGCCCTTCTGTACTCATCTATTGTATCAGCGATTTCATCATTCCATAGCCTAAGACCTCTTCTACTCCATATCTTCTTTTTACCTATTGCCTCTTTTGCTGCTTTTCTATACAATCTCTTATATTCCTCCATTTTGTTTCTATGTTCTTGTTTGTTTCCACATGCTGTAACTAGTTACTGATTTAAACAATTTTGATAAAATGTTCTGTGACTGCTGTCGTGCAGTAGACATATTTTAAATAATTCCTCATTCGACTTAATAAGGTTTCTCTTCTATCAGCAAACTTAACAATCTTAGCAATAAGGAGATAATGATCTGAATATATGTCCGCACCTCTGTACACATGGACATCTTGTAATGGTACATGACCTATTTACACTGTAAATTCAAAATCCTCTGCCAAAAAGGCAGTGGAAATGTATACTAAGAAGGCAGTGGTGCGAGTGAGTGAGCGTATATGTGTTAAAAAGAAAATACAAAATATACTTTGATGGCAAGGGTTTTTGTGGTAATTGAGTATGGTAATAATGCAAGTAAGTGCATGTGACCGGTAGCAGTAACAAAGAGGGGCGCTAATAGGTAAGAACAGTACTTCTGTGGGGGAAATAGTTCACCGCTACACGGTTCACGGTTGTGAACAGTGATTAATTTAAAACTTGGAAAGATGTCATAACATTTATAACAAAGTGATATTTGTTACAAAAATACTTTAAAAGGCTTTTAGTGAAGAACACCAGACGAAACAAGGCATTGCAAAAAATCATGCCACATGATGAAGCCACTACGTGGCTATGGCAGTTGCTCTCTAAACAATGACTGTGCACCTGTATGTAACATAGACCGAAATTGAGCTCAAAAATGCTATGCAAAGTCAGCTAGTACATGTAAAGTTTATTGAAAGCACATAGTTGTTGGCAAGGATCAAACTGAGTGACAAATTGAAATGGTGAATGTTAGTAAAAGCAAGTAAATTGTAAAAAATCTTAGTATAACTAGAAAGCGTGCACGTGGCGTTGTACGAAAATGAAGTGATTTGGTGAACGTTAATTCGAGCAACAGGTGTAAAAATTTGAAGTCTGTACAAGAAGTTATGTAAATTAAGCAAAATTTGTCGGTGTGAGTTTGCACAATTGGAGAGAGAGAGAGAGAGAGAGACAGAAGTGAAGTCACCATGGAGCTACACCACAGAGAGAGAGTGAGAGAGACATATGACACCGAAATCAAGTAATATTTAATTTGTGGGTATAAAGCAAGTAAAATAGGTATGACTAGCCATCAAAACAAATTTAGCAAAAGTGTAATTAACCTTTAAAAAAAGAAATGTTTCAAAGAAAAATCTGTTGTGTGTGTGTGTTAGAGAGAGTGGAGAAAATAAAGGGTCTCCAATTATAATTAAAGTGTTGGTGTAACTCGGGTTTGGGGGGTTAAAGATATTAATTTTTGTATTTTGTAAAATAATGTAATTAGGGAAGTTGAGAGTTTATCTTAATGTAAGGGAAGTTATCTTAATGTTATTAAGATTACAATGTTGAGAGTTTTGTAAATTCAAAGACAGATTAAAAGTGAAGTAGGCAGAATGAGTTTGTTATTGTGAATATAATGAATGTAATGAATTCATTTTGTCATTTGTGTATTATAAAACAAAGTCAACAATCCTGGCTTAACACTCTCCATTCTTAGTGTATATAGTCCTTCCAGTCTCATATAGTCCTTCCAGTCTGACCGATTTTACTTACTTTCCTGGTTCTGTATTTCTTAACACTTTTTACATGTATTGCGACAGTGCATATAAGTGCTGTACTGAGCATTGAATATAAAAATTTAAATATGTATAATAATTTGTACAGTAAAATAATTAATAATGTATTAGAAGTAAGCATGTCAGGGATTGCAAGCTTGGCTCAGACAAAAATATGGACAGGTGTTTCGACCTGAATCGACTTGCGCGCACACACACACACACACACACACACACACACACACACACACACACACACACACACACACACACACACACACACACACACACACACACACACACACACACACACACACACACACACACACACACACACACACACACACACACACACACACACACACACACACACACACACACACACACACACACACACACACACACACACACGCACGCACGCACACACACACACACACACACACACACAGATGTAACTGAGAGTGTGTACGATAGTATTTTGTATGTGTGTGTGACGCAGGTCTATGCAGGCGAGTTTGTCACCCCAGTATGAATAGTTACGTAATTACTCTTTTTCCGTAATTATTCATAAACTATAAATAAGGAGTAAAATCGAAAGATACAATAAAATGTAATAAAATTAACTACATACTGTATACGAAAACCACGTGAAAGGGATACACCGTACGAGTGTAGTGCGAAATAAACTGTGTACGATCGCAAGGGTTAAGTTACAATGTCCAAAAGTACAGTGAACATGTGTAGTGAAAATAGTTATAAGATGGGTATAAGAGTATACTCACAGGACTCTGCAATTCGCAGAAATATAAGAAATAGCGAAATTGACTAGGAGTGGGGGAACAAAGCCCAGAGACAATTTCAGACATGTCGATTTCGTACAACTGCAGGTGTTAACCAAGGTGTGAGTATAAATAGGACACACACGCTACAGTTGTATCTCTTTTGATCACCCACAGTTGCGGCGGGAGCTTCTGTCCGTCCGCACGGCGTATTTATTTTTTTGTAAATACTTTCATTCTTCCAGTTACATACAACTATGTAACTAAGTTGTAAATACAATCACTTTTAAATAGTAACAGAATTACACGAGAAGAAAATCCATATAAGATGATCAACTGACGTCCGAAACAGCACGAGAAGAAGTAACATGAAGTTCCGGAGAGCGAGAGAGCTGACGACTTAGTTCCAGAGAGCGAGATGACGCTGGAGTCTAGAGGCGACTACGCTGGACAAGAGGAATGGTACTGGAGTCTAGAGCGGCTGCACTGGACAAGAGGAACGTTACTGAAGTCTGGAAACGACGCTGGACAAGAGGAATTGATGCTGGAGTTCGAGACGAGGACGATTACAGATGGATCGATTGCGATTGAGTATGACTGACAACAATAAGGTGATAAACAACTTATTTATCTCTTAGTCGAACAATTAACTCAAAGACAATTAAAGACATTCTTGTTTTACTTTAAAGTTAAGAGCGAATGTTTCTTGTAAATATAGAGTTAAAATGGTAGATATTATTGAAGTAAGATTAACGTAAACAAGAGCTCAAATTAGTATTGAAATGAAAAGAATCCAAAGCATTTAAGTAAAAAATAGAGTTTTATAAATCAGTACTGACAAAGAAAGATAAATTCAGTAGCTATTAATATTTTGAATTTCGTTACAATATCTAAAAAGATATTTAAGCATTGATAGTTAGAAGCACACTAATTGACTGAGTAGTCAGGAAATGATATTTTTAATAAAGTAATTATTAGAATAGAATATTTAGTCAGTAAGGATGTATACAGCATAAGCCTTACGGCATAGTAACAAAGCAATAATTAATGTTTTTAAGTCGAATCAAGTGCCTTGCGCACAATTTCATTATTACTAAATAAATTTGAAATACCGTTACAAGTTACATAAAGTACACCTGATATCCCCTTTAAACTGTGTCACATTAGTTGTTGCAGATAAGTTATCGCTACAAAGTGTGGGTCATCTCAATTTAGCATTACATAAAAATTTAGCAAAACTAATCTGTCACAGATAAATTGTCGCCCAAAAGGCGTGGGGCTACGCAAATCAAATTTTATTAAATTTGCGTAAAATAAATAAAACGTTCAGGACAAATTTTTGCTCTGAACGTGGGTCGAAACGCCTACATTAAAAAAATATATATATAAAATGTATCCTCTATTGTAAAGTGTGCTTTAAAAACTAAAATTGTAAATGCTCATAGCATGTGTAGCTCAATGTTTATATGTGTTCATTTTGTTGTGTAATAACACAGCTGGCGCCCACAAATAATATTGTTTGTCTATGTAACAGGTGTAGTCTAACTGTAATGAGTATTAGTAATAACTATTAATAAAAATAAAGAAATAAATATGTAGGGAACGGTTATCAATAATAATTATTAAAGAATAACTACTAAATATTTAAATAATAAATAATTCAACATGGTAGCACCAGGAAGTTTGGAGATAAAAGCACTTCAAACTATGATGCGTGCCTGGGTAGATGAATTAAGCACAAAACAGACAGAAAATTTAAATGCTAAACTTGAGAAACAAACAGAAAGTTTAAAAAATAAATTAGAAGAACAAACTAAAAATTTTAGACAAGACACTATAAAAATTCGGAGAGTTTAGAAGAGTTAAAAATCTATAATTTACAGTTGAAACACGACAACATAAAATTAAAGCAAAGTATAATCGACTGTAATATACAATTAACAGAAAAGATTGTTGATACAAACTCACGTATTGACATTCTTGAAAATAATTTTAAACAAGCCTTACATGAACAAGTAGTAAGGATTGAAAATAAGCAAAAAAGAATTACGTCTTGAGTGGAGAAGAAATATGAAGGAGGTACAGAAACAAATAGATGTAAGTGTAAATGATAAATTAATTACTATTACTCGAGAACAGGATGAGATGATTCAAACTGTTAATGATACGTTGCTAGCAGATACTAGTAAAATTAGAGATATCAAAGCGCGTACAGTAGTTATTGAGCACAAGGTTGAAGAGACTGCAAAAGACCGTTCTGAGGAAGTATCACATATGAAGGAAGAAATCCAAGGTGAAATGCAGCAGCTTCGAGAAGAACTTCGTAGACGGCCCATGCAGACAATAATGTTCGCCGCACCAAACGAAGACAGAAGTAAAATAACCTTTGCTGGAAATAAAGGGGAAAACAGGATGGAATTTTTGGCAAATATTGAGAAAGAGATGGAGAAGATAGGCAGTGCTACTGACGCCGAGAAGATTGAATTCGTCACTCGGAATTTTAGAGACTCTGCAAAACAATGGTATGCTATTATACGAGACAACATAAATACGTATCAACAGTTTCGTGATGTATTTGAAAACCGATATTGGAATATACATGTCCAAAGGCAAGTGCGAGATCAAATCGAATATGGTAGGTACAGTATGTATAATCGTCAGAGTATGGAACAATATACCATATCACAAATTGAAAGAGTTAAACATCTTAAGCCTAAGTTCTCTGAATATGAAATAATCTCCAAGTTGTCTTACCATTTTAATAGTGATATCCAACTAGCTGTGTATACCCAAGGGATTAAAACAATTAAAGAATTTTTAGTGTTAATTACACAAGCGGAAAATATGTCGCACAATAAGCATATGAAAAACAATGCCAATCGCTACAAGCGAATTATAATTATGATAATTATAACCGTAATTATAAGCCACAAGCACAACACGCACGACACTTAACTCCACTAAATAAAACAGCTGGAGAGGGTCAGCCACCGGTGTGTAAAACTAACGAATGTCACACGGGGAAGGAGAAACACAAACAGAAATATTTCTCCAAGCCAGACAGCAAAGCAGTTAGTGCACTGAAGGGGAGCGGTAAAAACTCAAAGAATGTGTCGGCGGTAGTGCAGAGTAGTACGTCTAGTTCAACACAATGACCGTCGGAGGGTAAAGAACTATGCTACACTCTAAACAATATATACCCGAACGACATCAGTGATGAATTGTTGACTACTGATCAAAATATAAAACAAACCGACAGCAACGTACAATGTCCAGTTATAAAAATGCAAATTAATAATTGCAATATAGAAATATTAATTGACACTGGAAGCCAACTCTCAGTTTTGAGTGCTGAACGGGTTAAGAAAAATAAAAAATATTTTAAAAATACAGCCATGTTACCAATTAATAACATGAATATTACAACTGCCACAAAGAAAAAAGAAAGGGTAAAGCAACAAGCATATGTGACTTTAGCACATAAAAATTTAGAAGTCACATACCCAATAATAATTCTAAATAAATTAATATGTGACGGTATAATAGGAATTGATTTGTTGAAACTACTAAATGCTAAAATTTATATAAGTAGTAATAAGATTGTGTGTAATTATATGGATGTTCAACATGAATTAGATTTAAATAGGACCGAAGAGGAGTGTGAGGTAGGTAAAATGCCTATTAGTATGTCTAAACCACTATTACGTTGTGATCCAACTCACCCTGTGCATACAGCAGATCAAGGGATGACAACACAGGAAGAAAAACAACTGCACGAAGTAATTGAAGAGTTCTGTGAAATATTCAGTGAAGTACTGGCGCAGACGACAGTATATGAACACTCTATAATTGTATCAGACTCTACGAAATTCGTCAAGAGGGCTTATCCTATCCCAATGAAGTACGAGGTAGAAGTTGAATTGGAAATACGACGCATGATAGAAAATGGAGCCATCGAGCGATCGATCAGCAACTTTCTGAATCCTCTAGTGGTTGTGAAGAAGAAGAGTGGGGATATCCGTCTGTGCCTTGACATGAGGGAGCTGAACAATATTGCATTGAAAGAGTACGACTGTGCGCCTACTGCGGACGAGTTATTTGCTAAGTGTGAAGGAGCTAGATATTTTACCAAGTTGGATTTACGCTCAAGCTTCTGGCAAATTCCAATTCGTGAAGAAGACAGAAAATACACAGCCTTCCTGTATAAAAGTAAATGCTGCCAACATAGGGTAGTACCCTTCGGACTAAGCACGAGTTTGGCAGCAATCGTAAAATGTCTAGAAAAAGCATTAGGACCTGAATTGGAACCTTTCACCATAATCTTTGTAGATGACATCCTTGTAATATCTAGAACACTAGAAGAGCACCTAGAACATCTTAATACCATATTCCACAAGTTTAGGCGAGCCAACATATCCCTTAACCTAAACAAATGTGAATTCATAAAATCCTATATTCAATTCCTAGGTCATATTTCATCCACTGGTATTCAACCTGATCCTATAAAAATATCCAGCATAACCAATTTCCCAATACCCAAAAATATAAAAGGATTGAGAGCATTCTTAGGATTGACAGGGTACTACAGAAGGTTTTCACCACTGTACGCTGAGAAAACTCGACCTTTACTCGAACTTACAAGGAAAGGAAAGAAATGGATGTGGGAGAAGCAACACCAGGATGCCTTCGACCAAGTAAAAATGTTATTTGTAGAGAATATTATGCTACACCATACTCGAAGAGAAGGTAAATTTGTAATATACTCTGATGCTAGTGACTACGCCGTAGGGAGTGTACTCTATCAACAAGATGCTACAGGAAAACATCGAGTCATCGCCTACGCCAGCAGAATCTTTAAAGGAGCAGAGAAACACTACTCCACATCAGAGAAAGAAATACTTGCAATAGTATATGCACTGAAACAATTCAGGTATTATGTGTATGGTACTCATTTTGAAATACACACCGATCACCAAGCATTGTCTTTTCTATTAAAATGCAAAGTAATGAATGCACGATTGTTAAGATGGATTTTAGCCATTGGAGAGTACTCGTTCACCATTAAATACTGCAAAGGTAAGGACAATTTTATAGCGGATACACTAAGCCGTTACATCACAGAAGAATGTGAAGAAGTGTATGAGAAAACCAATACCGAAGTTCAGTTATCAATCAAATATAAAGTTGATAATGAAACGAAACAAATGCTAAAAGATTTAGCACAGCAACAAAACTTAGATGTTACCTTAAGAGAAATGAAATAGCGAGATCAGCTACCAGATCACTACAAGGTACATAATGGAGTTCTTTTTAAATTAATAAAACAATAGAATTGGAAGATAGTATTAACAAACGAAATGTTGCATAAATTGATCCGACCAGCACATGAAAGCTTAGCACATGCAGCAGCTTTGAAATGCTATTTGAGCCTGCGAGAAGATTTCACAATTAATAATATGTTTAGAAAAATCAAGAATGAGGTAAAGAGATGTTACGAGTGTCAAACAGCTAAAGGACCAAATCTACACACGTATGTGGAGATGCAAAGTATACACAAAGAAAACAAGAGGGAGCTAATTGCAGTAGACTTTTTGGGACCACTTCCGCGATCAAGTCGGGGAGTGAAGCACATATTGGTATGTATCGATGTGATTTCCAAAGCAGTTCGACTGTATCCAATTATGCGACCCACAACTAAGGTTGTTCTTAAGATACTGTTGCAGAAGTATATCCCAACGTATGGAAAGATGAAGAAGATACTCAGTGACCAGGGTGTACAATTCCAAAGTGAAATGTGGGAGAAAACTTGAAAGTAAATGGAATACAACCTGTACTTACATCCATTCGACATCCTCAAGGAAATCTTGCAGAAAGAGTAAACAAAGAATTAGGTAAATATTTAAGAATATACTGCCATAACCAACATAATAAATGGGCAGAATATTTACCATTCTTTGAAAAGCGATCAATGAAAATTATAGTGAAGCAACCAGCTATACTCCAATAGAGTTGGAAGAAGATACAGTAGAATGCCAGCCAGATTCTGGAAGAATTACATTAATAAGCCTACAAATTTTAATGTTCCTGTACCATTAAGTGTGAAAGTTGAGTATGCGAAACAACGAATAATTGCAAGAGGTAACAAACGAATAGAAAGATTTAATCTAAGTCACAAACTACAACAATTTAATGTAGGAGAGAGTGTACTACTCAAAGCAAATCCTGTTGTGAAAAGAAGCGAGAATACGGCGAAGAAATTCTTCAGACTTTATAATGGACCGTATACGTTACGACAGCGAGTAGGACGACACACTTTCATCGTATATGATGAGGTAAAGACAGGGGCCGACCTAGCAATTTTGCCGCCGTGGGCAGAACGGTCGTTTGCCGCCCCATACTAGGTGAAGAGATTATCAAATTATTCCACGAATTAAAAAACACATTTTAGGTATTCATTTATTGGTTTTGCATCCTAAGATAAATAGAGGACCAGGAACGACAGTCTTCAGATTAATGCGAGCCGCGACTGAAAACTGTACTTAATATTTTGTTTAATAAAATTGAGAGAAATATATACGTTCATATATTTAATTTCGAATACTCGAAATTAATATAATTACTAATTATAATTATAAATTAATATAATTTATTATTTATAAATTTATTTATTATTATTGTTTATTTATAATTTATTATTATAAATTAATATAATTATTTAATTGACGATTACTCGAATCGTCATTGTCAGCTTATTGCAAGTCGACTGACGTGTTTGGGTATTTTAAACCTAATAATTGTCCCAGTTGATTGACCCACTTTGGGACAATCTGCAATTTCATTTCGAGTTACTCCAGTAACGAACTCCGTGACATTTCCTATACTTATATAGGAGTGCACGTGAGAGGTTTACTCCGCGATCAAGTAAAGATTTTGAGAAGAATGTAAGTAATCTTACTGAGCTACATGTCGCTATGTAACAAGAACTCTTGTATTTTGTCCATGTTCTGATGAAGCCTGATACAGGCGAAAGCTAGCTTAGGCTCGGGTAAATAGTTTTTACGATTATTACCTAAAATACTTGTGTTCCGGTGTCGTAAAGTACAATACGGTGTATAGTAGTAACAAGAACGTTACAGTACATGTGTTAGTACGCGACTGGATGGAGAGTTATTTAAAGGAATAAATCAGTTTAGTTATTTCTTGCGAAGATTTAAAAATTGTCTTAGTTTTGAGGGAAGAAGGAATTTGGAAATTGAATATTTGAATATTATCAATAAGTAGGAGAAAGCGGGGTTAAAATAAAGTACGATTATCATATTTAGCAGAAAATTTAAATGCTAAACTTGAGAAACAAACAGAAAGTTTAAAAAATAAATTAGAAGAACAAACTGAAAATTTTAGACAAGACACTATAAAAATACGGAGAGTAGAAGAGTTAAAAATCGATAATTTACAGTTGAAACACGACAACATAAAATTAAAGCAAAGTATAATCGACTGTAATATACAATTAGCAGAAAAGATTGTTGATACAAACTCACGTATTGACACTCTTGAAAATAATTTTAAATAAGCCTTACATGAACAAATAGTAAGGATTGAAAATAAGCAAAAATATGTTTGAACAATTGTCATAAGTTTGACCCCTACAATCAGATATCTCTAGATTTATACTTTTTAAAATCTCCAATACTGCGTCTGCAAGGTTTTCACCTGTGTGCCCAGGATTTTTGAAGAAGGTTAAAATCTCTCATGTGCCTCCACTATCTCATTTACATAACGAACAATGAAGGTTAATTGGTCGTTATGAGTAATGTCTGGAGATGAGTCAACTATTACTGAATAATATTTACACAACTGGACCTCTTCAACAATCTTAGAGACTACTTTCTCTCCCATAATTTTAATAAGGTCATCACAAATTACTGGACTCAAATATGACGTCCTTCCGCTACCTGGATTTCCATAGCGTGAAATGTGAGCAGATAGAAAGGGGTCATACTCAGCTATTAATTCAAGGCACATCATAAAATTTGCCATTATGCTCTGACCCAAACACTTCGTTATCTTTAAGACAGAAATTACCCTCTGTAGTACATTCCTCCAATACTGGACCTCTTGCTCAAAAACAGTTATTAACATTTTATCAATTCTAGATAATTCATTTGCTCGGGTTTTAAATGTAATTGCACAATCTCTGTGAGAGGATGAGTTTTCATGTTCGGAGATACGTTGTACAGAGTGAATCCAATCATTAAACCCTGATTTTGAAGCAAACCCAGATAGGCCTCCAAAAAGCATACAAGGAGCACAATATAGAGACCCCTGACTTGGTGAATAAATTAATATTCTCGTTTTACAACATTCCCATTCAAAAGCTTTCTTTTAAATAAACTATCAGTACAGTACCTCTTTCTACCATCATGATATAGACGAACTGACTTTGAAAAATAAGAATCGTCATTTTGTTTTATACCCTGTTTGATTAAGAAATCAGTGGTTTCGTCAGTAATGACCCACTGATATGGATCATTGTCTGGCAAACAAATTATACTGTCATTATTTTTGTCTAGACCAGGAGATGCCGATGTTGAGGGTTCTGGATGAATCTCATTATTTTCATCAGAAGTGCTAGAACCTTGGTTGTTTGTTTTGCATTCATTACCAGTACCACCAGTATTACTATTACTTACATGAATTTTTGGTTCTTCAGAAATTTTGTTTTCAGTTTTTTCATAACTAAAAAACGATTCTAATTTTCTTACTTTTTTAAGGGTGTCATCTTTTTGTTTCTTTTCTTCTGCCTTCCGTCTATATGCCGCCCCACTTAGTCTTTTTCTTCCGTCGATTTCAATTTTATACTTAAATATCGATTTGCAATCCAATAAAGAACTAAAGAAGTAAAAAATAAACTCGTACTATTTTTCACTTCACATCACAGTTCACAGTTTAATAAAAACTAACATAACCTAGTTGAACAGAACAGACAAACGGTAGCACAGAGCGACGCGCGAGCCAGACCAGAGCGGCAGCCGACAACGCAGTGTTGCCAACAAAAACCTTCCCTACCTCATTTATACAGACTAGTAGCACTAGTAGAACAGCAGCGGAATACAAATCATACCCCGCTTTGCGCGACCACACATAACACGAATTCGCTATAACGAATTTTTTCTAAGAAAATATTTATTATAGCCTACATATTAACAATTACATATACAATTTCTTTTATGAATTTGCTAACTGCTATAATTTTTTATTGTTCGACTAAGCTTTTCGTCATTACTGACATCTTCAGGTCTTAAACAACCAAATAGTAAGGATGGCTGCTAATTTAAACAATACGAAGAAATTACATATACAGTACCAATAATATTGTACTGAAGAAGCCTTTTAAAGGCGAAAACCGGTTCAGGCTGTAAGGTAAAACTTTGTTTTTACTTATAAAAAACTTTGTGTTCCGAGTCGTTAATATAATAGTGGTATTTAGTTAAGTAACGGACACGTCATGGACAACGAAATCCAAGAAATAATATTGTATATATACGTATCACCATATCATCGTAAATGTAATGAATATGTAAATTTTGAATTTAACAACTAGTTTGCGTATTTTATTTTGAAAATGACAAATAAACACATACAGTACTGTAATTACATTACTGTATTATTTTTAAGGAGTACGAACACGTCAGCCTACCAACACGTTTGGTGGAAACGTAAAAACAGACAGCTGATTTGTACAGATAAATAAGAGGTTGCATTAGGTCAGACGTAGATCTGTAATAAGTGTCAGCCAAAACAAAACGTTTTGTAAACATACATGGCTGTGCCATTACACATTATAAATGTTATTTGACCTTGAATACTCTCGTTGGCGGGATTCTGACGAATGAGAAATCGTATCTCTGTGCTGGAGACCAGAGGTGACGCTGAATATACACACACATTTTCACTACACACAGCAGTGGCTGACGTTTATTAACCATTTCTGAGTTCCCGATCCCACAACTCAGATTAAACTATGCACAGTGTTTGTAGAAAAGGCGGACGTGTGTGACGTAGGCGTTAGTTTGCAGTGGAAATATCCTTTCATTGTGAATCTAAAAAATAAAAATCCAAAATTTTGCCACCCCCCCCAATTTTGCCGCCCTGTGCGCAAGCACAGAATAGCACGTGCCTAAATACGGGCCTCTGTGTGTGTGTGTGTGTGTGTGTGTGTGTGTGTGTGTGTGTGTGCTATAGTTACAGTGTGTTGCACATAGTACAAGTAAACAATGACTTCACGCTAAAGTATATAGAATATATGTTGTAAGTTTCCTGTAACATATTGATAGTAAATCATCAAATTATTCAAAACATATAGAAGGTATTGACAAAGACAAGAAGAGGTGAACAAACAAATAATAGACAAGAAAAATAAAATATGGACCTAGTAGCTAAAATACTTATTCGGCAGCGTTGAACTATGTACGTATCCTACAATCTACGTTCTTTAATGTGTTGATGTATTTAATCTCTAATAATTGTATTTAATTAGCTCTTATAAATGGCTCCTAATTGTGTAACAGCTACACTTTAGGAAACAATGTTTGCAACATGATTGGTTCATTTGTGCGCACACATTATGCTTTTATTACTTCAATTATTGATTAATTTAGTTAAATATTATTGCGGTCTTAGTAATTATAACTGTTATTTTTTGTCTCTTTAATACACACATACGTTACAGCTAACTGTGCATGAGAGATTTGTATTGACACATTTAACAAACAAATGTGTTTTGTTTGTCTTCAGATATTGTACTCGAATGTTGGCTCTACTCAAGCTATCAACATGCACTCCCTTCTTCCCATGGACAACTTCCACATCCACATTCCCTTCATGCATAAGTACCAGACAGTCATAAACATTCTGCCTTTTTCAGTCATGCTTGAAAAAATTATCTAAATTATATAATAGTGTCGGTTATTACTAAGTAAGCTTTTACTGTTACACTGTAAACTAAAAGACAAGAATATTATTACAATAATAGGACATCATGTGGTGGACTGTGGGAAAGTATTTTTACTCTTATATTTTAAGCGAGCAGGTGTAAAACGCAACTTGTTCTCTTCTTATACTGTTTTTAAGTGACAGTATTTGTCTTTCAACGCAGTTCAGAAATATTTATGTTTTTAAAAAGCCTTACACAGAGTTGAAATACATTTTTTTAACCTAAATTTAGTGTGTGGGAAACACGAAAATTAATATAAAGGGGAACTGGTTATTTGCCTTTCAGATGTGGGAGAAACAGTTGTCATTCTAGTATGAGGGAACAGTATTGAACCTCTAATGACTACAAGTTTGCCTAGAAAGGTTTTAGAAACGTGAATGTTAAAGTACACTGTGTCACTTATAGTGAATGAACTGGGAATCTGTTGCCATATGACCTCAAAAATATTTTTGGACATTCTATCCCACTGGCTGCTAGTAGTAAATGAAAAAATAGGAGGTTTTAGTGACAGATCAAAGTTGATAAAAATTGCATTCACTAAACAAAGTACAATATTAGCGTCATAAAAAAGTACTTCAGGTTGTTGGATGAATTGACCATAAAAGCAAAAAGAGCTTTTGAAAATGTCCAATTAAGGTGCTGCCTCAGATAGCATACTAGAAAACTAACCAATATGGGCAGTGATGAGCAGACTGCTTAACATTTTTGAGACCAAGCCTCCCCTGGCATTGATATACCTAGAAGACCGCACTTTTTGGCTTATTTCTAATTTTTACTGTTAAAAACTGTTCAACATACTTTTATCACTGTATCATTTTAAGGAGGAGAATTTGTTCTTAAATTTGGTATGTTACACAACATAGCCAATATTGTTATAGATTTTATATTTTTGGTTTTGTGTCCGTTTTTGAAAGAATTGTTTTCCTTTTTACACACATCCCACTGTTCATATTGGACTGGTAAAATATGCCCTAAAATCCATGTACTTTATTGTCTAAAATACTAACTAATAACACACAGTTGTTATTGACTAATAAGTATTATTGTCCAAGTAAGTTGTTGGATGAATTGACCATAAAAGCAAATATCAGTATGGAGAACCATACATGACTTCCATGTTCTAAGATTTATATTTAAAATCATTTTCGAAATGAATATATTTTTATAGAAACTAATTCTTTCTTCAGCCTTAACCACAGTACTGTGGTCACTATCATATACCACCTCACGTTAGCGCACTCGATTTTCACTGATGACAGTCAATAGTACTGCCGAAAGGTTTGGTTTTGTAGAAAACATTGGACCACGCCAAACAGCCCGGGAAGGAATTTTAACAACAAACTACTTCTTTGTTGCCGATAACGTAGTACACATGACATATAAATAAAAATTATCCCCTCCCCCTTCAACAATCAATTTTATTTATAGAAAATTAACCCCACCTCTTCATTTATAGATATTTCATCTACGTTTCTGCAGTGGATTATTATGATCTGCTTTACAGGATACTTTATTTATCAAAATTAAGTACTTTACCCATGTTAAAACATAAAACGTTGCCGGTAAACTACCCCATTCTCTTCACAGATCTTCACCAAAATCAATAGGCCTTGAGTCATCTACAATTCAGGGCTGTATGCAAAAAATTATTCGATTCTGTTTGAATTTACGGCAGTTATCGTTCGTCTTGGAAAAATTTGTCTTGTTACAACATAAAATTTTGCAGGTAAACTACCCCTTTCCCTTAACCGATCTTCACCAAAATCAACAGACCGTGAGTACCTAAAACGTCAGGAATGTATGCAAAAAATTATTTGATTCTCTTTGAATATGCGGCAGTTATCATTCCTCATAAAAATAAAATTACCCTTGTTAAAACATAAAACGTTGCAGGTAAAGTACCCCTTCCCTTTAACCGATCTTCACCAAAAACAACAGGTCTTGAGAACTCATAAATTCAGAGTTGCATGCAAAACATTATTTGATTCTGTTTGAATTTGCGGCTGTTATCGTTCGCCATAGAAAATATCCTTGTTAAAACATAAAACTTTGCAGGTAAACTACCCCTTTCCCTTAACCGATCTTAATCAAAAGCAATAGATCTTCAGAACTCTACAATTCAGTGCTGTGTGCAAAATATTATTTGATTCTGTTTGAATTTGCGGCTGTTATGGTTTGCCATAGGAAAAAATTACCCTTGATTAAAAAAAAAACGTTGCCGGTAAATTACCCCTTTCACTTAACCGATCTTCACCAAAAACAATAGGTCTTGAGTACCTTACAATTCAGGGCTGTATACAAAAATTATTTGATTCTGTTTGAATTTGCGGCTGTTATCGTTTGCCATAGGAAAAATTACCCTTGATTAAAAAAAAGTTGTTGGTAAACTACCCCTTTCCATTAACCGATCTTCACCAAAACAATAGGTCTTGAGTACTTTACAATTCAGGGCCGTATGCAAAACATGATTTGATTCTGTTTGAATTTGCGGCTGTTATCGTTTGCCATAGAAAATACCCTTGTTAAAACATAAAACGTTGCAGGTAAACTACCCCTTTCTCTTAACCGATCTTCAACAAAAACAATATGTCTTGAGTACCTTACAATTCAGGGCTGTATGCAAAATATTATTTGATTATGTTTGAATTTGCGGCTCTTATCGTTTGCCATAGAAAATATACCCTTGTTAAAATATAAACCGTTGCTGGTAAACTACCCCTTTCCCTTAACCGATGTTCACCAAAAACAACAGGTCTTGAGTACTCTACAATTCAGAGCTGCTTGCTAAAAATTATTTGGTTCTGTTTGAATTTGCAGCTCTTATCGTTTGCCAAAAAAATAGCTTTGTTAAAACATAAAACGTTGCCGGTAAACTACCCTTTTCTCTTAACCAAAAACTACAGGCATTGAGAACTCTACAATTCAGTGCTGTATGCCAAATATTATTTGATTCTGTTTGAATTTGCGGCTGTTATCGTTTGCCATAGAAAAAAATTACACTTGATTTAAAAAAAACGTTGCTGGTACATTACCCCTTTCCCTTAACCGATCTTCACCAAAACAATAGGTCTTGAGTACTCTACAATTCAGGGCCGTATGCAAAACATTATTTGATTCTGTTTCAATTTGCGGCTGTTATCGTTTGCCATAGAAAATACCCTTGTTAAAACATAAAACGTTGCAGGTAAACTACCCCTTTCCCTTAATCGATCTTCACCAAAAACAACAAGTACTCTATAATTCAGGGCCGTATGCAAAACATTATTTGATTCTGTTTCAATTTGCGGCTGTTATCGTTTGCCATAGAAAATACCCTTGTTAAAACATAAAACGTTGCAGGTAAACTACCCCTTTCCCTTAATCGATCTTCACCAAAAACAACAAGTACTCTATAATTCAGGGCTGTTTGCTAAAAATTATTTGATGCTGTTTGAATTTGCGGCTCTTCTCGTTTGCCATTAAAAATACCCTTGTTAAAACATAAAACGTTGCAGGTAAACTTCCCCTTTCCCTTAACCGATCTTAGCCAAATGTAATAGGTCTTGAGAACTCTACAATTCAGGGCTGTGTGCAAAATATTATTTGATTCTGTTTGAATTTGCGGCTGTTATCGTTTGCCATAAGAAAATATCGGTATGGAGAACCATACATGACTTCCATGTTCTAAGATTTATATTTAAAATCATATTCGAAATGAAATATTTCCATAGAAACTACTTCTTTCTACTTATTGCTTCAGCCTTAACCACAGTACTGTGGTCACTAACGTATACCACCTCACGTTTTCGCACTCGATTTTCACTGATGATGGCAGTCGACGGCACTGCCGAAAAGTCTGGTTTTTCAGAAAACATTGGACTAAAGCTAAACAGCTCGGGAAGGAATTTTAACAAAGAACTACTTCTTAGTTGCCGATAACGTAGTACACAATTACAAAATTCTCCCCTCTCCCTTCAACTATAATTTTCATTTATAGAAAATTACCCCCACCCCGTTCACCTAACCTCTTTATTTATAGATATTTCATCTACGTTTCTACAGTGGATTATTAAGAGCTTCTTATCAGGATACTTTATTTATCAAAATTAAGTACTTTACTCTTGTTAAAACATAAAACGTTGCAGGTAAAGTACCCCTATCTCTTAACCGATCTTCACCAAAATCAATAGACCTTCAGTCCTTTACAATGCAGGGATGCATGCAAAAAAATGTTTGATTCTGTTTGAATGTGCGGCAGTTATCGTTCGTCATGGAAACATTTCTCTTGTTACAATATAAAATGTTGCCGGTAAACTACCCCTTTCCCTTAACCGATCTTCACCAAACTCAGTAGGCCTTGAGTTCTCTAAAATTCAGGAAAGTATGCAAAAAATTATTTGATTCTCTTTGAATTTGCGGCAGTTATCTTTCGTAAAAAAATTACCTTTCTTAAAACATAAAATGTTGCTGGTAAACTACCCGTTTCCCTTAACCGATCAACAAACCTTGAGTTCTCTTTAATTCAAAAAGGAATGCAAAAACGTAGTTGATTCTGTTTGAATTTACGGCAGTTATCGTTCGTCATATAAAAAATTACCCTTGTTAAAGCATAAAATGCTGCTGGTAAACTACCCCTTTCCCTTAACCGATCTTCACCAAAACCAGCAAGTCTTGAGAACTCTACTATTCCGGGCTGTATGCAAAATATTATTTGATTCTGTTTGAATTTGCGGCTGTTATAGTTTGCCATAAAAAAAAATTACCTCTAATAAAAAGACGTTGCAGGTAAACTACTCCTTTCCCTTAACCGATCTTCACCAAAAACAATAGGTGTTGAGTACTCTACAGTTCAGAGCCGTATGCAAAAAAGTATTTGATTCTGTTTGAATTTGCGGCTCTTATCGTTTGCCATAGAAAATACCCTAGTTAAAATATAAAACGTTGCCGGCAAACTACCCCATTCCATTAACCGATCTTCAACGAAATCAACAGACCTTGACTTCTATTTAATTCAAAAAGGTATGCAAAAACGTAGTCGATTCTGTTTGAATTTGCGGCAGTTATCGTTCGTCATATAAAAAATTACCCTTGTTAAAGCATAAAATGTTGCGGGTAAACTACCCCTTTCCCTTAACCGATCTTCACCAAAACCAACAGATCTTGAGAACTCTATAATTCAAGGGTGTATGCAAAAGAGTAATTGATTTTGTTTGAATTTGCGGCTGTTATCGTTTGCCATAGAAAAAATTACACTTGTTTAAAAAAAAACCGTTGCCGGTAAACTACCCCTTGCCCTTAACCGATCTTCACCAAAATCAATAGGTCTTGAGTACTCTACAATTCTGGGCCGTATGCAAAACATTATTTGATTCTGTTTGAATTTGCGGCTGTTATCGTTTGCCATAGAAAATACCCTTGTTAAAACATAAAACGTTGCTGGTAAACTACCCCTTTCCCTTAATCGATCTTCACCAAAACAATAGGTCTTGAGTACTCTATAATTCAGGGCTGTCTGCTAAAAATTATTTGATTCTGTTTGAATTTGCGGCTCTTATCGTTTGCCATAAAAAATACCCTTGTTGAAATATAAAACGTTGCAGGTAAACTACCCCTTTCCCTTAACTGATCTTCACCAAAAACAATAGGTCTTGATTATTCTACAATTCGGTGCTGTATGCAAAACATAATTTGATTCTGTTTGAATTTGCGGCTGTTATCGTTTGCCATAAAAAATTCCCTTGTTAAAATATAAAACGTTGCCGGTAAACAACCCCTTTTCCTTAACCGATCTTCACCAAAAACAATACGTCTTGAGTACTCTACAATTCAGGGCTGTATGCAAAAAATTATTTGATTCTGTTTGAATTTGCGGCTGTTATTTTTTGCCATAGGAAAAAATCCACACACACACACACACACACACACACACACACACACACACGCGCGCGCGCGCGCGCGCACATTTCGAAAAATGACTTTTTTCATGTTTTGAGTGTAGTACAATCAGAATCTGCAATAATCTCGAACACGATTTTTTTTCCATCACCATACTTCCATTTCCTTAAGGAACATGGAAGTAAAAAGAGCTTTTCAGAATGTCCAAATAAGGTGCTGCCACACATAGTTTACTAGACAACAAACCAATATGGGTAATGATGAGCATATGGTTAAAATAAGAAGTGTAATACTAGAGAAATGTCTTTTTACAAGTTTAATATAGTTTAAATAAACAAAACAAAAGTTAACACTTGTATACCAGCAATTCTCCAATCTTACAATATCCAACATGCACTAATGTAACGAACAGTAAATATGACCTGATTAACACTTTTGCAGTAATTAATACAAATAGCTTACTGTACATGTCTGCACACTATAATTCACTATAAATCTTTGACATTAAACCTCTATAAAACATTGCACTGAAATTGCAATCTCAAACTGCTCACTTTCAAACCCTGTGTTTTATACCTCACCGAGACTCCAAGATGATTCTAATGCTTCTAGGTGACACATTGAGAATACTCATGTAGTTGAAGGCACCTGGAAAACACTGGCAAATTCCATACTATGTCAATGCCGACCTTGTGCACGTTGCTGTAGAGTGAATGACACACAAGTTATGTAGATGTAAGAATATGTTTACAATGTGTCATGTTAAGAATGGGATATGGAGTATCCAAATGAAAAGGACTCTGAAATCAGAAATGTGTGTTTGCAGCAACAAGGAGTAACCTTTGAATCAGTTTTGATGGTTATGGAAATACTGTATATACAAAATTCTTTGAATAATTTATTTAATTTTATAATTTCAAATTAACCCGTTGAGTGTCATGGTATTATGACACAAAGGTTTTGATATTTTGCAAACGTCTTAATATTATGACATGATGTTTCTTGTTGTCTAAAATGTTCACTGAATTATTTTGTTCACATTTCTTCCAATAGATCACAGAACTATGCAGTATAATGGATTTTATTGAAGCAGAACTTCAATAAATAAGTTGTCACCACTGGCAATATTGTTGAACACGTGGCTTGTGGTTGCGTTGTTTACATTGTGTTGGGCTATAATTCTAACTTAAGAAACATGTATTTTTGGTTATTTTTGATTGGTTTATTTAATCCTGTGTTTGGTTTAATGTATTCTGTGTTGTGGTTAGTATTACAAATTTTAATGTGGCATATTTGAGTGAAGAACAAATTAGGGAACTTGCGGAAACTAGTAGCAAGGGTGAGGACAATACTGATTGAGACCCTAAATTTCATCTGTAGTGATTCGGGTGGTTGATTGGTATTTTCGTGTACAATAGATTTATATAGTGTACAGTAAGTAACTTTTGGGTACTATGTGTGTTTTCCGTAATAGTAATTTCAAACTTTTTAATCTGTTTGTTCCGTTTTGCTAACCTTTCTAGCCAAGTGGTTGTCACTCACATTCCATTTGTTTACATATATCAGTTTACTATGCAGATTTACATACTGCTGTAATCAGGGGTGTATTTATGGGGAGGGGACAAACCCCCAGAGGGTCAAAAAAATTGGCAAATTTTAATAATCTCTTAATTGTATGCTGTTTTATGTTACTTTTTCAGCTGTATACACTAATATGGTATATTATGGTATATTGGTAATATGGTATAATATACACTATCATGGTATAGCACTTTTTTAAACATACAAACAGGTTTATTACACAGCGTTAGGTTATACATTTTTTATATATCAAATACAGGAAACTCAATTCAGTCAGTATCTTGTAAAGTTTACCGTTTACTTTAATGGGACTGACTTTAGGATGTCATCATGTGTTTTTCAGATAGTAATGTAGAGTTAACTGGTTTTTTCTTTTGTATGAAGCCGATCCAACTCCAGACTCCTCCCCCAACACCAAATTCTAGATAGGCGACTGATGGTAATTTTAAACATCAGTAGGTAAACTATTTTATCCTTTAGTTAATTTTTTTATTATAATTGATTTATTTTTACATCAAACCACCTTTCTTTTTCCCTTTTATATGATGGGTAAGTGGCTAAAATAAAAAAAAAATCATTTTATTTAACAAAAACTGTTTCTAAACTAACAAACATAACACATAAAGACAACTTATTGAAAAGCAAAATACGCTATTTTAAAGATAAAATAAACAATCATAATTTAGAAGATATGATGAACACATTAGTACAGGTAATGATGTGCATGACAGTACACTAAATATATGCAAATTTCGTAGAAAATGGCCTGCTACAGGGGAAGTAGACAAGAATTAGCCGCCCACACCCAAAGGGATAGTTTTAAACTTGGCAGGTGTGTGTGTGTGTGTGTGTGGCACATATTTTATTATGCAAACAGAACTTATTCACATTTTGAATGAACTGTTAATTTGACATCATTATTATTACTTTTGCTAATTTAAATATAATAAATAATGACAAACTTATAATGAAAATTAGAAATGTGGCAACATGTATAAAACAGTACTGTATCCAATTTATGTCTAATGCGGGTGGTCGCAGATGTCTGGCTCCCTTCTTACACGATACATACTCTGCCCACCAAATCGCCTGTTCTAATGGAGGCAGTACATTGTCTTTTGCCAAGAGCGGATACTTCCCGTATGTTTACTCTGTGGCTAAAAAATATGTGCAAAAAATAAACAGTATATTATGTAAACAACAATAATAAACATTCAAGAAATGGCAGGCAAAAGCTTAAAGATTTGTGTATTATTGTCCTAACAAAAATACCTAAATGAAAACCAAGTAAAGTTTGTATTGCTATAATTTTTTTAATCAATTTTCGATTCCATTAACCCTTATGTTTTTTAATAGTACATGTATAGTGTCAGTTATTATTAGAAATAATATTTTATATTGCTGCTTTATATAGAAGAAAAAATTTAAAATATTTGATAATATCACTTTTTACAGGGGAAAACTGTGGACAAAATAAACCCTCACTAACCAAAAACTATATACAAGAAGCACTTTTTCACCTACACTCCGATTTTATCTGTAAAACAAAAACTTGTTTTCTACTCATAATAAGCTCCATTTGTGAACTAGAGGTGGGAAATGCATGTTTTTCAGGCAAGCAAGCATACACATTAACACACCACTCCATTTGAAATTGTTTATCTGTTTAATTTGAACTTTTTTTCTACTCTATCTGATTCTATTGTACGTTTAGTATGTGACAGTTTTACTGTAGTAGTAAAGTATTCAAATGCTAAACATTATCACTTCTAGTGTATCCTAAAGCAATATTTGAATTTATACAGAAAATTCTCTATAGTTCATAAAATACATCAAAGTCTACAGCATAATGTTGATTAATTTGAGTATTTTTGTCATCCCACACCGCATCTGTCATGCTTTCAGTTCTCACTTTGCCGCCATGAATTGATCAAAACGGAAGGAAGACCAGTAGATGTGAGGAAGCACTGTAAAAGAAGTTACAAAAAAGATGTATGAGAAGAAGAACAGCCTCGAGAAAGGAGAAAAGTAAAAAAAAAGTTACTTCATTTTGCTCAGGCTGTCCAAAAAAGCCTTTCTTCTGATTAACATGTTTTAATATCTTACATAAAAATAAATTATTTTGAATGTTCATCACTTGTTTGTTTACACACTTAACAATTATTAGTATTGATAGTTACAGTGAAATATTAATATTAGTAGTTTACAGTGAAAGTACTATCAATACTAATAATTAAAAATAAATATTTGTAATTATTTGAAAAGTTTTGTATTATTGTGATTATAGTTTACTACTTTGTTTTTTGTTTAACTAGTTTGTATTATATGTGAAATAAAGTTTGTAAAACCAACAAAAATATTTTTGTAATTAAAAAATAAAATTAGAAACTAATGTAAAAAATATTAAAAGTTCTTATGTGCATTCAACCGTACATGCCTTGTTGGTCAACCATTATGAGGGGTAAAGTTATTATGTGTGACAGGCGGCATGATACACGGCATAAAACTTAAGACCGATTCTTCAGTCATAATGACCAATATGGCGTGATAGCATAGACCCATTTTTGGTCATTATGGCCGACACGGCAGAGAACGTGTTAATTAACCACAAACAACAGTTAAAATCAACAGTTCATTCTCATACAATAATTCAAGTCAATTTTGTCCGACACACACAATAAATGTCACCTTATTACAGTTTTGCACTAATTAACACAATGATCACTTCCCACTAAACCACCACAATAACTAATACTCAGCACTCTAATATCACCAGGTCTCCCCACAGCCTTGCATTATAGTGAAATAGTGTTCCTTGATGCCAGTAGGGTAGTTGAGTAACATCTCCAAGGCTCACTATGTATCTATAAACATCTGGAATAGCCTCTTATGTCACAGCGTGCCTGAAGTCGCTGCAGGCATTCAGCTATATGGTACTATTTATTTTAAACTCATGTTCTCTGGTATCCAAGTCACATTTCAATACAGATTAAAATTAATTTACCTTTTTTTATCCGTCGTGTGACTTCTTATTGTATTTATTTAAATAACGCGTTTCGAGGCTCAAGGCCTCATCTTCAGATTTCAGTCCCGTGTGGACGTCGTTAACACATTAAAATTAAACTACTACACATCCAAATAAAACACACTACACAAGTTAACTGATGTCTGGGTGCGCACCCTATGCTAGCTTGCGACGCACTGCCTGCACCTCCTCTACGGTCTCGTCACAACGCCCCACCACCGATTGCTGTCTATTCCTGCTTAATATGAATTTGTCAACAACCATATCGTATAGCTGATTCGATTTAAAATTCAGCTGGTCATTTAACATGTTAGTAGGACTGCACTTAAACGCCCGGTATATTTCAAATTCTTCGGCTGCGTTCATGTATCGTCTCTTATTGCAGAGATTCAATGGCTTGCAGTTGGTGTCAAAGTCGGTATAATTATGGTTATACACCATTAAGTGTTCAGCATATTTTGATTTACAGGCATTTAAGTTATTTTTAGGTAGATGTTCTTTAAACCTCTGTTTAAATGCCCTGCCGGTCTGACCGAGATACACCATATCACAATCATTACAAACCATTTTGTAAACACCCGTTCTTTTTTCTTTAAACTGTTGTGTTTTAGGCCGTAATAATTTTTGAACATTATTTGTGGTGCGGAACGATACTAGGATGTTATGTTTCCGAAATTTAATCATCGTGCTCAAGAGGTATACTTGTCAACCGGTGTAAGAGGTTATTGAAAGCGACCATTTTTTTAGTATGCGGGTGATAAGATTTGGCGTGTATAACGGAATCAGTTGCTGTAGGTTTTCTGTATATCTTGTAACGAAATCTATTGTTATGTTTTATTAAAGTTAAATCTAAGAAATTTATTTCTTTTTTTTTCGACTTCTGCTGTGAATTGTAGTTTTGTATTGATACTATTCATAAAAGACTTTAGATTATCTAAATAATCTAATATTATTAGCTGAGATAATAAAAAACAATATAACATTAGTAAATAATCACAGTATTAAAAATAGTTCAGATTTAGTGGACCTAACAAGAGATATTAATATCGATACTCAATATAAATTTGTGTCTTTTGATGTGAATAACCTATACACAAATGTACCGGTTCAAGCCACGGTTGAGATTCTGAAAAACAACCTAGAAAAATTAGGTCCTCAACCTGAGTTTAGGTCCTCAAGAAATAAATGATCTACTATATATTCTTGGTGTCATTTTAAAACAGAATTATTTTTCATTTGATAATCGATTTTTTATTCAAGAAGAGGGACTCGCTATGGGTTCACCTTTATCTGGACTCTTGTCTGACATATACCTTAATCATTTCGAAAATACATATTTGCTTTCGGTAACAAATAAATTCAATAACCAGATTATTTTTTATAAACGATATGTAGATGAAACCTTTGTTATTTTCAATGGGACAATGAGACAAATAGATAATCTAAAGACTTTTATGAATAGTATTAATACAAAACTACAATTCACAGCAGAAGTAGAAACAAATAATGAAATAAATTTCTTAGATTTAACTTTAATAAAACATAACAATAGATTTCGTTACAAGATATACAGAAAACCTACAGCAACTGATTCCGTTATACACGCCAAATCTTATCACCCGTATACTAAAAAAATGGCCGCTTTCAATAGCCTCTTACACCGGTTGACAAGTATACCTCTTGAGCACGATGATTATATAGATGAATTAATCAATATACAATTAAATATATAGCGGAAGTGAATGGGTACCGGTGCTCAATGGTCGAACGGTTATTACGTACACATTAAAAGAAGAACGTCATCAGTACACGTAACAAAAATAATAAAGTTAAGCTTATTTCAACTGAGTACACCAATAATATACCCATGATTTTAAAAACCGAATTTCGGAAACATAACATCCTAGTATCGTTCCGCACCACAAATAATGTTCAAAAATTATTACGGCCTAAAACACAACAGTTTAAAAAAAAAAAGAACGGGTGTTTACAAAATGGTTTGTAATGATTGCGATATGGTGTATCTCGGTCAGACCGGCAGGGCATTTAGACAGAGGTTTAAAGAACATCTACCTAAAAATAACTTAAATGCCTGTAAATCAAAATATGCCGAACACTTAATGGTGCATAACCATAATTATACCGACTTTGACACCAACTGCAAGCCATTGCATCTCTGCAATAAGGGACGATACATGAACGCAGCCGAAGAATTTGAAATATACCGGGCGTTTAAGTGCAGTCCTAATCTATATATATAAAAATGGATGTTGGTATATATATATATATATATATGTATGTATGTATGTTTGAGATTTATAGACTCCGACACCGTTTGACCGATCACCATGAAAGTTGGCACATATGAGTATTTTTTCATGGAGAAGGTTTTTATGCTATCCACTTTGTTGTAACTCGCCAAAGGGGGTGAAATTGGGTGAAAAGGGTTAAAAGCGAAATCACGAAATCTCAGGGACTATAAAGCCTACAAACTTGAAATTTGGCATGCAGGTTCCTTATAGGGTATAGCCAGCCGCTAAGAAAGTATTCTTGGAAATTCCACCCCTAAGGGGGTGAAACGGGGGACGAAAGTTTGTCTGAAAATTCGTGATTATTGAAGTTAAAATGTGAAATTGGTATTTAGGCGTTCGTTTAAAAATAAAAGTTTTCTGTTTCAGCCCTTTTGGAAATTCATCCCCTAAGGGGGTACCCTAAGGTGAAATGGGATGAAAAAAGTTAAAAGCGAAATCACGAAAATTCAGGGACTATAAAGCCTACAAACTTGAAATTTGGCGTGTAGGTTCCTTATAGGGTGTAGGCAGCCCCTAAGACAGTATTTTTGGAAATTCCACCCCTAAGGGGGTAAAACAATGGACGAAAGTTTGGACGAAATTTCGTGATTTTTGAAGTTAGAAATGTTAAACTGGTATTTAGGCATTCGGTTAAAAATAAAAGTTTTCTGTTTCAGCCTTTTTGGAAATTCATCCCCTAAGACGGGGGACGAAAGTTTGTATGAAAGTTCGTGATATAGACTCCGACACCGCTTGACCGATCACCATGAAAGTTGGCACATATAAGTATTTTTTCATGGAGAAGGTTTTTATGCTGTCCACTTTGTTGTAACTCGCCACTAGATGGCGCTGCAGCGCATCAACTTCTACACCGTTCAACCGAACGCCATGAAAATTGGTATACACAGGTATTTCAGCACGGAGAATATTTTCGCGCTAACCTTTATATTGTCATCAATCCTCAATAATATTGTCCTCAATCCTCAATAATATTGTCCTCAATCCTCAATAATAACAAATAGTGATTGTGACTGTGATTAGTAATTGGTGAGTGAGTTTCAAATGGAATACCATTTCCATTCGAATTGTGTTGAGTGTTGGACGTCGATATGCATAACCATTGTTCATCTGGAGTGGCAACTGTATTGAAAACATGCCAACTCATTATTTGGGATGAATGTACCATGGCCTATAAGAAAGGACTTGAGGCAATTGATCGTACTCTGCGAGATTTTCGAAGCGATCAACGTCCAATGGGCGGAGCTCTGATACTGCTCGCCGGTGATTTCCATCAAACTTTGCCCGTCATTCCAAGATCAACACCAGCAGACAAGCTGAACGCATGCCTGAAGAATTCGGCTCTCTGGAGACATGTGAAGAAAATTACACTGTCGACCAATATGCGTGTGCTTTTACTTGGACATGTTTCTGCACAAACATTTGCCAAGCAACTTTTGGATATGGGCGACGGCAAACTTCTGGTTGATCCTGCAACACAGGAGATATCGTTACCACCGAACTTCTGTCATCAGTTGAAGATCTTGAAAAGAAGGTTTTCCCGAACATCGCCAACAACTTCAGGAATCACGATTGGCTTTGCGAGCGAGCTATCTTAGCTCCAAAAAATGATGACGTCAATCGAATCAATAATAAGATTCAATTGAAAATTCCTGGTGCGGTTACGGAATACAAATCCATTGACACAGTTACAGAAGAGGATCAAGCTGTTAATTATCCAGTCGAATTTCTCAATTCATTGGAGCCTCCTGGAATGCCACCGCACATATTGACCTTGAAAGTTGGCTCACCAATACTGCTCCTTCGGAATCTGAACACGCCAAAGTTGTGCAACGGAACCAGACTTTCCGTGAAAAAACTGATGCCTAATGTGATTGAAGGAACAATAATTAACGGCAAATGTAAAGGAGAAGATGTGCTGATTCCGCGCATTCCAATAATTCCCACTGATTTGCCCTTCACATTCAAACGACTACACTTTCCTGTGCGTCTTGCTTTCGCGATGACAATCAACAAAGCTCAAGGGCAGTCGCTGCGCGTTGCCGGATTAAATTTAGAAAATCCATGTTTTTCTCATGGTCAACTATATGTTCCTTGCTCCAGAGTAGGAAATCCAGAAACTCTGTACATCTATACACCAAATCAGAAAACCAAAAATATTGTTTATCCACTTGCGTTACGCTAGATGTTAGTATTAGTTTCAATTATTTTAAGTTAGTTCAATTATATAGCGAATTGAATAGTCAAAAATATTGTTCATTCACGTGAATTATTCATAAAGATTTATATAGTTCATCATCTATTTATACCAATAAAAATAATGGAATTTCATCAGTATGAGTCATCTTTCATTTTTCCACATTTTTCCACAATGCATTATAGATTCTAGATTACATACAGACCATCCATTATTATATATATATATATAAATATACACAGGCAGGAAAACGTCAGCCGGGTTCTGCTAGTAACATGTTAAATGACCAGCTGAATTTTAAATCGAATCAGCTATACGATATGGTTGTTGACAAATTCATATTAAGCAGGAATAGACAGCAATCGGTGGTAGGGCGTTGTGACGAGACCGTAGAGGAGGTGCAGGCAGTGCGTCGCAAGCTAGCATAGGGTGCGCACCCAGACATCAGTTAACTTGTGTAGTGCGTTTTATTTGAATGTGTAGTAGTTTAATTTTAATGTGTTAACGACGTCCACACGGGACTGAAATCTGAAGATGAGGCCTTGAGCCTCGAAACGCGTTATTTAAATAACTACAATAAGAAGTCACACGACGGATAAAAAAAGGTAAATTAATTTTAATCTGTATTGAAATGTGACTTGGATACCAGAGAACATGAGTTTAAAATAAATAGTACCATATAGCTGAATGCCTGCAGCGACTTCAGGCACGCGACCTAACCCATTCAGAGCTCATAAACATAGACATAATTAATCTAAACTGCAAGGGTAAAAATAATACAGTGCAGTGTAATGACCAAAAATTTTAAATTCTGAAATTTTGATCAAAAGTACGTTACAACCAGCCAAGGTACCCCAACACGGGCCAGAAACAATAAGTAAAGAAGCAATTTAACGAAGTGTCAACTAGACGTTTGCCAGGAACAATGATGTACGCTCGACACAACATTACAATAGGAAGCGAGGTTCGCCTGTGACAGACTCGTCTCAACCGAGATTTACAGCCCACAACAAGCCAGACAATGAGACGTAGCGCAGTGGCATAGTTACGGAGAAATTGTAATGAGCACACGCTACAAGGTTAATTTGAAGCGTGCCAGCAGTAAAAAAAGGGGTAGTCACACAATTGTACTCACCCTGTATGAGAACAAGCAACGTCTATCTAATGAATAGAACTGAGTGTGCGCACAGCGGGAGGACATCTTACTGGTGACAACTGATACTTACGACTAGGAAGAGGAGTGCCGTCTTGGAAGCGACGACACGCTGTGTCCTAATAACTGACGAAAAGGGTCATGGATAGTCAGACAATAACAAAATGCGACGTATTGTTCGCGTGAGAACAGCAGCAGACTTCCAGAGTATGCTTAGACAAAAGCTTGATCGACAGGCGCGGAAGTGATAGTGACATCGAAGCTACGCGACCTCATACATATGGATCATCTGCAGGAAGGAGTTTCACCGATGGAAATATTGGATAATCCTTTTTACAAGTAAATCTTTATGTTATTCTTGTCATAAGAACTCTACTGTCCTGTCTCTTTCAAAGAAAACACCCTTTGAGAATTCAGATTAATTATCATGAAAATTTAAATAAAGCTATTCATCTGAGGCAAGAAATGAACGCATTAGTATAAGATTTATACGTTGTTTATCTATGTTTATATGTGTTGATTGTTTTATATATGTATATGTATGTTTTCAGCGAACGACGTACTGGATTCATATTGTAATTTGATTCATATATATATGTGTTCTTTTTTATGGATGTATTTACAGGACATCATTTATATATATATATATATATATTGAAGTTTCTTTACTTGAATGGCGTTAATAAATAAGTGTTTATTTTATTCAGTATTTATGCGTTCATCATTGTCAATCTTACCTCATACAGACATTAACGTCACTTGAATGAATTATAGTTAATTTTAAATATTTATACAACAAATTAGAGTCTCATTGCGGTAATTATACTAACCGTCAAATAACTAAATAATCACGTAAATTCAAGTATTTGGTATAACTAACCTAATTGGGTGATTACATGATTAAACTCCACAAATTAGTATAATTGCACATTGTATTCACTACAATCACAAATTAATTAATTATGCAAAATAACATTTGCATAAATACACATTGTATAATTGGCGCTCCAAGATCGTGGGGCTCGGCAATCATAGATTAATTAATTACATTATCGTTTGCATAATAAACGATAATTATAGCAGTGTATAATTAAGTGTATAGCAGTGTTCCCTCGGCGATCTGGTTAACATCGGCATTCAAAGAGAATCTTATCAGTCCACCTCCACCTCCAACACCACCTCTGCGGTTGTGATGTTTGGCGCAGGCAGCCAGTGTTACTGTTCTAAGAACTCATTATTACATCACAGGCTTCCGACTTCCGCCTCTGCCGACTTTACAGTGTAATCTTATCGAGGACTGTAGCAAGCATGAGCTCGCGGTGAGTGACAGGCAAGATTGTAACACAGAGTGACTCACGCATTGGCGTGCTGGAAGACATCGAGTTGTGACCAGTTACATTTCCTAGTGCAGTAACAGCAACCTACTGATACTCTTCAGGGCTTCATTGTGAGCGCGGCGTGCAAGCAGTCGTATTTTTACTTTTTAGTTCCAAAACATTTCGTAGTGTTATAAGTGTTCGTAGTCTGTATACATAAGTGTTCGTGTACTGTTCTGTTTACTGCATTTTTCTCACTAAACAATGTCGTGTAAAAGAAAGAAGAATGTCGTTACGATGCGGAAGAAACTGGAGGCCATATATAGACTTGACAAAGGTGAAACACTAAATAATATTGCTAAGGATTATGGAGTAGGGACTTCCACTGTGGGTGACTGGAAAAAAACAGAGCTCATATAGAAAACGTTTGTGCAAAGATGGTTACCAAAGACAGTTTAGGAGAAAGGAGTACAGCTCGGAAAGCAAGAAATGAGGCGTTAGACGATGCTCTTTTTTTATGGTTCTGCCAAGAAAGAGACCGTGGTGACCTATATCAGGCCCTATATTGCAACAAAAAGCATTAAATTTAAACATGAAAATGGGTGGCAGTAGTAATAAAAGGTTGGTTCTGGGACAGCCACGCCCCCCTCGTTTGTTTATGTTTACATTTTTTTCACCCTCTCCACCCCCGTCTTCACCTACATAACCGCCGCGCGGTCACCGAACTCCGCACGTTTGTTTACATTTTTTCCGGTTTGTTTACATTTTTTCTCTCTCGCCACGCCCCCCACTCCTCTGTTTATGTTTACATTTTTCCTTCCTCCCCACCCCCGCCTCGCCCCGCACCCGCCGCGCTGTCATCGAACTCCTCGTGTTTATGTTTACGTTTTTTTTCACCGCGTGTCCCAGCTTTGCGTTGTTTACGTCCTCTCGTCTGTTTATGTTTACATTTTTCCTTCCTCCCCACCCCCGCCTTACCCCGCAGCAGCCGCCGCCGCGCCGCGGTCATCGAACTCCTCGTGTTTATGTTTACGTTTTTCGTGTCCCAGCTTTGCGTTGTTTACGTTTGTGCCGAGAGAGAATGTTTATGTTTACGTTTTTTTCTCTCTCGTTGTTTTCCTTGGCCGCCGATCGACGACACGCTGACCCAGTAACAAACGTAAACATAAACATTTGTCCGTAAACAAAGTAAAGCTGGGACATGTGGTGAAAAAACGTAAACATAAACATTCGGAGTTCGGCGACCGCCGGAGCGCGTCTGTTTGTAAACAAATGTTTAGGAGAAGGGATAATGATATGATATATTCTTTTATTAACGACGTTGTTTGGTATTTGTCATTGTACAGTACAATCGGAAACTATGACGCCGCTTAAATCTGTAATATTTTTTTTAACATTATGGACAAAATGCGATCAAATATTACTAGCAAATTCTTCGACCGATAATATAACACAGATTGAAATGGATAAAGTTAAGCGATATTTATATGACTGTGGTTATCTTCAAGCAGATGACGACTCTTCGTTGCAAGCGGTAAATGAATCAGATATTGCTAACGCGTTACTTATATTTCAAGAATACTATAAATTGCCTACTGATGGCGAGTTAAATAATGAAACTATAAACTTAATGTCGAAAACTAGGTGCGGTAACAGTGATATTATCGATTATCGAGTATCCAGTTTCAAATGGAACAAGCCTGAAGTAACATGGCATTATTATTTAGCGAATCAAGAGGTGTTAGAATTGACTAAACAAGCTTTCGCAATATGGGAGGAAAAGTCTGGTATACGTTTCAAACATGATAGAGTGAATACAGATATTTTAATTTCTAATAAACGATTGAAACATATGATCAAAAAGAATCGTGGCAATGTACGAGAATGTTTGACGGTAAAGGTGGAACATTAGCGCACGCATATTTTCCTGATTATAATAATTCAAGACGAGAAATTCATATTGATGAAGATGAAAATTGGTCATATTCGACTGGCAAAGTCGTTCCTTTTGGTCAGTCAAGTTTGTATGCAACTTTAATACACGAAATCGGTCATGCTATAGGTTTATCACATTCAGATGTATCAGATTCTGTAATGTATGCTTATTACAATGGTAAAATCGAGTTAGGTGATGATGATGTTTTAGCCATTCAAAATTTGTATGGTAAGACACAAAATACTTTTATGACGTCATTCATACCGATGTCACCATCTTCTTCAATACCAAAGATAGAAGACGAGCGTTCTATAGATACAAATAAAATTGATCTTTGTAATTTTAAAAATATTAATTTATTTTTAATTGCCGATAAACGATTATATATATTACATGAAAAATGGTTGTGGATATTAAATCCGGCAGAGATGATATACACCAAACCGCTTATAATAAAACATTGGTTAACGTTTCTTCCAAGAAATTTCACAAAAATTTTAGCTGTATATCAACGACCATCTGGCGAGATAGTTATGTTTATAGATTCTTTGGTATTCATGTTTGATTTAATGAGTCTTAAATTAAGTCATGGTTATCCGAAGCATATCCAGTCTTTATTTAACATACAACCGAATAATTTGCATGCGGTATTCAACAGTTATACAGGTAAAACTTATATATTTCATGATGATAATTATTATAGAGAAGTCAATCAGTGTATGTTCACTACTAAATCATGGGGTTATATATCCGATACATTTCCTGGAATACCGCCTAAAATCGATTCATCATTTAGATTTTCTGACGGCAATTTATACTTTTTTAAGAATAACACTGTGTATGTCTTTAATGAATTTACGGGCGGATTAGTTAGAACAGAACAAAATAATCTATCGATATTCGGATTGAAATGTGTAAATGATGATGTACTATACAAATTGAAAGAATTAATATTACAATTGATAATTCAAAAGAAAGACCAATCGATTTCACACAATAATCGATAGTAATATTGATGAAGAAGAATAAAATTTATAAAAATAGAGTTGATATGTGTTTTGTACGATGACTATGTTATGTATTATTGTCGACGCTTGTTTACGCCGCAGTCGACAGATAACCTATAACCTTCAAATTGATATGACTTGAATTTTTGTATTGAGAAATATTTTAATGTTGTGAAGAGTGTAATAAATTGTATTAATAACAAACACTGGTTTTATTTTAATTATTCCTACAAAATAATAATAACAAATCAAAGCAGACCACAATATTTATTATCATACCATTAAATACATATATAATGAACAGATTATATTAACAAATACGTACAAAATGATTATTTGAATAGTTACAAATTTTGTGATAACAAAATAATTAAGATTATATTAACAAGTACATACAAAATGACTTTTGTATATATGATTTTAGTAATTAATAACAATAATAATAATAATAATAATAATAATAATAATAATAACAAATCAAAGCAGATCACAATATTTATTATTATACCATTAAATACATTTATAATGAACAGATTATATTAATAAATACATACAAAATGATTATTTGATCAGTTACAAATTTTGTGATAACAAAATAATTGAGGACATACAAAATAACTATTTATTAACAAATACATACAAAATGACTATTTGAACAGTTACAAATTTTGTGATAACAAAATAATTGAGATTATATTAACAAGTACATACAAAATAACTATTTGAACTATGATGACAAAATAATTAAGTATTAACAAGTACATACAAAATGACTTATGTATATATAATTTTTAGTAATTAATAAAAGTCGGTCCTCCCAACCTATAACAAACAAAAATAATAATTTGTTAACTAAACGTACCAAGAATCCTTTGAAAAAAAAGAGTCATATTTTTTTAAAATTAAATAAAAGATAAATTAAATTTTTTATGTATGTTCTTGTGTAGAACATATTATAATAAGTTATTTTACAAGTAACTAAATTACATTGTGAAATTAATATAATCACCTATTTTTTTTAAAATACCTTAATGATGATGATCACTCAGACCCCTTCCAACAATAGTACTGAGAATTTTGACAACCGGCTTCAGTACATCCAAGCTGTGTTACCACAAACTGGCATTGCGGCATTACTTTTTTATGTAATGTTATAGGGCAATCCTCCGCCGACCACTCCATAAATCTGATTCTACATACCAGACACCGAACGGTGTCTCCATCGCCTTCATAAACAAATCCAGCGGCTGCCAGTTTGTGGGGGTTTTGATTGCTATTCGGATATAATCTGTGATAATGTTTTTTCCGTCCAACTTTTTCGACTTTATAAAACGTTGTTAAGCGTTTGAAACATTCTACGTGATTATACATTACAGCAGCTGGTATGCTTCTGGATGCTGAGCCACAATTTTTAATCGGTTTATATACACAGAAAACGCATTATCGTTAGTACGTGTTGTAAGTAGAAGGTCAAAAGATTGATTTATTATCAGTTTCATTGCAATTAATATAATCACGTTTCCAGTGTACGTTTTAATAAACATTTTTTTTGTAGGAAATTGTCGATATCGTTTTTTTGATCAGGTATTAAAAATATATATACATAAAATGTCATGGTAAATTAAAATATGTTAAAATAATTGAGATATAGTATTCCAAAGTTGAGTAACGTGTTGATCACATTTTAAATGATTATTACAACAAGTATTTTGATACACATCAAACTTTGTACAATTTTTAATACACTCCACATTATTATCATATTCTTCTACTTTTTCACAAAGAAATTTAAATAGTTTATAATAACAGATATTAAAATTTTTAAGTCCTATAACCTGAGTATCGTAAATATTAAAAACGATGTTTTTACGTTGATTGTGTTTATTTTGTAACATAAAAAGACGATTCATAGTTCGGCTATAAAGTATCAGCTTGAATGGCTTAATGAATAATGACCGTACGGGATTGTATTTATCCCGTTATCACATAATACTCTCTTATCATCATTATTGCTTAACGCTAATTTATTAATTGATACCGATTCTACTATATGTTTTTTCGATCTTATTAATTTCATAATTCTACGTTTTTCTGTTTCCGAAAGAGTATTATGAAGACAATTTTTGAAATCGTTAAACGAGATCTCGTTATTAATTACACACTTTTTAATTCCTTTCGCTTTCTTTTGAATATTATTGTCACGCGTAGTATACGTATATAATTTCGATCGTAAACCAATAAATTCCTTAATCGGAATACCGTTACATTCGTCTTTAAATTTGCCAATTACTTTTTTATTTATAGTAGAATAACATTTATGATCAGGAGGATAATCGCTAGTATCAAAAAACATTTTCAAATCTGGATCTAACATATCTTCGTAAAAATCATTTGTCAATATTTCATAAAACAAACTGTCAGTATCAGTATATAATAACGAAATTTTGTTTCCACACTTTTTTTTCATTATATCATAATGAAATTCATACATTAAGGTTTTACTCAATTCTAATACCGCGAAACCTACATAAATTGGTTTATTAAAGTAAATAGACGTTTTGTTTGATAATACAGCACAAAGCGATTTATCATATATAATTCTGTCTTTGAAAGTCGGCTTAGAAATAAGTTTTAATAATTTTTTATTTTCACTTACAAGATCTAATTTCATTCTTTTTCTTACATTTTCCATACACTTACCAAAGACAGAATTATTTAACAATTTTAAAAAATCTTTTTCAAACTCGTTTGTTGCAATTCGTCGTTTTTCCGTATTTAAATCGATATACGGTTTTAACCATGGTTTTTGATAAAATTTTAACGTTCTGTGAATTTTAGTTACTTTCAACCCGTGATTGACAGCTTGTTTTAAATTGATATAATGGCAAATATAATGTTCTTTTGGTTCTAATGTAGTTAGTAATTTTGTTTGTTTTGTGTGATTTATACTTTTATTAATTGGAAGAAATGGTAGATCCATATGGTTATCGTGTAAACTTTCAGGGTATTCTATATCGACTTCTAATATATACCCTGTTTTAGAATTATTAGGGGTATTTAATATATCTGTAATAGTAATTTTATCAGTCCATACAAAGTTAGAATACGGAATATATTCACTCATCGCCCACCCGTATAGATTATTCGCGTCTAAATATGTTAAAAATGTTTTAGGATAATTTGGATTATATGTTTCTTTTATATATTCGTTATTGGCTTTTGAATGTTTTTTAATACATGACGATATTCCTCCTTTTACAGCGGCTTCAAAGAACATATACATTTCGTATTCGTTAAGCAACTCAAGTTCAATACCAGTACAAAATAACATCGCGTCAAAAGCAAACCCTGGAACGGTTAAATAGTGCGCGCAATCTAAATTATGTGAAGATAAACAAAGCAAACGAAAACTTTCAAAAACGTCGCATAAAAGCAATACGTCAATTTTCAAATATAAATCACTGTAGTCGCCCAACGATTTAATTTTAAAATGATTCCAAACTTGAACCGCGTGATTATAATCTTCATCGCTTATATGTTTCGCATTTAATTTACTATAAAATTCGACTTTAGGAGGTAGTTCTTGTACTTCCAATTTTTCCCACGAATCTGTATATTCGTAAGGATATACACCTTTTCGAGTGACTAAATACATATCATTATTTGAAAAAAATTTGCTAGTATGAAAAAATTGATTTTGTGGTAGATTATTACTTAGTTCCGCTAAGGATCTATTTAGAAAACGAAAAGAATCAACAAATTTAATAGTTATTCCGTTACACGTTTTTTTTGAAAATGATATATATTTTTCAGTCGAATTTGGAATAACAATTATTTGCCTAATATCATACCCTAATTGGCGGACGATAAAATGAGAATCATAATTTGAACTAGCGTGAATAAAAACGGGAACAAATTTTTGATTTTGTCTCCTCAGATTACAATTATTACATAATGCGGAACGGTAACGGCCGGTAATATGACAATGATCTCTAACGGGTCTGTAAAATAACGTGAATTCGCGTTTACACATTTCGCAATGTGTAGTAGATTTATATTTAATTTTATCTTGTTTTGTCATTTTTAACGGTATAATATTATTAAGAAGCAAACCTAATAAATTTATGTTTTCAACGAGATATGATACGAATTTTTCCGCAGCATTTTTACCTCTATATAAGAACGGTTCTGATGGCAAATGTTTTTTAATATTAGCGGGAATTGAATTTTCTACAACGAAATAAACGCAAAAACTCATAGGTTCGTGTAGTTCATTCGCGACTGTAAAAGAATATTTTCGATCAGGGTAACAAGTACTTATCGGTTTTAATATACATTCAAAATCCGCGTAAACTACTATTGGAAGTTTATATTGGTATTGGAAATTTTGAAATTTTAAATTATCAGTCGGCATTATCACTCGTGTAGGTGTATTTTTTTGACAGTTTCGTTTATGTATTTTTAACTTTTTAGATTTAACAGTGAAGTAGGTTAGACATCGTTTACAAAATTCGATATCATTAAAACTTTTAGTTACTTGCGATCTAATTAATTTGGTGAAATTTTTAATATAACAATAATGGGTCGTATTATTTTTATTTAATAATAAAAGATCGAAATGGTTTGATTTTTCATTATCGCATACTTTTAACGGGTAAATTGTGATATCGTTTTCAACACCATACACGTTAATCGAAACGTTATTATTTTTTTCGAAAATTTTTATTTGTGTTAACGGAGTAGGAAAATCGATATTATTAAAAGTAAATTTATTTTCTAAATCCTTATAACGAAAATTTATGCGTTCCGGGTGTGAACCGTTTACGAATTTACAAAGAATCGCCCATTTAAAACAATAATTATCTGTATTTTTAGGATTAATTATGCTTTTTTTAGCAGTCAGTTTTGGTGAAAGCGGAATATACGAACTACCTCTTAAAGGCTTAAAACGATTAATTCGAATCAATATCCCGTCAATTGAATGTAACGACCATCCAGAGCCTTTTTGTACATATATGTCTTCTTCATTACAAATACTGTTTATCATACTGTCTATTTCAGATGGTATAGACGAACTATGAAGTAAAATAATATTTTTGGTTTTAAATGTTCTGTCCTGATATTCATTAATATTATTTTTAACGTATGTACATTCAACTAAAATATTGAATTTTATAGCGTTAGTAGGGTAAGAATGAGAGTTCTAACGCGGAAGTGACGTCACATCCCCCCTTTTGGCGCGAAATTCAAAAATCCAGGTGGTGGGGGTAGACTTCCGGCGCAGCGTGTCGTCTTGTGCAGAGGTTATGATGGACCGGGGGGTAGTGGTGTGTCCCACGTGACCTCGATGGGCGTACCGAAGTTGTCGGCCATGTTGTCGGCGTTCGGCCATGTTGTCGTCGTCGTCCATTTTGTGGGGTTACGTGTGCGTTGATTGGCGGAGGCGTGGCCGCCGTTCGCTGTTCGCCGTCCGGCGGGGGCTTGGCCGCGGCCTGGTCGTGGCTTGACCGCCGCCGGGAGTGGTGGGGTCGTCGTCCATTTTGTCGGCTGTGTGGTGGCCATGTTGGGAAAGCTGGGATGTTGTCGGATTGTGCGTGTGTGCTGGTTAAGGTTGGGCCACGTTGCCGCATCGTGGTGTGTTATAGTGTATGGTTTGGATATATGATTTGTTTTTCCGGAAGGGTATCCATGTTGGAAAAGCGTCGACGTTGTCAACTTGTGCCGGCAACGTTGTCGGCTCGTGCATGTGTTATAGTGTACGGGTTTTGTATATGTTTACACTGCCACCATTGTCTGTCGACGTTGTCAACTTGTGCGCCACGTTGTCAGCTCGTGCATGTGTTATAGTGTACAGGTTTTGTATATGTTTACACTGCCACCATTGTCCGTTGACATGAAGAGGTGAATTGTGCATTGTTGCCAACTTGAGAACTGTAATAACGTAGGTCACATTGTCAACTCGTGCATGTGGTAAGTATAAATAAAAAAAAGCACATCATCAGTGTGAAATTTTTGTTGACACAGTCTTTCGGTGCAAAATTTAAAATCATTTCACTTGTAAATATTGAATATATGCATTTATGCATATATATTTATGCATAAATAATTATTACTATAGTAATCTATATTGCACGAACGTAAAAAAATGAGTAGTGTTGTGTACATGTAAGAAAATACACATGATATTCATTGCATAATTGAATGTCTAGTTGTAATGAATTGGCTTCGGCTATGTGAGTATAATATGTACACATGCAGGTGATGATGTAATCAATCCATCTGTGTGCCCATCTGTTACCAAAGCGTGTGAACGAAGGCTTTATTAGTCGTACATAATTTGAAGAACGCGAGTCGTTGGTGATGTAATATTATTAATTGGGCTCCAGCTGTCTGTGCGCGCTTGCGTGTGCGTACATCCATTTGTTTAATAACAGAACCCGAGCCGTTGACTAACTAATGAATAATAATTGGCTTCGGCTATCTGAGCATATGTACACATGCTGGTGATGATGTAATTGTCTAGCCATCTATTACCAAAGCGTGAGAGCTGAGGCTTTAATAGCCGTAAATAATTTGAAGAACACAAGTCGTTGGTGATGTAATATTTTAATTGGGCTCCAGCTGTCTGTGCATTTGTTAATGTGTGTGTGTGTGTGTGTGTGTGTGTGTGTGTGTGAACGAAGTGATGACCGTACATAAATTATTGTGTGAAACAGAAAGCCAAGCCAAGCTAAGTGATTGTCCTTGACTGCACGTGTAGTAGCTCTAGGTTTTTTTTGTCGTCGAAACAGAAAAGCCAAGCTAAATGGTTGTCCTTGACTGCACGTGTAGCAGCTCTGGTTGATACCAGCTGCTTTCGCGTTCATCCTTGAGATAGCGTATATATACGCTGTACGAATTGCTCACATCATCACATTGTTCAACGAGACTAGAACTCGTACAGTGTGAGTTTTTCATTTTTAAATAAGTTTTCATTTTTTAAATAATTTTTTTAATTTTCGTTCGTTAAGATTCACATTCAGTCGTACAGAGTGAGTTTCATTTTTTTTAAAAATAATTTTCATTTTTTAAATAATTTTTTTTAATTTTCGTTCGACGAGATTCACATTCAGTAACTCAACTAGAACTCGTACAAGGTAAGTTTCATTTTTAAATAATTTTTTAATTTCTAAAGTATAATATAATCAAGCAATTCTCAACTAGAGCTCGTACAAGGTAAGTTTCATTTTTAAATAATTTTTGTAATTTCTAAAGTATAATATAATCAAGCAATTATTGTTTAATAATATTGATTTTTTAAATTAGTTATATGTAATAACACATGAATGCACATTGCGCAACATTTCTTTTAGCTTGTATATTGAGTGATGATTAGTGTTAATCTTTCAAGGATTTGTGAAATAAATATAGAATAAAAATGTTAAAGCAATATTATTTAATTAAAATACAAGTAATCAAAATATATTACAATTTAAAATAAATATTATGTAATAGTAAACAGTGGTGACAAGTACAAAATACATAATATGTAAACATATACAATATGACATTTGTGTACAATATTCATCTAAATAAAGTAATTACAAATTAAAATATGATGACGTACACAGTAATGACAAAAATTAATATGTAAACATGTGTGACAATTGTGTATGAATTACAACTAAGTAAAACTAATAAATACAATTGTATACATTTATATTATGTGTAAGCAAATTAGATTTTAATTTATAAATTCATTACGCATAATAATTTATTATTTGTAATTGTTTTAATAATTGTTTTGAATTACATTAAAATAAAATAAGTGTAAGCACATTATATTTACTATTTGTGTACGTGTGCAATGACAATTTTGAACAAATATATTTGTTAATTTTGAAGATGTCTATCCAGGCTTACTCTAAAATGTACACCATGTAAGCCTTGTTTTATTATCTAGATATACAGTAAGTACATTGATAATTAAATATAATTAAATTAAATGAAATATATGTGTAAGCACAATATATTATAAATTAAAATACAACTAAGTACATGTTAATATATAATTGTACGTGCAGCTAATGACAATTATGTGTATTTACAATGAAAATTATACATGGTAAGTGAGTATGTCCATTCGGTCTTACTGTACAATTTCTACTATGTACGCTCTATCCTTTTCTCCACGAAAAATTAGATGCAGCGAACACGGTACTAAATCTTTTAATTCATCATCTTCGAAAAAGCTCGCGTATCTTTTAGGTAGATATACGCGATATTTTAGTTTAGGGTCTTTATAATCTTGAAGAGTGACGAGTACGGCTTTCCCGTACTTCGCGTCTATATTCTGCATTTCTTCTATCGGATATTTTACGCCGATTATTAATTCTTTTATTTTTTTATATTCAATTGCGCTAATAGTTGCAAATTTTTCAGTGAATGATGCCATTTTAAAATAAAGAATTTTATATTTGTCTCGCGCGTCTCTCAAGGACTGAACGAATAACGCTCCCGCACAGCGGAATAAATAGGGAGGTAGTTGTGGAGGTGGAACCAGAGAGGGGGAACTACATAACGTACAGTAAGCGTTTATTTTTAACCGTGTGAACAGGATACGACTTGTCTTCTCACGACTCGATGGGTAGGCGGGGAAGAGGAGACGAGTCGGTTATTTTTTTTATGAATAGACAGAATGATGTAATTAACAGCACTCATGCGTGTTAGAACATGTCGCTGAAGCTAATTTTTTTATCGTACAGTAAGCGTTTATTTTTAACCGTGTGAACAGGATACGACTTGACTTCTCACGACTCGATGGGTAGGCGGGGAAGAGGAGACGACTCGGTTATTTTTTTTATGAATAGACAGAATGATTTAATTAACAGCACTCATGCGTGTTAGAACATGTCGGTGAATCTAATTTTTTTTATATGACTATACAGAGTGATGTAATCGTCAGAAAGGTTAATTTGTTTTACGTAAGCGCTAAACAATAATGTTTTCAATTAGTAATTTATCAGAAACATATTGATTACTCTAAAATCTGATACAACCCACTCGCGTAAAGCGTGTACTCTAGTATTTGTACATATTTCTGGAAGTAAGTGGTGCGCGAGACAGACTGTTCCATGTATTGATTGTAATTGATCGAGTTTAGGACAACCGAAATCTTCTAAATTTATAATATTAAAATGCACGATACGCTTCTGTAGAAAATTTTTTTTTTGCAATCCTTTTACGAACACAAATTTAAAAGGAAATGTATATTTTTCTAATATCGGTACAAGATGTTCATACGATGTGTCCCCGTCCGTCCACGCTAGTCCATGATAATGCTCTGTTAACCATCTGTTTGTCCTCACATGTTTATGATTCGAAACAATCATGTTTGCTGGAGGTGAAAATATCCAATGTCTGCTGGCAAATGCAGTGACATCCATAATGGCTAGTTCCTTAACGAGTTCGTTTCCATCGTTGTCGATGAAACAGTGAATGTCAAGGGTGACTGCTAGATTATCCTCGCACATCCTTTTTTCGTTATAAATAATGTGTTTGGTGTTACTAAGAACGCTGCAGATCCGTCCGTCTTACGGAACAGACACGTTGTATGTTGTGAAACGCTCGTAAAGAATTTTTTCGGAACGTTTATTTTGTACCTTATATTTTCGTCACGGATCAGTGCAACAAATTTACAGGTCAAAATGTTGTATACAAAAATTTCTATAGGGTATAGTATTGTGTGCTTTAATTCACTACAGCGTATGTACTGGTACGGAGATAACAGCTCCATGCGTCCGTCTTCAACGCGTGCTGTTCAAACACTGAGGTATGCGATATTAGTGGACTCGGATTAAACACTTTTGCCACGGCAGCATATATTTTCAAACCTTGTGTTCACTAATCGATTAAATTAAGGCGTGAAAATGAACTAGAAATACGCTCTCATGTAAGCGGTGCATGTGGTTCTACATAAAGGACAAGTATGTAGGGTTATGGCGCAATTCACACATGTGATAAAATGTCGACAGGGAATAAGTACAACTTCCACGTTTTGTGCGTAACAGACTTTGCACATTGTATCACGATTAGAGCTTCCTTCTATGTTTTTTATATTCTCCTTGATCGTGTCGACGCGTTGTTCGTTCTCTGCTGTCGCTATTGCTGTTAGTGCTTGCGCTTCGGTAACGATACCCAGTGCCTTGATGATAAAATTTTTATCTTTCATTAACATTACGTAAGAGCACGCAGGGAAATGACGTGCGTGTTCCATCCAAGCATATTCTCCACGTTCCCATTTGTTTAATCCGCCTCCACAGCAAAAACAAATCACTCTATCGTTGCATCCAGTGTAAAAGAAACCCGCTTCTGATAATTCTTTAGGTGTTATCGTTAACGATACAGGCCATTCTTTAAAACTCTTTAAACGATTTTCCAAGCTTCTGTAACGCGGGTACGGAGATGTGATTTTTTGAATTAAGATGACTTGCACTTCTTTATCGACTGGTGATAAGGACTTGATTGTTGTTGCTGTCGCTTCACCGCATTGTTTGAAATAGCGGTCGTTCTTGGGTTTGGTATCATCATCATCGAAATCGTGTGAAAGCATCTTGTGCGTCCTCTCGCGAGTCGTGTTGATGAAACACTGAGCAAAAAAAAAATAGGAAGAAGAGGATAATCGTTTCCCCCTCCACAAAATAAAATACATGAAAAATGATTACATTTTTTTTTAATAAAAAAAATTACATACATGTAAGTCATACATTACATTCTATTTACAGCAAATACATAAAAATTGATTACATTTAAAAAAAAAATAAAAATCGCATACATGTAACGCATACATTACATTCTGAAAAGCAACATTATATTTACAGCAAAAAAAAAACAATAATTTATAGTAAATGTTTAATTATGTCTGCGCACTGTGTTGGATAACGGAGTGTACACGTTGAGCGAATCATGCAGTATCAAGCAGTAGGCCGCGGTCTGAGCGGGGAAATTGCTCGATGACTCGAATTCTAATCTGACATCGACTGGTGAAGACTTGAGCGACTCATCCTGTCTGCTACAATCGAAGACGAATAACGGTGCTTTTGCTATGAACTCAGTAGGCGTTAGAAGTACGTTGGGTTGACTTCTGTGGTAGTATGACTTTTGAAATCGTGTATACATGTCGTACAGCAATGCATAACGTCCGTTATCGATATCCAGGTTCAGGTTATCGTACGGGTAGTATTTGTCGTTCAGAAAGAGTCTCGCATTTGTCACATTGCAGTGATCGAATTCGCCGGCATGTTTTTTCAGATTATTCTTTCTGCTGGTCTGGAAGGTGAGTATCACGTACCGCGGTTTCTCCAGTTGTGTAGTTGTTTTCACTGTCCAAGTCTGTCTGTCAGTCGTTGGTAAAACCGGGTACTCGTGCAGTTCCCAACTACGAAACGGTAAGAATAGTGGTAGGTCTTTGCGTATGATATCCAATAATCGTATCCGTACTTCATTGTTCACGTACACGAACGGAATCATCCAAGAGATTTTTGTTAGTTCTATATGAGCGTTAGCGGGCGCATCCGTAGACGAGAACAGAGCGTTAACGTCAGTGGAAGTGCGTAATAGTATCAGTTCTTGTTTCATGTTTAAAATAACATGTGTGAAATCTTCAGCAAATCCCATCAGCATCCTCAACGGTATGCAAAAGTTGAATTCATTATTTTTACCAGATGGTGTTAGCTCGTCAGCTGTAGGAGCAACCCAACCGGCATTTTGCATCGAAACAATGTCCTGCTTGCTGGCAGATAGTATGGTTTTAATAGTGGACGTGATGCCAACACTCTTGGTACGATCTACTTCCACGCCGGCCAATTCGTAACGGATTTCTTCGAAGAGAAACGCAATCGCATTGTTTATCATTTTCACGTTCACATTACCAGTGGCAGTGGTTTTTTTGCTCAACTTGCCTTCAACGTACAGGAAACTTTCCATCGGTAAAGTGAAGACTTCCTGTTGCAGGATAGGTATGCGTATCTCATCATTATTTCCATATCGTGACGCCGACGTGTACGGTGCATGAGGATGATATTCATAATGTGTGATGTTGTCTTCAAAGAACGGTCGACGTTCAACCGATAAGACTATACCGCTGTCCGTCATGTTACTTGTTTCTCTTGAGTTTGAATCCTAGTGAAATCAGGTAGCGTCGGTTAGTTGCTGTTAATCGTGTCAACGACGAACGTCTACTGATACCTTTTCCAAAAGTGTTGTCCTCTTTTATCTTGCAGTGCAAGCCGTCGCTACCTCCGCTCTTCATCATCATGGAGGTTTTGGTGAAATAAATTCCCATGATTACTACACACGTTTCAAATGTATACGTGCAGTGATGACTTCCCCTTGAAAATTCACAATATCACCGTCCTGATCGTGTACGGACACTGTAACGTTACGCAAGTGTAGTACGTTAAGCGGAAAATAAATGACGTTTCTAGGCGTTTCGACTATCTTGAATCCTGGCTCAACTGTTGGATAGAACGAGTGCAATATATGCTCGTTTCGACCCGCCTTGTATGAACCTTGAACAGCGTTACACCTTATCTCCAAAACGTTCACTTTGTTAATGTTTACAGGCGCATCCGACGTGTGTAATATATACGCTTCTAACTTGCGGCTCTTGGAAAAACCCAACATGGTACCGATCGTGTGTTCCGTACATCCGAAATCGATATCGTATGAACAATAAATTTCACATTTCAATGTGTTGTTGTTGGGTCGTAGAGAAAATTTCGGGTCTACTAGTTCTTTTTTCAGGTACGTTTCAATATCACTGATTTCATACACACCGGTCGGTATATTGACAGGGTCTAACGTTTTACGTGCTCCCTTTAGTACAGGAAAGACATTGTTTTTTCCACTCTCCACGTTCGGTATAGAGTTGTACGTGGTAAAGTCCAGCAGTCCTGCGTACCATTCACCGTCCGTCAATTCAAGCGGTGGAAAAAAGTCACAAACCAGTGCGCTCGGATCCGTTCCTGTGACGGTGACCGTAAGCGAAGACATCTTGTAGTTTACTGATCGTTCGATGTCAAAAACTCTAAACATAAATGTCCGCAGATGACCGTATCTGACGGCTGTTTTCGCATGTAATTGTAATGAACGTCGGTCACGTTCGATCCAAAGTACCGCATTAGCTCGACAGGTGGACGTAGATTGCCGAATCCATCAAAGTACCAGACTCTGTCGCCTCGCTTCTTGTAGCATACCCAGTGCGTGCCCGGTCCGCTAGCATCGTCCAGATTCACGATCGCACTTTCGTTCACCCACGGTGATGTACTAGGAAGTGCGTCGCGCATGTACACACCTCTGAAATAGGGTATACGCAATCGTTTCGTGTACTCATAAAGATCATGATCGGACAATGGACGCACGGGTATTTTGATTAGTTTTTTCGGTACGGTCGAAGATAGAGTCCTGAAGCCTTTTTACCGCCACTCCTTCTTCGTCGTTTTCCTGTCCCTGTTGTCGTCGTCCTCCTCCTCTTCCTGATTATCGTGCGTCGAACCGGCTTGCGTCGTCTGGTGCGACGTTGACGTTTACGCACACCACCACCACCACTACAGCATAGCCCGCTGCCTAACGCAGATTTCGCCTTCATTGCTGCTGCTACGGCTGCTGCGTACGCTCTTTCACTGATGCCTGAATTCAAAGCTTTAACTCGTTCCCACGCTTTACCGGCTAGCACACGATCCGCTATACCTCGTCGTTCGTTGTCCTTGTACTTGCTGTAAGCGATATCGTGTTCGCGACAGGCTTCGTCCAACTCGTTGATTCCTCGATCACCACGACTCAATCTCTCCTCTAGTTTCGTTCCTGGTCCGCAGAACCTGTAGCCAGGCAGATGTAGTTCTACCGGTAATACGTCCACCGCTCGATTGATCAGTGTAGGTACTGACTTCGCGACGAATGGTACCGCGCTTTTAACTATCTTTCCGATAAGACCACGCCCCCCTTTTTTTTTATCAACACGGCTACGTAGTTCATACATGACTACTGTCTCGTTTGCTCTCGATAAAGAGATCTCCAATCTTGCTCGTTGTTGGATTTGTCCAGATCACTAATCAACACGCTCGTCTCCGTCTTGTTCATAAGTAGTAAGTCTGCCTCTTCGGCACCAAGTGAAGTACGCGCTGCGCGTGTATGCAATTTATAGATATACGATACCACTTTCTCCCAACGATGTTGGAACACTTTTGCGAGTTTGTACGTTTCGCTCTTCGCGTACCGCTTCACGTCCTCCAATTGACGCGCGTTCACTGCATCTGTGGCCCGTGCGCCACCATCGCCAACGTTTAGAATGGTTTTTCCTTGCGCGTTGAAATAAGCATCGTTTACCGCGGTGATCGTGTGTCGGTTCAAAAATTCCAAATTCACTGCGTCCTTGTTGTTCATGGGTGGAGCTAACTGTGTTATCCGCACAATGCCGACCATTAGGTTAGAGTTCGTATCCTTCGGTATGATTTTCGAGTCCACGTATATTTTGGTCGCGGCGTCTCTCGCACGAATCGTTTCCCTCAGAGACTGTATGCGATGGTCTCGTGCGTCGACGACAGCACCGTTCTTCTTGTTCGGTACCAATTGTGTGAAACGTAAGCACGAGTAGTCTACGTACTGCTTGTTGACAGCATCCCCGAGATCGACAGGAGCGCCGACGTTGACGAGCTTACGACCTTTCGCATCTATTCCTTGCGCCGCCGTCGACGGATCGCCAGCTAACAGACAATTGTCACGCACAAAGCGCAGTGGAACGGCATCGCTATCATCGCACGGTTCGCCCAAATTATGTATTTTTTTTCCCGCTACATCAAAGTGTCCGTCCTCGGTCATTGTGATACCAATATCCTCTCGCAGACTGCGTCGCGTCTCTCTTCGCGCTCTGACAGCGCTCTGGTGTCTGCCAAACTTGTTGACACTCATCTCGTGAATGATGCGCCTCGTTCGTTGTGCACGGCATTTATACGTATTCACGTAATAAATCGATTAGTTTTGATACGATCGTACTGTCTATGCATTTTATTCCGACAACGGAGAGTGCGTCGTTATGTTTTCCTTTTACAATCGTATCTAGAAATTCATCGTACACGTATACGTGTGTGTCTTTGAAGAAATAAATTTTTCCGTCGATATATCGGAACGCACTATCAACGGCTTCTGGTAAGCCGACAAAACGATCTTTAACATAACCATGTTTCTTGATCGTGAACGTGCACTCGTCTATCTCACTGTAATACATATCGTTGTACAACAGAAGAGTTCGACCCGTGTACGTGTGTATTGCAGCGTTTATTTTCGTCATCGTGCGAACACCGAGCGTTGTGATTGAACGCGGATACCCGTTCACTGGCTGCAGACTGTGTATATCAAACATGTATACATAGTTGTCTATGAAAAGCACCACTTCTTCGGTCCGCGGTCTCTGGTACATCGCCGAAACGTTGGTGAACGTCAGCGGTAAGAAAGTCAACCAATCCGTCAACAGAAGCGGACTCTCGCCCGTTCGCTTCGACTCGATATCCAATGTCCACAAAAAGTTATCGTGCACGATATACAGATGTCTGTTGATTATTAAAAATTGGTTAACGTTCTTTAGTCGACATAAATCCGTTGTCGTCCGCACGGTCTCGTTCGTTGTCGGTGTCGTCGTCGTCGTTGACGTCGTCGTCGACGTTGACGTTGTCGTCGTCGTCGTAGCGGGCGGCGGCGGCGGCTTCCCGTACAAGCGTTGAATGCCTCTTATATCGTCGTCTCTCAGGTCGAACGGTCCGTCCGAGCGTGATACGTAGAACGGGTACATGATCGAATCCCTCTCGAGGGAATGTGACAGTCCTAACGCGTGTCCGATTTCGTGCGTTAGCACCTGAAGAAAACTGGTCTGATCGTCCGGTATTTCGGTTGCGTTTGTATAATTCCACGACTCGTAGTAGTCCATATGTATTTCAGTAGTGTTATACGGTAAATCGGGCGGGTAGTAAGCGTGAGCGAGTATACCTCCTCGTCCGTCCAAATCGTACCCGCAGATCGTGCACCTGGAAGTCAGACACCTGTGTTTAAAATATTTCATAGCGATAACCATGTCTGCGTTTATGTCGTTGGGTCGATATTCGAATTCCAGATTCGAATGTTTCTGCCACACAGCGAACGCTTGTCGCGACGCTTCTATAGCGCTGACGCTACCGTGAAAGAATCGCCACGACAGACGTTTCTTGGCCCACGGCGTTCGTAAGGTGTACGACACGAAATCTTCGTTACCACATCTCCGCGCACGCATCAGATTCATCGTTTCATTGTTCAATTCTCCATTTACGGTTAAATTGTAATTCACTTGAAACGTGCGAAGGTAGGCGTCCATATCGATGGTAGTGTTGTCCGTGAGTCGTAAACTATCGTCGGGCACGTATCCGTATCGCACCAAATAATCTATAGCGAAATCTACATCGTTAGCGTTAACGGACGATGCGACGACAGCACTTGTGCACGCAATAATAAACAGTAGCACGATATCCATGTTGTCACAACCAAACGTGGAATGTCCCCCGGTGCGTGTACGACAGTATTATTTATACTTTATCGGCTTTCAGAATCGAATAGGAAGCACATGGCATTAACGAGTCCTTTAAGATCGATTCCATCACGATGATGCTGCTGCTGCTGCTAATGTCAGATGATGATATATACCGCTCTTGTTATACGATTATGTCTGCTTCACGTAGTTCTTCCACTATGGAGGCGATTTCGTTCGTGTGCCCACTGTTTCCAACACGTTGTGATGCCATTAACAGTCGCAATCTGTCCACCAGTTCGTTCGGATCGTCCCAGTGCACGTAATCGATTTTGTCTTTTTTTCTCGTTAGCGTCATATACGATGTATCAATATTATTATGCCCCTGTCCTGTACGTTTCGGTGGAAACAGTTGCGATATTATTCGTTTATACTGTACACCTCTGTTCGCGTTCACCTGTGCGTTCGCTAAGTAATACTACTTATGCGCGTTGGTGTTACGCAGTATATCTTTGTACGCTTTCAGATCTGATTCCTTGTAAATATTTTCATTAGGATGCTTCATGAATACAAGTTCGTAGAGTCCTGGTGTACCTTTGTATCGTTTACCGTTGATAAGAATCGTATCGTCCTTATCGATTTCGAACTGTGAATCACCAATCATCCATTTTCCGTTTTCATGTCTTACACCGTACGTATAGTCCATCAGACGATCGCGTTCGGACGAAACGATCATACGCATGTACTTGTTCGCTAACGATTCACTGTCGTATTTGTCCTGAAAATATCTACGCGCTTCACGTCTTCCTTCCGGTGTGTCTAACATTTTTTCAATGTTTTGACTAGGATCGTCCTCATCGTCATCACCTGATGTTTCGGCTATCACGGGTGTTTTCAGGAAAGACGGTTTCGTTCGGGAACGAAGTGGTGTTCCTACATCGCCCTTACTAATTGCATCTATTGGATCCTCTTCTTCTTCTTCTTCTTCCTCTTCTTCTTCTTCTTCTCGTTTCATTTTTTTCACTCTTATCGGCTTTTCATTTGTTGTTTTACGTTTCTTTTCAAGCAATGCTTGCGAAATATTTTGTAACGGTTCCAGAATCGGTTTGTAACTTTTGGATAACGTTGCTTCTTCTTCACGAATACCATATTTTAACGCACGGTATTTCTTCCGTATGTCATCACTGATCGTGTCGATATCACGTGCTAATCGTTTTTTCTTGTCATCCATCTCGATAAACGGTAGTACGACAACTAAAGTCGTTGACAGCAGGACACGTGTATTTAGCTAAACTTTTGACAATTTTTTTGTTTAATCGTTAGGTGCGACTACTATGAAACGATCGAAACCGACTCTGTACCTACCGGTGTCGATAGAAGAATCCTTGTCCACAACGAGAAAGCCGTAACGATCTTTCCACGCTTCAGCGCACATGTTCTTAAACGTGTCATATTTCATGTCCGTGTTGACATGATCGTTATACACATGCTTCAAGTTGCGATCGTCCTGTTTGAACAATACTATTAGATTGGCATTATCACGAACCAACTGTTTTGGCACTTGACTGTACGTCTGACAAAGGTAAAACGCGTCCACACCGCTGTGACGTCCCATAGAGAAATACTTGCGTATATTGTGTTGTCTTTCACAAGACACGTCATCGAACACCATAATAGAATCAGGATCGACCTCGTCGGGAGGCGGTACCTCTTCGTTATCGTTGTAGGCGTGATAACCCATTCCTTCGTTGGAAAGTTGTGTCATCAAGGTCTCCAGCATCTGATATTTGGGTTGAAATAGTGATTTAGAAAACACGTATAAGTTCGCGAATCTTAATCCGTTTACATCGAACAACAGGTTGAACATGACGTTTGTCTTCCCGCACGCAGAAAGTCCGCAGATGATCGAACGAACGGTATCGGGCAGAAGACGTCCGTGTTTACGTTTTTTTCTGCCACAACCACCTCCACCACCATCGCCGCACAATTTCGAATAGTCCACGTCTTTTATTTTTAATCTGTGCGCTTGTTGCAATATTTTCATGTTGACGTTCCGTGCACAGTCTATTTAATAGTCGCACTATATTGCAGCAGTCGGTATATATGTAACTGCATACACAAGTGTCCGGACCCGTTTCACAGTTCGGATCCGACCAAACACATTCTTTGTAGTGATCGAATCCGGTACCACTTGGTACTATTTCGTTAAGACGGAATCTCTTCACACGATTGATAACCCGTTGCCAGTACTCGTGCACTGTCAAGATCCTACGCATGCGTTCAACGTCGTTTGCAGTCGTGTTCACGATGTACTCATCGTAACCAGGATGTGACACAATGTCTTTTACACTGTACACAGCGTGCATGTTGTCATCATAACGCATCGATGCATACTGGTTCTATTTCCATGAGTCGAATAGTTGTTATAGCAAGTTCTTCTTGTGTATCCACGAATCGTGTTTACCATCGAATCCTAACCATCTGACTTTTACACGATCGCCTTTACGTTGTACAATCTTTTCTACCAAGTACACGTCACCAACGTTCGATTTACTGATTTCATGTTCATAAAAACCACCTTTCAACACTTCTCCTGTATGATTCTTTAGCGAATAGGTAATGGGTACGCTGCCGGTACGCACCGAATGAACGAGAAATATCTCGTTTGTCCAATTTGGTGTGTATCCTTTGGCGAATGTCATTTTGTGTTTGCTTATACGCACACGATCGCCTACTTTGAATTTCGGTCGTTTATAAACGATGCTCCTCGCTGTGTTCTCACGAATCCTTTGTAGCACTGTACGTTCGTTGGATTCTTTCACCTGACACGGTTTCATTCCAATCGTTCTGTGCACGCTGTTGTTGTACGTGTTGACTAGTTCCGGCAACATATCCAACCAACGATAATGACCTTGTTCACTGAACGCACGATACATGTGCGTTTTCAACGTACGGTTAAAACGTTCCACAATGGAGGCCTTTTTTTCACTATACGTGGAATAGAGTGTGATACCGTATCTGCTCAGCAATTTTTGTACGCTACTGTTATAGTACTCTTTCCCGTTGTATAACGGATCAGAAACGCCCTCATCGTCCGTCCCCAAGTTGCTAACGACTTTGGACGATAAGCAAAAATACGTTCTTCATTTTCGAAATTTAAAGTTGTATCTGAACCTTGGTCTAGAATTGAAAGCGATCCATAGGGTGTTGAGTTTTAAACAGAAAGCGTGGATGAAACCGTTTATCGATTTCAACACACAAAAGAGAGCAGCAGCCACCAACAGTTTTGAAAAAGATTTTTTCAAACTGATGGTCAACGCTGTCTATGGTAAATCGCTGGAGAACGTAAGGAAACGAATAGACTTCCAACTAGTCTCTACCAAAGGGCGGCTGCAGAAACTTGTTTCCAATCCACGACTAAAGCGTATGATCCGCTACACCGACGACTTGGTCGGATTGGCTTTACGAAACAGAACTAATATACCTTTCCCGTCCAGTGTATGTTGGCTTCACAGTACTTGATGTCAGTAAATTGATAATGTACGATTTTCATTATCGGTACGCTGTCAGCAAGTACGGACAACGATTAACATTATTAATGACCGATACCGACAGTTTACTTTACAGTATACAGACTGACGATGTGTACTTGGATATGAAAGAGGATCTCCACCTTTTCGACACGTCGGACTATCCCTCAGATCATCCTTGTCATTGCGACGACAACAAAAAAGTCGTGGGGAAGTTCAAGGATGAAACTAATGGGAAACCCATCAGGGAATTCGTCGGACTCAGAGCTAAATGTTACTCGCTCCTGTTGTCCAACTGTACCGACAAAAAGGTGGCGAAAGGTGTTCCAAGAACGGCAATAAAAAAAGGTTACGTCATCAGTTATACAGCGAGTGTCTTTTCGATAGTCGTACAGTTTTCACCTCTGCCGAGTGTATACGAAGCGATCGTCATAAGCTGTACACGCAACGTGTAACAAAACTTTCCCTGTCTCCTTATGACGATAAGAGGTACGTACTGGACGATGGTGTAACTACACTCGCGTACGGACACTACAGAGTGTGTAAACGTGCGTTAACCAATGACGATACCAGTCCTAACATGAAGAGACTAAGATACACAGAGCAGTAACTCATGGTAATAATAAACTTGTATTGCAAATATAAAATTTATTTATTTACTTTCATTTAATTTTCAATTGGTGTTAGCAAATTACTATACAACATTTTTCTTGTTACGTTTTACAGAATGAGCGGAAGTGATAACAGAATATATAAAAGAGTCTGTGAGGAGCAGCGACGAGTTCGAAGGTAAATTACAACATTTTTCTTTATTTAACGAGTACAAACAGAATACAACATTCGACTGACTTACTGTTTATTTTTTATAGTTCCCAAAGGTTACGACAGGCCTTATTGGGACCTTCATTATCACAACAAAACTCGAGTCGGTAAGTCCATTTTTATTAACAATCACTTGTACTATTGCGTTTACGTTCGGTATTCAAATTTATTCTTTTTTTTTCAGTGATGCTACCGGTTCAGCTGCTGCTACTGCTGTTGCTGCTGCCGCTGCTGCTGCTGCTGCTGCTGCATCTCAGGAAGCCGGCACGAGTCGGTACGTTTTTTTTTTCATTAACGTTCACTTGTACTATTGCGTTTACATCTGGTATTAAAAGTGTACTTTTTTTTCAGCAATGATGAGATGATGGTTTATGGTGATGATGATAGTGACAGTGATACAATACTGCTTGACGAAAGCAATAATAATGATGATGATGAAAATAATGTTGATGAGCATCAACAACAACAATTACCAACCATCACATTTAATATGTAAGTCTTCTTCTTATGTGTACATACTTTCATGTTTTTTTTTACATGATTTTTATATTTTTTTCTTTTCACCAGTGATATTCGGCCACAAGCGCGGCACATAACAATCACACCGCCACAATCACCACCACAATCACCACCACCACCGCCACAACCACAGGAACAGCCGCAACCGCGTCCGCAATGGATCAGTACAAATCAACGACGACCAGAACCGCAATCCCCACAGCCTCAACAGCAGCCACAACCTCAGCAGCCTCAGCAGCCTCAACCACAACCTCAGCAACAGCATATGCGACACGATCCTCGTTTACAGTCCCCTCCAGAAGACGCGCCATGCGTGTTTTACGATATCATCGACACGGTGGAACCACCAAGGATGCATAGCGAAGTCGCCACGATGAGATTACTTCTAAGAAGTAGATTTCCGACGTGGCGATGGAGCCGTGGAGACCTCTGCCCCATTCAGGGTATGTTAGGGCACACATCTTGTAGTGTGTGCCAAGAAAATTATACTGAGGGGCAGAGACTCCTCGGCTTAATGTGTGGGCATACTTACCACTATCTATGCATAATTAATTGGTTCCAAACCGTGGCACTGGAGGGGTCGCCACCAGGATGTCCGCAATGTAGAGTGTATGCATTCAGCAGACCAATACACCCATTTTATGCACGCATGCATTTTTGAGGTATGTAACAGTACACATTATTCTAATCCATCCTACACGTATCAATTATACATCACTAATATTGTTTTTGTTTCTGTTACAGATGGTCGTGCACATTAAATGTATGATGCTCGTGTACAAAGTGATGTTTTTTTTGATATAATGTTTTATTTTCTGTATATATATATATATATATTGTATCCGTATTTTTTTCTGTATATATATATTGTAATGTACAAAGTGATGTTTTTTTTTGATATAATGTTTTATTTTCTGTATATATATATATATATTGTATCCGTATTTTTTTCTGTATATATATTGTATATAAAATGTAATATAAACTGAATTTTCTATTTTTTTTTCATTAAATTATAATATTTATATGTCTATTTTAATGTTTTTTTTTCTGTATATATATATTGTATTTGTAATTTTTATCTTAAAATTGTTTGCTACAATATAAATATGTAAATTTTTTGATTTGCTTAGTTATTTCTTTTCAACTATCCTTTTTCCTTCTATCATGCATGTTTTATAAGTGAAGTGTCAATCAAAACAATTACACCGCAATAGCCAGTCAACAAGAGTTTCACATCGATGATGTGCACATTTTTTGTATTTTTACAATATATACTTACCACAAAAGCACACATTCAAATTTACAGTTCATGAGTTGGCAACACTGCAATTCATCTCTTCACATCGACGATATCCGCACGGTAGCAGTGTAAATATCTGAACCCACAGTTCTCAAGTTGGCAACAATGCACAATTCACCTCTTCATGTCAACGGACAATGGTGGCAGTGTAAACATATACAAAACCTGTACACTATAACACATGCACGAGCCGACAACGTGGCGCACAAGTTGACAACGTCGACAGACAATGGTGGCAGTGTAAACATATACAAAACCCGTACACTATAACACATGCACGAGCCGACAACGTTGCCGGCACAAGTTGACAACGTCGACGCTTTCCAACATGGATACCCTTCCGGAAAAACAAATCATATATCCAAACCATACACTATAACACACCACGATGCGGCAACGTGGCCCAACCTTAACCAGCACACACGCACAATCCGACAACATCCCAGCTTTCCCAACATGGCCACCACACAGCCGACAAAATGGACGACGACCCCACCACTCCCGGCGGCGGTCAAGCCACGACCAGGCCGCGGCCAAGCCCCCGCCGGACGGCGAACAGCGAACGGCGAACAGCGAACGGCGGCCACGCCTCCGCCAATCAACGCACACGTAACCCCACAAAATGGACGACGACGACAACATGGCCGAACGCCGACAACATGGCCGACAACTTCGGTACGCCCATCGAGGTCACGTGGGACACACCACTACCCCCCCGGTCCATCATAACCTCTGCACAAGACGACACGCTGCGCCGGAAGTCTACCCCCACCACCTGGATTTTTGAATTTCGCGCCAAAAGGGGGGATGTGACGTCACTTCCGCGTTAGAACTCTCATTCTTACCCTACTAGCGTTATATATTACAATCATATTACTTAAAATGTTTAATATTTCTAATTTTAAATAAATTAATAATAGGCATATGTCTTTAATTACGTTATTATTATTTTTATAAAAATACGTTCTTAAATTACCCTTAAATGCATTTTCTATTTCTATAAATTTATTTTCTAAAATTATATGTTTTAATCTATTATTTTTTAAACGTAAATTATTATTATTATTAGATGATGATGATGATGATGATGATGATGATGATGATGATGATGTGGAAGAATAACTTGGATGTTGTATATAAGACGACCCAGGTTGAGGATCTTGTCTGGATGAAGGTCCGGGTTCAGGTGTGCAAGTATTTGCGTCATTAACGGTTCTCACAGACAATCTCTTTTTGAATGGGAGTTGTTTGTCCATTATAATCTAAAAAAAGTAAAATCATTCATTTTTTTTAAAGTAAGTATTTACTATTGAATTAGTTTAACAGTAAAAGATAATTCCAATACTTACAGGTTGCTGTTGTTATAACTGAAATAAATCAGTTCTTGTTTCACACACACAAAATTCGTCGATTTTGTTGTGAAGCGATTGTATCTTTCTGTCTGTCTGTCCTGTAACGAATTTGATGAATTTGTCTTCATACTGATGTAGAGGAAGAAAATCGTAGTATTTAAACGTTTTGCGGTAACAACAGTAAAATACAAATTGAGAAAAAAATATTTACGTCATTTTAGTTAATTGGCGCTGTACATAAATGGAAAAACCAATTTGCGATAATTCCGGGTTGTTTAATCGACAGTACTCTTAATTATATTATTTTTTGTTTTGTTTTTTATATTACAATCTGTAAATAACAAGTTTCACGTGTATATCACATGATTATTAATTACAGTTATTAAAATAATTGGCTTGATAACGGAAACAGTAAAGAAATCCGGGTACAGAATTTTAATTATTATTCTCTCTACAGTATTCTTACATATTATTTTTGTTTTGTTTTGACATTACAATCTATAAATAACAAGTTTCACGCGCATATCATATGATTATTAATTGCAGTTTTTTGTATAATTACGTAAATGGAATTGGCTTGATAACGGAAAACCGTAAACAAGTCTCTGTACAGAGGTCATAATCGGTATTCTTAAAAATGTATAATACAAAATAATAAGCAGATGATATCTGTATAAAAATAAAAAAAAGTATTAATTTTACAACTTAACATTATCTATTTGAAATCTATCACCATCAACAATGATAGTGTATATAAAAAATTATCTCTTACCTGAGATAGCAACAGTACAACACGTCGAGTCGAACGAAGAATTGTACATAGATCAGTAAAATCCGATTCACTTTATGTGGAGTGGGTGGATAAATGTAAACATAAACAAACGAGGGGGGCGTAGCTGTCCCAGAACCAACCTTTTATTACTACTGGTGGCGATCCATCATTTATGGCTAGCAGTGGGTGGCTAACACAATGGAAGGAACGTCATGGAATTCGGCAGCTCATTGTGACAGGTGAGATCTTATCTGCAGACGACGAAGCCAATGACGTGTATAAAATAAGCTTTGAGAAATTTGTTTCAGATGAAAATCTGTCACCATCCCAAGTTTATAATGCTGACGAGACAGGGTTGTTTTATTAAATGATGCCAAAAACATCCTTGGCGTCTAAACTAGATGAGAAAGCTAAAGGCCACAAACAAAGTAAAGATCGTGTGACATTGGTTTGTTGTTCAAATGCTACAGGTGAACATAAACTGCTGCTGATGTTGATCGGCAAATCTTCGAAGTTAAAGCCTTAAAAAATATAAGTGTTAACTGTTTACCGGTACTGTACAGATCCCCCAAAAAAGTGGATATCTGCGGATTATTTAAAAATTGGTTTTCCTACAACTTCGTACCTAATGTCAAAAAATATGTGACAGGAAAGGACTACCTCTGAAAATGATGTTATTGATTGACAATGCTCCTACACATCCTGCAGAGAATGAGATGAGGAGTAGTGACAGTTTTGTTAAATTCCTTCCTCCTAATGTGACTTCCCTAATGAAACCATTGGACCAGGGTTCGCTTGAGGCTTTAAAACGGCGATATCAGAAAGCACTTTTTAGTTAAATAGTAGAAGATAATGAGGAGAAAAAAGAATATATTATGACCATTTTGAAAAAAAATTAACATAAAAGATATAATTTATATATCTTCTGCAGCGTGGGAAGATGTTTCTCAAAAAACATAAAGAAATTCTTGGACGCTCTCTCAGCTCTACTGGAAGCATCATCACTGCTTGCTGCAGTCGCCCGCCTCTGCAAGGAAGAGGAAACTCAACTTTCTTCAGGAAGGAAAGAAGACCCAGGAGCCACCTGCTGCCGGTGAACGAAGTAGCTGGTAGAAAAAGCAGCTGGCAGAAGACCTAAGAGCCACCTGACATTGGCAAACATCTCACCGGCCAGGAAAGAAGAGGACTGCTCCGGGCTATTGGTGAGTGCCCGTACATCAGTGCTTTCCCTTAACTGCTCACAGCTGTTAAGTAGCGCTGCCCCGGCTGATCCTTGCGGGCCCCCACCAGTGGTAAGCACCGCTTGAGACACCATCGGGGTAAAGGGACCAGTCTAGGTAAGGACTGGTATTTAACGAAGCTCGTCGTTAGCCCAGCTCCTCCTTTATCGCCGTGAGCAGGGTAGCCACGTGGATCACTCGGCTTCACCCGGACCCAAGATACCTGGCGTCTAGCGAAGACTGCCTTGCAGTCTCTGCCCGGCGGCCACACTCGTCGGCCAGCATGCCCACTACGGGCGACGCCGCGACGGCACGAGTGTCGAGTCGCTCGCTTCCGCCTTGCTCCATGCGGGGGACTCTCCTGAATCGCCTCGAGCGATGGAGACGGACGAGCTGGACCTTAAGCTGCTTGGCGGCGATACGGTGAAGGTTGTCATCCGACGGCTCGAGGACGATCGCATGGTCGAGACCTTCTTGCAGGCTAACAACCTGCAATATCACACCTTTTCTCCTCATCGTGTCAAGCCCTTGTCTGTAATTCTGCGTGGGCTCGACGCGCATATCGATCCCCAGGAGAACCTTATGGAAATCCGAGACCTGGGTTACTCGGTGCAGTCAATTTTCCGCCTGTTTACTAACTCAGAAACCCGGGTACCGCTCCCTATTGTCCGTCTCCACCTCTAGAAGGGCGAGGCAGCAGATAAGATCTTCCATCTGACGCGGTTGTTTGGTTTCCGCGTCAGGGTGGAATCCAGTCGTCCCTCGGGCAAGCTATCGCAGTGCTACCTGTGCCAGAGGTTCGGCCACCACACCGACGTCTGTCGCAGTGCTCCGGTCTGCCTTCGATGTTCTCTTGGACATTCTACGCAGTCCTGCACTGTGGCGGACAAAAGTCAATACCGTTGAATAAATTGCGGCCAAGGCCACGCAGCGAACAACAGCAGCTGCCCGGTGTATAAGGCGGAGCTCCTTAAGCGAAAGCCGCAGGGGCCCCTCCCAAAGCCGAGGCCGCCAGTAGGACAGCCCCCAGTACAAAAAAGCCTAAAGTTCAGGCTAAGCCGACTCTGAAGGCACCATCGGCACGGCGCGAGCCTTCTCCGGCTCCATCTCCAGCCCCTACCAAGCCACAGAAACGATCCGCGTCGCCATCCGCTGCAGAGACACGCCCTGTAGCCACTATCTCGGTCATGGAACCGGAGAATCAACCCTCCACCTCCGCGGAACCACCAACTACCGCCTCTGAACCATAGGTAGCCTCGCCACCACTGCCACCTCCGCATTATCCGCGAGCAGGCAAAACAAAATCCAAAAACAGAGGGATAACCACACCGGATGCTCGAACCCGAGCTCCTGCCTGCCCACAGCCCAAGTAAAGTCCTGCTTCCCGGTATAAGTCCGACGAAGCGCAGCAGCGTACTTTTCCAGCCGAAACTTCAACTTCGACTGCCCCTGGTCCTGTAGCTTCCACCAATACGACCCGATCTGCAGTTAAACATGGTCGCTCTTATGCGGCCACAGTTTCCAGGCAAACCTATTGTGTCACTTCCGATGACGCACAGTTCGTCCGCGACTTTCTGTCAGGCTACGACCTCAAGAAAATCGCATCCACCTTCAGGTCCATCCGTGACCGCCTGGAAACTGCTGACCCAACCGAGAAGTTCATGCTCTTGGTGGAAGCTTGCACTTTCATAGGTCTTCTATGAACCGAGCCCTTAAACGAGACCTCTCACTCATAGCCTGGAGTGCTAACTCCATCGGTTCCATGCATTCCGACCTTCTGGAATTCCTGGCTTGGTTCAAACCCGACGTACCTTCTCCTCTCAGAGACTCACCTGACCCCGGCGAACCGGTTTCGATCACCGAATTACGTGGTATATCGGGATGACCGAGTTGGCCGACAAGGAGGTGGCACGGCGATCGCGGTGAGGACCTCTATAGGTCGTTTAGCCGCAGCGTACTAACCTAGAAGCCACCGCCATTGAGGTCCATGGAGCTCTTGGCGGCGTCCTCGTGGTTTCAGCATACAAGCCCCCACGCGCTGAACTCCTTGCCGGCGACCTGTAGGTCATCTTCGATTCCCACCGAAGGGTAATTTTGGCCGGCGATCTGAACTGCAAGCATCGCGTTTGGAATAGTCGCTTGACTACTCCGAACGGGAAGCCCTTGCTCAGATATGTTGAATCGCGCCGGGCGATGGTGATTGGTCCAGCGCAACCCACGTCCTTTCCGACACGGCCTAACGCGGCTCCCGATGTTCTGGATACCGATATCGCGGTTACCCAACGAATTGTCTGTCCGGTCGAGGCATTCTCGCTTACGGAGCTGACATCCGACCACAACCCCATCTTAGTCCACGTCGCTACCCTGCACGGGACGTGAAGAAGGTAATCGATTGGGACCGCTACGGCCCGGCTTTGCCGCCAGTGGGCCCACTCGATTCCGTCCGCCTCCTAGACGAAGCAGTTGTGGAAATCGAAGAGGCAATCATCTCGGCAGTAGACGTGTCTTCACGAATGCGAGCCGATTTCACGCCTGACTACCAACGCATCCCTGAGGAAGTTTATCTTCTCGCTCGCGAGAGGAATTACTTGAGGTACCTAGTATCAAAAGCTGCCAAATCCATTTTTTGATAAAATAGAGTTATACATTGTTTCTTATAAATTTGACCTCGAGGAATTCAGCAAAAACATTATTTTGGATCAAAAGCTGATATATCCTATTAAAATAGGCATTCAAATATGAGGCTTAGTTTCAAAATCCGCCAAATGGCTGTTTTGGAGTTTTCAGTTTCAAAGTCAGCCACATCCCTGTCAACCAATGAGAGCTTCCCGTTGTATCACGTGACTTCCCAGCATGCAGTATATGTTTGTTTACTGCTTCTTCACATATCACACTGTTTTAACGTTTTTGATTGTGAGTTTGGAGTTATAATCTGTTTTGTTTTGTAAAAATAAGTTTTTGTAATAAATATAATTAAAACTGTGTTATTTATCATACTTTTGAAATGGAGAGTACTGGGAGCTAATTTAAAAGTGGTCTCTGGAAATGAAGCTAGAAAGAAAACACCTAACAAACAGGAATGGAAATGTGACAAAACAGAGAAAGATCTTATTAAAAGAAGTGAATTGGAAACTCAGACGCGATTGCACAAACTGAAGGCTAAAGCATTTTACTCTATATTAAAATCTGATGATAACAATGCAATATTCATAACCTCTGGCTATCAAAGAAATTCACTTCTGCTGAGACTGTCTGATCAGTCTGCTTACTTCAGCAGACAGTATTCTTTTTATAATTTCACTATAGTTACAGGAAATTCATCATGCAAACTGACAAAGGAAAATGTTGACTGCTACACATTGGGTAAAAGTGAATTTCCTAAAAATTCAAATATAATTTCTTCTTGTGTGTGTACCATCATCTAGTGAATATTTTGAAGGGAAAACAGTGGTTAAGTGTTTTTCAGATAGGTGTGATGGACAAAATAAAAATATCATATTCATTGCTATGCTGAAAAAGTGGCTAGCCACTGATGCTCATGGACAAGTGAACATTTCCTATGCCCATTCATTCATCCCACCCAACAGAGTATTCAGTTTAATAGAAAAGGACCTGAAAAAGTAAGATACTATTCTTCAGCCATAGGAGTATGAAGAAATTCTTGGGAGACATGTGACAGTACATAAAGTAGGAACTACTGTTACAATTAAGGATAGGAAATGTAAAGCAAAAAGAGTCCAAAAAACCTGGGCCAGTGGCACTTTAAGTTCAATTCATCGAAAAGGATCATTTTAAAAAAGAAAACTAACCTAAAAAATATTTTGGTCCAAGGTGAATTTTTTATAGAAGTGAAGCTTGTAAAGCTTAATTTGGCACTAAACTCAAACTAAACATGACACACATTAAACGAAAGACTTTAAAGAGAGAAGTTTGCCTGAATCCTGCTAAGGTACTGATATGTCAAAATTACTGTCAAAACATTTTGAAGAAGAATGGAGGAATAATGAGCTGCTTAAGTTTTATTCTGATTTAGAAAAACAAAAAGCTATTGGACTACAACGAAGAAGACGTAGGCCTAGTTTATGGGAATGAAATAGACACAGATGTAGTTGTAATAGAGAAAAAATGTAAAAAAAATCTAATTTTAGACTTTAATGTTACATTGAAAAATGTTAAGTAACTAATTTTAGTTAACTGTGATGACGTCTAATTAAGAGACAACATTTTTTATAAGGTAGTATTAAAACTCAATTTTCAGATACTCGTGTATTTTTTATTTGTAGCCTAAATTCAATTATGTTAAGTAACCAAAATTAGAAATAAAATTGTATTATATAGGTAATAAACACCCTTTTTCAGCTTTAAACATATTTTAATTCTTTCATTTCTTAGTTTCAAAATCCGTCAAATCCCAGTCTTGGTATCAAAATCTGACACATCCAAAATTCTCAATTTTATTTCTTAAATATATTTAAAACTATATTCCAGATTAGTTTGATATCTCAACATTATATCCTGAATGACTAATTGCTATTTTTAATGTTAAAACTTATTTACTCTGGATAATGGGTTTTTATGTATAGTGTTTTCAACTTGTAATCAACAAATTGGGTGAATGGATTTGGCGGATTTTGATTCTAGGCACCTCATATATTGTTTATTGTATAACAGCACGTCCTGTTTCTCCGTCATTGTGTTGTGTCGCGGGAACAGGATGGCTGAACATGCACCTGTCGCTGTCTCTCTTTTATTTCCTCGTCTGCGCTCTCTCTCTTGCTTCCCACACTACAGCTCCCCGCTCTCTTCTCTTTTCACTGCATTATGGATACGGTAAGATCATATGGTTTACTAAACGTTTTCTTCAAATTTGGCCAGGCCAAACCCCCTTTTGTATCGCGCACGTTTCTCTCGGAGCGTTGTTCCTTCTGTGCGCCACATGCGTTATTCACAGCTGTGTGTTGCTTTACACTGTGCATTGGCGGCGTATAATTTCTCCTATAATTATCACGGCTTTGCGTATCGTCACCTTTTCGTGCTTTATCACTACGGTCGTAAATAGCGTGATAATTAATGCGTGTTTGTTGATTGTGTGGTGAAGTGTTACTCTTGTTAATATTTTGTGATTGAGTGACAAGTATTAATAATTGTTCTATCGTTTTGACACCCTGCGTATATACAGCTAACTGAATATCTTTATGGAAATGGTAAGACAACTTAGACACTATCTTATACTCAGAAAATTTTGGTTTTAAATGTTTTACGCGTTCAATCTGCGCTATAGTGTAATCCTCAATACTCTGGCGTCTATGCGGATTATATTTACCATACTCCAATTGGTCACGTACTTGCCTTTGAGTGTGGATATTCCAGTACCTATTTTCGAATGCTTCTCTGAATTGCTGATACGTGGTTATATTGTCTCGAATTATGGAGTACCATTGACTTGCAGGATCTCTTAAATGACGGGTGACAAAACTCACTTTCTCCTCGTCTTCACTCATACTTCCAATTTTTTCAATTTCTCTCCCGATATTCGCCAAAAATTCCATGCTATTTTCCCCTTTGTTACCTGCAAAGGTTATCTTACTTCTTTCTTCTATGGGTGCAGTGAACATCATTGTCTGCGTCGGCCATCTACGAAGTTCTTCTCTAAGTTGCTTCATCTCACTTTGCATCTCTTCCTTCATATGGGATACTTCTATAGCAGTCTTGGACGTCTCTTCAATTTTGTGTTCTATAACTACTGTGCACGCTTCTATGTCTTTAATTTTACCAGTATTAACTTGTACCATATTATTAACAGTTTGAATTTTCTCATCTTGTTCTCGCGTAATAGTAGTTAAATTATCATTTATTTGTTTATGTACTTCTTTGATATCTCTTCTCCACTCAAGACGAAATTCTTTTTAGTAAATTATAGATAAATAAATCACCTTATATCCGTTGTGTGACTTCGTTATGTCGATTAAAATGACGCGTTTCGGAACATCTGCTCCATCATCAGATTAAATCGCTCTATTGAGGTTGTTAATAGTTAAAATCACATGTTACACATAATTGTCTACTATGTAATTCGCTCGCTTTCTAAGTGGTGCGCACCACGACGAAGCCGATCGGACACTGAATTATTATCTGAGTGATTACGCCTAAGCAGGTTCAATACTGTATCGTATAGCGGGTTGGATTTAAAATTTAAGTGGTCATTCAATATGAAGTCTCGGTTGTTTATGTTATTATATGCTTTGTATATTTCGAACTCTTCTATTGCGTCCATGTAACGGCGTTTGTTGCACACATGTAGGGGTATTAAATTAGATTTAAAATCAGTATAATTATGATTGTGTAAGATTAAGTGGCGGGCAAAGTTGGACTTAATATTATTTAACAAAGTGAGATTATTTAGGTGACGTTTTGGTGTGTGTTCTTTAAATCGTTTGAGGAAACCTCTCCCCGTTTGACCAATGTAAAAACTGTTGCAGTCGTTACATGATAATTTATATATGCCGGATTTCTTTTCTAAACGTATGGGTTTTCTATGATGTAGTATTTTTAATAGACTATTGTTTGTTTTGAAGGTAGCGGTAATATTCAATTTATTAAATGTGGAGGTTAGAATCTTTGGCATTATATTTGTGTATGCGGTAGAAATAAATGTTATTTTTGTATCCTTATCTACTGGGGGCTTGGATTTTCGAATTTTATGTTTCTTGATGAGATTATCAATTAACGTGTTTTGGTAACCATTAGCTAAAGCTATATGTTTAATGGTATTCAACTCCTCACGGTAATCATCACTGAGAGGCACTGCCAACAATCTGCGGATAAAGTAATTATAAGCTGCCAACTTTTGTGAAAGTGGGTGATAAGAGTCAGCATGTATTGTCACATCAGTGATAGTCGGTTTTCTATAAATATTAAATTTCAATTTATTTATGTGTTTAATGACAGACAAATCTAAAAAATTCAATTTATTATCCACTTCAGTTTCCAACGTGAATTGAATGCTTTTATTAATACTATTCATATAATGTTTTAGGTTTTCGATCTGTCGTACAGTACCATTGAAAATTAGAAAGGTATCGTCTACATAACGTGCATAAAATATTATATAATTTTTGTATTTGTTATGTGAGAGCAAATGAGAGTTTCATAAAAATTCAAGTAAACGTCAGCCAATAGACCAGAGAGAGGTGAACCCATGGCCAATACATCATCCTGAATGAAAAATTGGTTATTGAAAGCAAAGTAATTTTGTTCTATAATAGTTTCAAGTAAACCAATTAACTCGTTTATCGTCTGTATATTTAATTTATTATTCTCTAATAAATTTTCTTTTAAGATATTTAGTGTTTCCTTTACTGGTATGTTGGTATACAAATTTACTATATCAAACGATGCTAACTTATAATTTGGTAGTAGATCAAGATTTTTACATTTATTAATAAAATCCGTGTTGTTTATGACACTATGATTGTTCTTTAAATTTATGTTGTCTTTGATTACTTTAACGAGTTTCTTAGCTGTTTTGTATGCGGGCGCTGTGGTAAAATTAACGAGTGGTCTGACTGGTATGTCGTGTTTATGAATTTTGGGTAGGCCAGTGAGTTCGGGAGCTTTAGCATTAATAGGCTTTAGGAAGCGACGTGTGCATTCGCTAAAAAATTTTCGCAATTATTGATTTTGTTATTCAATGTCTTGACATACATATCAGTAGGATCAGATTTCAAGGTTCTAATATTATTGTTTGAAATAAAGTCGTTTATTTTCGTTTTATACACATCAAAGTCCATGACAACAAGAGTATTCCCCTTATCTGCCTTAGTAATTAGAGCATTATTATCAACTAATTTAGCTTTGATTTGTTCAATAACTTAAACTTGTTGGAAAATCTTATATGTTTCTGTAAACCATGAGGTGAACGGTTGTTAAAATTATGGTGTTTTATGGTATTATTAAACTTATTATTTATTAAAATGCGGGTAATTGTTTACGATACTACGTAAGTTCAAATTGCGGTGAAATATTTCTTTTCATATTCTTCTATACTATATAAACACGAGAAAAATAATTTTAAACGGCGGTCGAACCTATTTACGGAGAAAAAAAATTAAATAATTTACTCACATAAGAACGCATGCATCAGCCAGTGAACGCCATTTTCAGTTTGTGTAATGTGTACAACGGTACAGGACGGCGCGTGACGTCACCGCTTGTACATCAGCTGTCGCTCCAAATTGGACTTTGGGATGTATATAATTCTTGCAAAAATGAAGGCGAACCATTTTCCAAACATTTACAAGCGAGTTGGATGAAAAGCGAGTTGAGCCGATACCTGCCGTTTAGGTTCGGAAGGGCGGCCCGAAGGGCCGCGGATATAGTTCATTGTTCCATATAATTCTTGCAAAAATTAAGGCGAACCATTTTTCAAACATTTACAAGCGAGTTGGATGCAAAGCGAGTTGAACCGATACCTGCCGGTTAGGTTCGGATGGGCGGCCCGAAGGGCCGCGGACATAGTTCATTGTTCCTTATAATTCTTGCAAAAATGAAGGCGAACCATTTTTCAAACATTTACAAGCGAGTTGGATGCAAAGCGAGTTGAGCCGATACCTGCCGGTTAGGTTAGGATGGGCGGCCCGAAGGGCCGCGGATATAGTTCATTGTTCCATATAATTCTTGCAAAAATTAAGGCGAACCATTTTTCAAACATTTACAAGCGAGTTGGATGCAAAGCGAGTTGAGCCGATACCTGCCGGTTAGGTTCGGATGGGCGGCCCGAAGGGCCGCGGATATAGTTCATTGTTCTATATAATTCTTGCAAAAATTGGACAAATTTTGCCAAACGCCAAAAATTACCAAACGCCGATGTAATCCTGAGTTGTGATTGGTACGTACAAAAGTATCTACGGTTGAGTTCAAAATTTTGTAATCTCTCATTTCTAATTGGTTAAGAGAAAAATAGCGGTTTGACTGTCGACAGAAAACGCGCGATTTTCACCATAAGTCGCATACTGTGTACTGTCGGCGCGTCAGGTAGTTTTGTGTGTTAAATGTATATTGTGATTTTCAGTGCTTTAGTTTGTGTAACATTTTAATACAGAATGGCCTGCTACATTAAGGTAAGATTTTCATCTTTTCATAATTATATGCATGGATTCCATGTCACCGTGTGAGAGTGTGTGTGTGTGTGTGTATGTGTGTGTGAAATATTAAAATTGCTGCGAAATATTTCTTTTCCTATTCTTCTATACTATATAAACACGAGAAGGTAAGAAATATAATTTAAACGGCGGTCGAACCTATTTACGGAGAAAAACAATTAAATAATTTCTCCCATAAGACGCCAAAAAACGCCACGTTATTTTCCGCGTAAACTTATGAAGTACAGCGCTGTGTACTCCGCGCAATGACGTCATAACTCGTCATTCGCTGTGCATCTGTGCGCCGTTGCTTAGTTAACATGGCGGCCATTCACTTTACATGCGCGCTTATGGGAGTAATTATTTAATTTTTTCTCCGTAAATAGGTTCGACCGCCGTTTAAAATTATTTTTCTCGTGTTTATATAGTATAGAAGAATAGGAAAAGAAATATTTCACCGCAATTTGAGCTTAAGTAGTATCGTAAATAATTACCAAAATGCATGCTTCGGTTTGTAGTTTTGGATCGGTAATTGTTTTTACTGCAGTTTCTGCATTGATAATTTCTTGTACGACTTGGTGTTTATTATTATTAACAGGCAAGTTATACTTGATGCCTTTATTAAGGATGTTCATTTCGTCTTCATTAAAAGCTATCGTAGTTAAATTAGACACACGAGGATAAAATGTGTGTTTACAAGTGATGTCGGTCTCTTGGCGATGTTTACTCTTCAAATTATGAATTTTACGCGTCTGTTTAAAGTATGTATTGTGAGTAACGTCAGAGACGTATTTATGTACTGATTCCGTAACATTATTTACGATGGCCGGATGAATATCGTTGAAAATATGTAAATGCAATTTATAAAGTCGTGTATTGAGTGTAGATTTCTTAATATACAAAGATTTGATTTCCTCCTTGATCCGAAAAATCTCAGCATGTTTTTTGGTTGCTTTAGCAGCCCTAGAGAGGGCATTCATATTTATAACTGCATATTTTGGTATTAGATGATTTTTTAAACAGATATTAAATTTAATGTGTAAGTTAGTTTTTAGTAACTGGATTTTAACGTTTTGATATTTATATACCATGCTTGCTTGACTAGCCTCCAATTTAAAATGCATATTAGTTCTTGGTATCCAAGTCACGTATGAATAGTAAATTATAGATAAATAAATCACCTTATATCCGTCGTGTGGCTTGCAACAGTTTTTACATTGTTCAAACGGGAAGAGGTTTCCTCAAACGATTTAAAGAGCACACACCAAAACGTCACCTAAATAATCTCACTTTGTTAAATAATATCAAGTCCAACTTTGCCCGCCACTTAATCTTACACAATCATGATTATACTGATTTTAAATCTAATTTAATACCTCTACATGTGTGCAACAAAGGCCGTTACATGGACGCAATAGAAGAGTTCGAAATATACAAAGCATATAATAACATAAACAGCAGAGAATTCATATTGAATGACTACTTAAATATTAAATCCAACCCGCTATACGATACAGCATTGAACCTGCTTAGGCGTAATCACTCAGATAATAATTCAGTGTCCGATCGGCTTCGTCGTGGTGCGCACCACTTAGAAAGCGAGTGAATTACATAGTGGACAATTATGTGTAACATGTGATTTTAACTATTAACGACCTCAATAGAGCGATTTAATCTGATGATGGAGCAGATGTTCCGAAACGCGTCATTTTAGTCGACGTAACGAAGTCACACGACGGATATAAGGTGATTTATTTATCTATAATTTACTATTCATACGTGACTTGGATACCAAGAACTAATCTGCTTTTCAATTCTTTTTGTTTATTTTCAATCCTTACTATTTGTTCATGTAAGGCTTGTTTAAAATTATTTTCAAGAGCGTCAATACGTGAGTTTGTATCAACAATATTTTCTGTTAATTATATATTACTGTCGATTATACTTTGTTTTATTTCAAGATTATCGTTCTTCAATTCTTCAACTTTCAGTTATTCTTATAGTGTCTTGTTTAAAATTCTCAAACTGTTGTTCTAATTTAGTATTTACATTTTCAGTTTGTTCTTCTAATTTATTTTTTAATTCGTCTATATTTTGGTTCAATTCCTCTTTCAGTTTTTTTGTTTGCTTATTTATATTTTCTGTCTGTTTTGTGCTTATTTCATCTACCCAGGCACGCATCATAGTTTGAAGTGCTTCCATATTCAAGCTTTCTGGTGCTGCCATAGTGATTTATCATTAAAATATTTATTTATAATTTATTATTGGTGAACCGTATGCGAGCTTTTATTTATTTATTGATTAATTACTATTATTTATTTATTTTTATCTACTCATGTTACAATTACACCTGTTTGTTAGGGTGGGCGCCAGTTGCGTTATTACAATACAATACACACAACAAATTTAAAATAACTAACATACAAAAATAATTAAAATATAATATTAATATTATATCATATAAATTATCAAACACTGGTAATGATAGAGCATACATTAATTATTAAATGTAGGCGTGTCGTGCACCACATAAATGGGCGACAATTTTATATAACGATACCAGGTATTTAAACAGTTATAACGATACCAGGTGTAAACAGTTATAACGATACCAGGTGTTTAAACAGTTATAACGATTTATGAGTAGTTAAAATTTCATGTTTATTGTTTAAAAACCATTATAAATAATAAAACATTGTTAATAATCTCCGTTCAAGATATCACTCATTATTAAGTGTTTATCTCTTAAGCTATACGGTGTTACACACATTTAAAACACTCTTACATCTAGACATGTTAATAATCTTAATCTAGACATTTATTCAAATCGATTTAATAAAAGAAATAAAATTTAAATATAATTAAGTTTTATTTTAATTGAATTCATTAAAATCATATCTGACCTCAGCTTGCTCAGTCTATACCAATGTTTTTTTAAAATAAATTTAAAATTATATTAATTACTCTTAGACTGGCATTTGTTTCGTATTCAAAATTTAAATTATTCTTTTCTACAAAATGCAAATATCAAATCATTTCAATTATTTTCTTTGATAAAAAAAAATACTATCTCAAAATTAATCCCTTTTTTTTCTATATTTATCTATATGCGATCGCTCATTCTTACGACTAAAACATTTACATAAGACTCTATTACATTATTTACCTAATAATAAACTTTTTTTTTTAATTCATTGTCTCTTTATATAGTCTTTATGAGCTCTTTAAAAAAAATCATTTATAAATGCATTATGCATGTCACCTCGAGTTTTGATGAACTTACGACTTATTGACGGGGTCCAGCGTTGTTCAGAGTTGGGTTACCGTTACTCCTGGCTTGGCGTAGTCCTGGATATGTGCAGAGTCCAGCGTAGTTCTCCAGCAGTGTGTGGTCCGTCCCAGAGAATTAATATCGGCTGCGAGGTGGATCTCGTTCGGCTGTTAGGCGTCTAAAAAGCATCTCCCAACGTCCAGCATCTCGCGTCGCTCTTTTTAGCTTCTCTGTAGATATCTTGCTGACTTAAGCGGTCCCGGTACTCTACGTTTCCCGTAATAGTGTAAACATAATTACTGAAAACGTCTTTATTCGTTCGTAGATGAGACTTATAACAAAATAAAACTGTTCTGCCGACGGACAGCGTGTCCGACTGCAACTGTGTCTTGAAAAAAGAGAAGGGCTTCCAGTCGAACCCTTAATTTATACCCTCTCGAGATTCCGCACCTGTTGGTTCCGAAATTGTCCTGTCGAGACCTGCTGATCACATGATAGCCCCACTCCCGAACCTTTTCATATACAGGGTCCGCCAGTAAAGCGGGACATTTTGAAAGTCCAGTAGTTCATTTTCTGCTCACGAGAGGGCGTGGAGGTTTTCGATTGTTGTTTTACATTTAATGCCATTTGTTAAACATGGAGCAGTGGTCCGGTGCACAGCGTGCTTTCTGCGTAAAATCGTTTTATAAGAATGGTGACTGTGTGACTTCTGTACAACGATTGTTTCGTAATCATTTCAATATTCCACGACATGGAAGAGTGCCGTCCGCTCATGCAATTATGTCATGGGTGAAAAAGTTTGAAGAAACTGGTTCCACATTAAACTTAAAGCATAGAGGAGCAACAAGGTCTGTAAGAACAGAGGAAGACATTGAAAGAGTTCGAGTAGCATTGATGCGTAGTCCACAACGTTCTGCAATGAAACATGCATCCGCACTAAACATTAGTGACACATCGTTACGACGAATTTTGCATAAAGACTTATCTTTTCATCCTTACAAAATTCAAATAATCCAGGAGTTGAAAGATAGCGATATGCTGGCTCGCAGGATTTTCAACGAAGAAATGTTGCGACGTGTAAATGATGATGAAAATTTTATTCACCGCATGTTTATGTCAGATGAAGCACATTTTCATTTGAATTGATATGTAAACAAACAAAATAGTCGATATTGGAATGATGAAAACCCAGGTGAGTTGCATGAAAAGCCATTACATAGTCCGAAAGTTACGGTGTGGTGTGCAGTTTCATCATCTGGCATTATTGGTCCATATTTTTTCCAAGACGATAGAGGAAACACCACAACTGTCAATGCAGACCGCTACACACACATGGTCAGAACATTTTTGATGCAACAGCTCCCTAGGTTTCCGGAAATTAATTTTTTCCAGCAAGATGGGGCCACAAGTCATACTGCTCGTGTGTCCATGGCTGCTTTAAGAGAACTCTTCCCGGACGGACTCATATCCAGATATGGCGACATCTCGTGGCCTGTAAGATCCCCAGATTTGTCCGCAGGCGACTTTTTTCTTTGGGGATTTCTGAAGAGCAGGGTGTACATTGATAGACCGCACACCATACCGGAATTAAAAACGAATATCAGACAAGAAATTGCACGGATTCAACCTGACCTGCTTCGTCGAGTGATGGAAAATTTTCGGTCAAGATTAGAAGAACGTTTACACAGAATGGCTGTCACTTGAGCGGCGTTATTTTTAAAAAGTAAAATAATGGCATACTTTACTCAACTCAAATCTGTAAAAAAAAAATTCTGATAATAAATGTTTCATGAAAAAATTGGGTACTTTTAATTTTCCCGCTTCACTGGCGGACCCATTGTATTTGCAATTTTCTGCAAATGGCAATGTTTTGTAAGGAATTGAGATAGCACAAATCATAGATAATTTGATTAAGCACTCACTGTATTAATTTGAGCGTCTTAGTGTAATTTGCGTATTTTTGGCACACTTTATTTAATACTGACTTCGCGTAGTGTGTCCTACTAACGTCATTTTCTTACTGTGGATAACTATAAAATGTACACACCTTTGGTGCCTTTTGTTTGTTTATACACTAATTAGTTTTCACACAGTGAATTAAAATGACTATTTTAGTAATTAATTGGGGAGGGTTACTGGGATTCCTGTCTGTACATGCATCACTAACACACACAAGATACACGCGTAACACACATACAATAGAGCAGGTGTTCCTTGCCTGTTGGAACAGGTTAATTTCTCCCCTAGTGTAACAAAGAAACATTTTTACAACCCAGACATGTCCATTTACCCCAAACTTATAATAATTTTACAAATTTTACATTTATTTAAATCAATAAATATGGCTGTATCGTTGCAATATATATAGCCACAGAACACAGGATATGAAGTTCATATAATAGGGATACTAATGCTATAACACATTTTCTGACGGCCATAGACATGTTAAAAATTGATTTTGTTATTTTTTTTTGTAAAGTAGTCATAAGTTTTGAACCAAGCTATGTTAAAAAAAAGTATGTTATGTTAAAATGCTCATAATTTTGTACTCTTTTATGTCATATAAAATGTTTGTCTGTAAGTGCATGGGTGCGGGTGTGATTTACATTTTATTTAATAACTTCGTTGAAAATCAACATTTCGTTCTGAAACTTGAACAGGGTATTTTCATGGTTATAAGCTACATTTTGCATATACTCAATTTTCCACAACTGTAATTTTTATGTTTTTTTTAAATGAAATCAGTCTTCTTTTATTTTTGTTATCTCCTAGAAAGTAATAAAATTTGTAGATGGAATCTAGACAGGCCTTTGCAGAATCGGACAGTTTCAACTTGAGTTCGGTCTATCTGTATGAATATCTATGACGTTGCTAGATTTTCCACCAATCAGAAGGTCTAAAATTTATTTGAGACGATGCTCTGCCGAGAGCACATTGTTCAGTTTCTTCCAAAGGCTTGCCATTGAAAGACATACTCGCTGTCACGAGATTTTTGTGACAAGACAAGTCGATTTCCATAAGACTTAGAAGCTGGTTCAAGGTTCGAGTTCTTCATAACCATTGCCATTTTATAGAACTCAAATAATAAATAGATCATTGTAGTGCTTTTTCACGTAGAGTGGAAGATTTCTGTTAGGGGCAAAATATCTACCGTGATACTTTGATAGTTAACACGAGAACACTTCAAGAAGCCGGATTTGTATAAGCATAATACACGATCTATTTTTATCCAGTTTTGATCCCTGAGATTAAGAGTATTCAAGTTATAAACAATAAGTTTCATATCGCAGTGCATGTATGCACCGAGACGTAGTTTTTCAATGGGGTGATCTTCGGTCGGTCGACGTGCATAGGAGCAGTGAGCGGAGCGCCTCACGCAAACAGTTGGAATTCTACGTACAAGTAACTTATATGTAAAACAAACCAATAGACTCATTTATTGAAAGACAATTCTTTAATAAACAATTTTATATTATAAACCCATAAGACAATAGTAGATTGTATTGTGTTAATGAATAAAATTTTCCTACCTCCAGATATAGACTCAGTTGTAATAATTTCAATGTAACCTATCTATGCAGTTTTAATTTGTATCATTGCAATATATATATTGTAACGTAACAAATTGCAAATTTGATATAATTTAAATTTGTGGAGCCCCACGATCTTGGAGCGCCAAATTTATGTAACGTTTTTATTTTGTTAAAATTTAATTTCAAATACAAATACACTCCTATTTGTTTTTGAATAGCCCCACGTTCTTTGGGAGCCATTTTATGTAACATTACAACGTTGCAAAGTTGCATAATATTATATTGTATGTGTACAAATTTACATGTAATTTATATTTGTGATGCCCCACGTTGGAAGCGACATTATATGCAACGTAACAAATTGCAAATTTAATATAATTTAAATTTGTGGAGCCCCACGATCTTGGAGCGCCAAATTTATGCAACGTTACATATACATAAAATAGGCGTGACCGGTCTCACGTTCAAGATTGACAAATTACGTACCAATATAACATTTAAATTGGGTTTCAGGTGTATCTGCAATAAGAACTCTAAGTAACTTGAAACGGTAATTAAAATTTATTTGATACTATTAAAAAATGTGCACATGGCACTGACTTCGATTTAAAACATTCGTTATTATTTGTTATTATGCCGTACGGCTTAAGCTATATACATCCTTACTGACTAAATATTCTATTCTACTAATTATTGTATAAAAGAAAAATCTCATTTTCAGACTACTCAGTCAATTAGTGTGTTTCAAAATATCAATATTTAAATCTCTTTTTCTATATTGTAATGTACTCAAAATATTAATAGTTATTGAATTTAGCTTTTGTTTCTCAGTACTGTTTTCTCAAATACTAATTGTTTTCATTTAAATGCTTTGTAATCATTTATATCATATTAATTTGAGCTCTTGTTACGTTAATCGTATTTCTAAAACATCTATGATTTTAATTCTACTTTACAAGAAACATTGCTCTTACTTTTAAATAAAATAGGAATATCTTTAATTGTCTTTGAGTTCTTTGTATGATTAAGATATAAATAAGTTGTTTATCACCTTATTGTCGTCAATCATACTCGATCATTTTTGATCCATCGGTATTCGTCCTCGTCTCGCCTCCAGCGTCGGCTGTCTCTCTTCTCCTCTTGTCCAGCGTCGGCTGTCTTTCTTCTCCTCTTGTCCAGCGTCGTATCACTCTCTCTCTCTGGAACTCTCCTCTTGTCCAGCGTCGTATCACTCTCTTGTCTAGTGTCGAATCATTCTCTGGAACTCTCCTCGTGCTGTTTCTGACGTTAATGGATCTTCTTATGTATTTCTTCTTATGTACTGATGTTATTAATTAAAATGATTGTCTTTACAACTCAGTTGCATAGTTGTACGTAACTGGAACATTTAAAAAAATAAATACGCCGTGCTGACGGGCATAAGCTCCCGCTGCACCGTGGATGATTTAAGAAAAAGAACCACTGTAGCTTGCGTGTCCTATTTATACCCATGTCTTGGTCGACACCTGCAGTGGTACGAAATCGACATGTTAGAAACTGTCTCTGGATTCAGTTCCCCCACTCTTTGTCAAATTCGCTATTTTTTTATATTTCTGCGAATTGCAGAGTCCTGTAAGTATACTCTTATACTTATCTTATAACTATTTTTACAACACATGTTCACTGTAATTTTGGACATTGCAACTTAACCCTTTCGATTTGTACACAGTTATTTCACTATTACACTCGTACGGTGTGTCACTTTCGCGTGGTTTTCGTACACAGTATTTAGTAAATTTTATTACATTTTATTGTGCTTTTGGATTTTAATTCTTAATTATAGTTTATGAATAATTACGGAAAAACAATAATTGTGCAATTATTCATCTTGGGGTGGCAAACTCGCCTGCAGAGACCTCCGTTCACACACACTAGCAAAATACTGGTGTACACACTTTCAGTTACATTTGTGTGTGTGTGCACGTCGATTCAGGTCGAAACACCTGTTCATATTTTTGTCTGAGCCAAGCTTGCAATCCCTGACATGCTTATTTCTAATATATTATTAATTATTTACAGTTTATTAGAAAAATTTAAATTTTTATATTCCATGCTCAGTACATCACTTATTTGTACTGTCGCATTATTCCTCTGCTTGGTAACAAAAAAAAATTTAATAAATTTATTTATTATAATTTTTTTTAATTTTTTTATTATTATTATTTGCAAAAAAAATGTAACAAATAATAAAGAATAATATTCGTCATTTCACCCTTAATTGGAGTGTATATAAATGTCTTACCTCCCCTCTTCGTACGCTCACTGCTCGTGACCTTGTAGTAGGGTGGCTTCAACAAACAGCTGATCTGACTGGTTTCATTGACCTCGTTGTTTTCATGTGTAGAACTTCCTAAATGACGTTGCGTGGAATTTACCAATTTCTTTCTTCTGTATCTCATCATATACGATGAAAGTGTTCTGTCCTACTCGCTGTCTTAACTTATACGGTCCATTATAAAGTCTGAAGAATTTCTTCGCCGTATTATCACTCCGTTTTCCCACTGGATTTGCTTTGAGTAGTATACTTTCTCCCACGTTGAATTGTTGTAGCTTGTGAGTTAGATTAAATCTCTCTACTCTCTTGTTACTTTTTTCTATTATCCGTTGCCTTGCGTATCCAATTTTCACACTTATTGGTACAGGTACATTTTGGTTATTAGGTTTGTTTATATACTTAGTCCAAAATCTGTTTGGCTTCTTATCTTCTTCTAATTCCATTGGAGTGTATCCTGTTGCTTCACTATAATTTTCATTAATGGCTTTTTCAAGAAATGGTAAATATTCTGCCCATTTATTGTTGATCATGGCAATATATTCGTAAATATTTACCTAATTCTTTGTTAACTCTCTCAGCAAGGTTTCCTTGAGGATGTCTTATGGATGTGAGTACTGGTTGTATTCCATTTTCCCTTAACGTCCTCTCCCATTTTTCACTTTGGAATTGTACACCTTGATCACTGAGTACCTTCTTCATTTTTCCATATAACGGAATATATTTCTGCAGTAGTATCTTTAGAACAACTTTGGTTGTGGGTCGCATAATTGGGTACAGTCGGACTGCCTTGGAAAACACATCGATACATACCAATATGTGCTTCACACCTCGACTTGATCGTGGTAATGGTCCCAGAAAATCCACTGCAATTAGCTCTCCTTTGTTCTCCTTCTGTATACTCTGCATTCCTACATATGTGTGTAAATTCGGTCCTTAATTTTACATTATCTTACTCATACATTCTTACCTTCGCTTCTAATCTTCCTTAGCTCTTTTCTTAACATGACATTACTTTATCTAATACATTACTTATACACTACATTAACATTCATTACCTTTTATTACATTTCTTTAACATTACCTTTCTGTTCGCTACTACTTTCTTGAAATACACTTCCGTAACAGAATACTCTTTTAGCTTGTAGTGTGTCGTATGATCGGTTACAGAGGAACTGTCTTGGAAAACAACGATATTTTTCTCGAAGTCCTTAATCCTAAGTAGTCTCTGCCCTTATGACTTTTGACTCTCGCTTTCTTCTGTGTCCTTGTATCTTCAATAAGTGTTCGCTTGATCAGTCGTTCTAACAATTATGGCAATTATTGCTCATCTTAATCATTTCTTTATATTTATAACATATCAATAATAACATTCCTTACCATTTCTTCTTAAATATTTCTCTACAATAGCATTCCTTACCATCAATAATACATTTCTTAATTAACCCTTTCAAATAATATTCCTTATAACATTTCTTAATTATACTCTCTTATATTATTATTAATAATTAATAGTAATATTATTTTTCTCATTTAAAAATAATTATTTATTTTAGGGTATTGAGTTCGGTTCGGTGTGTCGTTTGAACTGACACCCTTCATTATAACAATTGGTTGTTGTACACAGGAAATTCATTGTGTTCACCCTCGCGACAAATTTCCATTGTATTACCCCCTCGTTTGTGTGCGTACTTACCTTGTGAACGTTTGTTTGGATCGTATAAGTCACCTGTTTATAGTGCAACGTTTTCATTTTGCCTCTCTTTCTCTCGTAACGAATGCTTCGCTCTTTCTCAATTCTCTCGTCCCTAGTTTGGTTGAGTGAACTTACCTGAACAGCTGTCGACGGTTTTTTCATACGTCGTTTATGATAACCTCTGTAGTTTTCATACTTACAGTTATAATTATCGTTATTATAATTATCGTGCGTATATCTAACATCATATTTACCACAATTTTGCGTAGTGTTTCGTCTAGATAACTTACTACGTTTCTTGTTATACCTACAGTGATATTTATCTCCGTAAGTGTAGTGCCTTAAGTGTTTCACCTTATGTGACTTACTAGTGTGTATGTGACTCACAATAGGGATATCGCTATTAATAAGGTATGTTTTATTAACCTTTATTTGCTTCTCCTCCTTAATGTTAATTACTTTTTTATAATTATCGTTAGTAATTACACACGTATTTTCAACTACTATGAATTCTTCACCTTCTACTGACGCTATGTGCGTATTTGTGTCGCTAATTTTCTCTTTTGCTACTTCTCTTAGTATTGTATTATATTCTTTTACCTTTTCACCTAATAGTGACTTATCAGTTTTAAATTCTTCTATTTGTCTATCTAATCTAGCACATACATTTTGTCTTATTCCATATTCGTCCATAAGGTTTCCCATCACCTTAATGATTGCCTCCATACTAATACTTCCTGATATTGCCATGTCGAAGTATTATTAAAATATTTACTTAGTAGTATTTCTTTAACAATTATTATTGATAACCGTTCCCTACTTATTTATTTATTTCTTTATTTTTATTAATAGTTATTATTAATACTCATTACAGTTACACCTGTTACATAGACAAATAATATTATTCGTGGGCGCCAGCTGTGTGATTACACAACAATTAACATTACATTCAGTTACTGTTTAATATAAATAATAATTACATATTATACATTTTTCATTTAACACACTCTTTATCTTTTAGAGCAACCATTTAGCTACATAAAAAAATTTTAATAGTTAAATGATGGGGATCGGGCCATACGTCCAGGGCGACAAATTTATGTAACGTAACAAATTGCAAATTTGATATAATTTAAATTTGTGGAGCCCCACGATCTTGGAGCGCCAAATTTATGTAACGTTTTTATTTTGTTAAAATTTAATTTCAAATACAAATACACTCCTATTTGTTTTTGAATAGCCCCACGTTCTTTGGGAGCCATTTTATGTAACATTACAACGTTGCAAAGTTGCATAATATTATATTGTATGTGTACAAATTTACATGTAATTTATATTTGTGATGCCCCACGTTGGAAGCGACATTATATGCAACGTAACAAATTGCAAATTTAATATAATTTAAATTTGTGGAGCCCCACGATCTTGGAGCGCCAAATTTATGCAACGTTACATATACATAAAATAGGCGTGACCGGTCTCACGTTCAAGATTGACAAATTACGTACCAATATAACATTTAAATTGGGTTTCAGGTGTATCTGCAATAAGAACTCTTAGTAATTATATATAATTTACCTTAATTTCCGTCCAGTGACGTCAAGCGTAATTTGTATTTGGTTACGCGTTTCAGGCCATGTGGCCCATCCTCAGACCATCACTCCAAGAGAAGCTCGTTAAAAAATAAAAAATCCACAATAAAACAAACACATAATAAATAAATACAAAAATATATAAAACATATAAAGACGTTCTATTACACGAACACGGTGCACCGCGTGTAGCATGCCTGAACTGCGTCAATGGAACCTGTTATCTATTATTATCTGTAATCGATCGCAGCGCGGTATCATATAGTGGGTTGGACCTGAAGTTAAGTTTATCATTAAGTATGTCGTCACACACATCTGGGTTATTATGACCTCTATATATCTCGAATTCTCAAGTGCATCCATATAACGGCCTTTGGCACAATAATGTAGGGTATGAAGTTCTTGTTGAAATTTGTATAAGAATGATTACATGAAATCAGATGCCTTGTAAAGTTAGATTTAATATTATCTATGGAAAAATTACCCCTGTTAAAATGGCTTTGTGGTTTGTGTTCGCGGAATCTTTTGATGAACGGTCTACCCGTTTGGTCGATATAAAATCGGTCACAATCGTCACATATAAGCTTGTAAATACCAGTTTTGGATTCAATTGTTGTCTGAACGACTGGGCGAACTAAGTTCCGTAGACGGTTATTTGTTTTAAAAATGACAGTATAACCTAATTTATTTAAAGTGGATGTAAGGATCTTGGGCATCAACTCAGTGTAAGTTGTTGTGATGTATTTGTTGTTAGGTGTAATATCATGTGTCTGTTTGGAACTACGGGATTTGTGTTTTCTAAGAATATTGTCGATCATTTGGGATTCATATCCGTTGGCCAGAGCTATGTGTTTAATTATGTTGAGTTCACACTCGAAATCATCATTATTTAGGGGGATCATCAAAAGTCTGTGAATAAAACTGTTGTAGGCCGCTAATTTTTTAGAGAAGGGGTGGTGTGAGTCTGCATGTATGGTCACGTTTGTATTAAGAGACTGTCACCAGGCAACTTAACAGCTTAAACTTTAAAATTTACAGAAAACCTACCACCACAAAATTTTAAAGTTTAAGCTGTTAAGTTGCCTGGTGACAGTCTCTTAATACAAACGTGACCATACATGCAGACTCACACCACCCCTTCTCTCAAAAATTAGCGGCCTACAACAGTTTTATTCACAGACTTTTGATGATCCCCCTAAATAATGATGATTTCGAGTGTGAACTCAACATAATTAAACACATAGCTCTGGCCAACGGATATGAATCCCAAATGATCGACAATATTCTTAGAAAACACAAATCCCGTAGTTCCAAACAGACACATGATATTACACCTAACAACAAATACATCACAACAACTTACACTGAGTTGATGCCCAAGATCCTTACATCCACTTTAAATAAATTAGGTTATACTGTCATTTTTAAAACAAGTAACCGTCTACGGAACTTAGTTCGCCCAGTCGTTCAGACAACAATTGAATCCAAAACTGGTATTTACAAGCTTATATGTGACGATTGTGACCGATTTTATATCGGCCAAACGGGTAGACCGTTCATCAAAAGATTCCGCGAACACAAACCACAAAGCCATTTTAACAGGGGTAATTTTTCCATAGATAATATTAAATCTAACTTTACAAGGCATCTGATTTCATGTAATCATTCTTATACAAATTTCAACAAGAACTTCATACCCCTACATTATTGTGCCAAAGGCCGTTATATGGATGCACTTGAGAATTCGAGATATATAGAGGTCATAATAACCCAGATGTGTGTGACGACATACTTAATGATAAACGCGTAACCAAATACAAATTACGCTTGACGTCACTGGACGGAAATTAAGGTAAATTATATATAATTATCATACAGTGACCTGGACCGCTTTAAATATGTTTAAACTCTAAGTAACTTGAAACGGTAATTAAAATTTATTTGATACTATTAAAAAATGTGCACATGGCACTGACTTCGATTTAAAACATTCGTTATTATTTGTTATTATGCCGTAAGGCTTAAGCTATATACATCCTTACTGACTAAATATTCTATTCTACTAATTATTGTATAAAAGAAAAATCTCATTTTCAGACTACTCAGTCAATTAGTGTGTTTCAAAATATCAATATTTAAATCTCTTTTTCTATATTGTAATGTACTCAAAATATTAATAGTTATTGAATTTAGCTTTCGTTTCTCAGTACTGTTTTCTCAAATACTAATTGTTTTCATTTAAATGCTTTGTAATCATTTATATCATATTAATTTGAGCTCTTGTTACGTTAATCGTATTTCTAAAACATCTATGATTTTAATTCTACTTTACAAGAAACATTGCTCTTACTTTTAAATAAAATAGGAATGTCTTTAATTGTCTTTGAGTTCTTTGTATGATTAAGATATAAATAAGTTGTTTATCACCTTATTGTCGTCAATCATACTCGATCATTTTTGATCCATCGGTATTCGTCCTCGTCTCGCCTCCAGCGTCGGCTGTCTCTCTTCTCCTCTTGTCCAGCGTCGGCTGTCTCTCTTCTCCTCTTGTCCAGCGTCGTACCACTCTCTCTCTCTGGAACTCTCCTCTTGTCCAGCGTCGTATCACTCTCTTGTCTAGTGTCGAATCATTCTCTGGAACTCTCCTCGTGCTGTTTCTGACGTTAATGGATCTTCTTATGTATTTCTTCTTATGTACTGATGTTATTAATTAAAATGATTGTCTTTACGACTTAGTTGCATAGTTGTACGTAACTGGAACATTTAAAAAAATAAATACGCCGTGCTGACGGGCATAAGCTCCCGCTGCACCGTGGATGATTTAAGAAAAAGAACCACTGTAGCTTGCGTGTCCTATTTATACCCATGTCTTACTGTGTGAGGTATTCTGCAGTACTAGTAGTATTTCATAATTTACTTATTAATAAAATATTATCATCAGTAGTTTCCGCGTGAGTGGAAGATTTCCGCATAGGGAGGTCTGCTGACCGTGGTAGACTCTGTGTTACGCGTGAACACTTGAAGAGGCCGGATTGGTGTAAGCCTAATATACCGTTTCTAAGTAATACCCACTGTGATCTGAGATACTTATGAATTATAAATACTGTATAAAATTTCAGAAGTAGTATCCCTAGAACCGTTGTTCGTGTGGGAAGCGTCAGTGTCAACGTTGGAACTCCAGGACACCAGCCCAGCTGGAAGCGTCACCAGGGTGAACCATCTGTCATCGTACGCCACGCCTGACGACTCCACGACACAGCAAAGCCCCCCCCCTTTCCATCAACATTGCCGTGGATCATATATGTAATGTACCACAACTCGTATATGAACAATAATTAACACTTTTAAAGACTATATCTGAAACACTATCATTATTATGCTTGTCAAATATATCGTATAAACAATTTCATATATATTGTGTGCAATAAATAATCTTAAACCTTCCAATATAGACTTTTGCATTAAAACACACATACTACCATATCCTATGCGCCAATAGTTAAGTTATTTGTGTTGTCGCAATATATATATACATATTTCAATCACTTTCTGCTACAGTCCGTTTCTTGATGTATATAATACTTTAATATTTATACTAAAAACATCTTGAGGTAAATTTAGCATAAATATTAAAGTAATATATATATATATATTAGAATGTTTAGAAATATTTATAAAAGATCATAATTTTTGAATTTAAATAACTGTTTCCATAAACTTAATTAAATATTTTTCAATTCTAAAATTTCATAGCGAAGCGCGGGTATTCAACTAGTAACAACAATAAATTAAAATGAATGTTTGCAATTTTTATATACATATTATATATTCTGTTTTAAACATATTCAGAAATGCATTCAGCATGTCTTAGAACAGCATTTAATAGTAAGAGTGGTCCCATACATATTAATTACTTTCAGCAGTTTAGTAAAGAATAAAATACCAGTATATTCCTATCCAGGGCACACGCAAAACTGAAGATGCAGTATGCTATATTTAATTCGAAGTACGTTGTGCAGTTACATTTTCTTCCCAGAGCTGGGTTCCCTAGCAAGTTTATCATTTCTTTTTTTTTATTTAATTTTGAATAATTATTTAACACTGTTACAGAATATTGATAACTTATTGTTTATATTATATTCACTATCATAACCACACTCACAGTAAATATCAAATAGAATATTACTGTCAAATGTTCCAGTTTTTACTAATGCAAAAAGTTACTTTTTTAGACCTTGTCGTGCCAGAAATGATTAAAAAACAAAAAATATTTTGTGATTCATCATAACATGAACAATTTAAAATTATGAAGAGAAATCCACAGTAAGCTGTCCTTAATAAAAATATTGTCATTAAGACACACTTGGGATGTCATGTCTGATAAAATAATAACACTTACTGCAATTTTTTAAATAGTTCTAAAGTCACATTTACAAAGAACAATAGTTTTTGCAGTCTTATGTACTACCAATCTTGTGAACATTGTGAACTGAAATCCTTTATACTATCACTTTGTAAACAGTCCTCAATCTGACTGTTATATGCCTGGCAATGTTGCTGGTGACATTCTTCTGGATCCTTTCTTTTCATAGTTCCCACAGTACTTAAATAACTTTGGAGCTCAGGAAACACTTGTGAAATTGCTCTGGGTATCAGGAAATTCCGTCCATTCACCGTCCGCATTCTTGTACTTATGTCCTGGATACATCAGATTTGTGAAAGTGTTTTATACATACTATAGTCTTTTGTAAGAACTCAAACTTTTTATGGTATATTCTTATACCACCCACTCTTTATTGCTTCATCGCTTGGAAACTTGAACAAAGAGTTATCTTTGAATTTGTAATTACTCTTACAACCAGGAACACAACACCTAAGTGGCATTGTTACTGACAGATGTACTATATACAACTTATTATTTTTTACAACTAACCTTTGTATATTATAAATTTGTTTTGGAAGGTTATATTAACTTAAAAATTCTGAGCACCTATCCTAGTTAAGCTTTATAAACAAACAAGTACAAATTTTGTTTTAGGCCATGTACAATAAGCACGTGGGTTGATCAAAATGTGTTTGAAATCAACTTAATAAGAACACACACACACACACAGAATATAGTTTTATAAATTATAGTATTATAAACGATCACAGACGAGAGCAACATCTACAAATATTTGAACAAAGAGCGTTGCAAAAAATCATTGGCCCTCTCTAAAAACTGAAGATGGCTATTGGATGATTCGAATGAACCATGAACTGGACAAACTGATTCAGGGTGCCAACACAGTCTGGTTTATTAAGAGTAGGAAGTTTGATTGGCTGGGCCACGTAAGGGGAATGGATGACATAAGAATGGCTAAGAGAATTGCAGATTGGAGACCGGTAGGAAGAAGAAGTATAGGCAGACACAGAATGTGATGTTTGGATGACGTGGAGGATGATTTGAGATGTATGAATGTGAGAGAATGGAGATGGATGTGTAATGAGAGGGCGGAATGGAAGAAAGTCATTGAGAAGTCTAAAACCCACATTGGGTTGTAATGGCAGGAAAAGGAAAGGAAGGAATTACGATAACCTTAAACCGCACTACAAAGATGTCACCAACAAAATATTTTTAAATTTTACAAGAAAGTTGACCGCTTACATGATACGGAACACACTAGATAAACTGAACACTTCGACCTGCGATGCGATGCTGCGAAATTTCAAATCTCTGGCGCATCACTAGAGTCGGCCATGACTCTACATAGATAATGGAGGGTGCAGTAGCTAACTGATTAGCTAACATATTACTAACTTTGAACTGTAGCATATAGTTTAGCTCCATGGGAACTGTTAGAACTGTGTCTTACAATGCAATTATGGCCATCAGTGAATATGAAGAATGATTTTTTTCTAACATGCATACCATCTTGAAATTTCCACACATATTACCAGTGTTATAGACATTCCTGAATGACTATTTCAATGCTAAGGTGCGTTAAAGCTTACTTGAATAATTCTGTGAGTGAAACACAATTGCATGGTCTTGCAAGTTTAAATGTGCACAAAGAAGTAAATGTGGACTTTTAAAAGACCTGCTGCAGAGCTACTACAGAAAGTGCCACCTGATACCTGGAACATCTATACCCAATTGAATAAACGCTCTAGAATTACGGTATGGTGATAAACATTTGCACAATGTGTACTGCACTCAGTTAAGAACAAGGCAACAACATTCCGGGGAGAGTCTTCAAGAGTTTGAAACAAGTGCTGACCAACTAATTGGACTGGTCTATCCCGAAGTACCAGAGGATTTTTCAAATGAGTTTTGTGATGTAGACATTTACTGATGGTGCCCGAGATAGTGAACTACAATAAGTTTTACAAATGGCAAGGCACCAGAATAGTGCAGACATCTTAGTCCATGCTTTGCAGTTTGAGGCTGCCAAGTCAGAATCTGGTTGGGTAAATCATAAAGTCTTGCACTTATAGATTGTGACAACACAGATGAAGAAAAAGAACAAGGAACAGAGACACAACGATCGGCACCATAGTATAAAGGAAGCAAGTATGGAAGATTGAAGTGGTATAGATGTGGGAAACCTGGACATCTACAAAGACATTCTTGGTCCAGAGTTAAGTAGTAGGAAAACGAGCAATACAACAGTACAACAGGACGTATGTAACCGGAGGAATGAAGCTCCTAGATAACATGTAATTTCTACACTTCAGAAAAACAGTGGGAGATTGGTAATCAACGGATTGGTTAAAGAAATCTTGACCTCAGTTACAGTTGACACTGGTGCCACAATTTCCATTGTACGTCTTGATCTAGGGAAAAATCTCAAGCCAATCTGGTGTTCTTGCAACTTACGAACAGCTACAGGAAGGCCTGTAAAAGTGTTTTGGAAAGTGGAGATACACCTATTTTTGTGTCAACTTGAGTTCGATCATCAGGTGCTCATTGCCAACATTATGAATGAAGCAATTCTTGGTGTGGACATTATGAATGCGTATGGTTTTTAGTCGACTTCAAAACAATGTCTTGAGAATTGGGCAGGAAGAAGTAATGCTTCGGGCATAACAAATACTTAAAAAAAAATCAATGGATGTGATAAATCAAGTCTCTGTAACTATCCAACCAAACTCCAAAAAAATTATCATGGTTAGAACCGAGATAGACACTAGGGGGGAACCAGTTCGAATCACATGTAGTCAGCACACTATAGTGTTGCCGCTTGTGATCAGTAAAATGGGTGGGGCAGACAGAGGGCTAGATCTAATATGGAGCACCATTCGTGGTTATCAGTAGTTACATAAAAAACATAAAATATCTTAGCTGATATTTAACTAATTCCGTTCTTCAGTTTTAGAGAAATGTAGTAAATTTATGTAAATATAAATCACTCTTACTGTATGTTAAATTCTGGAAGTCCATGATCAATTTTCTTCTTCTGAATATAGAAAAGATAATTCACTTCCAATTGTTGTCATGGGTGTAGTAACAAATATCTTTAAAACAGTCACACATTCTCAGAAAATATGAAACATATTACTAAAAAAAAAATTAGTAATAAAGGTGTTGCACCATAGAAGCAATACGTAAATCTTCTTGAACATATTATATGCTAACACTTCCAATTTGGTTCTCAGTTTCAGACTAGTTATTTTGAGGTAAAATTTAATAGTAGTCTGATAATCATCTTCTGGAAACTCAATACAGTACTGTGGGAATATTTCAATTAAAAACAACTTTAGAGCACTCAAGTGACCTGAAAATTGAAAGCTTTCAATAATACTGTTCATAGTCATGTCATACTTCGAAAGCAACCATTTGGTGGCTCCTTTTACTTATGTGTTCAACACACTGTGTCTCTTATCCACCGACTCACGGACAGTTTACTGTCATCATCAATCTTACAGTTATTAGCGACTGCACTAAAACATTTTTAACAAATGCCCTAATTTTTATTTCATCAATACACTTTGCTGAATGCAGTCAAAGAAGATGGCCACATGGAGCACAATTCTGTGGAAAAACATCTGCAAAAAAATAATCTGGAGATCCCTCAAAATCTATACAAATCCTGCAGCTTGAGTAGAAGCACTTTTTTCAGTAATCTTGTGTCCCTAATATTTCCCAAATATTTGATTAGGTTAGCTTTATGTTCAAACATATACAAACACACATACTTTAATTGCATCGGTAATGTGAGACAAAGTATACCTGCTTTGTGTATAAGTTTGTTATGCTTGTGAACAAAAAACCAGTAACTACCATCAATCTGCAACCTAATAGTTTCATTTCTTAGCACAGCTAAATTCATTTGATCATATAAATGATACTTCCAACAGCGAATGTTTCTTACTTTTTCCAATAAATTTTCTCCAACTTAGTCCACATGTCTTCACCACCATACAGAAGACAAGGGGAGAAAAATAAAGCATTTACTATCTGCATGTCTATTCCCATTTTTTTAAATACTGAAACACTGAAGATTCTATCATATGAGTAGCCCATTTACAATACCTGTTAAATCCATATTTTTTCAAAATTGAGATGTTGGTATTCCTAGTTTCCTTGTGTTATCAACTATAATTTTAAAAAGTTTCCATCCTCCTAAACCAGCTATAAATGCTTTAAAATTTAAAGAGAAAAATAATTCCAGTTTTAAAACCCGTTAAATCCTTTAGGTGTCTATATGCAAAACCTGTTAAATTGTCCGCCATATTTACATTTTCAAAAATTGTTATAATGTATTAGAAAGGTAACTACACAGAATCAACAGATGCAAAAGCATTTAAGGTGAGAATTATTAATTGCAATGCACTAGAATTTATTTTAATTTTTATATACATACTGTTGCCATAGTAATTTTTAAATCATACTGTCAGCACTGGTTATTATTCTTTGCAAAACAGCTGTTTTCATTATTAAAATTGAAAATTGTAATTATTTATTGGGATTGTAAATTGTTTTCTTAGGTAACCCAACTTGCTGCTTTTTCATTCTGTTACATAGTAATAATTTTTTTTGCATCTGAAATGTCAAGAAAAAATTCCACGGCATGCAGAGCAGTGGGGATGCAATGTTGCAAAGAAGGCAAGGTGAATTGTTTACTTTAACATATTAATTTAAAGTAATAAAATAAAACAATGTTATTTCACAGAGTTATGAGTTAATTTCTGCAGTAATGAAAATGTATTTTTATTATTAGTAGTGCATTTGATCTCACAACTTACAGTTATATAGGTTATAGGTTGTTGTTAGTTAGTTTCTGTGGAAACATCAGTTAGCTATTGTGGACGTTATTTATTATAGCCTCTCATGTCTTTGTTATGTTTCAGACACCGAGCCAAGGGGTTCCCATCCACATCAAGCTGTAACCATAAAGAAAAAACCACTTTCCAATGAAAGCAGCTGTCAATGCAAGATGTGAGGAGGATTCACCAGTGATATTATCAAGATGCCAGTTTATAGGCCAAAAAATCTTTATTCTTCAAAAAACGTGATGGTCTCGTTGGTGCAGAGATGGTGATCAAATGATGGTAATTCTCGTCAGAGAGTGGTAAGCAGCAATTTTTCATTATACATCCAGCGTTAAGGCGTAAGGACAAATGTCAAGGTGTATCGTGCTGCATTTCATGAGATATTACAAGAAGCCAGAATCAGGTTTATTTTGGTGATAGATGGGATAGAAATGTAAAGCTTCAATTTTATGCAAACGTTTTCACTGAGCAATTAGATCATGTTCCTGGGAACATGGACAAAGAGGAGGTAGATTTTGAATTGATAGAACATGACAGTAAGCTGAATTATCTAGTACACGACTATTAATTATCTTTAATGTCAAGGCAATGCAATAAAAATGAGTACATGTATACTTTGTTCATTATAATAATTGTAGTGGCACCCTTGAGAGTATAAATCATTCACTGAAATACACGCATTATCAAGTTTTTAAAACCATAAAACTACTCACTGAATTATTTTATTTCAACATCTACGTTTCATTTTCAGTCCTGAAATAACATTTTTAGTATCTATGATATTACAATGACAAATGGTCAATACCTTGGGGTTAATTCCAGCTGATAAAAATGGATAAATATACATAATTTATAAAACCTGTATCTCCATTATTGCTAAGAAAATGTATAGGATTTAACAAAAATTATTAGCTTACTATTTACAAAAATTGTGTATTATATCGACAAAATAAGATACAATATTCAATTAGTTTACTTTTATGAATTGCACTTCAGTAACTACAGTACAACACAGACGAAAAAATGTACACACGTGTAAAGTGACAAGAGTCAATACATTCTTGCCTTACTCTCTTTCTATTTATATAGAACCCAGTTTGGCAGACAGAATTTTTTTGAAATTAGACTGAAGTTTTTTGTGTTTTTTGTGAAATGCGTATTTTAATGCTGTTATCACAGAAAAATATGTTTTCATAAATATAGCAAATATGTGTGCATTCTTTGACAAACCTGTGAAATGATTTTTCTCAATTATAAAAATACAAGTTATGTTACACACGTATTTATCAGAAACATCATATAATAATAATTGTTAGAAAAAGTAAGTTTACTCAATCATTCTAAACGTCCTGTGTAATTACGTGTTTTTTAAATCTCACACTGATTCTCCTTAAATAGTAGAATGGCTTAATTTATTCTCAGGCAAATTACCAATCAAGAAAATTGTTAAAAACATCACACTGTTGTTTTTTAATTCAGCATGCGTTATTCAAGATACAAAAGGTTGTGCTACAGTAAATATTTATGTACAAATATCACATTGGGAATTCTTATTGTACTGATTTTAGTGTAACAGATTGCTCAAGAAAATGATTTTGTACAAACATCGCACTACTATTTTTTAATAGCAGAATGTATTAACTTATGTTTGGACAAAGTATATTTACGAGTAAATATTTTTGTACAAACGTCGCACTGAAACTTCTTAATGCCAGAATGTACACAAATGCCTTTATGACTGGACAAATACCTTTCCTGTTTAAAGGATTTTGTACAAACATCGCACTGAAACTTCTTAACGTCAGAGTGGATTAACTTGTGTTGTGACAAGCACTGGGGTTGTTTAAAGGATTTTGAACAAACATCGCACTGGAACTTCTTATGTCCATAATGTATTAATATATGATTGGACAAATACCAATGCTCACGAAAAGATTTTGTGCAAACATCGCACTGGTATTTTTTAATGCTTGAATGTTCAAAATGTTTGTTGGACAAATTGTCTCTCCGTGTAGGTGGAGGCGAGAAGACACCTTGTATTCACACACTTGAAACAAATGAGTGCATAAGATTAATAGTAAATCATTATTTATTACTGCTTCTAAACAGTAGAAACCATTGTTGTATCTGTGGACCTGCTTTCAGCTTGCAAAAATTAACTTTATCCTATATATCATTAAAATTTAAACTTTATTTTAAACATTAAAATTAATATCAGAAGAATAGTAAACTTTTAATTAAACACACACACACACACACACACACACACACACACACACACACACACACACACACACACACACACACACACACACACACACACACACACACACACACACACACACACACACACACACACACTTCAATCCAGCACCCAACTTTAATCACTGCACTTAATGTGGCATCCATCCAGTGTGCACATATATGTATACCGCTTAACAAACACTCCTTCTTTGGCCGCCAACTAATTTCTGGGACCCATTGAGTGTTTAAAATTTGTTGAAGTCAGAATGGAGGTGGAATGAATGAATAAAGAATATAAACAGTTGAGTCAGTGTACCACCAGGTGCACTCTAGTGTTGAGTATTTAAGAACAGTGTATATTTGTTTTCATGCTTGGAAACAAATTGATCCAAACTTACTAAGTACAGAATACCTAATAATGTTAACAATATGTTTTCAACCTTTGAAAATGTTACTGCAACTCTTAGAAAGGGGACTAATTATAGGTAACAAATATTTTGAAAGCTCACACAGGAACGAACCGAGAGCTACTGGCCTTAGCGGGATGTTTACATTATGTACCTAAGCACTTTTAGGACCAACGGCATAATAATAGCAGTGGACTTGGTATTTTGACAGGCGGCGTAATACTACGCCACTCACTTTTCAATGTGTTCAAATATGTTGTGTCTTATTATTATGCCACAGAATTAATCCAGAAGATTTAACAAGCATTTTGATTCTTGTTTTTCTCTTCATATTACAGCACTAACTAGAGAGAGAAGTATATATGAAATAATGTAAGCAGTCTGCAAGATAGTAAACAGTTTATATTTTGTTTGTTCAACTTTGTTTTTGTTTACGAGTATTTTGAAGTTTAATGAAGAAAGTTGTGTTAGTGGTTATAATCACAAACAGAATTATTACTGTTGCACACCACTATAGAAAAATTATTCCGATTAGCGCTTTCAAGCTTCTCAGCCCATCGTCAGATCGGAATTAACAAGAAGAAAGTAAAACCAACCCTTTACACCCCACCACTCCCCTCTGACCATACACAACAAGCTATAATTCAAATGTCCCTTCCCTACCTCCGAGCCCTGTCATCCCCGTCTGTCAGAGGGGTGGGGTGGGGGTGTGAAGGGTTGGTCTTACTTTATTCTCATTAATTCCAATCTGATGATGAGCTGGAAAGCTTGAAAGCACTAATCGGAATAATTTTTCTATAGTGGTGTGCATCAGTAATAATTCTATTTCCAAGTTATTTCATGATTCTTTTAAGTGATAGTGCATATTTGAGATTATATTATTTAGCATATTAGTGTATTATTTGTTATAAAATTTAGCCTATATATTATAAATTGCTATCCTCTGAACTCAACGATAACCTAAAAGTAACGATACAGTCATAACGCTATGTACTACACTATACATGTTATTTCAACATTTCCTTAGTCATTTCCAATATATTTTATGATTCAAATTTTATCACTCTAGAACATATTATAATGTTTTATTTTTATAATTTTTGCATACTTTTTCTTTACTAATAACAGTAACTGAGTCATAAACAAAACAATATGAGTAAACTCTAATGTACTTGTTTTGGTTTAAATATGATTTCAAAGAATTTTTTCTCAAAAAATTATACAAAATATTTTACTTTTATACACCTCTACTTGAGATATACAAAAAGGAGAATAAAAATATAAAGAGTATATTCATAAAAGGAAAATCTGGCGAAGCATTTGGTGTCATTACTGCTTAGTAGTAAATATGTATGAGTGTCTCGATACAATGGTTTTTGAAAAAAAAAAAGTGCTGTTGAAATGGGATGCTCTCTGTATAAACAGCATGATACTCAAAGTGTTATGTAATCCATATAATCCATAGATGTGTGGAACTTAAAAATTGATGAGGCATTAATTTCATCTTAGTTTAGAAGGAATGCACTCCTTATACTTCACTAAACGTTTGTAATCCTTTCTCTCGATTTGAGATGTATGTTTTTTGTTTAATGGAATACATTCATTCAACTTTAAATTGTCTTCAACTTTGTATGTTATAACCACAAGTATTTAACAAGACTATCACTCTCCCTTATCCAATTTGCTGATAGTAAGCTCTTTGTTTTCTCATTACTACTTTACATCTTTCCAATCTTGTTTTGTTAGGTTCATTTTTACACTGTATTCTCTCTGCTCAAACAGTGTTGACGCTACAGCAAAATTCATGCTGTTTTTCCTCAGTAAGTTTTGAATACTAGAATCTACAGAAGAAACGATGTCCAAGATTAAAATATCTTTATAAAATAATGCAAAATTTAGGCCTTCACTTAAGCGGACCCAGTCCTTCTATGATTCCCCTTGCTGATGTAATGAACATTTATTCAGCCTGTATTTAACGTATTGCAGTCAAATGTTTACTGTTGCTTTTTATTTCCCTATTATAAAGAATGTGACCAAAGAATTTTGAAATAACTTACAACATATATTGGAAAAAATTTTCGTTTAGTGGTATGTTTCAACAATTTAAACATTTACCCTTCAGACGCATATAAAATCATTACATCAATTTATCACGGAATCCCTTGGTGTTATATTGTATGACCAACCAGCATCTTGAAAAAAGATGTATAAACACAAGCGCCTGAACAGGACAGAACAGTTTTTGTTTGCATTTGATCATGGATGGTTGTAATCTGTATTTCCTCATGACTGTTTGTATTCATTTGCAGGTGTTGTGATCTGTGTTCCCATGCCACTGAAGATGTCCATCATCAGTATGGACGAAATGTCTGGTGAAAAACATTAACAACTTAGACCAGGGCCTAACAGCTCAGAAAATGTTGATAATGTAAACACTGGGCTGTGAAAGCCAGAACACTGAATGTTACATTTTCAGTTGTATACACAAGCCAGCTTGTCTAAATTATTAAATGATTTCTCCTTGTTAATACACTTATCTGACAATTGCTGCACACCTTCATGTGACAAACATTAACTAACATAATTTGTTACTTACCAGAGGACTGGTTATCTTGATGCTATTGAGGAAGTTATTTTTTTAGGGAAAAACCATTTCTTGTTAAAAATAAAATCTGATAACATCAACTCACTACTTAATTGACATCTCTTTTTAAGTAAATTCCATAATTAAATAAAGTTTGTGTTAATTTTAATGTAAATACAGGAAACACGCAGATGATTAATACTGTTAACATAACAGTTAATTTGGCCATGGTTTCTTTACAAAATGCTAATTTTTCCCTTGAGTAATTGTCTTGAACAAAAAGGTTCCACAGGTTATTTTATAAAGAGAAGAAAGACTAACCTACAGTTTATTTTTTAATACATTTTTTCCAGTCTCCAGATCGCTATTATGATTAACTTAAGAATTTTTTACCTTGTATAATCCACTATGCGGTCTCAGTTTTTTACATACAACATGTTTCAGGGACTAAATCCCCATCTTCAGGTACAGTAAAAAATTTATTATGCCCCTAATACATAGGGGTCGTCGAAATGATTAAAATGTTTATACATAAAAACACACGCACAAAAATCACTGAATAAATTAACATATAACACAAACACATGAACACGTTAAAAGCGACTCAGTGCACCGGTCGACCTCGAATCGTCAACTAGCCCGTGTTCGTGCTTCATTGCTTATCATCAACGCGGTATCATATAATTTATTGGATTTAAATGATAGCTGATCGTTGAGTAACTGCTCTTTATTTACTTTGGATGCCTTGTATATTTCAAACTCTTCTAAAGCATTCAGGAAATGACCTTTATTACAAACATGTATCGGCTCCATGTTCTCTTTGAATCCGGTGTAATTATGGTTTTCGTTTATTAGGTGGAGTGCGTAATTTGATGAGGTGGTTTGGGGTTTCTTTTTTGGTAGGTGTTCTTTAAATCTCTCGATAAATTTCCTCCCCGTTTGTCCGATATAGAACTTATCGCACTCACTGCACTGGATTCTATATACTCCTGAACATTCCTCCAAAGTTATTGGTTTTCGTGGCTTAAGTATATTTTTTAGATTATTTATCCACTTAGAGAGTTGCCACTACTCCACTAGGAGATTACACCTAGTCATAAACTTGTCTCGATGGACATTGTCAATTTATACACAAATATTCCGGTTTTGGAAACATTAAAAATTCTAAAGGTAAATTTAACTACAACAGGTATTCTAAACAAAAAACAGATAGATGAACTCCTATCTTTGTTACAGATTATAGTACAGCAAAATTATTACACTCATGACAACAAGTATTTTAACCAAGAGGAAGGTTTGGCTATGGGTTCACCTCTAAGTGGACTTTTGGCCGAAATATATATGAACTATTATGAGAATAAATTTTTATTGTCTGACTATAACCGATTCTATGATAAAATTGTTTCTTATACACGGTATGTAGACGACACCTTTAATGTACACTCATAGACAGGTGGATATGTTTTTTAAATTTATTAACGAAATTAACCACAACATAAAATTTACTATGGAAATGGAAACCAATAATGGCTTGAACTTCCTCGATGTATTGGTGTTAAAAAAAAACAACCATTTCGGTTTTAAAATATACCGAAAACCTACCACAACAGACATAGTTATAAATGCTAAATCGAATCATCCATACACACAAAAAATGGCGGCATTTAATGCACTAGGACATAGACTAATAAGCGTACCAATGAATACGGAGGATTATAAGGAAGAATATAACATAATAAAACACATAGCCTTGAAAAATAGATATAACACAGAAATTGTGGATAAAATGATACATAAACAATTACGGAAAATAAATGGTGACAATAATAAAGTTAAAAATACAACACAATGTGTCTCAGCATTATATACGAACATACTCCCCAACATAATAAAAAATGAATTTAAAAAATTATATATAAATGTTTCATTCAAGACCATAAAAAATCTAAAAAATATACTTAAGCCACAAAAACCAATAACTTTGGAGGAATGTTCAGGAGTATATAGAATCCAGTGCAGTGAGTGCGATAAGTTCTATATCGGACAAACGGGGAGAAAATTTATCGAGAGATTTAAAGAACACCTACCAAAAAAGAAACCCCAAACCACCTCATCAAATTACGCACTCCACCTAATAAACGAAAACCATAATTACACCGGATTCAAAGAGAACATGGAGCCGATACATGTTTGTAATAAAGGTCATTTCCTGAATGCTTTAGAAGAGTTTGAAATATACAAGGCATCCAAAGTAAATAAAGAGCAGTTATTCAACGATCAGCTATCATTTAAATCCAATAAATTATATGATACCGCGTTGATGATAAGCAATGAAGCACGAACACGGGCTAGTTGACGATCGGAGGTCGACCGGTGCACTGAGTCGCTTTTAACGTGTTCATGTGTTTGTGTTATATGTTAATTTATTCAGTGATTTTTGTGCGTGTATTTTTATGTATAAACATTTTAATCATTTCGACGACCCCTATGTATTAGGGGAATAATAGAATTGTTGTATGTAAAAAACTGAGATCGCATAGTGGATTATACAAGGTAAAAAAATTCTTAAGTTATTTTTTAATTTTTGTTTTACTACATCTTATTTTAAATCGCTTTTTCAGAATATTTTGTTCTGTTTTGCTTTGAGTTATAACATATAATAAACTTAAAAAAATGAAGCAACGTCAGAAGGCTGAATTCATCAAGACAAATTTTATGCCTTGAAGAACTACTAGGTGTACTTCAAACAAGTACAAAAATTTACTGAGATTTAATTAACCATAAGTTCATAAATAATCTGATCAAATTATCTAAACCAAAAGTCAGGACACTTTTAGAGAATTAACATTTTTCAGAAAATATTCATCGGTACTCATAGCCTAATACATGCCTATTTTAACTAACACAATGAAAATAATTAAAGATGTTACTGTAATTATTATTACCGTCATTAATACTATCCCTTTGAATCATTTTTGTTTTAGTTTTTGAAAAAAATTTGGTTACTTTCTTTCCATAATCATTCACATGAACCCGTTTAGTTGAAAATTTTTGTAATTAGTTTATAATTTTTGAAAAATTGAATGTCAATTGACACCATTGTGATTCCACGAGTACATTACATGAAAAAAGTACATACTACAGAAATAACAAATATAAATCAAATATAATTATATCACTATTGACTCGGAACACAAGTTTTTATGGGCAAAAACGTAAAAGTTTTACCTTATAACCTGAACTGGTTTCCACTTTTAAAAAGCTTCTTCAGAGGTTGCCGCTGGGAGCACTGTCAGCCTTGTTGTTGGCGACGCTATCGATATTCGAAAGATCGATGTTGTGTGTGTGGGGGGTGTGATATGTTAGAATAATGTGTGTGATTTGAATTGTGTCTGTTCGTTTAGGATGTCGTTTTTATTTGTTTTCGTGTGTTTGTATATTTCCAATTGTTCTAGAGTGTCTAGTTTCCGACCTTTTGTGTGTACGTGTAGAATGTCCATGTTGTTGTCGATGTTTTTGTATGTGTGGTTTGCTTCAATGAGGTGGTTTGCAAAGGTGGATTCTGTAGTGGAGTGGAGTGCCTTTGTGTGTTCAAGGTATCTTTGTTTGAAGCTACGTCCTGTCTGGCCTATGTAGAATTTGTTGCAATCTGAACAATTTAGTTTGTAAACACCAGGTAGATTGAATTTGTTTTGTGTTTTGATATTGTGTTCTGTTTTGTTAGTAGTTTTGTAAGCGATTCTGTATCCCGCTTTTTAGAATTTGTGGGTTATTTTTTCAGTTTGTTTGTTGATGTATGTTAGTGCTATGAATTTGTTGTTTTCTGTCTTTGTCTGTTGTTTGTTTTGTGTAGGAGTTTATTGACTATTGTTCTGTCGTATCCGTTGGATTCTGCAAGATATTTTATCATGTTTAGTTTGCCTTTGCAGTCTTTTTCATCTAGGAGGATGTTGTTAAGTCTATGAATCATGGTTCTGAAGGCAGCTAGTTTGTGTTGTATTGGGTGATTGGAGGAGTTGTGTATTAGTGTGTCAGTTGTAGTTGGGTTTTCTGTATATACTGAATTTGTGCCTGTGTTGAAGTTTTGTGATGGAGAGGTCTAAGAAGTTTATGCTCTTGTTGTGTTCATATTCGGCAGTAAAGGTTATGTTTTTATGTATTTTGTTTATGTGCGTTAGTAATTGTTCACATTGTCTTTTGTTTCCCAGATACGTTGATGACATTCTAATACTTTACAGGCCCCCCCACACACAACATCGATCTTTCGAAAATCAATAGCGTCACCAACAACAAGACGGACAGTGCTCCCAGCGGCAACCTCTGAAGAAACTTTTTAAAAGTGAAAACCGGTTCAGGTTATAAGGTAAAACTTTTACGTTTTTACCCATAAAAACTTGTGTTCTGAGTCGGTAGTGATATAATTATATTTAGTTAAGTAACGGACACGTCATGGACAATGAAATCCAAGAAATATAAATCACTTTATGTACAATTTTGTCACAAATAAATGGATTTTCTCACCATAAAATTTAACAAAAGTTTTTTTTTTTTAACACGGTGACATTACATTTGGAATATTGAAGTCTTCTCCTCTCTGGGCATCCTTCCGACTTTCACCTCTATTCCCTTCCCTCAATGTTAATTGGCCAGTAAAAATATATATCGTATCTGTCATCTGAAAATAGACTGATTTCCTTCTTTGATCTTTTTGGGTTTTCATATTCATCATCTTCTTGGCTGGTTGACCGTGGACGCCCTCTTTACTTGGCAATGGAGCTTTTTTATTTTTCCATCAGAATTAGTGCTTTAGCAATGTTGTTCCTGTATTTCAGTAGGTACATATTTTCTTTCATGTTTCTATATAGCTATGCTTGTACACAGTAAAGAGCAGTGAAAATTACAATAAATTCTTTGTAACTTTACAATATGATGGAAGACAGTTTTTTTTTATATTTATGCATAGTCAGTACCCATTAGTCAAGGTGGCGTCAAATAACAACACAAAAATTTAAAAAATGTTGTTCGTGATCTACAGAAAGTATTTTAAAACTATCATGTTTATAAAGTATCATAAAATATACAGATATCACACACTACAACCAAACAACATATTAAATGAACAAATACATTACAAATCACATACACTATTTGACACACTGATCCACACACATAATTCGAACCTTAACGCCAATCCCTTCCCGCCATCAACCTCCACCACACACACCATTTTTCCGTAACGGTTATTCTGTAATCGACATCAGTATTAAACCCACTGAAGAAGAGAAACAACATCTCGAAACGTTTGGGAAGTGACAACAGTAAGTTCATAGTGAAAGTATTATATATATTATTATATCATGTTTATGTGTTATTCACACCTTTTATAAGCAGTTGTGTTGATTATTTTATATCAGACTTACATTAAATCAGACTTTGGATCTCTTATTACAATCAATTTTGGCTCCTGTAACTCATTTGGGTCTGGCTGATCATGGGAAGCTAGCAAGCTTACAGAAGGAAACATAAGACATTGTAATAAAATCTTGGAGATTGTTTCAAAAAGTCAAATCAACTTTATGAGCAAGAACTGAAAATCAATTTTTCTGGGAATGAGAACGTTAAAAAACTAGTGTTGCTACACGATAAACAAAAGTCTAAGTCGCGCAGTATTAGGCTGTCAGTGAAGTTAATTGTAGTTCTCAAACTGTGCCCAATCAATTTGATATTATTACTAATATACAGAGAAAGTAAACGACCCTATAATGGTATTACATGACACACATTAAGGCTAGGTTTATGCCGGGTTCAGACGGGTCGTGAATCACGAGAGTGACCTACACTACCAAGCTTGTATTAGTAGCACTCACGAAAGTATGGAATCGTGGTCAGTTCACACTTCCAAGACTAGTTTATAATGAAACACCAGCTATGAATGATAGATAGTTCCTGAAAGCAGTGGTGTTGTGAGTTCCATTTTTTGTACTATTTTGGCCGAAATGATGGTTCACTTACGCGTCACCACAACGAAGAAGCTGGTGGGTTAGGGAGTGGATACTGCAAAGAGGAACTTCATGATCAACGGATTTAGTTGATACTGAACTAAAAAATCAGTTGCAGATGATTTCAAACACCTATTGTGGATGATTGAAGTCCAGCTTGATTATCTCTTGCATCATGTTGCACCTCTAATCTCAAAATCTGATATAAAATGAGGAAAGTGATTAGTGCAAAAACAAAATTAGAAATGACGTTACTGTATTTAGCCACAGAAGACTCGTTCAAAATTTGGAATTTTTCCTCCAGGCCCAAAAAAACACAGTAAGTATATTTATTCTGGATACCTGCTAATGTACAGGGATATTTTTTTGCTTATTCTCCTAGCTGCGGCCGATCGCAAATCTCTTTCTGATAATCTTCTTAACTTGAATCAGACAAAACTTTCTCCATGTCATATAGTTTGAGGAAACGGGCAGTGTCACTCATTAGTCATTTAGACTTTCATTCGTGTGCTAGAGTTTTCATCATACAATCCAAAACCCTGGCTGGGCACATTCAGAATGAATTCAATGCAGAATAAAGTTAATTTTAATATGGTTTCATTAAGAAATGACTACAAACCGCCTTTAAGTGAAGTAACTAGTAGTATGAACATGCCATCCTACTAACATGTTTTGAAGAAACATAAACACAGACAGCTGATGTAATGTTAAATAAATAATGTTTTTCAGACATTAGATCTGTGTATATGTGTGTCGGCCAAAACAGTATTAATTTTTTCTAAATATACACTGCTGTCATTAAAAAATTAGGATTTAACACTTTTCTTAGTGGGATTTTGAAGAATGGGAAATCATACCTCTGTGTTGGAGGCCTGTGATATGTTGAAGAGTGGTAGGCACAATATATTCTCACTCAATGCATTCTTATTAACCAAAGATTAATACCCTTGCTTTTTCAAATTACGAAGATTGTCAGTAAAGTAATATCCATTTCCACATATAGAGCGCACAGTGGTAACACGCATGTTTATTCCTGTTCAGTCATTCTATTGTTGTGTCTAATTAGTCTGTGTCAAGTTTTGTTGTATTCCTAACAGTTTTGTTGATTCTGTGCATATCTGAAATGTTTAAAAAACTGAGAATCCCGCTGCAAGGGAAGTGAGATGTGTGATTCGACTTCTTCAAACGACCATGCAAGATTTACCATTATAACGTCTCTTCTTCTTGACATTATAACACGGGGAACCAGTTTAATTGGCCTTTGTCAATTAAACCGGCTGCCATTACATTTACTGATTACTTACCAACAAATTGGGAACCTGTAAAGTTTAGGAGTTTGACTGAGGTTTCGTAAATTTACTCACTCTCTTGGGTTTAGGAAAGACATCTCTTTATTACAACTTTAAAAATAAGGTTTGTGATATGTCAGGTTGTATACCAACATTCGTGATTCTTACTTAATGAATAAATTCATTACTAAATGCTTTCATTCTTTTTAAAACATTATTATGGTGAGCTCAAAACCATACAGCTGTATATTACATTAAATACCACGGATCCGGGTTCTAATTTTTATGATATTCCAGATTATTTTGACATTATGTAAACTATTTGAAGAATAGTTTATTTTACTATTGACTTAGTTATACCTGTAACCATCTTCAGGTTACTATTATTTAGTTACAGTAACTATCCATATTACTAAGTTACAATTTACAGTATTTATATGAGTCTTTAAGAGAAATATACGGTCTTTACTCTGGGTTGTTAGAAGAAATATAACCACAGAAGTTATGCTTCCGTGTCACCTGGGTATTGGGTATGTCCACGACTGGTCCTCTTCATGATCCTCTACGGTGGTGTTTTCTAGATGTTCTTAGCTGCAGTTTGTGGTCCTCCATTTAAACCGATGACTCTAAGTAGGTAGTTTAGTCATGACGCTCTGTCTCTGGGTACGTGATGCTCATAGTGTGTTTGTTGATTTCCTTCAGACGGTCGTTTTCACTTTTCACATTTTGTTTAAACTGCACTAATGTTACATTCTGATTCGGTATTGTACATACTTTAATTGTTAAACACTTACTTAAAGAGATGTGTTGGATACTGTTTATATATTTACTTTTTAACTACATAACTTCCTTTACATTTTAACTACATATTTGCACTCTCCTCTACTTATTGCTCTTGTTACCAAGAAGCATCTATTTATTTATACATAGTTATGTAATGTAACACGTATTTCTTGTGACAACGCATGGCAAAGCAGTTGGCTTGGGCGCAATTCAGAGACGACTGGGGTAGGTTTTGTGGCCGTGAGTAGGGATCTGGCGTAGTTTACACATCGAGAGAAAAGTAGTTCGTACTTTTATTATTATTATTTTACCTTTAATTAGCTACTATTAATTATACCACAGCTTCTTCATTTTCGTCAGTATTTTATTTGTAACTATCACGTTTTTTAGAGATCATTACAATGATTAATTTAATTAGCGTAAAAACTGTATAATTTGCGTGTCTGTACTGGCTTTTCACTTGTTTGTACAGGTATTTGCTAAAGCGGGGGGTGGATTATTTTATTATGTGTTATTACGAACACAAAAAAAAGTTTTTTGTTTTGTGCTATTTAAAATTTGTTTTAAATCGTCACACCATCAGATCAGTGAAGATCTTATGGATGAATCATCAGTACAGCGATGGTGTCACAATTTTAATTAAGGAAAAGTAGGCTAATCGTCTGTCACGAAGAATGAACAAGACATCCTTCTACATGATTTTCTGCATCAAGTAGACAAATTCATCAAACAGGATCGGCAATAAGTGTGTGTATATTATAAGACATCACATTATCATTAGGATCAGCGTATCACATTCAATTACATTAGTGAAAATTTCTCACTGGACTCTAGGATTGTTATCAATGAAATTGTCACCATTCACCTTAAGAACAGAAAAAATTGTGGGAGGTGGGTTCCATGTAGTCTTAGCGATGAAAAAAAAAGTATGTTCGATGCATTGTCTTTTTTGGATCGTTACCCAAAGGAGGGAGATGAATTCTTGACAAACATCAGAACTGGAGACAAACCTGGGTTTTGTATGCTACGCCAGAGAGTAAACATTAGCCTGTGGAATGGATGGCATCACCTCGTTCCTCATCACAATAAAAAAAATTCAGGTAGGCATCCTCAACCTTAAAGGTTATGGCTACTGATTTCTGGACACACACACACACACACACACACAGCTTTTCTCTTGTTGTCACGATTTCAGTTTTAAATATTGACCTACATTGCCCCCCTTCATCAGCATGTCACGCTGTTTATCTCATCCAAACCTCTCCCCACACACTTGTTTCTTACCCTCTGTCTCTCTTCTACTAATTTGTTATTCTGCAGTTAGTCATCCAATTAATTTAAAACTGGGTATATCTTTTATATTTATTCAATCATGCAGTGGCGGCTCGTGACTTAAGAGGCTGGAGGGCGCGGCCTTTAGGCTTTATAAAAATTTGAACTCACCTCAAACATTGTGAGCTTTTGTAGATAGTCCGTGATTTTATTAATAAACATAACTAGACTCATTCTTAGTCTCTTAACTGTCGAAAGTGTCCACAAAAATGTCTATACTGTTCCCACAAAAAAAGTAATACACTATATTATTTTTATGATAGATACACTCTATACAGATAATTTATTTGTAGACAAAGTCCATTCGCCTTTCCTATAAATTAATGAATTTTTCTAGCACTCAAAGTCCTTAATTTCTTTAACAAGTTCCTTGTTGATAGATAGCATCGCAAGAGCATTCAGTCTCTCGTGTTTCATTGTATTTCTCAAGAAAGTTTTTAGTCTTTTCAGAGTCAAAAAGCAGCGCTCAGGTTTGGCAGTTATCAGAGGGGTAGTTATGATAATTTTTATAAGTTTCAATACATCTTTGAAAACTGACGTTAGATTGTTTTCTTTCATAAAGTTAAGAAGTCTTATTGTGCCTTTAATATAATATAATATAATATAATATAATATAATATAATATAATATAATATAATATAATATAATATAATATAATATAATATAATATAATTGTTTCAATTCACTCCGATCTTTGTTTTCTTGTAAGAAAGGGTAATGCTGAATCACTCGCTTGAATTTTTCTTCCTGAAAGTTTGTAGAAAAAAGTGGAAATAAGTCGTCATTGGACATCAACGAAGCTGCCACCAGGTGACCCGTGTAAGTAAATCTACCTTTTACTTGAGTTATAATGATGTCACATACTTCTTTTGCATCCCCTATTCTAGTGCTGCATCCAACATTATTGTTTCTTTTTCTTGGTTCCTCAAGGAATCCTCGTTTATTTGTATTTATATTTTATTTATTTTCTCCCTCCCTTTCTGCATCTCATTTTCAGAAATTCTGATGTCACTTTGCCACATTACACTGCCTTTGTTCCTACTCTATAGTTACTGGTATATTATGTTCATGTGATATAGAATTCTATGGAAAAAAGTTAGCCAGAACATGAAATTTTGTTTCAGAAGATTCCTTCTGTGACCATTCCTTCATTAACTGAGAGTTTATTTGTACACTTTTCTTCAAAAATTCAAAACATTCTTCCAACTTATATCGGTTTTCGTACACAACGTTGATTGTACGAATATAGTAATTCCATTTTGTTATAGAAACTCTGGGTAACCTTACATTACTTCCTCCAAAACGTTCGTTCGTAGAAATGAGTGTGACAAAAGTGCTGGAATGGTAGACAGATTTGAGAAAGAACTCTAACTTTGTTGTTTACACTTGTTGAATAACAAATTATTTGATGAGTGTAACAGTGTACAAAGCGAGCAGATACACTTCTCTAATTTTTGCCTGTACACCTCCAACAGAACCACACACAACATTAACACCATATGTCAGGTATTAACGTTTCCTGTGATGTATGCAGAAGAGGATTTATGTTGTCCATTATGCACTTTGCTAAGGTTTCTGCATATTTACCCTCAGGACTGAGAAATCCGCAAAACCTTTCGTATACCGATCCCTTAAACACGTATCTAAAAACTAATACCATTTGCAGAGGCTTGTCATATCGGATGTCTAGTCATATTCTATTACCACAAATTCAGAAGCTTGTATCTCCTTTTCTACTTCTTCCCTGCAGACACTTGTGTAAAATGATAAAACAAAACCTAATAATTCGACACTATAATATTTGCCTAAATTATTTGCGAATCTATTAAATAAATACACACCTAAAAGAGTAAATCTCACACTATCAATAGTCTGCGATTAGTTGTACGGAGTGAATCACGTTACTTTTTGCTCAACGAGGCGTGATAGGAGACGCGCCAATTGCCAGTGGAAATACCACCTATAAGATTACAGGTTCGTTCTACGTTGGACAGAGTGTGGGCTTGAGAAATGGGCACGATTGGAAGAGCGCCGTGATGCTGTTCCGAAAACATTTCTGCTATTACCTAACACGAAAACATTTTCTTGTCCGAAGTATTAAATAAAAATATGACTTTCCACGAGCGGTGATAATGGACTGTTTAGTGATATGATTTAAACTGGAGGGAGCCCCTGCAATAATGGTACCTAAAGCAGGAAAAATTATAAGCTATTTTACAAATAATGAATGTGAGTGTGTGTGTGTGTGTGTGAAACAATTTGTTTCCCCCTAAATAGAACGGAACCTTTGGTGATTTGGGAGTAAGTTCTTCACAGGTAGTAGCTGAACGAGCATACAATTCGAAATTAATATTTCGAATCGGTGTTTTAACTGTAACAGTATTCTCTCTTACACACACTTCTTTTCATATACACAGTGTCCCATAAGGAATGGGACATACTTCAGGAATGCATTCTACAGGATAAAATAAAGAAGAAATTTCATATAAACATAGGTTTGAAAAAGGATTGTTTTCTATTTATGGCTTGCAAAAATTTCACCTTGATTTCTATTCCAAGGCAAAATAAAGCCCCACTAAAATAAAGCCCCACTAAAATAAAGCCCCACTAAAATAAAGCCCCACTAAAATAAAGCCCCACTAAAATAAAGCCCCACTAAAATAAAGCCCCACTAAAATTCTTGAAACTTAAATCAAAATATAAATTTGTTTCATATTTGTTACACCATTGCAGAATATTGTACATGTTTCTCGGGTATCCCAGCAGAACCAGCTGTAATGTTGTGTGCGTACATGATTCTTAACATACATTAACAAGGTTGTTCCAGACTCACTTACCTACGCGCAATGTGTTCAAGGCCGCCAGCAATTACGCTTTAGTTTTCTAGTAGTGCTGACATGTATTATGGTTTATTCTGGAATCTCAGCGGGTATAAATACAAGCACTCAGCAACGCTAGTTTCAGTTTAAGTGGCGATTTATTCAAGCGACGTTCGAATTTTCTTCAGGCAATTACTCTGTGCGTTTAAGTGGTTACTAGTGAAAAGTGATTATTGTCCAAGACGCTATTCGTTGACATTAATATTGGTGTGGACAAATTAACTTGAATTATTATATCAGTATAATCTTGTTGAATAACGTGTTGTTTACAAACTCTTAATTGTGATAATTAAAGCCGGTTTTTAGTGACTTAAGTCGTGTCTTGTATTTTGTTTCCACTGTACCATATGACGATCGTTTACACCGTTGTAACAGTGGGTCAGAAGTGAGAGAGAACCATTAACAGTGGAAACAATGGACACTTGTACAACACTAGTGTAATTTGTAATTAATTGAAAAAATGAATGCCACTCAGATAATTTCCAGGCACTGTTGTTGCAGACACAGGAACGACGAAGACAGGAGGCAGAAGAAGCAGAGAAAAGACGCTGACATGAGGTGGAAGAAGCAGAGAAACAACAGAAAGCACTTATGCTGGAAACACAAGAACGGCAGAAAGCACTAATTTTGGCATCTGAAGGACGACAAGCAGATAAAACGGAAGCTCTTTTTGAAGCTATGCAGAAACAGATGCGAGAACATATTACTGCAGAATTGGGTCGCCTACATGGTGATTTGAGAGAATTACGAGGTGAGCTCAATAACCCGAGTACTAGAATATCTGAAGTAGAAGAATCCATGTCAAGTAAAATAGCTCAAGTAGAAAAATCTGTCTCGAGTGTGGAAAAAGCTATGTCAACAAATATAGCAGATTCAATTGCAAATATGAAAGAGCAGATTAAGAGTGACATTGATCAGTTCATGAAGATACAACCAAAACATATTTCTGAACAAACTGTACCAGTGATAAAGACAGAAGAGACAATAGAGAAAGTCACTTTGCCAGCAGTTGAGATAGTTCATGTCACGGCTGCAACCTATGATGGAAGCATACAATGGGCGATGAACCTGAGGCAATTTGAAGCCACCGTGTGCAAATAATTGGACAGATAAAGGCGGTTTCACTCGTTCTCGCTTTAAAAGGACTTGCTGCAGTGCTACTACAGAAAGTGCCACCTGACAGCCAGGACACCTATGCTGAATTGATAAAAGCTCTAGAATTACGGTATGGTGATAAACATTTGCGAGCTGTGTACTGCACTCAGTTGAGAGCTAGGCGACAGCATTCCGGGGAGTGTCTTCAAGAGTTTGAAGTAAGTATCAACAGACTAATTATACTGGCCTATCCTGAAGCACCAGAAGATTTTCGAAAGAGGTTTGAGATGCAGACATTTACTGGTGATGTCCGAGATAATGAACTACAGCAAGTGTTACAAATGGCAAGACACCAGAAGAGTGCAGACGCCGTGGTACATGCTTTCCAATTTGAGGCCGCTAAGTCAGCATCTGGTTGGGCAAGTCATAAAGTGCGTGCTAAAAGATCGTGATGGCACAGATGGTGAAGAAAAAGAGCAAGGAACAAAGACTAAATAAGGCTCACCACAGAATTAAGTAAGGAAGGATGGAAGACCGAAATGTTATAGATGTGGGAAACCTGGACATCTACAGTGAGATTGTCGGGTAGACATTGTTCAGCAGCAGGGTAACGAACAGTAGTCAGTACAACGGGGCGTGTGCTGACTAACTGGAGGAATGAAGCCCCTAGAAAATACGTAATTTCTACACTTCAGAAAAACAGTGGGAGGTTGGTAATCAACGAATTCGTTAAACAAATCTTGACCTCATTTACACTTGACACTGAAGCAACAATTTCCATTGTATGTCTTGATCTAGGGAAAAATCTCAAGCCAATCTGGTGTTCTTGCAACTTGCGAACAGCTACAGGAAAGCCTGTAAAAGTGTTTTGGAAAGTGGAGATACACCTATTTCTGTGTCAATTTGAGATTGATCATCAGGTGCTCATTTCCAACATTATGAATGAAGCAATTCTTGGTGTGGACATTATGAATGCGTATGGTTTTTAGTCGAATTTAAAACAATGTCTTGAGAATTGGGCAGGAAGAAGTAATGCTTCGAGCAAAACAAATACTTAAAAAAAAAATCAATGGATGTGATAAATCAAGTCTCTGTAACTATCCAACCAAACTCCAAAAAAATCATCATGTTTAAAACCGAGATAGACACTAGGGGGAAACCAGTTCGAATCACATGTAGTCAGCACACTATAGAGTTCAGCAGCAGGGTAACGAGCAGTAGTCAGTACAACGGGGCGTGTGCTGACTAACTGGAGGAATGGAGCCCCTAGAAAATACGTAATTTCTACACTTCAGAAAAATCGCGGAAGCTTCATGGTTACCGGATTTGTTCAATAAAGGCCAACCTCGATTACACTTGACACAGGCTCAACAATTTCCATTGTGCGCCCTGATGTGGTGAAATATCTCAAGCCAATCTGGTACTCTTGCAACTTGTGAACAGCTACTGGACAGCCTGTAAAGTGTTTGGAAAAGTGGAGATACACCTATGCCTCGGTTGACTCGAGTTTGATCATCAATAGTTGTTGTAGACATTGTGGATGAAGTAATTCTTGGTGTGGACGTTATGAACGCATATGGATTTATAGTCTACGTCAAAAAAAATGTCTTGAGAATTGGAAAAGAAGAGGCAATGCTCTCCACAATGAATACATAAAAAAAATCGATGGATGTGATAAATCAAGTGCCCGAAACTATTCCACCAATCTCCGAAATGATAATCATGGTTAAAACGGAGGTAGATACTAGGGGCAACCAGTGCTCTATATTTGAATCCCACGTAGTCAGCACACCAGTCAAACTAATTGCCAGTAGTTTAGTAAAGCCTGACGAAACTGGAAATATACCTTTCAGAGTGGCGAATATTTTGAATCAGGCTGTCACTTAACAAAACAATACACTCCTAGGCAAATTGACTCATGTGGCCTGGGTAGCCGGAATGATGCAACGAAGATTCAGTACTACAGACATTTCCAAATTACCAGAGGAACTGCAGGAATTATTGAATAGATCTTCTAACGACCTCTCAAGTGGTGAGGTAAAGAACGGTTTTTAAATGAATTTAAAGATTCTTTTGCAGTTTGGGGCCAGTCATTGGGAAGGACTTCTCTTGTACAACATCGCATCAATACTGGGGACACAACACCGATACACCAACCTCCTCGAAGGCCTCCATTATCTAAGCAAGAAAAAATGTCTTGTTTAGTACAGGACATGTTGACAGAAGGAATAATCGAGTGCTCTATCCATGACTCAGTGCACAACTTAGACCGCAAACGCCTCCGAAACTACTCAACCGAATGTTATAAAATTTTGCATACATATCCAGACTGTATTGTAGAGTGCACACATGTAATTTTTATTTCTCTAAATTATTTGGTTCAAAAGATATTACGATTTTTTAAAAATCTTAGATAAAAAATGTGTGAGAGGAAGAGAGATAGAGATATCGTGGCCCAGCTATGGCGCTCTGTCTCACTTGCACTTATTGGGTGCTAGGCGACTCATCGGTCACCGGCCGATTTCGGCGCTCGTGTGCCGGTGCGTGCGCGGCTTCCGCCGCCCGCGCTGGCTGTCGCCCGATAAGATAAGATTTTGCTGTATCACAAATGCCGGTGCGTGTGCGTCTGAGACTCCCGCCGCCCGCGCTGGCTGTCGCTCGATAAGATAAGATTTTCCTGTATATACTTTGTATTCGTGTCTTACACGTGTTTAATTCAAACAGTCGTAGAGCACTGTTCTATGGTATAGCCAGATTAACAGATTGGACTTAAGTGTTGAACAAGTGTCAATTTTTAGACGAGAATCTATGTAATCGCTGATGCAAATGCAACTTCCCATTACATATTGCAACGAACAGTTCAGGTAAATTTTAATGCAAATTCAATTTAAATTATTATTCTTATACTTCTTATTTAAATGTGTACTTTTTATTTAAGTACTGTTTTCTGTTATACGCATTTCTATACATTCTTATTCATAAATTTATATATACGTATTATTTATAGTATGCCTCAACGGAGAAGAGGACCAAATATTGGTCGTTCAACTACAAATCAAATACGGATGAGACAGCAACAAAATGTTGTTGCAGCAACTGTTGAAGGCCCTGCAGAACATAACATGAATCATGTGTTATATGATCAAAACAACACAGGATATAGGAATCTTCAGAATGAATTTGAAGATAATTTACGATCTCTAGAATTCTATTTGGCTTCGATGCAACTCTTTTAATGGCTCCTACTGGTGTGGCAGCTAACAATATTGCTGGACAAACTATTCATTCAGCTCTAAGAATAAATATTTCAAAGAGAAGGGGAGCAAAACTTACAATGATTTAGAAGGTGAATCCAAAATTGCTTTTGAAGAAGAATTAAAAGATGTGAGGTTCGTTATTATTGATGAAGTCAGTACGTTGGGTTTTGAATTTGTTTTTGAAAGTGGTTGTGCGACTCAAACAAGCAAAGCAGCGTTCTTCAGCTGTTTATTTTGGTGGCTTTTGCGTGTATTTAGTCGGTGATTGGTCCCAACTTCCACCGGTTTGTGACAGGAGTGTTTACACTATTGGTAATAATGTTCAGACCATTCAATTGAATCTTTTATTTAAGCAGTTCAAAAAAGTTTTCTTTTTAACGGAGATTATGAGACAGCAAGGTGATTATCAAAAAAATTTCAGAGAGACTTTAAATAGAGTCGAAAATGGAACAATCACTGAACAAGATTACTAGCTCTTATCTAAAAAAAATCCGGATCTCCGGATATGTGTGGAATCTTTTCCAATGTTTGCAATTTTAATATGTAACAACCTCGCTAAGAGTGAATTTTTATTTATTTCTGAAGACAAAACATATGTTTCGAAACGGGTTAATCAAATTGAATGCAACACAAAGTCACACGACGGAAGAAATAAGGTAAATATTATACAGATTTTGTCAATAAGTGACTTGGATATTAATTCAAACAGGTCTTTCTTATCTAAAAGATTTTATGTAAACAATATTGGGGACAATTTCAAAGATACTGTCTGTATAATGTCAAAAAATGCTGAAATCGAACGCTTTAATTATGAAAATCTAGAAACCAATAAACAACCCGTGGCTCTAATAAATGCAATCCATAATTGCCCAGAAGCCTCTCTAGCAAAATCTGATGATGCTCAGGTATTATTTGCCCAATTATGTTTACATAAAGGTCCTCGACCTATCCTTAGAAGAAATTTTTGGGTCACAAAAGATTAGCCAACGGTTCAGTTGGGACAGTAACTGATATTATTTATGACCCGGCAGTTGAATGAGAAAATTATAACAATCACATGCCAATATGTATACTTGTATCTTTCGAAAAATATACAGGACCATCTGTATGAGAATTCAATACCCAATGTACCAGTAGTGGCATCATTTAAGAACAATGAAATTTCTTGTACTCACAAACAATTTCCGTTAATGTTAGCATACGCTGTTAGTATACATAGATCGCAAGGGATGACATTAGGTAAGGCAATTGTTAATTTAGGAGACAATGAATTTCAGGTTGGATTAACGTATGTTGCTCTTTCAAGAGTGGAAGCATTAGTAAGATTATTATTAAAACCGGCGTTTACTTTTGATAGACTGCTAAAAATTAATAGAAGTCCATCAATGGTTGATCGTAGAGATGAGTTGCAAACGTTGTGGAATATGACTAATGACAATTAATGTATATTGTACTATAATGTAGTGTATTCAATATAAAGTGTGTATCTTAAAAGTGTATATATTTTGTTGATTGTAAGAATATTGATAAATAAATTATTACAAATCTATTTATCTAACGGATCAAAGATGGTTGATTGTAAAAATATTGATAAATAAATTATTACGAATATCAAATGCTCCACCAATTTTTGTAAGTGACACTCCTAGTTATTGATGTAATATTAAAATGTAATCAAATTAAGTGTTGGTAACAATCATCTGTTGCTCATAAGGGAGAATGATATAGGAGATACATACAAGTGTTTCAGTGGTATTGAAAATTCAATGATACAGTACAAATTACCAATAGAAAGTGAATCAACTTGTTGGGTGACAACACCAGTGCAATACTTCACAGGTGTCTATCTCATGTTTTAGGACTGAATCTAACATTCAACTATAAATGTTCAACTTCAAAAATAGTTTGCTAATTAAATGGCAGCCTTTGAAGGAAGACTGCTCCTAACGAATCTTACTTGTCTACTCTACTTACAGATGGAGATTGTATATTAAAAAAAAAACTTTACCTCTTGTGTATTATCTTCTTTTTTCACTTCTTCTAAGATGTCTTGAGAAAAAGGCTGAAACAAAATAAAATTTATTTACCATCAGTTAGTTGGCATCAGTCTTCATTTCAAAGAAAGCATATGAACACTGTAGCGTAACAGTTATATTTATATATGAATCCACACGTGTGCTTTTTTAAAGTATGAACTATAAAATACGTGCCCAATAAGAATTGTTTTTTCAAATCAAGTACTGCCTTATTTAGAACAGTTTAAATTAGTCACACACACACACACACACACACACACACACACACACACACACACACACACACACACACACACACACACACACACACACACACACACACACACACACACACACTGGTATGGTAGACAAAGTTTGGTGTCTGATGCACAAACAGTGCTAAGAGTCAATTACAGCATATCTACTTATTGTATGTTGTATGGGACTTCTATAGGGTAGGTACACAATTGGGATGTCAATTTATTTCATGGGAATTGTGTAGTCAAAGGTAACAAATGATATAATATTAGAATTGTACATAATCAATGATATGTGTTCATGTGCAGTTGCCACAATGATATGCATGTATGCTAAGCTGGACAAAAATACCATTTAAACCCAGTTGGAACAAGGTTCCACAGAGAAACATTCTCAAGACAATAAAGTGAACAAGTTGCCTGTCAGCTCACACTTGGTAAAGACGTGCACCATTGTGTCCACTATGGTTATGTAAAGTGATGAAGTAAGGAGAAACCACAGATGCGTACAACAGAACTAAAGGTAGAAAAGTATAATAACTAACTGAATGTGTGAGTTGCAAATGCCTAAACTTGAAAACAATTCATAACATTAAAGTGCTAACAATGGGATACATTGCTAATATGATTAACTTTGTTTACTTGCAATCTTTGTATTTGTAAACTTGATATTGCTAAAAACAAAACTAAGGTTACTCAGGTTCTGTGCACTGTTTGCATTACATAGTGAAACATGCATTGTCATAAGCAATGTATATAACTATTAAAATTATTAAATATTATGATAAGATGTGTACAAATAATGATCAGAACTTTTCTTTTTTTTCTGGTGGGAAGTGGCGACTATCATCGTATGTTAAATTCTATTGAAACTTATGAGGTTATTTATATTTGGAAGGGCCAATGAATTTATGTTTTACCGATAGAAAGTTGAAATCAGCGATTTAGCAATACTTTATGGATTTATGAATTGAACAGGTGATAATCACATATGAACTTGCATACCAACACCACTGTAGTTATACTTAGTAACAACAAATTTGATGTTTTATCTTGTTGAATAATGGTTTTAGATATTTTTAATTAGTAAAATTTACAGAATTAATTTGATTGAATTAGTTACAAATACTAAAATGTGTGCTACAATAATTATGAGTTATTTCAGATTTCACCCTACCATATTCTATTCTGTGTTCAGTGGTTCACCTAACCAGTTCTGTGAGGGTTTCTTTTAAGAGAAAATCTGTGAAATTGTGAATACCTGGGATAGAGATCAGTTTCGCACATACAGATGGAGAATCTCAGGATTTGTTTCTTAGGGGCTTTGTACAGTAGGTTTAGGGGACTTTCCTTACTGTTAAATGTGGTGGTGACTCTGGCCAATATACTGTACTTAAATAAATATGTTATGTCCACTCTAGAACACAGAATATGTTATGGAGGATGACAAACGTTTATATAATGATATTCTGCTTTGGTGTATTCTGTTTCCATTTTGTGTATATTTTATATTGCGTAAGTCTGTTTCGATGCCTAATGGACTTTTTACATACAATGTTATGAATGAATGGTTTTGTATTATCAAAACACAATTTAGTAGTACAAATGAACAAATTGAAACATAGATTAGAGAAGTAAAAGAATATGTAGGCACTACACTAGATGAGTATGGTAACAGATTAGAAGATAAAGTTGACCACATCAGATGTTCTACCATATATGATACTAATGAAGGTAGTATATACTGAATAACCACATCAATGACACAGACGTATCCCCAGAGGAAGATAAAAACTTTTGTTGGATAGAAACTACTGGTGAGGTGGATGTTAAGCAGGCAAGTGTGTGAGCAAGAGAGTAAAGACAGATGTTTTTGTTAAGTTGTTTTAGAAAGTTATAGTTGAGAAATTTTATATAATTTAAAAAAAAAAAAGATGAATTCACCAATTATTCTACATGCTTAAATCATCCAGTTGAAAAACGTTTACATAACATCACCAAGTTTCAAACTAAATGTTTTTGCTAAGATCTGTTAAAAGTAATATAATAATATAATTGATTACTAATTACTATTATAATAATTTTAAAATTCTAAACTATAACCTAAACTATTGACAGAGTCTGTAGTGCAAAGGGAGACACTCACATGAATTGTAACTATAAAGGTTTATTTTACATCTGATACACTGGCAGCCTTTAGAATCAATTATAAAAAAACAGCGGCAATTTTAAATGATGTCCGATATATCGGATGTCGGCCCTCAAAGGGTTAACCAGTTTGTATGTATTTGTTTAACTATTGATGTAGAACTAACATATTTGTGCCATGTGCTAAAACCTTTTAAGTCAATGCTTTTTCGTAGCAATCTAACGGTACAACAAAATTCTATGGATTATATGTTTGCTCTTATCTAAAAAAATTGATTCAATAATTTTTAATTAATGAGGCTACAGTAATTCTTCTGCTATTACATTCAGGTTATTTTGTGTACTGATATAATTTGAAAGATAAACGTTTTCCATAAATGATAACACAAACATGTAGTAATACAACTGATGTATTATTTCAAATGTTATCATACTACGGTTTATTCTGTGTTCACTAGGCTGGACCTGGGGGGATTTCTTTTAAGGGAGAGAACTTTGTATGAAATTTTGTTTAGTGGGAACAGTGAATCGGTCTCCTTATACTGACCTAAATATGAATGGCAACCTTGGGTTTTTTATTTAGGCATTGTATGGTAGATTCTGGGACCTTGCTAGAAACCTAACCTTATAAGTGGCAACTCTACCTGGATTGCAGGAAGGTGTTATGTTAGTAGGATTCTAGGAACCCTTACCTTATAAATGGTGCCTCTGCCAGTACTGTAGTAAGGTGTTGGTGGGATTATTGAAAACCTAACCTTGAAAATGGCGACCCTAGCAGGACTGCAGTAAGAAGGTATTGGTCAGATTCTTTGAACCCTAATCTTATAAAAAACAGCCAACACTAATGCAGAAAAAGGTTTAGAACAGATAAAAACGACACTGTTTAGTCTACTTGTGTTAAGGCGCCTGACGTAATAAGTGTTTCAAGACATACCATACAAAAAAAAAATTTAGTCAATGTAAATAAAGTTGTGTTTATATTGTATACTAACAATATTGGTGAATATTCAGAAGACAAGTTTCAGTAGTCTTGTGACAATATGTTGTGTTATAGAATAATTTCAATAATATTTCAAATATTTTATTTGCAAAAACATGGCAAATTTATAACACAGAAAAAATTTTATTTAAAATATAAAAATGTATGGTATTTTGAATGTTGAAGAAGTTGTCGTGCACATATATACATATGCAAATATGTATCTGACAATACATATTTGTGTAGTCACTCAAGTAAATATTGTAACAAGGGCCGTATCAAACCGCCTAGAACAGCCAAGAGCATCCACCACTCCCCCTGCTAGTAGTACAGGTGTTGCCTCAGTCAAGGTCGAGTTCAAGTATGTTGAGTTCAGTTCGTTGAGCGATTTTCCTTAGCACGGATCTAGTGTTTGTAGAAGTATTATAGCAAAGTGTTGTGTTATAATTAGTGCGGAATTCTTTATAGTTGAAATTATTATTGTATGTGGACACATTTTATTTGAATTGTTGTAAGAGACTATCTTGTTGTTACAAATTATTAATTGTGATAATGAAAGATAGTTATTAGTGATTTCATAGGTGTCTGTATTTTGTTTCCCACTTTACTTTATGATGATCAACTGTCATAACAATATTTACGTTTATGTTTAAGGCAGCAATATTTATTATGTTGAGAGTACGCCAGTTTTTGAGTTATTTGTCGTAACAACTACAAGAAAACACAAGTTGTATGGAGACAGTATGCAATATGTGCAACTTTACTGGTTTTATTCAGTATCTTTATAGTAAAAGAGCTCTCTTATTTGGCAATCTATAATGTATACTCTAATAATCTACACACTTTTAACCGAGTACTGGAGGGAAAAAGCCACTTTTAAAGCAGAATACGCTGGTCAACAATGATTTTGTTAAATGGTCAATGTTTGCCAATTCTTATGTATTTTTGGGTGCTGATTCTGAATATGTAGTCAGAATTTCTCTATCAGCCTCAGTTTTTTTGTAACTGCCCTTTTTATTTTTCAGTAAGTACCATGCATGAACTCCATTGCATAGAATTTTGTGAACTTAAATAATATCAACTAAATAGCTTTGGTTTATTTATTGCAGCAACTAAATTGATAAGTCAAATATAATTATTTGGGTTAGTGAATAGTCATCATTACTTATTTATTATTGTTACTTTGGAACCAATTATTATTAATTATTATTATTATAATTATTATTACGGTTTGGAAAGAACCAAAGGATCACACCACGGACTGTTATTTTTGTATAACAAAAACATCTGGGATAACAGCTAAGACTAGACATAATGTTAAATATCCCAATATTCCCTCTGCTATAAGGTCAGTGCCACACAGTCCAGAGCTTCCAATTCCAGTACCACCAGAAACATGGAACTTAGACAAAGATGAAGTTGTTACTGATGTTGATCCTTGTGCAGACTTATCAGGTGATGAAGAAAGAAGAGACTCAGATTTGTTGGAAAATACATATACTGAACATCACTTAATTAATCAGTCAGAATTAAATGACCTCGTTCGTGATCTAAATTTATCAAAGAGTCAAGTAGAAATACTGGCATCAAGATTGAAAGGAACCCCACCAACCTGGGCCCAATGTTTGGGAAGCCAGGCTCTGCCTGTCACAAGTCAGGACAAAGGGCGAGTGATAGAGGAGTAACACCTCTTTAAAAAACCTTGGGCCAGCTGACCCGGCTGGTAGTCCCTTGTAAGGGTCCCTTGCCAGGGTTACGGTGAAGACCTCAACGACAGTGAACAGTGAAGGCGGAGAAGAGGGACTTCGGAACGGCGGAACTGACGGAAGAGGCAACCCTCCTGTTCGGGGTAAATAGAACAGGAACTGCTGCCTTGTAGTTAGAAGTGGGAACTTCAAAGGCTAAGGGAAGAAACCCCGACAGAAAATCAGTAGGCCTGGCTACTTAGAAGGCAGCCCCTTCACCAGGCTTTGGGTGCTGAAGGCCAATAACCTACACACCCGAGATTAACTCATTACAGAACATCAATGAATAGAAGCCGGATGGATAAAATGGAGACCTGGCCCGAGATCAAGACGATGGCGCGGAACAGAGTCCGGTGGCGGAAGTTCATTGATGCCCTATGCTCCACTTAGGAGATGCAGGAATAATGATGAATGATGAAGATTGAAAGGAGGGAATCTTTTACAGCAGAATACTAAAATAAGTATTTTCCATGACAGGCAGTCTGAATTTGAACATTTCTTCTCCCAATATGAGGACTTAGTGTACTGCAATGACGTGGATTCTTTACTGGAAGCTTTGGGACATATGCACCATCCTGAAGAATGGCGTCTATTTATAGACTCTTCAAAGCTTAGTTTGAAAGCAGTCCTACTTCACACTGGAAATAAATACCCATCAATCCCTTTAGCTTGTGCTGCTCACATGAAGGAGTCATACAAAAACATGAAACTTGTATTGAGCAGGATTCAGTATGAGAAATATTCATGGCATATTTGTGGAGATCTGAAAGTGATAGCACTTGTACTTGGATTGCAACTTGGGTACACTAAATTCTGTTGCTTCTTGTGTGAATGGGACAGCAGGGATAGGAATACATAAAAAAGCAGTAGCCAAAGAGAGAAGCACTAACTGTAGGAGAGAAGAATGTTGTATGTCAAACACTAGTAAAACCTGAAAAAGTTTATCTTCCGCCACTACACAGTAAGCTGGGTTTAATGAAAAATTTTGTTAAAGCAATGGATCGTAATGGTGCAGGATTTCAGTTTCTAAAACACAAGTTCCCCAATATAAGTGATGCTAAGATTAAGGGATAGTGATGCTAAGATTTGGACCACAAATAAGAAAACTAATGAATGATCCTGCGTTTGAAGAAAGTTTGAATGAATTTGAGGTTGCTGCATGGAAATCATTTCAAAATATAGTTAACAACTTCCTGGGAAACCATAAGGCGGATAACTACAGAGAACTTGTAACTGAGCTTCTTCAAAACTACAGAGAACTTGGATGTAATATGTCACTCAAAATTCATTCTTAGATTCACATTTGGATTTTTTCCCTAACATACTTGGCGCTGTGAGTGACGAACACGGTGAAGGCTTTCACCAGGAAATATCCACCATGGAAACACGCTACCAGGGAAAATGGAACCCAAAAATCCTAACTGGCTACTGCTGGAATCTAAAGAGGAATCTACCTATAGCAAATTACAGCAGAAAATCCAAAAGAAGTAGATTTTAGGTAAGTACAAAGTGCATGCCTAACATATTGTTATATTACCGTCACATTATTTTCTTTTTGCAAAAGAAAATGTTAATTACTAAAAAACTATACCCAATAGGAAAAAAACTGTTAACATATTTGAAATCAGCACTAAAAATATTATAAGAATCAGTTATTCACTTGCATTTAACAAACAAAAAATTAAATTTTGTTGACCAGTGATATTAATCTCATCTTTCCACTAGTAATATTTTTTGAAGGAAGTGGCTAAACAACAAGAGCGTACAGCTTCTACTCAATTTTCCATTCATAGTATGAAGTAGAACTCTAATCTGGGAATACTTACACTTCATATTTTCATTTGAATGTGATGGTCATCACAAAAGCGATGAAATATATGAAATTCCATTATGTGAAACATTTACTCTAAAGCTTGTAAATTACAAAAGTTTAACTAACAAGTTCAAGTGTTTGATAACATAAAAAAATGCAATATAATTGTTGCTTATCATTCCATCAAAAAAATAACATTATCGCTTCTCTGGAAGAAGATATCGTTAAATTTCATAATGAATGGTATGTATGAAAATGAAAAAAAAAAACAAGACATAGTGTGCACACTATGCATATTTCTCCCCCCTTCAAATCATATGAGTGAACCTGCTATGATGATATTAAAAAATGGATCAATGTAGATACTACAGTTTCAATCAAAATTTTTAATGAATAAAATACAGTTTTAATTGCCATTTCTGTAATTAGTGACATTCTTTAGGTGTGCACATCTAATATTATTTCTGTCTTAATTATACTATATCTGAGCTAACAATGATAAATGGCGTATTATAATTGGAGAATTTCCAATGACCAGCAGCTCGCCAGTCCCAAGTGTCTAGAATACAGAGCTTTCAATATACAGATTATGAATTAATACATGAGCAATAGTAGGCAGTTTAGTACTGTCTTCTGTGTTACCTCTTCTACAAAACAATTGTTATCTTCATTAAGATCCAATTCTTCATTTATCACAACATTCACATCTATTGGCTAAAACAGAAAACAAACTTGAGTAAATACTAATATAACTTCTCGGTTTTTTTAACTGAAATTTTAAAATTAGAACAGCACAATTGTGCAAACTTTTGTTATCTGTCAACTGAACTTGCAACTTTGTAGATATATGCAAGCATGTGTGTGTGTGTGTGTGTGTGTGTGTGTGATCTAAAACAAGAACAAGAAAATCTGATATAATTTAAATTTTAAACATACTGAATATACCATACGGTGGCTTAATGTAGCATACATTTAAATCAATTTAAAAGTTTTATTATGAACTTCAATAAATTAAACTGAAGAAATAGCACTTTTCACATTCTATATACTAATTCTCACATTCTTAAAACATGGTTCATTATAAAAATTAAAAAATTTCAAATCTTTTGCCCAAACATAATTGTGAACATTTAAGAGAAGGGATGATTAGAACAGCACAATTGTGCAAACTTTTGTTATCTGTCAACTGAACTTGTAACTTTGTAGATATATGCAAGTGCGCGTGCGCGCGCGCGCGCGCGTGTGTGTGTGTGTGTGTGTGTGTGTGTATGTGTGTGTGTGTGTGTGTGTGTGTGTGTGTGTGTGTGTGTGATCTAAAACAAGAACAAGAAAATCTGATATAATTTAAATTTTAAACATACTGAATATACCATACAGTGGCAGTAATACATAAATACATAAAGAGAGAAATACCACCGACACAATGCTGGATTAGACACATGAATTTAGGGGGATAGGACAAGAAATGCCTTTAATAATTGGATACCCATAGGACAAATTAGCAGAAAATGATCAGCTGCTACAGGAAGAACTATAATTCAGAGGAAAACTGGAGTTTGGGCAAGATATTCGTCTTTCCTCGAAAATATTCAGTTCCAAGAACCTCATAATTACTGTTCGTAATTGGAAAACCAAATGTGAGCAACTAATTGGTTCATAAGGGAGGAAACAATCTGAAACAATCTGTCAGATGAGACTTAAGGAAGGGCAATAGCCTACTACATTACTGTCATATAGTCAATATTCGTAGTTGCATATGTATCACTACACATTTGCTGAAAAACCTGAACATTTGTACAATCAGCAGGATGAAGTAATATCCTACAGTCGCCAAGATGTTGCCTGATTCATTTGCAACTTTCTCAACACTACACAACAGGTAACTTGACCTGTCACTTCAAACACATGGAAGGCAATTCAGCCAGTCAACTGCTGTGAGAGTTGAGTTCGCAGTTTAACGAAAAGTCTTTTCCTTCTTCTTCCATCAGAGAGTAGGCAAATTGCCTGTTCCAGTCATAAAGGAAATACATTCATTTCACCAATGATTTCTAGATCTTTCTACACTTTTTTGTCCAATAGACTTGCATTTGCCAAACTTCCTTGGGTAACCTGCCATCTGACATCCTATTCAGATAAGCAATCTCTCTCTCTCTCTTTGTTTTTCCACAATGCAATCTTGGATATTAAAAATCTGTCAACTCTTTGCATGTGCCTTCACTGTAAAGTCTAACCCTTTGTATGCAGCTTTTAACAGATCCAAAGAATCACATCTACAATGTCTCTATTCTACTAAGATGATTCTTCATCAAAACCTAAGTATGGTAAGTGTGCCAAAACCATAGAACACTCGCGCAGCCATTACCTCATAAGGTAAGAAGTCACTTTTCTCATTAAATTTGACAGTGGCTGATGAATTGTTTCATATATTTCAAACAGAATTATCACTGTTGAACACCACTATAGAAAAATTATTCCGATTAGCGCTTTCAAGCTTCTCAGCTCATCAGATCGGAATTTCTTTTTCTGATCTGACGATGAGCTGAGAAGCTTGAAAGCGCTAATCGGAATAATTTTTCTATAGTGGTGTGCAACAGTGATAATTTTGTTTGTGATTATAACCACTAACACAACTTTCTTAATTGTTATATATATTGTCAACTTATGATCACATCTTGATCCACATCATAACTCGTGTTATTATGTGTTTTTGTCTTCTGCGCAGAAGCTGTCATATTATTATTTGAACGTTCTTGCAACTGAAATACTGACCTCCGCGCTTCATTATTTTAGATGATTACCTGATCACCTGTGAACAGCGCAGTATTCAAGAATGTTCTAGTATTTATGTTTATTACTTTGTTCACTCTTAATTTCTATCTCTATGTTATTAATTTATACATTAAACAATATTGGAGATAAGCTACAACCTTGGTACACTCCTTGAGTAATGTAAATCTCCTTTGTCGAATACTCTCCTATAGACAATGCTACTAACATAAGTTCCTTATTACATCAATAAGTTGTTTAAAATAATCCTTCTCATGCATAATATTCCATATAATGAATCTGTTAAATCTATAAGACATTTTCTCATATTAACGAAGGCAAGTATATCTCAAAATTAAATTTGTTCTTTTCTCAATCAATATTTTCAAAGAGAATATGTACTTAATGCAAGAATGGGTCTACCAAGTCCTGCCCATTTGTCAAGGAATAAAATTATCTAAGATACAAGTGTTTCATTAACAATTTTCCCATATACTTTATAACGTGTATTTTTCAAGCTTATACATGTATAATTCGATGTTACAATTCTACCATCATTCTTAAAAACAGAAATTAACCTTGGCTAATCTCCATTTGTCTGAGATCATGCACCTCATCCAACATGTATTCAGCAAATACAGGAGCCTAAACTTGAATGATGTACTACAATATTTCAACAGTTCTGAATTTATTCAATCCCAACCAGGTGCCTTCTGGTTCTGAATAGTTGAAAGTGCTGCTTCTAATTTCCCAAACATCACCTGTGTCCTCTGCAGCTTCCTTGGGAACATTATGGTCATACCATAATTCCCTGCAATGCTCAATTCTTTTCCGATTTGTAATCTGATTCAGACACACAGTGTCTAATCTAATCAGTTCATTGTTGAGATGATTCACTAATTTGTATGATACCATTTGGCATCGATACTTATATCTATGTTAATAATAAATCTATTCTATGATTTGTCATGTGCTTTCCATATAATGTATTTAACAGCATCATGATTCTGCTTATTAATATCTAGATCTTCTCTGTTTTTTGTCTGAAGGAATTTGTGATAAACTGATTGTTTTTCTGGAATCACTTATTTTCATCTGTTTGTTTTATATTTTAAACTTCTCTCCCAAGTTAGTCCCATATTTATTCATATCTTACCAATTCACTTCATTACCTACTTTCGCTAAAAAGATTCCATATATATTATTCAGTTCATCTGATATATTATTACTATAGTTAACTGCATGGAAGTAGTACCGTCACGGTCACACCGCTTACTTACAGTGTTGCCACTAAGCAACAGTTTCCCTTTCTTCCGAAAAATGCTACACTAGTAAGCAGGCCTACTTAATGTAAAGAATATAACAAAGTGATTTTTAAATTAAATATTTACTTTGTTGTTGTCAATAAGGCTTCCATTAAAATCACAATTAAAATAATTTTTTGTAGTTTAAACTGTTGAAAATTCTAAAATCAATGACAATAGAAGACTGAAAAAACAACGGCACATTTTGAAGGTTAATAGATGCCTACAGCAGACATTTTATAGATAAAATTTAATGTTATTTAAAGTAAAAAGCATGTTAAAACCTTACGAGTATCACACCCTTGTTCTGATTTTGTAAGATAGTGTAATGTAAGATATTTTTCCTGGTTAACTTGGGTTTTACTGTATTTTTTACGTAACATTTTACAGTGAAAAAGTTTCTAATACACACATTAGAATACACTGCTACATTGTTAATAATAATTACATCACAATTCATAGACTGTTAATAATTAACAATTAATTTCTATAACTTATACATAACATTCAATGTTGCGTCAGCTGTAGTTTGTTTTAACGAATTTTCGTATGCATCCTGTCTTAAGCTTGCCCCATTTAGTTATTGAAGAAACACTGCACTATTCATGAAAAATATTCTATTTTTATTTCTTGTGCTGCTGTCATTAATAATTAAGTAAAAAAATCAGCACAATAGTACAAGACGTTACATGCACAAGTAGCATAAAAATAATAGTATTTATACACGCAAAAACTAATTGAATTTCTTAAGAAAATACGGATAATTTTATAAAAAACAATACGAATTCCTTATGAAATAAATTATAAATTCCTTGTTCATATATTACTATATTATAAATATTTAAATATACAATTTAAATTTATAATTCTATATTTTATAAATTTTCCTTACAAATTTTATAATTAAAATTTTCCTTATTTTATAAACTATAGGATTCCTTATAACTATTATAAATAAACAGTATGTTGAAAAACTCACTTCAAATAGGGTTAGTTACACAATTATCACTTTGAAAAGTGATAGCACCGAGCACATTCATAACACTCATGGAGAAAACACGCACAAACGGTTTTTATGTTTCAATAAAAATAATAAAATACTACGCTTTGCTATAGACATGTTTACCACCTATATACAGTTTTTAACACTTCTGTAGTAATTCGTCTTCGGATTCACTTGACTCAGGTTCGCTGTCACAACTCACATGTAAGTGTATGATGAAAATTCTAAAATCAATGACAATAGAAGACTGAAAAAACAATAACACATTTTGAAGTTTAATAGATGCCTACAGCAGACATTTTATAGATAAAATTTAATGTTATTTAAAGTAAAAACCATGTTAAAACCTTACGAGTATTACACAGTTGTATCACTGTGGTGTCTCTCATGCACTGCTTTGAGTAATCGGCTTCTTGTAGTGCCTCCACATATCTTACGCACTTCTCCCAGTTTTCCTGAGTTGTCCTGTACAAAGCTTTGTGTGCAAGTTGTTCAATATCGGCTAATCTGAAAGTCGTATTCTTGTTTGCAACATAATGTTTAACTTGGGCCCATATCAGCTCGATCAGATTACACTGACAATGATATGGTGGGAGGCACACTACTGTATGTCCCATTTCATTTGCCAGTTGATCCAATTCATACGTCTTCTTGGCCGTTCGGAGCTCTTCTTTTGAAAGAAGTTCATCCCTGGTTTCAGCTGGAGAAAATGAAATCCCCTTCTTATGCAGCCACTCCATAATATCCCTTTACGCCAGTTTGAACATGGTGGCTTATCTATTTGTACAGAATGATAGATGGGATTATCCACCATGATGACAGAGCATTGTTCCAAGGAACGCAACATACCAACAAACCAGGTATTAAAAACTTCAGCATTCATTTGTGTGTGGTAGTCAGATTCAGCTGAATGCTTACTGCCATGAAAGACAAGTTTGGCACCAGATATGAAACCTGTACTTGCGGATCCAGCATGTGCAATAATCAGCCGGCCACCTCTACCAGTAGGTACTTTTGGCCCACCGTTCCCTCTGGAGTCTTGCCAGATGTATTTATTAGTATGATTCTCTGATATCCAGGTTTCATCCAAATAAATTATAGGCCTGTTGTCCTCTGTACGTAGTATATGCATGGTTCTCAAAAACTGCATCACTCTCAAGGCAGCAATGTCTCTGCACTCCATTAAAAATTTTCGTCTATCATTGCACTTCTTAAACTTGAAACTAAGAACTTTCAGAAGGCAAAGTACGGAGGCTTCCGAACCAGAATAATTGATTTCTTGACAGAGATCAGCTCGAATTTTGCTTGCAGTGGGATATTCCCCTCGGTTGTAATATTCTAGTACGGTCCTGTGGACTATTTGTTTATTAAAATCATCCAATTCAGTGTTTCTGTGTTCCCGTTTATACCTTTTCCTTGGAGAATTGAACACAATACTCACGCCTTGATCATCTGCAGAAGTAATGGTATTGCTAATATGTTGCACCGACTTTTCAGAAATGCCACAAGCTTCCGCTGTCAATTTTCGAACTTGTGCAAATTTTATGTTCCTCCTGGCTTCTTCATTATACGACAAATTTTTAAAAAAATTGTAAACGTATGCTATGATAACTTTATTTTGTTTTCTAATGTCCTCTCGGGCCACACGTACACCACCGTTGCTTGTACCCAAACTAAATGTAGGATACAGTTCCTCAATATCACTCATAATAAATACAAATTATCGAAATAAACTGATACACACTGTCTACATTAAAGACATCAACCGTTCACATGAAATGCACAAAATGTCTGTCAATAAAACTTTGTCTGTTGGATGTTGTTTGTTGCTAATTTGTCTCTTCCTCACCTTGTCCACCCAACCTACTTAGAATGGGGTACTGTAACTGAAATGGGATTGGCTTTTGCCACAACAGTGACAATTTTGTTTACAGAAATTGCTCAATTCTTTGTGCAACGGAAGAAAGGTAGTAGCGCGGCCAGTATAGGTGTACATACACTGTTTTGAGGGGAGTTTAAAAATGACAACGGGATTCATAAAAGTGTCAGACAGCAATATTTGCTGAAAAGAGATGCCGACAGGGTATACACAATTTGCATACCAAAAGTGTACATATACCTAACAGAACTTCCGAACCATATGGCTTAGGAATGATCATGCAGAGAAAACAGGTTCATTTACAAAACGGAAAAGACCGTGAGTATGAAAAAATTAAAGCGACAACAGCAGACAAGGTCAGCGTTCCCAGACAACTGTCAGTCTGTAGGATTACCGCCATGAAGGAAACAGTAAAACTTTAAATAAATAAGTTCACTGTACTGAAAACATAAAGTAACTGACCTAATGGTACTTCGTAAAGTTATAGTGTGTATTGCTAAAAGCTTTAGATTCTAACATTAGAAAAACCAGTGCAGTATAAATCGTAATTTCAGAGAAGTGTAAATTTGTAACAAAAGAAGCCAAAGAAAGAGGAGAAACGCAAAAATAGAAATTCTGTAGATATTTATACAACAAAAAATATGCTGCCGACTCATAGAAATTTTTGTAGCTCAAATATTGGTGCCCAGCATTCAACTAAGTTATGTTACCCACAACTAATTATGCCTGATAAAAAAAATTCATTTACGCGATACGCATACATAAATTTGAAACGAGCCATATAAGGTAGATGTATGAAAGTTGCTTACGTATCACTGCTAAAATGCTACACAATGTACTAGCTGGCAACAACTGTCGGCGAGGGGCGTGGAGGTGACAGGAAGAAGCAGTGAAAGTGAGTGACCTTGACGGGACTACTTCTATGCAGGGTATTCTAGTAGGGAACAATTGTGCAATTCTTTTGGAAATGATCACGGGTACTCTCTTTGCAAGAGTAAATAGACCTTATAAGCTTCCATTCTATGTGCCCAAGAAACATTCCTGAGTTTCTTCCATCTTGTCCAAATCTCAATCTTAGAGACCACTATATAATGATAGTATTTATCTCAGGACCTCTAAAAATATGCAAAACTCTGACTTGCAAAACCATCTTTTGATTAACTACTACAGAACTGAAATAATTGGAGTACTGGGCAGTCTCAATAAAATTAAAATAATAAAACCTAAATATATATTGTCAAGTAAGATAAAAATTTATTTTTAAAAGTTAGGACACACAGGTAAGTTTCATAAGTTACCTTATTTACAGGAATCAACTAACCTCATTTATTTTTTTATTCTTATTGCTTTCTTTCCTCTTCGTTCTTCCCATTTTTCTGAAATAAATATGGTGGAAAATAAATTTGTTCAGAACAAATTTCAAAATCACACACATACTACTGTAAAAATTAGATAATCTACAGAGCACTCTTTCATAAATGTCCAGTTTGTGATTATATCCAAAATTTTGTAACATAATTCCCCAGTATAGTGATCACTGATTATCTGAGTTAACTGGGGATATCGTGATACTGTTAATTAAATAGATGATTCTTTATGTTTTGTACTACAGTACAGTACATACTTCAATTCTAAACCTACCAGAACTGCATTGAAAATGATAAGATGCCAAAAATAACACTATCAATTGTGTGATGCAATTCTGCTTCTAGCTTCCAAAAGAAAAAAACTAATCTAGTAGTTAAAGAATTAAGGCAAATGGATGGGATTTTTTTCAATTTCTTATACAGAAAGCAGTTAATTTTTGAAACAAATAACCTTTCTTTGATAGCATCCAGACAATCCATTGTATCGTTAGCCGATGTTAGAAAATACACGTTCTATTTTACTTTTACTTCAGATACAAAGACAATGTATCCATAAAGACAACAGTTGCCAAAGACAGGACGATACATTAGTTTATGAGTCATCAAATACAAAAACTGTGAAATACTTTTTAGCCTCCTTAAACCAAAAAGTTGTAACTGTAATAATTGGTAAATAACTTGCATTTCTATTAATGTGTATTGCATGAAGAACGATAAACATATAAATAATATACACAATGTAAAATAAAAACTAAAGAAATTAATAAACAAATGTTTACTTAAAATAAATGAAATTTCTGTCTGAGGCTTTCACGGCTGTCATCAATGTTAGAATTTTGGCTTCCTGGGCTGTAAGGCTGCGGTCTTAAGTTGTTGGCTGGAGACATTTTGGCTGTACCTTCAATAGCCATCTTCAGTGCATAAAGTTGAAATGAAAGGCTGTAACACTGACCAAGTTATTGCAGTCAGTAACCACTGAATAGTAGTTGTTGGACAACTAGTTGTCAACCTACAGTTGTCCAACAACTACTATTCACTGTTCAGTAGTTACTGTGATATCTTGGTTAGTGTTACACCCTTTGGTTACAGATTTATGTATTGAAGATGGCCGTCAAAGGTAAGGCCAAAACATCTGCAGCCAACAAGTTAACATCACGGCCTTACAGCCCAGCAAGCCAAAATTCTAAAATGAAATTTCTGTAACCTTCATCGTCTACAAAGTTATTTCATCATGATCCCATGATCATATGTTAAGTTACATGAAATTTTTTCTGCATGTAGAGTACATTGCTATGAAGAAAATATATGTTTCGGGTTATTAAAAACTAAATTTTTGAGATTTTCAAAGTTATACAAAATTTTAGTTAGCTTGAATCATTTGTATCATGAAGCCTAGCAAACAGCATATCACATGTAAGGCCTACAACAAACTCTACAACAAAAAGCCAACTTCAACTTTTTATCTCAATTTGGGATTAAAACATATACATTTGTATAATAATTTGACACTTGTTTTTACAGGTTTTAGAAGTCTTATGAATAAAAAAAAGAAGTAGCTAAAAGATCAGTGAAAAAAATGTTTTAATCAGTTTAGTGGCAATATCAATCTTGTGAATTTTATTAAAACTGCTTTACATGAATGTGGAAAAAAACTTAAAATTTTCAACTTGACCCATATCTTGTCTTTCCCTCTTACTTGTCTCAGGAAAATGGTGATTTCATAATATTGGGTAACCACAAACGCATCCTGTAATTTATAGGTAGTTAGAAGTACAGTACCATTTATTAGAAAGAAATGACTGTACTGCTCTTGCCCTCTCTGTTGAACATTAGCTCTCTCACTTTGTGCTGCACATCTCAAATGTAATGTTGATTCACACAGCTTGTATAATACTGAAAAATCCTAATTTTTCTTCCATTGTGAAAAATTTGTACTTTCAAGAAATGTTTATTGCAATACCAATACAACTACTAAAAACTGACATGTTTGACTTTGACATGAAATCAATACCAAACTTACGTTCAGTAGAATCTAGGATACTATTAGATTCAATAGTGACGTCATGAAACAAATATTGACAAATATAAAATGCATCGTCAAAATTGGGAAACTGTCATGGTACAGTAATGAATACTTCTTAATATGTTATAAATGTTCAGCGACAACAAACATTAGTATATGGATATAAAAGAAATCAAAAAGGGTCATTCTCAATGAAGCACTACAGTATTAAATTAAGGCTGATTCACACATATACATAAATAGTCGCTGATGAGTCTGTTCAGTGTCAATGATATGTGTGGTTCCTGTATAGACATATCCATACAGTTTGTTCAGTTTGTCATCATTGGTGTAAAATATTTTGCTGTTAGTACGTATAAATTATTTACCATCTGCTTTTATTTCTTCTCCTATTTTATCCCTAACATCCAGTCTGACATTGTTCTCCAAATACTTTGAATAAATCATATAGACCAGTGTTTCATCATTTGTTTCTGTTAAGTAACATTCAGGGTATATCAGATTGTCACAACATATTGCAGTAAGAAAACTACAAACAAATCAATCAACTTGAGGGAAGTATTGCTAGTCATCCCTGATATTGACAATATTTTATGGAATTGAACAGACATGACACTCACACGTTATGGATATGTATGAATTGGCCTTTAATTACCTCCTGGAGTATACTAAATGAAGTTCACTAATTCACTAACATTAACAAAATGCCGTATAAACAGCATGCCTGGGAATATAAGGAGTATCACGTGTATCACATGCATTAAATGTATTTGAACCTGTAAGTTGTGAAACCTAAGCTGCAAACTATTGTTTAACACCCGCTTTCATTTCTTCTCCTGTATATCTCAAATATACAATCTGACACTGTTGTCCTGATATATTGAATACAATAAAATATAGGGCCAAAATAATTCTGAATCAATACAATAGGCTTTTCATAATTCACTTCTGTTAAGAAACTTCAGGGAGTATCGCAATGCCCCAACGCATCCATGAAATTTTAAAAATATTGTCAGTGATGATATATCCTGTCATGGTATGGATACTCAGTGGGTATAGTAAGCAAAACTACAACCCAAGCCATACACTTAAGAAATACACATACAATCTATGAAACCAGAAAAGTTGGTAAGACCGAATTCTCCTGAATTTTGAAATGGCTAGAAAGCCGATAATTACCGATTTTACTAAATAAATGTAATTTGTAAAAACCAAATATGTACAAAACATCAGAGTTAGGTTTGGAAAATTTCATTTAACCATTTATGCAGTATTTTGGAGTTTCACGGTAATTATGAGTGGTCATGAGATTTTTGCAAATAACTGCCCGAACATTTATTACCTAAATTCCTTCACAACGTGCAAATTGAAGTAATGAAATTTTGGTAATACATGCTTACACACTTAAATGTAAAAACTTTGTTATTGCAAATTGGTCTCACGATTTGCCACTTGTAACTATATTTTTATTTACATTTTGGAACAACAGAAGAACAATTTTTTATAAACTTGTTACTACTGTATATAGCTGTGCTGTTCTCTAGCCAACAAAATTGAACTGTCCTTTAAAAAACGTATTTACAAAAAAAAACGAAGTAGCTACTTTAAAATTACCTTTACACTGGTAACGTAACGTATTTATAAACGATACATACATAATTGATTTATAAACGATACATTTTATTACAAGCCTAATATAAAAATATTACTTTCTCCGTGAAATGGCGTGAACTGTTAAACGGACGAGAATATGACTTTACATGACCACAAACACGCTCATGTATAAAAAAAGAACGACCAGCGCTGCCAACTCGGTCATGCTAAAGTCTCTAAATGTGACTTAAAAACATTCAGTAGAGGGAAAGTGATGATTCTACCCCGATGAGGGGGGTAGAGGACATGATTTATGGCTCTGACGTCACCGATTCATGTCGTCATTGGCTCTGACGTCACAGATTCATGACATCACAGAGCCATAAATCATGTCCTCTACCCCCCTCATCGTGGGCAGAATCATCACTGGGGTAGAGGGAATGCGACGAGGCGTTGTCTGTTTGTCTGACGGGTTCCGAAATTTTGATGAATTACTTGGGTTACTTGACGGTTCCCGAAATTTGGTGGAGAGACAGCAGCGATGGTCTTACCGGGATTTGAACCCGGTTCGCAAAACCGACATGCTATAGAAAACACTTCCGGGTTCCAGTTCATGACATCACACAGAGGCCCTGGCAGCTGGTGTCCGAATGTTAAAACACTTCCGGGTTCCAGTTCATGACGCCACACAGAGGCCCTAGTCGATGGTCTCCGTGCATGTCCAAAATTTGGTAGCCGAAAACAATGTGTAGCGGATGGGTGGGGGTACCCGGAATTCGGTGGTTGACGAGGTCCTGGACGAGCCGTCACGGAGACAATGGTACCGTTACCCGAAATTTTTGATGTTCGAAATTTGGTACACAAAATATTTAAATCAACGGATGGGGGTACCTCGAAATTTTTGTGTCTGAAATTTAGTACTCGAAATGTTTAAAACGACGCAGGGCTACCCCGAAATTTTGGAGTTTCCGAAATTATGTTAAAACACTGTCGTCCGACAACGGGTGGGGGTACCCCGAAATTTTGTGATGTCTGAAATTTAACCTGCATGTCTAGAGGACGTGATGTCTGAAATTTGACACCTGAAATGTACGCCCACATGACGCATGTGTTCGAATGTAGCAATGGGTATATTATGTTATGTCATTGGTGTCAGTGGCTTGTGGTTCCTATTGGATATTAATTTGTACATAAAAATAAATTATAGCCCTCCCGTTACCCGAAATTTTTGGTGTCCGAAATTTGGTACACAAAATATTTAAATCAACCCGAAAGTTGAAAGGTGGGTACGCCCTAAAACAAGTCCTGCATGTCTAAAACACTTCCGGGTTCAGGTTCAGCACTGTGCCGACACAGAGGCCGTGGTTTCTGCAAGGCGAGGCGGTGTGGTGGATAATAAGGTCATCGGGTACCGTTAAGCGAAATTTGGGTCATCGGGTACCCCCACACTCCGCTTAGCTCTGGACGGGAGGGTAGTGTACCGATACGCGAAATTGGTCGGTTAAAATTTGCTAACAGAAACACTTCATTTTTAACTTCACACAGCGCACTTTTGATTTTTATACGTCAATCCCAGCTATCGCATTTCAACATCGAAATTAAAGAACTCCAGGCACAACGCCCTGTACCTAATACTAGTAAAACCTTTTCGCTTAATCCCTTTATAGACAACACGGTGATATTATGCGTGGGCGGACGCCTTCAACAGTCTCAGCTCAACTATAATAGTAAACACCAGATAATACTTCACCCGCAGTCTCATCTTACTAGACTAAATATAGAAAACGAGCATATTCGACTACTCCATGCCGGAGTACAATTAACGCAGTGCTCTCTACGTCAAAGATATTGGATCATCAATGACAAATCTTACATACGCTCCGTGATACACAAATGCCTCACTTGTTTTCGATTTCGCGCAACTGGCTCGATCCAGCTTTTAGGACAATTACCCTCTTCCAGAGTCACTCCCTCTAAGCCATTTTCCCAATGTGCCGTCGACTATGCCGGTCCCATATTTCTACGTCAGGGCGGGCAGCGGTCCAAATCATTCACAAAGGCTTACATTTCACTTTTCATTTGCATGGCCACTAAGGCAATTCACCTTGAATTGGTATCAGATTTGACTGCAGACGCCTTTATAGCTGCTTTAAAACGCTTCATAGCTCCCAGGGGCATCCCTGCACAAATAGTTTCCGATAACGGTACAAATTTCCGTCGTGCTGGCACTATATTACACGATTTGTACAAACTTTTTCAACAAGACGAATTTCAACAATCTACTCAGGACTTCGCCAGTTCACAGGAGGTCAAGTGGTCTTTCATACCTCCGTCAGCACCTCATTTCGGTGGTCTATGGGAGAGCGTAGTAAAAGCGTTAAATTTCATTTACGGCGCGTTATCGGCAGTACGCTTCTCAACTTTGAAGAGCATTACACTGTTTTGACTCAAATAGAGTCATGTCTGAATTCACGTTCCTTGTTCGCCATATCAAGTGATTCCGGGGATCCCGAGCCCTTGACTCCAGCACATTTCTTAGTTGGTTCTCCACTTACTGCGCTCCCGGAACCCGACTATTCGGATATAAAAATGGGTCGCTTGGAGGGATGGCAGCTTCTGCAGAGATTCACCCACTCTATATGGAAGAGTTGGTCAAGAGATTATCTGCATCAGCTGCAACAACGAAATAAATGGAGAAAACATTCAAAAAATTTGTCTCCAGAACAACTCGTCCTCATTTTAGAAGACAATACCCCACCTCTGGAGTGGAAACGTGGTATTGTCACCCAAATCTATATGGGTCAGGATTCATTAGTACGCGTAGCGAATGTCCGCACCACAAACGGCATCCTGCGTAGGCCTATCCACAAACTGTGTCCACTTCCCGTGGCATCAGACTAATTGGTTTTTCAGTGCTTCATGCCCGGGACATTTCCGGATGAGCACATGCTCTATTGTACTACTAAGTACAATGTTAAATGTACTTATTTATACATGTATATTTATATTTATGCCAAATTAATGCACGCTATTTATATGTGAATTAGTAAACATTTTAAGTGTTCTTTTTTCGACAGTGTGATGTCAGTTATTGTGTACTGTTTGGTGCAGTGTTTATAATTATCATGAATTTTTTGGGTATATTTCTATTGTGCTATTATTATCATGAATTTTTTGGGTATACTTCTGTTGGGCTATTATTATAATGAATTTTTTGGGTATATTTCTATTGTATTATTATGTAACCTTGCTTATTATGCACTTATTGTCATGCTATTATTATTGAATTCTTTGGATTTCTATTAGTTATTGTATAATGCTACTTACTATGTGTTATTCATTGCATGTATCATTGTCATTGAATTTGGGTATATTGTTATTATTATTATGTGTCATCAGACATTCTAGCATTTGTATTTTATTATTTAATATTGTTCGATGAGTATTGATCAATATTGTATTTATATTTATGTATATTGTATTGAATATTGTATTTGTATTTATGCTATCTAATACATCTTTCGATTCGCCAATATTCATTATACTATGTATTATCACACATTTCAGGTTTGTAACTTGTTAATGGATAGTTGAATTTTTTCATGTAACTATACTGTAACCTATATTACTGTAATCTATGTCAAAATCGCCCGATTTTGGGCGGGCAGTATGTTAAATCTTTGTATCTGTTTATATACCCGCGCGCATTCGGCCCGCGCAATTACGTCACGCTCAATGTACAGGTCGCTAATCGCGAGCTGCGATGTTAGTTAAAACTCAGCCTTCATCCGATCAGTACTCTCTTCCATTTGCTAGCCGCAGCGATGTGAAATTTAATAATGTAACTTCTTTATACAATTTTTCTTTCTTCTATCGGTATTTATCTTGGCAATGTACGCCATACGTAATTGGATGGGCCATGCGCTTCATTATATAATTATTCAATAAATGGCTAGTTAACTCAGATTCATACAGTCCACATATTTTATATTACATTCCCCATGACAAATACTAACTCTAGAAATATTCGAGAGCGTTGAGCATGCAGCAGACAGGTTTATTGCGGTATCGTAAAGCGGGTTTGATTTAAAATTTACATGATCGATTAGCACGAAGTCACGAATGTGTACTCATTGTACGCCCTATATATCTCAAATTCTTCCAAGGCGTTCATGTAAGTGCCTTTATTACAAAAATGCATGGGTTTCAATTTGGAAACAAAGCTTGTATATTTATGATTTTCGTTTATCAAGTGACATGCATAGTTGGATTTTATGTTTGATGGTGTTGTCTGACCCTTCAGATTGTGCTTTGGTGTGTGTTCAATAAAACGTTTTTGGAAACCCCTTCCCGTCTGACCGATATAAAAGCATTCACATTCGTCGCACGATAATATACACCTCCGTTTTCTTTTCTAAAGGGTTATTTTATTACGAAGTATGTTCATAAGATTATTATTGGTTTTAAATATTACGGTTCTATTGTTATTATTTAACACACTAGTTAAAATATTTGGCATTATGTTGGTGTACGTCGTTGAAATAAAAATAGTTTTTGTGTCTTTTTCTATACGAGGTTTAGATAGCTTGTGCTTTTGTTTTCTGAGGAGGTTGTCAATCAAGGAACTATTGTAGCCATTGGCGTGAGCTATGTATTTTATTGTGTTCAGTTCGTCATTAAAATCCTCGTCGTCAAGAGGTACTGTTAAAAGTCTGTGTATAAAGTAATTAGAGGCTGCCATTTTTTTTTTTTTTTGCGAATAGGGGTGTTGTGAATCGACAGGTATGGTTACATCGGTGGTGGCTGGTTTCCTATAAATATTGAATTTCAGTTTATCAATGTGTTTAGTAACTGTTAAATCCAAAAAGTTTAATTTTTTATTTGTTTCAGTCTCAAGAGTGAAATGAATGTCTTTATTTATATAATTCATAAAGTTTTTAAAATTTTCATTCTGTCGTAAAGTACCTTTATATATTATAAATGTGTCATCAACATAACGTGCATAAAATATGATGTTATTCCTGTGAATGTTGTTAGAAAACATAAATGTGTTTTCATAGAAATTCAAATAAATGTTAGCAAGCAAACCAGACAGCGGCGAGCCCATTGCTAAACCATCACGTTGACTGTAAAATTGGTCATTGAAAGTAAACTAATTTTGTCCTAAAATGACTTCAAGTAGGCCCATTAGCTCTTCTATCATTTGGGCGTTTAATTTGTTACTTCCAAACAAGTTATTCCTTAGAATATGCAGCGTTTCTCTAACTGGTATGTTAGTATACAATTTGATAATGTCAAAGGAGGCCAATTTATAATTAGGGGGTAACTTAGCATTCTTAACCTTATTTATAAAGTCAGTGAGATTTGCAATAATGTGGTTGTTTTCTATATCTATACTGTCCCTAATGACTTTTACAAGTTTTTTGGCTGCACGAAATTTTTGAGCATTGAATCTTGTAGAGGACGATGAGACGAAGGGAATGGTACCTTATTCGAGGTTGTAGGTCTATTTTTTGCCATTCTGTGCTGAAAATAACGCTTGTTATCACTAAATAATCGTGCAATTTTTTTGCCTCAGGTTCGTTGTCCGTGAGTCAATACTAATTTCTGAACATTGAATCTTTTAGAGGACGATGAAACGAAGAGAATGGTACGTTATTCGAGGTCCTAGGTCTATTTTTTAGCCATTCTGTGCTTAAAATAACGCTTATTATCACTAAATAATCGTACAAATTTTTTGACCTCAGGTTCGTTGTCCGTGAGTCAATACTAATTTTTGACCATTGAATCTTGTAGAGGACGATGAGAGGAAGAGAATGGTACCTTATTCGAGGTACGAGGTCAGTTTTTACCCGTTCTATGCTTAAAATAACGCTTATTATCACTAAATAATCGTACATTTTTTTGACCTCAGGTTCGTTGTCCTTGAGTCAATACTAATTTTTGACCATTGAATCTTGTAGAAGACGATGAGGCGAAGAGAATGGTACCTTATTCGAGGTTCGAGGTCTATTTTTTAGTCTTTTTATGCTTAGAATAACGCTTTTAATCACTAAATAATCGTTCACTTTTTTGGTTTTTGCCCTCAAGTTCGTTGTCCTTGAGTCAATACTAATTTTTGTCTATTTCTACGTGTTGATCGTCACCTTCCACTTCCTTAGCCAATCCAACTGCCTCTGTGGCTTTGTGTTCTCAAATTGTAGGAACAGTGAGCTTCAATGTTGCACAGCGTCGTCTGCGAAGAGGGAAAACGCTTCTTGGAGATACTCCTACATGTCTTCGTTTACACGATGTACGTACATAGCGGAGCCAAAGATGAAAGCCTGCTGTACGGCGGCGGGGTGGATTGGAATTTAGAACAGGACCCGTCGACGCTCACCCTGACGGTTCGGCCGTTAAAGTAGACAGTAGAATATACCCAGAAGAAGAAGGGATAGGAGACGAACTAGCTAACAAGGAAGGTATTCGTTCCGGACTTTGTCAAAAGTCTCTTGCTCACGTCCAGCAAAGACAGTGCCCGTAGACTCTATCTTGTTGATAGCATTCAAAAAATTACATAATAACGGGAAGAGTGCCTTTTTTTTCCAAGTGATTGAATTTGTCCCTGAACTGCTCAACGTTTGTCTGCTGCTCCAAGGAAAAAAAAGTTCTTTGTCATCGTTGTTGATGATGAGGTTATACTGCTGCACGGCTATTCGTACAAGTGTTGAACAAAGAAAATCACTGCCCCAAGATCAACGTTATTGTTAGCGTTAGCGTTTGTAGCGTTCTTAGAGTCAGCTTTCTAAGCGTTAGCATTAACTTTAGCGTATGCGTTAGCGTTAACGTTCTTAGCGTTGGCGTACTTACTGTTTACGTTTTCCATTTTAGCGTTAGCCGAATCACGCAAATCATTCATCACTAACACTATTACTACCAGATCAACGTTATCGTTTGCGTTAGCGTTTGTAGCGCTCTTAGAGTCAGCTTTTCTAAGCGTTAGCATTAACTTTAGCGTTTGCGTTAGCGTTAACGTTCTTAGCGTTGGCGTACTTACTGTTTGCGTTTTCCGTTTTAGCGTTAGCCGAATCACGCAAAACATTCATCACTAACACTATTACTACTAGATCAACTTATCGTTAGCGTTAGCGTTTTTTAGCGTTCTTAGGGTCATCTTTCTTAGCGTTAGCATTAACTTTAGCGTTTGCGTTAACGTTTATGTTCTCAGCGTTGACGTTCTTAGTGTTATCGTTACCGTTTTAGCGTTAGCCGAATCATGCAAACCATCGTCACTAACTGCAGTCACTGCAGATCAAGTGCAAGTATGACGTACTTTCCATGGAATTGTTGAACACAAGATTTGAAAATGCTGTTGTCATCGATTTGGAGGACAGTGGAGCTTGCCCGCAAACGCAGGAAAATAAGTTCCATGTTTTTCTGCTGAAGCGTTGGAGTGAGGCCTTCACTGAAGACCGGATGAAGTCAGTCAAGCCTTGCGTTCTCTCGTTGGTTGTGACATCTCACACAACACTTGCGAACGACAAGGTTAGCGTCCAGCTTGTAATCGACTATGTAATTAGCTTAATAATTCTTATTTTATCTTAAATAATTACAAAAAAAAATAGTTATTTTCCATCAAATTAACATAAAAAGAGATGGAAGAGAGAAAGTTTATATTATTTAATACGTCACATTAATTTAGTGCTAGACGCTGATTGGACAAAATCCTTTAAATACTGTACATATACATGTATGCTTATTCAAGCAGATTCGTATCATAGTGAACACGAAAGGCTAAAAAAATTTGTGTTATGCCCCGTAAAGTTCATAGTATGGTTGCCGTGGGTTTTATTATTATTACCTACATCTTATACTGGCAGAGTTCGGTGCGCTTTTTGTTCGACCCATGCTAGAAAAGTGGGTAACAAACCTATGAGAGAACGCCAAAAATGGACTCGATTGTATCGTTTTCTAAGAACAAAATCCAATAATAAAAAGTTTATAGATGTTTAGAAGTGATGTGTTTTTGCGAGGGTGGTGTATGTCGTTCGCCTCCGTATGATACACTTTGTAATATATTATGTAACGATAAACGTAAACGTTTAAATCTGGAAAAAATTGGTCGCTAGAGAGGTAAAAAACAATTTCTGTGTACATTTACTGGACGCCTGTAATTTGCTGCGAACAGCATGGAACCTCGTGACAGCTAAAACTATTGAAAATTGAATCACTCATGCTCGATTCATTTTGAATTCAGAGATTAAACAAACCGAATGCGAAGAAATTGAAATTGGACCTACCCTGTCTGAAATGTTTAATCACGTATCATCAGCATTAAATGTTTCAGTTTCTCTAAATGAGTAGATGTCTGTCGACGAGAACGTAACTACGGCTCTCGTATTAACAGACAGTGATATCGTAGAAATAGAGCCAGCTGAAAACTGTGAAAATGATGAGGGTGCCGACGAACTTGACATGGAAAATGATATGACAGGAGTTCCTACCGCTACGATACACTTTCGTTGCTGAGATGTGTTCATCGATTTTTAGAAGCCAACTCTGAATGTGAAATGTTTGAGCACGTCGATAAACTAGAACAATTTATTGAAAATCAAGTAGTGCAGAATTCTGTACAAAAGAAAATAACGAACTATTTTAAAAAGAAATGAACATTTTCACTACAATAACTTTACATTTTAAGACAAAATTAATTACTGTATAATAGTCCAGGAGGATAAATAAAACGATCATATATTAGTACCTATTCAATATTCTTTATTGATTTATTATACTAATAAATTCAGTAAGTAATATCTTCAGTATTTGACCATTTACAGTACAGTAGGTTCTGTACCTCATTTTGTTTCACTTTTTATCTGTTAACACGAAATATAGGTTAACACGAAAAAAACAGCTGGTCCCCGTCATTTCGTGTTAAACGTGCCCCACTGTATATTTAGAGGGAGAGAGAGAGAGAGAGACAAAGCCTTCAAGGCTGTAAAAGAGAGAGAAAGAGAGAGAGAGAGAGAGAGAGAGAGAGAGAGAGAGAGAGAGAGAGAGAGAGAGAGAGAGAGAGAGTTGAGTATCACTACAACAGACCGGCTAACAACTTGCTTGCAAACCAGTTTTTAGAGCTGGTTGACACACACACACACACACACACACACACACACACACACACACACACACGAACGCACGAGCGCATGGTCTATAAAAAGGATCAGTGCACTCAAGTTCAAGGATATGCACAATATAATTTAAAGTAAACACTTCCAAATAGTTACTTTTCAGTGGTGTACTACATATGGAAGATATAATCAAACATTTATCTAATGATATAAAATCATTATTTCCTATAATTGGATATATATATATATCTATGTTTTACTATAGGTATTCATCTGTAACGTCAGGACGTCATTAAACATCAAATTTCGGTGTCAGGTAACCATGACTCCAAACTTTTCGCGTAACGGTACACGATGGCCCATACCAAATCTGCTACATGCAGAAACCAACTACCATCCCCTCTGTGATGTCATTAATCACCAAATTTCGGTGTCAGGTACCCGACGCCTGCAAATTTTAACCGACCAATTTCGCGTATCGGTACACTACCCTCCCGTCCAGAGCTAAGCGGAGTGTGGGGGTACCCGATGACCCAAATTTCGCTTAACGGTACCCGATGACCTTATTATCCACCACACCGCCTCGCCTTGCAGAAACCACGGCCTCTGTGTCATCACAGTGCTGAACCTGAACCCGGAAGTGTTTTAGACATGCAGGACTTGTTTTAGGGCGTACCCACCTTTCAACTTTCGGGTTGATTTAAATATTTTGTGTACCAAATTTCGGACACCAAAAATTTCGGGTAACGGGAGGGCTATAATTTATTTTTATGTACAAATTCATATCCAATAGGAACCACAAGCCACTGACACCAATGACATAACATAATATACCCATTGCTACATTCGAACACATGCGTCATGTGGGCGTACATTTCAGGTGTCAAATTTCAGACATCACGTCCTCTAGACATGCAGGTTAAATTTTAGACACCACAAAATTTCGGGGTACCCCCATCCGTTGTCGGAAGACAGTGTTTTAACATAATTTCGGACACTCCAAAATTTCGGGGTACCCCTCCGTTGTTTTAAACATTTTGAGTACTAAATTTCAGACACAAAAATTTCGAGGTACCCCCATCCGTTGATTTAAACATTTCGGTTGTCAAATATTGGACACCACGCCCTCTATGGACAGTGACACATATGGAACGCTCGGAGAGCAGGTCCTCTGTGTGACGTTATGCAGGACTTGTTTTAGGGCGTACCCCCTCATCCGTTGATTTAAATATTTTGTGTACCAAATTTCGAACATCAAAAATTTCGGCTAACGGTACCATTGTCTTCGTGACGGCTCGTCCAGGACCTCGTCAACCACCGAATTCCGGGTACCCCCACCCATCCGCTACACTTTGTTTTCGGCTACCAAATTTTGGACATGCACGGAGACCATCGACTACAACAACAACAGGAATGGTAAAGTCAGGGTTAACTCCCTGCTTACGGAATTTTTTATTGTAAAATAGTGGTATGACAAGGATGGATTCTCAATCTTATATGATTTAAATTCTTTGGTTTAAATAGACAGGAGCCACGGATGGATATAAAGGAGGAATTGCAATGTGAAGTAAGAAGGTTTTCAGCCTATAATATGCTGATGAGATAGTACTTCTAGGTGCAAGCGAATGAGAATTTATTTATCTGCAAATTGAAAAAGCCAACAACAATGTAGCATTACAAAATAAAGTAATATAAGACAAAGTAATATTATCTGTAGACAGATGAGATAATAAACTGCTAATCTACTCCGGACATGTACAAAGAATGGGCAAAGGTACCTAAAACACATGTTAGAGTGGAAACGTAAGGGAAGAAGAATACTAAGGAGGCCATTGTATACTCGGAACTGAAAGGGGCCTTGAGACCACCGCGATAGGTGATTGATCATTGGACATCAGAGAACAACGTAATCTAATACGTAACTTTGTGGTATGTGTGTGTGTGTCTTTGGTGGGAGGGGGAAAAGGGAACGTTAGAAAACTGTTTATGTTATAAACGCTTAAGCCTATTAATTATTATTATTATGTTTTTACCATTAAATATTCATATTATTTTAATATAGTTTCCTTCAGGAGTAGTAGTACGACACGTCAGCCTACTAATACGTTTGGTGGAAACGTAAAAACAGACAGCTGATGTACAGATAAATAACAGTTTGCATGAGCTCAGACGTTAGATCTGTATATATGTGTCAGCCAAAACATTAGTACGTTTTGTAAACATACACTGCTGTGTCACTAAAACATTAAGAATGTGTGACCATGATACTCTTTTGGCGGGATTTGGTGAATGAGAAATCTTATCTTTGTGGTGGAGACCTGAGATGTTACGCTGAATGTTGGTAGACACAACACATTATGGCTACACATTCCTATAACAAAGTGATTAAAATGCATGCTTTTTTGAAATTACTTTCAAATTACGTATCCTCTTGTGTTTGCACGGAGTTGTGCGACAATTATCTTCTCTCTCTCTCTCTCTCTCTCTCTCTCTCTCTCTCTCTCTCTCTCTCTCTCTCTCTCTCTATCTCTCTCTCTCTCTCTCTCTCTGTATTTCACACACACACACACACACACATTGATTTTCTCTCGTAGTGATTATTTAAGTCTCTTAAATACAGATGCTCACTGTTTCCATTTGCCTGCATGTCACCCTGTCAATCTCGTTTCAACCTCTCCTGACACTTTCTTTTTCTTACCCTCTCTTGCTATCTACTAATTATCTAATCCTAAGCTAGGCCTCAAATTAAATGAATCATGTGCAATTTTAGAGACAATGAAGAATTTTAAAGTTTCTGGTGTAAAACAGTTTGTTTCTCATTAAATAAAAAAACTGGTCTTTAGGGATTATGCTCTTGACGGGCAGCAGCTAGAGGTGCGTGCATGCCAAATTCATATTTCTAATCTATGTGTTGTAAATGTGACAGTATTCCTTCTTGTACATACTTATAATCATATATAAATTTCTTTAGGCGTTTCCTTATCATCACCTACACCTGCACAAATATGAATGTAAGGCCTACTCATTACAGTATTCACTTCCACTTCCTTTGTATTTTGATTTGACAGTATTACAGGATGTTTACACTACCTTGTAAGCACGTACGTTCCCCTTCTGTTTTGTCCAACATATAGTATATGATACATATATATGTGATAGAAATTTAAATGAAGAAGAAAACTACTACTTGGTAAATTAATATTATGTACTGTGCTTGCAAAAGAAAGCGAGGGATAGCTACCGTTTTTCTAATTCCATCAATAGGAAAGAAAACAGATATAATATAAAATGTATGAGACCCCATTAATATTAAGTATTTATCTCTATGCAAGACATGGCCGTAAATGATCAATCGATCATCTCAAAGTAATGCGAAAAATTGGGAAAGAAACTACTGTGTATATCTTTTTAGCTCGCAAGGGTGTGTATGATGAACTATAGAAAAGAAACTAATAGATTAATGTTTTTAAACAATGCCGTTTGGTTGCTAATCTCCATCCTTATAACTTTCTTATATACTTGCTTTTGTATAGAAAAGTTTTATGAAATAGAAATAAATTAATAAAAGTGAATGGAAAATTCCAGGGTGAGGAAGAATATTTAACGTTACGAATTATAAATCGAAGGAGATATTACAACAGCAATAAAGAGCAGGCAACGAATTAGATCAAGTGCTCAAGAGAGAAGAAATGCGACGCAAGGCTGATTAGAATTCCTAAACTTAAATGGGAATATTGTATAATATTAATACTACCCATGAATCCTGCAGACCTTCCTTTGTCATAAACTGTCTCCTCACCATTGCCGATGGACCTCTTCCCAGAAACCCCCGCCGTCAGAGAAATAGAAATAATTACATGTTTTCATCATACTTACTACACCTGGCTACCTTTTTGATCACTTAACATCTTAAATTTTCCTGTCTACCTATCCGGTCTTTATCCCTCTCCTTTGTGTCCCCCCACCTTACCTTGACGCCTCCCTCCAGCTTTGGCGTCCTGCGTTACTCGACCCCGTCTTGGCTGTCCTTTGACTTATACTTTTACTATGGCTCTTCCATCACCCATTTGGCTCTGCACACTACGTAAACACACAAATACACACCCACACACTACACTCTCTCCAGAATGTCTCCACCTTCTCCACCACCGGTCCACGCTGGCTTGCAACTCCTCTAAATTTTCCATTCAGCTGAAGGGGGCTTGCCTCAGATCAGCATGAGACTTATCCTCTGGGACAAGTCTCAAACAACGGAAAAAAGGTATAATATTATAGCCTACTGTCTACTATGACTGGAAAATGTGAATATGACAGCAGATATTCAAGAATGTAGAAGGCAACAGAAGGATAAAGTAACGGTCCAATTTCGGATATTTTGGCTTAGGTAATCATATTAAGATGGATTATTACAATTTATTTTATATACCACACAATATATGTGATAATTTTAATTTTTTATTTACCTATAAATTTTGAAACGAATTAAGACCTAAATTAACATCAACCATTGTGTATATAATTCTTTATCACAGACATTTCACAATGTTTACTGATGAATTAAAACCATGTGCAAGATAATCGATTTGTATGAAACATATACCAATTAAATTGTGTAGACTAGATGCAGGTATGATAATAGCTTAATACAGCCTTTTTTCCCGGATGAAAGGGAAATTATAATATTGTGCACTTAAGAATGAAACTTCCATTTTTTACTAGTCCATCGTTTATGAAAATCTATTTGGCTTTATTTTTAAGATTATAACAAAACTTACAATCAATTTGCTTATCTCAAATTAAACATTTTGGCCAAAATTATTTGTTACTAACCGAGTTTACTTAAATTTCTTATCTGATGGATTTTGGCATGTCAATTCCATTTATTAGACATCGATTTTTCAATATAAAATTGGTCTCCAGATTACTGATTTGCGTTAATGCATCCAAAATAAATGGTAGGTTTGATAAACCTTATTTCTAAGTTTTAATGTTTGTTTTCATATGGAGTTTTCAAGAAACTGTAACAGTGTTAGAATAAATACTCGAAAATTTGATTACATACCTGTACCTTGTTTTGTATACAGAAGCAGTGTAAAAAGTATTTTGTGAAGCTGTATTACAAAATTATAACATAGCTGAAGCACAAATGATTTTGCATGTTATGTCATATGAAGTTTACTTAAGAACCTGTTATATTCAGACTTCCTGAGATACAATTAATGAGAAGAGCAAGAGTAACAGAGAGAGAGAGAGAGAGAGAGAGAGAGAGAGAGAGAGAGAGAGAGAGAGAGAGAGAGAGAGAGAGAGAGAGAGAGAGAGAGAGAGAGAGAGAGAGAGAGAGAGAGAGAGAGAAACACAGACAGACAGATAGACAGACAGACAGAGAAGAAGGTTAAAATACAGGATGTCTACTGCAGGTGGCTACTTATAAGGCACTTGAAAATAATTTTAGTTATTGTAATGTAGACAGTTAATGGAACTTGAACCAAATGCGGGGATTATGTGTAACAGACTCAAGAGTTTTATTAACCGGAGCCAAACGGTCTTTGGTGAAACAATAAAATTATTACGATAATGATTATTACATTAAATAATTTATCTGCAATTAAGAAGTGGTCCGTTTTGAGAAAGTTAACAAACAGAGCATGAGGAACTTTATAAGTTGCTATCAAAATATGTAACTTTCCTTTTCGATACCTCATTACTTTATAATTAGGTTACAGAAACTATACAAAAATAAAATTAATTCTTATTATATAAGCCTTACTTACTTAATTATTAGCTTTTCTACCTTTCGGTGTAAAGCTATGTTGGAGTTGAGTCCTCTGAGGTCGTCTTTTCCACATATCCCTCCATTTCTTTCTATCTCCTGTGAGCTCCTTTATTTTCTCCCATTTTACTCCTCTTCTTTCTGCAGCTGTGCGGGCTTCATCGTTCCAGAGTTTTCTCGGTCTTCCTATCTTTCTTTTACCTGTTTCTCTGGATTCAAACACTTGCTTTACCAATCTTTCCTCCCCCATCCTCAGTACATGTCCCAGCCATCTAAGTTGTGCTTGTTCTACTGTTATTGCTACAGGAACAATATCTAACTTTTTCCTAAATGTTTCATTTCGAATTCTATCTTTTTTTGTCTTCCCTTCTATTTTTCGACGAAACCTCATTTTAATACTAGTTAGTTTGCTTTTTATTCCCTCATTTGTTGTCCATGTTTCGCTTCCGTTAAGTTAATACTGGCTTCATGATTTTTCTGACTATTTCTGTTTTTATCCTAGTGGGTATTTCTTTTTTATCCAGGAAACTTGATTTAATACTATTGAATAATCTTCCTGTTTTCGCTACTCTTTCATTTATATCTTCCTCTAAATTCCCTTTGCTGTTAATCACTACTCCCAGATATTATTAACTTTTTACTTGTTCTAAATATTTTCCATCAAGTTCTATACTGTGTTTCTCTTCTGAATTTCCTATTACCATAGTTTTAGCCTTCTGTATATTAATCTTCATGTTTTTCTTTCTAAGTTCTTCATTAAATACCTTTATGTTATTCTGTAACTGTCTTTCTGTTTCTCCTATAATTATTAAATCGTCTGCATAGCATAATTCTGTTATTGTTATAATCTTCATATTCCAGTATCCTATTCTATATTTACTCATACTTTCTTTACATTTTTTGACAACATCATCCAGCACCAGGTTGAATAGCAGGGGGCTTAAAATACACCCCTGTCTTAAACCTATTTTGCTGGTGAAAGTTTTTGATGCCTCGTTTCTTACTCTTACGTAATTGACGGTGTTTTCGTATAGGCTTTTTATGCCCTCAATAAGCTGTTGTTCTACTCCCTTCGTCTTCAATATGTTTCATACGTCCTTCCTTCGTATACTATCGAACGCCTTCTCCATGTCCACGAAACATGCATGTATTTGTCTTCCCACTTTGGCAGCTTTCTCACATAACTGTCTTACTATGAAGATTTGGTCCACTGTTCCTCTCTTTTTTCTGAACCCACTTTGGCTTTCTTCCAAGGTGTGCTCTACTTTTTTCCTTAACCTGTTTTCTAGAATCCTCCCGTACAGTTTTCCTACCGTGCTCCCTAAAGTAAAGCCTCTATAATTAGAGCATTCTTTACTGTCTCCCTTTTTGTATATAGGCGCGATCATTCCTATTTGCCTGTCAAGTGGGACCTTTCTTTCTTTCAGTGCTTGGTTAAAGATGTTTAGGAATTCCTCCTTCCTTTCCATGTTTGCGTATTTAATCATTTCTGTTGTTATTTCATCATGTCCTGGTGCCTTCCCTAATTTCATTTTCTCCATTGCCTCACTGAATTCTTCTCTTGTTATTTCCTCTTCTTGTAATTGATTCTCTTCTTGTTCCATGTTTTCAGTATCTTCTCTTTTTTCTTCTTCAACGTTAACTTCGTTTTCGTTTTCCTCTAATAAATCTTTAAAATATTCTCTCCATCTTTCCATAATACTTGTCTCTTCCATTAGGATATTTCCATTTTTGTCCTTTAAATTTTGAAACATATTCGTTTTGGGTTTTCTCATTTGTTTCAATGTGTTGTAGAATAATTTCTGGTTTTCATTATATGTTTCTGTAAGTTTATTCCCGAAGTCTGTCCATGTTTTTCCTTGCTCGTTTTTATTTGGTTTTTAAATTTTATTCTTTCTGTCTTATATTTGTCATAGTTATCTTGTGTCTTATTGTTCAGATACGTTTTCCACGCTTTTTTCTTTCCCTTTACTGCGTTTTCTATCTCTTTTGTCCACCATGCTGTCCTCTTTGTAGCCCCATTTCCTATTTTTGCTACCCCACAACTAACTTTCGCTGCTTCTTTTAGGCTTGATTTATAATTCTCCCATCTTTCATCCAAATTTTGATATACCGGTACTGTTTTCTTCTGGAATTTTTCTAGTTTTTTATGATAATTTTCCCTTGTTCCCTTTAAGTTTATACACTTTAATTTTTCTTTTTTTATCTTTTATTTCTTCTTGCATTACTTTATATATATCATTTTGACTAGATAGTGGTCACTCCCTATTTCCAGTATATAAGCCTTAATGTATTATTTCAAAAAAATTAGTTTACTTCTCACTGTGATATAAGAGAAGCAAAAATATAATTAATGTAACATGGTAACACACTGTAACAGTAAGCCTATTTATTTTGTCATATACGGGATAAATATTGTTAAAACTATTGTATTCTGGATTGATTGTTATGTTCTTGCGTATAAACGTTTAGACGCGAGCATGTAAGCAATAGACCATGGCGGAACAGCTTGGAATATAACACTTTTAACAATGTTGTATAAATTTTTGGGTACTTTCCCAATATCCATACCAACACTACATTTTCGCTGTTTTGAATATGCGATAGTATCTATATACCACGACATGAAGAAGAAATGTGCTAACTATAAATTATTATATTTCTTAATGTAGAGTGCAATTACATAAATTTTCATTTATAAGTTAGATAATAATATTATTTGTTTTTTTAGTTTACTGTTTAAAGAAATATAAGCTATGGTTAAGAAATATATAGCGTTTAATGCGTATAGTCTATACAATGTATAACGTTTATTAACAAAACAGCAACAAAAATGTAAAGTGTAAAATACGGTTATTTCTGAATACTAAATTAAAACAAAGGAAGAAAGTATCAACAAATGATAACAAGATTTGTCATTCGTTAGACGGACAATATTCGTTTATATTATACAGTAAAATCTCGAAAACTTCACTGGATGCGAATTTCGTGCGGAAAACATAAAAAAAAGGAGACATATATAGCAGCCCGCCTTACTTCGAGTTGGCTTTCTTAGGTGGTTTTCATAAAATGCGAGTATTGTTTTAAGGGCATGTTGGTTCCCATATGCACTTTTAGTTTGCATGTTAACCTACCAACATGGAATAAATCGTGTAGCCTTAAGTTTATGCTTTACTGCTAATATTGTTCTGTGGTTTAAAATACCTTTTGTTACTTTGCAAGAGCCATCATATTGCAACAAGATGTAAGCCTACATGATATTCCCTTTATAAATTATTTATAATTTAATTAAATATTTGCCCATAATGTTTTGTTTAAGTACTCTTGAACTGAATTTATTGATACAAAATTTACTCTCTTCTCTTCACCAGTTGACTCTTATCTTCATTGTTGTTCTCATCTAGAATCTGGCAATTTTTGTCGACTAGGTTTTCAATACATTTTCCTTTTTAATTTGTGATATGTATTAATCTATTCCAAACTCACTTTTTTCCATAGATATAAACTCTTCTGCTTCTGCAGGTTGTTATTTATATTATTGGTACTTGTAGATATTTTTATGATTTTAATCAGAATGATGCACAAATTTTAAACGGGTGAAAGTCAACTTGAACCATGTTGCTTCGGTACTACTGTATACCAATAATTGAATAACTATATACTTACAAATGACATTCTGTATGAATGCGAATAATTAAAAATTCGTAACTCTCTCTCTCTCTCTCTCTGTCAGTCTTTCTCTGTCTCTTTCCATATCTTCCTCACTAATATATTTAATTTCTTTTATTCTCATTAAATGAACATGGCACGTCCTTCTGCGACTGCACTCGTCGCCCACCAAAAGCTCGCCTCAGGTATTTGTTGTTCTGTTACATTGCATAAACAGATTACACAAGTATGAATGTGTAGACTATATGAACACAAGGAATGATTAAACAAACAATCACACTACCTTGGACAGTCACATGTACAGGTGACTGTCATCTCATGACTGTTTTTTTAATTTTTGTTTTAACTTTTTAATACTTTTATATGTTTAATTATTTTGTAATCATTAACGATAAATAGGAGAGATAACACTTTTTAATTGGCGTCATTATATCAAAAAGTAATTCCTTGCTGGATTCGTGAAATTTTTACAACTCATCTTTATTTACGTAGTTCTTGAATGTTGTGACACCGATCATTTGAAGTATTCTCCGATCTTTATAGGTATTCTTTTCCACATGTCTCTCTTTGACTATGATACCAGGCATTCAACGTTTTGTGTTTCGACTCCTATGATATTCTGGTCTACCATTATTAAACATTTGATGTGCAAGAAAGTGGCTGAAATTTGCATATTTCAACTTTCTGATCCCTCTCGAATGGTCAGTGATTACTGTAGACTGGGGTGTCACGTGTTCTGTACAGACAATCTAGAGAGTATCGCTGTATCTCTTTGTACCATTTTCCTTCCTTCACTCACTTTATGCTCACTCCATTTTTATTAGTCTACATATATTACATTTCCAATGAGCAAGGATACTTCCAAAGAATTTGACATTCTTGCCTGTCCTTTCTTTCTGAACCGGATGCACAATAGCCTACAGTTTAAGAATATATAGACGAAGAAGTGTATGTAGTTTCAATGAGCCGAACAGACCCGACAGTAGCATACCGAGGTTATCTATACCTGCATTATGGCCCCTGCAGCCACCAGTATTACCAGCACTATCGCTATGCTGTGTAACTCCATCAACTCCCTGGATACCAATCCGTCAACGAGAGGAACACAATCGTAGCAAGTCTATAGAGTACACTGTTTTGGCATAATAAGTTTCCACCTTTATGAAACAGACTTCATGAAACTGGCATGAGATACACACATATCTACATACCATGGACTCGCCAACTCTGCATCCCTTTCACCTGAGTTATTAGGATCTCAGATCACCTCGAGTCATCTTCTGCGAAGTGGCATATATTTTTTCCGACATGCAGTGATGATGTCCCCTCATGCTCGAAACCAGTACAGGCTAGTATGGTTCCTTCAGTCCATGAAAGAATATCTACTACTACACTTATCTACATACATTGGCAGTAGTCAGCAACCATATAACCTCGGGGGTCCCTCCCTACCAGCGATCAAGCAGGGATTTCACAATAACTTACAAGTAAATTGTCACGGACTACTTTTGTAACATAAATCCCACACAAAACAGTTAAGAGAGGCAGTAGATGTATCAAACATATGTAGCAAACCCAAAACTGCTGCCAATAAAGTTGTTAAACACGAACACAATCAGCCAAATCAGAGGTGTTTTGTAACTTGGGAAATTACACTCATGGTCGTCAGTCAGTTATCCACATTGCAATGAAGGCAATTATCAAGGAGTGAGGGAGAGAGTAGCAATTAAGTACATGTATATGTACAAGAATGAATGGGAAAAGACTTAGACTCATGGCTGAGATAATGGTCATGAAGGTAGGTTTAACAAAGTAAAAATGTACCTACCGTGTTTACATGACGTAAAGTTGGATGAATTGATAAATGGTAAACAATAAATTGGCCCTCGGTTCCTTACGTCATCGTTCACATAAGTAATTCAATACATGTATACATAGGCCTGTACCAAGTAAATTAAAGAATATAGATAATTAAATTTAATTGTTACAAAATCATTTAAATTTATTACAATGATTGTTACAGATTAAATTGCTTTGGTGTTTACAAATATTTAAAAACCATTCCTATATCCCGACTATTTGTCCTTTTTCAGACTTTTTACTCTCCAAAACATTACTGCATCTACTCAAAATTGAATACAATAGTGTGTATACAGAAACGTTTCTATTTCTAAAATTATAAAAGTATGAACTAAATTACACCTCAAATAATATTTACAGTATATAAGTAAACTAAATATACATGTGCAATAGAAAGGTAGTAAACCAGCAGTTATAGATTGATAAATTCAATTAATTGATTAAATTATAATGATTTTAAGATTTTACATATTCAAAAATTAAAAAAACGCGCAACACTTCTTTAGGATTTGCAAATAAAAGAGGCGTATTAGTAGAGACGTACAATCTATCAGTACGATCTATCTATCAGAGACGTAGACTGAACTTTTTTATATGACATAAACTTATTGAGGTCCATGATGCTTCATACATTTATAATCTTGGTTGTTTCCTATCTTTAAATCTCATTGTTCGAAAACGAATTATCTACTTAAGCAGATTACATTGCAAAATAAAATTGATGTAAGATCATCTTCTTAAGAAGTTAACAGGTATTATAAGTAGTTTAATAGTATACGCAAAAACGTAAACACAGACACGTTACATGAGCGTAAATAAATGTTGCCTGATTTCTGACGCATGTGTGTGAACTAAAACTGCAATAAGTATCATAAACATACGCAGTGCTTGTAAAACATTATAACCTAAACGCGCAAGCGCGAGCGCACACGCACACACACACAGAGTTAACAATTACTCTCTTTCTCCCCTCTTTTCTCTTTCACTGTGTAAAACATTCTTCCAGCTGAAATTATAGGTATTTAAATCATGTTTAAATTAGGCTTCGAAACCGCAGAGGTTTTTACATGTTTTTTACACCTGCCTATATGTAAATATATCCTTCACAATCTTAATTTCAACAGTCTTTGGAGCTTGGTTTTGTTAATTATTATAGTTTTCGACTACATAAAATTTGAATATTGTTACGACATTACAGAACAATCTACGTGTTTATCGAATGTTCCAGAGGAATCTAGTTGAATGTTGTGTAAGTGATTCTCAGCGCATTTGCTAGACTGTATCAGAATTCGCGCGGCCGCACGCACTGTGTTAAGGCCGCAATTAATTACGTCGTAGTGTAGTTGAGACAACGCGTAGATGTGGAATGTTCTGGTCTGTGAATGGGGTATAAATACTAGGCGGCAGCGGCCTTAGTTTCAGTTATTAACGGGCGATACTAATCTGTGCGTTCAAGTGGTTATTAGTGCAGTTCGTAATATTGTAGTGAAGTGGTGTGTTTTATAATCGGGCGGGACAATTGTAATACAATTGTGTTTTATATTAGTTGACATTTTATTGCATGTGAACAATTTTTATTTGATTAGTTATAAGAGACTGTGTTGTTAGTTATGAACTGTTTAACTGTGAAAATTAAATCTGGTGATTAGTGACTTAATTGGTGTCTTGTATTTTGTTTTCCACTGTACCTACAACGATTAAGTAGACCGTCGTAACAGTGGGTCAGAAGTGCGACAGAACCGTTAACAGTGAAAACAGTGGACACTTTATATCACTCAAGAAGCTGAAAATTATTATTGTCGAAAGACTTACCTTTTTGTTTGAAATCCACATAAAATATATGGAAAAAATATGTTTCCAGCCATTGTTTGGTGAGAAAGTGACGTCACTCCCTGGCGTACGCCAGCGGGGTTTCCGGATCTCGGGATTGTCTCGGTCTAACTACAATAGTCTTAATCCTAAATTACGCTGTCTATTACTTATTTCACTATATTTACATAGTATTATTATTAAATTATTTTATGGTCCACTATAATGTTATTTTTTGTGAAAATTGACGAAGCATTCGCCTGGATGTAGACCGGGTTTGTTTGGGCAATCATCACAATAATATAAAGTTCGCACTGTTTTGTTCCCATCTTTCCTGCACATTCAACAGTCTTTTCTGCGCAGACAGTTTCTATTATTGCACGATTCCAATTTCTTTATTGTATGACCCGTTTCATTACATTTTCTCTTTCGTGACGCTGATAAAGTGGTACTCGGTGAAGCTAGTTTTGGTGGAAGAAGAGCCGCTAACACCTGCTCGCTGAAGTCATACATACTGAGTTTTTTGCCTGGTGTAGAAGTTGCCCATGTAGACTGCATGGCCTCGGTTTAGTTTGCCTTCCATCAGGTGCATGACATCTTTTGCCGTGTGGCCTTTACCGCTAAGGAAATCATCCTTCCCCGCATAAATAACAAATTTTAAAATCAGTCTGTTAGGCTCTGATAAGGTAAAGTATTTCATTACATACTTGTGGCATTTGCCTTTCATGCACTAGTGTAATTGCAGGCGTCCCCTCCACAGCAACATCTCTTTGTTGAGGGAACGTTCCTTATCTGGGGAGTAAATCACTTGCATTGTGTTATTGAAGTCGTCAATTGGCGGTCGTACTTTGTGCAAACGATCACGCGCGTTGTCGACGTCTTTATTGAAATGCAGGCACCTCAAAATATACAGGAAGTGGTCGCAACTCATATACTCGCGGAAGAACGGAAAATTGTACATATTATAGGTTCTCCAGTAATCCTGGATTCTATTGGTACGAATGCAACCCACAAGCATTACCAGTCCAAGAAACATTTTCAGTTCATCAATGGTTATTGGTTTCAGAACACTTACTCGGTCTTTTTGATGAAGTTGGTTTAATTTTTCCGCGTACCTATTGGTTTCAGTTACAATACTTTTAAAGAAATAATGTTCATTATCACGAGAAAAAAGTCAATTGGTTTTGCATCTGGTGCAAAATTGTATTTTATTTTGCTTTCCCCCATAAAGGGAATGTCCTTCAACCCCGAAGTCGCGTTGCACCACACAGGGTTAAGTCCATATCACCCTCCTCCTCGTTTTCATCGGAGCAAAAATACCGTCATCACTATCAGAAACCGGGTTACACATCTAGTCTATTTCATAAAACTCTTCATCTGCCATATGAAATCTCGAAGTAGTGTGTAAACTACAACTAAAATAAAAAAAGAATAGATACTCAAAACTGCTATGTCATGTTGCACAACCTGACATCGCAATACACTCACACACTCATGAACCTTACATAGCACAATACTCACAAGTTGTTCACAAAAGGTTAGATACACAAAGGAAATAATATTATACCAGATTGTTAACATATGAAAGATGAAATAACAAAAATACACAAAAACTAAATACTAATGTTACTAAATATTAAGAAAAAACCGCTTAAAAGTTCCAATGAACGCACAAACTACCAAAAACTTCCGACCGAGAAGCCACATTGTACATTGTACAAAAAAAAACATGGGTTAGCACACTGAATAACAGAACAAAGCACCACCTCAAAAACTAAACTCAGAATGCCAGTGAGACTGGGTGATTGTCACAGCCACAGCCCATGGGTGGCCAGCTCCTCAGGCCATGTGCTGACCCCCCGCCGGCGGGGGGCGCTGCAGCAAGTGTGTGTTAACTACATTTTCTGGGTTTGATAAGCCTTAGCCCAAGCTTAATTAGTTCACTCCCTGTTTAATCATTAACACCAGTGTTACTTATTGGTAAGAAATTAGTATTACAAACATACTTAAAGTGGATATTTAAAAATCTACAGGACATAAAGTACAAGGAGAAAATCTAGTAAACATACAATATACAAAGAGATTAGGCTAAAATAATTGTTTACTTCAAAGTACATTTTAATGATGGAGTTTATTCATTTATGTGGTTGCAAACCATATGCCTGAGAAAATGATTTGTTAAAAACGTCGCACTGGTATATCTATATTCTGAAATGTATTAATTTATGTTTTTGCAACCAACTTGCCTGAGTAAATGTTTCTATTGAAACATCACACTAGAGTTTCTTAACACCTGCATGCATACCTTGGCAAACTGCTTGGCTCAGTAAATGATTTTGCACAAATGTTACAACGATACTTCTCATCACCAGCATCTATTAATTTATGTTGTGACAAATTCCCTGTTTGAGTAAATGATTTTCCATAAATGATACATTGGTACTTCTTAACACTTGAATGTATTAATTTATGTAGTCGTAAACCTGTTGCCTGAGTAAACATTTTGGTACAAATGTTACATTAGTACTTCTGAATACCATCAGATATCAATAATTTATGTTGTTGCAAACCGCTTGCCTGAGTAAATGTTTTTGTACAAGTATCACACTGGTACTTCTTAACACCAGCATGTGTTAATTTATGTTGTAACAAATTGTCAGTCCGAGTAAATGATTTTGAACAAATGTTACATTGGTACTTCTTAACATAAGCATGTATTAATGAATGTTTTGACAAATTCCCTACCTGAGAAAATGATTACCACAAATGGTACATTGGTACTTCTTAATACCAGAAAGCATTATTTTGTTGTTGTTGTTGTTGTTGTTGCAAATTCCCTGCCTGAGAAAACTATTTTGCACAAATGTTACATTTGTCTTACCACAAGCATGTGTTAATTTATGTTGTAACAAATTGTCTGCCCGAGTAAATGGTCTTCCACAAATAGTACATTTGTGCTTTGTAACTGTTAGATTTCGACCCGTAGGACCCTTAAATGTTAGGAAGAATGATGCTTTGTGAAGTTATTGCCAGGATGCAGAATAATGACGACAGTGGACTGTATTTAATACATTTATTAAGTTTTGTAGTACACTTAAATCAGAGTGCTAAGGTTGGCTATGTCTGAAAGACATTTAAATTTTGAATGAACCGAGTCGTTTAAGAAAGCTCATGGCAAATGAGGCGCAAATGTGCAACATCCAACTACATTAGAAAATGTTAAGGCCTAAGGCCTAGATAATTGTCGTATGAATTGTCGTATGAATTGAGGCGCGAGTACGCGGCACTCAAGCTACATGAAACCGAGAATTAGCAATGTATATTGTAGTATACAATATACTGTTGTAGGGCCTAAAGCCTACATAGATTGTCGCGACAACAAGAAAAAATGAAAGACAGAACAAGGCCAGCAAACGTTCTGACGTCTGCCGCCCGCCAACGCTCGGTGAACTGTGTCGATGCATAAACCTGATAAACGCAATTTTAGAAAGTACAGATTAGCCAACCTTTGAATGCAAAAATTACCACATTACTGTCCATAACTGCCCGCAAAAAATCAAAAGATTTTTTAATACATTTTAATATGAAAACACAGTGTGTTCTTAATAATAGAGGTCAACCTCAATAAATTGTATTGAACCTTGAGATTGAAATGTTAGATAACAGTTATGACATTAACTGTTTAGAGATAAACTTGAGTGATGATGATAAGAGTTGAGCAGGCCAGAGTTGGCTTGCAAACTCATTTATACATGAGTATAAATGCAAAAATTAGCAATGTATTGCTAATATATATTGTATGTATACAATATAAAACAATATAAGACATGAAAAAATACATAGTTTGACAATGTTTGATGATGAATAATCGGTGACTCATCACATGTTGGGACCGATACAAATTGTAATATTTATGCAAGTCATAATGGTTAGCTTGAACCAGTCAAGGCCAGTTGACCTATACAATAGTATTGAGTGTAAAATGAACAGACAAAATTATTATAAAATTATACATGTAAAGACATAGATTTAGCATGACGCTTTATAGTTGAACTATACCTGAAGTTTCAGGAATGTACAATAAATTGTCATGTAAAAACAGATTATACATTGTTGAATGATTGCAAGCACAAAGTGTAATGACATGTATGTCATAATTAAAGCATGAATAATAATTGTGCAATGCGTGATCACAAAATACAAAATACACAATATAAAAATATAGGCGTGGCGTATGGTTATAGACAGTAGATGCGGGTAAAACAATGTGTTTTACATAGATACAAGTTATACATAATAAATACAATAGAAATCGGTTTAGATAATTACAAATACATAAATACAAGGCACAATAGCATAAGTGACAAGTACAACAAATATGTTTATACAAAATGTAATACATGTGTTGAACAATTGCGAGTAATAAATTCATAGAGTAATAAAATATCACACATATTGACAAAAAATGTGCAAGAAAATGCATACATGGTTTGTATAGCTGCAGACCATGCGAATATTATGTAACAAAATTTTTATATAAGAACAATACCACCAATGACATGACATATAACCCATTACCAATATCAAAATGTAATTATGTAAAGGACACAGTATGTCTCACAAATTATTAATATATAAATACAAAAATAGTAAAGTATACCACCATAACAATATGATACGCATAGATATAATAACATAGTGCATGGTTGTAAAATTACAAGTCACATGCAAATTTAGTATGAAAACACGCAATGATGCAAATTAACATAAAAATGTTGTGATGATACATATCACCAATTAAGTTGACCAAATTGTCAGACAACAAGGTAGTGAAAGCCAGTGGCCAAGTGAAATATAGCATTGTGCTAAGTAATTATATTGACCTTGTGTCTAAGCCTCGTCCCGCGCTGGCAACAAACATAGCTTGTGAACTGGTCTGCGAAAAATTCCAGTAGGCGTGCGAATGTCTACTACTCTAATTAAGTTGTCTGGGCCGGGAAATGTGGCGGTAATTACACCAAATTTCCACGCTAATGGAGGTAAGTTATCCTCAATCAGCAAAACCAGGTCACCAATGGAAACGTTTTCCTTAGCGAATTTCCATTTGTGACGTTGTTGTAATTGATGTAAGTAGTCGCGAGACCAAGCCTTCCAAATGACTTGGACAAACTTCTGGAGAAGTTGCCAACGTCCAAGACGAGAGATGGGAACGTGAGATAAGTCAGGATCAAGAATCGCCGTTAATGGTGCGCAAATTAAAAAAATGGCCAGGTGTAAGTAGCACTGGATCATTTCCATCCGATGAAACGGCAAATAATGGACGCGAGTTTAGACATGCCTCTATCTGAGACAAAACCGTCGTAAACTCCTCGAAGGTGAGTATAGACTTGCCGACCACGCTGCGCAAATGATACTTTAGACTCTTTATACCGCTCTCCCAAAGACCACCAAAATGAGGTGACGAGGGCGGAATAAATGACCATGTAATACCATGAGAGGTCGTAAAGGATTGGATTGATGAGGTGGCATCCTTATTATGCCAAATATTGTAAAGGTCATGCAAAACGTTGTGGGCCTTCCTAAAGTTCGTGCCATTATCAGAATATAACTGGCTGGGTATGCCCCTACGGGCCATGAAACGACGTAAGGCAGCTATAAACGCGTTGGCCGTAAGGTCGGAAACCAATTCCAAATGAATGGCCCTGGTCGCTAAGCAAATGAACAAAGACACATAGGACTTTCACAGAGTTCTAGATTTCTGCCCGCCATGACGAATCATGAAGGGACACCATAATCAACTGTGCAGAATAGAAACGGCCGCGAAGGAGTGACTCTAGGAGATGGAAAAATACCAAGCCTTTGAACCTGATGTTTGGCACTAAACCTGAGACACTTGACGCATCTACGAATGATGGAGCGAATGACTATCTTGGCGTTAATGATCCACCAACGTTGACGAAGTGAATGATGCACGAGTTGAGCACCAGCGTGGAGTAGACGAATGTGTTCGCGTTCAATAATAAGGCGAGTGATATGAGCCGATTGATGCAAGACAATAGGATGCTTATTGTCATAAGGTAGTTGCGACTGCTGTAAGCGTCAGCTTAGAAAATATTAAGGCCTAAGGCCTAGATAATTGTCGTATGAATTGAGGCGCGAGTACGCGGCACTCAAGCTACATGAAACCGAGAATTAGCAATGTATTGCTAATGTATATTGTAGTATACAATATACTGTTGTAGGGCCTAAAGCCTACATAGATTGTCGCGACAACAAGAAAAAATGAAAGACAGAACAAGGCCAGCAAACGTTCTGACGTCTGCCGCCCGCCAACGCTCGGTGAACTGTGTCGATGCATAAACCTGATAAACGCAATTTTAGAAAGTACAGATTAGCCAACCTTTGAATAAAAAAATTACCACATTACTGTCCAGTAACAGCAGCATGTATTAATTTATGTTTTGACAAATAACATACCAGAGAAAATGTTTTTGTACAAACAACGACTTGGTGACTTTTATTTTTGTGAGTTGATATATAGTGTTTTAATAAAGCTGGTGAAAGAGAGGAAACAGACGGATTCTGAACTAAACTGTTTGTGTATTCTGAGCAGAATTCATTTTTTGTTTTATGTCATTATACACTGCTGGCAAGTAATGTAGTGGAACAAATATACAGTTGTAAAGAAAAAAATAATTGGTTATTTGTATTTCTACACAATTAAAACGGAATTTAAAAATATGGTTCTACTGTCAAATATCCTGCAAAAATTAATGTTACTACAATAATTGTATGACTGTATTTATAATGATAAATGTTTCTATAAGTATTTATATTCATTACCACTACTTTAGTTAACATTTTTAAAATAAAATTTAAAACAAAACTGCATTAAAAAACTGAAGAGGGCAACAACAATTATACTTTTTCCTTTTCATTGAAAATTCTTAGATTAATTGATTGAAGATGACAAATGTGTTTCTCTGTTTCACTAATAATTACTACTATTCCGTGTCAATACAGTTTGAAATTTGTTACTTCTTGTAAAAGTTTACACTCTGCTTAATTATAAAAATGAGTCTCTTTAACTTGTAACTGTTCAGCAGAGTCATAGAGACCGCAATGGAGACATACTCTGTTTCATAAGCTTCATTTACAGATTTTTTCAGGGGACTTCAAAGAAAAAACGTATAAGTGTGAACAGATAACTAAATGGTATAGTATTAAATAGAAATTATGTATAATTTGTAAATTGGAATAATAAAATTTAACTTTTAAAACAACATATAGGGTGACAAACTAAACAGACAAAAACTAAACAAATATAATTAAACATTTACTCCAAAATTCGTTATCTTCCTCTGATTTATTCTTTTCTGTGGCTTTCCTATGCCCTCAAAGCGTTTAGTTATCTCTATGGCATTAACGACTAAAACACAGGGGGCCGGAGTTGGTTCTTCATCACCATCAGCGACTTCATCCAATTCCTGCAGAATGCTATCAGCAATCTCTGATATGGTCAAGGCTTCCATAATAATGTAATAACTTTTTCGTCAATGATGACATAATTGTCAAATGACACATGGCCTTCTAATTTGCCCCTTTCCTCATCATCAAGAAGAACATCCTGAAACAATGAAGAAAACTCAATGCATGATAGCAGGAAATAAGATTGAGAAAATAGTGACAACTAGTTCTGTGTTATGCTTTTGAAAATATGATTACTTCACAAAGAGTCAAGGTTTCATTTTCCTTGTACAGAAAAATAAATAAATACAACCTACTGCATATTTTTCTTAAAGCAGAACACTATACTGTTTTTGCGTCAGATCTTCACATAATTACCAGCTGAACACGAATGTATGGAACTGATATTTTAGAGTGTCTTTTTTGTTCCTAAAACCCAGAACTCATTTATTTTGTATCCAGTTCAAAACTTTTTTGCACAACCAGCCTAACAATAAAAAGATAACTATGAAGTACTGTTCTCAGGCATTCTTAGTTACAGGAAACTACAACGCAAACTGACAAATAACGCAATCTTTTATAAATAGACATGGTACAAATCAGATTTCTACTCTATTCTAGATCTAATATAAATATGAAAAACTATAAATTATCAGCATCTGATAAGTCTAAGGGTTCTCCAAATGATACAGTTGCTTTAAAACTTTGAAATAGCAGCAACATTTTTATTCAAATATAGATTAATTACATTTTTTAGTCGCTGTGCATGTGTTTACACAAATCTTGCATAGGCAAAGTTTAGTATCATATAAAGCAACTTTTTTGCAAAAACTAAAAAACTTGAACAACTGTGTTTTACACAGAAATCTGAACATAATAGATTCGGTGAAGTACAGCATAGAAAAGAATAACGCTCTCTGGGATACAGCATCTGGAGACAAAACCCCTACTTGGAAGTTAACTATTAACTAACCCCTATTTAGTTCCATTAACTAAAATGTAGGCCTAAACCAAATCTACTTGCAGATTAAAATAAATGTCATCAAAGGACTGTTTGGTACTATTTACGAACTGTGATTTTACCATTTTACTGAAGCACTACATATCCTAATCACTATAAAATATAAGTCGTTTAATTAAGTAATTATGCAAATAATAATATCATAATGTTACAGAGGTCTTCTTGCAATTAAGCTAAAATTTTAATTTGAATTTCAAGTTATACAGTACTAATTTATTGAAACTTAGTCATATAGGCCTATCTATTTCACAATCCCATGGCATAAATTGGTATAACAAAGTTTTGTCTGATGACAAAACCTAGTCAGTCACAAGAAATGTGTAAATGTGAATGATAATGATCCAACTGCAAATTTTTATAAGATTTGTTTAAAATACAATATAACTTGTTAAAATCATACACAATAAAGATTTACACTGTGATTTTAGTACACCTAAAAAAATACAATTTATGTCACATAATAACTCATAATTCAAAATTTTACTTGTTTTCCTTAAAACTGTGTTACAGCTAGATGGAACCTTTTCATTCTAAGGTAATGTAGTAGCTTCATTTTTGAATTAAATGCATATGACTAATACCATAATGAAAAAGTAATGCATCAGTATAAGGGCTTTCACTAAACTACACTAACATAAAATTACAGGATGTACGAAACTGTCCAATGTACATTGACTTTAACCAATGATTTCGATAGTAATATTTCCGAATTTTCCTATAGATACCCAGAACAAAGGAAAGTGTACAGAAAGACGGAAACGGTTGGATGTTGTTTGTGTGATTAGCTACCCAATTTATTGACTCCACTTACAACAAACTAACAGTTAACTAAAGAATAAGTGTAAACAACAACAGAGGTTATGTAAGTTTGAAACGTTAATTTTACAGCCAATTTTAAAGACATGTTTAATGTGGCACAGTACCAACTTGTATCTTTACCATCAGCAAGTCAGTTCAAATATTATAAATCAGAAATTCTATGATTTAATTATGGTGGTGAAATTAACCATACTATTAACCAAACAAATGTTTTTTAAATACAACTATTTCATTAACGACTCGGAACATGAAGTTTTACCTTACAACCTGAACCGGTTTTCACTTTTAAAAAGCTTCTTCAGAGGTTGCCGTTGGTGGCGCTGTCCATCCTGTTGTGAGCGACGGAATCGAATTTCGAAAGATCGATGTTGTGTGTGTGGGATGAGATATGTTCGAATAATGCGTGCGATTTGAATTGTGTCTGTTCGTTTAGGATGTCGTTTTTATTTGTTTTCGTGTGTTTGTATATTTCCAATTGTTCTAGAGTGTCTAGTTTTCGGCCTTTTGTGTGTACGAGTAGAATGTTCATGTTATTGTCGATGTTTTTGTATGTGTGGTTTGTTTCGATGAGGTGGTTTGCAAAGGTGGATTCTGTAGTGGAGTGGAGTGCCTTTGTGTGTTCAATGTATCTCTGTTTGAAGCTACGTCCTGTCTGGCCTATGTAGAATTTGTTGCAATTTGAGCAATTTAGTTTGTAAACACCAGATAGATCGAATTTGTTTTGTGCTTTGTGTGTGTGTTTTGATAGTGTGTGTTCTGTTTTGTTAGTAGTTTTGTAAGCGATTCTGTATCCTGCTTTTTTGAATTTGTGGGCTATTTTTTCGGTTTGTTTGTTGATGTATGTTAGTGTTATGAATTTGATGTTTTCTGTCTTTGTCTTTTGTTTGTTTTGTGTAGGAGTTTATTGACTATTGTTCTGTCGTATCCGTTAGATTCTGCTAGATATTTTATCGTGGTTAGTTCGTCTTTGTAGTCTTTTTCATCTAGGGGGATGTTGTTAAGTCCATGTATCATGGTTTTGAAGGCAGCTAGTTTGTGTTGTATTGGGTGATTGGAGGAGTTGTGTATTAGTGTGGGAGTTGTGTATTACTGTGTCAGTTGTAGTCGTTTTTCTGTATATACTGAATTTGTGCCTCTCCATCACAAAACTTGAACACAGGCACAAATTTAATCATCCATTTAAGAAAAACACTAAAATGAACAGTTTTTGAAATGCTCAAAACAAAAGTTTTAACAACATAATGATAAAATCAGTAAATGTAAATAGCAACAGTTCATTAATTCAGTCTGTTTTTTTACAACTGTTTTTAAAAACAGTTGTTTTTTTTAAACGAACAGTTCGTTTTCGTTTTGCAAAACAACAAAAACGCCCACCACTAGTAATAAAGGCGTAAGAAATAGAATAAATTTACAAATGCAGTACACTTCTTATTCACATCGTAATATATCGATACAATCGCATATTCAAAACGTCGAAAGCGCGGACCGGATGTGACAATTCTCTTCCGACGCTAGTTTAAGCATTATTTTTCGAGGTTAACTCACGGTAAATAAAGTTTCTTTTACTTAAAGTATTTGTGATATGTAAGTACAATTATATAGGTATGTAGGCATATATTTTTCATTAGTCAACAAATAAGATGTTTAACTATTAGTTTTTATGTTAATAAAATGACTTCTGTACAGATATTTAATACTTGGATTTCATTGTCCAATAATTATATTTAGATATATAATATTTATGCTCAAGCTTTGGAGTTAAATGCAGTTCTAGTTACAACGTGCAAATCTAGTGGTGATGGAAGTTTCAAGACGGGTTATAAATAACATGGATGATGTAGACGTGATATTACTTTTACATGAGGTCCTGCAGTCAGAATAGCAATGTCAGTTTGCGGTTTATTCCATGATAATTAAATCATAGAATTGTTGACTTGAAGTATGTAAACTGAACTTACTCATGGTAAAGATGTTGGTCATTTGGTACTTTACCATTTGAGTACCGTTATATTATTACAAAACTGTCTTATGTTTACCTTCTACTGCATATCTTCAACATCCACCCCAAAATTAGTGTATGGACCTTACATAACCTGTCTAATTTTCTCCACGTCTTTTTAATTTAACTATTCGTTTGTTGAAGATAAAGCCAATAATTTGTATAGTTAATCATACAAAAGTGTTAGTATTTTACACTTAACCTTTTTCCTTCTTTCTGTGGCTAACTTACTGTAAACTGTAACAGCACACAACTCTAACACCTAACCTTTTTCTACTCATTTACTTTGGCTAAATGTAGAAAAAAGGGAATTATTAGTATCAAATTCATAGGTTGATGGCAGTGTACATAAAATTTGGACAACTGAATATACCGTATGATGTGATATTACTGTAAGTTAGTGAAAGCACATGTACAACAAGTACATTGTTTCTGCATCATGATACCAGTCGAATGCATTCATAAAAACTAATTATGGAATCCAAATAATGTAAAAACTCGTTTTTTTCATTTTCTATGTGTAAATTAGCTGTGTGCACGGTAAACCAATTATTTTTGTTTGTTCACAATTTTTTTCTGTTTACATTACATACTGAACCCATATTTTATGTGACAGATCTCTGTTTCCTTCACTCACCCTACATGGCATTACTTTGTTTAGACCTGATGACAGATTTTGAACAGGGGTTTTAGCTATCCACTGGATAAATACACAAGGGTAAAAAAATGTTCATTCATTTTGCACGTGTGCAGAACAGTCTGATACAGTGTTTTATAGCGTGTATGTCAGCTATAACAAGACTGGCAAGAACATTATAAAAATGTAGTAGTCATTGTGAAGCAATTGTTTGTGTGTGTGTCCATGAATGTGTGTGACAGAGAGATTTATATGTATACAGCAAAAATTGTGTGTATGAGTGAAACAACAGAAATTACTGCTGCTCTCCCCTATATATATATTGTTACCATATACTATACTTTTCAGTGGAGGGAATTTTTCATTGGCTCGGTGCACTACACTGCCCAAGAATGTCTGTCAGGTTTGTAAAATGGTTTGTTGGTTGATAAAGCAAAACTTAAAGTTGACTAAATTTCCCAGAATAATATCAGTTCTCAACCTCTTTAATAAAATGTTTTATTTTTTGAACTCTCAAGTACAATAAGGAGCAGAAGGTGTAAACAACCTACAGAATGTCTCTGGCATCTTGTGTAGTCAATCTTAAACTTTTCTTTATACAACTACTTATGATCCTGTTGGTTTTCTAGTTGCAGAAGAAATCTTACATAGTTATTAAGAATATAATATTATTACTGGGATAAACTAGAAACTTGCAGAGTTATTAATACAAAGGAATTTGTGTGTGTGTGTGATTACTTTGAATATATTGTCAAATATAAGTGTACTGTTTATTTGTATTTGTTCAGGAATTAATCTGTAATTTTTGCGATTTTGAATAAATAAAGGTTACCTAAGATGTTCCTTTTTCCTTTTGCTGTTAACTTAGCATTTAACATTTTCTATATCAAGAATTGAGTGATTTCTGTTGATAGTGTGTGATGACAGATTGCTCTTGTAGATTGTTGGCTTAAGAAGAGCCTTCTTGTGTACAGAGTATTCATAAAAAACGGGTTTCCTACTGTAACCCATGCAGCATTTGAGCCGTGCTATTTCTTAGGTACTGTGTGTACTGAGGTAATCTATTTGATGATTAGTGGTGATGTTTTTGTTTTGTACTCTATTTTTGTCTTGTTTTTGTTTAGGATGTTTAATGTTTTGTTTATATTATGGTTGATGTGTTGATGTAAAGCGCTGTTTCATTGAAAGTTTAAACTGTATTATTTAATTATGTTATGTTTTTAATGTGTATTTTTCTTTTTACATTTTTGTACAATTTTATGTATTGTCTTTATGTTATAATCTTTTTCCTTTGCAGTTTAATATATAATTTTACAAATTATTTTGTTGTTATATGTTATGGTTATGTATTAAGTGGTATGTTTAACATTCTGTATAGTAGTCAATAAATAATTGCATGTTGCATATTGGCTAGGAAATTACTGTTATTTTGTAATGCTAGGTTAGTGTTGGGTCTGTATATGCTATAGTTAATTTTATTATTCATTGCTTTGCCTAGATCTTAGCTAGTAAATGTTAGCTTAATGACATCTGCTTAAACTAGTATAGTGTAACTGTGATAGGGATTTAGTCAGAAGCCTTGTATACATAAGTTGGCTTATGGCTATTAATTAATGTTAGTCACTGATTTCAGTGGTACTTATTAAATTTACTTTTGGTTTTACACAATTTTTGTTTTTCTGAAATGGTACCTAATACTTACAAAATTATACTGAAAATGCAGGATTATGTAAATTTGATTTTTTAATGAATAATAATTTATTTGTAATGTTGTTTTAATAATGTAAGAGAGATATCAAGCTTGCATACTGTACTTATAAAATATGTAAAAGTTATTTTTTATTTGCTTTAAAATATTTTAAAAACATTCAGATAATTATTTATCAGTGATTCGAGAAACTTTGCTTAATTTATTGATTCTCTGCCAACATCACGCCATTTTTGTTTTAACTGGTAATAGGTTTTGAATGTTTTAGTTATACCTTTATTGAGCACTTGTTTGATAGCTGTAGTATTTAGTAGTAACAACACTAGTCTTACAATTTTCCAAAGAAAATTTGGGTGTCGCTTGCAGTTATCCAAAATTAAATCAATATTTTCTTCAGATTATTAAGTGCCCAGCCCACTCATACAAATGACATTCATACATTACACATCCATACATGCATGTATACTGGTAGATTAACATAATGAACAGGTAGATTTTTATGTTTATGTGCATTAGTCTGATTGCTTTTGTCCAATAATCTGTGGTGTTTAGGTAATTCTGACTCATTGTACTTGCAGTAAGAGCAGCTATAATTCTTGTTTCACTTATTATTATTCTTTTTTTATTAATGGCAAAATATATAGATTATTTGAAAACTGTCCAGTGAACTCGTAAAGTGTCTGTAGTTGGTTTCTAGGAAGTCTGTTTTATCAACTGTCACAGGACAAATGGCGCAAAATCGTGCAATTCTTCGTATTTTGGTGACCCTTTGTGTTTTGGCAGTGTGGCAAGAACGCTGAGATGTGTATTCCGCCCAAGCCGCGCTGAGATGTTCGGCGGCTGCGCCCGCTGTTCGTGGCGTACCGCAGTCCTCCTCTTCTTTCGGCATCGGTTTGTAGAGTCCGCTGCCGGCCCAGCGATGTCCATCGTTGTTTCGTCACAGGGTAAAGATTGCGACGAACGTCCGTTCTACTCTCCTTCCTGTTCCTTCCGGCTGGCTCCGCGTCGATGTCGTCCAATAGAGGAGATGCGATGAAGCGCGTCCGATGGCGTGGCGATGGAGTGCGCCAAAAAATTCTAGCGGCGATCTTTTATGCCCTGACCAGGATCCATGATTGGCTCGCTGCGAACTCGTCAGGTGTCATGCATCGCCAGGTGTTCGCGGCGACCTCTCGGCTGGTACCGGGGAGCAGATGTTTCCCTCGCTGCCGTCACAACTCCCCCGGGGCTTGAATCCTCTCCAGTGGCCAGCCTGCTGCTCTTCTCCGGATCTTGTAGCGGTTTCGGTTGGGCGCCATGTTGGTTTGTGGGCTGGCTGGTAGCTCGCTGGCGTGGTCGTATCGGGCATCCGCCCGATGATCGCTGCCCCACGTTGGGCGCCACTTGTCACAGGACAAATGGCTCCAATCGTGTAACTCTTCGTTTTTTTGGTGACCCTTAAAAGGGCCGTGTGGCGAAAATGCTCTGGTGTATGCTCCGCCCGAGCCGCGCTGAGATGTTCGGCGGCTCCGCCCGCTGTTTGTGGCGTACCGCAGTCCTCTTCTTTCGGCATCAGTTTGTAGAGTTCGCTGCCGGCCCAGCGACACCCATCGTTGGTTGGTCACAGGGCAAAGAACGTACGTTCTTCCTGTTCCTTCCGGCTGGCTCCGCGTCGACGTCGTCCGATGGAGGAGAGGCAATGAAGTGCATCCGATGGCGTGGCGATGGAGTGCGCCAAAAAATTCTAGCGGCGCTCTTTTTATGCCCTGATAGGGATCCCTGATTGGGTCGCTGCGAACTCGTCAGGTGTCACTCGCCGCCAGGTGTTCGCGGCGACCTCTCGGCTGGTATCGGGGAGCATATGTTTGCCTCGCTGCCGTCATACTACATAGTAGGTGTTCTTCATTGTATATATTTCTACTATAGTATTCTGTTTGTTCCTAACCAGTCCTTCGCTGAATCACTGATAAATTTGATTTCCTGTAGTTTTTTAAATAGATTATATGATACTGATTCTTTCTTCTTCTGATCCACTCTTCTATTGCAGCAACTTCCTTTTTTTGTAATTTTTTTTTTTGTAATGCAATGCTGAAGTTAACAGGCGTATTTATAAAGATGGCCTGTTCAAAACAAGGGAATAGAGACTCATTCACTGTGTTTTTTCCTTCATGATGTCTTTTTGCTAAGAATGTTCTGATCTGTAAAATCAACTTTTGTAATTTATTTTGATTTTTCAGTGCCCCACTCAACATTGACTGAATAATTCGTGAGTTAATTGGTATTTCTCCATGGTGTGCCATTTTTTAATTTATTTGTCAAATTGTTTTAAATCGTTAAATTTTCTACTAAACTTGTATTGGTTTCTCTGTGATTACATCTATTTTATAAAATAATTAGGATAAAAAGGAGAAAGCAAAACACTTATATATAATATCCAAGCAATGAATCAAAGAGAAAATATATGAAAGTTTGTAAAGATAGTAAGTGAAATATTCAATTACAATTCAAAAAAACACTCTGAAGATACACAATAATTTCTGTGAAACATGCTTCAGGTAAAAATTAACCTATTTGCAGTGTATTTATTTGAAGATATTACATGGGAGACCTGCAGGAAACTCAATGAGTTACTTACAAAGGAATATATGAAAATGTAATGAACCAAATAAAGTGTAGTTTATTAGTGGCTGGTGAATCTGTCTATCTCACCCTCCTGGCTCTCTCACACTCGTTTCTCCTCTCTCTCTCACACACTCTCTCTCTCTCTTTTGATGGTCATTTTGTGGACAGTGTCAAGAGTTGAGATAAGAGAATTTCTTTATCAGCTAGAAAAGTGGGGCTCTTATTGATTTGTGTATACCGATTTTATTTACTGACATATTTCCTATACACTATAAAAATACAGTCATCATTCCTGTTTCAATGATTATAAAAAAAAGAGTCCGCATCTTAATACATAGTCTGGTACAAAGGTTGTGTAGTACACTAATTATTAAATGCATAATGATTACCTTTTATTGCAAATACGTCACAAACAAATAAGTCAATGTCAGGATTTAATGCAAAATCCTGTCATTCAGTGGATTAGCAAAGTATCCCTACTAATAACAAAAAAAAAAACAATAAATCCACAGAACCAGTGGCGAAGTTACATGGAGGCAATGCCTACCCTAAAAATTCTGTAGAATAAAAATTATAAATACGTATGAAGTATGTAACGTAAAGATTATACATTGTTACTGTAATTGTCGAATTTACTAATTACATGATTTACTCAGCGACCGCTAGACGGTGACAAGTGACAGCAGACATAGTTAGTTTAAAGCGAATGAGGCAACGTGAACCTGCCTCAGCGTTTTTTGTATACATCGTATGTAAGCAATGTGTTGGCCGAGACTGGGCAGTGCGGGGAGCGGGGGATTGACCAGCGCTCCACATACTGTACCGTTGAGGCATGTCTCACTGCTGTTGTGCGAGTTTTAAATCGCGCAGTGTTGTTTATAATTGTGTTTATTTTGTGCGGTTATTAAAAGTGTGCCTGTGATTCCGGTGAACTAATAGACGATCAACACTGTCATTTAAATTATTTGTGACATTAAACATATATATAGAAACTAATCAAGTTATAAATTTGGAAGTTCAATTCGTTATATTATTGTGTATGAATATAAGTGTGTCGCCCGAAATGAGTGAACGCGGTCCTTTTCATACTTTGTCAGGTCTTTTAAACTTATTAAAAAGTAAGCCGTTTTCTTCTTGGAGTTACGAAGAAAAATGTGATGTTCAAAACAAGAGATTTACGCCTAATTTAGAAATTAAACATTGTAAACATTGTTTCTAGATGGTAAAGTATCTAGAAAATTTCAGTTTTCTTGGTACGAGCGATATTCGTGGTTGACAGGCTGTTTCGAAACCAACAGACTTTTTTGTTATACATGTATCTTGTTTTCTGGTGAAAAAGAATGTATTTTATATGGAGTGACGGTAACAAAAAACTTTCTTAGAAAGGCAGACAAACACCAGAATTCAAATAAACATATTAAAAATGAAGAGCGGTACCGTTTTCTGGGACGCGTGAGGATTGAACAAATTTATAAATTACTCTCTCTGAAGGGGCTAGAATTCAAACTGTTAAACATAATGAAGTCGTGAAACAAAATAGGCTTGTTGTTGAAAGACTTGTTGATATTGTGTTTTCTCGGGAAACAGGAGCTTGGATTTCGAGGTAATTTCGAAGGGGAAGACTCAGTCAACCGGGGTAATTATCTAGAATTATTAGATCCTTTCTAAGCAGGAGCAGTACATTCGAGATCATCTCCAGTCTACGTCACGATTTAAAGGTACATCAAACGATATTCAGAATGAATTAGTTGAATCTGTAACTGATATAATTCAAGAGAAGATTACGGCGGAGTTAGATTCTTGCGATTTTATTGGAATTCAGGCAGATGAAACTTTAGACGTATCAAGTAGATCTCAAGTCAGCATAATTTTTAGATTTTGTTCAAAAGAAGGTCCAATAGAAAGGTTCATTGGGTTTTATGATGTTTCAGTAGATAAGACTGCATCAGGCTTATCAGAATTAATTGTTGACGTTTTAAAAAAGTGGGGTATAACTGAGAAGGTAGTCTGTCAAACATATGATGGAGCCTCTGTAATGGCTGGAAAGCATGGAGGTGTTCAGCACTTTGTAAAACAGACTTGCCCAAGAGCATTATTTCTACATTGCTATGCTCACAAGTTAAACCTCGTACTTCTTCATTGCACTAAAACAATAAAATCGGTTAGGCTCTTCATTCACAATCTGACAGCATTTCACACATTTTTTTGTAGATCCTCAAAGAGATCACAGCTTTTAGAATCTAGAGGATTTAAACTTCCACAAGCATCCACTACCCGTTGGAACTTTCATTCCAGAGCAGTTCATACCATCTTTTCCCACTATGGTGACTTGAGACAAATTTTTGAGGACATTACAGGGAATGATGAAGGATGGGGTAGTGATTCGTACAATTCTGCTGTTGGATTGCTTAACATACTCAAAAAGACCCATTTCATTTACTTACTGTTTTTATAGGGAAATATTCGTTTATACTGACCATCTCTTTTCTCTACTGCAACACAAAACTATCTTCGATATAATTCTGTGCAACACTGAAATTAAGAAAACTACTGCTATCCTCAAGGACATGAGATCAGAAAACACTGTGTCGTCTTGTATTGAAAAATGTCACCAAATAAGCAGCAAGGTAAATATAGATGACAGTAACAGGAAACTGCTGAAAACGTTAACTTATGAAGTTCTTGACACTTTGATTATGCAGCTGGAGGTACGGTTTAGTGATTTCTAAAGTATCCAGTTTGTTGAGTTGTTGGATCAAAATCACTTCATTTCTTACAAAGAGAGTTTTCCTTCTACTAAACTGAACAGCCTTATAAATAAATACCCTTTTTTCAATAGTGAAAGACTGGAAAATGAATTAAAAAACATTTACTCAGATACTGGAAAACATTTGTTCCCCAAAGACTTTTACATTTTATAATTCTTAATGACTTAGAACCAGTGTACGTGGAAGTTTCAAAATTAATTCGTTTGATTTTAACGTTTCCTGTTACCATGGCTCCTTCAGAAAGGAATATGAGTACTTTGAAAAGAATAAAAAACTACTTGCGCAATACGATGACTAATGAAAGACTTAACTCTCTTAGCACCATTGCTATTGAAAAAAATTTGTGAAGGAATTGATGAGTGACCAGTTGTTCAAAGACCGTGTAGTTGACAATTTTGCAAGCAAGAAAACTCGCCGTGTTGAACTACTCTACAAAAAAATTTAAGGTAAGACTTTTGCCTACCCATTCTTTAACTACTAGCTTCGCCACTGCACAGAACATAAGACGCTACTCATGTTTTTTGTGTCGTGAAATGTGGGTTTAGCGTTTTGATAGGTGCTCATCAACTGGACAGCTGGATTCTGTTAGGTAAGTTGTTCACATAGTTACATGTAGCATTTGATATTTTGTGTAGATTTTGTTTACATCATTTTCTGTTATTTGAGATATAAGTTTTGTTTATGATACTCTATTTTTATATTCAATGTTAGTGCCTGAGTACAGTCACTTGTTTGTTTGCTGTATATATTAATTTATAGTTGTGTAGTGTTGTTTGAGTATATAAAATCATTTTATTTTAATTTGTTTCAGGGTTGATCAGGACTGATGAAAGTACCATAAGAAACATGGAAGAAGTTAGGACTGAACACAATTCGTGTGCTTATCTAATAGGGGTATTGTCTCATGATATTGAATTTATATCTTAAATTGGTTAGTTCAATAAAATCTGATTATTAATTAAATTCAAAACATCAACACAAAAAGTACCATACTGGATAATTATAAATTACTGTATTCAATACTGTTCCAATATTTGATTCTAAGTGACAAGTGATAATAAAATGGCGAATTAAAGATGATTTCAGCTGCTTTAAACTGTGTGAGAGAGAGAGAGAGAGAGAGAGAGAGAGAGAGAGAGAGAGAGAGAGAGAGAGAGAGAGAGAGAGAGAGAGAGAGAGAGAGAGGGGAGAGAGAATATAACCAAGTATTAATTATGTATTATATAATAATTATGTAATTATGGTTTAAGTCTATTAGTTATAAAAAGGAGAATATTGTTAAATCAAAAAGTTTTTCAGTAAATCACCATAACTTTCTAAATAACAGGCGATTGTACTGCATGAGGTAACCATTTACCCCAGTTTGGGCCAGCGAAATCTTTTTTAAACATTAACCTCTTGAATATATTTCTGTATATAATTGATTTTACTTTTTTCTTACTAAAGTGTTCTTTCTAGCTCTTTAATGATGTAATTTATAACAGTTTCAATATTTAATATATAATTTTAACAATTAATGTTGAAATTAAATAATAGTTATGGTGCAACCGAATGATATGGAAAAGTAAATGGAAATCAGTATATTTGCAGTAAACTTAACTAGAATTGAAGGTTCTCAAATAAAATGAATACGAGATCAGTTATTTTGAGAGTCACCTTACCTTAACCTAACCTGTGTTCAACAGGTTTGTCTAATGGACCTAGAGGGGGAAAATTTCTGTAAGGAAAGATAGTGTTTTATAAGTGTTGCAGTTTGTTTTAATGGGTATTATGAAGCAGTTCTCATGTACCACTCTTAAAAACATTAAGTGTCAACACTGGTTTTTTTTTTCTTTAGATTTTCTGGGTAAGTGCAGAAGCTATTGGGACTTCCTGACTGTCCGGAGCAAATCTAGTAGCCCATCTGCCTCATATTATAAGAAATGAGAGACGGTTAGCACTCCTCTGGACAAGGAAGTCCATCTGCCTAAGTGACCAATGTCCCAGTGTTCTTGCCAGCACTTCATGCTATGGGATTTTTACCTCTACTTTTGCATAGGCTTTATCAATCTGATCTCAGCATTTCTTAAAGATCTATTTTCACTGTCTTGCCAGTAAATCAATCAGAATCATTCTTATCGCCACAGGCACTGCAGCTTCTGATACTGTGCAGTAGGAGCACATCCTTTGCTGCCCTGCTGCCATACATATTTTGTATTTGTCTAGTGTCAGCAAAAAACACAATAATCTTGTTCTGTCCTTACACCAACCAGCCACTTACCAGCTTCTGTTAAGTGGTAAATGTGTAAATTCTGTTTCAGTGAAAAAAAAAACATAACATTTTTGTAAAACAGGTGAACAACATCTTTGTTTTTCAAAAGTTGTAGTGAAATTTGCATTTTAGTCGGATGACCAAAAAGCTAGATTTTTTGGCAGGAGGCAGGACTAAATTCAGTAAAACCTAATGAACTATATAATTTTTATACAAGCCTAGTATATAGGTATTTTATAGGTACTCCAAAAATAACTATTAAATAGTTCTATTAATATTAATAGTTCTATTAAAGTGTGGTTGTCATATATACATGCTCAGTCACTAACAGTGGCAAAGCTATTGAGAGGCTTTTGAGACTTAGCCTACCCAAAAAATAAACGAAAAAATGAATACATGAAAAGTTAACGTTTCAGGATTATCGTATTTTATAAGTTCATAACAATTGGTTTACAAAACGCACTCTAAAAGCGCGGTACGAATGGAACGCCGCCAGGCTATGTGAGGCTTTCTGGCAAAGCCTCTCTCCCACCACCATTTATGACGTGTGACGGGCGTTATGTGTGTGTGTGCGGGAGGGGGAGAAAGCTGTTGCGTTGCGGGCCAAGAGGCTAGTCTCCGTCTCGGCCAGTGAGCGTGAACGGGTATATCTTCCGTACTTAGTGCAATTAATTATTCACTCTACCAATTCATTTACGTTTAATTTAATTAATTTATGTTCGTTAGTGTTCGTTTTGTTTTTACTTGTGTGTGTTAGATATTTTTGTGTACAATGGGTGATACTGAGAGAAGATTAACGTCATTATTTAGTGAATTAAACGTGTAACCGTTTTCAAGTTGGAGTTATGAAACAAAGTGTGCCTACAAAGATAGGAGGTTGACACCACATTTAGATATTAAAATAGCAGATAGCAGACAAAATAGAAAGTTTCAGTTCTCTTAGTACAAGAAATATCCTTGGCTTACAGGGTGCTCTGAGAAAAATAAATTATACTGTTATACCTGTATTCTGAGTGGGGGCAAAAAAGAATGGTCATCAGCTTCTTATGGTGTCTGTGTAACAAAAAATGTTGACAGAAAGGCCGAAAAACATCAATGTTCAAGAAGGCATCTTCAGAATGAAGAGACATTTTTATTGTTAGGTCATGAAAGAATTGAACATTCCATTTCTGAAGGCGCTAAGCTTCTAGCCATGAAACACAATGAAATTGTGAAGCAAAATATATTTGTAATTGAGAGACTTATCGATGTTGTATGCTTCTTAGGTAAACAAGAGCTTGCTTTTAGAGGGCATTTTGAAGATGAAAGTTCCAACAGCAAAGGTAATTATCTTGAATTATTGGAACTTCTCTCCAGACAAGAACAGTTTTTACGTGATCATTTGCAGTGCACTTCCAGTTTTAAAGGTACATCAAGTACAATTCAAAATGAGCTGATTGAATCAGTAACTGACATAATTAATGAACGCATTAAAGAAGAATTACATTCCTGTGAGTTTGTTAGTGTGCAAGCAGACGAAACCCTTGATGTTTCTTGTAAAACTCAAATGAGCATCATTCTCAGATTCTGTACGCAAGATGGGCCTAAAGAAAGGTTTATTGGTGTCTATGATGTTTCAAAAGACAAAACAGCTGTAGGGTTATCAGAAGTTATTATCCATGAACTTAATGCTCGGGAAATTACTGACAAAATAGTTAGTCAAACCTATGATGGTGCCTCTGTAATGGCAGGAGATCGAGGAGGCATCCAACAGTTTGTGAAACAGGTCTGTCCACAAGCTACATTTTTACATTGTTATGCTCATAAATTGAATCTCGTGTTACTATATTGTTCAAAATCAATCAAACAAGTTAGACTTTTCGTTTATAATCTTGCAGCTTTCCATACATTTTTCAGTAAATCCTCAAAAAGAACACAGCTGTTAGAAAATAAAGGATTTAGATTACCACAAAGATGTACCACCCGCTGGAATTTCATTTCCTGAACAGTGCATACAATTTATGCAAAATACAATAAGCTGAAAGATGTTTTCCACACAATTACAGATAACATTGAAGAATGGGATGCAGAGTCATTCAACTGTGCTTCTTGCCTGCTAAATATCTTGAACAAAACACAATTCACTTACATGTTTTGCCTTTACAAACAAATTTTTGTATATATAGACCACCTTTTTGCACTCCTTCAAAACAAAGTAACATTAGCCATAAATATGTGTAATACTGAAATCCAGAAGACCATCGGAGTAATAAAGAATATGAGACCAGGAAGTACTGTGCAATCATGTGTTGAAAACTCTAAAAAGATTTGCAACAATTTAAGTATAAGTGAACAAGAATTCGGGTCCTTCAAACTTTTAACCTAAGAAATTTTGGACACACTGACTGTACAAATGGAAACGCGTTTTGGAGATATTGAAAAGATCAGATTTGTCGAATTGGTGGATCAAAATAGCTTTGGGGGATATAAACTAGATCCTGCAATGAAATTAAACAACTTTCTGTCCACGTATCCATTTTTCAACAAAGAACGATTGGAAAATGAATTAAAGAATATTTATGTAGACGAATAAAAACATTTACCCCCTATAGACCTTCTGAAATTCATAACTAGCAATGGTCTTCAAACCATCTATAAAGAAGTGACACGACTTACCAAGTTGGTCTTGACATTTCCTGTTACTACAGCTTCCTCTGAAAGAAGTATGAGCACATTAAAAAGGATAAAAAATTGCCTCCGAAATTCAATGACAGATGAACGATCAAGTTCTCTCAGTACAATCACCATTGAAAAAAGTTTAGTTAAAGAACTTTCTATGGGCCAGAGTTTCAAGAAACGTGTAATTGATATTTTTGCAACAAAGAAGAATCGACGTGTGGACCTATTGTATAAAAAAATATAAGGTAAGGAAGCATATTTATATTTTATCAGCCTACCCAGTACTTACACATTAGCTTCGCCACTGGTCACTAATCTAGGCACCAGAGAGCATTCATGGAAATCCTCAACTTCATAAATGAAGCATGAAAAATTGCAAAACATATTGGTAGATTTGAGTAATAGTTCCCAGTTAGAGAAATTGGAAACAGATGTCTCTGTTTGTACTTTAAATCACATTAACTTGTGCACTTCTCTTATGTTATATGACAAAATAACAGAAAAATGTTCTACAGTTATGACTGATATTCGTTATGTAAAGACTCTCTACATATTTCTTCATGTACATCCATCATTTAATTTTTTTAGGATGTACTGTGTGTTTGGGTAAATTAGGTCATCCATATTAGACTCACTGTTTCAGAAAAGCAAACTGAGCTGAATTACAAATGGAAGTGTACATTAGGGTGGAACGAAAAAATCAAGTTTGGATTTTTAATTTGTAATAGCGCGGAAAAGTTGCCTTTTGGTGTAGATAAGATAAAAAAAAGATATGAAAAATATTGGAGCACGTCTTGAGGTGCCGCAAGGACGATAAATTTTCATAAGTTGCAATTTTCGCTACATTTTAAAGTTTTTTTAAGAAGTTGTCAAACTTTTTTTTTGTTTCAAATACTGTCAAAAAAGCAGTTTTTATATCAAAAAAGACATACAATTTTTTTTTAACTTTTTGGATTATGTCTTGAGGTGCCGCAAGAGCGGTAAAGTTTTATAAAAACACACTTTTTGCAACTTTTTCAAAGAATTTTACGTGTCTCGATTATGCAATAAAAAGTTTCCAATAGGCGTTTTTGAAGAAGAAAGAAGCAAGAAAAAGTAAAGAACTACAGAGAACAGTTAAGTTTAATCAAGAACGGGCAAAAAATACTAGTGTATCAGAAACGGTTACTGACGACAATGACAGCGCTGAAGGGGCAAACCAACCAGGTCCTTCAAATATACAAGAAGAGATAAATCTATCAGGCCCTTCAAAACTGAAAAAAGAGAAAAGATAAGCACTCAAATGCGTATTAAATTGCCATCTGTAACTTCCATTTGTGACCGTACCGGAATATCAGATAGAGCTGCTGCAGCTATAGCTAGTGCTGCTTTACAGGACTTGGGTGTAATCACAGGGGAAGACAAAACCAAAGTAATAGACAGGATGAAAATTAGACGAGCAAGATCAAAAAATCGAAGAGATCTCATTAATGACAGTCTTTATGATCATATAACCGAAAATAGAGGATTGTTTTTTGATGGAAGAGACAAAACAATTGTTCAAGAAAAGAAAGGAATTAAGTTGTACAAAAAAGTTATTTCAGAAGAGCACGTTTCACTAATAGAGGAACCAAACTCAATGCTTTTAGGCCACGTAACACCTAAATCTGGCACTGGAAAAGACATAGCAGACAGTATACTGGAGTTTCTTGAAGACTGAGAACACAACAAACAACTTTTGAACTTTACTGCTATTGGGTGTGATCGAACCGTTGTAAACACTGGACATAATAATGGTGTGATTTCTTTGATAGAAAATGAAATAGGAAGACCTTTACAATGGTTAGTTTGTTTGTTCCATGGAAATGAGCTACCTTTGCGACATCTTTTTTGTCATTTAGATGGTAAAACGAAGGGACCCAATGAGTTTAAAGGCGAAATAGGTCAGCAGCTGGAAAACTATGCTAATCTTCCTGTGGTTACTTTCTTGCCAATTGAAAATAACCTTCCTCTTTTGGAGAACATAAATGATTTAAGTACAGATCAGAAGTATTTATTGGATATGTGTATCGCTGTATCAAGTGGAAATTGCTCACTAGATTTATCTTTAAGAAACCCTGGAAAACTTGCTCACTCCAGGTGGCTTACATTAGCAAACCGTATACTTAGATTGTATGTGGCAACTGAAAACCTTAAGACTCTGGCTGAGTACATTGTGAAAGTGTATGCACCTGTGTGGTTTAACATTAAGTTAAAATCTTCATGTACTTATGATTCCAAACATCTGTTTAAGCTTATCTCATATTCACGCTATCTCTCTGATGATTTCAAGAACGTTCTAGACCCGGTTATTCAAAGAAATGGGTACTTTGCTGCTGCAGAAAATCTCCTTTTGTCCATGCTATGTGATGAGCACAAAAATGTAAGAGAACTTGGTTTACGACGTGTTTTAAAAGCAAGAACAGAAGTAGAGGTGGAGTCAGGAAGTTTAAAGTTCAAAAGATAAACTTTGACGCAAAGGATTACATCGACATGATCTCATGGGCTGAAAATGACGTAACTGAACCCCCCCTTGGTAAAACATGTTTCCATTCACTCTCTCAAAGACTTTATACGGAAGACATCTGAAGCTCAACCAAATAGTAAAGTGGACCCGCTTATCGACTTTCCCCGGCTTCCTTGTCACACGCAAGCAGTGGAAAGAGCTGTGAAACTGGTGACCCAATCGGCTCAAAATGTCTGTGGTTCAATCACAAGAGAAGGATATATAAGAGCAAAAATTGACTCATGTGAGAACATGCCAAAATTTGATACAAAAAAACAGTTTAATGTGTCAATGAAGTAGAAACAAACATTTTGCAGCTGTAACGTTTGTAATTATTAAGGGTTTTTTAAATCATAAAAAATGAACTTTCAATGTCTTTAAAAGTGTATTATATTTTTTTACGTGTGCTCTAATAAAAAAATATATAATTGATTTGACGAGCTTTTATTTCAACCTTATTTACTACTATTTGTAACAACCAAAATGTTCGCAAAAGTTTCAAAATTAGCAAAAATACAAACTTTTTGACATTAAAAAATATTTTTTTATATTATTATATTTTGTAATTAATAATTTTTTCCAATTCTAATGCTTATATATGTATTTACAACTATCTTTTGTAACATTATATGTACGAGAAAACCATAAAAAATAATTTATCAAAGTTTATAATTTTTCAATTTTTTTACAAACTTTAAGCTCTTTGCGGCACCTCAAGATGTTGTAGTATAGCAACCATTTTTTTTCTTCTTTTTGAAACTAAAAGACAACTTTTCCCCACTATTACAAAACTAAAAAAAAAAAAAAAATTAAAAAAAGACCATTTTTGTTCCACACTAGTGTACATATACCTCATTAGCCCACTAAGAATAAGCAGTCCCATTGTTAATTTTTGTTTTTGGCTCAGTTCTACACAAATAAACATTACAGGAATATAGTAGTAAATGTATTATTATTTTAAAGTAAGTATAATTAAGCATTGTCCCACAGATTTATAACATATTTTCATGAATTTAAATTTAGTGTTTATTGTTTGTAGGAATTATTTTTGGCAGTAAAGGAAGAAGTAGCGACAGATGAGACAGAAAATGTATCAGTAGAAACAGAGACTGAGCTGTATATGGAGCAGGTACTGTGTATAAGACTGGTTATTAAACACAATTCCAAGTCTTGTCTAACGTAGAGTAACATAATTTTATGAGAATTACGTTAAATTTATTTTGTGAAGAATGGCTTAAGGATGCAGACAGACAACATGCATTCTCAGAAAACAGTTTTATTACACTTATTCCCAAACTTCAGTGATATATTTTGGACCCATGCAAGCAATGTTTATTTAATTTCTATGGTAATGACTGTTTTAGTGTTTGGGAATTCAGCAGATGTTGGCTATTAGGATGTGGTTAGTACATGGTTTTAGCTAAATGTTCTGACTGCATTTGCAGTATTTCTCATAAATTATCCAGCATAGCACAAACAAAAGTTGGTGTCTGTTGACCTCAACAAAAACTACATAAAATTGTCCTCTTTCAGTAATTCATTTTACTTATCTAAATAGTAAATCTTTCCACAGTTGAATTACATATATATTTTTAAATAGTTCTTTTTGGGGTTAGAAACTGTGATATAATTGTATTATGTATTACAGACTATTATTCTGTTAGTTTTGCTTTCCTGTCTACCTTTATTTAATTCTGTTTAATTGGCAAATGACGTTTTATTTTTACATGAATTGTAATTGTTTGTGACCACTTTGTATTGTTTTGTACTAAACACAGTTTCAGATTCTACTGTAATGTAATGTAATGCAAGGTTCGTCTAAAATATAATGAGGTAATGAGACTGACTGCATAAAATTAATTATTGCCATATTAAACAAAAAAATTAATCCCCCAAGAAGGGAATGTAATTTCACTTTAGATAAATAGTTTAATACCCTTGGCAACTAACACCTTGGGAGACATTTTTCCCATCAATTAAAACTGTGCTGGAGTCTTTTAAATATCAGTGCCTTTAGCTGGTCTCTCACAGTCTTTTGAATATTCCAACAGTTTCAGAATAACAGTCCTGGGGTTTGCCTTTGATTTTTGCAAACAAGAAATAATCACATGGACTATCAGTTGAAATAGCTTATGAGGTTCTCAGCTTTAAGTTGACAGTTTTGCATTTATCTGTCTATTTGGCATATGTCTGATGATAACTTTTGAATGATACACCAGTTTCCATAAACCTAGGCAATTATGTCTATAAAGAACCCTATTGTTTATGAGAGTGATCCCCAAAATGCAGGGAGATAGGAGACAAGAATGTGAGGGGTCCAGATTTTATAAAAAAATTGCCAAAGTCCATGTAGAGCAGTGGTTCTCAACCTTTTTGGGCCTGTGCCCCCCTTTGCGTCCTCGAATTAGGCCACGCACCCTAGACCTAATGAATTGAAGTAAAAAAGTTCTACTGTGCTATTAGGGTTAATAAATCTAACTCAAAGAATGTTTTATAATGCTTTTATTATTACAGATATAAAAAAATAATAATACTTGTTTTGTTGAGAGAACATTTTAATTAATTAAAAGTACTTAATAGGACTACATTACAAAGGATTCTGCCCTCACTGCAGTTAAAATTTCAGGTTACATTATTTGGTTTTATTTCTTAAGAACACAATTAATGACAGGGCTGGCACTGTTTTTCTTTCACAAGTTTTTGAATGTTTGGTTCCAACTGTGATAATGCACACCTCAGATCACTTTCAACATCCAGCCATGCTCGGTATTTTGATTTGACGTAAGCCAGCATAGAAAACCCAGACTCACATAGATATGTTGATGAACCTCAACCTTGCTTTACAACCTTGCAGCTTCCGTAGCATCTTTGGGTACACAGGAAAATAACTTAACAAAAAATCTTCAACAGTCATGTTTGGAAACTCCGCTTTTGCTTGAGAATTACATTTTAGGTCGATTGCCGCTCCTGAAGGGAATCAGGAAGCATGTCCACTTCGATTTTGAACGGATCTTGTCCCAGCTGAAATTGCCAGCTATATGAAGAAAGATCTGGAAAGTAGCATCCAATTTCGGTTTTCAAGGATGCCAAATGTTCTGAAATCAAGTTCTTCAATTCACTTTTCAAATTTAATGGAAGATTTTGTCATCAAGAAGGTCGTTAAGACGTGGGAAGGACGAAAAGTTGGGTTCTGAACTCTGAAGGCGACATTGCAACAAAGATATTTTTTCCAGGAAACCTTTCATTGCATCATAAGTCTTCAAAATGTTTTTCTGTCCTTGCAGTTTCAAATTCAAATGGTTGATCGATTCAAAGAAGTCTAATAAATACGCCAAGTGGTGGATACATTTCTCATCTGTAAATTGCATGTACAGATCTTCATTTGAACTCATCAAAAAGATTTCAACTTCTGATTTCAGATTGAATAGCCTTGTGAGCACAGTACCTTTTGAAAGCCAACGAACTTCAGTGTGGTAAAGAAGAGTTTGTTGGTCACTATTCAATTCGTAACATAAAGCCTCAAAAAGTCTAGTATTCAGAGCACTAGATTTGACAAAGTTTCCTACTTTGATTACTAATTTCAAATCAGTATTATATGTTTCAGGCAGAGTCTTACAAGCCAAAGCTTGTATATTATGATACAATGAGAACCAATGATGTTAGGGTTCTTTTTTTTTGCAAGCACAACAAATCCAGAACGGCATCCTGTCATGGCTTGTGCCCTATCAGTGCATATTCCAAGAACATTCTCCCAAGGAAAATTATTAGCTGTCAAAAAGTTACACAGAGCAGAAAAAACATCCTCAGATTTTGTGGTTGTCTGAAGAGTTTGGGAAAATAATATTTCCTCTACGAAGTGTTTTCCGTCAATATATCTACAGTAAAACAATAACTGAGAGTGCTTTGAAATGTTAGTTGTCTCATCACATTGCGGAGAAAAGAATGGAGATTTCTTTAACTTTTCTATTACTTATTTTTTTAAATCTTGTGCCATTTCATCAATTCTACGTTTTACTGTGTCATTTGAGAGCAGTGTTTTTGCAATTTTATTGCAACTTTCCTCTCCAAGTAAAGTAATGTATGCAGTTAGTAAACATGGTTTTATAAGTGACTCACCAATGGTATGTGGTTTCTTGTCTTTTGCTATAAGCAAAGCGAGCTTGTAAGAAACTTCAACGGCCTTTTCGTTCTCCACTTGAAAACTTCCAGTGGAATCAAGTTTCATTCGTTTAAGCGAGTTTCTCTTTCCATCAAAAACCTCCCTTGGTTTGTCTTTCAAGCCGGGATTAATGGTAGTCAAATGGCATTCTAAACGCCCTGGTCGCATTGCATCATTACTCAGAACATTGTGACAAATAACACACTGAGGTAAATGACAATCGTTCTTCTCAATGTACGTAAAGCTGAACCTTATATAGTCATCACTGTACAGTCTTTTCTTTGGTAATGATTTAGCTATGTTTAGCACTACTACGCATGACAATCACTCGCACAAACGACTGGAACACAATAACAATCATCAATCGTCTGTTTTGTGCACTGTAGCCACCAACCAGTAGTAAAATTACCCTAGCCACGGTAGTGTTTTCCCTAGAAACACTGTTTGTCTGCTTCCAACAGAGATGCAGAAGGATCTAGCGGGCGAACTATTTGGGTATAGACCAGCGTAAATAAGACGTGTGCCTGAATGCAGATAGATCTAGCGGTGACGGAGAGAACTATTTGCAGAAGTTCCTTTTCTAAGGCCGTGCATGAGTGGTTTGTGTTTGTTACAACTTTTTATTGTTTGGATAATTTATGTATATTTTCATTGCTTACCACGCCACCCCTGAAATTCTCCTACGCCCCCAGGGGGGTGCGTCTTCCAGGTTGAGAACCCATGATGTAGAGTATCAAATTAAAGGAAATTTTACCCAAATTTGAATGCATCTTTCATTTTGAAAATTTCCAAATACTGTATTGGTACACTGGCAGCCAAAAAGTCAGTGAGAATTTGATAAAATTTCAATAATTCATATGGCTATATCACATTAACAGGAATTCTAACTAAAATCTGAATTCAGTGTTAATTTTTGGAAATTACAAAATTTTGGGTTGCAAATTCCATGTAGTACAGTATATAAAATTAAAGAGAATTTTAACCAAAATCTGAGTGTTTGCAATATTTAGCGTGCATTGTATGACTGCTCTGCAATTGTTACTTTATGAACAGAAAATAGTATGGTAATTGGGATTTTTGTAATATTTGAAAAAATTAGCTAATATAAAACTTTATCCAATAATAAATGTACTTTGCTTAAAATGATTAGCAAGTTTTGCAGTTGAGGGAGCATACTAGCGTAACAATATTTCGTTCACAGTCTGATGATTTAAATTTAGTTCATAACCAATTATTATTATCATTAAATGGAAATCACATTTTCATCAGTTTGTTCTGTGCCTGGTCATCCTAAACAAGCCTGATCACCACAATTTTATAGGCACTCAAAAGTACTTTGTGCCTCATTAATCCAGAGCCCAGGACATAATTTGCCCTGTTAAAAATATACCTTCTGGTACATAATTTGTCAAATGTTTTTGTTTTAGGGTCTTGAAGTCTGACACAAAATTTGATTGCATAATGCTGTTTGATATTATTTAAAACTATTTTTTGTAGTTTGAGACAGAAAAGATACACAACAACTGTAGCACAATCAAATCTGTCAGGTTAAGAAGTTGGTTAAGAAAATAACCTTGTTACAGGAGTCAGGTTTTGTATCCTTGATTTCATAGTGTTCCCCCTTGTGGAAAAGTTCATTAACATTACATTTTAGCCAAACCTCAAAACGTGTCATGAAAGTAAATCAATATAGAACTTTCACTTGTGAAACTTACTTGTTTTTTCTCTCCGTATGCATTTCGGCATGATGTGCGCCGTCGTCAGCAGTTCGAGACAGACATACATCATGCCGAAACGCGTACGGAGAGAAAAAAACAAGTAAGTTTCACAAGTGAAAGTTCTATATTCTATATTAATTTAGTACTGTGAAAAAAGAAGAAAGAAGATGAACAATAAAAACAACTAGAAAGTAAATCTATTACTTTTACTGTTTTTAGGATTTTTCGTGGTGTTATAAAAAAAAAGAAAGAAAAGAATAAGCAATGTATTTTCCGAGTTGCTGAAGAGTACTTATCATTTAATGAATATTCTTCTGAGATTTGTTTATGATTGAACTGCATAAGATAGCTTGTAACCCCTTAGTCAGTGCTTGGGAGTATTGAATTTCCTGTCTGTCCCATATAACATTTATTGCATTTTGGGCACTCTACTCCATATAGTCTTTATTGTTTTTATTTTAATTATCTGTTAGATGAATTGTGACAATGCGTTTGTTTGTCACATACTGTTCTATGTTATATTTGTTTAGGATGTTTGTTATTTCATTTATATTATAGTTACCGTGTATTGTAGTTCCATGTTTTATTTGAATTCAAAACTATATTAAATTGTGTGCTATTATATTTTTTGTTATTTTTTTCTCTATTGTCTTTATGTTGGAACTTTCTTGTTTACTATTTAGTTTCTTTCTTGGATCTCGTTGTCCACAACGTGTCTGTTTCTCAACTAAATATAATTATATCACTACGACTCGGAACACAGCTTGTGTTCCAAGTCATAGTGAAATAATTATATTTACTATTCAGCCTTTGATTTTCCTTTCCTTATTTCTATCTTGCATGTAAAAATTTTATATTCAGCAATAAGAGTGAATAAAACTTGCATGTGTGTAGGTTGGGTTTCTGCTATTCCTCCTCCCTTGATTTCTTTCCAGCTCAATTCTTGCCCAGTAAAGTCTAAGTAAATCTTTCATCCATCTTATAACAGTCCTTCGTTGTTTGCTGTGTACCTCTTCACTTCAGTTTAGCAAATTTTGGCATTTATTGCTTTGCCAGAATCCCCTGTTACCTCCATAATGAATGTTTTCCTCTCTTTCCTTGCTATTCTTACTTCAACTGACTTGGTAGTTCTCTGTGCAGTCAACAACTTTCACGTGGCTTGTGTCTGAATTGTGAATTTTTTAAACTGTTTTTTATTATTGTAATTTTATTGTAGATTATCATATAATAATGTGTTAGAAATTATACTGAAAATAAGTTTATTTCTTTTTTCTGTTGACAGGATTCAATATCAGTTGTTATAAAAGAAGAAGTGTATATAGAAGAAGCTGTCTATGACCAATGTCTGGAGACAAAGGTATTGTTCAACCATAATTAATGTTGTACAAGGTGGGTTAAAAGTTAGTTTCCCTGGTTACTTATAACAAAATAATTCATAAGAAAAATGGGCAAAATCAGTTTTTATATATTTTTAATTATTTTTTATATATTATATTACATTTTGTAGTATTTTCGGTTACATACTACATAGTTTGTTTAGTGTATCTGCTGTGTTACACATTTTGTCAACATTTTGTTAACATTTAATCTGGCTTTTAGCCCACTTACTGCTGCAGACTAAAGTAGTGTTTATTAATTTTAACTTTGATTAGCAGTCATGAATTTTTTTTCATAACAGCCATCTTCATTTACTAAATAAACATATTTTTAATCAATAGTCTGAAGTGATTTTTTTGAATTTGAAGGAAATACTATGCTTTTGATACTAAGGAAAAACATTTACAAGACACCAAATCATGAGAAGGTGGTGATTATAATTTCTTTCATTGATGCTGCATCCATTCAGGAAAAATTTGCTTGATTTAGCCACTCTCTTACTTGAGGGGCTTAGAGAGGAGGTGCCCCATCTTATTCCAAATGAGGTCATAACACATTCATGCCAAACAAGAACTCCAGATAATTTACATTCCTACTCTGTAAATACACGAGGGTTTTCAACTTACCAATAAAAATTATTTTGATGGTTTACTAGGTCATTCGACTAGAAGTGTGCTTTATCAGACCATATTACTAGCAAGGGAAATGATGATCTCCTCCACAGCAAATAATAATTTCTCATAAAATTCCACACTTCTGTAAAATTATATTCACAAGTGCATGAAGTAACGTGGCAAATAACACTCAGACTTCAATTCTTTTGCAGTCTTTTTTAAACTTGTGTGGGTTTTTTCAGTCTGAAGACTTTCTTGCTTGTATGTCAGTGTTCTTTTCTGATGTCTCCATAGCAAGCAATTAATTTTCAAAAGTGCAACTGGCTAGCTCTAGGTTTACCTGTGTTTGGAATACCTCCAACATTTTCTTTTTTTCAAATTCTATGGTCAGCTTATGCAAGTATTGACAGTTTCGTACTGGAGAATTACGAAATTGTGTGTGGAATTCATTATAAACATCAGTAGTATCCTTGTCATGTTTACATCAACACTGAAGTGGAAAACTGAATTCTTTTGTACATTTAAAACGCTATTATTCTCAATACAGACATAAAATTGAACAAGTAATTAGTATTCATAGCAAATATATTACTACCAACTTATTATTACAAATTTATTGCCAACAGAATTTAAATATGTTACAGAAATATGCATTCAGGGGAACTGGCTTTTACCTACCCTACTACATAACACTTCCTGCTGCAGACTAAAGAATGTTCATTTATTTTAACTATAATTAAGAGCCATGTAATTTTTTTCATACCAGCCATATTCATTATGAACTTGTATGACATGTTTTCTACTTATGCCACTTAGTACATGTACTTATAAATTTATATACAAGTCAAGTAACAAATGAATATATCATAAATACTATTATCACTCAAATAGATTAAATGCTATATTCACTGGGTGCATCAGCTAAATATAGACAAACGTTTTATTTTATTTGTGTATTGAATAAAGACATGAATTTACAGTACATTTTTTAGCTGTATCGCTTAACACATTGAGCCCTAGCCACCTTGGAAGGCAGCCTACTGCTGTGGCCTAGGTGTTTTTACATAAATTTACAACTAATTAAAAAATACAACTTTCACTTACCTCCAATGTATATATACTGCCTGAAAGCTCAAATCGTCTTCTTTTATATGATATGTGTCCAGTAACATGTAAAATGTAATCCACTGTTGCCTTCCAAACCATTTTCAAAAGTCTGAAATTTGTTTTCACACCAATATTTCCATGAATAATTTTTATTAAGATTTTGCTCTGGGTGTGTATATATGCAAAATTTTTGTCTGTATGGTGCTCTGGACATGTTAAGTCATTTGTCATTTTTAATTGGTAAAGTGCACAGAACGGTTTAGTATGCCTATGGCTGTGACACACGGAACAAGCGTTGTTGTGCGTACAAGGTGAACGGATTGTCTTTAGTTAGGAGTCAGCTATAGAAACAAAGAGAGTTCATTCAGTGTGTCTGGTGTGTGCCGGGTTTGGATGTTACCAGCAGGAGTTTAAAATTTTGCGTGGCTGTGTGGCCTCTCTAGCAAGGCTGATTTGACTTCACGGCGCGCAGCGGCTTGACTCGCTGGCCAACGCAGCTGGCGACGCGATAATGCAGGCCATTTAAACCTTACGGTTAATTGCACTCAGCTGATCACGGTTCAACAATTTATAACAAGTTTTGTTAATGCTTATTAATGAACACTGAATACTTTACATATGTATGTATATCTATTTTGTCTATAAAATGAGATAGAAACTGTTATTACAAACATAAGAATTCAATTGTCTGAATATTGATGAAACACTACTAAAAAAGTTGTTTTCGTTAAATAAGCGTTTTATTGCAAGTCCTGTCACAATGGGTTCCAGCACATTTTTGCTTCGTCTAGGCCAAGCGCCTAGTTTTAAAATTTTAATGTAACGGCCGCAGCTGTTTCAAATGATAGCAGAGAGTGGTTGAATCTTGTGTGCTTATTACCGGTGGCAGGACTTGGAAAGCAATTTAAGGATTAAAGTAAAACATTTCTGGGTCTGCAAAGATGGTGTAATACCATATGTATGTATGGGTACAAATTTTGGAGTGGATTGAGTTCAAAAATTTTTTATTAGTGTTTGTGTTTTTTTAATGTCTTTGTGAATTTAAAATGTGGTATTGTGTTGTAAGGTGGGTTATTATTGTTGTGATAGTTAGTGCAAAGTGGGCCGTAATGTTTTAATCACTTCCTTATTCAAAAAAAAATGTTACTACCCAGTTGTAAACCGGAGGTGATGTATATAGTTCTGAAGGGTCACACACACGTGTTTATGTTAGTATGCCCTGATTATTAATTCAAGTTGCCTATGGGCGATATTCGGTCTAGTTCTCAGTTGATGTTTAATTACAGAGTGGGAATCAACTGGTTATGTTCCATTGTAAAGTTTTATTTATGTTTTGACTTTGCCTGAGAAATTTTCCTGCATGCTTTCGTTATGTCGGACCTTGTCCTAGTTGGTCATAACTTGTTCGACCCTGTTGGGTATTAACCTGTATGGTTGAAGCATACCATCTCATCAAATGACCTTCCAGTTCGGACGTGATTATACTGCTTGTTTTAATTTGAGTCTGGAGCAATTGCATCGTAATAGGAGAGTTACCCTGGAATATTTACATGAATTAAATTTGGGGGGGGGGAGAATGCGGTTATGTTTGGGCCAGGCACCCTTGTCATTGATTTGAAGTATTGGATTTAGAGATGATCTTTCATTTTATAAAATTCTTGGAATTTTGCGCAATTTCTGAACGGATGATTAATGCTTTATACTTGTTTGTTGGGTGTTATAGTTTGTAATTATTCTGGTGTTGTGTTATATTGTGTTTCGTTATCAGTGTTTTCTTACCAGTAATATTTTCGGTATCCGTGTTATGTTTTCTTGTTCGGAATTAGGGGAGCTTGCTCTGCTTTTCAGCTTACCCTTTCTCTTGCTTCGTTAGGGGACCCTGAGGCCACTTGAAGCTAATCAAGTTTTTCCTTCTTTTGTTGTGATGTGGTGTTGAATTGTTGTTCGTGTTTTTTTTTTTTTTTGCAATTATGGAAATTTGAAGGCTAACTATTTGTAGTTTGTAGTACAAATGCATTTTTTTTTTGTAAATTAGTATGTGCCTAATGTCTGCACAGTTGAACAGTAGCATTTTGAGATGTTGGAATTTGTACTTTCAGATGTTAACACCAATTAAAACTTTCAACCAGATCTGTATTTTACTTATGGGTACAAAATCTTGTTATGTTAAAATTATGTTAACATGGTTTTGAGTTAAATAGTTACAAACAGAAAACATGTCTTCTGTTGTTTCATGTAGTTTCTTTGAGGCAAAACATGACTAGAAGAAGTAACTTTTGTTACTATATCTGCTGTTGCCAATGTAATGAATGATGCAAGAACAAGATAAAAAAAAAAGGGGGTTAAGAAAATTGTATGCCAAATTTCATTTTAATACGGATAAATACTGAAGGTAATTGTTAAATGTGTATATTAATACATTGTACTTATTTTTATTCTATGTCAACAATTATTTATGGAATGGGTGAAACATCAAATTTAGAATTCTTATGGAATTCAAAATAATACATCTAGTCTGTGACACGATTAAATTTATCAGTTACAGAAGTCGTTATAAAAACTTCTTAGGAAAAGCACAATAATTCTGGTACTGTCAGTGATAGTAATAACATCCAAGATCCAATTGGCAAAATGGCATGTCAAAATTCATCTGTCGAACATTTGAGAGAGCCAAACCCAGTCATACCATGTTGAAATATGTTGATTCTCTTGAAAGCTTTTGGAAAGTATATTTTATCGTTTCTATATTTATATGTGTACTTATTATTTTTGCATAAAAATGGAAACTTGTGTGGATTTATAAGTTTTAGATAGTTCTTTGTGAATAGTTAGTTCATTACACAATGTTTTTTGACTCAGAATCTTGTATGCAGCGGTTAAAAGAACACATTGATGATATTGTATGCGCAGGTAGTTACTGTATTAACTGAAATATTTTTTGGTTACTGTGTAATGATTGATCTGTGTATGTGTGGTTATTTCAAGTGAGGTTTTCCATGTAGAATTGAGTTATTGTTTTGTCCGGTCCATGCCGCATTCTCTGGTGGGTGTCTCCCATCATGGTGGCGTTGGGCGATTCCGACTGTACTGTAGAGAGGTTATCCCCCCACTCACGTATTAAGGTTAACTAGTAGATAAGGCGGATTTAGAGTTTGGTGTTCGCATCCCCTTGGTCCGATCTTCCACTGCTTAGTTTATCGGGGCCGGCCTCCCTAGTAGGGGAGTTGACCACTCATATGTCAAGGTGAAAGTTGCCTTGTTGTATTAGTATATGAGTGGTGTGTTCAGGATGTGGATATTAATTGAGAAGGTGATCACTCACATATCAAGGTTTGTAAAACCTTGTTGGCCTTTGGGCATAAGTATGTGAGTGGTATTAGGTTGTGTCACCAGTGAGGGTGATGTTGGGGCAGCCCCGTGATGTAGTGTGGTGTAAGAGTCGTAAGGGGTTTAACTGTTATTGGGTTCTTGGGGTCTTTGTTTGGGATTTTGTGGAGGCCTTAGGAGGACAGAGCTTCAGAGAAGGTGTACCCGATTCTAGCCTTTCTTCTTTTCTTCTTCTGTCTCTTGTCGCTGTATGCTGACCCTGATCAAGTCAGCATGCAGTACCGCACACCCACACACATCCACACTCTGCTACACATGCACACACACACACTCCAATTCTTCCTTCTTCTCGCTTTGTTTTTCCTCTGAGCCTCTGTCTTCCTAAGAGCGATATGTTTCTGTGATTTCCCAAGGGAGCCAAGAGGACTGTGGTAGTCCTGAGGAAGTAGCCAGGAGCCTGTGGTTGAGGTGAATTTTTGGGGCAACCAGGTTGCCCTTTTGGGGTGAGGGTGTGCCGGGATTTGGATGTTCCTGGCAGGAGTTTAAAATGTGGATGTTCTCGGCATGAGTTTAAAATTTCGCGCCAGCTGTGTGGCCTCGCTAGCAAGGCTGATTTGATTACATGGCGTGCAGCGGCTTGGCTCGCTGGCCAACGCTGCCAGTGACGTGATAATGTAGGCTGTTTAAACCTTGTGGTTAACTGCACTCAGCTGATCGAGGTTCGACAATTTATAAGAAGTTTTTCCGTAGCGTCCTGGGTTCATGGAACGCGTGACTAGGTCTCATTGTTCTTCTATCTGTTGATGTGGTGTATTGGTCTGACGGCTTGGAAACTACCTTCTAGAACTATCATGTGCGAGTAAAAAGTAAAGTGTCTCAGGTGAGGTTATTACACAGAGTTTTATTAGAGTGTTCAATGTTAAATTATTCTGAATATGTGTTATGTTGTGTGTGTGTAATCTAAACGTATAAAGCCGTCTTATTGGTAAGAGTCTAATATAGATTAAATTTATACGGTACTTCCGGGCTGCCAGCACGTGGCTGACTTTGCACTCAACTGACTTGAGAAAGTTTAAAAATAAATGTGAGTTAAAAGTAATGTTAATGTTAATGTGTGTAAAAGTTAAAAGAGAAAAAGGGGTGATATTATGTAACGAATTAAAATTATATCAAACTGTTTCTGTATTGCATTGGGTATACTGTGTATATGAGCATATATGTTCAATACGAAGTTTATTTTATTGTTGTGAAAATATATGAATTAATGGAACAAATGCATGAATAATATATGTGAATATATCGTACAAACGGTGAAATTAAATTTAACTTACAATGTGTAATTTTATTGTAATAAGATGACTAAGAGACCCATAAGCCTTATGCACTAAGCAATCCGAATTATATTCAGACAATGTTTAAGCATTACTAATAACAGAGAAGTAGAGTGCCTAAAATTAGGACAGTGTGAGTGTGGTGTTGGTGTTCCGAGGCAAAAGGAGTTGGTTTGACTGTATTTTCCGACAGCTGTATACAAATAAACGATGTTGCAGGGTCCCCGCCCCAGTCAGGAGAAAGAGGTCCGTAGATGGTGACCACAACACTTACGCTAACAGGCTCCCCAACGCCATCGGGCCCAGGAATACCCAGGAATGCTCAACCAATATCACGAGAGACAATTTCATGAGAAGAAATGAGCGCGAACTCTGCTACTGACCAGGACCATGCCAACATCCATTATCACAGGACTCAGTAATTTTCCAAATGCAGGTGGGAGAATTGCAGTTTCTAAATCTCACACAACAACACTATACTGGTTTCAAAGAAAAAGAAACATATATATTGCAACGTGACAAGCTGTCCCACTATATGTAAATGTGGAGCATAATTATTATCAGCTGTTATGGGTCTCCAGAACGATAGAAGAATGCTTGGAAGTAAAATAATATTATTAAAAATTAAAATTAATAGGATAAATTAGTAATAAGACAATGTAAAAACTATGAAGATATAATTTAATATGTGAATGAAGTGTTGTGTAGTGTGGGTAGCAAATAGAAGGTTATGGAAGTTTATTCATATGTAATAAAGCATTGTTCTAGAAAATTCAAGAATAAGGAAGTCAGTGAACACGTGGCCGGTCCAGAATATCATAGAATATATGGAATATACGCCTATGCGCATATTGGCGGTGACGTCATTCTGCAGCGCCGCAGCATACATTGAGCAGTATTATAAAAGCAGTAGCCAGTCTTCATCTATCTCTTCTCGGAGAGTCTTTATACAGCACTCAGCGAAAGCAGTCGCAGTGGGCTTTGTCCAGTCAACATCAATTCCAGGCAGTCCTTGGGCCTGTGGAGTCGTGATAGCAGCGAGTGTCGGCAGGGAACAAATATGGAGTACGAGATTGTCGGCTACCGTTCCTGAGCTTCATTTTGCTGATTGTGGCGGCTGGAAATGGACACCTAGAGCAAAGCAGTTCCTGGAGGCGGTTGCTGGAACGTGGAACCAAGACGACGGATCGCTGGAGGCCAGATCGAGATCGTCGACCGGGAGGACAATGAAGACAACAGAACAGGGAACCCAAATTTAAATAAATTTTTTATCCAAGTATAAAGCTTTAAAGTGAAAAAGAAAGAACTTTTGAACCTATAAAAAATTGTACTTCATTGTGTCAAGTAAAAGAACATTTATTTTAAATATAATTTTGTTTAAAGGAGACTTTGAACAGTTAAATTTTATAGCACTATTTAAATAAAGTGAACATTTATTTAGAATATATTTTCAAAGAAGATTTTGAACTTCAATAAATCAATGCTGTTTAAAATAACGAAAGAACATTTTGATATAATTGTGTGTAAAAGAAAAGGACAATGAATGTATGTATTTTCACTAATTGAGCATTTTTTCTGCGTCTGGGTTATAACCTGTTACCTTGCAGAAAATGGCGCTTGCAACTTTGGGGCACTGAATTGTAAGCCCAATAAAATAAAAGTAGACCAGAAAATAGCCTGCAACTTTGAGGGCAGTGAAATTAGCCCAATAAAGTAAAATAAAATTAAATCGCAAAATTAGTGAACGATACAATTATTGGAAGTTATATGTTAGAATAGGAACTACATTTTTTATGTGTATTAATTTAGGACAAGTAATAACATTTTAGTTAATTTTTGTGTGTGTAGTTAGGACAATTGTTATCATTTTAGTTAATTTATGTGTTAGTGTAGGACAGTGAATATCAGTATTAATTAATTTATTCGAACTGCGAGTGCTAAATAAAAATAATTATTATACACGGACTAAATAAGAACTGTAATAACTAAATTTATTAGTAAAAGAAAAAAATGGCAGAACTAGCTGAAGTTGTACATATGTTACAAGAATTTAAAGCTGAGCTTAAAGACAAGTGGCAAGAAAATCATAATGAACTTATAGCGGAAATGCAAAAACGCGATGCCGAACTTAAAGCTGACATACATAAACGTGATGTTGAAATGCGAAAAGATCGTAATGAATTTATAGATATAGTAAGAAAAAATCATAATGAATTTAACGCTGAAATGAAAAAAAGGTACCAATGAATTTATAAATGACATACAAACTAATATACCGCTACTAAACCAACAAAAGGCGGAATTAGAACAAATAGAGAATAATAATAAGTACTCACCTACAGTATTAGAAGCTGTGGATACTGAAACAGAAGCACTAATCCATAAACATCACTATAGCACTAGAACGGATTTGAATAAAAACAATAAGACCACTATAAGTCGTAGCACTAAATGTAGTAATAACGTAGTTGAGTGTGAGGATGCTTGTTACAAAAGTAGTGGTATCTATCCATGTGATTTGTGGGAAGCATTATTAGAAAGTGACAAGGATCGCTTGGAAAATTTTGAACGTAATACTACATGTCCTACACTCGATGCATATACAAAGAACGTTAGAGCACACATTTTAATTGACACAGAATCAGAAATATTAGCTGTTAGTGAAACCTTGATTAAAAGAAATAATAATTACTTTAAAAACACTGCAATATTACCCACAAATAAATTACAGATCCAGACAGTGGATAAAAATAAAACTGTGGCCACTGGACAAGTATATATTACATTTAAAGACGATGAACTGGAAGTGAATAGTCCGGTAATAATAATAAAGAAACTAATGTGTAGTGTTGTACTTGGAATCGATATTTTAATGAAATGTAAGGCTCAGATCGAGTTCGATAACAGTCCCAGGCATGGGGTTATAAGTGGTCATAAAAATCAGCTGTACCAGAAAGATAACAATGTAAATAACGGCAAGCAACCTACACACTCTGATTGAGATACGGCGGCTTAGCATATCGATTAAACTTGACCATACAAAGGATACTAATATTTGTTTAAATGCACAACAAACAAAGTTATTAGAAAATGTCATAGCGCATCATTGCAAAAATATTAACATCGTGAACTACCAAATCCATAAAAGAAAAACTGATTAAAAGAAAATCCTGAGTATAAAACTGAGTATGACCCTGAGTAAAATAATGAATATAATAATAATAATAATAATAATAAGAATAATTACGATGGAATGCATCTACAGATACACAACTCGCTCATAGAAAACCACAATGTAGAGTGGATGGACAGTATATTGGCTGAATGATAATATGAAAACCAATAGACATAGTTGCCACATTGCATAGTATTAATAAAGATATGAAATGAAGAAATAATTATGTTTTAGTTTGTGAAAATTTCTTGTTATGTTTTGGGTTATATTATTTGTTTAGAATGTTGAATTAGAAGAATGTTTTAAGTTTGAACAAAAGAAAAAAAATTAATTTTCGAAAATTAATATGCCTGGAGGCATATGCAACGTGACAAGCTGTCCTACTATATGTAAATGTGGAGCATAATTATTATCAGCTGTTATGTTATGGGTGTCCAGAACGATAGAAGAATGCTTGGAAGTAAAATAATATTATTAAAAATTAAAATTAATAGGATAAATTAGTAATAAGACAATGTAAAAACTATGAAGATATAATTTAATATGTACCTAAGTGAAGTGTTGTGTAATGTGGGTAGCAAATAGAAGGTTATGGAAGTTTATTCATATGTAATAAAGCATTGTTCTAGAAAATTCAAGAATAAGGAAGTCAGTGAACACGTGGCCGGTCCAGAATATCATAGAATATATGGAATATACGCCTACGCGCATATCGGCGGTGACATCATTCTGCAGTGCCGCGGCATACATTGAGCAGTATTATAAAAGCAGTAGCCAGTCTTCATCTATCTCTTCTCGGAGAGTCTTCATACAGCACTCAGCGAAAGCAGTCGCGGTGGGCTTTGTCCAGTCAACATCAATTCCAGGTAGTCATTGGGCCTGTGGAGTCGTGATAGCAGCGAGTGTCGGCAGGGAACAAATACGGAGTACGAGATTGTCGGCTACCATTCCTGAGCTTCATTTTGCTGATTGTGGCGGCTGGAAACGGACACCTAGAGCAAGGCAGTTCCTGGAGGAGGTTGCTGGAACGTGGAACCAAGACAACGGATCACTGGAGGCCGGATCGAGATCGTCGACCGGGAGGATAATGAAGACAACAGAACAGGGAAGCCAAATTTAAATAAATTTGTTATCCAAGTATAAAGCTTTAAAGTGAAAAAGAAAGAACTTTTGAACCTATAAAAAAATTGTATTTCATTGTGTAAAGTAAAAGAACATTTATTTTAAATATAATTTTGTTTAAAGGAGACTTTGAACAGTTAAAATTTACAGCACTATTTAAATAAAGAGAACATATATTTAAAATATATTTTCAAAGAAGATTTTGAACTTCAATAAATCAATGCTGTTTAAAATAATGAAAGAACATTTTGATATAATTGTGTGTAAAAGAAAAAGGACAATAAATGTATGTATTTTCACTAATAGAGCATTCTTTTCTGCAAGTCTGGTCTGGGCTATAACCTGTTACCTTGCAATATATATATATATATATATATATATATATATATATATATATATATATAGACAGTTTTCTAAATATTGATAGTGATCAACATTTTGTTAAAACATGTCCTATGGATGCCTTTTTGCAATTGTATTAGTAACTGTGTTAAAAGGGCATCCATTTATCATAGTATTTGATTGGTTCTCATCGTTGATAGTATTGGTAATGGTTATTAATGAACACTGAATACTTTACATGTGTATGTATATCTATTTTGTCTATAAAATGAGAGATAGAAACTGTTGTTACAAACATAAGAATTCAATTGTCTGAATAATGATGAAACACTAATAAAATAATTGTTATCGTTAAATAAGCGTTTTATTGCAAGTCCTGTCACAATGGGCTCCAGCACATTTTTGCTTCGTCTAGGCCAAGCGCCTAGTTTTAAAATTTTAATGTAATGGCCGTAGCCGTTTCAGGTGTCATTTAGAAGTTGAGATAATACACAGACAAGTGTGCTTGATGTTTTGTAATTGATGTTATTAAGTGATAGGCCTACGTATATTTGTTGTGGCGGTGACTTTCTTTTTTGTTATATCTGCTGAAACCCCCCTTTATATTTTCTAAGTTTTTTTTTGTAATTTTTTTTTTGAATTTTTTTTTTTATTTTATATAATTTTTTTTTTTGTAAAGGGGAGAGACATCATATTTAGAACTAGGTGGTGAACCTAGAGGAAGCGAAAGTGTGCAAGGCCCAATTACAATTACAGACATGTCCCCCCAGGTGAATGACAGGACTTGCAAATGAAAAAATCTTTAACCAACAAGCGTATGCTTTATTAAACCTGCAAGATGTTACATAAAATGACAAGTTCTTGATTGTGTGAGCACACCATTAAGGGCACAATTATATATATATATATATATATATATATATATATATATATGTATATCAATTAATATTCATAATGTCACAAAGTAAGTGAATTTGATATTAACATAATTGCAAAATTTCTGCCTGATTATGTATGAGTCAAAGGTAGCAATAATCTCATTCATAAAAGCAATACTAATCCATAAGTGTTGTATAGTTTCAAATAGGCTAGCCTTTTTTGTCTTAGTAAGCACATTTATGGTTTTTCTCTTTTTTTAAATTCATTACATATTCCCCCAGCAAAATATAGTAAAATTACACACACAAACACATACACAACATGAATGACACAACACCCCTCATATCAGTACTAAATTCCTCATAAACCCAATCCAACTACCGTAAATGAATGCACCATAATATGTATATATATGTACAAATATAAATGACAGGTTAATCTGAATATCTCAGCTCCTAAGCATAGACTTGCCTTGGTAATTAACACCAGAGAATGTAAGTGACCGCCCCAAGACTCAACCTACTAAACGACCCTGACTTTAATCATTAAAGCGCTAGGTATATGTGAGAAAGAAAATAGTTTCTCATCTAAAGCATCAGACGGCCTACGTTACGTGATTAAAACTCAGCCATGACCAGATGACATGATAGCACAAGATAATTAACTCCCTAATGGTCTTAATTAGATGAAAAGTTAGATCTTACAGCAAACTGCGGATATGTGTGTATGTGTGTAATTTCTTACACATTATAAACAGTTATAAGATATTTCATTAGGTCTACTGCTGTAATGTTCACACATGCAATAACATAATTGAACATGAGAGCTTGTGCTAGAGTATTACGGTCAAAACTTCACGAGCGAGCTTCTGGCGGCTTCTGTGCATTCACCATGTTGTGAAGAGAGAAATAGATAATTAGAATGTTCCCACCTGGATTGTCCGGTGTACCAGTCAATAGTGGCGCTGATCAGTAATGTAACGGTCGTATCACAAGTCCTGGGGGCAGCATAGCGTTGGAAGAGTGTCCGAACAGTTGTTCTCGACTGACGGCAATCGTGGCTAGAAGATCGTCTCTGCCAGTAGGGTGGACAGACGTTCATCACACCCGACACCCATCTCGCCTTTGTTCGAGCACCTGGAGCTATACTTTATCTAGCCAACCATAGCGATAGCCGAGGAAGTCCAGAACAGAAGGTTACCGCCAGTCGAGAGCAGATGACCAGGTTGGAGGATAGAACAGAAATGAGACCGATTCAATGTGTCGGTCAACCCAAGTAAACTCTGAATGCAGGAATGTACAGAAACAGCTGGACGCGCCAACCGAATTGCGTAGTTGCACTACATCTGTGTGTATAAACGGACGACAACAACAACCGTATGGCAGTGCATGACGTCACCGCCGCTCGTTTTAAAATACTTATAATACGCTGCCGAACCCAGTACGGCACACCCTCACCCCAAAAGGGCAACATGGTTGACCCAAAACAAACCAGTTCTCAAGCACGACGGCTGCGGGAAACCTGGAAAATCTCAGATTCTAAATCGCTCTTGGTGAATTCAGTAGCACAAGAAAACGAAAAAGCAGAAGGAAGAGGTGTGAGTCAGTGAATGTGTGTCTGAAAGAGAAGGTGTAAGTGTGAGTCCTGCATGCTCGCCGGGCCCTGGTCCGCATGCAGATAGAAGAGACAGGAAAGAACAGGAGAAAGAGAAGAATCGCTGGCGCCAGCTCTGAGTACTGACCACCAAGGCCTCCCAAATCTAATGACTGAGATCCAGGAACCCAAATAGTATTCCCCCCTTTTATGGGACAAAACTGTCATCACTAACTCATGCCCTATGGCAAAACTTTAGCTTCGAAATATGAGTGGTTACTCTTTCAACATCCCCTCCGGGATCACCCAATTTCACTGTAACGGGCGACACAAACCAAAGAATGCGGTATGGTCCCGACCAACGATAACATAATTTAGCGGCCCTCCTATCTATGGCCGAGCTGATCGGATGGCTCTGGCAGTAGACCAAGTCGCCAATCTTAAATGGGTTCGGAGTTCGCCCCTGATTGTAGCGACTACGGACGCGTTCGTGCGCACGAAGCAAATTCCTCCGGACCTCCCGCCATCTGTCCACAGTCGTGACCTTCGGATCGTTAGGTAGAAGATCCTCAATGTGCCACAAATTGTCCAACGGCAAACTTGGCGAGAAACCAAACATGACTTCAAAGGGTACAGCCTTGTGACTCTCGTGTAGGGCCGTGTTAAATGCCAATTGCAACCACTTCAAATTTAGGTCCCAACAATCCTGTTGTTCAGCATGGTAGGCGATGAGAGCTGAACGGAGATGCCGGTTAAATCTCTCCGCGTGGGACGGTTGAGGGTAGTACGGGGAAGTGGTCACATGTTTGATGCCGTTAGCGAAACACATTCGCCGGAAATCTTTCGAAATGAACTGTGGTCCATTGTCAGAGACAATGGTGGACGGAAAACCGAAATGCTGAAAGACATGGGACTGTAGCATAAAGATAGTTGAGCGAGTGTTTGCCTGTCGTAAGGGCAGTAGCCAGACAAACTTGGAAAAAGCATCCACACAAACAAGTAGGTAAGCATTACCCGACTTGCTACGAGGGAACGGTCCCACGTAGTCTATGAATAACTTCTCCATTGGTTTGCTCGCCACATCAGATGACAATAGACCCAATTTAGAGTTTTGAGCAGGCTTACTCAAGCCACAGAGATGACATGCTTTCACACGAGCCGCGATGTCCCTGTCCATGCCCTTCCAGATGAAATGCCTCCTAATACTGGAAATGGTCTTCGAAATTCCCTTATGGCCACCTATTGGGGAATCATGATAGTAGCTGAAGACCATTGGCACGAGTTTGCTAGGCAGCACAACCTTCGGGGCACGTCCTTTTCGTTCTCGGCAGCACAGGACGCCCTTGGACAGAAAATATGGAACCTGCACGTTACCCTCTTTTAGGTGTTGGATGATAGGACCCAACTCTTCATCATTTAACTGATGGGGTAACACATCAGTAAACGCCAAAGGAAAATCCAGCAGAACAGAACAGGGTTGCTCAGAATTGGCTTCGCTGGGTTGTGAGAACATACGTGACAAGGCGTCTGCAACAACATTTTGTGTTCCCCGGATGTGTTGCACTTTGAATTTAAAGGATGAGATCTTGACCACCCAACGCCCTATTTTACCCAGCTGCCGGGGATGAGCGAGAAGCCAGGAAAGAGCCTGATTATCGGTCTCCAGGAGGAACTCAGCGTGTTCCAAGAAACGCCTGAACTTATCTAGAGCGTACACTACAGCAAGACACTCTAGTTCATACACTGAAGACTTCCTTTCTTGTTGGGTCAAGGTCCGGGATATAAATGCCACCGGCTGCCTAGCACCATCAACTTCCTGGGACAGAACCGCCCCGAGCGCAACAGAACTCGCGTCCGTTTGCAAAATAAATTTTTTTGAAAAGTCAGGCATCCTCAACACAGGGGGAGAGACGATCGCCTCCTTGAGGGTATCAAAGGCCCGCTGTTGCCTTTCTCCCCATACAAATTTGGTACCCTTCTTTCTGAGTTCGTTTAAAGGTACAGCAATCTCCGCGGCATTAGGGATAAATCTACGATAAAAATTGACCATGCCAACAAATCTGGCAACACCTTTCGCATCCCTAGGGGGAGGAAAATCTCGGATGCCTTGTGTCCTCTCCAGGTCGACCGTCACACCCCCATATGAGACGAGATGCCCCAAAAACGAAATACTCTTTTGTGCAAATTTGACCTTGTCAGGATTGATAGTGAGGCCAGCACTCCTCAATCGGCACATCACCTCTCTCAGGTGACACAGATGCTCCTCGAACGTTTTGCTATAGACTAAGAGGTCATCAAGATAATTGAAGATGAATTTAAATTTCACATCATGGAATACAGTGTCAAGTAGTCGCGTGAGGGTTTGAGCCCCCACAGCCAGACCCATGGGTACTCTAGTATACTGATAAAGATTCCATGGCACACAGAAAGCCGTATAAGGGCGGCTTTCCTTAGACAGAGGAATCTGATGATAAGCGGCATTAAGGTCAAAGATGGTGAAGTACCTGGCCCCACTAAACCAATCGAAAGCAGAATGTAAATCGGGAAGAGGAACTGAATCCACCTCAATGTTAGCATTTAGCTTGCGGTAGTCTATGACCATGTGCTGTTTACCCCCAGGCTTGGGCACCAGAAATGCTGGACTTGCATAACTAGAATTGGAAGGTTCAATGACCCCTTGTTTAAGCAACTCTTGAACCTTCTCTCTAAGAACATCCATCTTTGGAGGAGCGAATTTGTATGGGTGTGAACGTACTACAGAGGAGTCCGTTAAACGGATCTTATACTCCAAAAGATGTGTGAGCCCCAGGTTGGGAGTTAATACAGTGGGGAACTGCTCACACAAACGATCTAAGGCACGCTGCTGGGACGGAGTGAGATGGTCTCTTTCTGAATCGGGACACACAACCTCTTGGATACCTCCCTTAGCTCCCTGGTACCCAAGGAAAGGAATGACAACCTCCCGATTGAATTTAAAATAACAGTGGTGCCCTTGTATGTCTAAAACGAGACCACTCTTGGAGATGAAATCGGCACCCACAATGCAGTCGACTCCCAGAGCCGGAGAAACCAAAAATCGCCACACCCATGAAAAACACTCGATTTTAATCTTTAGGGAAACCACCCGGGAGATGGGCAGAATTTCCCGCGATGCAGTCCAGCATACCACGGAAGACCGATCCGACCCTATTAGTAAGCCCTGTTGTTCAAGGTCCTCACATACTCTAGATGAAATAATGGATCGGGGCTGATCCAGAGTCAACCAAGGCTCTGAGCTGACCCTTTTTCAACTCGATCGACAGGAAGGGGCATACTGAACTGTAGTTGGGGACAGTTCGCAGGACCTTGGAGCCAGATGATCCGGGATTTACTACCCGCGTGGGGTTAAGTGAAACTGGAACAGAACGGGCTAACGGGGAAGACCACTCCCGACTTATCTTCCCCGAGAGCTTACGTTTTTTGAAAAATTACCTTTTCGGGAAGTCCCCTGACGCTGTCTAGCATTAGAACAATAGCGCGCAACGTGACCAGATCTCTGACACCTGGAACAAAATAATTCTCGCACCTCACAGCTCTGAACCGGCGCAGACCGAGGACCCCAAGACCCGGGCTGCCTAACTCGTCACTCTAAAATAGGGCGATCCGAACACCTCCCAGCCTCGTGGGCTCTAATATCGTCATTACCTCGTATAGTTGTTGACTCGGCGCACAGCCGGTCCAAATCAATAAAGCTTTGGGGACGGACAGCAAATGTCAAACGTGACCGTTCCTCCGGCGTCACACCCTCCAAAATAGTGTGAATAACATCAGATTCAGACAACCCCAGCCTCAGGATCCGGGCCGCGTCTTTAACACTCGAAATGAAATGAGCAAGGGACTCTCCACTTGCTTGAACTCTATAAAAATGTTTATGTCTTAACCGGTCGTGTAACCTTCCCGGTACGAAAGCGTCTAGGACTTCCCGATGGAAATGGTCAATGCCACCACCATCCCTAAGGGTGCTTGTCACACGCTCAGCCATAGATCCCCGACAGTACGGGTAAATGAGCTCCAGCAAAGTCCGCTCCGACAGCCCAGGGAAATCAGCCAACTAAAAAAATATGCGCAAGAATTTCAAAAGCGCCTCAGGATCCAGACCATCGACAACTGGGAGACGCTGGATGACATCCGACAGTGGGTTAGGGAGCTTGTGATAGCTCGCGGCAGCCATATCTGAAAAGGCAGGAAGATGCGCAGGGGGTTCCACCCTGGCTGCCGTCTCAACAGAAGACGAAGAAGAACCGGAATTCACATCTACGTGGCGACGCTGGCCGAGAGAAAACTCCCGCAATGCCATCGCCACTTGCTCCCTAAGAGTGACAACATTTTTCTCTAATTCCGAGGTGGTAGCTTGTGATTCGGCGTTCTGTAAACGACATAGAACATGTTGTAAACGTTGGCGTACCCTCTGCCTAGCCGTAGAGGCGGGTGCAGCCGACTGCAGGCCTTCGGCCAAATCTCGCAGCTCAGAAAATTTTTCCATACACAGCTCCACCTCGGCTGTGACATCCGTGAGTAATACTCTCCCACTCGGCGCCTCACCGGAGGCAAGAGCCTCACGGAGTTGCTTCCTTAATGAAACAACAGTCTCCTGCGGCTTCCGTCCCCGGAACCGGACCTCCCACTCGAGCTCATCTTTCACAAGCAAGTCCACATTCACAGAAATGGACATGACCGCACAATCCACACACACACCACGTAAAAGCAATAATTAAAGAGAACGACAGGAAGAACTTGATCATACAAGTGGCTCCAGAATGCTCTAGCGATACGACGAGATGGGTGTCATAAAAGCAGAGAAACAGCCATGTAAAATGCCCAGAAGAGAACACGGCACAAACAACCAAACTAACTCACTACATACAATCCACAAAGTACACATAAAATTCGATGTAATCGAAAATATAAACTATCACATCCATGCCCTTGGTCAGACCATGACCGCATTCAAAATAGCCGATACTGCAATGCAACGCCCTCAATAAACAATTACCAATAACGGGGTGCAATAAAACACGTTGTCTAATCCAGGAGACAAATCACAATCAAAATCAACAAGTACTGACGGCCCTCATCACGTCCAGAATCTGTTTAAGCTCCAGGGTATGTGCAAGTGAAATCAATCAGCACACATTCATAAAAAAAAATCAATCACATTCTTATAACCCCTTTTCAAAATTCATCTCACACTCAACATCACAAAATAATCACTTAAACACTAACACATATTAAATTATTTTAAACTTCATCAACCCCTTATTCATTTTATAAAATGTGCTATTTTTCTGGTTATTCTTTCTATTAATTCGTTACGCTACCATTAAGTTTTCTTGCAACACTTGGATTCCAATTAAAAATAATTTGAGATAACTTGCAAGTCCTAACACCAGCTGACATGTCTGTAGCCACACCAGGTTTCATTTAAGGAAATAAATGTAAGTCCCCAGATTCTAAAATTTCTCAAGTTCAAAAGGAAAAAAAAAATAAGGCAGAAATAACACCTACTACCTACCTAGAATCATAACCACGCTCTGATCTAACATTTGAAACCCCCCTTTATATTTTCTAAGTTTTTTTTTTTAATTTTTTTTTTTATTTTATTTTATTTTTTTTTTTGTAAAGGGGAGAGACATCATATTTAGAACTAGGTGGTGAACCTAGAGGAAGCGAAAGTGTGCAAGGCCCAATTACAATTACAGACATGTCCCCCCAGGTGAATGACAGGACTTGCAAATGAAAAAATCTTTAACCAACAAGCGTATGCTTTATTAAACCTGCAAGATGTTACATAAAATGACAAGTTCTTGATTGTGTGAGCACACCATTAAGGGCAGAATTATATATATATATATATATATGTATATCAATTAATATTCATAATGTCACAAAGTAAGTGAATTTGATATTAACATAATTGCAAAATTTCTGCCTGATTATGTATGAGTCAAAGGTAGCAATAATCTCATTCATAAAAGCAATACTAATCCATAAGTGTTGTATAGTTTCAAATAGGCTAGCCTTTTTTGTCTTAGTAAGCACATTTATGGTTTTTCTCTTTTTTTAAATTCATTACATATTCCCCCAGCAAAATATAGTAAAATTACACACACAAACACATACACAACATGAATGACACAACACCCCTCATATCAGTACTAAATTCCTCATAAACCCAATCCAACTACCGTAAATGAATGCACCATAATATGTATATATATGTACAAATATAAATGACAGGTTAATCTGAATATCTCAGCTCCTAAGCATAGACTTGCCTTGGTAATTAACACCAGAGAATGTAAGTGACCGCCCCAAGACTCAACCTACTAAACGACCCTGACTTTAATCATTAAAGCGCTAAGTATATGTGAGAAAGAAAATAGTTTCTCATCTAAAGCATCAGACGGCCCCCGTTACGTGATTAAAACTCAGCCATGACCAGATGACATGATAGCACAAGATAATTAACTCCCTAATGGTCTTAATTAGATGAAAAGTTAGATCTTACAGCAAACTGCGGATATGTGTGTATGTGTGTAATTTCTTACACATTATAAACAGTTATAAGATATTTCATTAGGTCTACTGCTGTAATGTTCACACATGCAATAACATAATTGAACATGAGAGCTTGTGCTAGAGTATTACGGTCAAAACTTCACGAGCGAGCTTCTGGCGGCTTCTGTGCATTCACCATGTTGTGAAGAGAGAAATAGATAATTAGAATGTTCCCACCTGGATTGTCCGGTGTACCAGTCAATAGTGGCGCTGATCAGTAATGTAACGGTCGTATCACAAGTCCTGGGGGCAGCATAGCGTTGGAAGAGTGTCCGAACAGCTGTTCTCGACTGACGGCAATCGTGGCTAGAAGATCGTCTCTGCCAGTAGGGTGGACAGATGTTCGTCACACCCGACACCCATCTCGCCTTTGTTCGAGCACCTGGAGCTATACTTTATCTAGCCAACCATAGCGATAGCCGAGGAAGTCCAGAACAGAAGGTTGCCGCCAGTCGAGAGCAGATGACCAGGTTGGAGGATAGAACAGAAATGAGACCGATTCAATGTGTCGGTCAACCCAAGTAAACTCTGAATGCAGGAATGTACAGAAACAGCTGGACGCGCCAACCGAATTGCGTAGTTGCACTACATCTGTGTGTATAAACGGACGACAACAACAACCGTATGGCAGTGCATGACGTCACCGCCGCTCGTTTTAAAATACTTATAATACGCTGCCGAACCCAGTACGGCACACTGCTAGCTGACAGTTGAGTGATGCTGAGTTTGTGTAATCTTTGCAATGAGCAATAAGGGTAATTGTTGTTGTTGTTGTTGAGTTTTTTTATTTACATTTGCTAATTGACAACTGAGTGTGTGAGATTGTCTAATCTTTGCAGTAAGTGACATGTATAATTGTTGTTGTGGCCATTTTGTAACAGGAGAGTGCTCCGCGTGTTTATACACGCCACTGCTGAAAGTATGGCACACGGGCAAAGCATAACAGCTCACACGTGCTGCACAGCAAAAAGGTTAATCTCAATGTAACACATGATGAACACAGAAAAGGCTAACTAGGAATAAATATAATGGAAAAATCACAACTATGAACATTACTTACATACATGGGTTTCATTTATTAATTTTTATATGATGGGTTTGTGTGAAGTACAGCGAAGCACTGTGGGACACACAGATGCACATTAGATGGTGCACATTAGTACCGTGTTTCCTTCCTGATTCTTGTTTCAACACTTTTTCTTTTGTCTGTACACACTTTACGCTTTCTTGTTAGTTTAGATTTTTTTCTGTTACTGGTATTCTTTCAGGCAAATGGTGAGCTGAAAGGTGATTGATTGCAGAAACACATGAGTGTTCTGTTCACCTTGTAGTTCTGTTCACCCTTGTTCAACTAGCTGCTTTGCAAGATTTCTTATAAAGTCAGCTAACTGACAGTTATTATTTTCCCTTGACTATTTGTAAATTATAAATGAATTTTCAATGGCCATCACAACTAAATGGAAAAATGCCTTTTTCCACCACTTCATACTTCTCCTGTCAAATGGGTAGTAGCTCATTAGCCAGTCACAATGGTCAACTCCAGTTTTGTTGATGTTGTAATCTAACACTATATCAGGTTTCATTTTGTAAAGTTGGCCCTGTCAAGTGCAAACATTACTTGAGAAGCTGTCATTTTATGTTTTGTTGACAGCATGTATACATCTTGTTTATCTTTCCATTGGAAGAACAAATGATTTTTATGCCAAAATTTACATTCACCTTTTTTCATTTTTACCTCTAAAACATCCTTTGATATTTGGTAACAATTTTTTATAATAGTTTCTTGCCAACAGGTAAAGTTTTCTCCTCCCACAACACATCGAATACAGGAACACTGGTGTAAAACCAATCCATATAAATTGTGTGTACTTGCCCGAGATGTCATTGCAAAGTTGAAGCATCAGTGATGAAATGCTGTTATCATTGTTGCCTCAAGATCCTGTATATACTTCGTGTTCAGAATGTAGCTGGTTCTTCCATCACTTATGATATAAAACTTCAAGCCATATTCGTATGGTTTACTTTTTATATAATCATGAAAACTTACGTCCTTGAAAGGGACAGATCCCTTCATTTACTGATTTTTGCCCGGATAAAATGTTTGCTTACACTTCTGCACAAAAAAGTCAAATACTGTCAAATTTTATGTAAAGGGTCATGCCCAGGCTGATTATGAGGCACCCATAAAGTATTGTTATTGATATGCAACATTGTTAGTATTGCCACAAACCTGTCACGTATGAGGAGTCTACTAGCAAATAAAGATGCCAAAGCGGATCTTATGACCAGTTGTCTCTAATTCGGGGCATTTTTATGAGGGACATATGTAAAATAATACTGAAAGAGTAATAAAGTTCGTCCAGTTTCAGAGTTGTCCATTTGTTATAGAGTGAATATTTTTTCACTTTGTTCTGCAGTGTTAGTGTATGAATGGATGTCGGAGCATACCAGTTTGCCTCTTTTTTATTAGTCTGAGTAAAGTTTTATCGAAAACACACTAAACAGTCAAAAGCAGACGATGTGTTATCAATTGAGGTTATAATACCACACTCTTTTTCATATGCTGGTAAGGTTGGTTGTTCATCAATTTCACACCAAGAATCACTGTTTTCTTTACTGTAGAATTCAGTTTGATCATTACAAATATTCACCAAAATAGTTTGTGAAAAACGATTTGAAACATGTTGAATATTCAGTATGTTACTTACTTCACACATGTCAGTGTCACTGTTTTCATTACTTTCACTTTCGTTATTACCAACTTCAGAATCTAAATCAGACACATCAATATCTGACCCAGATTTATTCAAAAGTTCATGAACCTCATCTTTGGTGAGACATTCACACGAATCCATTATAATAACGCACGAAACTAACACAACAAAATACTCAGCACATGTCACAACACAGCATAAACCACACAAAGTGGTTTCACTTGAGATCCACATGTTTACAAACAAAGAAAGTAATGCTGTTGCTTTGTTTCCAAGCTGGTGCTGGCCTCTGTGGTTGTATTGCAAAACTAAAATATTACTGTTAACATCAAACAAACCTATGGACGTGTAAGAGTCATCTAATAAAATGTAAACGCTGTTAAAACCGTGGATGAACTGCACTCGTTCGTAGGTTCTGGAGTGGAAGCGTGGACGAGTCACACTTGTCCATAGGCTTCAAAGTGTTAAGGAATCCTTCCTGAGTTTTGTTATTCAACATAAGACCTGTTTACTGTGATCACTGTGTTGATCCTTTCTCTAAAGCACAAGCATGCTCTCTTCACTTGCTCCTTGTCCAAATTCACAAATTCTGCCTCAACAGTGGCTTCAAGGGGTTGTCAAATTTGGGTGCCTGGACTTGTTAAACATTCTTTCAATAATCCCCCTGAGTTCCACAGTTGGATGAGACAGAGAACAAGATAGGATGACAATGCACTTATGAATTTTACGTTCGATACTATTATGTGACTTGGAAGCTGGACCAATAAAAAGCACAGGACTAACAGGACTTTAATTCTTCATATTTTGATATATTTTAAATAAATTTAACCCGAAAACTGAGTCAGTAAAACTAAAAAACATGATAAAACCATTGCACACTTGAGTTAATACATATGAAAATATAAACTCTCCCAAGGCAAGAAGTTCTTGCTCCCACACAATTTTTGTTGTACATGTAGTCCAGATCGTGTACGTGATGTATGTGCCATTTAAATTTAATAACATCCTTGTAATAACAAAATAAAAATAAAAATTACATTTGAAATACTAATTAATGAAGTATTTAGTCATCAGGCATAAAGAGTAACTTGTGAGAAACTTTTCCCATATTAAAGATAGACTACTACATTAAGTGAGTAAAGACTCGTTGTACAGAGTGAAATACATTGTACAGAAAGACTCAAATTCAATTTTAATCTAACTCCCAATGTTTCATCTTTATTGGTTTACAAATTATTGAGAAAATCATACAAATATATTTCAGGGGTCATGCTGCACACTGCCATGCATTGTTTGCTATGCTTCTCATACTGTGTGACTCATGATGTTTTTTCATTTAACGCATTGTTGCAGAAATTGTTAGAAATATACAAGATTTGATCAATAAATACGCAGATTTTTCTCAAAAAATATTTATTCATCAATATTAATTTTGTCCTCTTCAAAGATTAATTCTGTCCAGGGAAAAAGGAGGCTCATGGCAATTGCACGATGGTGCAATTGCCATGAGTTTTTTCACCACAAATTTAGGCATTTTCTTCAGATTGCTTCATGCAAATGGCGTAGAACTTCCAGGTAGTACTCCTTATTGACTGTATGACCTGGTGGCAAGAACTTATGGTAGACTATGCCGTTGAAATCAAAGAAAACAGTGAGCAGAACCTTCACATTTGATCGAACCTGATGAGTTTTTTTTTGGTCTTAGCTCTTCAGGAAACATCCATTGGGACGATTGTCCCTTAGTTTTGACATCATATCCATACACCCATTTTTCATCACCAATTAAGACCCATTTGAGCAGTTCTGGATTGTCATTGACTTCATTCAGCAACTCCTGAGCAATGTCAGTATTCAACAATTTCAGGACAAATTTTGCTGCCACACGTCTCATGCCCAAAACATCTGAAAAATTGCTTGGCATGAGCCAAATGATATGCCAACATCATCAGTAACCTCTCTGATAGTGATTCAGCGATTGTCCATAATCATTTTCTTCACTTTTTCGACGTTCTCGATTGTTGATGTGCTGAGGCATCCAGGGTGCTCGTCATCTTCAATATCTTCATGGCTCTCTTGAAACATTTGTACCACTTTTAAACGCTTGTTTTATTCATAGAAGACTCGCCAAAAGCAGCATTCTACATTTCCAATACGGTGCTGCACTTTATTCCATTCTTAAAACAAAATTTAATGCAAATTCTTTGTTCCATTCTTTTTGCAAGAAAGTCACCGAGCACACCAAAACATGTGTAACCTCTTCGACAACCAACAATGAACTAAGCTTCCAATATGGCTACCAATGTCAAGATATATCACGAACAAGGGTACCAACACAACAACAAATTATGGCAATTGGACTTATACAATTCCGTTAAATTAAAAAATTCCGTGTATTTATTGATCAAACCTCATACTTATTGTAATGTAAAACTTAAACAGTAAATCTTATCTGCAGCATATATAAAATCGTAAACTGAAATAAAATTATTTAATGAACACAAATAATTATTACTTTGTAAATAAAATAAACCAAATAATTAAAAAAATAATAAATAACAAAGTAATAATAACAATAAAATCATAAGAAATATACAAAATAAAATAAAATACAACACATAAGATAAGCAAAAACAGACAAAACAACGCATTAATTGGTATAAAAGCAAAAGAATATATGAATAAAACAAAAGACTTTATACCAAAAACCAGATAAATAAACTAATAAAAAAACAAACCAATACTTAACAAAGGAACAACTGAACTCATCAACAACAACCCATCCACTAAAGGAATTATAAAGTTACATAAAACAGGATACCCCATAAGAACAGTCATCAACTCCACATCAGCACCAGCTTACAAAATAACAAAACACATGGACAAAATATTAAAAAACAAAATCACACTAAAAACTAATAAAATATAAAAAACACCACACAGCTAATTGACAAACTAAACGACATTAAAATAAACAAAGATACAACATTTGTATCATTTGACATCACAAATATGTACACAAACATACAAACATACCTATCAATGAAACAGTAAAACCTTATAATAAACAGATTCCAAGGACAAAATTAAACACACACACACACACACATTAACCAAAATACTACAACAGAACTTTCGAATTTAACAACGAATTTTACAAACAAATAGATATATTGGTGATGGGTAAATTTGCAAACATTACAATAAACATACTGTTACGACGGTCTACTTGATCATCGTAGGTACTGAAACGCTGCCCCTAAATCTTTTGTTACAATTTTTTTTTTTTATATTGGGGGCGTTACTTAATATTTAAAACTAGACGCGTGGCCTAGATGGAAATAAAATGCGCTGAGCCCATCGTGACAGGTCTTGCAAAGGAACACTTGTTTAACAGCAACAACATTTTTATTAGTGCATTAGTTGATTTTAGACATATTCATTTTGCAAACTGCAGTTTTTTTCGTCTTAGTTTTTTAAAGCTAAATTTCAATCAATTTCTTTTTATAAACACAAGTGTGGTTGGCTTGCACTAATAACATCCCAGAATATATCTCACAAATAAATTACAACATTATATATTATAACCACCAGACATAAATTATTTTCATGTTTCAATCAGCAGAAGATTTTTTATTTACGTTAACAATGGTTGAGAATTTACTCAGCAATGAAATTACTAGAAGTGCATAATAGTGATTGCAAGTTATCCAGTGGATAATGGTTAAAACTTTTGAATATAATTTTCTAAATGTTTTCAAGTTACTTCCATCTATCTGTCCCCAGCACTTGGAATTAATAATACAAATAACAAGTAACATAAGATCACTCGCTGTAATCACTGCTATGCAGACATTAAAAAAAATTTTTTTTTATTTAAAGTTATAATTTAAAAGTAGTACTAAATTATTTTCAATTTATAAATACAAAAAGTTTCGATTTAGACTAATTCGACCTGGTAAAATGGTTAACCCGTGAAATCACAAGTCATATGACAGGTAGATGCAAGTTGTTCATTGTCTAGATATTGTAATTTTTAAAGTTTTAATTGTTTCTTAAGTAATTTTCAAATTGGCTTCCTTTTGCAGAAATTTAAAAAAATATTTACAGTACATTGTAATAATCGTAACCTTCAACACCATGAATAATTAATGTACTAAATACATTATAACATTTTCATAATAACAGTCATCACTATAAGCACAGTTTACAGCATGTCTGCACAGAACATGTTCCTTAACTCTTAAATATGAGTCTATTTTGTTTAACTGATTTTTTTGTTGGTTACGTTATAACTGGCGGAGTACTGTGTGTGTGGTGAATAAAAGGAAACTTCCCACCTGATCTCTGAGGACACATAGAATAGAGATTCCTGCCATGTAAGTCTGTGTGTGGGTGATGGTGATGATTACCAGGACGAACCTCTTCGAATAGTGAAATACTGTGTTTGCAGCGGTTCAGCTGCAGATTGATGGTCTAGCGTGGCGTGATGGCATTGGGGATCCTTTCGCACTGCTCTGTGGATGGGGAAGGATGTAATGTCCGCATCTCGGCGACCCTTTTACCTCCTGACTATGCGGGGAACCCTGAAGCTCTTTATGAAATTAAAGACTCATTGTAAGATGTTAACTACAGCACACCGCCACGATCCGCTCTGTACCAGTGTTGGAAGAGAAAGAGAAGAGAATTAACCAGGGGTGGGACAGTTAAATACGAGTTGTTGGTCATAAGTTTTGTCGTCTGCTAAAAACTGTGCCACACAGTCACAACGAGCGCTCGTACGGCAGCTGGTAGCGCTGAAACGAGAAATTCGTGAGTTAGCGAATGGTTGGCTCTTCTTCTTGGGCTTTGCACGTGGAAGACGCCATTTTGGTAATTCCGGACTGTTCTTTGCATTGCGGTAGCAGTATAATATAAATTATACTTAGTTTATATTCACAGGCCTTTTTGTGTATATAAAAATGAGGAATTGTACAGTGAGAGGCTGCTACAATATTGATGATGGGAGAAGACAGTTTTTTTTATTTTCCACAGCGGAAACAAGAAGCACGGTAAGTACCTTATAAGAAACTTAATTTTTAAGTAGCTTTGATAATTACTATTTACATAATGATAGGTTAATGAAGTGTGAGTCATAATTATTTAGTTTTCATAATTAGATAGGTTGTGAATATTTTCGGATCACAATTATATGTTGAATATAATTGTTGATACCAAGAGTGTAAACGAAATCGAAGAGTAGGCCTATATATTGTTTACCTGTTGTTGATACCTTCAGTTATATCTGTAACGAAGCCTTAAAATTGAAAGACCAGGTATTCACTTTCTGCATTGAACTAGACATTTCAACAGGCTTTACTATATTAAATATTAAATTAGTGCTAGTATGACTAAGTACTAATAGTAGCTGCCATTTACTCTGTTACTGATGTGTTTACAGAAAGTTGGAAAAAAAATTTATTCTAAATAAAATATGTATAGATTTATTGTAGTATAGTTGTACTAAATTATTTTGAAAGGAGATTTTTGGTGTATAGATTTATTGTATCTTAAACAAAACAAGTAAGACGATTGAAGTCAGAATATTATTGTATGTCAACAATACACCCTATAGCATATGAGAACTTATTTTCTGGTCAGTTGTAAATTAACAGTAGGGTAGATATTGGTGAGCCTATTTCTTTGTAAGGCTCAGAGTATAAAACTATGGTAACCAAAACTGTTACATAATTTTAATATTTATCACAGTATATAATCATTATTATCAGAGTTAGTAGAACCAAGAGTAGTTCATATCAAACGTGAGCATCTCACAGCTGAATAAAGGAAAATATGTATTAAAGTATTTGTAAACTTACTTTATTCTTATTAAAGTATATATTATTCTCTATATGCTGTTGATTACCTATATACCTGAAGTAAAATATATTACCTATAACTAAAACAGATTAGGGGATGTTCACTACGTAATTATTAGTTGTAATATTTTACTTTGCTATATGTTGACTGCTGTAGGTATAAACAATTTATGTACCAATCTAATATCCAATTGTTGATTACTGTTTGGTTGTTAATTAATTAAAATATCATTACATTTAGTAATTTAAATTGTAATACTCTATAAATTTAAGTTCTCTTATACTATAATTTGCTCGTTTTCTTAAAGATAATTTGAAGATGTAAACAAACTATCATAAAAATTACTTATTTTATATTTGGTCAAAAATAAAATATCATAAGCCTTCACATATACAATGATACATACATATGCACACACACACTCACATACACAAACACGTTCACCCAAATATTTAATTGTTCCGTTGTGTTTGACATTTCTTTTGTATTTCATACACAGGCCCTGAAGATGACAATAAATATTGTCGAAATGTTGATGCAAAATAGTTAAAATTTATGTTATTTTTGACCAATCCTCACTAACCATCCGCTAAAAAAAAAGTCATTTATAGGAGGAAGTTGAAGAATTTTTTATTTTTTATATCTAGCAAAAATAATTTTAGAACAGATAACTTGTTTTTACCGTTTTTACCAAATACACCATTCAAGTCAACTTTGTAATGTACATGGAAGCAAGAACTTTAATATGAAATATTAAAGGGCATAAACTGTCTAATTTTTTGCAGCATGTGTGGTGTATTAGTACTGATCATAAAAGAGATAAAAATATTGTAATGGACCTTAGTTCCTTACAATATATGTAATTAATATGATACAAAATTAATTATTTCTGTATAAGTATTGATATAATTTGATTTATTCTATTTTATTTTTTTTATCTATTTTTAATCTTTATTATTTTTTAGGAATTGTAGAACCTTCTGCAATGACAACTGCAGCATTTGTCAAAATTGTGACAACCTGTTCGACTCTTTCAATGGCTGCATCAAAAACAAGTCAGGAAAACCTCTTCAGTCTCCACATAGTGATGACAGCAAACACATGGCATTTTGGCAGCAGGCTGTACACTTCGTTAACTCGTGGCAATTCCAGAGGCCAGATCGGCGGACATTTAGGCCACTATCACAGGAAGGCTGGCTGACAACCATAAATGTAGTAATGCAATTATGGGAGTCAGTCAGGGAAGAATGTGAAGAAATTCGATTTTTATCAGTCAGATGTCTGAATCAAGATCCACTGGAGAATGTTTTTGGGTTCTGTTCGAGCGAACTGTGGAGCCAATAATAATCCTACTGTGCCACAGTTTGTTGATCCTCTTAAGACCTGCATCATCAATGGGCTTGCATTTCAGAATATTAAAAATGCTAACTGCCTGGATGATGATGCAGATCTTTTAAGTAATCTTCAAACTTTCCTTGGTTCTGACTGGTAAACGCAGTGCATTTACTCCATACACTGCAGACACCAATTCTGTTACTTGTGACAAAGAGCCTGACGTCTTATTTAATGTGAGTCGGTTGTCCACAGCGTATGTAAGTGGATTTACTGCCAGAAAACTTTTAGGGAATAGTACATGTGATGACTGCAGAGCAGGTCTCTGCTCCAATGACACAAATAAACTTTCTCATCTGGGTATTCTATTCAGAGAGTACACTGAGGGCACAGAAACACAGCTTACATATCCATCAGAAAATTTGGTTACCTGTGTTTCTCAATGTGCTAACGTTGTAGATGAAATACTGGATGAGAAATGCTATTTGGACAAGTTGACAGAAGTCGTCGTGTGCAATTACACAAAAAGTTAGTTTCATATGGCTGATGAACTGCTGTGAAGTCCATTATGAAACAAACTTACAAAATTTTTTAAAAATTATATTTAAAACATGTTAGGTGGTGGCTTACGAGAAGAAACAATGAACTGAATAACAAATAAATTTGTACATGTTTTAAATATTTATATTAATTTTATATGAAATTTAATTAACGTAATATATTCATTAATGGAAAGATGGTATCTGCACCAAATGATATGCTGTACTTTTTAATGTGGGTATTAAATTCTGAGAGTAGAGTCTAACGTATCAATCAAAAAATTTAGTCACGCGTGTTGCTCAGTATTCAGGTTTGTGGATACTTCATAGCAAAAGTCATCAAATTTGATCGGCAGTAGTTGTATGTACTATTAAATGAGCTAGATTTTAATTGATTTGGGCTGTTGTGTAGTTCATTATCAGACATGTAAAAACATTTGTAGAGTCCTATAAATATGTATAGTCTCATGGTTCAGACATAAAATTGTTTAGCTGAAACAAAAAGGTATGTTAAAAATCACTAAATAATTGACCAATAATTTATTATGACAATGTATTGCTTTGGTGTAAGGATGGTCTCTGCTCTGTAAGGATCAGTGTTGTTCAGTGTGTTAATCTTGTGAATGAAGTACTTTATGTTAGTATATCTATTTAATTGATTGGGAGAATTGACAAATGTACTATTCAGGAACAATTTAGGTTTTAAATTCATATTGGGCTTCTATGCAGTTCATTAATCTAAAGGTTTTCTGGGTCTTTTGCCAATAAACTTCTTAGTCTGATCATTTCTGTATTTCAAAATAATGTTTATGTTTATATATGTGTATAATTTCAAATTGTCTGTAGTGTTTAGCTGTTCGGTCTTGTACATAATGTGTAGTGTTTATAGATTTGTGTTGAGTTTTGCATATAAGTGGCAGAACTGAAATTTGAATGTATTATATGTTTTGTCATGTTTTGTGAATTTTTATTGATTAAGTTTTTTGATAATAAACTTCAAGTCTGTTCATTTGTATAATATTTCAAAATAATGTTTGAGTTTATATATTTGTATTATTTCAAAACTTTACTTTCATTATAAGCAAAACTTTATATGCATTTGCTTACTAAATTTTGATTAAAATGTTTTCAGTTTTTAGACATTTTACATGTCTACCTTGAAACATTGTAATTATTATTTTTTTAAACATTTTTCTGTAATTACAATGACATGAAAATATGTCTGATGAAACTGTAAACGTTTAAGAGTAATTTCAAATAAAGCCTAGCAGTATTTCCTTTTTTAGATTTCCCGCCTATGCAGTATGCAGCAGAGATAATACAGTATACTGGAGTCACGTGACCATACTGCATTATCATTTAGCTCCACTTAGTTGGCAACACCACGAGCGTTAGAAACTTCAGTCAAAATCTTAACATTGGCTTTCCCCTCTCTATATATTCGTACTCTGTGGAATTAACTCTGCCACGGACTGAGTAAAATACAAACAGCTGATCACGGCTGACCAGATTACATTGTGATAAAAGCTTGCAGCGCGGCCTACTGAATAACATCACTGATCAAGGTCACGGCGACTGACTAGATCTCGCTATCGCTAGCGGGCAGCCTAACTTGTAACGATAACACACCAAACGGACAGAATTACTTTTAAAAACAAGCTGTGTTAACATGTGAATTTACATTTAATATTTCCACGGCACAGTACAGTGGAAACAAATTAAATACAAGACACCGATTAAGTCACTAATCACACCTTTAATTTTTATAGTTACACAGTTTGTAATTAACAACACAGTCTCTACAACAAATCAAATGAAAATTGTTCACACGCAATAAAATGTCCACTAAAATTAAACACAATTGTATTACAATTATACCATCCGATTATAAAACACCACTCTTAACTAATAACCACTTGAAAGCGCACAGTAATATCGCTACTATAACTCTCGAACCGCACTGTCAATATATCGTACTAATACTGATTGAACGTCGTTGAGTACTGGTATTTATATCGCCCCAAATTACTAGATTATTCCATAATGCGCGATAGCGCCAGTATAGTTACGACATAATTACTTGCGGGCTTGACACAGTCCGTGTGCCCGAGCGAAGTCTGGCACAGTCTAGAAAATGCGTCAACAAGCACATACGACACACACGTTACATTCCAGATCACTCTGGAACATTCGATAAACGCGTAGATTGTTCTGTGATGTCGTAACACTTCCCCCTCCTTAAGCCTGTTCGTCCCGAACTGGCAAACTGTCTCTGAAGTAGTACTTAGCCAGGCGATCTAGGTGGACGAACTTGAACTTTCGCTGCCCTTCCTGTTGAGTCTGATAAACAACATTGTTGATTCTTTTTTTCACAGTGTAGGGTCCTTCCCAGTTAGACTGAAGCTTAGGTGAGCGACCACGATGGCGCTTTGGGTTGAACAACCAGACCTGATCTCCTTCTTGGAAACCCACACTATTGCTGCGAATGTCATACCGAGTTTTCATTTTATCACTGGCAATCTTCAGCCGTCCTCTTACCAAGCGATTCATTTCTCGCAGTTGGTTTTCTAATTGCGAGGAATAGTTCTGTGGCTCTTGGGACTGAGTCTCAGGTGATCCGAACATTAAGTCCCCAGGAAGACGAATCTCCCTCCCAAACACCAATTTTGCTGGAGTCATGCCGGTTGTGTCGTGTACTGATGATCTAAACGCCATGAGGAATAGTGGTTTACATTGATCCCAGTCTGTTTGGTTCTCGTCAACAACCTTCGAACGATGCTGCTTAAGTGTCCTATTGAATCTCTCAACCATCTCGTCCGACTGAGGATGCAGAGGCCTTTCCTGGTCTTTCGGATTCCGAGTAGACGGCATAATTCTTTAAACACTCCTGATTCGAAATTTCTCCCTTGATCCGTATGGATTCCATAGGGGCTCCATAACGGCAACAGAAGTTGTGAACTAACTGCTTTGCCACAGTGGTAACCTCCTGATTTGGAATTCCGTAGGCTTCCACCCACTTAGTAAAGTAGTCACCTACAACCTTGATGTACCGGTTTCCATTGTCAGTAACTGGGAATGGTCCAGCAATGTCTATGGCAATTCTCTTGAAAGGCAGCCCAATTTTATATTGTCTCATTTTTCCCCTGCTTCTGGTTTGTGGGCCCTTGCTTGCAGCACATATTTCACACGTCCGAACCCATTCATCTACGTCGTGGCGAAGATGAAGCCTATAGAATCAATTCCATATTTTGTCAAGGGTTTTGTTAACGCCAAGATGGCCTCCAGATGTTCCATCATGCATCTCCTTCTAAACAGACTGCACTTTACCTCGGGGAACTATCAACTGCATGACCATGTCTCGTCCATCTGCACTTTCCCAAGCCCTTTTCAGCAATCCGTTTTCTAAGGTGAGAGATTCCCACTGTGCCCAGTAGCCCTTCAGCACTTCGGAACCACGGCAGATATCTTGCCAATACGGGTGGCGACCTTCCTCTTTTGCTGTCAAGATCAGTCCAATGTCTTCATCAGTCATCTGTTTTGTCGACAGTCTTGTGTTGTCCAGCTGTCAGCCAGGAAATCTACAGTGATGGCGTGAACATGTTCGCTTGAGTTTTGTTCTTTCTTTCTGTGGCAATGTCGGCAGTCTTCCAGGCACAGTCTTCGTGATAAGTCATCTGCATTACCATGCAGGCGCCCCCGTCGATGTTGTACCTTGAAGTTGTACTCTTGGAGACGTTCAAGCCACCTTGCCAACTGTCCTTCCGGATTTTTAAATCTTAAGAGCCATGCAAGCGCGGCATGGTCGGTACATAGTGTAAACTCTCTTCCATAGAGGTATTTATGGAAGTGCTCCAACGCTCGGACGATTGTCGGCAACTCTCTCCTTGTGAAGCAATAATTTCTCTCTGATTTAGAAAGTGACTTGCTGTGATATGCTATTACTCGTTCTTCACTGTTTTGAACTTGAGACAAAACTGCTTCTAGACCAGTATTGCTTGCGTCTGTGTCCACAATGTACTTCCCTTCGGAATCTGGGAAAGCGAGAATTGGCTGCGAACATAATGCAATTTTCAAAGTCCTAAATGCTTGATCACACTCTCTCGACCACTGGAAGTTTCGTTTATTTTCTGTTTGCTCATGTAGTGGTATAGCAATAGTAGCAAAGCCTTTCATAAAACGTCTGTAATATGAGCATAACCCCAAGAAACTCTGAACTTCGTGTTTACTCTTCGGCACTGGCCAGTCTCTTACGGTGTCTACTTTATTAGGATCCATGCTAACACCCAATGCCGAAACCAGATACTGTACTTCCTTCTGGAATAGAGAACACTTCTTCGGGCACAGCTTCAGTTGGGGACCGTGAATTCTAATTAGAGCCTCCTTAAGGTTTTCCAAATGGTCTTTGAAAGTCTTCCAGATGATTATGACATCGTCTAAATAAACAAGGCAAGTTTTCCATGTTAGGCCTCGGAGTACCAGGCCATCAATCTCTCAAATGTTGCCGGTGCATTACAGAGTCCAAATGGCATGACGCTAAATTGGAATAAGCCACTTGGGTCGAGAAAGTGGTCTTTTCCTTGTCTTCTTGATGAAGACCCAATTAACAATATCCACTCTTCAGGTCCAATGTGGAAAACCACTGTGCTCCGGACGTGTCGAGTGTAACGTCAACGCAAGGTAATGGATAGCAGTCTTTCTTTGTAACGTCATTTAACCTCCAGTAGACTACGCAGAAACGCAATCCACCATCCTTCTTCGCTACCAGCACTACAGGCGAAGACCAAGCACTTGACGAAGATTCGATTACTCCCTCTGTCAAAATGTCCTGTACTAACCAAGACATTTCCTCTTGTTTAGATAATGGTGGCCTTCGAGGAGGTTGGCGTATCGGTGTTGTGTCCCCGGTATTGATGCGACGTTGCACAAGAGAGGTTCTTCCCAGTGACTCCCTGAACTGCAAAACAATTTTTGAATTCATGTAAAAACTGTCTTGAGTTCTTTTACCTCACCACTTGAGAGGTCGTTAGAAGATCTGTTCAATAATACTTGCAGTTCCTCTGGTAATTTGGAGTTATCCGACGCACTGGATCTTCGTTGCATCATTCTGGCTACCCAGGCCACAGGAGTCAATTTGCCTAGGAGCGTATTGCTTTGTAAAGTGATAGCTTGATCCAAAATATTCGTCACTCTAATAGGTACATTTCCGGTTTCGTCAGGTTTTACTAAACTTCTGGCAATTAGTATGCCCAGTATGCTGACTACCTGGCGTTCGAATATAGAGCACTGGTTGCCCCTAGTATCTACCTCGGTTCTAACCATGATGATCTTTTCAGAGTTTGGCGGAACAGTTACGTCTTGGTTTATGACGTCCATCGATTTTTCTGCTGTCGTCATTGTTGATAGCATTACCTCTTCACCTCCAATTCTCAAAACATTGTTTTTGAAGTCGACTATAAATCCGTATGCGTTCATAACGTCCACACCAAGAATTGCTTCATCCACAATGTCTGCAACAAGTACTTGATGACTAAACTCAAGTCGACCGAGGCGTAGGTTTTTCTCCACTTTCCCAAACCCTTTTACAGGCCGTCCAGTAGCTGTTCGCAAGCTGCAAGAGCACCAGATTGGCTTGAGATCTTTCACTACGTCGGGGCGCACAATGGAAACTGTTGCACCTGTGTCAACTGTAATCGAGGTTGGCCTTTCTTGAACGAATGCGTTAACCACCAAGCTCTCGCTGTTTTTTTGAAGTGTAGAAATTGCGTATTGTTCAGGGGCTTCGTTCCTCCAGTTAGTCAGCACACGTACCAACTACTGCTCGTTTCCCTGGTGCTGAACTCTAACCCAACAATCCCGTTGTAGATGTCCAGGTTTCCCACATCGATAACACTTCGGTCTTCCATACTTTCTTACTTTATTCTGTGGCGTCGACCGTTGAGTCTCTGTTCCTTGTTCTTCTTCCTCATTGTCTGTGCCGTCGTGATCTTTTAGCGCGCGCACTTTGTGACTTGTCCAACCAGACGCTGATTTGGCGGCCTCAAATTGCAAAGCATGTACCAGGGCGTCCGCACTGTTCTGGTGTCTTGCCATTCGTAAAACTTGCTGTAGTTCGTTATCTCGGACACCGGCAGTAAATGAGGTGCCTAGTATCAAAAGCCGCCAAATCCATTTTTTGACAAAATAGAGTTATACATTTCTTATAAATTTGACCTCGAGGAATTCAGCAAAAACATTATTTTGGATCAAAAGCTGACACATCCTATTAAAATACGCATTCAAATATGAGGCTTAGTTTCAAAATCCGCCAAATCCAATGGCTGTTTTGGAGTTCTCAGTTTCAAAGTCAGCCAAATCCCTGTCAACCAATGAGAGCTTCCCGTTGTATCACGTGACTTCCCAGCATGCACTCACTACATGTTTGTTTACAGCTTCTTCACATATCACACTGTTTTAACCTTTTTGATTGTGAGTTTGCAGTTATATTCTGTTTTGTTCTGTAAAAATAAGTTTTTGTAATAAATATTATTAAATCTGGTGTTATTTATCATACTTTTGAAATGGAGAGTACTGAAGCTAATTTAAAAGTGGTCTCTGGAAATGAAGCTAGGAAGAAAACACCTAACAAACAGGAATGGAAATGTGACAAAACAGAGAAAGATGTTGTTAAAAGAAATGAATTGGAAACTCAGATGAAACTGAAGGCTAAAGCATTTTACTCTATATTAAAATCTGATGATAACAATGCAATATTCATAACCTTTGGCTATCAAAGAAACTCACTTCTGCTGAGACTATCTGATCAGTCTGCTTACTTCAGCAGACAGTATTCTTTTTATAATTTCACTATAGTTACAGGAAATTCATCATGCAAACTGACAAAGGAAAATGTTGACTGCTACACATGGTGTGAAAGTGAATTTCCTAAAAATTCAAATATAATTTCTTCTTGTGTGTGTACCATCATCTAGTGAATATGGATTTTGAAGGGAAAACAGTGGTTAAGTGTTTTTCAGATGGGCGTGATGGACAAAATAAAAATATCATACTCATTGCTATGCTGGAAAAGTGGCTAGTCACTGATGCTCATGAACAAGTGAACATTTCCTATGGCCATTCATTCATCCCACCCAACAGAGTATTCAGTTTAATAGAAAAGGACCTGAAAAAAAAAAGATACTATTCTTCAGCCATAGGAGTGTGAAGAAATTCTTGGGAGACATGTGACAGTACATAAAGCAGGAACTACTGTTACAATTAAGGATTGAAAATGTAAAGCAAAAAGAGTCCAAAAAACCTGGCCAGTGGCACTTTAAGTTCAACTCATAGAAAAGGATCATTTTAAAAAAGAAGACTAACCTAAAACATGTTTTGGTCCAAGGTGAAGTTTTATATAGAAGTGAAGCCTATAAAGCTTAATTTGTCACTAAACCCAAACTAAACACGACACACATTAAACTAAAGACTTTAAAGAGAGGAGTTTGCCTGAATCCTGCTAAGGTACTGACGTGTCAAAATTACTGTCAAAACATTTTGGAGAAGAATGGAGGAATAATTAGCTGCTTAAGTTTTATTCTGATTTAGAAAAACAAAAAGCTATTGGACTACAACGAAGAAGACATAGTTTATGGGAATGAAATAGACACAGATGTAGTGTAATAGAGAAAAAATGTAAAAAAATTAATTTTAGACTTTAATGTTACATTGAAAAATGTTAAGTAACTGTTAGTTAGTTAACTGTGATGACGTCTAATTAAGAGACATTTTTTATAAGGTAGTAATAAAACTCAATTTTCAGATACTCGTGTATTTTTTATTTGTAGCCTAAATTCAATTATGTTAAGTAACCAAAATTAGAAATAAAATTGTATTAGATAGGTAATAAACACCCTTTTTCAGCTTTAAACATATTTCAATTCTTTCATTTCTTAGTTTCAAAATCCGCCAAATCCCAGTCTTGGTATCAAAACCTGACACATCCAAAATTCTCAATTTTATTTCTTAATTATTTTTAAAACTATATTCCAGATTAGTTTGATATCTCAACATTATATCCTGAATGACTAATTGATATTTTTAATGTTAAAACTGCTTTACTCTGGATAATGGTTTTTTATGGACAGTTTTTTGCAATTTGCCAACAAATTGGGTGAATGCATTTGGTGGATTTTGATTCTAGGCACCTCAAATGTCTACATTGCAAAACTCGTTCGAAAATCTTCTGGCGCTTCAGGATAGGCCAGTCTAATTAGTCTGTCGATACTTGCTTCAAACTCTTGAAGGCTCCCCCCGGCATGCTGTCGTCTTGCTCTCAACTGGGTGCAGTACACATCTCGCAAATGTTTATCACCATACCGTAATTCCAGAGCTTTTATCAATTCGGTATAAGTGTTTTGGCTGTCAGGTGGCACTTTCTGTAGTAGTTCTGCCGCGGGTCCTTTTAATGAGAGCACGAGTGAAACTGCCTTGTCTTTCTCCGTCCAATTATTTGCGCATGCAGCAGCTTCAAATTGGCGGAGGAACGTTGCCCAGTGACTGCTTCCGTCAAAGGTTAGAGCTTTGACATGAACTGTCCCTACTGCAGGCAAAGTGATTTTCTCTATTAACTTATTTTCTATGTCTTTTTCTGTATTTATCATTGGTACAGGCTGTTCATAAAATTGTTTTGGTTTCATCCTCAGGCACTGCCCAACTTCACTTTTAATTTGTTCTCTTATGTTTGCCATTGAGTTTTCTACTGCAGATATTTTATTTGCAACAGATTTTTCTATGACAGATATTTTTGTAGACATCGATTCTTCAACAATCGAGACAGATTTTCTACTTCAGCTATTTTTAATGTCATTGATTCTTGTACCTCCGATATTTTAGTAACTTGGTTATTAAGCTCACCTCGTAGGAGACCCAACTCTCCAGCGGTTTGTTCTTGTTTCCACTTTTGCTCCTGTATTAACTCCTTGATGTCTTCTGTTTCACGCTTTTGTTCTTCTATTTCCTACCTGCGTTTTTCATCCTGTCATTTTTCTGCTTCTTCCGCTTCCTGTCTGCGTTTCTCATCCTGTCGTTTTTCTGCTTCTTCTCTTTCTTGTCTTCGTTCTTCTTTTTGTCGTCTTTCTGCTTCTTCTGCCACCTGTCTGCATCTTTCCTCTGCTTCCAGCAGGAGGGTTTTCTTTCTCTCTTCCACTTTCTCTGCATCCTGTCGTCATTATTCTGTCTGCAACAACAGCGCCTGGAATTTTTCCATAATCTGACTGGCATCCATTGTTTTCCGATTAATTACGAATTACACTCGTCTTGTACAAAGTGTCCACTGTTAACCATTCTATCCCACTTCTGATACCACTGTTACAACAGTCTACTTGATCGTCATAGGTACAGTGGAAACAAATTAAGTACAAGACACCAATTAAGTCACTAATCACACCTTCAATTTTTACAGTTAAACAGTTCGTAATTAACAACACAGTCTCTACAACAAATCAAATGAAAATTGTTCACACGCAATAAAATATCCACTAAAATTAAACACAATTGTATTACAATTATACCGTCCGATTATAAAACACCACTCTTAACTAGTAACCACTTGAACGCGCACAGTAATATAGCTACTACAACTCTCGAACCGCACTGTCAATATATCGCACTAATACTGACTGAACGTCTTTGAGTACTGGTATTTATACCGCCCCAAATTACTAGATTATTCTATAATGTGCGATAGAACCAGTATAGTTATGACGTAATTACTTGCGGCCTTGACACAGTCCGTGCGCCCGAGCGAAGTCTGGCACAGTCTAGAAAATGCGTCAACAAGCACATACGCCACACATGTTACATTCCGGATCACTCTGGAACATTCAATAAACACGTAGATTGTTCTGTGATGTCGTAACAATACATTGGATGCCAGCATATATCTTACCTTTGCACCTTTACAGCCTACGTACAGTGCTGAATTTATGGCAGTTGGAGAATAGCCTGCATTGATTTTCCCTCCATTGGATTTTCACATTCCTCAGTTCTTGAATAATTTCTGATAGACTTTTTGATGAATTGCATTCCTAACAAATTCATCATATTTCATTTCATGGCTGCTTTTAAGTAAAAGTCCTTGGTTAGCTTTTTATTGTGTAACAACTGGGCCTTTTTATTTGTATCTTGAGTCTGTAAAACATTGTTCAGCTTATTCCCATGATTTCACAAGTTGTTTTAATAATGTTATTGTCTGATTTATTGAGGTATTTAATTTTTAAAGAATTGTAAAGATGCAAAATGATTTCTTCTTCCCCCTTTAGAAAACATAATGTATTTTTTCATCCTCTTATGACACCATCATAAATATTTACACGAATGATAAAATATAACACAAACTATATATGCATATAGAATATATACGCCAAATAATTTATGCTGTACACTAAATATTGTGCTGCTACTTATTATTTTCTTTTAGAAGTAGACAACAAAATATGCTGTTTTTTTTTTTTTTTTTTTTTTTTAATTCATGAACACACTATACTCTTAATCTCAAGGCCAACAAATATAAATTACAATTACAAACACGTTAGCCCTTTTCAACTTATTTTTGACTTTCTCAAGTTATCACACCCGTTTATTAGTCTACCTCAATATTACTGTATATTACAAAGTTTAATATCACATAGTGTGAGTTGAAATTAATTCTGATACTAATTTGTTTTCTTACTCTCTTATTAGTTCTTTCTGTAGGGCCAACAATGGTTATTGGACTTACAGGTTATTCATCAATTGTGTTATATATATATGCCAGCATATCAATTTTTTTTTTGCTAATGATTTCAATTCATAATATTTTTTACCACTTATCAAGGATATTTCTTCTCCTGTATCAACAATAAAATTATGGATCATTCCTCTGTATCCTCCTTCAATAGTCGCGACATCAGTCTCTGTTTGTATGATTTGGTCTTGGTTAAACTTTGTACCTATGTAAACTTTGTACTGTAAAATGCCGCATTGCAGGTGTGTGTAGTGACGTCATTTTTCTCCCTGCTATCTGCTGCTGGTTTTGATACAGGCTGACAGCAGTCAAAATTAAGTTAGTTCCTTGCAAGACTCCGAGCGGGCATTTCGCTCAGTTCACCAGCCGCGACTACATAAAGTTTTCAATATTTCATAATTTTAGCATGATCATCATGCGATAATTTACTTAGGCGATTCTTGGCCTCTACACACTATTATGGGTTTTCAATATTAACTCTATTTTAATTCTCCGGCATTTATGCCGCGCCAAAAATTACTGTGTCTTATTAATTTTCAATAAACTATTAGCTCAAGAATTATATACAGTCCACTTCATTATTTCATTTGACACCAGCACCACAACTAGCGTTCTAAGACCAACTTAAGATTGCATCGAGAGTGTCTAAAACGCAACAGGTCTTCTTCGTCCTCTAAATTGGAACCTCAACTATTGCTTTAGACTGAGCTCTAAGTCCCTGAGAGGAATGTGAACAGAGAGTGTAGACACATGGACATGCAGTTGTGTTAAACAATCAGCAATTACTGAGAAATACCAATTCACATTACATTATCAAAACTCACTCAACGCTCACTTTCCTCTCATTGAGCATAAAGCCAAAAAACTGTGATGCTGTGTTGTATAAGAATTGGCATTGTAAAATATTATTTTTCAATTAACCTTTTCTTTTACTTCTACAGTTCTTCCACTTGAATCCCACGCTTTTGAATACTCGTAATAAGGATTTAGCGCCCCATGGGTAATGGATGCTTTCTTTCACAATAGGTAGGAGTTTTTTAACAATGAGCACAACGTTTTGATTTTTATAAAAATCTTAAACAATATTTCTTACTACACACTAATTGAAATCATCAAGAAAAAGTTTCTTTTCTCACAGGTTTTAAGTGTTTTGTCCAGTGTGGAGATTTCTCTTCTGGACTGTATTTTCTTTGCTTTCTCAAGTATTTAACGAAACCTTCTGATTTATTACAGTAATACACAGCTTTTATTAATTGCTTGATTCAGTACATATGTCAGTGAGTTTTGTTGTTTTTCTTCATAACATTTTTCAATTATATTACTAATTATTTTGCAACCTTCACTGTGAACAATGAAACTTTTTTATTTCTTTTGATGATCCTTGAAGAGACATTGTGAATAGACAGCTACAAATAATAGGGCAATTCACTCACTAAGTGAAAGTAATTCAAAACAGCGTAATCCTAAATGATAGATCACAAATTCATATTTTTAATGTTACTATAACACAACTAGTTAAAAAGTACTAAATTGTATACACAATACCAATAATACGTAGTCTTTGAACATACTTAATACTAAATATAATTAATTCACTATCGACTCAGAAACTGAATTATATTTAGTTAAATAATGGACACGTCATGGACAACGAAATCCAAGCACTTATAATACTGCTACGGTAAAAAGCAGACTACAATAATATTACAAACTGTAGGCCTAATGTCTGCCTTTGTGAGAGATGCCAGTTTGCACTGTGAACAGGGCCATGCAGTTGCAATGAATCACTGGTCTTGACTAACAAACAATACCAACACACACACTCATGCATATTTTATTCCCTCCACCAGAGACATAGAGTTCAGTCTCATGCAGTAGTTATCCAGCACAGTGACTTCTGTTGAGACTGCAACTGATCACTGCACCTAATCACAGTCATTCTTATTTTTCCAAACAATCATTTCCTGTGGTTCTCTCTGCCCTGTTTTCTCCCTCCGATTGACCTCTTCACGACTTGATGATGGCAGGTATTCATAATGATAATGTTCTTCATTATCTCTATATGGCCTTCTTTCATTACTGTTCCCTTGGTACCGGTTACTTCTGTTATATCTGTCACCATTTTGCCTATAATTACTGCGTCTTCTGTAGTTGGCATTGTAGCTTCATTGATTACAATATCTACTGTTATTCTGATGTTCTGAATGGCTTACTCTCCTTTTATTTGTCACTTTGTCTTTCTGTTGGCTGAGAATTATTCTCATTATCAGGTCTCCAGTAGTTTTTCGTGTTTGGTGAGTTACCCTGTGGCGTAGTATTTTGACTCACTTTTCTTGCATCAGTCATTGTTTTGTTATAGCCATATGCCAATTTTCTTTCATAGTCTGATAGCAAATTGTGCTGAACTTACTGCCTCTGGAAAGTTGCAACTTATTGAGTCAATTAGGTACTTTGCATCCATTGGTGGTTCTAAGTATTTAGCTTTGCAGTCATGTGACAAAACGTATGCTGTTGGTAACTGTCCTTGGTTAGGTTCATACCTACCATATGCAATTTTTTCCATTACCTATGATTGAATTGATTTAGTACAGTATTTTCTTTTATGATAACCTGTAGTCTTCAAAACTCTATTTTGCCTCTCATTATGTCCCATCAACAGTCTTGTATATCTTGAAAACTTTGGTCCAAAATTAGTTTTACTGTTTCCCACTGATTCTCATTTAACAGTTTTGTGGCATATAATTTGAGTTTCTATTGTCAATATATTGTTGTTATTTTCCTGTTTGTATTCCCCCAGTTTTCTATTAACATGTGCAATAATATAATTATCATTTTCTATAATGTTATGTAATTAATGTTACATTCTAAATAATCCATTCTGTTGGTGAAGTCATATTTCAGTTCTTCTACGTTGGTCTTCGCCTCATCAAGTCTCAAATTGTTATTTTGTTCGTAGTAAGTTTATAGCATATATTCAACATCCTCCTTTTGTCTATCTAATTTATTATCTATGTGATTAATAGTATGTGTTAACTCCTCTTTTTGTTTTTCGATACTAAAGGTCAACTGAGTAAATTTTTCATTTTGTTCCTCTATTTGACTGTCTATTTTATGGGATGGTTCTTCTTTTTGTCTGTCAATTTTATAACATTGACTATCTATTTTTCATTTATGCATTTCATTTCTATTACAGTGAATACTCAGTGGCACCTTCCCTAATTGGTTGTGCCTCTTTATCCTCAGATACTTCTTTTGACACACTTCTACTTCCAAGTTCGTACTGTTTCTCATGTTACAAAATATCTTACAACTAGCAACAGAATATTCAAATGTCTTACAACTAGAAAGAAAATATTTAAATTCAAATTCTATTAACTCTATTATAACAACAATAAATTAACTAATATATTAATAAACTATATTTTTTAGAGAAATTTAATTTTATTAATTATTTAAATTTAGAATAACAAATTCTGAATGCCAATTTTATCTCTATATTGCCATAAGGTTAGGTGTCAATTTATTTTATATGTGCTGCTACTTATTATTTTCTTTAATAAATAGATAACAAAATATGCTCAATACAAATAGCTTTTATTAATTATTTTTTTTAGCATGAAACAATATACTCTTAATCTCACGGCCAGCACATGTAAATTGTAGTTACAAACACGTTAAAAATAGCTCTTTTCGACTTATTTGGATTAATACAAAAGTTCATTAACAGTAGTTTAACTTAAGACATTCTCTTTTGAAACTGTACTTTTTTTAAATTATCAATAATTCAAACTACTGCCACTACACACTACACCAAGAGCACTGCTTACCAAGATGGTCGACTGACTAAATATGAGGTTTTGTTCGGCTTACTATTTATCTTGTTATTAGTTTAAACGTTTTAAATAACATTTTTAATATTACTATTTCTTTACACTACACAGTTTAATAGCGCACTATTTTAATACAACACTTTTATATAGCACAACAGTGCCTAAAATAACATGTTAACTGGGCGATAAAGCACAACATCATATTGTCACTGAATAGTTTATTGTTTCACATAACTTCTTGTCCAAAATGGATAAAGTGCAGTTTGAGGTTACCAAATTGTATAACTGAAGAATAGTTCACTGTGTGTTTGGTGTTTTAAATAAGTTTTCATTACCTGAGACTTAACATCAATGCTATATTTGGATTATTTTGGCGTACTACTTTCTTCTTAAACTGCTTGGTATGCTTTTTAGTAATAATTCATTTAAAGATTGTCAATGATAGAGAAGCATATGGGCAGTGAAACACGAGAGTGGAAGTAGTGAGGGGAGTAGGTATACCTACCAATATTGTCATGTACCTTTCTCCCTACTGGCGCAAATTAAGCTTCTCTAATGTTGACAATCTCTACCTTGTATACTTTCCTTTGTATATTAAGTTATTAATGCTATAAATTTGTTTATTCACTAATTTTTCTCAATCTTTCTGCTGTTATACTGATATTTAGTTGTAAAATTACTATTTCTCTCTACAAGATGCTTTCTGATTCATGTTACTGGAAGGAGTGACAAGTTAAATATACTGTTGAAGTTAAACTTTTCTTCTTCCTGGTTTGGTTTTACGTTATATTTTTATAATTTTTTAATTTCCTGCATATACAGTTAATTAACTTCAATACATGTAATTTAAATATACATATTTCTCAATAATTTACAATATTTTGTGGTTTTTACAATTGAAGGGGTCGGGCCAAAAAAGTGTTAAGCAACATTTTAAGCAAAAGTAAACAAGAGCTGCCATCTGTTGAGTAATACAAAGAACTATGCTCTAGTATTCAAATGATGCCAAAAATCGTTCACAGATAGCACTGCGCATCACATTAAACTTGTTGTCCCTAACCCTTTCAGTGCTACGTTTTTTACCAAATTTTGACCCCCCTGTACTGTTTTTTTTTTACTTTTTTTAACTCTCTGTGTATAGTTGATGATAGAAATAGGTTACTTAATTAACTAGAATTTTTTTAAATTAATAATATGTACTTACTTTTTGATGTTCTTGTTGTATTCTGAAGCGTCCTCACATAAATATTGAAATTTTTAGTTTTTATTGTCACTGCAATTTAAATTGTAACTGAGTTTGAAATAATACTGTATTTATGTACAATACAAATTAGGAATAAAATAAATATATTTTAACGTATTCAGTAATTTCGTTTTGTGTGATATATCTCAAAACACGGATAAACACATAGTCCTACATCACACTCTTTACACACGTATCTTGACTCTCTCCTCCTGGGTGCACAGACAGCACAACTTCAAACAGCTGTTGCTTTTTTTTCTGTGAGTGGTACTAGTGATGGGAAATGTCTCTCCTTCAAACGTAGAGGATCATCTCCTGATGATGGCCTGCCTCCTTTCCTTTTTAGTGATGGTTGGTAGTACTTTTCCAGCATCTCTCTTATAAGGGCTAACTGAAAATCAGCAAATGAAATATTTTTTCCTGTTACTTTCTTGTATAATGAATGGGCATTGAGAATAGATACGTCCATGAAATGAAAAAATAGTTTTTTTGTACCACTTTACTGTTTTTCGGACATATTCCACAGAACTAAGCAGCATATCAGTCTTGTCTACTGCATCCATATGATTATTATAATCTTTTACGCATGCTGGTATCATAATTTCCTGCCCTGTTTTTATATCCTTCTTACCTTAAACAACAAAGTCATCTCCATGAAATGTAGTCAACATACGTACTTCCCGCCTATCTTTCCATCTAAAACACATCATGTTGTTGGCTACAAAACTTTCATGTTGTTGACCCTTCCTGAGTTCACTTGTGAATTTTCTATTCATCCTTACAGTACCGGTACCACATACATTTGTTCGCTTTTCACGCAGGATCTTGAAGAGCTTAGGACTAGAATACCAATTGTCAATACACAGTGTGACCCTGGTCGAACATACCATTCATAAGTGTCACAACAACAGAACCAGCAAAACCATATTCAAGGTATGAGCTTATACGTGTCGTGCTTCCTGTATACACAATGAAGTCGTATATATATGAAGTCAGGCAGTCACATAAAATAAATAATTTTACACCAAACCTGTGCCTTTTTGACGGAATGTACTGTTTGAAAGAAAGTCTGCCTTTGAAAAGAAGCAGGCTTTCGTCAATGCACACATTTTGGTATGGTCTAAAAGCAGATTTGAAATTATTTCTAAGTTCGTCAAGGACCATCTGTAACTTGAATAACATGTCTCCAGAAGGTTGATGAGAATTACAGCAGAAGTGTAAACATATTAGTAAAATTTGAAACCTATCTCTAGACATATAATTATTAAAAACAGGTGTATGTAGAAGTGAATCTATTGATCAGTACTCAAAATTGAAAGTTTTTTAGTTCTGGTCATGAGGAAACACAAGGCCAAAAATACATATAATTCATCCCCATTTGTGTCTTTCCATTTAGATAAACGTGAAGATGGGGAATTCATATTTGCAGCACATTCTGTACTATATCGGTTTGTTTCTGCAGCAAACTTGCCCACCAAATTCGGTGTCACAAAGAGTTCGAAAAAATCTAAATACGATGAATTTTCATTCACATCGTCTGTCTGCAGACCACCAGAATTAGAGTCAAAATCACAAAACACAGGGTTAAATGGTTCGTTTTTCCACTGAAATCCTTCATTTACAAATGGATCGACACTAAAAGAACGAGTAGTATCTTCAAAATCACTCAACAATTCATCGTCGCTTTCAATATCACTGTCATTATTTACAAACAACGAATCACGGAATATTTGTCCATTTTCACAACTCGGGCCTGGCAAATCTTCCATTGTTACATAAACAATACTGAAATACGTAATAAATAAACCAAAACAGAAAAGAAATAAACTAAAACAAGAAACAAACACGATACAAACACACAAGCACTTTCCTTACGTAACCACGCACGTGGTCATGCGACGAATAGTCAGCTGTTTGAAAATCAAACTAAAAGATAAAATTTCCCTCCCACAAACACAGAAGTACCAACATAAGTAAACTATCGATATGTTGTGATACCAAAACTGGCCACCAGATAGCTCAAACAACGAATGAATTAATGCTACAGTAGCATTTCTGGCACTAACTCTGTTGCGTGTTTATGCATCAGTAGCACAGCGGGCACGAACTGTCAACGACGCATTGATGCGTCAGTAGCACTGAAAGGGCTAACCAATTTTCAATTGTTTGAGTTAAGAGAGTGTCAAGCAACAAGGAAACACAGTTAGCAAGATGGCGTATAAGAGGAAACTAGTGTTTTCAAGTGATTCTGACGATGCTGAAGAACATTTTAACAATAGTGATACATATCCAGACTATATACCACCAAATAATGATCACAGATTGTCTGAAACTGACAGCCAGGCGAGTGTTGCACAGCACTATTTTAAACATAATGGAATCTTCATTCTGTTGTTACTTAGGTTATATTAACTTATTTTAATATTAAGATCCATTTCTCAAGCAGTTTTCTATTCATAATATTTACAGTAGAATGTTATCAGAATACAAGTTGACATCTGTGTGTTTAGTAAATTTCTTGTTCTGATATACCACAAAAATAGTATTGTGGCTTGTCACTATATTGTTGCTATTTTGAAATGAGTTGTTTGGCATTATTTTACCTAAAATGTTTTGACCAAGTTTTTCCACTCTTTACAGAGTGAGGAGGAAACTAATCCACTTGCTGCAGATCTTGTAAGATTACCATTGCCTACACCAGAAAAACAGCTTGTGGCCAAGAAGAGATGAAGAAACATGAAAAAAATTGTGTTAAATAAAAAGAGGAGGAATGAAGGAAGACAATATGTTGCAAGCAAGAGTGGTAAAATTATTGCTCCAGCTAAAATTGGGGAGCTGTGCCATTGTCCTCTGAAATGTTTTGAAATACAAGAACCGCAACCATCTTTAATTTTTAATGGTTTCTGGGATCTCGGTGATTTTGACAGGCAAGGTGCTTATTTATTTGGGTGTATCGAATCCGTTCTGGTAAAACGAAGGTACAGAGTACCTGAAAATGAACCAAGCTATAAAGAAAATACATTTATTATATATATTTATACATATATTCTTTACAAAATTAGAGTAGATGGAAAGTCCCGACATGTTTGTAAAAACACATTTTAGAGCATTCATGGCCTTGAAAACCACAGAGGAAGAGTTAATAATATAATAAAAAGTATCAAATCAAAGTCAATTAGCCCTCCTGTAGATAAAAGAGGAAGACATGAGAACAGACATAACTGCGTATCAGGCGAAGCTGTAATAGGTGTACTTGAGCACATTAAGGCTATCCCTAAGTATCAATCACACTACAGTAGACTGCAAAATCCTAATCAAGTATACTTGGGTAGTAATATGAACATTAAAATTATTTATGACATGTATCTGGAGTTTTCTGCTGAAAAGAACTACCCAGTGGTGTTGCAAGATAAATACAGGTGAATTTTTAATGAAGATTATAATGTAGGTTTCAAGTTTCCTTCCTCAGACACATGTAAGACTTGTGACTCTCTACAAGTGAAAATAGAAAATGGCACTGAGGAGGAGAAAAGTTCTGCAAGGAAAGAGAAAGAGATGTTCCTTCGATATTCAGACGCAGTCAAATCAAAGATTTCTGAGTACTGTAAGTTAGCCAAACAGGATCTTCTCTTCATGTAAATTCTGTTGATTTACAACAGACCTTACCAACACCAAAACTTAGGTGTTCACTAGCCTTTTATTTATACGTAAGTTATGGACCTACAATGTAGGGATACATGACTGCGGGAAAGATTTAGGGTATATGTTTCTGTGGGATGAAAGTGTAGCAGGAAGAGGCAGTGATGAAATTGGAAGCAGTATCATGAAATGTCTCAAAGTGAATGGTTACAGATAACTGCAGTGGACAAAATAAAAACTGGAATATAATGACGCTCTGGTCTTACCTTATTTATACAAAACAGTACACAGAAATAGAGCATTGGTTTTTAATTTCTGGGCACACATTTATGCCATCAGACAGGGATTTTGCAAAAATTGAGAAGTTTCAGTGAAACTATCCTGTTGTGTACGACCCTGCTGGTTGGAAAGAACTTATTCTGAAATGTCGGTGAAAACAAAAGTTTTACGTAACAGAAATGAAGCAGAATAACTATGCTCAAAACTGGACTTCTGAACACAAACAAAAAGACTTGTTTGAGTGGAGTAGAATTTAAATTCAAGGACGTAATATGTTTTAAATTTGAAGAAAGTAATCTGTGGGTTATAAAACTAAAAACACGAGTAAACCAGGATTTTGAAGAATAGGTTACAAGAAAGAGATGAAATTTGACAATAATGGCACTCGGACAAAAGTATTCTGGACTGCGAAGAATTACAAAAAACAAACTAGCAGATGTGATGAAGCTTCTTGGCTATATACCACCAATACATCATCAGTTGTATATGAGCTTGGTTCCTGATTCTGCAGACACAGAAGAAACAGAAGTAGTATAAACACTGATAATTTAAAAACATTTAATTTTGTTGTTTTTAATTTCTAATAAGTAGGTTATAATGAACAATTATGATATTTGTTCATATTAGTATTTTTAATTTTTATAATAAATGGTTTAAAAAATAAAAAACTGTTATTTTCTAAACAGAGTTCCTACAAAATTTTATATTTATTTGGTTAAAGAAAGTGCCAAGCCACAGATTTCATTGTGTATGGTGATTATTATTGCACTCCTTCATAAATATTGTTATGAAAATAATGTTATCTGTGTATGCAAACCACTTGTAACATGTTAAAGGAACTGAAGTTGCAAAGTTATTACTATAACAAAATATATTAATATTTCAGGATTTGAACAAACTTTCAACTTGTTCTCTCTTAAAATTAGGAAAATGTTGGTTGGCACTATTTTGCCCCAAGTCCCTCATTTATTAGTGACATACAGTTATTATAATACCTAGTTTTACACCAAGCCTGAGACAACTTGATTATTCTGTGTTGTTTCCAATTCCATGTTTTGCCAATTACTTTCACATTTAATAAATAATAATTTACAGAATTTTGAGTTTTACCATTTTACATATAGTTAGCAAGAATTAATCTACAGTTTTTTAAGTACTTTTTTTACTCTTAAATATTACCAATACTATTACTGTAAATAATTTTACAAATTTCTAATTACATTCCAACTTGACACCTTTCAAAATCCAATATGGTTACCACTCTTGTTACTTCTGTAAAAATTAACATCCATGATTTTTACAAATTAGCTTATTTTGGCAGGGGCTATTTACTGTTGAATTTACACCATCACAATATATACACTAAAAATACACTGATAATAAAAAAGATCAGCACAAAATGACATCTGTAATTTTGGGTTAAAACACTTCAACAAACTGATGGTTTATTTTCTTTAGCAAGTTTTGTTTTTTGCCTTGTAGGGATATGCTAGTACTCATAAAAAGGGTTTCATGTTAAGTTTATTGCCCTTTTGACAAAAGCAAAAGATTCTTCCCCTTTCCCTAATATTATTGACTTTCCAATAGAAACTAAAGCTTCCCAACCACCTTTTGATCATGCTTCAACAGGGTTACCATCTCCTCAGCTACGCTCACATTCAGTCTGTATATCAAGACTTTAAAACTTAAGATATTATTTCGTTATGAATTTTTATATGCAGAATATGGTTTCTGTAAGCTGTTTGCTACAGATTGCAATGGAATTATAAATATTTGTGTAAACATCTAGTGTTGCTGTAACATTTTCTAAGTGTCATGTTCTGTCAATTAAAACTGTCAGTGTGTCAGTGTTCTTTTGTTAACTATGTTTAACCTTCCGTCAGGCGAGGTCCCTTACAGCACAACAGCAGGCGCGGTATATCAAATTGATAATCATACTGATTGACTGCTTTATATTTTCTTTTTTAGCAATATTGCAAAATAGTATTTAAATTTTGATATTATAATGAATATATTATCTGAAATATGTATGTGAATTGAAAAAAAAATAGAAACCAATGTAACATTTGCAAACAGAAAGTAATATTTTATTTCTGACAGTTTAATGAACATATAATTTTAAATGTATAAATTTACTGAAAAAATATTTATGAAACAGGTCAATATTCACAAAAAGTAAGATATTACATGAATACATAACTTGAAATGTACAAATAGACAGAAAAAAGTACTTTCTAAAAAAAGTTTAGTTGTCACGAAAACTAAGACAGTTGTATCATTTGTTACTCCCCTCATCGGAAACATGCTCTGATAAACCAGGAAGAATTTAGCACAATCAATGCAGTAGTTTTATATGTATCAAATTTATGAGATAATGTCTTCAGAAACACTTTTCTTCTAAGAACATCATGACCATTCCCTAAATATATAACTTGCACGTTGATACCACTCATGTTTATCATTGCAAAAAATATGACCATTGGCCAGCAGCGTACATCTCTTGCTACATTATATGATGCACATAATTTGTCAGTAGTGTCTACTCCCCCTTTCATTCTATTGTAAAATGTTATGACAGACGGTTTCTGCTTATCTCCAGTATCAGTATATATTGATTTACCATCATGCATTTTCCAGAAATACAAACATAAATTGTTTTAGACTGACATAGTGAATCAATATGTACAGAAATATGAAAAATTTACTAATCAAAATGACATAACAAGACAATTGTAAACCTTTAAAAATATAACACGCACAGGCGCAGTGTATCAAATTGAACAGACACTATCTTCACTTTGCTATAGCTGTTGGCATACTAAACGCTGTTGACAGATAAAGGGAAGGAATATGTTAAGCTACTGAGAGACAGGTGGTGCTGTCATCTGTTAGAGACAAATGGAACAAAAAAACGTAAGACGAGTATCAATCAGATCAGCCGCGCCTGATGGAAGGTTAATTTCTTTGATTAGTTTATTTATTTGGTTTTGGTATTTTTGTGTTTGGTTGTATTCTAGTTTTGTGCATTTGTTTTTTGTTAAAAAATTTTTGTTTTATTCATATATCCATTTGTTTTGATAGCAATTAATGTGTGCATTTTGTCTGCCTTTGCTATTGTTATGTTGTTTTTTTATTTTTGAAGTTGTGCATGACTTACAGTCCCTGGCCAAATTTTATGCTAACCCTTTACAAAAAAGAAACCCCAGCAGTTTTTGTTAGTGAAATTGCTGCTAACAATTTCGTTATTGTATTTCATTAGAAAAATAACTTTTTTATGCCTACACATACATTGGCAACACTGTGAGATTATTTACATCCTTTGTTGTATCACCTTCAACATTTTATTACTAAGTATTTATTACCTTGTTACATCCTTTAAGAAAGTATATGTGTGTATATATAGTGATGAAATTGAACCATCAGAAAACTTGAATAACGTACAGATGAAATAGTTATCAATTATGTAAGACAAGCATACCTTGTGGTAATGTGTGTGTGTGTGTGTGTGTGTGTAAGTTATATGATTTCATATTTATAATTTTGTTGATCAATATATGGTTTGTAGGTTTCGTATGGTTATATGGAATGTAGGTACATAGGGTACTCAATACATGGTTATATGCTTACTACATCTTATGAAAATAAGTAACATAACAGACTCTAGTGTTATGACTTTTACAGTGTGTAGCCAGCACATAAGATAGAATTAAATTTAATCACAAGCATTCATATTCAAAATTGAATTATATTAAATAATAACCATAATCAATAATGCCATTTTTATCATACTACTTTGCTTCTTAAGTTCCAGTTGGACTCACAAGCAGCCATGTATAACGAAGGATATTCACTTCGGAAAAGAGAAAGCATAACCAAGTCAAGTGACCTTCACCAGCACAAATTAGTGCATGGTAGCACTAAGAAATATAAATGTGATAGTTGTAATAGAGCTTTTACACATTCCCAAAGTCTCTCAAGACACAAGTTAACCCATACTGGTATTAAAAAATATAAATGCAATAAATGTAATAAAAGGTACACGCAATCGTGTAGCCTTAAAAGACATAAATTAATTCATGATGGCATTAAGAAATTTGTTTGCAATATTTGTGAGAAAACTTTCACTAACACAGACAGCCTTTCAAAACATAAAATAATCCATGATGATATTAAGAAAAATCAATGTGATATTTGTAATAAAGCTTTTACACATTCCCAAAGCCTCTCAAGACACAAATTAATCCATGGTGCTGTGAAGAAATACAAATGTAACATTTGTAACAAAAGCTTTACCCAGTCGAGTGGTCTCTTTCAGCACAAATTAGTGCATGGTAGTATTAAGAAATATAAATGTGATATTTGTCATATGGCCCTTAAACATTCCCGAAGCCTCTCAAAACACAAATTAATCCATGATAGTGTGAGAAAATACAAATGCAATGTTTGTAACAAAGCCTTTACCATGTTGTGTTGTCTCACAAGACACAAATTAATCCATGCTAGTATTATGTAATATTAATGTGATATTTCTAAGAAAAACTTGAGTGTCCAAACAGTCTCTTAAAACTCAACTTAATCCAGGCTGGTAATATGAAATATTTTATATTTATCACAAACTTTAAATTAATCCATGGTTGTTTTAACACTTTGAGTGCTAACTCCGTCAATTGACGGAATCGTGTTTTCAATACTTTTATACGGGTTAGTCATTCATGTGACAGTTTAGCAGCACCATACAGAGTTGGTAATGCACAAGCAGTTCACATTTTTACCGCTAGATCTCATATGCAGCCACATAATAGTCAACAGTTTGAGTTGAACCCAGTCGTTGCATTACATAATGCATAAGGTAGCATTATGTATAAATCCTTGTTTTAAATTATTTCATAAAAAAAACTATAAAGTGTGAATTTATTATATACTATATACATATCTTTTTAATTAAATTGAATAAGGTGTTAAAACTAGGTGTAATTGATTAATAAAATTGTAAGTTTAGCATGGTCAAGTTTTAAAAATTTTCAAAAACAACTAAATTTGAAATTTCAGAAACAGGTTAAGCATTTTCTGTACAATATTCATGATACAATCACTATAAAGAAGAAAGTATGACCTTTAAAATAAGGTAAGTTATACTTTTCTACCTGTTCTAGTTTATGAGTTACATAAAAATGAAAAGTATGAAAAATGGCCAGCATTCTTCGCATATTATGAGTAAAAACACACAGCACTATAAGTGTTAAATAGTAATTATGTTATATTCATAATAGTATAATTGGTTATGTAATTTATTTTTCTGTAAATTAATCCACGCATGTAATAACAAAGTTTACTTGTTTAAAATTTCTTTTTCTTTATGCATAAATGATGTATATTTGACTGTTTCCATGTTGTCAAATCAAATTGAAATATTGACTTAGTGTAAGTAATATTCAATGTTTTAGAGACTCAAAAGTAAGAAATGTCATACTTGTAAATCTGTAAATTGCTTAATACTGACAAATCAATTTTAAAAGCAATTTTGTTAGCGGTAAGTCTAGTTATTCAAAACAAGTCTATAGAAATTGTTTTAACCCTAAAAGCAGCAATTATAATTTCTGTAGCTGAAAGGGACATTTACCATTTTGCATGCTCATAATAAGAAATTCCTGAAATGTTCATTTTTAGTCAGAATATGTCAATAAATGTTTAGTTATACTCAAGAAAATATTATAATACATTACTGTATATAAATGTGTATTTGCTTCATGTAGTAAACATTTTGACTTTATAAGTAAACTACAAAAATTATAATTGATAACAAATAAGTTTCAATGTTTCTATATACAAAACACATCTTTCATAAAAAAACAAAATTGCAAGATATTGTAATTTCTGAAAATACAAAATTCTGTACATTTATATTTAATAAAACCAACTATACATAATTGCAGGACCATTTATGATTTTTATGTTCAAGTTTTTTCAGACTTCATTTAAACACACAGTATACTTCAAAATATCGAAACAAAACACTTTAGAAGTACTGCAAGCAAAAACACATTTTACAGTAAATACATAAAACAAAGAGAATCACAGTACAAGTTACTTAAGTCTTATACTTCATGCTCCTTTTTCCACATTATATTTACATACTCCATAGTTATACTTAATTATATTAAATCAAATAGACTTTAAAAATGGTAAAACGATTGAAAAAACACTCAACACACTTCACAATAAATATACAAAACAACTCACAAATGTCTGCAGCTGATGCAATTTTATGAAAAATTTTTCAAGGAAAATAACAAAAATTATCATATTGTATACCAAAATTCCCCTACAGCTTTCTAAAAGTATTGTGTATGTTGTGCAATCTAGTAAACTATAAACAAAATCACAACAAATAACACAGGACAACAAATAATTTAGGTTTGTTTTGATTTAATTTTGCAGTGTATTAACCCTTTAGGGACTGGAATTATTACACTAGTATATGCAAAATGACCCAGGACAGTTTTTCTGCAATTGTAGTAGCTTCAATTTTCTTCATCTGTTTCTCATATAATACATAAATGGAATATCTTTAAATAAATACACTGCAAGTAGGTTTATTTTCACCTGATCCACGTTTCACAGAAATTATTCTGTATCTTCAGAGGTTTGTTTGAATTGTAATTGAATCTTTCACTTACCAAATTAATCTGGCATGCCAAAAGGATGGAAAGTTATTCTTAATGTTTATTAACTTAACTTCAAATTTCAGTGTATGTAATATATTGTTAACGGGTAATTGATTTTTCCTCAATTCTATTTTGGATTGTTTTAAAGTTTATGTAGTACAACTATTTATTATATATTTAATGTTTATTTTATTTTTCTAATAAATGTATGATTTTAAACAAATCATCTTGTTTTGTTTTTATTTGAAATTGTTCTTTAATTAGTAGATTATGATTGTGTTTGTAAATTTAGCCACACACTGTTTAAACAATAAACATAAATTTCCAGACATTCAAAATGTTAAATTAATTAAAAACATATAAAAAGGTAACAAAATCGATTATCCGTTAACAATATTATAAGTGAAACATTCAATTAAAATTCAAACAAACCTTTGAAGATACGGAATAATTTCTGTAAAACGTGTCTCAGGTGAAAATAAACCTACTTGCAGTGTATTTATTTGAATATATTACATGGGAGACCTGCAAGATATTCCATATCTTGAATTACTTACAAAGGATTTTATACTTGGGTATAAATGGTGTTTTTTTAAAGGTACAATTTGGTGATGCATAATATTATATAATTTAGTATATTAACTACTTTTTGTATAAAAATGTTAATAAATAATTGAAACGATAATCTGACTTTTGGGTGATCAAATTGTATTCAACTTATTCCTCATCTTACAAAAAAATCTCGCATGCCAAATTGCCATAGTTAATTTCCATGTATATTAGTCTAATTATGTGCAAAAAATAAATATTGTTTGTACTGAAGCAAAGATAACAAATTTATGTACCATGCACAGCAAAAAACATGCTATTTTGTAACTGTTGTACATGTATATACATTTCATTAAAGCTAGAAATCAAACTGATGTAATCACTTATTTTTAAATGTTAATAAGTATTACGGTTTTGTAAGTATATTTCAAGTTGTTTTTGTAAATAATAAGTTGTATAAAAAATGTTATATAATTTCAAAAAATTGATGAACTTGCCAATTATTCCACATCTTGAATCATCCATTCAAAAAATTTTTACATAACATCATTTCACCAAGTTTCACACTAAATGTTTGCACTAAGATTCAGTAAAAGAGACTAATATAATTACTATTAGTTACTTTATTACTAATTACTATTATAATACATTAAAAATTCCAAACTACAACCTAAAATGACAACAGAGTCTGTAGTGAAAAACATAACCACTCATGCAAAACCAATTTTTAACAGAATTTTCTGAAGTATGAACACAATTTTAACATACAAACTTCTAAAATAAAAAAAATATATATATAAAAATAACCAACTTGAACACTGATAGCAAAATGTCATCATGGAACATTGCCATTTCAATATTATATCAATGGTATACTGGTATACCTACACCATAACGAAATAACAATATCTGATGGTTGAATTTATTGTAATCTATGAGGGGCATGCAGAAAGTAAAGAATGTTTTGTTATTTTAAAAAAATCAAGAAAAGTGTTAATTCTTTTCTTTTATACAACTTTTATATTTGCAGGAACCATTATACTACTTTTCTACAGTCTCCTTACAAAATCAAACACTTTTCATAGCCATAAGCTTACACTATTTTTTCTATTCCACCATTGTACACTCCTGCCGCCAAGTTTATAAATCATTCAGTGACAACTTCTTTCAGCTTGGCATCACCTTTAAAGTTTCAACCTCCCAAAAACTTTCAACATAGGGAAAAGATGAAAATCGTTAGGTGCCTAGTCAGGTCTGTATGGTGGATGCTGAAAAACGTTCCAGCCAAAATGTTGAAACAATGCTTGAGTTGCTGGAGCTGAGTGTGGTGAGCGTTACCATGAACAAAGATGATGCCACTGGACAACACTATGCCATTTGTCTTGAATGGCACATCAAAACTGTTGAAGAGTCTAACAGTATGCCTCTGGGTTTACTGCCCTCACGGCATAAAATCAACCAATAGGACTCCCTTTCAATCCCAAAACAGATGCTATTATTTTCTGTGTGCTCAGACCTTGTTTTGCTTTCTTTTGTTTTGTTGGTGATTTGGAATTATACCATTCCACTAATTGACACTTTGCTTCTGGTGTTTTATGAGAAACCCATGTCTCATTACCTGAAACAATATGATCCAAAATTTCATCTCCATCTTGATAATAAGTGAAAAATGTCAATCAGCTCCCATCCTTTGTTTTTTGTGATCATCAGACAAAAATCAAGGTACCAATCTGGCGCACCCTTTTTTGTAACCAAGATGGATTGTGACAATTTCGTGAAGGCTCTAGAAATATTAGGAAAGAAACTGTAAACCATCTAAAATGAAATGTCTATCCTCCTGAATTTTGTTGTCACCTTTCTTCTTGAGTTTGTCAGTGATTAGAAATGGCCATCCACAAAGCTTGTCATTTGCACATTTGTACAGTCCTTGTTAAACATAATGCACCATTTTATAACCAATACTTCACTCATCACAGTCTCACCATAAATGTCCTTTATTTATCTGTAAAATTCAATAGGCTCCTTGCCTTCAAAACTTCAACGACACTAAGCACTTCACACTTCATGGGATTTTCTATATTGTCACACATTTTGAATGTGGGCGATAAACGTCTGCACAGTGTTGCAGTTTGCCTCAGACTGAGATTGTAGTGGAGCGAGTTCAGTGTCACAGCAACAATGGAGGTACATACCTACAAAAAACTGTTAAACTTTCGTTTTATGTAAAATAATTCTTTTGTAGAGGAACATTTCTTCTTTAACATGGCACATTACACAACTTATCTAACATTTTTAGTTTTCACATTTTTCATTTTGTGTCCATGTTTTGAATTAATAAAAATTTCTGTTAGCATTGTACTGATAAAATTATGTTTCTAAATCTATTTACACATACAAAACATTAACAAATATTACACTTATTTAGAAATATAAATAAAGGTGTTTATATATATTGCAACGATACTCTTAACGACTCACTTTTGCACATATGCTATTACTCATTTGTGCGCACGTACCCATGTCTCGAAGGTATACTTTTCTTCTGCAGTATTTACCTTGATGTTTCCCAGCTAGGTCGCAGGCTTTGGTAGTTAATTGAGGGTGGATAAGCATGTGAATATCGTTACAAGTAAAGATTACAGAGGATTTAGTACTGGTTGTGAAATTAGTACAACTTTGTTAATAAAATTATATTCATTTTGTTTATTAATTAAAAACTGCAAATTGTCATGTTATTAATTAGTGTGTGGGTTAACTAATATTGAAACCCTTATATTCACTTATACGAATATCGTATAATTATAACGTGGCAAACTCTTAGCTCTTATAGTCTAAGACACATTATACACAAACATAAGACATATATGACCTGGAATATTTACACACAGACATATAATACATAACACATATATTATTACACTGCGTGATGAACACGTACGAAATTGAATATTAATATTGACTTAGCAAGTGTGGATTTTTTTTTATTATGTACCACTTAATAAAAAAAAAATAATAATTAAACATTTATAAAAATGCTAATAGAGACCATTCTATTACTTTATTTAACTATACTCCTAATGTCTCAATTAATTAAAATCTACAATTGAAGTAAACTTTCGTACTTGATTTTATATTACAGTTACTTGATTTTAATTATTTAATTATAATATAAAAATATAATAAAATATGGTTTCTCTAATTACCATTTATTTATGGGATTAATAAGTTTTATGTTCTTTGTTATAAATTATTATTCTCTGAACTTTTAATATTATTCATTATGCAAATAAAAATAATAAAATTTATGTAAACTTGGAAATGAAATCTAGAGCCTTCTTTTGATAGACCTCAGGGTCATTTATAAGATTGAATAAATGTCTGACTTCACCTGCATATTTCTGCAACCATTTAACTATGTTGTTACTGTCACCTGGACTCTCGAGTTTTGGGATCCCCTTCCGGTATCACCTTCTCTGTCTCTGCGTCGTTTGGAATTACTCTCTCCATCTAATGGATGCTGAGTTCTGACATGGACCTCTGGTCGTGATGATGTACGGCTGGCTGTAGCTGCGTGTGGCTGTCCCTGCGTCCTCTAGTATATTGCTCTGTTTCCTCTCCTCTCCTCGTCTTTTCCCTCATGGATGTCTCGAAGTTCTACGTGGACTTCTTGAAGTTCATCAACGACGTTTCGACTCCTCGTAGTTTACGGTATTATTGTCTTTTACATCACTCGTGTATATCACTAATTACTTTCACCGATGTACTGCCGGTTCCATCTCACTTTAGTTTACGTAATACTATTTAAAACATTATTTAAACTTTTTAAAATTTGCGGTGGTGAGATGCATGGACTTCACATGCTGTCTGTTGATGATCTGAGAAAGAGTGTGTCACTTGCTGGGGTTTTATACTCCTGCCGGCGTTCAACTCCTGTTGAAAACTGTTCGGACAGAGTTGAACAAGTCAGCGCGTCGGTTTATTAACTAATTACAACCTACGCATATTTCTATGAAGCGCACAATTTTTTATAAATATTATTTGACAAATCATTAGGTACATTAATAAACTTAACCTATGAAAATTATGAACATTAAGGTGTGTAAACTATGGAAGTTATGGCAAAATTTCACACGGTAGCTGAATGGTTCCCACGATCATAGACCTCTTAGTATCGAATTGTAGCGCTGGGCGCCCGCAGTGTTACTACATATGTCTCTAATTCGTGTGACTTCTGTTTTTTGTTCAGCACTTATAAAACTGTGTAAAATTTTCCATAATCGTATACATAATTCAACTTATTCTTCATTTACACACTGACACACACACACACACACACACACACACACACACAAACTGATACCAAACGGTTGCCTGCAGCAATGACGTCACAGCTGCCGGTCGAGGCGTGTTTCGTCTTCCTTTGCTGCGTTTAAAACCAACAAGGCTTAGCAATTCCATATGCATGTTCACAAGGCCATTTCCGGAAGAAGGGTGTATAGTGCAATTTAATAAATTGAGAAATCACAGTCAGAAAGTATCAATTTTATTATGAAAAATATAACGCGATTGTATGGTTCAGAAGATTGTGTAAGCAATTAATTTAATGATTTTTTATATAATACTTTTATCAAATGTTAATTTAAACTTTTATATCATTATATAAAAACCATTTAAAAATAGGACTGCATACGCCCTTTTTCCGGAAATTCATTTTCAGTGAGGGTTTTGTAATAACAGAAACATAATAAAAATAATATAAAACTTGTATTAGAAATATTTGTTAAATATTCAGAGATAAAGAATAATAATTATCTTCAATAATTATTGAAGATATTATTAAAATATTTTCATCATGGTCATTAATTTTCTAAATATTCTCTAACATGTTTTGTAGCCATGACACACTTTCATCATCCATGAATTGAAACAATTCCCTCACATCTTTTTCTTTTTGTGGAGAAAGTGAAGTGTAGTTTACTTGTTTTGGTTGAATTTCTTTTAAACTTGTAACCGTGTTACTTTTCATCAAAATGCTGAAAGGTATGTAGGCTGTACTATAAGTTGGTGACGCAAGTACAGTACCATCTTCTTTATATTTCAACATACAATACTTTTAGATTTTAAACGGACTCCCTTTAGACACAGGCTTATTATTTATTAAAGGCTTAAGTGCTTCTTTCCAGTCTTTAATAATATTTCTATCCATCAGAACAAAAAATGGAGAAGGATGCTCTCTGCATTCCACCATAGCAGTTAAATAAGGTTTTGCTGTAGTCATAGTTTCTATGTTTTTAATTTTTTTCTAAGAAGCCCAAAGTTCCGGTCACATTGACCAAAACTATGACCACGAAAAGGAAAAAGGTGTAGTACTTCCACATTGTAAACTCTAGACAACCATGAACAGAATGATACAATGGAAATATTTTTATTTTGCCCACCACAGGCATCAGAAAGCAAAATCACATATTTCACATTTGGAAGTTCTTTCAATTTTCTTTCTATAGCATGATGTAGAAATGAAGCAACTGAGTTTGAATCTTTTTTAGCTTCCATTTCCATAAAACAATAGAAATTTGAGCTGCCATCATTGTGGAAGTGAACATGAAATGCATAAAGCCATAAGAGGCGTTTATAAAATTGTTGTGTAACGTTCAGTTTAGGAACAGGAAAATTTTGAGAGTAGTCAAACTCGACAACAAGATACGCAGGATCAGTCTTTCCCTTATTGATAAAATTTTTTCTCAAGTCTGTATAGCGCAAGACCTTTTTATTATGAATCGCATAAGCTAGTTTGCAAGAATCATTAGGATTTATGTCGAGTTTTCTTTTAGTAGACGTGCAATAATCACAAATGTCAGTTTTGGGCTGTTTGAACCCAAAATGGCAATGTTCTTTGAAATATTTGAAGTAGGTTACATAGCTCATTTTCAGTTGTTTATTGTATTTTTGGCAAAAATATTCCGAAAAAAGGTTATATAAAATTTTTGGACTTAAATTTGGATTATCAAAATAATTCACGTTAGACTTGTGACCACAATAATAGCTTTGTCTATGTGGTATTGTGTTCAAATGTTCTTTGATCATCTGAAATATACCGGTGTCAATTTTATGAGGTCGATTAAAATGTGTTCCCCTTCTTTCCTCAAATGTTTCATTTGACAATACTTTTTGTTGGATGATTCTCACTCTTTTTTCAGTAATTTGATATAGTTTTAAAACAAAAGCACGACATACCTTTTTTTTCTGTCCTGCATAACTTAAAAAGTATATCCATTTGTGTTCTCTACTAGTTGTTGAATTCACTGTCACTTTACATCGCTTACTGGGTTCTGAAATCTGAATACAACTAGCCAAAAATGAATCTTGCAGCTCCTTTCCCTGGTCTCCATAAAATGTAGCAAAAAGTTCTTTTTTCTGTTCACTTGTAAACTTCAGATAACACTTTTCAAGGCAGCAGTCATTCACATCATTGTATTGTTTTGATTGAATTTCTCTACCACTAGTATTAATAAATGTTTCACCCTTATGCCTTCGTTTTTTCATTTCATTTTTTTATGATTAATTACACTGTACTGTTTTCTTCTTTTCACTTTTCTTTCCATTTTTAAGCTATTAAACAGAGGTCAAAGTAAATAACACAACTATTCGTCACCTTATAACCTCATACACAAAACAAAGTTCTGAACATGTGTTTAGAAAAGTGACTGACCTGAACTCTGCTGTCAAGATATTGAAATGAAATTTTGTGACATTATACATTGAACTATGGCGGTGAATTTAAAATCATTTCTGGCAAAAGGGCTTATAGACCTATACGCCCCTCTTCCGGAAATGGCCTCTTATTTCCTTATTTAAAATTAATTAATACGTTTGTTTCTTTTATTTATGTCTTATACCTAACGCTTAATTATTACATTATTTTCATTATTTACATCTTTCACATGCCTCATACGTGCGTTCGTATGTTCTCATACCGCAGTCAGGGGTTGATACGGAGACTTATGCTAAATGTATCGTTGCAATATATTATAGTTTATTTTATTATAGAATATTATGACACACAGATGAACATTACAGGCCTGACAGTAATTATCGAGTTGATGAAACATACATATTTGGCACAACACCACTAACATCTACATAAGAATTGTTATTGTCAATTTCAAGTACAAATTCATCTAAATCACTATCACCCATTTCAGAACCAGATTCATTTACTAGCTGGTTAGGTTCTTCAATGGACAGATATTGGTCTCATGAATTCATAATAATAAAAACTAATACAAATAAAATTAAAATAGAACACAAAACCACCCAAAAATTGTCTAAAAAGTTGAGAAAACAACAATAAACTACATGAAACTGTACAAAGGTTAGCCGGAAGCATGACCTAATTATAGCTGAGAACAGCAAACAGCTCTATTAACATGTATAGGAAATGCTCTATAATTCACATTTCATAATGCTGAAGCCATCTATGAATTTTTTTGTGAACTAAGAGTTGTACTGTCCTAGTACAGCTGATTGTATTTTGTTGCTTAAGGAATACAAGGATTGCCATGTGAAAACATGTTAACTCATCTTTCAAAAAGTGTTCAACTAAGGTATTTTTCGACAGATGAGTTAATATGTCTGTCATCTTGAAAGTATTAGATAACATCAGATATGTTGGACATCAGTCCGCCAAGGGTTAACAAAATCAATGATTAATACTACTAAACAATGACATTCAAATTAATTTTTGAAGACAGTGATTGCTATAGTTGAAAAAATTACAATTATCTTATTTAGGAATTGACTATAACAATTGCATTCCAATAAAAATTCTTAAAAAGAAATGAGTTTTAATTTGTGTAGTTTTTCAATTAATGTATTTTTGTATTGTGTTAACACTATCATTTTTGTTTCAAGTCTACACTTGGCAGTATGAAGACGATCATAACATTCACCAACAGTTATGACATGTTGATATTACAGATATGTTGACATTTTGTGTGAGGCGAGTGACAACATTGAATAATAATGTTCACTCTGAAGAAACATCAGTTTTTATCTATTGGACTTGATAAAGTTTACATACCAGATATATAAATTGTGGTGACAAACCGGATCCATCAGGAAACTTGATTGACATGTGCAAATTAAACATTTATTACCTATACACACACACAAAAAAAGCATAACTTTGTAATTTTTTGGATAGAATGGTTACTAAGTAATGTGAATTATATACCTCATGTATAGCTTGTATTTGTGTTTGGTTTTGTAATAAAAAAATAAATATCTTATGAATATTACCAACATTAACAGACTATTCAGTTATGAGTTCTGGAGTTTATAAGGACACTCAAGACGTAAGATTGGATCAGATAACAGGCACTTAAGTGCAAAATTTATTTATATTGAATGATCACATTAAATAATGCAATTTCTTAAGTTGCTTCTCAACTTCCAGCTAGGATCACTAGCAGCCATGAATAATGAAGTAGATACACCTCATGAACACGAAGAATATAAAATTGAGTGAATTTGAGTCATGAAATTCATCTGTTTCATTACAGCAACCCAAAGAAGAAAATTTATCACTGGAGTGTTTGTACCAAAACTTTTACTCAGATAGATAATTTCTCAAAACACATTTAAACCATAACATCAGGAAATATCAGTGTGATATTTGTAATAAGACCTATAGTAACTGTAGCATATATTACATGGTGACTGTAGAAATTAATTCATGGTGGTATTAGTATCAATGTGATGTGTGTAAGAAAAGCTTTACTTACTCATGTGGTCTTTATCATCATAAACTAATACATACCGGTATTAGGAAATATCATCATCATCATCATCCTCAAGGTTTAAACCAAGGATGGTTTGTTCCAGTCTCAACTAGGCTACTATTACAGCTGGTCACTCCAGCGCTTCCTAGAACGTCCCACACTTCTCCGTCCCCTCGGCTTATAATTCCTTAGTTATTTGGGGGATACAGCAATCATCCATTTGGCAACCCACAAATTCAGCTGATACTGAGCGATCCTGTCGAGTATACTCATAATATTCAGTTCCTGGTGTATGTCTGTGTTTCTTCTATGATCATGGAGAGTATACAATGCCATGTGCCTGAGAAATCTCATTTCAGCCGCTTGGATGTGACTGGCCTGACCTTTTGTTAAAGTTCAATTCTCAGACCCATAAAGAAATGTGGGAAAAGCCATCACCTTGTAGAATTTTAGGTGTGTTCTTTTACTTGCTGACTTAAGGGTTCGCCTGATGGTCCCGCACATAAGGTTGAACTTATGCAACTTATCCACTATGTCGTTCCTTGCATTATAAGACACACTCTAGCCCACATATTCAAAACTGCTAACTTGTTCCAGGACAGTACCATCTATAACAATTTTTGCACGTACGGGATCAGTTCCACAAAAAACCATCACCTTGGTTTTAATTGTGGATATCTGCAATCCAGAGTCTTTGCAGATTCCATTTAACAAATGTATACCCATCTGCAATCTGTTTTCAGAGTCTGACAGAATACCCTGATCATCTGCAAACAATAAAGTGTCAATTGTAGAGTGACCAATCATAAAATGGTCTGGAAGACACATCTGCCACATTTGTATGACATCGTCAATATATATAAATTAAAAAGGGAAGTTGATAATGAACACACTTGTTGTACTCCACAATTGATCAGGCCAACTCTAGGAACTGTTTTCGGTCTCCCTGCTTCTATTAAGGTTTTTATTCTCCATATACAGTCTGTGTATTGCTCTAGTTAGACATTATGGGATCCCTTTCCTTGCCATTACTGCCCATAGTTTGTTCCTATTCACTCTGTCAAAAGCCTTCATGAAAGCTATGTATGTGGGCAGCTGATACTCTCTACGCTTTTTAATGAGCTGGGCTATTGTAAATATACAATCTAAACATGATTAGCCCTTCCTGAAACTGTTCTGGGCCTCTGAAAGTATGGTCTCCATTATCGCATTCAGTCGTGTTTGTAATATAGATGCATATAATTTATATGAAGTAGTAAGCAGGCTGACTCCTCTGTAGTTTCTGCAGCCATTACAATCACCTTTTTTGAATATGGGAATTACCTTTGCAATCCGCCAATAACCAGGAACATGACCAGTGGTCCAGAATAGATTAATGAACTGCAGCCAACGATCATGCAGCAAGGCTAGTGCACACTTTATAAGCTCCACGTTCAGTCCATCAGTACCTGGTGCTTTTCTATTCTTACAGAGGTGTAGAGCAGTTAACAATTCATCCATTGTTATTGGGTCCACAAAATCAATGATATCAGCAAAGGTTGTTTCTTCCAGTTGATCCTGGGTCCGTAGTTGCTCATAGTATTCAAGCCATTGTTGTTCTGAGATATTGCTGACCTTCAGGTTATTCCTTTCCATTCGATTTAAATGCCTTAAATTTTGTAAGCCTTGTCCTGCCTGCCATGTACATTGTGTTCTATATCACTTACATATTTATCTCATGAACTTCGCTTGATTTTCCTGACTTCTCTTCTGGCAATGGCACAGCAGCGCTTATATTCACACCTTGTCTGAGCAGTCTTTAAGGTTAGAGTTTCAGGTATACCTGCTTTTTACCATCTATTATTTGTCTAATATCATCATCCCATACCTGTAGGCCTCGGTTTCCATAGCTTTTACATCTCATTCCCAATGGTTCAAATGCTGCTTGTGATATGACATCTCTGATGTTACCCCATTCTTGATTTATATTGCTAGTGATGGGTTTTTGTTGTGCAAACTGACTCAACCGGGTATGATAGAGGTATTTTATACTTTCATCTTGGTGCAGGTGTACTTTAAAAGTTTGTTTAGACCACTGGCACTCTGTAGATCGAGCCTTTCTCCACCTACCTGGAATACTAATTTTTGATAAATGAGCAGAAAATGGTCAGACTCAACGTCACATCCTCTAAAAACCATAGTATCCTCCACTAAATTTCCTAATTTTCCATTAACTAAAAGAAAATAAATTATTGAACAAACCCCTCTTGCTTGCCAACTATATTTATGTGTCTCTTTATGTGGGAAAAACGTGTTGGTTATCCTAAAATTGTTGAATGTGGCAAAATTGATGAGGCATCATCCATTTTTATTTTCCATTCTTTCGCCGTGACATCCCATAATATTCTTATAGGGGAGTTTCCAAACACATGCATTGAAATCACCTGCTATTATCACATAGTCATTCATGTGTATATTACGACAACTTTCTGTAACATACTGTAAAAATCTTCTGAGTCTTCTCTACGACAATTTTCTGGGCTATATACAGCTGCCAATGTTGTGTACCCCCTTATGGTTTTGTACCGTACTGTTAATATACGCTCATTTACAAACTGGTAACTATGAATCCTATTTTTCAACCGCTTCTTTATCTTTACTGCTATTCCTGCAGCTGCACAGTTCCCAGCAGCTACACCACTGTATATTAATACGTAGTCCACCAATTCGGCCGGACTTTTAAGCTTCTTCTTAGTCTCAGAAATGATGGCAATATCTACATCAATTATGTGAAGTTCCTGTTGAAGTTCCATTTCCTTATGTGCAAGTCCTCTTACATTCCATACACCAATTTTATATTGTTCCACAATACCAAGTCGTCTTTTCCTTTTATTCACAGCTGTGGTCAGCAACTTTTGATCCGTCTGGTATTAGGAAATATCAATGTGATATTTGTAAGAAAAGCTTTACTTACTCCAGCTGTCTGTACCAACAGGTTAATCCATGCCAGTATTAACATGTTGAACGCCACAGTGGACGCCAGTGTCTGCTGGCTGACTTTCCTGTGCGGCCATGGAGGACACCGGTGTCCTCTGTACATTGTTGTAGAAAATGTTCTTTACATGCCATGTGTCTGCTAATACACTATCTTTTACATACATAATGTGTCCTCTTGGCCTCAGATGACATACTGCTGCCATCAGGATTTGATATTTACCTCGTATAAAAGCGTAGTACGAAATTACAACTGACATGAACATTGTGTCCGCTGTGGCCCAGGTGGACAAAAAATGTTTGCTGGTTTCTTATGGAAAGCACCATTTTGGCTATATAAAGTTCTGTAACTTTATGATGGAAATAAATAGGTTAGTATGAAATAAAATTATGTTTTTCTAATAAAATTTGTTATATTTTACGTGAACGTAACCTCAGAATAATTTCATATTCCCCCTAACACACTGTCTTTTACTTTGAAATGTGTCCACTCTGGTTTCAGAAGACGTAATGCTGCCATCAGTTTTCGATATTTACCTCTTATGAAAGCGAAATACTAAATTACATGTCACCTGAATCTTGTGTCCGCTGTGGCGTGGGAAGATAAACAATTTTTTTTGGCTAGTTTTTTTATAGAAAACATCTTCTTCAGCTATACAAAATTTTGAAAACTTATGTATGGAAATAAATCAGGTTAGTTTACGAAATAAAAATCTGATTTGCTAGTAACAAACGACTTATTTATAATTAACATGTACAACTAATAAATTTATTTTTGTTTGTAGACAGTATACCATATTTGTGTCTCTCATAGAAACATTTCAAGCAGTACCTTGGTTCTTTAGACCACTCCTCACGAAACATTACAACCTTTCTAATTTTTTTTTTTTTTTAATTTCTCCATGAAGTTTTCTTTCACAGCAGCCAACATGTATCTATGGCCATCTCTTGCAGAACCTTCCTTCTTGCAGAATACATTCTTCTTATCATTCGTGTTTATAAAAATTCGTTACTAAACAACTCACTTGAAAATATAAATACCCCTAACTAACATAACACACTAACACACAATCAAGGAAACGGTAACTTATACTGAAATGCATGATGTAAACACTACTGGTGGAAACTGTGCACTGCGCTAATTTTTTTTACAGCAGTAAGATAGCCCTCCCAATTTCCCAGTCTCTCAGCACAAATGAAATCGAACGCTATTCCAAACCATATCAAGATATGTTAAAGAAGAAAGGTAGAGAATGTAGCCATGTGATACGCATCGGCTCAGAGCGAATAGAATATAAAAAGTGGAGTATAAGCTTTGCTCCAAAATGAAGTAGTGCGTTATTTGATAAACTGTTGGTTTTACTTAAAAATTGTATAGGAACTTTTTTATAGAGCATAGTGAAATCTACAATTTTGATATCCTCCTCTAATGTTGTCTGACCAATAGGAAGCGAGATATTTGCAAAAAACATTTTTTTGACCTTTAAAAGGAATACAATCTGAGCAAATCGAGAGCATATTTTTAGATTATAGAACTTATATTTATTCATGTTTATTTATCCATGTCAATTTACACGATTTCATAGTCATCGGGAAGACTTTCAAAGACAGTTTGGAATACTTTAAAGAGGTTCTAACTATAATTCACAGTACTTAACTGAAGCTGAGCCTGAGAAGTCTTCTCTATTCCAGAAGGAAGTACAGTATCTGGACCATCTGGTTTCGGCAGCAGGTGTTAGGATGGATCCTAATAAAGTAGACACCATAAGAGACTGGCCAGTTCTAAAGAGTAAACATGAAGTTCAGAATTTATGGGGTTATATCACAGACGTTTTGTCAAAGGCTTCGCTACTATTGCTAAACCACTACATGAACTAAGGGAAAATAAACGAAACTCCCAGTGGTCGAGAGAATGTGATCAAGCATTTAGGACTTTGAAAATTGCATTATGTTCGCAGCCAATTCTCGCTTTCCCACCTTCCAAAGAGAAGTACATCGTAGACACAGACGCAAGCAACACTGGTCTAGAAGCAGTTTTGTCTCAAGTGGAAAACGGTGAAGAACGAGTTGTAGCATATTACAGCAAGACGCTTTCGAAACCAGAGAGAAATTATTGCGTTACAAGGAGAGTTGCTAGCAATCGTCAGAGTCCTTCCATAAATACCTCTATGGAAGAGAGTTTTCACTACACACTGACCATGCTGCGCTCATATGGCTCTTGAGATTTAAAAATCCGCAAGGGCAGTTGGCAAGGTGGCTTGAACGTCTGCATGAATACAACTTCAAGGCACAACATCGGTGGGGGCGTCTGCATGGTAATGCAGATGGCTTACCACAAACACAGTGCCAAGAAGACTGCCGACATTGCCACAGAAAGGAAGAACAAAACACAAGAGAACATGTTCAAGCCATCACTGTAGATTTCCTGGGAAACGGCTTGACAACACAAGATTTTTGACAAGAACAGATGACTGATGAAGATATTGGACCGATCTTGACAGCAAAATAAGAAGGTAGCCACCCGGATTGGCTCGATATCTGCCATGGTTCTGAAGTGCTGAAGGGCTACTGGGCACAATGGAAATCTCTTATCTTAGAGAAAGGATTGCAGAAGAGGGCTTGGGAAAGTGCAGATGGACAAGACGTGGTCATGCAGTTGATAGTTCCCCGAAGTAAAGTGTAGTCTGTTTTGAAGGAGGTGTATGATGGAACACCTGTAGGCCATCTTGGCATTAACAAAACCCTTGACAAAATATGGAAGCGATTATATGGGCTTCATCTTTGCCACAATGTAGAAGAATGGGTTCGGACATGTGAAATATGTGGTGCAAGCAATGGGCCACAGACCAGAAGCAGGGGAAAAATGGGACAGTATAACATTGGACAGCTTTTCGAAAGAATTGCCATAGACATTGCTGGACCATTCCCAGTTACTGACAATTGAAACCGGTACATCATGGTTGTAGGTGACTACTTTACTAAGTGGGTGGAAGCCTATGCAATTCTAAATCAGAAAGTTACCACTGTGGCAAATAAGTTAGTTCACAATTTCTGTTGCCGTTATGGAGCCCCTTGTGGAAATCCATATGGATCAAGGGAGAAATTTTGAATCAGAAGTGTTCAAGGAATTATGCTGTCGACTCAGAATTTGAAAGACCAGGACAACACCTCTCCATCCTCGGTCGGACGGGATAGTTGAGAGATTCAATAGAATACTTGAGCAGCATTTTTCGAAGATTGTTGTCTAGAATGAAATAGACTGGGACCAACGCATACCACTATTCCTCATGGCGTATAGGTCATCAGTACACAACACAACTGGCATGACTCAACACAACATCGGTCCTTCAAAAGTTGATACCGTCGCCAAGAACAAGACGGACAGTGCTCCCAGCGGCAGCCTCTGAAGAAGCTTTTTAAAAGCAAAAACTGGTTCAGGCTGTAAGGCAAAACTTTTATGTTTTACCCATAAAAAACTTTCTGTTCCGAGTTGGTAGTGATTTAATTATATTTAGTTAAGTAATGGACACGTCATGTACAGCGAAATCCAAGAACTATTTTTTTGAAGACAGTACTTCTCTAAAAAATACAAAAAAATTGCAGCTGAACTATGTTCACAAATTATAAAAAATTCAAGAACCAATACAAGCATTGAAACCAAAGGAAATCTACAACCTGACATAACACAGGAGAAAAAAGTTTCAATTTGGAATCATTATAAAAACCAGATAAGCAAAGTTAAACCAATAGGGACACCTTTAACAATGGCTTTACAAGAAATAGATAAATATTGTAACAATACCTGTTAACTGTGGTTACAAATAAAAGAAAAAAAAAATTTATTTAAAAAAAAAATTTTTTTTTAAAAAATTTTGTTTGTTTGTTATGGTTAAAATTTAGGATTAATCCTGGTTTTATGTTTTGTTCAAATTTTTAAAATTCTGTAAGGTATTTTTGGTTTAATTTACACTTCTGGTAGAGCTTAACAAAATCTGGAGTTAATCAGATTATCTCCTTTCAGCAATCGATTAATGATTTTCAGTGCTGCTCCAGTATCTCACTTTTAGTTAATATATTTCGTCTTCCAGGAAGTCTCGTAGTTAATTAAACCCTTAAATTAAAATGTGAAATAATTGTATAATCCAAATAGTTGAAATAAATTGATTTATTAACAATAATTAATAATAATCGATTTTAAATCGATTTAGAGCAATTGTTCGACTCCGTCACAGGGATATATCGATATGTGATTACAGGTTAAATTTTTATATAAGTATTAAAAAAGAAAGGTTCTTTCAATGATTATTTTATATATAGTCAGAGAAGGGCAGGCCTAGAAAGTATAACATATACAAGAAATAATTTTAATAATTAATATTTAACAAATTGTGAATAATATATAATGTTTAATATATTTGAATTCTCAAACCAATGCTGCTTCTATGAAATCAGTCGAAGAAGGTTGCAGTGCATCTTGGGACCATCATGGTGGCTAGCTGAATTGATGAGGTTATACGTATATTTGGTCGCTGGAAAATCTCACAACAAATTCACCTTTATAACTGTTTTATGGATCTCCGAAATCGTGTATACTGTCTATTATGTTGTTTGAGTTATCCTGGATGAGTGTTCAGTGTTCACTGGTGTTAATAGTTTTCTGTTAGAAGTGTTCAATTAATGTCTGTTCATGGTGAACAATTGTTAATATGTTGTAGAGTGAATTATTAATAGTAGGTAGTTTTAAAGGTTTAAATCACTTGTATTATGTGGTGTATTGTTCGTTTTCACCATTGTCGTAGAGTATTTCATAAGTTTTAACTCGAAAAGTGTTAATTTATGTAACTCCCGTTTTCCACTGATTCTAGGCTTTAACCTTTACACTCCATTATACGGTTTTAAGAACGCGATTCAGCATTGACCGTTCCGTTTGAATGTTAACAAAGAACTAACTAACTTCCTTCACCTTAGGAAATATCTTGCCATGTTAATATTGGAAAAGTATTGTTAAAATAATTTTCACTTCCCATGTACATAATTCCAAAGTACAATATATATGGAATATTTTTAGTTTATTGTTCGCTTTCATGAACTATTAACCATATAATTGGTTTATTTATCTCATTCTGTTTAATTTGATATGTCATAGTCCATATTTGTTGAGATTTTTGTTAAAATTAACATATTTCTGTCTTTTTGGAAATCTAGGCCCAAAAAACCTGTTTCCGTTCTTGTACACAATTACTGCCATTTTAAGTGTTATTAATATAATTATAATAAATTTCAAATGGTCACAAATCTTTTCCATTCCTTATAAATTTAACATTTGAACTGTCTTTTAGTGATAATTTCTGAATTTACCATTCCTCTTTAAAAATAGTTATTTTCTACATTTCGAAAATTTTCAATAATTTAAGATATTTTTCTATATTACTCTTTTAAATCATAGGATCAATTACAGTAGTTGTTAATTGACCTACCTTACATAAATCTTGTTAGTTTACATGGTTCATTGGTGAATTAACTGGTTTATATTAATTTTTGTGAATTCATTATTTGGCCTAGAATTTAGTATTTTACATGTATGGTTTTTTCAAATAAATTTAATTCTACTCCTCCTCTGACTCTTAAAAGTTAACATGACATGAAATAAAATTGTTTACATAATTATTGATATGTGTAGCATCTAATTCATGCTACTGTTACAAAAATAATAATTAACATTAATCAGCAGTCTTTAAAGTTAGACATGTTTGCTTAAACTGTTTTGAACATACATTTAACATATTTTATAAATTAATACAGCATCCATACTTAAACATTTTAATTAGTATGTATGCTGTTATATAACTAATACTTCTTACTCTAAACATATAGGTACCTTATTCTATTGGAACTCTTTTAAAATATGGAGTTCATGGCTTTGAACAATATCAGCCATTTAAACTTCTTAACTCTATTAAAACTTAAACTATTTTCAGTCCTTTCTGATTTTACTATTATTATCTAACATCCCCTTGTACAGTAAACATTTCCACCCACACTTTCTTTGTTATTGGCATTCCTTTGAATGTCTTGAGATAACAAAGTGACCTTATTTAATGAAATATTGGAAATATTTTCCATTTTAATATTTCATTACTTGTTAATTATAAAATATAAAAGTTATTTTATAGCACATTGTTTAAGTTATAGATACACTACAACTTGAAGTTTATTACATTTAAAACACTTCCACTAGTACACTTTCACTGTTGGTTCTGACTTATTTTTGAGTTTTATTATTCTCAGACCAGACCTTTTGTCATAATGGACTGTAAAGATTTGTTTATTTTTTATCATATAATAACTTTAGTTGGTGCACTTCTTATCATACTACACAATACTTTTGTTTATAAATAATTACAATTTCATAAGGTTTTGGGGTGTTATACTTTCTCTAATGGTATCATTTGGTTTGGGGTTAATGGTAGTTAATAATAGGTTTTTATGGTGGTTCTTCCATCCTATTTCTTCCTTTCTTCTCGTCTTCCTTCTTGTGTTCATTCTTGGGTAAACCAAGGTACTCAGTGTTATCTTGTCCGATGGTTGGTTCGGAGTATCTTCTTTATCATCTGATAATAACTTTACTCTTCTTTCTTGTTTCGGGATATCTTGTTTATCACCTGATACTTAACTTCCTCTTCTTGTTTCTTCTTGTGTTTGGGGTATTATATTTATCACCTGATACTAATCTTCCTCTTCTTGTGTTTGGGGTATTATATTTATCACCTGCTACTAATCTTCCTCTTCTTGTGTTTGGGGTATTATATTTATCACCTGCTCCTAACCTCCTGGGTAATCTCCTGATTTTTTAATATGAGTTTCCTTTAATTTATTTTCTTTGACTTTTATGGTTGTATTTTTTATTATTTAATTATTGTTTTTCTTTTATAGTGGTGGTTTCCTTTGAAGTGTAATTGAATTTCATTTGACATTCTTTGAGTATATGTAATTTAATTATTTTTATGATCTTAAATAAATTAATTATTGGTGGAATATCTGTCATGCTACAGATTGCCCTTCTCCAGAAGTGATTTTTTCAGACTATACTTGCTTTGTCTGAAACAATTGCTTATGATAATTATTATTGTTTTTTAGTATTCTTGACTTCCTTCCATTTCAAAATTTTTCTTATATATATTTGAGCTTATTTCCTTTTCATTCTCACTTGATCTTCCTTGATAGTAATAGTCATCTGAGTTTCATATCTATTATTTTATTTTCATATTTCTTCTTAGTATTTTCTCCTTGGGATATTTCCTCCCTATCTTTCCCTAACATGTGAGCTGGTTCAGTTCAGAGAGGCACTGTACGCTACTTCCTCTGCTGTCCAATACTTCACTTCTTATTTGAGTACAGAGGCAAATCATCTCTGCTCAAAAAACACATTAATACTGCTGGAATTATCTACAGACAGTTATTAAAAAATTACATCAGAATAGTACACTTTTGTTACTATTTAAAAAATATCTTTGGATACTTCACTTCTTATATTGCTCAGAGATTTTAATATTCCTATCTCAGTTGTTCTTCTGCCTCTTAACTTGATGGTTATTTCATTTTGTATCATGGTGGGAAGCTCTTCTATTAGTATAATTTTCAATTTTTCTTATCATATAAAGTTTTTGGTTATTTTTGCTTTATTCCTTTCTGGTTTTTTATTACAATCTGCTTTGGTTTATAGTAGCATATATTTTATGACATTTTTGGTTTGTTTCTCTGTTTTTATTAGTTCCACTTGTTCCATGTTCTAGAACTTTCTTATAATTGTCGTTATTACAATTGACATTTAATTCATGATCATTTCATTATTGATTTGTTTAATTACATCTATATCTTTGATTTTATTCTTAAATTACTCCTCTCGTTTTTTATTCCTTCGAATGAATGTTTTAATTAATTTTTTAATGAGGTCATTGTTTCTCCTTATACCACTTCAAAGTTTTATTATTTTATATTTCCACATAAGTTTCTGTATTTAATCATATTTAATCAATCAAATCGTATCACTGATTTTTATTCCCTTTTGTATCATTTTATTGAAGGTTTTTTACACTTTATTTATTGAAATTAGACATTATCATACTCTTTCAGAATTACTTGGTTTAATTCTAAATTCTGTTTCTTTGATATATCTCATAATGATCTTCCGTAAGTATGGTAAATATATTGTATTAGTACCATAAATATGGTATGAATTCTCTTCTTTTTATTTCACCATAGTTTTTTCATTTCTAGATTGTAGTAAGGTGCTCTTACTTAATTTTTTAATTTTGTAGGTGTTCAACCTCTCAAAATTCTTCTCTTTTTATTTTCTCAAATGGTTTCTTTCAAATTGTTTGTAGTACATTGTTTTTACACTGTTTTTGGAATTTATATGGTTTTTTCAATATTCAATATTCTTTCTTTCTACATTTCCATAAAGTTTTTATAAATAATTGGTTCGTAAGGTGTGCTTACATTATTTTTGAATTTTTATTATTTATTCAAAAATTCTTTTCTTTTTATATTATTTCCAAAATGTTTCTTTCTCAAATCTTTGGTAGTAAGTTGATCTTACTTTTATTTTTGAATTTTCACTTTTCATTCAAAAATTCTTTTCTTTTTGTTCCTTAAAGTGTTTTATAAATAATTGGTTTGTAAGGTGTGTTTACATTATTTTTGAATTTTTATTATTTATTCAAAAATTCTTTTCTTTTTATATTATTTCCAAAATGTTTCTTTCTCAAATCTTTGGTAGTAAGTTGATCTTACTTTTATTTTTGAATTTTCACTTTTCATTCAAAAATTCTTTTTATATTATATATCCAAAATGTTTTTCTCAAATAATTGTTTTGTAAGGTGTGCTTACAATGTTTTGGACTTTTCACTATTTATTCAAAATTCTTTCTTTTTATATTATTTCCAAAATGTTTTTTCTCAAATAATTGGTAGTAAGTTGATCTTACTTTTATTTTTGAATTTTTATAATGTATTCAAAAATTCCTTTATTTTTATTATTTCCAAAATGTTTCTTTCTCAAATCTTTGGTAGTAAGTTGATCTTACTTTGTTTTTGAATTTTTCACTTCTTGTTTATTCCATAAAGTTTTTTATAAATAACTGGTTTGTAAGAGGTGCTTACAGTGTTTTGGAATTTTCACTTTTAATGATATTTCTTCATGGATGCCTGGTTATAGACACCCTTAATTTTACCAGAACCCATCTCCTTAATTTCATAGGTGTTATTATTTTTGTCTTTTGAGACTATATAGGGTCCAGTGTATAAGAGTAATAATTTCTTAGTTATCCCTTCCAGTGAACTTGGTAACTCCCTATTTTTTAATAAAACCTTTTCACCAATGGTATAGGTAATTATTTTACCCATCCCTTTATTATATTTAATCCGCCGTTTCTCCTGGTCTTCGGCCACCTTGTTATAAAATTTAATTTTATAAAAAATATATTTATTTTCCATCGGGAACTACAATATTTCTTCGATCTCCCTTGGGGGTTGTCTTTCGTACATGGCGGAGTATGGGGTAATTCCTATTGCTGGGTGGTATGCCAGGTTGAGGAATTCTTCTGTGGCCTCTACATATTCTTGCCATCTCCTCTGTTGATCGTGGCAACACGTCCGTAATATTCGCCCCACCTCTCGCAATACTCTTTCTGCCGGGTTACTGCTCGGGTGGTATACTGAGGTTTTATAGGTATGAACCCCCATCAACAGTAGTGTATCCCGCCATTTTTTCCCCTTGAACTGGGTTCCGTGGTCGGTGATGATCGAAACTGGTTTTCCGACGTCTGGGAAGTACTGGCTGGTTAAGATATCGAGAATTTTATTTGTAGTCGCCCGATTCGCTGGGTATAGCTTGATGAACTTCGTGAAATGGTCCATCACGATGACTAGATACTTGTATCTGTGTTGACCCCCACTGTGGGGAAATGGCCCGCAGATGTCCAGAAATACTTTTTCTAGGTTCGCTTGAGATGTTATTGGAATCATTTGCCCTTCCTTTTTCTCGTTATTTGATTTCACGAGTTGGCAAATGCGGCAATTCTTTATATATTTTCGGACCTTCCGATTAATATCTTTAAGGTGGCAGCTCTCTTCCAGGGCCTTGATCACCTTTAAGGCGCCCATATGCCCATATCGAACATGATAGTTATTCACTATCTCCTTTTCAATATGGGTTGGAATGACAACTTTCCATTTTTCCTTCTTCAGAGATGGTTGTATAAATAGTATACCGTTGTGTATTTTATAATATTGGGCGATAGTCTCGTCCCCTGCTTCCAATCTTGTTTTAATGGATTGTAACTTCGGGTCTGCTTGTTGGTGTGTGCTCAGGTTTTCCAATAATGATTCTAGATCGGCGGTGTTACTCAGAATGTGGTATACCTTAAGTATACTTTCCTTTTCCCCCTCGAACGTTTGTTTATTAATGTCTATTCGAGACAACACGTCCGCAACGACATTCCTTTTTCTGGGGATGTACTCCCACTTAAGATCATACTCTTGTAATAACAGTATCCACCGTGTCAACCTTCCGTGACTTAGTTTACATCTCCTTAAGAACGATATGGACTTATGGTCCGTCCGGACGGTAACGGGGTAACCAAGGATGTAAGTGCAAAATTTTCCACACGCGAACACTACAATTAACAACTCTTTTTCAGTGACGTGATAATTCTTCTCGCACTGATTTAATGTTCTACTGGCAAAGCAAATCACGAGATGTTCGCCCTCCTCATCCTCTTGATACAACGTTGTGCCGAGGCTAATGTCGCTGGCATCGCAATTCAGGTAGAATGGTTTGCTGAAATCCGGATGGTGAAGTATTATTGGTTCCAGAAATTTCTGTTTAATCAGTGTTAAGGTCTCATTCTGTTCTATACCCCATATCCATTTATTCTTGGATGACAGTTGCGGCTGAAATCTGGCGGTCAATTCAGAATACTTTTCCTGGAACTTGCGGTAGTAATTACAGAGTCCCAGGAATGACTGTAATTGCCTTCGATTCTTAGGTGTTGGAAAGTTTTGAATCGCTTCTACTTTTTCAGCCAACGGTGAGATTCCCTGGTCGTTCAATATAAATCCCAAGAATTGAATTTCCTCGGCTATGAAGTGAGATTTCTCTAGCTTTAGCGTGATGTTATTCGCAGCTAATTTCCTTAATACGTGTTCCACACGGTAGCAGTGTTCCTCCCAAGTTTCTGAGGACACTAGCAAGTCATCAACGTACACGGTGGTGAACTGTAATGCTTCCTGGCCAAGTATCTGGTCCATGCAGTGTACAAAGACTGCGACTGAATTCACCAGTCCGAAGGGCAACCTCTTAAACTGGTAGTTCCGCCCTTCGAATATAAAGGCCAGATACTGGCGACTCTGTGGATGTAATTCCACCTGCCAGTAGCCGCATACCGTGTCCCAGGTACTAAAGTACTTGGTACCGTGGAACCGTTTCAAAATCTCTTCAATCTCACCGGGCGAAGTCCTGTCATTAATAATCATTTTATTAATCTCCCGCGCATCTAGGCACAAACGGACTTGTCCGTTTTTCTTAGGAATAGCCACGATAGGACTTGTGTATGGGGATTGGCTACTCTCTATAATGTCATGGTTAATCATCTTTGTTATTTCAGCTCTTACTGCTTCCTTTCGTGATTGCGCGATGGGGTAAGACTTCCGGTTAAAGTCCACTGTGTCTCGGAACTGTAGAGTACACTGGAAGTTTTTTACTCTACCGGGCTCGTCAGAAAATACTGATTTATACTGTTCGTATATGTTAATTAATTTATTTGCTTGGTATGGTTGCAATCTTTCTCCAGTTATACCGCTCCGGAAATCCCTGATTTCCTGGATTTTTTGGGACCATAAGTCCTCATTAGCGTTATCGTCTATCTTCTGTTCAATAATAGAAGTTGGAGGTATATAATTGATCTTATGAATCTGTTGGTGGATATTATTAGGAATTACTTGGTCGCTACCAACCAAGTTAGCCGTCCAAGTGTGTCCGTTTGTAAATAGTGACAATTTCTCTGTTCGCAAATCAATTATGGCGGAGTTCCGCCTGAGCACATCACACCCGACCAATATATTAAATGGCAGCCCGCTCGCCACCAAGAATTCCATTTCGATAGCTATACCGCAGCTCATCACACTGGCGGAGACTTGCCTTCGTATTGTTTTATTTTGTCGGCCGGTTGCACCTAACAAAATAATATTTTTTAACGGCAACGTCGGTAATGTTCTTCCGCATTCTCCTTGTATTCTTTCCAACTCAGTTGTACTTATTATGGATACGTTGGAACCAGTATCGATCATTAAATTGGCGGGGATTCCTTCTACCTCCGCATTTATGTGTAATATTTCATTATTAGTGTTATTGGTGGGACTATTATCGTCCTCTTCCAATAATTCATGTCGGATGTTCTTCAGGTAGTTACAACCTATTATAGTGATACGATTATTTTTATTTTTATTTTTATTTGTCAACTCATTATAATACCCAGTGTTTAGGAGCAGTAATGGGTTCCGGTGATTTATTACTGCCTCCTCCCATTTAAAGGCTCGACATCATTGTTATGTTGTGTCGCACTTGTGGATGCATCATTTGGGATGCCTAGAGTGGGTCCCTGCCGCTCTGTTCGAGGATCTACCGGTCGTTCGCTGTTGGTCAGCCGTTCGTTGTTATCTAAACTGGTACTCCATCTCGCAGGATAGTACCTTGGTTGACCTCGTTCTCGGCTCCTCCGCCTATCTTCGTATTCGTGATAGCTGTTTCTTCTCTGGTGGTAGTACCTCCGTTGGCGACAATCTTCCGCTCGAATGAAGTTTACTTGTGGTCGAGAAAACCTATTATTATTGGGGTTACTATTCAGTGGACTACCACGATTGTTATTATTATAGTAACGATCGTTATTATAATTGGGGCCTCTCTGACTATTAGGGTTTGGAGGGTATTGGTTTCGGTTACCCTGATAACCATTATTGGGTCGATTATGGTTCGTACTATTTTGAACCGTGTTGTTATTATTATTACTATTATTATTGTTATTATAGTTGTTAGTCTGTGGGTATGCTCGGCTTCCTTGGTATCCCGTGTTGGTGTTGGTCGTACCATGGTTGTTATTTGGATATGTCCTAGGTTCGGGCCGATCGTTTCTTCTCCGGCTTTGTCGGTAGTATTCTTCATTTTCGTAATTCTCGAGGAGTTCGGTCATGGCCTGTATTGTCTTAATTTGGCTGCCTCTCCTCGCTCGAATCACTTCCTCGTCATAATGATACGAGAGTTTGTTGATTAGGCATTCCTCAGGTATGGCCGGTTCCAAATGTTTGGCCATACATACCTTGCCGAGGAAATACGCCATCATGGAGCTACCCACTTGTGGCTTATAATGGCCGTGGCATATGTTGTCACGTATTAGGTTTTGGGTCGTTTCAGACCAATACTTTGCCTTGAAGAGGCTTTTAAATTGCTGGTAGTTCTCTATGTCGCTTCGGTTGGCCATCCACCAATGATCACTCATTTCCCGAAACGACTCATCTAAAAGTTCTCGGTTTTGGACCCATCGGTTTCCTCTATGTTTGTCCATGTATTCTTCAATTCGGGCCAAGAACTCCATTGGCTTTCGCTTATATTGCCTGAAGTTTAGCCATTCTCTATGTTCAGACATGGGGAAATTATTGTAGCCAGTCGGCCGGTTTCTGATTACCTCCATTTCTTCCTGGCTCTGTCGCACTTGTCCGGTGATATTAGTCATAGCTGGTTCCATACCGTTGCATCTTTCTGTGACATGGGTTCGCACCTTATTGATTTCCATCTGCGTTTCTTTTTGGTTTTAATCCCATTTAATTCTCTGGTGTTCCTTGACCTGGGTAATTTCCTTATTTATTACCTCCCTGACCTCCAGTACTTCACCTTCCGTCTGACGGCATCTTTCGTCCACTTCCCTAATCTGTTGGTTTACGATCACTACCTCTTGTTCCAATTTTTTAACTATGGACTTCTTAGTGTCGTTTATTTTTCTATTCAATTCTTCTTTCGCCAACTCTATTCTCTCGTCTAACTTGTTCATGTTTTCCTGGTTGACTTCCCTTAACTCTTCTCTCAGTAGTTGGTTATCCTCTCTCAATTCTTCCAATCTCTCCCCCATCGTCTCTTCCATTTTCTTGTTATTTTCCCTTAATTCCTTCTTCAATTGTTGGTTATCACTTTCCATCTTCTTACGGTTTTCTTCAATTCTCTTGTTAGTATTTTCTATTTGGTCAATCAATTCCTCCTTAGTTGATTTAAATTCTTCTTTCAAATTCTCACTGGTTTCCTCGATTTTACTACCCAATTCTTCCTTCGTGGACTGGTTGTCCTCCTTCAGATCTTCCATGTCCTTACTCAACTTCTTACTATTTTCTTCCATGTCCTTACTCAATTTCTTATTACTTTCTTCCATGTTCTTCCTTAAATCTTGACCCATTTGTAGGAACATTTCCATCAATTTGTCCATTTTACTTTCTTCGATGGTCTTAGACCTTTCTATTTCCTTATCTTGGATGTGGACGTCCCCTGTTTGAGTGGGTACTTAGGGTTGTCCCTCTGGTGGTGCGGGTTGTTTATGTTCCACCGGTGTTACTAGCACTTCTAGATCCTCCACGGGTGTTGCCTCCTTATCCCCCATGTCGACTTCCTTTTCGGCCTCTGCAGCCCTCTTCTTAGAAGTAGCTCGTCGTTGCATTTTGCCTCCTTCTCTATGGTATAATCGCTGCCAACCTTAATTAATTAAGCCCTCTAGTTGGACGCCAATTTGTAACAAGACCTGTTAACTGTGGTTACAAATAAAAGAAAAAAAAATTTATTTAAAAAAAAATTTTTAAAAAAAAATTTTATGTTTGTTTGTTATGGTTAAAATTTAGGATTAATCCTGGTTTTATGTTTTGTTCAAATTTTTAAAATTCTGTAAGGTATTTTTGGTTTAATTTACACTTCTGGTAGAGCTTAACAAAATCTGGAGTTAATCAGATTATCTCCTTTCAGCAATCTATTAATGATTTTCAGTGCTGCTCCAGTATCTCACTTTTAGTTAATATATTTCGTCTTCCAGGAAGTCTCGTAGTTAATTAAACCCTTAAATTAAAATGTGAAATAATTGTATAATCCAAATAGTTGAAATAAATTGATTTATTAACAATAATTAATAATAATCGATTTTAAATCGATTTAGAGCAATTGTTCGACTCCGTCACAGGGATATATCGATATGTGATTACAGGTTAAATTTTTATATAAGTATTAAAAAAGAAAGGTTCTTTCAATGATTATTTTATATATAGTCAGAGAAGGGCAGGCCTAGAAAGTATAACATATACAAGAAATAATTTTAATAATTAATATTTAACAAATTGTGAATAATATATAATGTTTAATATATTTGAATTCTCAAACCAATGCTGCTTCTATGAAATCAGTCGAAGAAGGTTGCAGTGCATCTTGGGACCATCATGGCGGCTAGCTGAATTGATGAGGTTATACGTATATTTGGTCGCTGGAAAATCTCACAACAAATTCACCTTTATAACTGTTTTATGGATCTCCGAAATCGTGTATACTGTCTATTATGTTGTTTGAGTTATCCTGGAGTGTTCAGTGTTCACTGGTGTTAATAGTTTTCTGTTAGAAGTGTTCACTTAATGTCTGTTCATGGCGAAGAAATGTTAATATGTTGTAGAGTGAATTATTAATAGTAGGTAGTTTTAAAGGTTTAAATCACTTGTATTATGTGGTGTATTGTTCGTTTTCACCATTGTCGTAGAGTATTTCATAAGTTTTAACTCGAAAAGTGTTAATTTATGTAACTCCCGTTTTCCACTGATTCTAGGCTTTAACCTTTACACTCCATTATACGGTTTTAAGAACGCGATTCAGCATTGACCGTTCCGTTTGAATGTTAACAAAGAACTAACTAACTTCCTTCACCTTAGGAAATATCTTGCCATGTTAATATTGGAAAAGTATTGTTAAAATAATTTTCACTTCCCATGTACATAATTCCAAAGTACAATATATATGGAATATTTTTAGTTTATTGTTCGCTTTCATGAACTATTAACCATATAATTGGTTTATTTATCTCATTCTGTTTAATTTGATATGTCATAGTCCATATTTGTTGAGATTTTTGTTAAAATTAACATATTTCTGTCTTTTTGGAAATCTAGGCCCAAAAAACCTGTTTCCGTTCTTGTACACAATTACTGCCATTTTAAGTGTTATTAATATAATTATAATAAATTTCAAATGGTCACAAATCTTTTCCATTCCTTATAAATTTAACATTTGAACTGTCTTTTAGTGATAATTTCTGAATTTACCATTCCTCTTTAAAAATAGTTATTTTCTACATTTCGAAAATTTTCAATAATTTAAGATATTTTTCTATATTACTCTTTTAAATCATAGGATCAATTACAGTAGTTGTTAATTGACCTACCTTACATAAATCTTGTTAGTTTACATGGTTCATTGGTGAATTAACTGGTTTATATTAATTTTTGTGAATTCATTATTTGGCCTAGAGTTTAGTATTTTACATGTATGGTTTTTTCAAATAAATTTAATTCTACTCCTCCTCTGACTCTTAAAAGTTAACATGACATGAAATAAAATTGTTTACATAATTATTGATATGTGTAGCATCTAATTCATGCTACTGTTACAAAAATAATAATTAACATTAATCAGCAGTCTTTAAAGTTAGACATGTTTGCTTAAACTGTTTTGAACATACATTTAACATATTTTATAAATTAATACAGCATCCATACTTAAACATTTTAATTAGTATGTATGCTGTTATATAACTAATACTTCTTACTCTAAACATATAGGTACCTATTGTTTACCTCTTATTCTATTGGAACTCTTTTAAAATATGGAGTTCATGGCTTTGAACAATATCAGCCATTTAAACTTCTTAACTCTATTAAAACTTAAACTATTTTCAGTCCTTTCTGATTTTACTATTATTATCTAACATCCCCTTGTACAGTAAACATTTCCACCCACACTTTCTTTGTTATTGGCATTCCTTTGAATGTCTTGAGATAACAAAGTGACCTTATTTAATGAAATATTGGAAATATTTTCCATTTTAATATTTCATTACTTGTTAATTATAAAATATAAAAGTTATTTTATAGCACATTGTTTAAGTTATAGATACACTACAACTTGAAGTTTATTACATTTAAAACACTTCCACTAGTACACTTTCACTGTTGGTTCTGACTTATTTTTGAGTTTTATTATTCTCAGACCAGACCTTTTGTCATAATGGACTGTGAAGATTTGTTTATTTTTTATCATATAATAACTTTAGTTGGTGCACTTCTTATCATACTACACAATACTTTTGTTTATAAATAATTACAATTTCATAAGGTTTTGGGGTGTTATACTTTCTCTAATGGTATCATTTGGTTTGGGGTTAATGGTAGTTAATAATAGGTTTTTATGGTGGTTCTTCCATCCTATTTCTTCCTTTCTTCTTGTCTTCCTTCTTGTGTTCATTCTTGGGTAAACCAAGGTACTCAGTGTTATCTTGTCCGATGGTTGGTTCGGAGTATCTTCTTTATCATCTGATAATAACTTTACTCTTCTTTCTTGTTTCGGGATATCTTGTTTATCACCTGATACTAAACTTCCTCTTCTTGTTTCTTCTTGTGTTTGGGGTATTATATTTATCACCTGATACTAATCTTCCTCTTCTTGTGTTTGGGGTATTATATTTATCACCTGCTACTAATCTTCCTCTTCTTGTGTTTGGGGTATTATATTTATCACCTGTTCCTAACCTCCTGGGTAATCTCCTGATTTTTTAATATGAGTTTCCTTTAATTTATTTTCTTTGACTTTTATGGTTGTATTTTTTATTATTTAATTATTGTTTTTCTTTTATAGTGGTGGTTTCCTTTCAAGTGTAATTGAATTTCATTTGACATTCTTTGAGTATATGTAATTTAATTATTTTTATGATCTTAAATGAATTAATTATTGGTGGAATATCTGTCACGCTACAATATCTTCAAGACACACCAATAGAGAGAAGCGAAAATCCCTTACTGTGGTGGAAAGATCACCAACATGTATACCCTAATCTTGCACATTTGGCCAGAACTAGATGTAACATGGTTGCAACATCCGTTCCTTGCGAATGGATATTTTCCAGGGCAGGAATAATTTTATCTGAGCAAAGAACACGATTAATATCAAGGCAAGTGCAACAGCTGATATTTTTAACTACTAATTTGAAATAGCGTTTGAATAACTGAAATCCCAGTATTTTTAAAACAATTCAATAGTTTAATTTTTATCTATAATGTGTTGAGTGAAGCAAATTGTAATGTGAATAGATGTGACATAGTTTATTTTCCTGACTTGTATATTCTGTGTGCATTGGTGAATGAATCTGAAGATTATACAGGTATGTAATGCATTTAATTTACTTTTGTTGTTGCTTATTATTTATAAGTTTTTATTTATTTATTTATTTATATTTATTTTTTACAGTTGTTTTTATTATTTTTATTTGTAAAATTTTGTTTATTCTCATTCACTCTTGTGGCTTACTGTTATGTTTTTATTATGTTTCTGATGTTTTTTCATATTATTTGTTGTGCTATTACATACACTTTAAATTTCATTGCCTGAGTTTTGCAACTGCTAGTCTAACCAATGTTAGTTCGTTTACTCTTAGTGGAAACTTAAATTAGTATTCCCAAAGGGAGAGATAGGCCTATAAATCTAATGTTTCTTATATTTTCTTTTAAACAGTAATAGTTTAATAAAGTCACAGTGTAAAGTAACACTGTTAGTACTTTTAGTTTCAATGTATTTCTTATAACAAATTATATAATATAGGTTACCGTATGTAATATCTTCAAATAAATACACTGCAAGTAGGTTTATTTTAATAGGTTTATTAATATATTAATAGGTTTATTAATGTATTAATAGGTTTATCTAGGTGAAAATAAACCTACTTGCAGTATATTTATTTGAAGATATTATATAGGAGACCTGCAGGAAACTCAAAACGAATTATTTACAAAGGAATAATATATGTTATGTAAAATAAGTATATAATAACAGGTATTTGTACCTGTTATTTTTTGGAACAGAATTTTTATACCTGTTATTTTAAAATAATAGTTTAGCCCACCTCTACTGTGTAGAAGGTGACAAATAACAACCTATCGTGCTCACAGAAATGAAAGACTCCAATAACTTCACTGATATCACTGTGTATTATTTTTTGAATTGTTTCACTATAGTTTTGGATCATGAAAATTACAATTCACAATAGCACCACTAAGATTTTACTTTTAAACATATTTCACATTAATTCATGTGTGTTGTAGTGTCTGACTCAGGAATTATTAACCAAAAACCCGCGAATTTAAGAAGAAGCTTGGTAATAGAGCAGACGCCTAACTGGTCGAAACAAAAAAATAGCACGTTAATAAACCGGTACATTCAAAATTTTGCATATATGCACCTCTAATTGGTTTGTCATGAGTGTGTGTGTGTCTGCTAAGACAAAAAGCGGCAACACTATTCATTCGTATGGTTTCGCCCATATACATAGGCCTATACACGACGTATGAACGACTAAAAACAACAGACTAACAATGACAAGTACAGTAACAGAAAGCTACAACAGAGTAATGTTATCAGTCTACAACGTGAACAAATAACTGATGGAGAAGGGGTGAAAACTGCAAACAAAATTACCAGTAAATTTCATTTTACTATTACTAGACTCAAGCCTGCCAATTTTAAGCGATGTTGCCAACTCTGCCATGCACGATCTGACCATACATGTGCAGATTTACAATTTAGTATTTAAGTTATATTATTTGTGTACAATGCGCACCCCCATTTTTGGGAAGAAAGTTTGGGAAAAAAGTGTGCATTATACACGAGAAAATACAGTATTTGTTATGTCTGAAATGGCAACCATAATCCATATGTTTATTATGTATTATGACAATGACATGATTTATTTATTATTTATTATATCATTCGTTCAGCTAGATGTGATAATATGCGTATAGAGGAGGAAGAGAGAGGGATATTGTGGGGGGGGGGGAGGTACAGAGAGGTTTCACAACAAACCTCAACAATACGTGAGTTTTGTTTACTATCAGACAACTTCCTCATACGTGGGCTGCACTCATCCTATCAACAACTCCCTTTTTACATCTCACAGTGATTTCCTCCACATCTTTGTGCGTGTAACCACCTCGCACAGTTTGATGTCTTTAGCTTTCAATATTACTATACTATAATGTTCTCATATGTATTATACTTAAAATAGCTGTACATATATCTATCGTTTTATTTTGCAGGTTCTGTTTTCTTTTTAGACTATACTGTATGTTTGCACAGTATACAAATTTATCTAAATTGACTTAAGGTGGACGTACTCTATGTGGCGTGGCATGTCACAATCCAGCTGTGTAAAGTACATCCACTTCTAGTGAATTGAATACAACCATCATTACAGAAACTTTTGTGTGGCTGGCTGCCTGAATAAAGAAGTTTTTAGCACATAATACTACTCAGTCTGGGATTGGTATAGCAGTTTCGGAAGATTTCATTTTGAACATTTATGTTAAGCCAGACATATTCACCGACATGATTGTTGTTATTGCTATTATAAGGTAACATACATGTGAAGGAATGAGTTAATAAAGGAACTAGGCGTACTAATGTAGTGACATAGCATTGGTCTAGGACGTATTGTAAAGAATTGGCTTGTTCATAAATAAATAATCCATGATTCTCAATACAGAGTTTTGCTTATTTTGTTCCACAAAGTTACCAAAATTTTTGGTGCATTACATAAATTCGCATTTTAAAACAATTCTTATTATTTGCTTAACATATTCAAGTAAAGCATGCAATTGTATACTGAAATTAGACATGCTATGAGAAGGAAAATATACCTTCCTTCCTTCCTTCCTTAATGTCTGGGAAGTGAAAATATACTCTATATACACCAGTAGTCCATATGAGGCTGAAAAGTGATTCTTGGGGCTACCAAGATATAAGTGATGACATATACTTAGTCTGAGCAGTAGTTATCAACCCAGGAATTCCATAGCTCATGAAACAAATACAAGCCCAAAAACCACAATGATTATAATAAATTGATTTACCTCCGTCTTGTGGCTGCCTGATGATTCTTCTTAACACTTACGCGTTTCGGAACCTAAGGTTCCATCTTCAGAGTGTAAAAGTTTTTAAATCGGTCTAAAGACGTTGTTAACCAATAAACATAATAAAAATAAAATTGCATGAACACACATAATAAAAATAAAATTGCGTCCGCACACGACCGAAGCCACAAGACGGAGGTAAATCAATTTATTATATTATATAGTGGCTCTGATACTGTGAACATGGTTTTAAAAAACACAATGATTAGTTTCAAGTAAGAAAGTGACAACTGCAAAGTTACTTCAGACATATGACAGATATAAGTAAGATAATGACCAGTGTCAGAGTTGATTTTAGTTGTCTCAAACATATTTTTATTTAATTTGTAACAGGACAAAAAGCCTGATTTCAGATTTATGGGACAAGGGGTATCAAATTATTGTATTTCATTATATTTTACACACATATGTATGGTAAGACAAGTTTCCCTTTGTTTGACGAAAACGATGCAGTTACATCTGTGCAGACGATTCCAAGGCCAAAGGCAGACGTGCGAAACAGAACACTTTCAATGGTTGCATGAGTTAATACAGACTCTTAATATAATTTTTTCATTGGTCAACAATGCAAGGCGTCATTAACAAAATGAATGACGTAACGAAAATACGCATAAACCAGGGCGTTTCCTCACCTTGAGACAAAGAACAATGACGTAGACACACACACACGTACGTAAAAAGTGCGCAGTGCCTCAGCCCAGTCTTCACAACGCCGCCAAAGCGGCAACATGTTATATAAAATTCGCCGGCAAGTAATGCCAGAAAAGTGTGTTTAAAACAACCAAAAATGTAATTAAAGAGTACCTATACGTTCAAAATGAATTAGCAGCAGTGAATAACAGTTTCAAAATTAACAAATTAGAGTCAGTGTAACAGTAAAGAAAACAAAAGCAACCAGGAGATTCTCGGCTGAACAACCATGTAACACCATCCACTAGAACTTCTAGTCTACAGTCAGGAAAGTCAAACTTATCATAAACTCCATTTGAGCTCAAAATTAACCATACAGTAAACCAAAAAATGTATCTAATATTTTCATAATGAGCGAGTGAGAGTGCGAAAGGAAGCGTGTCTGATATACTGCCGGCAGCCAAGCTGAGGCGTTGGTTTGTGTTTAATACCTATATAAATTAAATAGAAGCATTTTATTAAACTAGCAGCTGCAAAATAACCAAGAGATGTGTAGTTTGATCAAAAATATAATAGAATTTGAATATCATGCTTAATGAAGAAATGTAAGGAACGACCGCCATTTTGCTTTGGTCACTATGAGATGGGCATTGTCTGGTAATTACGATTTATGTGTACTAATGGAAAATAATAAAAAACTAAATTGATTTCAATTCATATAGATGTTGGTACTTTTATTTCAAGGCTCAACTCAGTCTCTATTCACACTTAATTAGAAACTCTGGACCCATGGTGAACAAATGTACTTATGTCAATGTGTATAGACCAAATTATGGTAAGTACAATAATTATGGTATGTTTAGCATACATAAAATAAATATGCAAAATAACTTATTTATGTGTATAAGCACAAATTGAAATTACTGTACTTAAAATTCACTGTTTCCATAATTGTCCTTAGTGGCCTGAAGTCCTCGATAGGACTCTGGGCTGTCCACACTTTGTCTACGTCTTGACACATTGGTCTGCAGTCGTTTCATGGTTAGGAACCACTGATCTACAGACACTTTTCTTTGTCTTCAAAACATGACCTCACATCTTGTATTCATATATTATGAGAATACCTATCTTCCTCTTCTTCATTGCCATCTCAGTATAATCAGCCAATAGCTATCCATATTGAATATTTTCCTGGTTGTAGGGCTCTGTGAAAATGATAATATAGCTTCAGCTAACCAAACAAATTTCACATAATAAATAAAGTACTTTGGATCAGTACTTTATATCTTTCTGGTCTTTATATGATATTATACTAATTTTAAAGATAGACAGACATTATAGACAAAAGAAGTGCTGGTGGATTTGATTTGATTCAATTTGACTATATTTAATTTTATGTAACTTGAGGCGATTGATTTAATTTGATGCATATTAACTTGATTTAATGTAATTTGATGCAATTGTAATTGGTTGATGTGATTTAATTTTCTTGAAATCAAATAATTAACTAACACATAATCATTTCCCATATAACTAACACATATAATTCCCATATTCAAGAAAGGTGATCGTAATGACTGCAGGAACTACAGAGGAGTCAGCCTTCTTAATACTTCATATAAATTATATGCATCTATATTAAGAACATGGTTGAATAGATAACAGAGACCATGCTTTCAAAGGCTCAGAATGAATTCAGGAAGGGCAGATCATATTTATATTGTATAATTACAATAGCCCAGCTCATTGAAAAGTGTAGAGAGCATCAGCTGCCCACTTTCATCGACTTTGAGAAGGCCTTTGACAGGGTGAATCGGAAAAGGCTGCCATCTGTAGTAATGGCAAGAAAAGGGATACCACAACATCTAATCAGAGCAATACAGAGTCTTTACGTGGAGAATAAAACCTTAATAGAAGTAAAGAAACCAAGAACAGTTCCTAGAGTTGGTCTGATCAATTGTGGAGTATGACAGGGGTGTCCATTATCACCTTCTCTTTTTAATTTATATATTGACAATGTCATACAAAACTGGCAGATGTGTCTTCCAGAACATTTTATGATTGGTCACTCTACAGTTGACACTTTGTTGTTTGCAGATGATGAGGCTGTTCTGTCAGACTCTGAAAACAGATTGCAGATGGGGATACATTTGTTAAATCGAATCTGTAAAGACTCTGGATTGCAGATATCCACACATAAGACCAAGGTGATGGTTTTTCGTGGAACTGATCCCGTACGGGCAAAAATTGTAATAGATGGTACTGTCCTGGAACAAGTTAGCAATTTTGAATACGTGGGCTGCAGTGTGTCTTACAATGCATGCAACGATGTTGTGAATAAGTTGCATAAGTTCAACCTTATGTAAGGAACCATTGGGCGAACCCTTAAGTCAGCAAGCAAAGGAACACACCTAAAATTCTACAAGGTGATGGCTCTTCCCACATTTCTATATGGGTCTGAGAATTCGACTTTTAACGAAAGGCCAGGCCAGTCACATCCAAGCGGCTGAAATGAGATATCTCAGGCATGTGGCAGGGTATACTCTCCATGATCATAGAAGAAACACAGATATACGGCAGGAACTGAATATTATGAGTAAACTTAACAGGACCGCCCAGTATCCGCTGAATTGGTGGACACATCTTTGCTGAATGGATGACTGCCGCATCCCCAAACAACTCTGGAACTACAGTAGCGTGCAAATTAATCCGAACACAGATGTTTTTCCATAAAAAGCTACTTTATTCACAAACAAAACCACACAAGTACATTTAGAAAAATAACTAGTAGCTGATATGTCCTCCTTTGTTCTTAATGAGGTCAGAGACATGTTTCGGCATCGCTTCGACAAGTGTGTTGCAGATTTTTTTTATTTCTTCATCATGAAACCATACCTTTACGACAGCTTCAATCAGTATATTTTTTGTGGTACCATTCATTTTTTCCACTCTCCCCTTTGCGATAGCCCGGAAGTTTTCTATTGGATTCAAATCCAGGGAATTGCCAGGCCAATTTAAAACAGAAATTTTGTGTTGTTGAAAAAAGCTTTTAGTCTTTTGGGAGTATGGCATGGTGCTAAATCTTGCTGGAACACTCCATTGCCTTCTGGGAACAGGTCCTGAAGTTGTGTGATGACTCTTGTTTGCAGAATGTTGATGTATTCATCACTTCTTAGCATACCATTCACTGGAACCAATGATCCAGGGCCTTTAGAAGTAAAGTTACCCCAAAACTTTTTTTTTTTTTTTGGTAGCTTAACAGATTGCTGGAGGTGCGCTGGTGATGTTTTTTCATTAGCTGCTTTTCTAACGTAAGGCACTTGTTGTCCCTGAACAAAAAAATGTGTCTCATCAGAAAACATTACATTTTTCCAGTCTTCTATTGTCCAGTTTGCATGTGCTTTGGCCCACGCTAGCCTTTTTTTGCACATTGCAGTGGTTAAAAGCTGTTTTTTAATTGGTCGGCGAGCTTTTCGTCCAGCTGCAAGCAGTCTGCATCGAACTGTTGTCACATGAACATTTGTTCCACTAGCTGCTAACTCTCGGTTCAAATCCACAGCAGAAAGTGTAGGGTTAATTTTACTTTTTCTCACCAACATCCGATCTTGTGATGAAGTAGTTTTCTTTTTTCGGCCACAACTTCCCTTTCTTCGTGGTGAAACTGAACCAGTTTCTTTGAACTGCTTTACAAGAGCATTTACAGTTCCTAGGCCTACACCACACTCAATAGCTATTTGATGCTGTGTCATATTGGTGTGCTCAGAAAGAGCAACAATCTTGGAGCGTTTTCTTGGAGTTATATCCATTACTACAAATGCACTACACCTACACTACACAAAGTATAGAAACTTTAAATTCTAATTTCAGAAGAAGCAATAACAAAACTTACTCAAAGTATTTTATTCACAACACAATAAACTCAAAACTCCAAGAACATAACCTCAAACTACTAAACAACATGAAGACAACTAAGAGAATGTGTTTTGGTTAAACAGTGTTACCACCATGAACAAATAAACTGAAATTTCCCTGCGTTAAACAGATATGTCCCTGTTTCGATTAATTTGCACGCTACTGTATAACCCGAGGGGATGGAGAGGTGTGGGACATCCAAGGAAGTGCTGGAGTGACCAGCTCTAATCTTTGCCTATTTGAGACCAGAACAAACCATCCATGACAAAGAAGATGATGATGATAATAATCATTTCCAAATGTAATCCCAGTACGAGTTGGAGATGAAGTGGGCGAGTCAAAGCTAGAGGTGAAGTACTGAAATACCTCAGAGTAATGATTGACTCCAAGTTAAAATGTTTTGAGCAGTAGGCAAACAGTGGACAAGGTGGTGAAGGGAGTGATGTCACTTAGTCATCTAATGGCCAATATTGGTGACCCAAAGTCTGACGACAGCTGTGTAGTCAGTTCTAATGTATGGAGCAGAAGCGTGGGCCAACTCCCTGAATCATAAGACCTATAGGAAGAGACTATCACAGGTATAAAAGACGAAGTGCCCTTCTGGTAGCATCAACCTGTAATATAACATTAAAAGTTATTAATTAATCACATATTATATACAATCATAAATAATAGAAATGAATTATGAATAGTAATAGTAAGTAAGAAATTGTCATGTATGTAAAAAGGAAAATGGTTAGAATAAGAAGGAATAGGGCGAGGCCCAATGTGCCGACAGTCTGGCGCTGGCCAAAGTAAAAATATAATGTACGTCTGTACCTTGCATGTCATAAAAACATAAAATGCTTTGTATGATCAAAACAGCAAAAAAACGCGCAAGTCCCATTAGAAAGGTGAGGCAGCGACCTCCAAAAGACAATAGGCTACACCCCGACATAAAGTGTGAAAGTTGGAAAGTAGCGTCATTTTTAACAAGTTAAACAGCCACGCAGTAAAGAAACGCGCCCGCAGCCACACAACCAATAAACGAAAGCGTCAGTAAAGAGCGGGAAAGAATAGCGATGTATGACTGGGTATATTCAAACACACCGGGGAAAATTTCAAAATAGAACCAATGGGAAAGGAATCAGCTATGACGGAAGAGAGGGTATCTTCAAGCAAACTATAAAAAGAGAAGAATGTTAAAAAATCTAGGAGTCTAAGGAGTCTGATGGAGTAAGAGTCTAAAGGAGTCTGTCACTCCATAGAATAACTTAATCAATGTAATTATAACGGCAACGTTACCCCAAACTTGTAAATAATGTCTAGATTGTTACGATGCAGAGTAGTGAGGTAATAAGTAGTATCGGGGAATGAAGAATATATAGATTAGTGCGTGGAAGTACGAGACAAGAAAGTATTATTTGTTATGTGCGCGTAAGTATGAAGCAAGAAGTATATTTATACATATGTGCGGGACGATAGTTATAAATGCGAATGTGTGGTGCAAAAAGCAGAGCAAAGTAATAAATCAAATGTGTCTATTAGTGTAGTGAAGTGTAGTGAGCAATGTGGAAAAACCAGTCATCTCAGAGGAATCCTGCAAAACAAGTAACACAACACCATAATAACAATTCACAAATCAATTCATTTCAAAACATAGTAATTAATGTCTACCGATCTTAAACTCATCTCATTCTAAAAGATCCCACAATTCGTTCAGATCCTAAGCAAAGTAATTTATGTGTTATGATATGTCAAGAAGAATACTAAGTAGATATGTAGATATAGTTAAGTCTCTATAACGAAATGTAATAAATGGAATAAGATATAGTCATAATTGGAATCAAGTAAGAGGCTAATTAACTTACAAATGTTAGTATATTAATAAATTCATATTGGTTGATGAGATATTATGATGTGCATTAAACATGATATCGATCAAATATTTATGATGTATGAGTAAGTGTAATATTGCAAACCAGTAATTCAAGTTATCTTATGAGTAATTGTAATCCTGAAGATTAGTAATTCAATTAAATTTTGTTTTTAGTAAGTAATTGTAAGTTTGATGCTCAATAAGTCAATTGATATCATATAAAGAAAGTGTAATGTGGAGAATTAGAAATTTAGTGTACATGTCTGTAATATGAATGATTCAATATAGAATATTATTAGAATCTGAACGAGAAAGAGTCATTATTTGATAAACCCCGAGGTACTCTGCTCTGGCGCCCAACAGTAATTATTGATTTGATATGATAACGAGCAGATATACTTAATTATCAGACACAGTAACATTCGTAGAATTAAGAATCTTTATATTTAGTGGGAACCGTGAAATTAAAATTGTTTATATTTGAAACCCTGAACGAGGGGTATCCCAGAAAACTTTATATTTGTCGCCAAACAACGTGGAGCTTAAATTCAGAATTACATAAGCTCGGTAGAATGAGATGAGGTAGGCAGTAAAAACATATATATATGTGTGTAAATTTTAAAATTTAATGTTAACACGTAGTAAAAGTACGAAATTAAGGAATTTTAAACAAGCTAAAAATAGTGAGGTAAAAATGACAAGTAATTATGATGTAAATGGTAGTAATGAAGGGGAGTTTGAAGTTGATAACCAAATGGGGGAGACGGGAATATTCGACGGACTAACCGATAACGGAATCGCGCCAGTTTCTTCAGAGGCAAGGGGACGAGCAGAAGAAAATGTAATCAGTGCAATACAACATACGAAAACAAACATAGACATAGCCACAATACTACAACAATTAACCCAACAACTGGCGGAAAATACTAAACAAACAAGGGAACAACTGGTGGAAAATGCTAAACAAACAAGGGAACAACTGGTGGAAAATATTAAACAAACAAGGGAACAAATGGCAGAAAATACCAAGCAGCTGGAAAAAAGAATTGATGATGTTAAAGAGAGCATTCTTGAAAACAATATGCAAAGAAAGACATTGAACAGTACATGACACAACAATTAAGCAAGCATAGATTACAAGTAGAACAACAAATCAGTGAGATTAAGCGCGAGAACCGAGAATTATCGACAAAAATGAGATCGGAAGCGCGGGAAGTACTGAATGAAGAAATGGAAACATTTCAAATGCAAGTGAAGGAACACTTGGAGAAGGGAGACCAAGTGATCAGGCAAACTCAAGATGTAGTCACACAAGAAATTAAAACAATGAATAAAAGGGTAACCGTTAGTAATAAGAGACACGAAGAACAAATTAATCAACACAGAGAAGAGGTTACCAGTGAAATAAATGATGTAAGAGAAATGAATAAAGAACAGATACAAAAACTCACGGAACGATATGAAAACAATTGTATAGAAGTAGATGGACAGTTAACACAAGTAAAGGAAGACGTGAGAGCGTGGTTTGCACAATTAGGAGCAGTACCGATGTAACGCGGGATCACAGTGGAGCATCTGAAAGTGTGTCGTTCAACAGGGAAGGGGAATATCCCATAGAAATCATAAAGGAGTTGGAGGAGATCCGTAAAGAGTATTATGTGAGCGAAGGGGTAAACTGGGTCACAAGACATCTGGAAGGAGAAGCAGCGATATGGTGGAAGTTAATACAGAATGATATTATTACATTTCAAGAATTCTAGGAAGCATTCATTGCGAAGTATTTGAATCAAATGTTACAGGAAGAGCTGCGTGATCGTCTGGAATTCGGGAGATACAGACACGAAAGTGGGTTTAGCATGATTCAATACATGGAGAGATGTATATTACAAAATTGCCAACTTATCCCGCCCATATCTGATCAACACCTAATAAGGAAGTTAGCGCGCCATTACCACCATGATATAGCTGTCGCTACAGTTACCAGAGGGGTTAGTAATATTACAGAATTCCAAATGTTATTGATGGAATTTACAGCAATACAGAATGTGAACACAGGAGGGCAACTGCAGGTAAAACAAGAACAAGACAGTACGAATCGCCCGTGGCAGAATAGGAGAACGGACAGACCGACGGACAACCATAATAACCCATGGCAGAACCGGATACAGAATAATAATGAGCAAGGCCGGAGAGACGTAAACAAGGGACCGCACATAGGTCAATGCCATTGCAAGTACCAGTGGAGCTCAAGGACTTCAAATACCCAAGGTCCTAATTCAAAAAACTAAGTAGGTATCATCGTATGAATAAGTTAGATCTAGTACATAATTATAAGGAGATTAGTACTACGTTTTTAAATGTAAGGGATGATCTATTAGAAGAAGACAAAAAAATTGAAAGAACACGGAAATTTACATGTCCTGAAGTGGAATATATTTAAATGAGGTACCGGTCGTTGCGTTAATCGACACTGGGAGCCAAATAAACGCAATTTCAGCAGAATGATTTAATAAAAAAAAAATAAGGCAGGGAAATTGAATTTATTAAAATTAATGAATACAGTAGTGAAAGGAGCTGTTGGTAAGAAATCCAATCAAATTACCCAACAAATAATAGTAGAGGTGAAATTCGGTGAATACGTAATTGATAGTGTATTTATTATAGTACCTGATTTAATACGAGATTGCATAATGGGAATAGAATTGCTACAAGAAGGTGGGTGTATCATCAATTTACATAACAACCAGATAACATTTAATAATCATGTTACGGAAGGAGGAGTACCCGAACGTTCTGAAATGTTAACAATGGAAGTATACCAAGGAGAGGGACATACCACAACAATGATCTGAGAAAAAATGGAGGAGGTTACAGGAATCAGCACTCAAACGAAGAAAGAGTTGGAAGATATATTGTTAGATAACCATAGGATATTTAGGGAGCAACCAGGTAGGGTAATTGGTTATGAACACAAGTTTGTCATAATGGATAATACGCCTTATTGCATAAAAGGATGGCCAATACCAGGAAATATCAGGAAGCCATTGACCAAGAGGTAAGAAAAATGGAGGAATGTGGAGTGACAGAGCGAGCTGCCAGTCCATATATTAACCCTATCTTGACAGTCATCAAGAAGGATCAGTCGGTACGATTATGTCTCGACACTCGGCGAGTTAATTTGGTGACTGTACCAGATTATGAAGGGGCGGTACCAATCAATGAAGTATTAGCAAACTGCGGAGACATAAAGGTAATGAGCAGCATTGATTTGACAAGTAGCTTCTGGCAGATGCCGCTAGCCGAAGAATGCCGTGACTTCACAGGTTTTTTAATATAAGGGATGATGCTACCGCTACACTGTTACTCCGTGTGGACTCAAAACCAGCCTGGCGAGTAGGGTGCATCACGAAAAACTTTTTTTTTGAAATTCAAAATTTCAAGTTGATAAAAAGTTGTCACTATGGTCACATATTTACCAAAAGAAATTTTAGTCAAATTGAAAAATATTTAGGTCTCCTGGAATGGGGCCAAAGTTTGAATTTTTTTGTCAAAATCGTAGATTTTCAATTTTTTTTTAAAACAAATATAAAGCAAATTTTTGTTTTCAAGTACAAAAATGAAAAGTTTAGAATGTTAATTAACAGTAAAAAAAATTGTATCTGTCATGTAACATTTAGGTCTCCTGGAATCTACATGAAAACCTTAATTTTTTTACCAAATACGCATATTTTTGAATTTTCAACCCATCCTTTAGGTTAATTTCAATTATTTTATTTATAGTCTAGGTATAGCAGTACAGCGTTTGGAAATAGCGAGAATATCATTTTTTCTTAAATGGTGAATACTACACTCAGGTGTCAAGCTCAAGTCATGTCGCTTCCACGTGACCTTGGAGACAGGTCACACGCGAAGGCGTCATGCGAGTCACATGATCCTTCTCCCACTCCCTCTCCGCTACCCCTCGATCATCCTCGCTTCCTTTGTCAGTCGGCTCTTAGCGCCTTGTGTATGTGTGTCGTGCGTTGATAGTTAACGAGTTTGTGGTTTGTGAGTGGTGAATTCAGTGCGGTGTTGTTGTTTCATCGTCATGAGTAAAAAAACTTATTCTACAAGAAAAACTACTGATGCACCGATAATCGGTCAACCTGTTGATATAAGTGTTATCCACGTTTTGCCTACTAAAGTTGATGTGCTACGGTATTTTGAATGGGTGAGAAATCAACTGAAATCTGAGGGATGTCATCAACCAGAAAAAAAAGTAATTGCAATGTGAGTAGTTCGAAAGCTAGAAGAAATTTGGAAGAAGGCTTCCATTCCTGTTTCAAGCACAAACAACATTGTTTTTATGATTTTAAAACTACACGAGCGATGTGAAAAGATAAAAAAATCATCAGCGTGTAACACAAAAAATGCAAAGAGCTTCAAAACGTCAGTTGAAAAGTTCAAATCAGACATTGTAAATAGTCTTTTTGATATTTGTTCCTGTAAATGTAATAATTTAGAGAACTGTTTGTGTCAAGCTCCAAGGCAAGTGCCACCATTGGGGCATGAGTTCTTGAACGACCAAATTAGCCTGAGGGTTATGATTATCGGAGGTCGTGATGCACTAGATAGTAAAAAACTCAAGAAACGTAGTAAAAGAATGGAAAAGTCTTTGCAATCCGAGCTAAATAGAAGTCTCCAACCAGGGCCGGACTGGCCCTTAGGAAAAGGCGCAGACCTTAGGTTTTTGAGGGCGCACCCCTCAAGTGGAGTTTAATGTAATCTCGGCCTGGAAACTCATCATACAACACCGTTTTGCCAAAAATACAATTTTGTTGATTTTTTATTGTTCACTATTGATTGCCATTAACGTTTTACTATTGATAATGAGTGTTAATATTTACTAGCAATGAATACCAGCTCCTGAGGCAACTCCCATAAAGCTGAGAACGAAATAATAAAGAACAGACACACAAGAGTTGCATATCGAAAAAAAAGAGATAAAGTACGGTATTTGAAATAATTTACAATTGGAAATTAAACCTTTTTCAATGTTACAAATGTTTGTACTACAAATAAAAATAAAGGAAAATAGAACATTAGCTTTCAATGGAAACAAAATGTTGATTGATATTATTGTACATCAACAGAATATGGTACCTTTAAAAATCAAACTAGTCTTAAATTTTTTGTTCAAAAAATATCAATGTCACTTTTAAAAATTTATGGCACCAACGTCTTAAATAAAACACTGAAGTTAATACATAATAATCAGTGAACCAAAATTCTACTCTGTACAACTTTTTGTTATCAAGGAACAATTAAATAATTTAAAATTACAATTTTTTATGTTACAAGTGTTTGTTTGTGCTACAATAAAAATAAAGAAAAAATAGAACATCACTTTTGAATGGAGACAAAGTTTTGATTGATATTTTTGTACATACCTTTAAAATCAAACTTAATACTACATTTTTGTGTACAATAAAGATCAATGTTAATGTTACTATCAAGATCTTACCAGCGTTTTAAATAAACTACTGAAATTAGTACTTAAAAATTAGTAAAGGCTCTACTTTGTACACATTTTTGTTATCAATAAATAATAAAATATAAAAAACAAAGTTTTAACTTGAATCTGTAAAGAAGCTGTAAACTGAAGAAAATGTTATGATTTAAGTCTAGGTAAATTTCAACAACAAGCTACAAAACGTTTACTAATTTGCTGCCGACTTTATACCTGGAAGTAAAGTCAATGGAGATTGCATATATGAGACAAAAACGAAAATAAATAACTAAGGATAGTACACTTTTTACACTGTCTAACTCTAATAATTTAGTATTCAGTAGTTGAGTTGGCGTTGCATTTCTTCACTCTGACAACAGAGTTCGTTTATGATGACATTGTTGTCAATTGCTGTAAGTGATTCTCTCTCAGACTGCATCGTGAGAAGAGCCTCTAGGTTTTCATTAGCCACTGAAGAGCGAAGGCGTGTTTTCACTAGTTTTAGCTTTGGAACTTGTATTAATTGTGGCCTTGACACAGTCAGGGCGGCTTCTGGTACAGTCTAGCTAATGCATTGAGAATCACGTACGCCACACGCATTACATTCCGGATCCCTCTGGAACATTCGATAAACACGTAGATTGTTCTGTGATATCGTAACAATATTATACTCATGAATTAACTTGTAGGCACATTTGATGCATGACTTGTATGACTTTTTTACGTAACAGATGGATGTTTGTGCACTTTCGTCTTCTGAACCACTTTGAGAATCTTTTTCCTCTTGCTCCAGGTAACTTTCCTTTAATGTTGAAGAAACACTTGGTCACTGATCAACGAATGACTCTAATTCTTCTTTTAGCTTCTCTTTGTCAATAGCCGGAATTAGAGTGCATAATTTTTCCAAGGCGTTTTCAGGTACGCCACTTTTCAATTCAGGGAATCTTCGTGGATCAAAGCACGAGAGGTCTTGATATAACCTTTTTTGGTCAGAAAACCTTGTAGCCATACTTTGGTTTATTTGATCAATGACAACATTGAAAACTTGTACTCTAAAATTATCTTCAGCACTCGTTCCTTGTCTTGGGGCTGAAATCTGTGGAGTTAGCGATAATGGAGAGTGACACAACTAACTTCATGTATACAGATTTTAGATTATTTGTACCTTGATTAGCCTGAACGTCTTCACATTCGTCCCAGATATTGTAGTAACCAAATATTTGATAGGTGGCATCACTTTTAGATCTCCATCTGGTTTCCCCAATTTGACTCAATCGTACATTTGGATGTTGTTCCAAATAAATATTCAGTCTTTTGTGGGATTCTTTGATAAATATTTGGGTCTGCTGTAGTAGACCGAAAAAAGATATTGCAGCAGTTACACATTTGGCCGCATCTGTCATTACAAGGTTCAGAGAGTGGCCATAGCACCATGTGTGAATGTGGTTTGGCAGTTCATTTTGAAGTCGAGTTGAAACACCTCTGTACTGACCGCTCATGTTTGCAGCCCCATCAAATGAGTTGGCGATACAGTTTTTGATATCAAGTCCTGTGGTATACAGAATTTTAAGGAAAGAGTTAAACAAGTTTCCCCTGTTGAAGACTGTACACACTTCAAACCAATAATCCTTTCTTTACTTCAGTTTCAAACACATACCTCAACACAATAACACACTGGTCAAACCCAGACACATCCGTTGTTGTGTCCATTAGCACTGAGAATAACTTGGCTTCCTTAATTTCATTAGCTATTTCTTTCTGGATCAACATTTTGATGATGTTAATTATTTTATTAACAATTGTTTTGCGGAGAAATGTTACTTGACCACCCCTTCCTCTCCATCCTTTCTTGGAACTCGTCTTTGAAGTTTCCAATGCTGATTTACTTGTATTAATAACATTTTTCACTTGGTTTTCCAGATTGATGTCCTAGTTACATACCAAAAGAATTATTTATAAAAAATTCCCATGTTTTACAGTAGGGTCGTCAAGAGTGTATGCACTTTCTTCACTTGCCTGTAAGCGAGGCCTTGTGTTCCTATCAATTTAATGATGTTGATGACAGCAGATACAACTTTTCAACTTCAAGTACCTCTTTTTTTTGTTTTTTAAGTTGTTTATCAAATAACAGGTTATCAATTGTTGTCCCTTCTTTGTGAGAAATGTACATCTTCAGAGAGTCTAGATGAGCTTTCGACTTTTCGTGTTCTCCTATAATATAATTTGTGTCAAATGCCTATAGCGGTCAAACCCTTGACAAAAAACTGAGGATCCGTCATTAAAACGCTCGAGGATAGAGAGAGTTTAGGTGTGTGTAATGTCATCAGTCATTGTGTAACATTTGTACAGCTCGTGATGACATAATCTGCGTGCCAAAATAAGAATAAACACAGTTTGGATGTTTTATAAATACATAGTAGTAAACAGTTACTATTTTTTACCATAATGGAAATAATCAGCCAAAAATTGACATCTGCGTGACACAGAGACTAAACGTGACACCACTAAACTTATTGGAAAAACACTACTGTATTTCCACATGCACAGCGCCTGAGCGGAGGTGGTAGGAAAGGAGTGGGGGGAAGGATGCAGTGGCGCTGCCATGTCCAGTATCGAGGTCATTGATGAAACCAAGTCGCACAGCGTGGATGGGCATGTACGGCACACACCCTCACCGCAGCGCTCTCAGCCAGACTCGCACTCACACACGTCATTTTGTGTTCCATACACTTTCTCTACTGCTACTAATACAGTTAAGCAATTCGTTTTTTAAATATATTTTAAAAAAGTTTTTTTTTTTAATATCTCGGGAAATTTGATCCAATTACCAAAAACATATTCTCGTGTAAAAGCGTGACAGCATTTTCAGTGCTGCCTGAGGGCGCAGGTCGGGTTTTATTTGAAAAGGCGCACCGGCCCATGGGCCGGTGGGCCAGTCTGGGCCTGCTCCAACCAACAAAGACCCCAGCTTTGAGACATGAAGGCAACGTTATTGAAAGTGATTCAATGTCAGAGAGTTCGAGTGATGAAAGTGTATTTGATAGTAAAATGCTTTCACCAGGGGAAAAGCCAGAAAGTTCAAGTATTTCAGTGAAACAAGGGCTGCCAGAAAATCTACCTTCTTTTTCTAGAGCATGTGACCGTAGAGCCATTTCCAGTAGAGCAGGAGCTCAACTAGCAAGTGCTCTTTTGCAGGATTTAAATGTTGTAACGCCAGAAAATCAGGCAGCGGTAATAAATAAATCGAAGGTTTTTCATGAAAGGGTGGAATACCGTCAAGGTATTAGTTCAACTCGCACCTCAGAAATAATTGCACTCTATTTTGATGGTCAAAAAGATGAAACAATAAGTAAAGAAATTGTACGTGGTAAATCTGTCTGGAAAACTATACAAGAAGAACACATATCTTTGGTTGAAGAACCAGATTCAACATATTTAGGACACATAACTCCAGACAGTGGCTCATCAATACTAAAATTTATGAAAGAAAACTGCATTGATGAGAAAACTATTAAAGCTCTTGGTTGTGATGGTACCACAACAAATACTGGAACCTCTAATGGATCAATTTCATTGTTCGAAAATGCTTTAAAACACCCAGTACAAGCAGTGGTTGCTTCATTTAAATGAATTGCCTCTTAGGAAAGTCATGGTTGCCCTCAATAGTCCAACTTCTGGACCTACTTCTTTTAGTGGTCCAATAGGAAAACGTTTAACAAGTTGTCAAGATTTACCACCAGTTGTTGAGTACAATAAAATAGATAGTATTTTTCCAGAGGTTGATTGTAATGACTTGAGCACCGACCAGAAATATCTCTGGGATATATGTCAGGCTGTACTAACAGGCGAATGCCCCCAAGAGTTGGCAAGCAGAAACCCTGGAAACATCTCCCATCCAAGATGGCTGACAATGGCAAACCAAATTTTACGTTTATATATTGCATCACTTGATCCAACCCCGCAGTTGAAAAAACTAGCTGAGTTTGTCATGAAAGTTTAAGCTCCCTCATGGTTTACAATAAAATGTCATCCAAGAATTATTTATGCATCACAAAACTTTTTTAAGATGTACAATGCATCAAGTACTTAGAAGATGATCTTAAGGCTGATGTTCAATCAACTCTACAGAGAAATGCTTTTATGGTACATCCAGAACATATCCTTTTGGGAATGTTGTTTGACTCACGAAAACATATTAGATGTCTGGCAAGCAAAAGGATACAAAAAGCTCGACAAACAGAGTTAAAAGCAAAGAGGGTTTTCAAACCACCACAAGTTAATTTTGAGGCAGAGGACTACATCGATCTTATTGATTGGCAGTCTACAACAGTAACGGAACCACCACACATAACTAACTTAAGCAAACAAGAGCTAGAGTTGATCGCTGAAACAGGAACTAGTGATAGAAAGGAGTTTAAAATTCCTTCGCACACACAAGCAGTGGAAAGAATTGTAAAGGACGTTACAGAAGCTTCTAAGCACGTTTGTGGTTTCAAAGAGCGAGATGGGTTCATTAGATCGAGATTGCTGGATAGAAAATACCTTCCAAAGTTTGAAACGAAATGTCACTTCACATCTGCAACTACAACAGTCCAGGAATAAACATCAAGTAAGACTTTATTTTCTATAACGATAAAATATATAACATTTTAGAAACAATAATGAACTTCATCTAATATTTTTGTTTTTTATAAGAATATTGTAAATTAGTTGCTATAAATTGTCCTTTACAACCAGCCTAACCAAAAACTTTGGTTGCAGGACGCAGGTTGAGAGAGCTGCTTACAACTGTGATGACATACATACATATGAAATAAGCCTATCCCGAACTGACAACTATAACATTCTGGAATTTTCATCAATTATCAAGATAAAGAGATAATGTAATCAAATCATTAATCAAGGGTTCATTTTGAATTACTTGTTCAAAGTTAACATTTTAATATTTGTAATCTTTTTTTCTTTATAAATTAAAATTCTTTTTAATTTTCAGTTTTATTTAGTTTTATTTCTCTTACTCCAAAAATAGGCTTAATTTCATAAAATAAAAAATAAGTTGGGTCTAATAAACACATTCTAGTTTTGAAATACTTTTTATTTGTATGGTTACAAGAAATTTGTTAATGAAAACAGTAGACTAGAAGTAAATGAAACTGTCAACAATAGACCTTAATTTTGCGAAAAATTGATTGATAATTTTACTGCTAATCCGGTAGAACTAAATGTTACATGACAGATATAATTTTTTTTTTTACTGTTAATTAACATTCTAAACTTTTCATTTTTGTACTTGAAAACAAAAATTTGCTTTATATTTGTTTAAAACACAATTGAAAATCTACGTTTTTGACAAAAAAATTCAAACTTTAGGCCCATTCCGGGAGACCTAAATATTTTTCAATTTGACTAAACATTTTTTTGGTAAATATGTGACCATAGTGACAACTTTTTATCAACTTGAAATTTTGAATTTCAAAAAAAAGTTTTCCGTGATACACCCTACTGGCGAGCCTGACCCGAGGATTGGACCATATACTGACAGAAGAAGTGAAACGATTCACAATTATATATGTGGATAATTGTTTATACGTATCCTGGAGCATCGAAGAACACATAGTCCACCTGCGATTGCTACTTGAAAACCTGAAAGAGGCTAACCTCACCGTGAATCTACGGAAATCCAAGTTTTTCAGACAGAAGATTGATTATTTATGGTACGAACTGTCGACCAAAGGTATCAGCATGTCACCAGATAAAGTAGCCGCAATAATAAATTTCCCAAGACCAAAGAATCCGAAACAACTAAAAGGGTTCTTACGGTTAACAAATTTCTATAATAAATTTACGAGTCGTTATGCCGAAGAGACACAGCCACTGCTACAACTGCTGAAGAAAGGAGTAAAGTTCAAATGGACGAAAGAGCTGGACAAACAGTTCGAGGAGGTAAAACAATTATTCGTAAACACGGTAATGCTCAGACATCTGAATCCTAACAAACGATTCTACCTACAAACAGATGCAAGTAAATATACATTAGGAGGGCAGTTATACCAAATTGACGATTATAATCAGATAGAAGTAATTGCATTTACCAGCCGCGTATTCAGGGGAGCAGAACTGAACTATCTTACTATCGAATTAGAATTATTAAGTGTAGTACACTGTCTTAAGAAGTTCAGAACTTATGTGTTAGGGCGTCCACTTACAATCATAACAGACAACAAAGCACGTTTCATGCAAAAATGTCAGTTAACAAATTCACGAATTACACGATGGATACTCGCAATTCAAGAGTACGGTTTCGATATCATGCACTGTAAGGGTAGTGAGAACATAGTAGCGGACATACTCAGTCGATATCCAGAAGATTCCCACGTGGATATGCCAATGGACTGTGATGAAGAGTTGGAGATTAGTGCCATGGAGATCAAGCTAATTCAAAATTTGAAAAAACAATTACAAAATATATCACAATACCAAAAGAGCGATGGTAAACTGAGTAAAATTATAAGCCAATTACAGAGCAATCCGAACAGCAGACTACACAAAATGTATACGTGGCATAGGCAAAAATTATACCGTAAGGAGAAGAGGAGGTGGAAATTAATACTTACCAAAGAGTTGGGTGAAAATTTAATTAAATAAATCCACACCATATACGGACATATTGGAATAAAAAGGACATATGAATTATTCAAGGAGTATTTCACGGGGGACCATTTATCTAAGTTTACTAAACAATTTGTAAGGACCTGTGAGATATGCCAGAAATGTAAGGACCACCACAGAAACCAGAAAGGGTATTAATGAGACTAAACCAATATTACCCAAGTCCAAAGGGGAGCTGGTCAGTATAGACTTTTATGGACCACTACCAACTTCAACGAGCAGAGTGAAATATTTACTAATAATTGTAGACAATTTCACCAAATATGTAAATTTATACCCAATGAAAAAGGCGACTACTGCCACAACGATCAATAAATTAAAAATGTATATTCAAGAAATGGGAAGACCAGAAGCAATACTAACAGATAATGGTGCCCAATTCACTAGCAAATCATGGGTAAAAAACTTAACCAACCTCAAAATTAAACCCTTGTACAAATCTAGCGGAAAGGATAAATAGACTGTTAGGGAACATATTTCGAGTACTGGTAGGAGGACACCACACAAAATGGGCTAAGTATATTCGATTGGTAGAGAAATGTATAAATGAAACGTATCACGACACCATTGAGATGATACCATATCAGGTTCATTGGGGTCAGAAACCAAAAAGAGTTTGGGAGCTATATGCTGATAAAGAGTTGATGAAGGACGAAAAGAAGATAAACCCTGGTGAAATCTACCAGAAAATAAAAAGAAAAGGTGAAAAGAGAGCGCAGAAACATAATGAAGAAAAACAGCAGCTGAAGTTCAATATTGGAGACCTGGTATTGATCAGAACCAACCCGATCTCCGATTTAATGAACAAAATTACTGCAAAATTTTGTGAGCTCTACGAAGGCCCATACAAGGTAAAGGACTTCAAAGGAGGTGCGACATACGTAATAGCAGAGGTCGATGATCCTAAGTCGATTCGTGGCATTTTTAATGTCAGAAAAATGAAGCCATATTACTGTGTGTTAATTGAGAATATAATAACTCAACAAGAATTTAAAATTCCTTAATACGATAAAATGTTAAGAAACCAATGTAATAGTAATAAGTAACTGTAATAGAGTCAGTCATGAATCAATATAGTTAGTAAGCGAAATTTGTAAACAACAAGTAGTGGGACAGTTTAGAACAGTAAGGTGTGAATGACCGACCATTGACAACTAAAAAGGGGAAAGTGAAAGTAGACAGTGAGGGGAGACAGTTACTAGCTGAACTGTGAAAGTGGGTCAGTGCAGGTAACGTAACAAACCCTTGTTTAAATGACTATATATGTAGAGGCATACAAAATGATTTTCCCAAATTTTGTTGTACAATTGTGGACAAATCATTTTGGGGGTCAATGTAACATAACTTTACAAGTTATTAATTAATCACATATTATATACAATCATAAATAATAGAAATGAATTATGAATAGTAATAGTAAGTAAGAAATTGTCATGTATGTAAAAAGGAAAATGTGTAGAATAAGAAGGAATAGGGCGAGGCCCAATGCGCCAACAGTCTGGCACTGGCCAAAGTAAAAATATAATGTACGTCTGTACCTTGCATGTCATAAAAACATAAAATGCTTTGTATGATCAAAACAGCAAAAAATGCAAGTCCCGTTAGAAAGGCGAGGCAGCGACCTCCATAAGACAATAGGCTACACCCCGACATAAAGTGTGAAAGTTAGAAAGTAGCGTCGTTTTTAACAAGTTAAACGGCCACGCGGTAAAGAAAATACGCCTGCAGCCACACAACCAATAAACGAAAGCGTCAGTAAAGAGCGTGAAATAATAGCAATGTATGACTGGGTATATTCAAACACACCGGGGAAATTTCAATGTAGAACCAATGGGAAAGGAATCAGCTATGATGGAAGATGACGGAAGAGAGGGTATCTTCAAGCAAACTATAAAAAGAGAAGAATGTTAAAAAATCTAGGAGTCTAAGGAGTCTGATGGAGTAAGAGTCTAAAGGAGTCTATGTCACTCTGTAGAATAACTTAGTCAATGTAATTATAACGGCAACGTTACTCCAAACTTGTACATAATGTCTAGATTGTTACGATAAAGAGTAGTGAGGGAATAAGTAGTATCGGGGAATGAAGAATATATAGATTAGTGCGTGGAAGTACGAGACAAGAAAGTATTATTTGTTATGTGCATGTAAGTACGAAGCAAGAAGTATATTTATACATATGTGTGCGTAAGTACGAAGCAAGAAGTATATTTATACATATGTGCAAGACGACAGTTATAAACGCGAATGTGTGGTGCAAAAAGCAGAGCAAAGTAATAAATCAAATGTGTCTATTAGTGTAGTAAGCAATATGGAAAAACCAGTCATCTCAGAGGAATCCTGCAAAACAAGTAACACAACACCATAATAACAATTCATAAATCAATTAATTTCAAAACATAGTAATTAATGTCTACCGATCTTAAACTCATCTCATTCTAAAAGATCCCACAATTCGTTCAGATCCTAAGAAAAGTAATTTATGTGTTATGACATGTCAAGAAGAATACTAAGTAGATATGTAGATATAGTTAAGTCTCTATAACGAAATGTAATAAATGGAATAAGATATAGTCATAATTGGAATCAAGTAAGAGGCTAATTAACTTACAAATGTTAGTATATTAATAAATTCATATTGGTTGATGAGATATTATGATGTGCATTAAACATGATATCAATCAAATATTTATGATGTATGAGCAAGTGTAATATTGCAAACCAGTAATTCAAGTTATCTTATGAGTAATTGTAATCCTGAAGATTAGTAATTCAATTAAATTTTGTTTTTAGTAAGTAATTGTAAGTTTGATGCTCAATAAGTCAATTGATATCATATAAAGAAAGTGTAATGTGGAGAATTAGAAATTTAGTGTACATGTCTGTAATATGAATGATTCAATATAGAATATTATTAGAATCTGAACGAGAAAGAGTCATTATTTGATAAACCCCGAGGTACTCTGCTCTGGTGCCCAACAGTAATTATTGATTTGATATGATAACGAGCAGATATATTTAATTATCAGACACAATAACATTCGTAGAATTAAGAATCTTTATATTTAGTGCGAATCGCGAAATTAAAACTCTTTATATTTGAAACCCTGAACGAGGGGTATCCCAGAAAACTTTATAAACCTATCTCATGTTTTGGAGTTGGCTGTCTTGGTCATTGCTGGAGTAATGATAACTGACCTTCTCACCAGGAAGCTTCCATCATGGACATTTGATTACTGTATACTATTCATCATATAAATGGTCTCCAGATCACTTATAAGATTCAATTAAATTTTTTATTTAAAATATACCTTACTTGATCCATCCAGTGATCTTGTAGGTTATAATTCCACTACATGTTTCTCTATGTTATAGGATGATATGTGACTGTCGAGCAGTGCACACTGTCTTCGTTAGCTGTGTGTGTATGGTGTTTAATTATGTTATTTATAACAGTTGTGTTTGTTTTATTCGTTCGTGTGTGTATTGTGTTTTTTAATAATTTCACCGACGACTCCTATATACTAGGAAGAAGAAGTTTTACCTAATGATGGGAATTTAATTCCCGAAACATGTCACTGGACGGATCAAGTAAGGTATATTTTAAATAATAAATTTAATTGAACTATATATTATGTAAATCATTATCACTAATCACATACAATACAGTTCTTTTATGTCAATTCTCTGATTTCCACTTCAAAAGATCCTACATCCTGCTTTTGAACACCAATGTTATGATAGTCACATGGATTGTGATCTTAAACCAGTGAAAATAATAAATGAACATCAGGGAAAACATTAGCGACAATTTATTTATACTTCTAATACACAAAAGTGCTCACAAACAACAATTCTAGTTACGCAAACTGTCCAGTATGTAATAACTACAAATAATAAATGTCACCCATTTAACACACATAAAAAGTAACATTTTATATAAAATCTGCTCTCAAATAAAACACCGAACTGCAAACTCATAACTTCCCAGTTATTTTTTAAAACACCCAACATTCCCGGTCAGTGGCGTAACTAGGGTGGGGCAGCCAGGGCACGTGCCCTGGGCGCCACTTTGGGGGGGGGCGCATTTTTGTCGAGTAAAAAAAAATTGTCGTAATTTTTTCTTTTATTACAATTATTTCTAATAAATTTGTAATTTATTACAATTTTTTGTTCGCAACATATATCGTTTTTTCTAAGGAATATCATAGGACTAATTATTAAATTATTGTAATTGTAGTTTAATCTCATTTTTTTTCACTCTTTCCAAAGTTTTTGTGGTAAAGCTATGAAATGGAAACCAAAGACATTTGCAATTCTTATTGTGATATAATAAAATATTGTTGTGTATACATTTTTTGTTTAATTATTATTTAGTTCCTATCTGCGGCGGCTGGTGAACTTTTGGTGAACCAAACACGATTGCCGTAATGTTGGGGGGGGGGGGAAGGCTTGCCCTGGGCGCCATTTTACCTAGTTACGCCACTGTTCCCGGTATACTTTAACCAAGGTAGTGATATGAGATAGTTCTACGATGATCCTGATGATGGAAATCACAAAGTCACAGGCACAGCAAGAAACTGGTAGAATGTTCAAAATTGTTATGTTCCGCTGATTTTGCAAATACCCTTACAAGGCTACTATGCTTGTTGCCTACCTCTTGGTATAGCAATATTTTTTACTTATAATTACACACAATATAGAAACAAAGGTTGCCTGTTACATTTAAAACAAAAATGTATAGATATAGAGGTTGCCCTTTACAATTAAAACAAAAATGGCCTAATTCTTTAAAGTATCAGGCAAATATTACACAAAAAAATTCAAAACAAGGGATATTGTTTAGGCATGAGCTAAAAACAAGTCAATATATATAATTATTAAATATTTATTTACAGAATTTTTTTCTCATTCTCTCTCATCCCCCACACATACTCATTATACAAAACACTGTACAACAATTAAACCTGTATAGAGGTGATTAATGCAATAAAATATACATAACTTAAGGTAACATCACATAAATAATTTGATGATGTTTAAAATATACATGCAGATTATTACTTTATATATAAATATAATTCGGTACTTATAAATTCGCTCAAAATATGTGTTTAGTAGATATATGCACAAAACAGCAAAGATGTCTTTTTGCAGCATTGGTTATTGTCATAGCACATACCAGATGCATAGTATTCTGCTGCAACTTCATTATAAGATGGCATAATTATTATTGTCATATGAACAGAGCTTTCATGTACATTACTTTACACAATGCTGAGTACACTCTGGACTGTTAATACTGAAAATATATTTCTTACAGCGCACACACATACTAATATAAAATGCCAGTATATTTCAGTCTTGTTAATAATCCCCATATTACAGTGACAGTGTACATATTGTATTGTATATCCCCATACTGTACAATGTACAATATTACTCAACTAAATATTAATTTGGTTTGCATATTTAGTTGGCTTCATTCTAGTGTAATATTCTTTTATTACATATAAACAATTAAAATATGGCAATACACAAATATAAAAAGTGTATTAAAATGCACACACACACACACACACACACACACACACACACAATTGAGGTACTGTAAGATGTGTATTTTTACATTTTTAAAAGGTAACAAGTTATAATTATCTTAGTGGTTACTTTACAATAAGCAAATTATTCTTTATAAGCAAATACACTTATACAAATCAAATACAAATTGCACCATTAAACTCACTGGAAACAGATTTTTTTCTACAGTAGTTTCCAAGTTGAAGTAATGCAGTAATCCAACTCCTGAAATCAAAGTGTCCACAAATGTATAGAAAATTCATAGTATCATGTCTGTTGTACAACAAAATTACTGAATCATGTCCCTTTCATATTTGCACACAGACACACAATTCTTTTAGTCACAGTTATATTATTCATCAATATCTAAATGATATTAGATAATATCAATAATAAATGATAAATATCTAATGATATTTCAATCATGCAATGAGTAAAACCATAAAATAATAAAGAATGGACCTGAGGTATATTATTATACATTTGTGATCTTTCATAGGTAATGTAAATCTAATAAGTATTAGGCTGCTGACACACGGGCGACTCTGTGGCGCCACTCAGTCGTGCCCTGTTGTTTTGCATGGTTTTAAATTGTACCCTTGCACACGAGCGACTGTGGCAGGCAGAAGCCAGTCCCCGCCACGAATGGCGACGATTTGTGGCGTTGGAGCTTACGCACGGGCCACTTTCAGTCGCGCCACAGCAGTGTTAAGTGGTGTTGTGAAGCGTATACTAACACTGTAAATTCTATAAAACTTTTGGAGCTTTCTTACTATTTGTTTTTAAACTTTATAAGACTTTCTTGTTTCTAAAAACTATTTAAAAACTTTAACTACCATGTCGGATTTTGGTCTGATCGATTTATAATTGAAGTGGAACAGAGACTGGCAATTTGGGACCCGAGATGCAATGAATATTCAAACAAAATGGCAAAAGGGAACAGCTCAAAAGGGAAGGGATTTCATGGGAACAGCTCTGTTATATTTTTTTATCCAGGGTTCAGTGAAATGGACAGCCTGATGAAAAATAAATCAGGTATGTTTCTAATCAGTACTGTAGTAAAGTATGTAATAAAAATTATAATACCAGTAATAATAATAAAGTAAATATCACTATAATATTGACGACTCGGAACACTAAGTTTTTTATAAGTAAAAACGTAAAGTTTTACCTTACAGCCTAACCGGCTTTCACCTATAGAAGGCTTCATCAGAGGCTGTCGTAAGTAGCGCTGTTCGTCTTGTTGTTGGCGACGAGATAGTTTTTCAAAAGATCGAAGCTGTGTGTGTGTGGTGAGATGTGTTCGAATAATGCGTGCGGTTTGAATTGTGTCTGTTCGTTTAGGATGTCGTTTTTATTTGTCTTTGTGTGTTTGTATATTTTTAATTGTTCTAGAGTGTCTAGTTTTCGGCCTTTTGTGTGTACGTGTAGTATGTTCATGTTATTGTCGATGTTTTTATATGTGTGGTTTGCGAAGGTAGATTCTGTAGTGGTGTGGAGTGCTTTTGTGTGTTCAATGTATCTCTGTTTGAAGCTACGTCCTGTCTGGCCTATGTAGAATTTATTGCAATTTGAACAATTTAGCTTATATACACCGGGTAGATCGAATTTGTTTTGTGCTTTGGGCATGCGTTTTGATAGTGTGTGTGTTCTGTTTTGTTAGTAGTTTTGTAAGCGATTCTGTATCCTGCTTTTTTGAATTTGTGGGCAATTTTTTCTGTTTGTTTGTTGATGTATGTTAGTGTTATGAATTTGTTGTTTTCTGTCTTTGTCTGTTGTTTGTTTTGTGTAGGAGTTTACTGACTATTGTTCTGTCATAACTGTTAGATTCTGCTAGATATTTTATTGTGTTTAGTTCGTCTTTGTAGTCTATTTCATCTAAGGGGATGTTGTTAAGTCTATGTATCATGGTTCTAAAAGCAGCTAGTTTGTGTTGTATTGGGTGATTGGAGGTGTTGTGTATTAGTGTGTCAGTTGTAGTTGGTTTTCTGTATATACTGAATTTGTGCCTGTGTTCTAGTTTTGTGATGGAGAGGTCTAAGAAGTTTATGGTATTGTTGTGTTCGTATTCGGCAGTGAAGGTTATGTTTTTATGTATTTTGTTTATGTGCGTTAGTAACTGTTCACATTGTCTTTTGTTTCCCCTGTATAGTATTAGAATGTCATCAACGTATCTGTGCCAATATAGTATTTTATGTGAGTGTCTGTCATTGTTTGTGAGTATTTTTGTTTTTTCTAAGTGTTGGAGGAAGACTTCTGCTAGAATGCTGGATATGGGGGAGCCCATGGTTAGGCCATCGTTCTGTGTGTAGTATTTATTGTTATAAGTAAAGTAGTTTTGTTTTGTGATAATGTTCAGAGTTTCTGTTATTTCATTGATAAGTTCGTCTGGTGTGTTGTTCTGTTTGAGTTTGTTTTGTAGGATGGTGATTGTTTCAGAGATGGGGATGTTTGTGTACAGGTTTTTAATGTCAAAGGAGGCTAATGTGGCGTTATGGGGGATGTGTATGTCTTTTATTTTTGTTACTAGGTCAGTGTTGTTTTTTACTGCAATGCTGTTGTCTATTTGTGTGTGTTGTCTAATAATTTTGTCTAGATATTTTGCCAGTTTGTGTGCAGGGGCATTACGGTAGTTGATAATGGGGTGGATCGGAATGTCTTCTTTATGGATTTTGGGAAGCGCTTGGAGTGTAGGTGCTGATGGTCGGATTTGTTTCATGTAGGGCTTTTGTTTGTGTCATAACGTGTTTGGCTTTGTTGACTATTTGTTTTACTGAGTTTTGGTATCTGTCGGTGGGGTCGTGTTTTAGTTCTGTGATGTTGTTCTGTTCCATGAAGTTTTGTACTTTTTTGTGTAGGTTGTCTGTGGGGATAATTACAGTCGTGTTGCCTTTGTCAGCTTTTACAAATGTGATGTTGTGTTTGTGTGCCTTTTCCATCAGTTTGATGGCTGTGTGTATTTCTGAATTGTGGTTGTTGTTGTCTGGTGTCTTATGTACTCTTATGTCTTATGTAAAACTTTACGTTTTTACTTATAAAAAACTTAGTGTTCCAAGTCGTCAATATTATAGTGATATTTAGTTAAGTAACGGACACGTCATGGACAACGAAATCCAAGAATAATAAAGTAGGCCTACTACACTAAACTAAAGTGTAAGCTTCATAAAACAACTAGTCATAAATGCCTAAAGTTGGTAGACATTATATTGTGTAATTATATTATGTCAGAAATGTAGGTGTATGTAATAGAATAGAAACAAAATACATATACAAGGTCTATGAAGTGCAGCATTTGACTAATGTCTAAGTTTGTATAATGCGAGAACTTATGGAATCCGAAAAAAAACTTCGGTCCTATGCAATTCCGCTTTGAACAAGTTTTTCTATATATATTTTCTCTATTATTAATAATAATAAAACTTTTCGTACAAGAATATATTTTTAATTATTTTTTTAATATAACACTGTTTCAATAGTATTTAACAAACATCATCAGATATACAAATTAAAAATTATTTAAATTAACAGTATTTAAACAGTGTTATATTGAAAAAATAATAAAAAATATATTCTTGTACGAAAAGTTTTATTATTATTATTAATATTAATATAAAAATAATACAATAATAATTGAGTAATTATGAATGTAATATTTTCTTTAATAACTATTGTATTGTATGGAATTGCACCATAAAAAATTTAACATCAGTCTCTGCAACAATCGTATACATTTGCGTCTAGCCCATACGACTCCTACAAGTGACAAATATATATCAATATTCTCCCTGCAAGATCAGTCTCTAGCCATAGTTTACTGTTGAGTATCATAATTACAACACAAGGAAAATAGTAATGACTTATAAATTACATAGCATATTAGTGAATTCAGGCGGGACGGTCTCAACAATGTTTTATGCAAACACTACTTGAGCACATATTTATGAGCCAAAACAATCTTGCGAACAATGCACACAGTTTACAGTTGCAAACAAGTTTAGGTCTGGCTTACAGGAAACCAATAGTTTTAATCGATTACTCAACACCAAACTGGTTAATATTTCGTCTACTGAAATACGATTATTGCATGTGTGTGTGTGTATGTGTGCACGCGCACGTGTGAAAGAGAGAGGGATGTTAGGTGGTAGGAGGAAGGTAAAGAGAATGTACGTGGGTGTAACGTTCTTAACATAATCTATCAAAATCTTTGAAACAAATTAGATGCGACAAACAAACAATATTCATATAAATAGAAACCATTTTTATTTTTAAATAAATATTTCTACTAAGAGATACATTTTAGGGAAAACACATTTTGAATAAGACACAAAATAAGTTATTAAAATAGTTTTTATTATGACTATGGTTTGATAGTGAAACAGTATCAGACAAGGTTTCTCTGAAAAAGGTCAATATATCATTCTGTCTTGCCATGGTACTGATCCTTCTTGTGTACAAAAGAATTCGGAAGGAAGAAGAACTTCCTCGTCAGAGTCCATGATGAAACTGGTGTAAATACTAAATGAAACAATCTTTTATCACTGAGCAAATGGAGAGTGGCGCGTCTCTGAAGCGAACCCTTGCACACGAGCCACTGGTACTTGGTGCGACTGAATGGCACCACAGAGTGGCCCGTGTGTCAGCAGCCTTAACATGAGAGAGTACAGAAAAAAGTTCATGGATACATTACTTATAAACATAACTTGTAATATTGTAACATTGCTTACAATACCTAAGTATTAAACACTATACAGCCATTGTTTACTGTAATGTGTTTGGGCAACTCACTGTATCAAAACATGCACAATAATAGAAAGTAAATGTTTTGATTTCACAGTATTTTTATCAGACAGATTTATTGAAGCATTCCTGGTGGTTGACAGTAGTCGTTCCACCCAGAAAGTATAAAACATTCATGTTTTGTTTTAATGAACTTGAATACCATATCAAAAAGTAAATTATTAATTTATATTTTTTTAAATCAAGAATATAAGTCAGCTATGACAGCCACAAGTTTTGGCTTTTACAAAAGTATTGGTATGATTGCAAAAGGCACACTATCGTAAAAACAATGAGTTTACAATTTTATTACAAAATTGAAAGCATGTATAGAATATGTACAAGATGGGCTAATAATGTGACATGATATTAAGCAGATGGATGTTTCTGGACGGAGACATGCTATACCATCTGGGATGAGCAATGATTGCAGAAGAAGCCATGGATTGATTGATTACCATGGATACTGTCCTAGAGCTACAGGATAGAGAGCAGAAAAGAAGACAAAAATACACATTCCAGAAAAAATAATAGGATGAATGAAGATTCCAAAAAAATACACTACACCTAGTCCGATAATAATTGTACAATATACCAACAGGCATCATGAAAAAAATACATTTGAACTTTTTTTACTGTGTTATGTTAGATACAGTTACACTGATTTTTACTAGCAATTTACATTCATTCACTTGTGATATATAACACATTATGAGATGCAACATGTTTGTGTTACCATCAACACATGTAGTGAGCCTTCAAACATTACACATACAGTACTACTAAAGATGCAAACACATCAAGCCACAAAATATAACACACACACACACACACACACACACACACACTACAGATCAGTGGTCAGCAACTGTTTGCTAAAGGAAATCCCCCCCACACACACACACCACCACCACCAAAAATAACTGTATGTATATATAATATGTTTGCTCTAATTTTGACTTGCATCAAGTAGGAAACAGTTTGTTTTTTCTGTATGAAACAAAGCTGCATAAGTTAAGTTCATGCAACTATGTCGACAGCATAGACATCATTCTCTATAAAGAATGTTTCCAAGAAGTATGTACATTAAAAAATTAGAATTGTGTGTGTATGTGTGTGTGTGTATGTGTGTGTGTGTCTGTGGCTTGTTTATAGCACTGAAATTTAAGAACAAAGGCAACCAAATGAACACATATTAGTATGCATGCATATAACATCAAGTACCGTAACTTACCAGAGCAAATACAGACAGGTAGCTGCAGACGTACAAACAGATAACAAGGCACAACAGAAATGGTCAATTACATGCTCGTGTTGGCACCAGTAAAATGTTTATTTTCTAATAAGCTTATTAAAAGCAGTAAATCTGTAATATCAAAAGAATTGAACTTCTTTTTTAGTGTTTAAATTGCTTTTGGAATACTTGTACTTTCAAATTTTAGGAATATTTTTGTACTTAAAACAGTGTGTGAAGATTGGAAAGTGTTAGTAACATTTTAATACATTCTGCTGACTGTTAAATACAAATACGGTTAGGTTACCAGACCTGTCAATTTGTAAATGATATTTTATCAACAAATTTCACACTGGCTGCTGCAAAATCTCAAAATCAATATTCAGAACAAATAAATAATCTACACTACTCTTACAGTAATCTGGCAATTATATGTAGTACAGGACATACAGTATAATATGGATATATAATAAAATAGTGTTTATATATATATATATATATATATATAACGTGGATGCTTAAGGTTATGGCAAGAAGCTTAATTTTAATTTTAAAAAAATTTCAAAATACGCAGTCATTGAGGACTGCCGACAGAAGTGAAAACTTAAAACTATGAAATAACAGTGGTTTTAAATTATAAAATTATATTTTATATATATATATATATCAGTGCAATGTGTCCAATACATAAAACGCCGTATATTTTAATTTTTGAAGTGTGTGACAAATATATTCTTAAAATGTAGACATCGATGAAATTTTCGTTTGTAAGTTTACAAGAGGCAGTAAACATTTGGTTTTTAAAGACATAAAAAAACGGTTAAATAAAAATTTTATTTTATAATTTTTTAGTATTTGCTGACATTAAAAAAATAAGATAACGTCACTTTAACATTCAGTAGTAAAAAATACAGCGACTGTGTTATCAGGCTGCTTCAATAGGCTAATTTGATAATTAAGTTATTTTTCATTGCCTTGCATGTATTAGTAACCCGTGCGAATTATAAAATTATATATATTTATATTATAAAATTTATAGAATTTTTAATTTTAAAATCCGCGGCAAAAATACTATCGAACAACTAGAAATTTGTTTTACCACGCTAGTAAGACAACTCCTAAGCCACTATGAAATACTTATTGCATGATGTATGGCAGAGGTCAAATATCAAAAATAAAAAATTAATAATATCAAATTTTTAAACGGAAATATTGATACGAATATTGGAAAAATTTGTAAATACATGCTTTGTTTATGTTATTCATTTTTCTATATAAAAATATTAACATATTTAGTACTCACTTTTGTACTGCACAGTGATCCTACATTTGAACATTTAAAATAATGATCAAACTAAAACACAATTTAAACAATGCACAGTATACACACATTAAACTTTCCACGTAGTCAATTTAACTTTACTTATATACATATACACAGCACTAATGTTACAATCTTACAATAATAAAAAAACTATTAAAAATACATACTTCGACATTAGACATGACGAAAAACCCTAAGTTAACAGCCAGACGGACAAATAACAATTATGTAAATATCATATAATATAGTATAAGTAATTAATAAGAATAAAAATAATGTAAAATAGATCATAAGTATTGCGTTAATTGTTAATACGGAAAGCCAAAATCACGCTAGGGATCTAACACGCGATAGCAAATTCAGCAGTGTAAGAAACTCCAAAATAAAGTATGTAAACGATAAAAGTGTGTTAAACAGTATAAATAATAGTATTACACACAAGTATAATCTATACTTTCACTGCTGGCCACGCGCAACATGTCATACTTATAGCTACAGATATACTGTTAAAATTAGCATGTCGGTGACGCGAACTCATAAGATTTTACCCATCCAAAAATCGCCCAACGATAGAAGTTTTCACTTCAAAAAACAATAATAATAATAATGCCAGTCATAAATTATTGATAATACCTGTAAACTAGAGACAGGTAAAAACCTGTAAATAGTAACATTACGTAAATAGTAAATAGAATGGAGCCCACACACACACACACACACACACACACACACACACACACACACACACACACACACACACACACACACACACACACACACACACACACACGCACGCACGCACGCACGCACGCACACACACACACACACACACACACATACACACACACACACACACACACAAATGACTGAATAAAATAATATACATTTCTTCCAAAACAAAAATCCCTATTACCAACCTCACATAATTTGTCTATACAAGGTTTTATGCGCGTGCACACACATAAAAATGTATGTATACTTTTTGCTTGGTACAGTTCCTTTTCTTCACATGTTAAATTATTAATGTTATTTATCATGTACAAGTACACAAGTTAATGTGTATTCAGCTTACTCAAAATACATTTGAAGAAATTTTATATACATATAAATAGGCATGTCTATTAAGTAATGAGACCAATATAATAAAAAATCTTTACCTATATGTACTACAAGTTTGATGTTCGTCCTCTTCAATATAGTCACTTGGTGTTTACCCTGAGGAAGAATGAAACCATTTTTTCATAGTACTGGTTGTTTTTCCTGATTCTTTCAGCTTTGTCAAAATATCCTTATAATTCTGCTTGTTCACTGTCGTGTCTTCCAGAACACTTTGTCATGCCTTTGAAAATGAGCATGGCTTTGAATTTGGACTTGCTTTGATGAGCTTCTTTCATTCTTGGTGATGACAGTGTTTTTTCAAGTGCACTGACTGCATGTCAGTGCAAATTTGCAGTGTTCTTTTTTGTTCTGGTACAAGAACTCAAGATACCATCTTAGCACAAACTTTCTTCATGTTGAGATCCTTATGCAAAATTTTCCATAAAGTGTCATTGTTAATGTCCACAGCTTCACCTGGCATTCATAGATTGAATCAGTAGTCTTAAAAAACGAACTAATTTTTCTTACATTTTCTTAGATCCCTGAAGTGGAAGGTTGTCCGGGGTGTTCATTGTTTTCTAGATTCTGACGCCCTTCACTGAATCTTTTGTACCACTCAAACACATATGCATGAGACATGCAATCTTCCCCATATGCCTCAGTAAGCATTTTAAAACATTCTGTTGGTGCTTGTTCAGTTTTACTAAAAATTTCAAATTGACATGTGGCTTAATTTTTAAACTTAGCATTATTGCAGCACACACATAAAACACAACTGCAGTAAATGATGACTCCTAATAAACTGAAGGTCTGAGAACTCCGTCAAATAACTCAAATCAGATCTCGCAGCTCTCTAATAGCTAGAAACACAGTTTCATTACTTTAATAGACACACCACGTGCATACATACATACATACACAGACTTGCTTGATATGTATGTTTGTGTAGTGGCACAGACTTTTGAAAAGTTTTATGGACACAAAATAGAATTGGACTTTCAGTTAGTATAGGTTGACATGAGAGTTTATCATACATAATGCAAATGTAACAGGTATCCAATAAAGTTTAGAAGATTGATTCAAATGACACTGGAAGTTCAAAGGTGAGAGTGATAATGCATGAGGGATTGTCAGAGAAAATGTTAACACAGGAGGGACTGATAGAAGGGGCATAATACAAGAAAGTTTGATAGAGGAAGTGGAGATAGAGACAAGTCACTGGAGAATGACTGGGGAGGCAATCACTGAGCAGCAGACAGCTGATGGCAATCAAACATTGCTATATGCTCACACTTGAAAGAATCAAGAAAGCCATACAGATGTGGCTTATTTTATACTCAAGATATTGATTAGGATGGTAATGTGTACACCCATTTTGTTGAGTGTACTGTTCTCTGTCTCTAACATTTACAAGAAGTGGCAGTGATATAACATGGATGTTTAAAACATCTGTAATGTCCTGTCCCATGCACGCATGCACGCACGCACGCATGCACACACACACACACACACACCAAGCACTATGACAGTATATCTGAAAATTACCCAAATATTCATCTGAGGATTTCTTAATGAGTGGTTTGTTTAGGTTTAATTTTTCTATGTCACTGTCATCATCATCAGGGGTGGTATAATCCAAGGCAGGTCCTGGCCTGTCACCTGCTGAAGGAGACCTCACCAATGGTCTCTGTCTGATGCAGCCATCCTCCAATTGCAGATCCCTGCCCTTTCTGCATCCTGCTGCACTCCATCTCGCTACCTCAGCTTTGGTCTTTCCATTTTCCTTTTGCCCTCTGGGTCATACAGGAAGAGGCACTTTACAGAGTCCTGGATTCCGTCCTGACAACATGACCTCCCAATCTAACCAGTTCTATCTTTATCTTTTTGATTATGGTCATGTTGTGTAGCAGCTTATATAACTCTTCATTAGTTCTTTTTTCTCCAGGCACCTCCCTCTTTCATTGGCCCATATATTCGTCTCAGTATTTTCTTCTCAAATGTTGCCAGCACATTCTCAGTGCTTCTGCTCAGAACCCATATCTCTGATACATACAATAGCACTGGGACAGGCTGTCTTGTATAGGAGGCTCTTTGTTGCCTTGACTCAAATTTCCTTTTATAGGTGAAGCCCTGTTAGCAATAAGAAGTCTTCTTTGGATTTCGTGCTCCATAACATTTTCATTGGTCACACGTGAACCCAGTTAAGTAAATGCTTTTACTCACACACACACACTCACACACAATAAAAATAAATAAATATATACAGGATGTAACATAAAAAGTATTCCAATTATACATATTCAGATTCTATGCATCAATATAAGAAAAAAGTTCCTACATAGGTCTGGAAAGGTTTGGTTTTCTGTCTGGCCACCATTTTGTGTGTTATTTTTTTAAGAAAGACTTTACCTCAAGAAGGGACTGAGATATCATAATGAAATTTGGTGCACTTTTTACAGTAACTTTAATAAATAAATAAATAACTCTTTAGTAAATAAAAAAATAATCATGATTATTTTATGATCTCAAATTTCAAAATGGTGGTCACTTCAATAATAGCTCTGTAAAATTTAATTTATCAAATTATGGTTTATTACGTAAAATGTTAAGCCTTCTATTATAAACACAATGACATGTAGTTAGCAAATATCTGAGTTATGGTAGAAAAAAGCCAATACATATATTCTGACTACTTGATTTTTTTTTGTACTAGACTTTGATTCTTCCAGTATATAAAAAATTTATTTAAAGTTATTACGTTTTTTTTCAAACTAACTCGGTAGCAATAATTTATAAAAAAGTAAAGGATTTATTTTCAATTAAATTAATGACTTAACAAATATAACCAGCACATCGCTTAACAATTGTAAAGCCATTAGTAGAAGAGATGTGGGTCATCCAATGATGAGATGGGTGCCGGAACAGGTCTATATAACCTAATCCTTGAAGAGGAGAAGGAGAAGACAAATTTAACTACAACTACTTACACATCATAATCTGAATCACACAACTTAAACTTATTTTGAATTAACAGAAAATGATAAAGGCATGTTTTGATTTGTAATCTGAAAGTTCATACATGACACACATATCCGACATTTCAGCTAAACTGTGGTTAGCCATTCTAGATAGTGACATAATAAACAATGAGTAAAACACAAACAAATGAATTTAAGAATTGTCTTTAAGAAAAGTAACTGATGATATTATTTAGTTTAAACTATATGTTATAACTGAACTTACTAAAGTAAACAGGTGATTATAAATCAAAACATGGTATTATCATTTTCTATTAATTCAAAATAATTTTAATTCTTGTGTGATTCAAATTATGATGTGTAATTAGTTGTATTTAAATTTGCTAAATGTTATTAACTTCATTGGAAAATTGATCCTTAACTTTGTTATAAATTACTGTTACTGAGTTAATTTGGGAAAAATAGTAATAACTTTAGATAAATTTTCTTACACTGGTTGAATAAAAGTCCAGCACCAAACAAAAATCAAATTGTCAGAATTAATGGATAGTTGTTTTCTGCCATAACTCGGTTATTTGTTAATGGATCTGAACAAACAAGATGCCATTGTGGTCACAATAAAAGGCTTAATGTTTTATGTAATAAACAATAATTTGATAAAATTTACAGAGCTATTAGTGATCAAAAAATCAAAGGGACTGCCATTTTGATATTTAAGAACAAAGAATAATAATATTTCATTTATTAATGAACATGAACGTAAACACGTATACCAAGATACCTCAATCCCTTAAAAAAATAGTTGTGACTAGATGGGAAACAAGATGTTTCCGCACTTATGTTTACAAGAACTTGTTTTCTTATATTCATTCATAGAATCCGAATATGGATACGTGTATAGCGAGGAGACCTTTAATGTTACACCTCTGCATGTATATGTGTGTTTATAAACTGAAATAATTCCATTATGTTCTTGATATTTAATTTTATCTACTAAACTTCTGTAGAAACAAATTTTGAAAAACAAAAATAATCAAGTATATTGGAAATATCATATGTGTCAAATATCATATAACTAGTGTCAAATTAGTGATCATAAACCCATTGTCAGTGGTCTGACAAATCTTAGCAAACTTCTTTTTGAGTTAAACATTTATTTCAACTTTTAAATAAAACTAAGGTGTTATTTAAGCAGGCAATAATAGTATGTCTGTTACACATATACAAAGATGTTTATAGGAACATTTATGTAAGTGAAGTTTGTGTCAGATTAGATATTTGTGATACTGGACTTTTTGGATTAACTCTCTCTCTCTCTCTCTCTCACACACACACACACACACACACACACACACACACACACACACACACACACACACACACACACACACACACACACACACACACACACACACACACACACACACCTTTTTGAATAAGCGAAGGGAGTTGTTTTTAACTTTTTAACTCGACCATTTGGTATTTGTGTGCATAATAGATATAATAATAGACACTAGATGATGCATAACTAGCACTGTTGCAGCTCAAATTGAACACCACTCTTTCTGCCACAGTGTGGGCGATGGAATTTGAAGTGTGTATTTCATACTGACATTACTGTGGAATTAATCAATCAGAATGGTGCAGTCACGTGCTGCATTTAACTGTACTGCACTTAACCTCATCTGAATAGATGAGGTAGCAAAGATGAGAAAGGAAGATCGATTAAGTTTCATGGGCATGTTCCTACTGAATTATTCCCCGAAAATTAAAATTTTTTCCTGATGGTACAATACCTTGGTTTAAAAAAATAATGGAATTAAGTGCTCTTTGTGGCTAAAGATGATGTTTAGTTAAAAAAAGCGGGATACAGTCAACAAATTTACAAATGGCAAATATGAAATTATTATGCAAAATTTAGATACGATTTGTACTGCAGCTAAAAACATATTACAGTTGGTGTGAGTCAAGAGTTTCTTAACAGATTTATGAGGATGAGAAATTAAAAAATAAACATTATTACAGAATGTGGGTATATGGATAAGATATTGAAATAAACGTTCAATCATCACAGTGAGAGTAAAAGGGCTCCCACAACTGGAAAAAGCAAGGCAGCTTCAGTCGAACATTAATGTGATGCTGACTGTTTTTTGTTCTAAGGACATTGTTCATCATGAATTTCTTCCACTAGTCATGACAGTGAACAAGGAACATTATCTAGCAATGAACCATCTTCAGAAAAAATGGCACAATGGTTAAAGATAAAACTGATGGACACCGCATGCTGACAATATGCCTGCACACACAGTTTTATTAAACCAACAATTTTTGCACAAAATAAGACTCTCGGCATTCTACATCCTCCTTACTCACCTTTTCTAACATGGCGGAATTTTTTTATTCTTCAAATTTATAAACATGTTGAAAGCCTGATGTTTTCAATTGTTTGACTCAATAAAGAAAGATTCACAGCAGAACTGCAAAGTGTCCTCAATGAAGAGTCCATAAATGTTTTAAAGAATGGAAGAAACATTGCAAGCATGTAGTCAAAGTGGAAGGTCTTCTTTGAAGGCAATACAGTCAAGTAGCTTCTAAGGTAGGCAGATAATTTTTTATTTATAAAGAGTTTAAAGAGTTTATGTACACCTAGTACATTAAACTGGATCTGTGCTACACTTTTAACAAACGTTACTTTGGACATCAGAAACAACTTAATTCAGTTCTGACTAAAAGAAATTATTTTGATTCTCTGCAACTGACATTTTTTTCAATTCAGTATATAACAAGTATAACAATATTATATATGCAGCTGTCAAAAACAGATAATTAGTTGGTGTTAACAAGTGATATCATATTATCCCTCACACTTCTACACTTCTATGGTTGTCATTTCAACTGCCATAATACAATATATCAGTTACGAGTCTGTGGTTACATCAAGTGTAATAACTAGTTGTTAACTTAACAATAATATGATGGAAACATAATTTCAAAAAAATTAAATAGTACAAAAATAATTAAAAAACTATTAACAAAAAAATTGAAAATATTTTATATGCAGACATATAAGCAACTGTCTACAGAAAATGACGTATCAAATATAACAATCAATAGCCTACACATACTTATTGAATGGTAAACAAACTCAATTACTGGTCTTTTACATTTATTAATAACTGGAATAATGAAAACATATTCAGCCAAAGGTTTATTACCTTGAAGACTAATGGAAATGGAAGTAAAATTTCTAGTATTTACGAAAAGTCTTGGAACAATAATCACTTTTTATTATTTTTTTAAATTCAGTAATATAACATTTTATAGTACAAAAAATAAAATTTAAGACAATTGGCATTTAATAATGTATGTAAAATACTATTACTCACGAAATATAAGGTTATGAATAGTCACAGTTGTTCTGTACAAGATTTTTTTTGTTTACAGGTATAATATTCAGCGTGCTAACTTCCATTCACACACTTATTATTTGATGGCCTTAGTGGAACTTAATCTTAAAAACCATACTAAAAAAAATCTTAAACAAAATATACAAAATAACTCAATTATTCTGCAAAACAGATAAATATGATGTCTGTAACAACTTGAAAATTTCTAAATTATTACAGTTAGTAAGGAAGATATGAAAATAATTACTGTATGGAGTTTCTGGGATTGCTACAACAGAGTACATAAGATATTTCTTATGTTTTTCTGTATATAAGTACACGAAAGATTCGTTGATGAATACATGAATATGTTAGTGAATCACATTCTTAAAACAGACACATATTTATGATTTTAATTTTCTGGTAACATTATATGATTACATACTAACTCTGAATATTTCAATCCTGTAGAGCAGATCTTTTTTGTTAATGTACAACACATGTGATTAACACTAATTATTTGGACTGTATACAAAATGTACAAACTGAAAACGTAATTTTATATATATAATAATGTACATACATTGTAAGTATATACAATCCTGGAAACAACTGGCATACACTTTCTTCAAATTCTTTCCTATCTGAAAATGAGAGACAGAAAAAAACCACAAGTTTACATTTTATTCAAAAACCTTACATTCTGAAAAAAGACACCATTTGCTTTAAATGTATTAAATAGTCCCAACCACCATGTACAAGCAAAGTTGAAAAATGATGTGTAATTCCTAGTAGGTTTGTGATCAAACTCCACCTTTGTTTATTTACTATTGGCAAACTCATAAAAATTCACTTTTCTTTTGAAATTTTTTTCTAATTGCATCATGTTTCTCAATACTTCTGTGTATACATATTTAACATAATAAAACACAAATATTTAACCCTCAGAAACAAAAGCTGTTTTTTACTCACAACATTTTTGTGTTTTTGTGAATGTTTTATATATACAACACCAAATTTTCTATATATTTTAATCTTCTTTGTGTTTGTAAAGTTACGTGTGACAATGGTATTAAAAAATCTGTAAACACAATTCTTTGCTGTTAAATGGTTTTTAAGAACAATCACAACTTAAGAATTTTTCAGCATACAGTAATCACAAAAATTAGTTATTTTGGAAATGCGCAGTAGCAAAATGTTGATTACAGTGGTTCAGATACTGAAAAAATTTCTACACATTCATTGTTGATATTTTCCACACATAACTAACTTGCCTGCAGAGCTATTCATACTAATTCATATGCTCATATATATCTGTACCTCGGAGGTATAGAACACTATGTCACATTTCCCTAACTTTACAGGAGAGCAGTTTGAACAGGTTTTATTTTTAAAACATTTTATTTCCTTAACTGTTTATTGAATTTTTGTAACAAAATTTTATCAGTACATTCCTTTTACATTGTATTTAGTGTTATTTATCCACAATAAATTTCTTTTTCTTTTTTTAGGAGTTTTTAAGGACATAGTGTTGTATACCTCTCATAAGGCTGTTATATTATATGACATAGTGTTTCAGGGTATTCAAGAAATAACCAATGATTAACACATTACTAAGCCCATATAGTTTATTTTAGAAAATAGATGTTACAGTTAGATAGAAGTTATAGTTATAAAAGTGTTACATAGGGTCCAAGTCATCATCTATGTCTCCTTCTGGATAGTCACTTGTTGCTTTATTACTTGTATGTTTTAAATTTTTATAGAAATCATGGCAAACTGAGGGAACATACGGCAATAGTGCAATTAAATCATTATATTTTTGCTGGGAAATTGGTATTGGGTTTGTTGAGACTTGATTCAAATCTGCTGGAAACGTAACTCCTTGTATGCGGAACCTCACGAAGTCAACCTCTTGGTTCTCACCATCGAAATGGGTTTTCAAATATAGCGTTCAAATATTTTCCTGTTGGACTTGTAACTGTACACAGGTTGATAGCAGAACTGGCTGTTTGTCAACATCCTTCTTCCTATTTACAAGAGGGGGATTAGGTGATTTTTTTTTGTCATACAGTGTGTTGAAGCTTTTGAAATCTTGAAGTTCCATATTATGAACAGTGTATTTATTGGAAGTTTGTCTTACCAACTGTTGCCAGTCCCAGGGTGTTAAGATAGCCTATTTATTGAGTTTCTTTCTCTTCCTCTCTATCAATGCATGTACACTGTCAGCCTCCATATGGGTGTGACCTTTCAGTAAAAACTTCTGAGTTATGGTCTTAATTTGAGGATACTTATGCAGTATCCAAAAAAAAAAAACACATTACAATACTCACATTTTTATTTTGGCCATAACAGTTGTCTGACCAAAGTGTGATTTCTTCTATTTCACTGCCAGGAATGACACTATCTGCCCATTTCAAAATCGATGATGCAATTTCATTTCCGCCACGGGCTCCTTTTGATTTGTCCCACATGATACAGTGAACCGAGGACTCTGATGCATCATACAAGGTAAAATTTAAGGTCCAAAGCTTCCTTTTATAGAAACTAATGCAGTTTGTTGTGAATGGTGATGGCAAATATTTCTGCAGATCACCAGTTAATACTTGTGTTTTGGTGAATCTTTAGCCATTTTAGTGTCAATACTTTTTAAGTTGTATCTGGTTTTTGATTCATTGAGATGTCCAACATGATCAGCATTAACAGATTCTTTTTCTTCTTGAGTCAGATTATTTTTCAGTTTAGCATAGAACAAATCACATGTATCACAGGTATCTATTTCAGGTGGTTTAAATGACAACTTGAACTGTTTATTAAAGATATCTGAGTACAGCCATTTTTTAGCTCTTAACTTTGGATCAACATTTTTTTGATTGCAGTCATCTATGTACAGTTCATACATTTTTTCTACGGTTAGCTCTGTTCCTAAATATTTCCTGTCACTCTTTTCTCTAGAGTAATGACTCTCATAATGTGGAAAAGAAGAAATATGTTTTTTGACACTTTCTATGGTTTCATCAGGGGTTTTGTTGCTTGGTGTTTGCCTACCCCTTCGATCTGTTTTTACTATACCTCCTGGCTCAATATTTTTAAAAATATTTACTATTACCATGTTAGAGATAGAAAGTGCGTTTAAAAACATAGCCTTACACACCCTAACTCGTTGGTTATTTACTGTGAAATAGTAGAACAGAGTGTAATCTTTAGATTTATTCGAGTTTTGTTCTCTTTTTCTTGATCGAGCTGTACTATGCCTCACAACACATGCAAAAATAAATTGCCTTTTAATATCTGTAGTCTTTTCCTCACTCCAGTATGAATTAAAAATCTTCTGTCTTTCATATTCTGGTAATTTTTCTGAGCATTTCATCCTACAAGAACAAGGAGGTTTCAGGTTTCATTACTTTGGCAGGAACAACTTTACCTTTTTTACTTAAATATTCATTACCACCAGCTAATTTGTGTTTGCGGACATTACATGCCCAATCATTGGCATGCACTACACGTTTTTTACCTTGCTGTGTAGACATAGTTTTATTTTTTACTTTTCTTTTGGCACCTCCTCCCTCTTCTAAAACTGCTTGATTTTCTACAGTATTTTCATTATCACTGCTTAAGTATAAATCTTCAGCAAGTAAGTTTTGTATTGGTTGTTCACTTGCCATTGTTTTAGCACTAGTTTTATTTCTTACCTTATTTTTTGATTGCTTCCATAATATAGGCCTCCCATCATTGTCATCCGAATCAGAGCTTTCCCCAGTTTGAGGTTCATAATTTTTGTTGGCACCAGAATCATCCTCTTCCCCATCAAACAAAACATAACCTATGTCCTCTTCATTGCCATTATCTTGATAATTACTGTTATTAGCATTTGATTCTGAAACAATACCAGCCTTGTAATAATGATTGTAAACTATTTATTATTTGATAAATTTGGTGATTTCAATGATAATTCAATGCCTTATATTATTTAGGTTATGTTTTGTAACTTAATAATATTAAGGAATGTACAAAACAATAGCTTACCTATGGGTGCAGTAACGTTAGGCCTAGGGCGCAGAAATAAGTTTAGAATTTTATATCTACGAGAGTTAGGATCCATCTTGCTTCAATCTTACCATAATTTGTTGAAAAACAAAAGTAAAAGCCTCAAACTACAAACAAAATGGTTGAACTGAAACCTTCTTCTCTGAGTTCATGAAAAATCCACCAGGAGTATACAACACTATGTCCAGATGGTGTATTGCAGTATTCAAATTTTGTAAAGGTATACAACTTCAAGTCCACATGGTGTTGTATTCCTTTGAATAAAAGTGGACTTGGTGTTCTTTTAAAAGCATGCAACTCCCCTTACAATTGGTCTACGACATAGTGTTCTATACCTCTGGGTAAAGCAAAAAAAGTTAAATACGAATGTGTAATAATGCTATATTGGTAACAAATGGACATAGTGTTCTATACCTTCGAGGTACAGATATATATATTTAAAAAAATATTATTTAATGTCTTAAAAATCTGGAGCGTGAAAGTTTCAAAATACCATATTTTAATGAATAATTTCAGCTATGAGACATGATATTTATATAATTAAATACATTTTATAAATTTAATAAGTTTTCCTTTAGTTTTTGTCTTACTTAATTTTTATCCATTTCTGCATACATATTATGCTATAAGTTCCCACTGTGCTTATGTTTCAGTAAAGTTCTGTGTTACATTTTTACAAATAACACCACCATTAAAAGCGCAAACAATAATTGTTTTACAGGAATTAAATCCTTTTATTAGAATGTAATGACATGAACTAGTGAAAACTTAAATACTTAACAACAACTACATAATTAGCTTCTTTTGAATACATATTTTTTAGTAGTAAGGTATCAGTATCAGCAATGTAGGTTGCCGACATGAGCCATACGGTATAAGAAAGAGTTTGGGCAACAGGACTCTTTGGTCACCCTTTATCTTTACAATCATTATCTTTGGCCAGGTACGTGTGATGTGTCTAGATAATATGATGCTTCTAGGAATTAAATGCGGAACCATTAAACTAGCATACCCCTGAAAATACAGGTTTAACAAAAGCTGGAAGAAAAACAAAATTATCTGTTCTATTACAGATATAACTGACCATTACATCATTAACTGATCGTTATAAAACTGAATCATTTTAGTACTAGTAAGTTGATTTGTATTACAACCATTGTCTGCAAATAAACAGTGTGAATAAAAATTAAATATATCTGGAATCTGATGACATGCTTTCTCTTAATTAGACAAATACCAGTTTAGATAAGCTACTTTTCTCATAAATTATACAAAAATGTTTAGAGAAGCAAAAGTCAATGCAAGTGGGTAAAAATTGAGTAAACAGCATTCAAAAAGTTAAAAGCCATACATAAATAATTGCAACAGTCATTAACAAAACTTGTGGCAAATTGGTATGTTGGGCACAATGTTATTCTAGTAGATCATGTATAAAAGAAATACTTTTTTCAAACAGATAAAAAATTAAAGTATTTTAAATAGAGAATACCCATCAAAGCTTTAGGACGTTTGAGTAATCAATTACAAAATCAAAAGCTCAAACTCGACATGGGAGTAATCCATGTTTACTTACATTTTCATTACCTAACATGTCGATAATTCCATGTTCACTATTTAAAATGGTTACAATAACTACTAATGTTATTAGCAACATTTCTCTTCAGTTGCACATAACAGGTTGCAAAATGTTAGCTGAACAGTGAGCTGTATTACCTTATGGCACTGAAGAACAACTCTATGAATTTGAAAAATGGATGCCTTATTTTTCTAAAAAAAATTATTTTGGCTCTATTAGACATTGGTAGCTGTCTTCAGAAATATAATTCGGAAATGTAAAATACAAACTACTCCAGTGATAGTCACATGAGAATGACAATTACAGTTACTACAAGTAAAAACAGGTTGCAGTTACTACAAGTAAAAAAACAATTTACTTTGCAGAATTCATGCCCAGTTTCACACTCTTAATTTTCCTTCTAATGGTACATTTTTTAACTGGTAATATATAATTTTTAACAGCCATTGTCTTAATAGACGTTTCGCCAATTCCCGTTTGGACCCATTTAGTAAACGCTGGTTAACATGGCTATGCTACTATGATAACTGTCGATTTTTGCTTCAGATTGGTGGAAGAATAAAATACTTGTAACTATCTGTAGGGCAGCATCCCTGTTTCATGTGTTTATTTTATATTCATTACATTGTTTACTATCAAATTTGTTATGAGTACCGGTACCTTTTTTTTTTTTAGTTGAGTTCGTCATTTTGACATAACAAATCGTGTTAAAACTAGCTGATGGGAGATGTCACTGTTTCATAGTTTTCTATTTCTTAAGAATGTTTGTACATTTGTTTTCTATTTTTATAATTTCTATTTGTTTTATTCCAGTTTTTGTTCCCTTAATTAAGGATATTCCAGCTTAACCTGATCTTCAAGAATTATGAGTTTTTTTTTTAAGCCTATAGCGTTCTAGTTTTTGCTCACCCAAATTGTCAACATAGGTATTTCTGTTCATGATGACATTTTTTGTGTGTTGTCTATAGATGACTTTTTAAGTAAGCCTACATTATTTTAGCATCAACATTTTCTTTTGTCTGGTACATTTTGTTTGTTATAATAAATGCATATTCAATAGTTGAAACTAAAATGACTTATTTAGTGAAAAAGTAAAAACAGAAAACAGGACAAAATGAAGCTTCTGATCACAGATATTGAACAAATGTGTGTGTGTGTGTGTACGTGTGTATTTTATTCATCTTACATGAACAACTGTTTCACAAAAAACAACGTATATTAAGTGATGCCAAATGTAATTATATGGTTAGTTCTCAGCCATTTTAATGGCCCAGTAGTGATGTAACAGGCAAAATATCCCCCTTTAAGTTAACCCACAATTTTAGTGGCCATTACCTTTAACTGAGGTTTGTGAAAAAGGATTATCTCCCACTAAATTCTTAACAGCTGATTTACTGGCCATTAACTTCTTAATGGTGCATCAGTTATTAGGTAAAATAACTGGACTTAGTGTTGCACTGCTCAGGTTTCTGTGTATTTATGCACTATGTTGATGTGTGTGTGTGTGTATTTTCTGCCTTTAATGAGACTATGCCATTAATTTATATCAACACCTGGATTCTGCAAGATAAGTCATTACTTGTATATACTTTATATCATCCCATACAATTATTTTTTACTGTTACTGGAGTGATCGATTAATGTTTTGTAATTTGACATTGATATTTCAAAATTACTTGCCTGAAGAAAAGTGGTAATTTCTAGTAAAGTCAAATGTTGCTTTTTTCAGAAGATTAAATCAGCAATGGCCAATTTCCTTTTCCATATTTACACACAAATATTCAATCACTGTAAACATTTAAAGATGCTATATTGTTCAATGTCCATAGCTGAATGTTGTGAAATATAAAAACAATTAATCACTTTTCTGTTTATAATAGTGTATTATACGAGAATAAAATTTTTATTGTTAACAATTCTGCTTCAGAGACAAAGTATTAAAGTCTCTTTTTATAACTAATTATATACATGTCTTCTGATAATGCTTAATAACTAATGTTTACTTAGTAATAATGACATATACCGTATTTCACCGCATAATGGTCGCCCTCCCATAATGGTCGCACCCTACTTTTGAAAGCTAAAATTTGTATTAAACATTTATTAATACAAAATTTTGTTTCTTTTCCTAAGAAAAATATTTCTTAGAAAAAGAAAGAATACACGTCGTGAAATTTGCACTATATGTAGTTCAGTAGAGATGTATTTCTTTACCTTTCGTGCGATACTTTGGTAGGTGGTAGAACTGGAGAAGTTGATAATGACGTATTTAAATACGTTGAAGAACTAAGAAACAATGGTTGCTGTGTTATGTTTGATATGATACAAACTAAAGCTTGCAAAATAGCAAAAAATAAAAACTTAGAGAATCAATTTAAGGGTAGTCGTGGTTGGGCGAACAGATTCATGTGGCGTTAAAATTTATCTTTTAGAAGAGAACAACAATTTGTCAAAAACTTCCAGCTGATTATAACGAAAAAATAGTACAATTTCATCGTTATGCTATTAGTGAACGGAAAAGTAGATCCTATTTAGTTTCACAAATTGGCAATGCAGATCAAACTGCCGTCTGTTTTGATATGCCGCAAAATACCACCATTGAAAAGAAGGGTGCATCAACTGTAACTGTTAGAACAACTGGTAACGAAAAACTGCGTTGCACCGTAATGCTAGCTGTTACTACAGACGGCAAAAAACTGCCGCCTTTCCTTATTTTGAAAAGAAAGACAATGCCTAAAGGACTAAAATTATCACGAGGAACTTATGTTTGGGTGCAATTGAAAGGTTGGATGGACTTGGGACTAATGATATACTGGGTGAAATCTGTCTGGAAGAAAAAACCAGGCACGTTATTGAAGCGGCCAGCCCTTCTCGTTATGAACAGTTTCTGGGATCACAATGTACAGGAAGTGAAAGAACTTTTGGAAGAAGGCAATACTGGGCAAATAGTTATCCCTGGTGGTCTTACATCAATTCTACAGCCACTAGATGTAAGCATTAATAAGCCAATGAAGGATAATTTATGCCATTTCTACTCAGACTGGATGGCAAAGGGTGACCATCAGTTGACTCCAAGCGGAAAAATTAAGCATGCATCAATTGACGTATTGTGTGCACAACTGATTAATAGCTGGAATTTGATAAAAGCTAAGATCATAGTGAAAAGCTTCAAGAAAACAGGCATATCAAATTCGCTAGATCGTACTGAAGACGATGCTTTGTGAGAGAACGATTCTTGTGTCAGTGACACCGAAATTGTACCACCAGAGTTAGGGGATACCAACTGTAATGCAAAATTCGAGCAATCGCAAATTTGACTAAATCAAACTATGCTGAACTCAAAGAAATATGTATGTTTTAGAAAGCGGGGAGATAGTGAAACGCCTGCACTGTTAGGCGGCATTACTTGAAAGAAATTAACTTGTAAAAACTGTAGAGTATAGCGGTAGGTTAGCAGCGCTGGCCTTGGGGCTGACGTCTATAAGAAAGGTAATTTTAGGCTGTCACGTTTTGGGACATAACTATCATAAAATGTATTATTCGCTAGGATATTAAGGGTGTTGGCCAATGTTGTAAACTTTAAGTGCATGTAACAATAGATACCATTATGTGAGTGAGATAAATAGAGACGCTAGTTTTTTAAGCACGTGGGACGTGGAAAACGTTCGGCAAATCAGAAAAAGCGTCGTGTGTTGCGCGGGAGGTTTTCGCTAAGGAGATTGGGCGATTTTGTATTTAGCGCTAGTTTAAACCTATGGGATTGTTTTTCTATCAAGTCTTGGCAAGGGAAATTCAAACCAAGTAGAAAATATGAACTTGAAGAGAAATTAGTTAGCCTTCTTCATACCAGCGAAACTACAATGAACAGACTCGCGTACGATGTTTTTGCGTTAACTATATAGATATGTTTTATTAGTAACTTAAAGAATAAAGTAAATTCGCAGAAGTAAACGGAAGTAAGGGAACGTGGTAATTGCTAACACGAAAGTTATAAAGTTTAATAAACAGTAATAAGTAAATGAGTGAATGTTCGGAGTAGTAACGAATAACGAAAGTAAATACTGCATATAAATTTTCATCAATCCAGTATTTTGTGGTGAAATCACTGAAGAGAGCGAATTAGTTCGGGTTAAAGTCACGACGGTATGAGATAATCGAGATGCACGCGATGCGAACTGTGTTAGATGCACTTAAGGTAAATTCAATAATACGTTGTAAAACAGAGTGTATAATTATACGACATAATTGTATGTATCACCAATATGTCAAGTGTAGTGTACATCTGTGATAAAGTGAATTAGTGCATTCATAACCAGGATTAACATGCAACAAACAGCTGCTGACGACTCACCGACCTGCAACACCTTAAGGACTACGCACATCTGAAGGATTCTCCACGCAAGTAACAAATAAATGAACATTTGATTCTATATTGTTTGATAAATATATGTTTGTACTCAAATGTAGTGACTCAATTTATCTAAAAAGAACTCATTGCCATTTAAATAACATTCAAATTGTAAGGTAAAAACTATCCAAGTCATATTAAAGAAATTTGTAATATATAAATGCAAATGAACCATTAAAAGTTGATTGATATATTTTAATTTGTGTTTAAGTGGTGCCCTGAGGTACAATAAAGAGTCGGTACACTGGAGTAAGTGTTATAGACTATTAAGTAGAAATATTAATATTATCAGTGATTAAAGTAGTTTGTAAACCTTACTTCTCACATGCTCGTAGGCCAACAATTATATGCAAATCAATAATTTAACTCTTTCGTAAAGGCCTATCAAGTAGTATATTACACAACGAAGAGGAAGGAGAAACTTCAGACACTGATGAGTGATTGCAGTAAGTCAAGGTAAGTTTGAATTTGCTCAAAAAATACACGAGTTAATACAAAGCAGTGCTCCTAACATTAAAAAAATAAGATATTAATTTTTCCTTCATTTCATTTCAGATTTCGTCAATCTTCTTGCCTACGACCCTTCCAGATTGTTAAATTAAATAAGTAAATAAATACCGACTTTTTAATTAATGATAAAAGACATTATAACAAATGACAATTAGTTAATTAACTTTGTAAATAATTTTATTGATAAATCGTTGTTTGAAAAAAAAAACAATATTTTTTTTTTAATCACCTAAAGTCTTAGTTTCGTGTAAAGGTCGCATCGTGTTTTTTTGGGTATATTTCGGGCATAAAAAGTGCGACCATTATGCAGGGAAAAACGGTAATTATTTACTGATAAGGGCACAATGTTAATATGCCACGATGGATTTTGATAACTCTTAATATTTTTGTCATTTCATACTACTTTCCTTAATGTTAGCTCTTTTCAATTTTTTGTAATCATTTTGTAATCAATTTAGTGCATTTACTTTCATCGGTCTTTACTTTTAGGTCTCAACCTCTGTGTCATTACTTAATCATTTCTATGCATTTACATTGATTTTATTAACATACTTCAATATCATTAGATATTTTTGCTCTTTCAGGATCAGTATATTGTAAGTCACTTAAAACTCATTGTATGTATTAATTCAAGAACTCATTCCTAGGGCTATCATTCTGTCAGATGTGACACGAAACATTTGTAGTACTTCATTGTGAGTATTTACATAAATTAATAATATAGAAATGTCTGTGTATATAAAAAATGCAGGCAAATTTGACAATCCTGGAAGTGTTGTGCTACAGGCAACATCTTAACATGTTTTTATTTGTAGCACATAGTATTTAGTATATTGTTATATTTGACTTCTATTATTTTAGTCTCCAATTTCCTGTCACGCATAGTGACTCAATAAAAAAAAACCTAACTTGGTAATACATATAGAGTGCAAATAATCTTTTTTTGGACTTTCCTTGTTTAAAGTACAAACTTCGGACGTAGTTTTGCTGGATTTTTTGTAGTTCCCTTATAGTACAATCCAACACTGTTGTTTTATAATATTATCAGTCAACATTTTTATTACACAAACACTCTCTATCGCTCATTCTCTCTCTTTTTCACACACATGTACAGTAACAGTAGGAAGAAGTATGGTCATGAAAATACTGCACAATCCCCCTCAAAAATAATACCAAAAATCAAGTTTGCCAGATCTGTACAGATGGAACACGCAAGTAAAGTAAAGTAAATTTTTTCTGTATGGTGATTATTGTGTTTAAAAGTCAATTTAAAATGAGTGCTCCACTGCATGACTGTACCAAGGAAGCACTGGGATCAGTGATACATTTTCCACACCTAAAAGGCATGAAACCTGTAGAGATTATTAGTATAATGCAGCAGCACTGTGGAGAGATTTGTCTCTGAATACTAGCAACACCTATGAGTAAACTGACTGTTTTAAAAATGGCCGGATATCTTACATGACAAAAACATTGTAACTGACACTACTGCAGGAAAATTGATTAATTGATGATAGTTTTTAGAAGATCCACTTTTTGTTTATTTCACACCTAAAGGTGAAACTGTAACTAGTAATAACTGTTGCGAGAGAGTGCAGTTACTAAAGTAAAAAATCAAATCCTAAACACATGATGAACTTTTGAAAGGTTAATTTTTCAGGAGTCTTCTTTGTACAGAAAAAAAAACAATTTCACTTCAAAGTCATGGTTTTGAGATGGTGTACCTCCTACTATACACACCTGACCTGGCTCCACATAATTTTCATCTTTTTGGTCCACTGAAAGAAGAAATACAAGAAAAGTAGTTTTGTTGAGATGAAGAGGTTATAAAAGCAGTGTGAAATTGGCCACACACAAGACTTAACATTTTTTCCAGTAAGAAATTCAAAAGCACAATAAGAGATGTACTAAATGCATTGAAGTAGGTGGATATTACATAGAAAAAACTGCACATTTCATTTATATAACAAATTATTTTTAAAATTTCCCTTTACTTTTTGGCTTTTCCTCACAACACCTATATCCGTAAGGTGAACCCACTGAACACAGAATGGTTTATGGTGTTAGGTGGCATTAAAATAAACTAATTCAAGGTTATATTAATATACATTATATTGTAATTAATTAAAACTATTTGTTTCTTATTCCACTGTTAATTCATCAAAATGTTTTGACTAACATATCAATGTATAACAGAACACCATTAAGCAAACCAAAATATGACAAATTTACCTAATACAAGGAAGAAAGTATTATTATATTTTAACTATGAATATTCATTACAAAATTATTAAATCAATGTTGTACCTCGTTATCGTTGGTAAAGATGGGTTATTTCCAAGTTTTTACTGTTTTTATGTGTGTTAGTGTTTTATGGCTATATGCACTCCTTAATTCAAAAATAGTTATTTGCAAGTGTGTGGTTTTTAAAATTGAAGCATGTTCATCTTACATAATACCCACTTCTTCTGTGCAGTCACAGATTCAAATACCTTTTGAATCTTTTGCATACCATATTGCACAATGTTACACTCCACCAAGAAAAATAGTTCCAAATTCTCATTAAAAACATCCTATTACAATACATACACAGAGTGGCACTCTAGTATTTCACTGGGGGGGGGGGGGGTAGCATGTAGCAATGTGGTAGCAGGGCGTCTTTGAACCTGGTGCATGATTACAGCATCTGGGTCGAGCCCAATGGCTGCCTGTTGATAGACATAGTTCTGGTACATTCGACTGGTGCCTAAATCTGGAATGGACAACCGCCAACCAGTTAACTGAGAAGGGGGGGAGAAAGGTTACTTTATTTATTAAAAATTTTGCTTATTGTTGGGCACTACCGCCTGAACGGGTCCAGGTGACATGAGGCATCGGTTGCTCCCCGCTAGGCAGAGAGCCTCCGTGCCAGCGATAGCGCATAGCAGCAGCAAACAGCGTGGTCGGCGTACAAGGATGGGAAGAAGGAAACAGCTTAGCAGGTAAACTCTGGGGCAGGGTCAGATGTTAAACATACATATTTTTACATTTATAGCGGGTCATCGAGAATCGCTGTGGGGGGGATGGTGGGCCAAATTTTAATAATTTTTTGGATAGATAGGAGTTAACAAATGGAACTGTAAGCAACAAGAAGACTATTGGTAGTGAAAATGCTAAAGGAGTAGATCATATAAAAACACATCAAAATATACATTACTTACATTCATGTCCCACAGAATCAGTTTTTTAAAACAGATTAATTCTTATATTGTTATAGACGATGATTACATCATCTACTACACTGCAGTGCAGCTCCAGCATTTCAGAGGTGATTGGGGGGGGGGGGCGAGGACCACTCTGTTTTTGCATTGATACAAGTTTATAAATAGAATTACAGGCTATACCACACGTTTTTGAGACAAAACTGTGGCATACACATTCTAACATCACCCAGTATGAATTTGGCATAACCTTCAAATATTCATTGAAAATTTTCACAGGCTCGCAAAACAACTCTAAATGCTGTGAAATTGCACATTAGGATACTTAGCTATGTGTGTAGTGCGCACGTGTGAGGGTACAAAATTATTTTACGGGATATTAATAAGAACATGTTAATTTAAACAACTTTCGTGCTATGTGAAATTTTGAGATGGGACTTATATCAGAATACTCACAATAAAAAGACCTAACTGATGACAACAGTTATTTTAAAAATCAATAACTAAATGTATGCATTTTTTAAATAAAAAAGTTTTATGGCCACAACTTCGGTCATACAAATTATCAGGCTTTTTTTGAACAAGAATTGTTCTGTTCGGAAGCCTTCTTGGACAAGAACATTTATTATCTGTAGAAAATCATGTGTAGGGGTTACTGAAGACCCAATCAGATTACAGGAAAATCAGTCGATGAATATACACGTCCAAAAGTGACTCTGAGACCAGGGACAGAGTATATCAACCCACGTACACATCCCAATCTAGGATCATCCAGTAACAACCCATCATCTGAAGGATCTGCAGTCAACATAAAAGGGAAGTGAACTCGTGTTATTTATATTAAATTAAAAAAAAAATTTACAAGAAAGACTATCACATCAGTAAAGACTTCATAGTAAATAAGACAAAAAGACCTTTTAAATATTAATTTATTTCATTGTATAGAAAAGTAATTTTTAGTTGGTGTTACAAAGGTCAACAGAGACAGATAATCTGTAAACATGGATGCCAGTCAGAGGGTGGAAGTTTTGCAAGCGCAAAACATGGATGGGACAAACACAAAAACAACAAGATGAGAAAGCAGACGAAAGACAGAAAACACTCCTGCCAGAAACACAACAATGACAGAAAGCACTAATGATGGCAACAGAAGAAAAACAAAAAGCACTGTTGCTCGAATGCAAAGATCGACAAAACCAGAAACGTAAGTGGGAAGCAGATAAAATGGAAGCTCTTCTTGAAGCTATGCAAAAACAGTTGCAAGAACATACTACCCCAGAGTTGGGAGTCTACGTGGTGACTTGGGTGAATTACACAGTGATTTGAATGGTCAAGAGGTAGGATTGCCTACAGTTGAAACATTTTTATCAAATATAGAACAAACAATGTCTACAAAAATATCTGTGGTAGAAGAATCCGTGTCAAACAAAGTATCTGCTGTGGAAGACTCAATTACAAACAGAAGAGAACAAATAAAAATTGATGTTGAGCAGTTCATGAAGATACAACCAAAACAAACTTCTGAACAGACTGTACCAATGATAAAGACAGAAAAGACAATAAAGTCACTTTGCCTGTGGTTGGGGCAGTTCACGTCAAGGCTCCAACCTTTGCTGGAAGCACTCACAGAGCAATGTATCTTCAGCAATTTGAAGCTGCTGCTAGCGCAAATAATTGGACAGAGAAAGATAAGGCAGTTTCACTCGTTCTCGCATTAAAAGAACCTACTGCTAAGCTACTACAGGTAGGTCACCACCCAAACTGGCAAGATGTATGCCATGGATCCGAAGTGCTGAAGGGCTACTGGGCACAATAGGAATCTCTTACCCTGGAGAACGGATTGCTGAAAAGGGCTTGGGAAAGTGCAGATGGACGAGATGTGGTCATGCAGCTGATAATTCCCCAAAATAAAGTGCAGTCTGTTTTGAAGGAGATGCATGATGGAACGTCTGGAGGTCATCTTGGCGTTAATAAAACCCTTGACAAAATATGGAAGCAATTCTATTGGCTTCATCTTCGCCACGGCGTACTTGGATTGCCATAGATATTGGCTGGACCTTTCCCAGTTACTGACGACGGAAACTGGTACATCATGGTTATAGATGACTACTTTAATAAGTGGATGGAAGCTTATGCAATTCTTAATCAGGAGGTTACAACTGTGGTAAAGGCATTAGTTCACAACTTCTGTTGCTGTTATGGAGTCCCTATGGAAATCCATGCGGATCATGGGAAGAATTTTGAGTCAAGAGTGTTTAAAGAATTATTCTGTCTACTCGGAATGGTTGAGAGGTTCAATAGGACACTTGAGCAGCATCTTTCGAAGGTTGTTGATGAGAACAAAACAGACTGGGACCAATGTATACCACTATTCCTCATGGCGTATAGGTCATCAGTACATGACATAACTCGCATGACTCCAGCAAAATTGATGTTTGGGCAGGAGATTCATCTTCCTGGGGACTCGAAGTTTGGATCACCTGAGACTCCGTTCCACGAGCCACACAACTAATCCTCACAATCAGAAAACCTACTGCGAGAAATGAATCGCTTGATAAAAGGACAGCTGAAAATAGCCAGTGATAAAATGAAAACTTGGTATGACATTCGCAGCAATAGTGTGGGTTTCCAAGATCAGGTTTGGTTGTTCAACCCAAAGCGGCACCGTGGTCACTCACCTAAACTTCAGACTAACTGGGAAAGACCTTACACTGTGAAAAAGAGAATCAACGACGCTGTCTATTGGATTCAACAGGAAGGGCAGTGAAAATTCAACGTCGTCCACCTAGATCGCCTGGTTAAGTATTACTTCAGAGACAGTTTGTTAGTTCGGGATGAACAGGCTTAAGAAGGGGGCAGTGTTAGGCAATATGGAACATTCTGGTACAATGGAGAACGTTGTTCTACACGTTTCTCACTTAGCCCAACATGTGCATGTTTCTGCCAAGGATGCACTGAAGTACCCTATAGAGTTTTTGAGTGCTTGTTAAGGGCACATATAATGGAACCCTGCAGGGTACAAATACACAACAGCTACCGCTTACTTTTCAGTTTATGTCAGGCGATTTACTCAGTGCATACCAAGTGTTTATTAGTGAAAAGTGATTATTGTGTGGGACTCTATTGGTTGACATTATTATTGTGTGTGGACAAATTTAAGTTGAATTATTGTATGAGTATAATCTTGTTGAATAACTTGTTGATTACAAACTGTTATTTGTGATGAATTAAAGCTGGTTATATATATCGTCAGGATGGGAACAATAGGATTTTTGAAACATGTTCCAAATAAGGGAAAAACCATACGAAATTATAAATATTAAATTTGAATATATATATCGTATTTAAAATTTATAATTATATTACCTCAAGATGTTCTTTTCCTTATTGGGAACATGTTTCGAGAGTTCCTGTTCTCTCATATTCAGCCTTCGCGATCTTGTTTCTGGTGAAGTATTTGTGTGATGGCTGCTGGATGTTATTAAAGTAGTTTGTTGGTCTTTGGTCTTTTAAAGTTGTATTATTGTGCGTGATTGTGGTATATGTTTTTGTATTTTGTGTATTTTCGATGTTGAGTGCTTTGAATATTGTGTCATGTTTTGTATTGATTTGTATTTGTCCTGGTATTATATATTTATATTATATATTATATTTGTATGTTCTGGTACAAATATATTCAAATGCTTTTTGCTGCAGTCTATTTCTTGATGTATATAATATATTTAATATTTATAATGACTTTACCTCAAGATGTTTTTTCCTTATTTGGAACATGTTTCGGGACGCTTTGTGTTCCCATCCTCAGCCTTCCTAATTTTGAATCTTGTGAAGTACTTGTGTGTTGGTTAGCTGTTGCTGTTGTTGTTTCCTGTTGGCCTTTGGGACTTTAAATTGGTTATTTTGTGATTGTGCTGTTTATATTAGTATTTTGTGTATTTTCGATGTTGAGTGTTTTGAAAATTATGTCTGAAAGGAATTTAGGAATTAGGAAGGAATCATCAAAATTAGGAAGGCTGAGGATGGGAACACAAAGTGTCCCGAAACATGTTCCAAATAAGGAAAACACATCTTGAGGTAAAGTCATTATAAATATTAAATATATTATATACATCAAGAAATATACTGTAGCAAAAAGTGTTAGAATATATATAATAACGATTCATAATAGCGTCCTATCAGAGCGTTATATGAAAGCTATAGAAAGTACGAGTGTAACGCCGTAAGAAAGATAGAGAGCGTATAATCGCAGCCATCTCACTCTACCCACGTCACCGCTACATTAGAATCCAGTTCAAACATGTAATTTTACTCAAAGCGAATTATCAGTTCAACCTGCGATAACTTCAAAAGTTGTAAATATACGGCAATTCTGAAAACAGCATTGTATTCAGAAAGAAAAGCTTTATAAGTAGCCGCAGGCTCTATTAATATAATTAACAAATACAGAAGTTATACGGATGACGCACGCCAACAGGAATAACGAGAGAATTGTGCTATGTAGGAATAAGGTGTTTTCACACACACACACAGATAAAGGCCTAAGCAACAATATTCTGTGGTCAGATCTTCAGAAACACATTTGCAAATACCTGTAATCAATCGATTTGCAAATACAGGAAGTACGATTTGACAAGAATTTCTCTGCCGTTTGGAACCTGTCACAGTGTGTTTGACCGACTTGTTCGAGATTGTCCAAACTGGAAAAACACATGGATTTATTTGAACAACCAATCAGCAGTCCGTATTTAAAACTGACGCCAGCTAAAAGAGGGGGGTAACATCACTCTTTGTTCGGTACTGAAACACACTAGACGTGTATAATTCACATACAGAAATTTTTAAATTACACAACAGTGCAAATTCAGTTCTAAATCAAGAAGTAGTCCGCAGTGTAGATGAATTAACAACATTCAATAACACTAGCTGCGTAAAACAACCGTTAATTAATTAATTAGTTAATTAATTAATCAATCAGCTGTGAAGGACCTGTGCTACAGAAGGCTATAGCAGCTGTAATTGCCAGGGCATCTTCAACAGCATTGATCAATCCATTCTTCTGTGCAACACCATCGAAAGGAGGACCTCTACAGATTCCTATCTTCGGTCAACGCGTCAAACAGTAATAAAGAGATTCATTGATCAATGATATAAGCGCTAAACAAATAATAAAACAATAAACAATTTTAAAAAGACACTAAGAAAAGCACACATTGTATTTTAACTATAAGATTAGCTTTAATTTAGTATAAGAGTGTTGAATGGAAAGTGGTGTGTAGTGTTGGACGTGCAAATTATTGCAGACCTGTTCTTTAGCACTGGTTTGGGAGATAGAAATCTCTTAATCAAACCAGATAAGAGCTATAGGTCGTTTGAGCGTCTTAATCATTACTTTCCACACTCACTCAATAATTATAAGGTTAGGGTAGAATTAAGTCCTACCATTAACAAGTTAAAGTTTAAAAATCATTTATTAAAACATTAAATATAATAATCAAGCAAATCTTAAAGTGTTATTTGTAACGATTCCCCTTGAAAACCAGAATCACTGAACGAATCCTGAGAAAGAGTGTCTCCATGCGCTGAGCAAAGCTAAAACCATGTCATTTGTATCTGGGATTTGTTCTGGCGCCCAGGTAAAGTAATATCACGGGTATGTAACTTTTTATCTAACATCACAAATATTAGATAATTGTGTTAGACGAAAAGGAGCGTTGTATAGATTTGGCGCGGCCAACTAAGGGGCTCGATTAAGCCCGATTAAACACAAAATGATATAAATAAAGTTATATAATTTGGCGTTGCTTTTACCCAAGTGATAATTAAATTGTAATATAAATAAATTAAAAAAGAAAGTGGAATTCAAGGTTACAAATAACTATTAAATAATTGTTAAATTTATTTGTTAATAATAAATAATAAACATGGCTAAATCATCAGCAGTAGATATGGCAGCAATTGAGCAAATGTTTAAACAGTTGACCACTAAAATGGAGAGAAACCTTGGAAGAATTAAATACTAAACCTATTCTTACATCCATACGTCACCCTCAAGCAAATTTAGCTGAGAGAGTAAATAGAGAATTAGGGAGTATTTTAGAATATTGTGTAATCAGAACCATTCTGCATGGGTAGACTACTTAAGTTTTATTTCAGATTGTATAAATAATACATGCAATGAAACAACGGGGTACACACCTTTAGAATTGTTTATTAATAAAGAACCTGTACATGTATGGACCAAAACCATAAAAAGTCCACCCAACTACAATCTACCTATCCCATACGAGGTAAAGATCAGGATAGCAGAAGAGAGAATACAAAGAGAAGGTCAAAAGAGAGTAGAACGATATAATCGAACTCACAAGTTGGTAAGGTTTGTGGAAGGAGAGGAAGTGCTAGTGAAAGCGAATCCTGTATCCTCTGCCATAGATAATACCACGGCCAAGTTCTTTCCGATATTCATGGGACCTTATAGGATAGAAAAACAGATTGCAAGGTATACATATCTGTTAAAAGATGTAGAGAAAAATAAAATTATAGGAAAGTACCATGGGGATAGTTTAAGAAAATATAAACAAAATATTGACCCATAAATTTATAATTGTTTTGAATCAATATTAATAATAATAATAAATTTTATATAAATAAATGTTAATATTGTTATTAAAATTATTGACAGTAATTAATCCAAAATGATGATTAAAAATGATCATATAAATTTTCAATATACCATGTTAGGCTAAGAAACAGTGTAATCTTTAGTTATAAGATAGATGTAAGTAACATTGTATAAGTACAAGTTTTGAGCGGGAAAAAGTGCTAAAGTAAATGTGCAAAAAATTTGTAATCAGTGTAAAACTGAACATTAGAAAAAAAATTAATGATTTAAATAATCACTTTTTTTATACCGAGTGGGGGTATATATAACGATTCATAATAGCGTCCTATCAGAGCGTTATATGAAGGCTATAGACAGTATGAGTGTAACGCCGTAAGAAAGAGAGAGAGCGTATAATCGCAGCCATCTCACTCTACCCACGTCACCGCTACATTAGAATCCAGTTCAAACATGTAATTTTACTCAAAGCGAATTATCAGTTCAACCTGCAATAACTTCAAAAGTTGTAAATATACGGCAATTCTGAAAACAGCATTGTATTCAGCAAGAAAAGCTTTATAAGTAGCCGCAGGCTCTATTAATATAATTAACAAGCAACAATATTCTGTGGTCAGATCTTCGGAAACACATTTGCAAATACCTGTAATCAATCGATTTGCAAATACAGGAAGTACGATTTGACAAGAATTTCTCTGCCGTTTGGAACCTGTCACAGTGTGTTTGACCGACTTGTTCGAGATTGTCCAAACTGGAAAAACACATGGATTTATTTGAACAACCAATCAGCAGTCCGTATTTAAAACTGACGCCAGCTAAAAGAGGGGGGTAACATCACTCTTTGTTCGGTACTGAAACACACTAGACGTGTATAATTCACATACAGAAATTTTTAAATTACACAACAGTGCAAATTCAGTTCTAAATCAAGAAGTAGTCCGCAGTGTAGATGAATTAACAACATTCAATAACACTAGCTGCGTAAAACAACCGTTAATTAATTAATTAGTTAATTAATTAATCAATCAGCTGTGAAGGACCTGTGCTACAGAAGGCTATAGCAGCTGTAATTGCCAGGGCATCTTCAACAGCATTGATCAATCCATTCTTCTGTGCAACACCATCGAAAGGAGGACCTCTACAGATTCCTATCTTCGGTCAACGCGTCAAACAGTAATAAAGAGATTCATTGATCAATGATATAAGCGCTAAACAAATAATAAAACAATAAACAATTTTAAAAAGACACTAAGAAAAGCACACATTGTATTTTAACTATAAGATTAGCTTTAATTTAGTATAAGAGTGTTGAATGGAAAGTGGTGTGTAGTGTTGGACGTGCAAATTATTGCAGACCTGTTCTTTAGCACTGGTTTGGGAGATAGAAATCTCTTAATCAAACCAGATAAGAGCTATAGGTCGTTTGAGCGTCTTAATCATTACTTTCCACACTCACTCAATAATTATAAGGTTAGGGTAGAATTAAGTCCTACCATTAACAAGTTAAAGTTTAAAAATCATTTATTAAAACATTAAATATAATAATCAAGCAAATCTTAAAGTGTTATTTGTAACGATTCCCCTTGAAAACCAGAATCACTGAACGAATCCTGAGAAAGAGTGTCTCCATGCGCTGAGCAAAGCTAAAACCATGTCATTTGTATCTGGGATTTGTTCTGGCGCCCAGGTAAAGTAATATCACGGGTATGTAACTTTTTATCTAACATCACAAATATTAGATAATTGTGTTAGACGAAAAGGAGCGTTGTATAGATTTGGCGCGGCCAACTAAGGGGCTCGATTAAGCCCGATTAAACACAAAATGATATAAATAAAGTTATATAATTTGGCGTTGCTTTTACCCAAGTGATAATTAAATTGTAATATAAATAAATTAAAAAAGAAAGTGGAATTCAAGGTTACAAATAACTATTAAATAATTGTTAAATTTATTTGTTAATAATAAATAATAAACATGGCTAAATCATCAGCAGTAGATATGGCAGCAATTGAGCAAATGTTTAAACAGTTGACCACTAAAATGGAGAGAAACCTTGGAAGAATTAAATACTAAACCTATTCTTACATCCATACGTCACCCTCAAGCAAATTTAGCTGAGAGAGTAAATAGAGAATTAGGGAGTATTTTAGAATATTGTGTAATCAGAACCATTCTGCATGGGTAGACTACTTAAGTTTTATTTCAGATTGTATAAATAATACATGCAATGAAACAACGGGGTACACACCTTTAGAATTGTTTATTAATAAAGAACCTGTACATGTATGGACCAAAACCATAAAAAGTCCACCCAACTACAATCTACCTATCCCATACGAGGTAAAGATCAGGATAGCAGAAGAGAGAATACAAAGAGAAGGTCAAAAGAGAGTAGAACGATATAATCGAACTCACAAGTTGGTAAGGTTTGTGGAAGGAGAGGAAGTGCTAGTGAAAGCGAATCCTGTATCCTCTGCCATAGATAATACCACGGCCAAGTTCTTTCCGATATTCATGGGACCTTATAGGATAGAAAAACAGATTGCAAGGTATACATATCTGTTAAAAGATGTAGAGAAAAATAAAATTATAGGAAAGTACCATGGGGATAGTTTAAGAAAATATAAACAAAATATTGACCCATAAATTTATAATTGTTTTGAATCAATATTAATAATAATAATAAATTTTATATAAATAAATGTTAATATTGTTATTAAAATTATTGACAGTAATTAATCCAAAATGATGATTAAAAATGATCATATAAATTTTCAATATACCATGTTAGGCTAAGAAACAGTGTAATCTTTAGTTATAAGATAGATGTAAGTAACATTGTATAAGTACAAGTTTTGAGCGGGAAAAAGTGCTAAAGTAAATGTGCAAAAAATTTGTAATCAGTGTAAAACTGAACATTAGAAAAAAAATTAATGATTTAAATAATCACTTTTTTTATACCGAGTGGGGGTATATATAACGATTCATAATAGCGTCCTATCAGAGCGTTATATGAAGGCTATAGACAGTATGAGTGTAACGCCGTAAGAAAGAGAGAGAGCGTATAATCGCAGCCATCTCACTCTACCCACGTCACCGCTACATTAGAATCCAGTTCAAACATGTAATTTTACTCAAAGCGAATTATCAGTTCAACCTGCAATAACTTCAAAAGTTGTAAATATACGGCAATTCTGAAAACAGCATTGTATTCAGCAAGAAAAGCTTTATAAGTAGCCGCAGGCTCTATTAATATAATTAACAAGCAACAATATTCTGTGGTCAGATCTTCGGAAACACATTTGCAAATACCTGTAATCAATCGATTTGCAAATACAGGAAGTACGATTTGACAAGAATTTCTCTGCCGTTTGGAACCTGTCACAGTGTGTTTGACAGACTTGTTCGAGATTGTCCATACTGGAAAAACGCATGATTTATTTGAACAACCAATCAGCAGCCCGTATTTAAAACTGACGCCAGCTAAAAGAAGGGGGTAACATCACTCTTCGTTCGGTACTGAAACACACTAGACGTGTATACTTCACATACAGAAATTTTTAAATTACACAACAGTGCAAATTCAGTTCTAAATCGAGAAGTAGTCCGCAGTGTAGATGAATTAACAACATTCAATAACACTAGCTGCGTAAAACAACCGTTAATTAATTAATTAGTTAACTAATTAATCAATCAGCTGTGAAGGACCTGTGCTACAGAAGGCTACAGCAGCTGTAATTGCCAGGGCATCTTCAACAGCATTGATCAATCCATTCTTCTGTGCAACACCATCGAAAGGAGGACCTCTACAGATTCCTATCTTCGGTCAACGCATCAAACAGTAATAAACAGATTCATTGATCAATGATATAAGCGCTAAACAAATAATAAAACAATAAACAATTTTAAAAAGACACTAAGAAAAGCACACATTGTATTTTAACTATAAGATTAGCTTTAATTTAGTATAAGAGTGTTGAATGGAAAGTGGTGTGTAGTGTTGGACATGCAAATTATTGCAGACCTGTTCTTTAGCAGTGGTTTGGGAGATAGAAATCCCAGATAACCAGATAAGAGCTATAGGTCGTTTGAGCGTCTTAATCATTACTTTCCACACTCACTCAATAATTATAAGGTTAGGGTAGAATTAAGTCCTACCATTAACAAGTTAAAGTTTAAAAATCATTTATTAAAACATTAAATATAATAATCAAGCAAATCTTAAAGTGTTATTTGTAACGATTCCCCTTGAAAACCACAATCACTGAACGAATCCTGAGAAAGAGTGTCTCCATGCGCTGAGCAAAGCTGAAACCGTGTCATTTGTATCTGGGATTTGTTCTGGCACCCAGGTAAAGTAATATCACGGGTAAGTAACTTTTTATCTAACATCACAAATATTAGATAATTGTGTTAGACGAAAGGGAGCGATGTAATATATATATATATATATATATATATATATATATATATATATATAGAGAGAGAGAGAGAGAGAGAGTGCCCAAATCTGGACCCCTCCCCCTAAAGCGGACCCCCGGTCTCCTGGCTCTGCATTCGCCTGATCTCTAGCGAGACCAAGCGTAACTATTAATTTAGGCTTCTACCACTCTGCAGCGGAGCGCGCTCGTCACCTGCTTCACTTGTTGCTTGACAGTCCGCCATTATGTGTTTTCCTAGTGAACACAGTTTTCTAAGTGTACCAGTTTTTTCCTCATTGTTCCTGAATATTGGCAGGTAAACCTTTCAACCTATATATATATATATATATATATATATATATATATATATTCTTAAATGGTAATGATAAGGCTTGCTTTTTATCATATAACAGTTTCGTTTGGACGTTTTGTTAAAAATTTATTGCTTTTCGAAAATGTAGGCTATAGTCGCGCAAACCGGACCCCCTTGAGTTGCCTAAACCGGAACCCCTATTTTTCATGCTCAAAGTCTCCTTTTAATTTTTTTCATACTCTTATTCTTTGCAATCTGTTGCAGAATGCAAGAGAATAATATTGGGAAGACTGATCAAAGAAAATGGAGTACGTCTGACATGACAAAAGCAATTGACGCAGTTTGAAAAAAGAAGATGGGATGGAAGAAGGCCAGTAAACAGTTTAATGTACCGAAAACGACGCTTATGAGGTTGTCTAACATTAAGTACGGAACACCTGAGGAAGCAGCAAAAACAAATAGAGGCAGGCCTACAGTTTTGGGTAAAGATATTGAAGAAGAGCTGGTTCGGTATTGTCTTGCTATGGAGGCGTCTTTTTTTGGGCTTACTCGTGCTGACTTGAGAAGAATAGCCATACAACTGGCAGAGAGAAATAACATTGCACATCCTTTCAAGGACGAAATTGCTGGGAAAAAGTGGGTTAGTCTTTTCCTAAAACGCCACAAAACCAAACTGTCGGAAAGGAAGCCTACTGGAACATCCTATAGTAGGGCCCTTGGATTTAGCAAAGAAAACACACAAACATTCTATAAGCTTCTTGAAGATGTTTACAAAAAGGGTGAATTCACTCCTGACAGAATTTACAACGTCGATGAGAGTGGTGTTACTATTGTACAATCAAAAGTGTAATGGTACAATCATTGTACATTTTATAATTACCTTAAGTATGGTAAATAAAACCATAAATATTGTATTTTTAGTTTGGTCATAATTAAACCAACATTAAATAACCGGTATGAATATATAGTGAGTGGACTGTATAATATTTGCCAGGATTTGGACCGATTCATAGCAAAAAACTGTGAAGCATCACAAAAACAGTATGTAATTTGTTGCGATAACAGTGACGATCCTTAATTACGTCAGCGGCCGAGAATGTGTTTACATCCACAACACGATGCTGTCAACAACTTAACAAAGAACGAGTGACGTAAGTTCACCCCACCGCGGCAACATATAACAAAGACTCGATGTCATTTAATCTGCAACTGTGATCATAGCCGGCCGGCAGATCGCTCACTAATAAGTGAAGTTTAACTTTTAAACCACTGTAAGTGGTTAATAAACTATATCTAAAACATGTTGTGAAGAATGTTAAAAGTTCGGCTTCGTGTAGGCGTCATCGGCCGATGGATCGTCCCAAATAGATCAGCGTATAGAATCGGTCCGAGGTGTTACGTGGGTCGACACGACGGTGCGCCGTAAAACGCAGTAAAACTATACCGATTGTGCTAGTCTGGACGATTCTAGCAGTGCGAGGAGGCCTACACGACTTTGGTGAGAACGTTCCAACAACAAAAATATACGTATTTATTTTCACATCAATTTTATTTGAAATGACCAAATAACAAATAAATTCAAGTATTCAAAATTTCACTTAACATAAAAGTATTAAAATGAGCTCATAACATAATAACAAATTGTACCATGAGAGAGAGAGAGAGAGAGAGAGAGAGAGAGAGAGAGAGAGAGAGAGAGAGTGTGTGTGTGCGTGAGTAATTTCTAAGTGCTGGGTTGTGCGAAACAATATCTAAAGATGTATAACTATATTTATCATATATATATCATAATTATCTAATACAACACATTTTCTATAACATATTAGTATTTTGGAGGGTAATTTGATTTTTGAAACGCCCATGGCGCAATGTGTGGGTCTTATTTATTTTTCACTATGTAGTAAAATACTAGTTCAACACTAATAAAAGTCATTAAATATGTTATTTGGTGTATGTTTTATTTCAGGTAATCTATTTCACAAAACTAGTTCGTGTTGCACGAATTCTGGCCCTAAACGTAAATGTATGTAGTGATAGTTTGTACACTATGGCGCCCGAGGTTATTTACTAGTACATACGAAAATACATTTTTTAACGATAATTAATTAAACGATAAAAGGTAATAAATTACAATTGGCGCGTGCCGAACATGGACTCGACATAAAATAAAATTTTATGTAGAGTACACCTACTGGTATGTGAAATAGTTACCTGAGATAATAGCGTTATAGTACGCAAAGCGTGCGCAAGGTAAGGT